>CM060928.1:570723647-573223647 GCA_030765085.1 Allium cepa
AAGAACAACCGTCCCATGCTAAATAAAGTCCATGATTTCTAGGACTATACAGGCATGGCCACTACATACTACGGGCAACCAACTCTGACGCATTATGGAAAGGTTGGACAAACCTTTGGCCGGCAATGGAGAGACAGACCATACTCAAGACATGACCGCCAAATGAGTGCTCACCATTGATGATCGAGCCCAAACCTTTGGCTAGCAATGGTGACCAGATCATCCCATTCTCAGGCCATAACTGCCAAATGGGTGCTGGCCATTGACGATAGACCCCAAAACTTTGACCGACAATAGCAACCCAGATTTGTCCTGACATGACAACTAAATGGGTGCTCACCATTGACAATCGAGCCAAAAATTTTGGCCAGCAATGGCGAGCCAGATCAACCCATAGTTAGGACATGATCGCCAAATGGGAGCATGCCATTGATAATCGGCCCCAAATGTTTGGCAGATAATGGCGAGCTAGATCAGCCCATAGTTATGACATGACCACCAACATAATGACCCACTATTTTGGACCATTCAAATTGACAATAAACCCACACATGTCAGACTCGAATAATTCAAAACAACAGATTGTTAATATATATGGAGCAAATAAAACCAATCATAGAATCATAGATACTATATATCAGAATAACTCGCAGAAGATGAAGCCAAAGCTGGAATACTCAGGCTGACCCGAGCATAAAGTAAAACATAAAACACTCGAGTCATGACATATATACTTATCAAATGTAAATCAACTCAAGTGAACTGTAATAGAAATGCACAAGTAACTTACAGGATGCTTTAGATCACCCATCCTTTAAGGATTAGTTAAACTATCTACTATGTAGTAATTACGCTATTATAATAATGTCTAAAGTAAAATAAACTATCAAAATAGCGTTAAGGCTTTACATTTTCCACCTTAACACATTTTATAGTGCCAATAGTCTATACAGTACCGTAATACCTCCATATGGGGAGGCTACCAAAGGATACTCCATAGGTACGACACAAATCAAACTCGTATAAGGCACGCTAGGGTAGGTGACACGGCACAACTAGGCAATGCCAGGGTAGATATACCAATTACACTTCGAGGCTGGTGGTAACACATAGCAGCCACTACCGTCCACGTCGAGCCACACTCCTAAAAAAAATCAAAGGTGCATACCAAATCAATCACAGAGTAATATAATGGCATACGAAGGAGTGTGTCCGATCGGAGGAGCTACCTCACTTGGCCAGTCAATTGCTCCTGTTTTAGCCACCTTATGCCAACTTAGGGAGTCGGTCCACGTATATACCTTAAATAGGATCGTCACCACCATCCTACTTCATTCTAGAATCTCCACCGCATACACAGTTGTTAAAGTGGTTTTCGATATTGGTAGAGTGTATGACAATATCCAATCCCGGTCTCTTTAACAAACAACCGTTATTATAACCCGTGGTTATCTAGTTCAAATGGTTTACATTTTAAATCAAAACATATCAATTTCAAAACCTTTTAAATTCAATGTCATTACTCTTTCAAAATAATATTCATTTTTCCAAAATTAATAACATTTCAACTTTATACACTTAGTTATAACAATTTGAAAAATATAATATTTAAAAACCACAGCATTTTAAAATGCGACCCTCATACAGCAGCATTTCGAAAATGTTACATCTTTGGAAATAGTAGCATTTTAAAAACATAACCTAAGATAACATAACATTTTAAAACATCACCTAGAATAGCATAGCATTTTGGAAATGCTACAATTCTACTTTAACATGTTTAAAACATAATATCTTCAATTTTTATCATAGTTATTATAAATAAATCTATTTTATTATGTAATATTATTTATTTGGATATTAATTAAACTATGATTTTCGTTAAATAAAATTTATTACCAAAATATCCAATTAAAAATGTATATTCCCATATTAGGTTAAAGTACAATTTTGTAGGATCTAGATTAACCCTAGAGGGGGGGAGGTGAATAGGGTAATAGCAAATTTTCTTGATTTAAACACAGAAACAAACTGCAGAAATAAATATGCTGAAAAGAAAATCACACACAAAATTTACCCAGCTTCGGCAACCCCTGCCTACTGCTGCATTCCCAGATTTCTATTAGAATTAAACAGTATCCCGCTTACAAACACTCTAACAGACTCGCAAACCCTGCTCCCGCTTACAAACACTCTAATAGACTCGCACCCCCTACTCCCGCCTATAGAGTTTTGCAAACCTGCAAACCCTTGCTCCCGCCTAGAGAGTTTTGCAAACTCGCACACCTTCTTGCGGCTGTTGTTCATTCTACTGTGCATCGGCTTGCTTTTATTGTTCTGTGTTTGGTTACTGATGCATACATGAACTGTTGCTCGAATTATCATTGATGTATCATTACTTGTGTCTGCATTATCATCATTGCTACCTGGTCGACATTTGATGTTTGTAACTTGTGGTTGCCACTGTGTTGCATTGTTGTTGACACATGATTGTTCTGTGCTTTGATATTGTGACACTATTGCATTATATTGTGATATTGAGTTGGGCATTGTTTTGTCTCTGTTCTTTCTGAAGGTCGAGTTGCACACTGCTGTTTTGAGTCACTTCCATACTTGAGCATTGTTCCATGTTGTTACCTCTCTTGTCTCATTGGTGTTTGTAGCTTGCCACTGACTTGTGTTTTTCACTATTGCATAATTGATTCTGTTGCTCGACCCTTGACTTTGTTTTTTTGCATTTGTATCACTGCAACATTCTTGTTGCACTTTGGGTTGCATTTGGACTTATTCAAGCTTTCATGCATTGCATTTTTCTGGTGCACTTGATTCAGTACCGTGTCTTGTTTCACTGTTGCATTTGTGTACTTCAGTTTTCCTTGGCTTCATTGACTTCGGCCACATGTGTTCATCTGCACTTGCACACTCCTGCTTGTTGTTGTATACTTGTGGTCTTCATTTGGTCTGCACTTGTGTATATTTGGCTTCACTTGTGAACTTTGGCTCTAGTTGTTGCAGTATTCGTTTGTGCTGTTATGTTGATGGCAATTTTGTACAAATTTCACTAGCTCACTGAAGTTTTCAGAGTTGCACATACTTATTTGAGTTTGCACTTGCACTTGATATTGTAGTCTCTGGCCTTGCATCATGATGCAGTCTTCATTAGCTCGTGTACCTGAACTTGATTCACTTGGTTATCTTGTACTTCTGGATGCACTTGTCCATTTCAGTTTTCACAGTTGCTCCATTCATTTTGCATACTGGGTTGACCGTTGCACGTGTGTTGTTCACCATGTTGCATTCATGTCGTTGTTTTGGCCTTGTACCTGTAGTTGTATTCATGTATACTGCCTTGAACTTCTGGTTGGTCACTGTTGCATTTTTCATTTGAGTAGCTGAACTTGTTATTGTACATGTCTTCTTTGAGTTGCTGTGTTGATTCAGCTTGCTACTTTCTGGTCTTTGTTTGCTTGGTGGCATTTCTTTGTGGCTGGTCTTTGCATCCATTCATATTGATTTTTGAAATTTTACTTGCGTTGAATCCAGTTTCAAAAACTCGGGTTTGACCTTGTGCTCGTGTCGTGATTGCACGTGAGTTGAACCCGCTTTTCATTTGGGTTTGACCTGTGCTCACCTGTCCCTGTAAATCGATCAAGTGTATATCGATGTGCACGGCCTTGTGGCATGTACAGTGATGCACTGTGCATGTCACATTGTTCGTGTATAATGAATTCAAATGTGAATGATGATGAACAACCCAAATAACTGAGGCAAATCATATTTTCAAAAATCATATTTCATTTTATATTGCAAAAATATTTCTTTTTCAATTTTACTGCGTTAGTGAATATTTTTGCAGATTGCTCAGATGCTGGATTCAAACTGGAATGAAGTTGAAGATAAACTACGAGTGTGAGTGATATGTAGTGAGGAATTTATGTAAACTGAATTGCGATGTAATTGTGATGTAATCAAAAATGTATATGTATAGTGAGAACTTGAATTTGTACTATTCAAAATTGTAATAAATATTTGTTTGAATAAAATTTCTGTTTGAATTCAAATTCCGTGATTTATTTTATTCAACAAATATTTATTTAATCTATGAAAAATAAAATAGTACATTAACAAATACATTTAAATGAATATATATATATATATGTTTATTATCATCAAACAAAATCATATAAGCGCAAGGCGCATATTCATACAATCTCCCCCTTTTGATGATAACAAACATATATTTAAGATTTTGAATGCGTTAAATGTATTTGCTCTATAGATATCTCCTAATTGCTCCCCCTATTTAAATGCTTCCTCTCTACACGATGCTCCCCCTACATATATGCATACAAATAGAAATATACAAATAAGCCTAGATGCAAATGGAAAATTATTTGACCTTTGCTTGATTCTATTTGACAAAATCTTAACTTTTCTCTCCCCCTTTTGTTATCAGCAAAAGAATAATAGTGTTAGAGAAAAATGGAGATAAAGTGATCAATATTAATCCAACATTAAACTCAAATTGAATATAAATATTAAACTTCAATAAAAATCAAACAAAATTCTTAACTACCCTTGTCAGACGCATATTCCACTTTTAGAAATAATGGAAATGATGTTCTAATATAAAATCATACAATTGTATCAACTTGTGGTACATTTATATCAGGAATTTGAATATCTACTAATCATGCATAACCATTAGGACTTTTAAATGAGATTAGTAGTATTCCAATTTAATTTTAAAAAATGAAATCAAGTATCTTCTAACCACGCATGACCGTGAGGACTTTTAAATGGGATTCGAATCAACTTGTCTATTTAATCAATTAATTTTGATATGCGTTCCATACATGCATAACCGTAAGGACTTTTAAATGAGCATGGAAGCACATAATCAAAAATCCAAGTAATTCACCCATGCATAACCGTGAGGACTTTTAAATGAGAGTGAATACTTTGGATATTTATTTATTTTTACAAAAAAATATGAAATGAAAAACAAATGATCCCTGATTATAGTACCACATATCGACAAACTATATTTAAGCTTTGATAAACAATGGTCGATAGAAATATGATAGATATAAAAATGGTCATGGAATCTTTACCCAACAAAAAGTTTTATAACTCTTGTTTGAATTCCTAAAGAAATTTTCCAAATATACACTCTTGAGTAATGCGTGTTAAATATCAACACTTATCACCTTTTCAATCACTATATCTTTTTGATAATTAGTAGGGAGTCGGATTAGTCAAAATTTGTCATTTAAAATCAAATAAAAATGACTAATCTGAAAATATGGTTAACAATGATTTTCTCGAAGGGGTTATATGAGAAAAATTTCTGCTATTTGAAAATTATTTGTAATGAAAAATATGCAGATATTTTCTTTAAAAAACGATGCAGTTACTAAATGTCTCAAAAATCACGTTCAACTAGTAATTTTTCTATCAACTAGATTACCAGTGTAATCTGCATTTGAGTTTCTTTTCCACTCCAAAATATCACTAACTAAATTTGATAGACCAGGCCATGAAGAGTGCATCCAAAAATTTCATCCATGTAAATAATCAGAAAACCGTGAATATAGAGTTAGCCCAAAAAAATATTATCATCCAACAAAACACTATGTTTAATCCAAACATATATGTATGAAGTAATTCAAAGAATAGTGTTTTTGGCATAAAGATAATTGGCCAACTATGTTGAACAAGCCAGAAAAAATCATCTCTTTACAACATCTCAATATTGGCTGCTTTCATTCAGAATACGGTGTAGATTATCACATTTAATATACCTTCACCTGTTTTACCTTTACGGTAATTTATCGTGGTTGCCCATTGTGATTCTGTCACCTTTGTACTAGGCTAAGGAACTTTTCTTTGTTGCCCGTTGTGTTTCTGGAACAGCCAAAATCCAGATAACACTGTTGTTGTTGCTTAGCATGCCACCATACCTACACGATGAAAGATTTTTGTGACCTATTTGTTTTTATAGGTCCATGATTGTTAGTGGCTGAAGCATTGTGAATAAATAATCCCTTTGGAACCCAAACTTGTTTAGTCCTTTTATTCTTGTTCCAATAGACATGAAATTTGTTTGTAGAATTCTTAGGAACCCAAACTTGTATAAATTTTGTGTTCTTGTTCCTATGACTACAATTTTCAACACGATGTCCAATTATTTCACATCTATCAAAGACACTCTTACCTCTTGCATTATCATCAACTTGTGTTTTCCCAAAACCTAGTCCTTTTCTGTTGTTAGCAAAAATTTGATTTCCCAATAACATGTTGAATGATTTTTCTCCTCTTGAAAAGTTATTCAGAGATTTCTCAAGATTTTGGACTTTGGTTTTTAATGTTGTGTTTTCAGTGACAAGTGAGGTGCATCTATTTATAAAATCCTTTTTCCTAGTGTCAATGATTTCCTTAAGACTCAAGTTTTCTTTTTCAAGATTCTCAGAGCTATTCTTAAGTCTTGATAATTCTGAATCTAAAATTTTACATTTTTTACATTCTAGGTTTTGAATATTTTCAAGTTCAGTTTCTAACCTAAAATTTTCACGAGCAAGTTCCCTCCTATCAGATCTCAGTTTTTCAATTTTAGATTCAAGAGTATCAACTACTTTAGTAAGATCAAGACACATAAAAATAAGATCTTTATAAGAATAGTCACCTCCCTCACTAGATTCCTCTGAGCTTGCTTCTGAATCTGATTTTGCCATAAAACACAAGTTAGCCTCCTCTGAGCTACTATTCGAAACTTCCTCTCCTTCTTCATCATCCCAAGTTGCTGCAAAGGTCTTCATCTTCTTTCTCTTTCCTCTGTTGTTTTTGAGAAGTGGGCATTGTTCTTTGAAGTGGCCAGGCTTGTTGCAGTTAAAGCACGTCAATTCATTATCGGAATTGTTAGAGTCTCTTGACCTATTACCAGATGTTTTCTTCTTGCGTGGCTTGAATCTTGACCATTTTCTAAGATTATTGACAGCCATTGCAAGCTTTTCAATTGGATCTTCTTCTTCTTCATCGCTCTCTTCTTTGCTCTTTAAGGCAATCGTCTTCTTCTTTGGTTCGGAGTTGTTGCGTTTCTCCTTTGCTTTTAGCTCAAGCTCATATGTCATCAAGTTACCGATCAACTCCTCCATGCTTAGTTTACTCAAATATTTCGATTCTTGGATTTCCGTGACTTTTGCCTCAAAGTTCATCGGTAAGACTCGTAGCACCTTCCTCACAAGCTCTACCTCAGTGAATACCTTCCCAACCACTCTAGCGTTGTACACCAAACTTGAAAAGCGTCCAAACATGTCTTTTATGCTCTTGCCTTTGTCCATCACAAAGTTCTCGTATTCATTACTGAATAGGGCTAGACGAGACTCCTTGACTTGAGAAGTTCCTTCATGTGTCACCTCCAAGGTATGCCAAATTTCCTGTGCAGTTTTACAATGAGAAATTCTATTAAATTCATTCTTATCAAGAGCACAGATCAGAGCATTCATGGCTTTAGCATTTGCAGTTTTTAATCTCTTATCGTTAGCATCCCACCTATCCTTAGGTTTAGGTATCTCAGTATCACCAACAGTTATAGTGGGAGATTTATAGCCAGTTTCAAATAATGTCCCAAAAATCATAATCAACAGAACTAAGATAAATGCCCATCCTAACCTTCCAATAAGCATAATCGCTCCCATTAAACATGGGTGGCCTAACAATAGATCGCCCCTCAGAAAAAGCATTATTTGGTGGATTCATGACTCTAGAGTTAAAGAAAAAATACCTTGCTCTGATACCACTTGTAGGATCTAGATTAACCCTAGAGGGGGGTGAATAGGGTTATAGCAAATTTTCTTGATTTAAACACAGAAACAAACTGCAGAAATAAATATGCTGAAAAGCAAATCACACACAAAATTTACCCAGCTTCGGCAACCCCTGCCTACTGCTGCATTCCCAGATTTCTATTAGAATTAAACAGTATCCCGCTTACAAACACTCTAACAGACTCGCAAACCCTGCTCCCGCTTACAAACACTCTAATAGACTCGCACCCCTGCTCCCGCCTATAGAGTTTTGCAAACTCACAAACCCTTGCGCCCGCCTATAGAGTTTTGCAAACTCGCACACCCTGCTCACTGAACTAATTCTAACTAGACAATCTGACACTACCTACAACCTAGGTGGTGATTTACCAAGACTTGATTCAAGAAGAAAATTTAAAACAAACTAAAACAGTTTAAAAACTAGACCCTATTTGAAATAAAAACTAAATCCCCTTTATAATAATAAAGGTCGGCCCAATTCTTTTTCTCGTTCCTTTTTCTTTTGGCTTGGCCGTTCCTCTTTGTCGAATTAGGGCTTCGGTTCCCTTGTGAAAATTGGGGCTTTGATTCTTCGTTCGATCTGATTTGTGTTGCTCTTGCTCGCGCTCGTTCTCTAATGATCGATTCTCTTGAGATCGGCTGCTTGGTTGACTTCGAAATTGCGAATCGTTTGCAGCTGCTTCTTTGATCGAGTTCGATAGATTGGTATGTGTTCTCTTTCGTTGCTGGTTTGATTGCTTGCTTGACTCGATGCCTATGATGATAATTGGGTTTGGTATTTATATGATTTCGATACTTGAGTTTGTTCGCTTCAATTCGATACTTTCCAAAATTTCACTTTCCTGATTTCTGTGGCAACTTGATACACACGGTTTTGATTTTCAATCGTTCGTTTTTCCTTGATTAATACGGCATTGACTTTCCTCTTTTAATTTGCTTTGACTTTTTCAAATTTACACACACTTGAATTTCTTACTTGGTCATCCCTGCACTTTTGAACTTCGTTCATCCACTGTATCATTGAATTACACGGCATTGAATTTGTTACGTGGTCACCACGGTGTTGAATTCATTTGACTTCGGCCATGATCTTTGACGTTGAACACTGATGATTTATTTTTGACTTTGGCTTGAATCTGTTTCGAACTTGCATCCTTCTTATTGCTGTTGTTCATTCTATTGTGCATCGGCTTGCTTTTGTTGTTCTGTGTTTGGTTACTGATGCATACATGAACTGTTGCTCGAATTGTCATTGATGTATCATTACTTGTGTCTGCATTATCATCATTGCTACCTGGTCGACATTTGATGTTTGTAACTTGTGATTGCCACTGTGTTGCATTGTTGTTGACACATGATTGTACTGTGCTTTGATATTGTGACACTATTGCATTATATTGTGATATTGAGTTGGGCATTGTTTTGTCTCTGTTCTTTCTGAAGCTCGAGTTGCACACTGCTGTTTTGAGTCACTTCCATACTTGAGCATTGTTCCATGCTGTTACCTCTCTTGTATCATTGGTGTTTGTAGCTTTCCACTGACTTGTGTTTTTCACTATTGCATAATTGATTCTGTTGCTCGACCCTTGACTTTGTTTTTTTCATTTGTATCACTGCAACATTCTTATTGCACTTTGGGTTGTATTTGGACTTATTCAAGCTTTCATGCATTGCATTTTTCTGGTGCACTTGATTCAGTACCGTGTCTTGTTTCACTGTTGCATTTGTGTACTTTAGTTTGCCTTGGCTTTATTGACTTCGGCCATATGTGTTCATCTGCACTTGCACACTCCTGCTTGTTGTTGTATATTTGTGGTCTTCATTTGGTCTGCACTTGTGTATATTTGGCTTCACTTGTGAACTTTGGCTCTGGTTGTTGTAGTATTCATTTGTGCTGTTATGTTGGTGGCAATGTTGTACAAATTTCACTAGCTCACTGAAGTTTTCACAGTTGCACATACTTATTTGAGTTTGCACTTGCACTTGATATTGTAGTCTCTGGCCTTGCATCATGATGCAGTCTTCATTAGCTCGTGTACCTGAAGTTGATTCACTTGGTTATCTTGTACTTCTGAGTGCACTTGTCCATTTCAGTTTTCACAGTTGCTCCATTCATTTTGCATACTGGGTTGACTATTGCACGTGTGTTGTTCACCATGTTGCATTCATGTCGTTGTTCTGGCCTTGTACCTGTAGTTGTATTCATGTACACTACTGCCTTGAATTTCTGGTTGGTCACTGTTGCATTTTTCATTTGAGTAGCTGAACTTGTTATTGTACATGTCTTCTTTGAGTTGCTGTGTTAATTCAGCTTGCTACTTTCTGGTCTTTGTGGCTGGTCTTTGCATCCATTCATGTTGATTTTTGAAATTTTACTTGCGTTGAATCCAGTTTCAAAAACTCGGGTTTGACCTTGTGCTCGTGTCGTGATTGCACGTGAGTTGAACCCGGCTTTTCATTTGGGTTTGACCTGTGCTCACCTGTCCCTGTAAATCGATCAAGTGTATATCGATGTGCACGGCCTTGTGGCATGTACAGTGATACACTGCGCATGTCACATTGTTCGTGTATAATGAATTCAAATGTGAATAATGACTAACAACCCAAATAACTGAGGTAAATCATATTTTCAAAAATCATATTTCATTTTATATTGCAAAAATATTTCTTTTTCAATTTTACTGCGTTAGTGAATATTTTTGCAGATTGCTCAGATGCTGGATTCAAACTGGAATGAAGTTTAAGATAAACTACGAGTATGAGTGATATATAGTGAGGAATTTATGTAAACTGAATTGTGATGTAATTGTGATGTAATCAAAAATGTATATGTATAGTGAGAGCTTGAATCTGTACTATTCAAAATTGTAATAAATATTTGTTTGAATAAAATTTCTGTTTGAATTCAAATTCTGTGTGATTTATTTTATTCCACAAATATTTATTTAATCTACGAAAAATAAAATAGTACATTAACAAATACATTTAAATGAATATATATATATGTTTATTATCATCAAACAAAATCATATAAGCGCAAGGCGCATATTCATACAATTTTAACCTAATTTTTTTATAAAGAACTATTATTTATTTAAATATCCATTCCATAAATAAATATTTATATTACTAGGTTAGATTTCAAAATTCCATCAAATTAAATCAAATTAAATTATTATGCTAGATTAAATTATAAATGAAATCTTATGTTACAATTTAAAACCATTTATTGACTTAGAAAATTTTAACTTATAAAATTTTAGCTTATAGAAGCCAATATATATGTATATATTATTTAAATCGCTTAAAACAAATTTAAGTTACAATTTTACATATTTTAAAAATTCAGAATACTTAATAATTTTTAGAAAACTATTTAAAACTAACCATGGTCTGCATAATATTTTCTAACCTAGGTCAAGTGATACGGATATGTATCATTTCAATCAGTATTGTATAAAATTCCGGGTATTATCATGTCAAACCCGCAATCCCGAGTCAAATAAAATTCGCTTGAGCCTATCATTTCAGCTCATAATGATTCCTTTGGGGTATGTATCATTTCAACCCATAATGAGGGAACTTGCAGTGTGAGAAACAGAATATATAAAATGAACAGAATAACATAGCATATCATATCAGGTGGTAAAATTGGTATAACATAAGGTGATAACATCATATAATATCATGTCACAGGCATATATGAGATAATATACATATCACTGCAGTTTCATATGTCATCGATTTACTAGAATACAAGTACGTAGTCGAGAGTGATGAACTCACCTTCTTTGGCTAGAGATGACAATTCAAACAACAAGACAACTCCGAGAAGGCACGACAAACACGAATCAAGCTCGAGTGGAAGTAGAACCCAAATCCAAATCTTAGAAGCAAACAAAATAATATATACATAAGTAAATATATATACATGAAAAATAAATAAAACACAAAGCAAATAGGCTGGTTAAAACACAAGTGGGCTTGGCCATCATAGGATTAGGCTCGGCCACATCAACTTGTGCTCAGCCACGATGGGTTCAAGGGCTGAACCACTAACAAACTGGCATGGCAAGGTTTGGCTTGTGGCTAGATAGACTCGGCTATAGTCAAAACAATGGAAGGCAAAGCATGGGAAGGCAAAATGACAAGGCAAATGCAATTTTGGGCTCGGCCATAGGACATTTAGGTTCGGCCACTATGGAGTTTGGTTCGATCATGATACAAATTTGTTCAAGGCAACTATGATCACGGCTAGGCAATGGAAAGAGGAAGGAAAGGCAATGAAAATTCATGGCCATGGCAAGGTTTAGGCAAGTAGAAAATCAAGAAGTGGTTCGGCCTTGTGCTTGTTTGGAAGAAGTAGGTTTCGGCCTAGGGTTTTGGCAAAGGGAGCAGGTGGTTCGGCCTATGGTAGGTCACGGCATTGGTGAGGGTTAGGTGAGGGTTCGGCCTATGGAGATGATGGCCGATCAACTTGGTGGTGGAGGCAAGGAGAAGGGAAGGTGATGGTAAGGGTTGTGGCCGAAAATATACAAGAGGAAGGAGGAAATTTTTTAAAAGAAGGAGAACTTACTGTAAAAAATTTTGAGCAGGAAAAAGAAAGTGTGAAGTCAGAAGTCAGGAAGAATGTTTTGTACGAAGATTTCTTTCTCAAGAGACATCTTTTCAAATGAACAGACAACCTGATGACTATTGGATAGCATAGCCCATTAGCTAAATCCCAACAACAAATAACAAGCCAAATCCTAAACCAAATGTAGCCCAAAACCCAAATAAAAATAGGAGATATAAAATACGGAAAATAATTATGTGTAAAACGCTGAAACTTTGCAGATTTGAAAAGTATAAATCAGAATTTAACGAAATGAAAAGCAGTGAGTATGTTAGAATCGAATCCTGCTTCAAAGAAAAAGAATAAATTTTAAAATTCAAATTTAAAATTTTCAACCGAAAGTCAAACTTTGACCAAAGTTGACCAAAAACTTAATTTTCAAAAAAAACTCTAATTTATTGTATTTGGAAAAATTATTCTTAACAAATCCCAAAAACACATCATAAAATCCCAATTTTTTTTCAAATTTTAAATGATTTAAAATCAGAGTTTTCAAATAAATTTTACTTAAAATATTTACTAAAACTATGGGTTGTTACACTATCCCCGCTCAAAACTTTTCATCCTAAAAAAGGAACGAGATACGGAAAAACAAAGGAATATAAGATAGAATGACGGTTAGTACCTAAAACAAACAATTCCAGATTTGAAGCATGCATGGTCTCCTCTGTTTTCCAAGTACAATCCCGATCATCAGTACCCCACTGCACTTTGACCAGGTTGATAGATTTCCTTCTCAGTTGCTTCGTACCTCTATCGATAATACGAAGTGGCTTTCTCTCGATAGTAAGATTTGGCTCAATATCCAAACTCTCGAGAGCAAAAGGCTGAACAATCAAAGATGGATCATGAAGATACCGATGAAGATGCAAAACATGGAATACATTATGTACTCCAGACAGCTTCTCAGGAAAATCCAAGCGATAAGCTAAAGAACCAATCCTCTCTAAGATACGGAAAGGACCGATGAACCTAGGAGCAAGCTTCCCTCTCCGATCAAACCGAATCGCATTCCTTAAGGGAGAGACCTTAAGGAAAACTTGATCACCAACAGAAAACTCCAAACTCCTCCTATGCTGATCAACATACTTCTTCTGCCTATCCTAAGCACTTCTCATCTTCCTCTTAATCTCCTCAAATCTCTCAGAAGCCTACAAAATCATATCAAGACCAAGAACCAAACAATTACTGGATTCAATCCAACAAGATGGAGATCTGCAAGGTCGTCCTAAAGAGCAGCAAACGGAGACATCGCAATACAAGCCTAGATTCATAGATGAAATGAGTTAGATAAAGGATTAAGATAAGATTAATATGATAAGATTAAAATAGAAGATTTGAGATTATACCTGATAACTGTTGTTATAGGTGAATTCAACGAGATAGAGATGATCTTCCGAAGATCCTCCATAATCAAGGACACAAGCACGAAGAAGATCCTCTAGCATTTGATCACCCTCTCCATTTGACCGTCAGTCTACGGATGATAAGCAGTGCTTAGATTCAGGTGAGTACCTAAAGATTCTTGAAAAGCTCTCCAAAACTGGCTGGTAAAGATGGGATCACTATCACAAACAATACTAATAGGAAACTATGAACACATACAATCTCTCTCATAATAAATCTCAGCCAAACTAGAAGCAGAACGGGTAGACTTGATCGGAATGAAATGAGCTGACTTGGTCAATCTATCCACTATAATCCAAATACTCATTACCCCTCTTAGTCCTCGTTAATCCATCAATAAAATCCATAGAAACCTTCCCATTTCAAATTGGGAGATCTCAAGGGGCTGCAATAAACCAGGGGTCTTCTGATGATCGGCCTTGACTTGTTGACAAGTCGAACACCTACTAACAAAGATGGAGATATCAAGCTTCATACCCCTCCACCAAAGCTTCTCCATATCCTAATACATCTTCGTCACACTAGGGCGAATAGAAAGTCTGGATCGATGATTCTCCTGAAATAACTCTTGCTTCAAACCATCGACATTCGAGACACAAATCCGATTATTAATCCTCAAAATCCCTTTATCATCGATCTAAGCTCCACTACCATCCTGACTACTACTACCAACCCTGCTACAAACATTCTCCTTAATCAACCTAATTATCCTATCCTCATATTGCTTAGGAATAATACGATCCAAAAGAGGAGAAGAAGAAATAACAAGCTGACATAACATCGCCTTCTTCTGACTCAAAGCATCAGCCACAACATTAGCTTTTCCAGGGGTATAGCTGATGTTGAGGTCATAAGAAGCAAGGAACTCAAGCCACCTAACTTGCCTCTGATTCAAATCCTTCTGGGTGAAGATATACCTCAAAGACTGATGATCCGTAAAGAGCTAAAACTTAGTTCCTAAAAGATGAAGCCTTAAAAGCTTCAAAGCAAGAACCATGGCAAGCAATTCCAAATCATGGGCTGCATAATTGGCTTCATGGGTCTTCAACTGACAATTGGCATAAGCAATGACCTTCCCGTCCTGCATCAAAATAGCTCCCAAACCCTCAAGAGTAGCATCAGTGTATACCGTTAATCCCTTATTTCCATTTGGAATGGTAAGAACTGGTGCGAAGTAAGCTTGTGCTTTAACTCATTGAATGCAACTTCACACTTATCAATCCAAATAAACTTACCATTCTTACAAGTCAAGGCAGTGAGAGGTGCAGCAATCCGAGCAAAATTCTCAATGAATCTCCTATAATAACCGGCAAGACCCAAAAAACTACGGTATCAGATGGAGTCCTAGGAGTTTCCCAATATACAACAGAATAGGGAGAAATAAGGACTACAGGAAAGCTAGGATGGTCAAATTTACAAGAGAGTAGAAAAAGAAAAACTTACATTGATCGCAGCGATCTAAACTGGATCAACAGAAACTCCATTACCAGAAACAATATGCCCGAGAAATCAGACTTCATCCTTCCAGAAATGGCATTTTGAGAATTTAGTCTTCAACTGATGATTCCTAAGAATCTCCAGAACAAAATTCAAATGTGACTCATATTCTTCCCCTTACTTAGAGAAGACAAGGATGTCATCGACGAAGACTAGAACAAATTCGTTAAGAACATCACGAAAAACATGATTCATCAAATCAACAAAGAAAGATGGGACATTAGTCAAACCAAAAGGCATAACTAATCATTCATAAAAACCATTCTCAATATGAAAAGCAGTCTTAGGAATACTTTCCTCGGTAACTCTAAGCTGGTGGAAACTTGTGGCAAGATCAAGCCGAGGGAAAACAATACCTTCATAGAGCTGATCAAACAAATCATTGATACGAGCCATAGATATCTTTTTTTCATATTGGGATTGTTCAACTCCCTATAATCAACACACATCCTCAAAGAACCATCGGACTAGTGACGAAAACCACCGCTGCTCTCCATTCGGAATGGCTAGGTCTGATTAGAAATTTGGAGAACAAGTCCTCAATTTACTTCCTTAACTTAACCTTCTCATGGGGTGCCATTCTTCTAGGAGAAAGAACTACAGGTCGAGCTCTAGGAATAAGATCAATACAGAATTCAATTTCCCACTTGGGAGGTAAAGAAGTGGCTTCACCAAATACATCGGGATAGAGTTTGACCACATGAGTTGAATCAAGATCACTAAGAGAAGAATGAAGAGAATAAATAAAGCTACCAGCATAATATTGAGGAAAACAGCACTGAATAACCAAAGGACTACCAAAATCATCAACAAGAGAAACGGTTCGGGTTTACAAGAGATGATGGCTTCATGCCTCTTCAGTCAATCACCTCCGAACAATATATCAAAAGCATCAAAACTCAGAGCATAGAAATCAACAGAAAAATGATAGCAAGAATAGAAGAGTTTCACCCTTATACAAATCCTACTAATGTTCGCGGACCACCAATAGGATTTTTAACACACAAAGTTTCAACAGCAAAATTAGGTGAAAGGATATGCTCAAACTTATCACAAAGATCCACAGAAATAAAACTATGGGAAGCTCCAGTGTCAAATAAAATACGAATAGGAAAATTAAACAGAGAAAAGGTGCCTTGGAGAGTATCTTGGGTATCACTATGAGCAGGTGGAGTGGCAGAGGTAACAGCAAAGATACCAGATGGCTTGCCCTTCTACTGAGTAGGACAAAGTGGCCAGGCTGCAGGCAAATATGACAGAGATCACGCCTAGTCAACTGAGCGGGAGGAACAACAGCACCAACTGAAGTAGGGCAACTATTGGCATAGTGTCCCTTCTGATCACACTTGAAGCAAGCGATGGAAGATGGGTCGATAGACTGGCTCTGAGAAGAAGAAGATCCCAAACCTGGAGTCTTATTCCAATTCTTCTTCTTCTGATGAAAGTTAGGATTCCTCTTCTTAGGGTTACCAGAGGAAGGCTGAGATGAAGGAGCACGAGCAACAGAAGGATCCTTAGAAGTAGGATTCTCATATCTAATGGCCATATCCATCAATCCAATGAAGGGGTTATGCACATGAAAAATAAGACGATCATAATACTCTGGGCGAGCTCCAGCTATAAGCTTCTCAATCTTCTTAAGAGGGGTGTCAATCAGGCTAGGATCAAACTTAGAGAGTTCATTGAACTTCCGCTCATACCCAGAAAATGACATGTCTCCCTGCTTAAGATCCATAAACTCCCTGTATAGTCGAGACTTCCCTGCTTCGGGCATCCACTTAGCCACAAAAGCATCCCTGAAGAACGATATCAAAACATAAGAAAGATTCCAAAGAGAGAAAACTAAACCAAACTCAAGAACTAACTCAAGATGATACCTAAAATGCTCCCAAGAAATATCAGCCTTGATAGTGTGAGCCGTAACAGATTCCACCAATCCAGGGCTGCCACCTGCAACTGCCAACTAACGCTTCTGAGCATTAGTGATCTCAAGACCGGAGAAAATCCTCTCCAAACCCTTCAACCACTGCTGAGCCTCTATGATGCTCTCTGATCCAGTAAATTTGGTACTGCCAAGCTGAGTGAATTCCTTACAGAGAGTAGTGAACCTAATGGATGCAACAGGCTCTGGAACTGGGGCAACACCACGACCCCGACCTCTGGCATTCCTACAATTCATCCTGAAAAATCAAGAATGAATTTTAGGACAAAGGTAAAGGAAAAACAAAGACAAGATTCAACTAGAATGGAAATCCAAATCAAAGAATTTAATTGACAAGGTGGATAAGGAAAGGAAGGAAGTTTGGGAAAATTAGAATTTAAAACAAGAAAAATTTATATCAGAATAATCTTTAAAATCCTTGAAAAATCATTTGAAAAAACATTTTATACATAAAAATACGTTTTCTCATGAAGAAATGATTCTAAGATTGATTTCACTCATTCTAGGGTATTTCTACCCAATCTCTAATGATTTTTTGCTCCGCTGGCTAAGTTTTGCCTAAAACCAAAGCTTTGATACAAATGTAGTGACGCACTATTTTGGACCATTCAAATTGACAATACAATCACACATGTCGGACTTGAATAATTCAAAACAACATATTGTTAATATATTTGGAGCAAATAAAACCAATCGTAGAATCACAAACACAGAATATCAGAATAACTCGCAGCGGAAATAAAATAACCATAGTAGTTCATGAAGCTACTACATACATAGTCCCAAAACAAATACATAATAAAAGAGTCTAAAAGCAAATACAATAGGAAATCCAAAAACATAAGTTCACTAATACATAATCAAAGGCTGAAATGAAAAAACTGAAATGGAAATAGATAGGCAACTAGATAGATAGATAAGTCTCCAGCAAATCTCTAGCTCCAAAAGATGAATCCAAAACTGGGATACCCAGGCTGACCTGAGCGTAAAGTAAAACACAAAACACTCTAGTCAGGACATACATACTTATAAAATGTAAATCAACTCAAGTGAACTATAATAGAAATGCACAAGTATATTAAAGGGTGCTTGGGATCGTCCATCCTTTAAGGATCCGTTAAACTATCTACTATGTAGTAATATATGCTATTATAATAATGTCTAAAGTAAAATTAACTACCAAAATAGCGTTAAGGGTTTACATTTTCCACCTTAACACATTTCATAGTGCCAATAGTCTATACAGTACCGTAATACCTCCAAATCGGGAGGCTACCAGAGGATACTCTATAGGTACGACACAAATCAAACTCGTATAAGGCACGCTAGGGTAGGTGACACGGCGCAGCTAGCAATGCCAGGGTAGATATACCAACTACACTTCCGGACTGGTGGTAATGCATAGTAGCCACTATATCCCACCTCGAGCCACACTCCTAAAAAAAATCAAAGATGCGCACCAAATCAATCACAGAGTAATAGAATGGCATACGAAGGAGTGTGTCCGATCGGAGAAGCTACCTCACTTGGCTCGTCAATTGCTCCTGTTTTAGCCACCTTATGCCAACTCACGGGAGTCGGGTCCATGTATATAACTCAAATAGGATTGTCTCCACCATCCTACTTTATTCTGGAATCTCCACCGCGTACACGGTTGTTAAAGTGGTTTTCGGTATTCGCAGAGAGTATGACATTATCCGATCTTGGTCACTTTAACAACCAACCGTTATTATAAGCCGTGATTATCTAATTCAAATGGTTTACATTTTAAATCAAAACATATCTATTTCAAAACCATTTAAATCCAATGTCATTACTCTTTCAAAAAAATATTCATTTTTTTTCAAAATTAGTAACATTTCAAATTGGGGTATTTCACTATAAGGACAAACTTTGCAGTCTAATTAGTTTCTAGGACATACGTCCATAGAAATTATTTTGAAGGCCAAAGTCAGCATAATAATTACTATTAAGGACAATTTCATCAGTCCAATTACTTTCAAGGACATAATTTCATAGGTTTTTAGGCCTGAGAAACTAATTATTTTTCATTTTGTCCTTAAATTTAATTATTTTGGTTGTGTGTCCTAGAAACTAATTGCACTTGCTAAAGAGGCCATTGTGGCTAATTTCCACTTTCAAATTTATATACCTAGTTATAACACTTTGAAAAAATGTAATATTTAAAAACCATAGCACTTTAAAATGTGAACCTTATGCAGCAGCATTTCGAAAATGTTACATCTTTAGAAATAGTAGCATTTTAAAAACATAACCTAAGAAAACATAGCATTTTAAAACATCACCTAAATAGCATAGCATTTTGGAAATGCTACAATTCTACTATAACATGTTTAAAACATAATATCCTCAATTTTTATCATAGTTATTGTAAAAAAATCTATTTTATTATCCAAGATTATTTATTTGGATATTAATTAAACTATGATTTTCGTTAAACAAAATTTATTACTAAAATATCCAACCAAAACTGTATTTTCCCATATTAGGTTTAAGTACATTTTAACCTAATTTTTTTATAAAGAACTATTATTTTATTTAAATATCCATTCCATAAATAAATATTTATATTACTAGGTTAGATTTAAAAATTCCATCAAATTAAATTATTAAGTTAGATTAAATTATAAACAAAATCTTAAGTTACAATTTAAAACCATTTATTAACTTAGAAAATTTTAACTTATAAAATTTTAACTTATTTTAACTTATAGAAACCAATATATATATATATATATAATTTAAATCACTTAAAAAATTTAATTTAAATTTTTACATATTTTAGAAATTCAAAATACTTAATAATTTTTAGAAAACTATTTAAAACTAACCACGGGTCTGTATAATATTTTCAAACCTAGGTTAAGTGATACGGATATGTATCATTTCAATCCGTATTCTATAAAATCCCAGGTTTTATCATTTCAAACAGGCAATCCCAAGTCAAATAAAAATCGCTTGAGCTTATCATTTCAGCTCATAATGATTTTTCCCTATTCTAAAGTCCTTTTGGGTATATATCATTTCAACCCATAGTGAGGGAAATTGAAGTGTGAGAAGCAGAATATATAAAATGAACATAATAACATAGCATATCATGTCAGGTGATAAAACAAGTATAACATAAGGTGATAACATCATATAATATCATGTCACAGGCATATATGAGATAACTAACATCATATATATATATATATATATATATATATATATCACTCAGTTTCATATGTCATCAATTTACTAGAATACAAGTACGTAGTCGAGAGTGACGAACTCACCTTCTTTGGCTAAAGATGACAATTCAAACAACAAGACAACTCCAAAAAGGCATGATAAACACAAATCAAGCTCGAGTTGAAGTAGAACCCCAATCGAAATCTTAAAAGCAAACAAAATAATACATACATAAGTAAATATATATACATGAAAAATAAATAAAACACAAAGCAAATAGTCTAGTCAAAACACAAGTAGGCTCGGCCATCATAGGAATAGGCTCGGCCACATCAACTTGTGCTCGGGAATGATGGGTTCAAGGGCTAAACTACTAAGGAATTGGCACGGCTAGGCTTGGTTTGTGGCTAGATAGGCTCCGCTATAATCAAAACACTGGAAGGCAAAGCATGGGAAGGAAAAAGGACAAGGCAAATGCAATTTTGGGCTCGGCCATAGTACATTTGGGTTCGGCCACTATGGAGTTTGGTTCGGTCATGATACAAATCTGGTCAAGGCAACTATGGTCACGACTAGGCAATGGCAAGAGGAAGGAAAGGCAATGAAAAGTCACGACCATGTCAAGGTTTAGGCTAGTGGAAAATCAAGAAGTGGTTCGGACTTGTGCTTGTTTGGAAGAAGAGTGATTTCGGCCTAGGGTTTTGGTAAGGGGAGGAGGTGGTTCGGCCTATGGTAGGTCACGGCCATGGTGAGGGTTAGGTGAGGGTTCGGCCTATGGAGATGATGGCCGATCAACTTGGTAGTGGAGGCAAGGAGAAGGGAAGGTGATGGTAAGGGTTATGACCGAAAATAGATAAGAGGACGGAGGAAATTTTTGAGAAGAAGGAGAACTTACTGTAAAAATTTCTAAGCAGGAAGAAGAAAGTGAGAAGTTAGAAGTCAGGAAGAAATTTTTTTACGTACATTTCTTTCTCAAGAGACATCTTTTCAAATGAACAGACGACTTGATGACTATTAGATAGCCTAGCTCATTAGCTAAATTCCAACAACAAATAACAAGCCAAATCCTAAGCCAAATCTAGCCAAAACCCAAATAAATATAGTAGATATAAAATACGGAAAATAATTGCGTGTAAAACGTTGAAACTTTGTAGATTTGAAAAGTATAAATCATAATTTAATGAAACGAAAAGCAGAGAGAATGTTAGAATCAAATCCAGCTTCAAAGAAAAAGAATAAAATTAAAAAATTCAAATTTTCAAATGAAAGTCAAACTTTGACCAAAGTTGACCAAAAATTTAAATTTCAGAAAAATATTTAATTTATTATATTTGCAAAAATAATTCTTAACAAATCCCAAAAATACATTATAAAATTCCAATTTTTTTCAAATTTTAAATGATCTAAAATCAGAGTTTTCAAATAAATTTTATTTAAAATATTTACTAAAATCACGGGTTGTTACATAAATGGGTGCTCGCCATTGAAGATTAGGCCTAAATATTTGGCCAGCAATAGCGAGCTAGATCAGCCCATGATCAGGATATGACTGCCAAATGAGTGCTCGCCGTTGACGATCGGCCCCAAATCTTTAGTCGGCAATGGCGAGCTAAATTAAACCATCGTCAGGACATGACTGCCAAATAGATGTTCTCCATTTATGATAGGCCCTAAATCTTCTCACCGATAGTGGTGGACCAAAGTGATCCATTACCTAGGTGTCCACCATTAACGATCAACTCAAACTTCTTAATGGTAGTGGTCAACCAGAGTGATTCGTTAATTGCGTGTCCACCGTTGACGATCGACTACAAGCTACTTGGATAACTATAGAGAAACTAACTTATCGACAGTTAGAACATAACTACCACCTAGTTAATTCACCCCGATGATTGACCTTACATTTTTGTCAACGATAGATAATTGATCTTGCCCATAGTAAAACATCACTATTGGTCAGGCGGTGCAGTGTAAACAGTCGATACTGGAATTGTAGACGAGGACAACCAACAAACTGACACTAGGGCAATCTTGTGCAAAGTGCATGTGGAATATATGCATGAAAACAAACAAGGAGATGTGGGTCTGGGTTACAAAGATACTCCACCAGAGATCATTCACCTTAGCAAACCTTCCAGCGATTGATCCTGTGCAAATATGTCAGGAGAAAAGGATACGCCGCTAAAAGAGCTAACAAAATAACACGTAACTACTTAACCGGTATGCTCACTGTATCAAAATTGTCAGTGATGAACCCTGTACAAGTACGTGAGGAAGCAATAAAAGATTACTAATAAGCTAATGGCTGAACAAGGATACTATACAAACACAATGCAATAACTAATCCTGATCAGATATGATAATTTTATTTATAATTTCTGTAGGATACATATGTGCTTATGTAAGTGGTCATACATGAAATATAAAGTACAGGCAAAGGGAAGCATCAATCATAAAAACCACTTTCCCTACCGAACTTGTCGGTGATTGATCCTATACAAGTATGCATGATAGCGACGACCAAAGTTACAAATAGAACAAGCAAACCAAGTAATCACGTGGAACAAACATGTTAAGATTACTAGCTAGGAAAGGGAGAAAATGGACATGAATAAATATCAGACATAACTAACATAAACATCAAAAGAATATTATCTTCATAGCATAAGCGCATGTTCGATCCATGTTCAAAACTTCAACAGAATAACTAGCCAAACATTTTGGTATTTGGTCGATTCAATTATGCATGGTAGTGATAAACTAGTCACTAGTGGAATAACTTGGAAATCATATAGGAAAAATACATCGCAACCACCGTTCTTACTTGGCCAAACTACAATCATGCAACAAATACAAATCATCAAGTCCATGCACCCTAGAACCATAATATATTCCTTTCCCAATGCCACCTTGATATTCTTGGAACATTTATAAGACAACGATGGCCTTCGAAATCCGGGGGTAAGGATGTTGAACTAGAGGAAGAAAAAACCTACTGGATAGAAATGAGAATCGATAAAAAATCATGCTAGATGATTATACTACCAAGAAATCACCAGTTACAAATGTCATATTGATAAAAGATGTCTTAGAATGATTAACTGTTTTCCCTCAAGTGAGTAAGGCTTTGCAACATACTAGCAGTGGAAAACTTAAAGAAAGAACATGAATAAGGATATGGATGTCCAAGGTTCGAAGTAACCATCACATGAGAAAGAAAGACGATTTCGGATGAAACAAAGCATAATTTATATTCTATGAAAGTATGTTTTGGGGTGCAAGTATTGTGGGCATTTTCGTCCAAAACATGGTGAATACAAAAGATACCAAGGAGCATAAATATGACTAAAATGCCATCATGTAATTATAAGGGTAAGGTGAAGTGTCGGGAGAAATTTTGACACTGTCTAAAAATATACTCAAAGAGTTTGTAAAATGTTCCTAAGGTTGGGACATGCACCTAGGTCGAAATAGCATCTCAATCCGAGCTATGGATTGGAAGATATGACCATCTTAAGATTTCTCCACCATGAACCGACCTAGGCCCACCTTAGAGCTACTATGTACTCTAAGAAAATGGAACTTTTAGAGTCATTAGAATATTCTACTCAACAACACGAAGTTATCGGTCCAAGTTTCATTCAATTCTGACATGAAATGAAGGAGTTATAACATAAAAACGTATGCAGCTCAAGAGGTTGGACATCAAGCTTCTAAGGGAGAGGTCAGGAGTTCAATTCCTGGCAAGCACGTTATTTTTACAGAACACGTGGAATGGTTCAGTAGGGCATCTAACTACCGAGCGCCTAACCATTTCCAACGTCAAGAAGAAAAAGGGAGAAGGCAAGACACAATGAGTCGATAGGAAGAGTGAAGGAGTGGAAATAAAGGCAGAATTCTCCTCATGTTCGGTACCCAGGGTCATTTGTTTGATGGAAAAGATTGTCAGGCCAAGAGCATAGTCTTGTGAAGACTGGGCAAAGATAGAGTAGCAGGAGCCAAACTAAGAAGACGGTGTAGGAACCTGTCCAACAACACGTTCATGTGCACCACACTGAATCGAATAGTACCGGATAGAGCTCTCACCCAAATCAAGCAAGATATATATATATATGGAATGAAGTTTGATTACATATGGAAATTTATGATTATATCTTGTATATATAAAAATATTTTAAACTAAGTGAGTTATCGATGGAAATTGCCTGATTTTTTGGAATGACCGCCATACCTCTCTACTCCTATAAATACCAAAGCTTCCAATAACAATAAGGGAGGATTTTGGAGAGCCAAGCTTGCAACAGTAATGGCAGACAAGTCAGGGAAAGTTATGATCATCCTAGCAGGATCTGCCTAATATAAGCCGCCTAGTAGGAACAACCTACCAGGAATATCCTAAAAGGAATAATCTAGCATGATCTACCTAACGAGAGAAGCCTAGTTGGTGTAGTCTAGCAGTATCTGCCTAATAGGAATAACCAAATAAGAATAGGCAGGCAGGAATAGTAGGACAAGAATAGTTGAACATACTCTCTTGAGCTATATATTACTGTCTATTGAGCTCCAAATCATTGTATTTTGTATATTAGGCATTGTATCAAAGATCTATAAGAGGAATAATGAAAATGAACAGTTGATGTAGGCACATTCTAGCCGAACCACTATAAAACTTTGTGTTCTTTACTTTACTGCAATTTGCTTTCTACATAAGCTATATGTGATATGCTCTCTAAAATTAATCATAATATAAATATAATAGTTATGTTATACATCCAATATTCATAACTAAATCGATTGGAGGTTTTAGCGCATTTTTTGTGCAAACATACACACACACACACACACACATATATATATTTGTATGTATATACTTATTTATGTATGTACTTATACGTACATTATATTTACAAAATATCTTTATTTTATTTTTGTTTTAAATTATTAATATATAATATATATTTGAATTTAAATCTAATTTTATTATCTTACTAATTGAAAAATCTTGATGTTTTTGAAATAAAATTTTGAATTCAGATTTCTTGACTTGGTCAAAATCAATTCAGATTTATTAAGGGACTTAATAATAGAAAATTTTGAATTGCACACACATGCACACACACTTATGTTTGCAAACAATGTTTTGGACAGCTAATGCATATAAAACAGTGAATGTGTTAGCTACGATGTGAATCCCAACAAATATACATATAAACATTAACTATGCACACGATATGAAATGTTGCATTGACACTATATAAAATTGAATATATTTTGATATACTCATAAACATACAAAATGTGGTCAAATCTATCATTCGAACAAATTAGAATAATTAACTAAAAGTTTTATTTGAACATACTAGATTGGATCTAATAATAAATTTAAACTTCATAGGCCCAATAAAGATCCGTGTATTGATTTTTATTAAATTTACCAGATTTTCCACTGCCAACAGGCCTGATTCCATTATAAATGACTCCCTGTTAGATTTACATACTTAACAATCTCCCATTAAATTAGGACCGGGAGATTAAACTTGCCCAGGTCCTCTTCTTACATTTACTTGCTGACCCATCCATTATCGACGCATTACACTAGCGTCTACGGACCAACATTAACATTCAAGGGAATCTCAGGACTCTCATTTTTAAGATTCCTTGTGTTATTCTAGCTGGTTCTAATACCCACACCTCCATTGTTCATGATATTAAATCTCATGTAACTCACCGTTCTTGTTGTTTTTACACATTGCAAGATTATTGTTGACGACGATGAGAAGAATGAAATCTTTTGAAATATAGTATACACATACATACATCGGTAAGTACATTATGTGTTTCCTCCATAACTCGATACTAATTAACCCTATATTCAACCTACCAAAAAAATAACCCAATCATATAATGCTTAGCGTAAGTCTTCAACTTTTAAGCTAATTACTCTAGGATACACCTACCTAACTCATATTACTTTGATAAGCTTGAGTCCAACACCAACTTTAATAAGCCTTCGACTATTAGCAGAAATAAATCGACCGATAGTATAGGGAGAAAGAAGAAGTTATATTGTAATGTATCATTCAAAAACCTTATGCTAATATTGAATGCATTCTCATAAACAATCTAGGAATAAAGCATTGAAATTGATATTTTCCCAAATTTCTAACGAGCATATAATATAGCTTCACATTACCACGTCGGTATCAAAATAACTTTGTACAGTCAATATACACAAATATTCGACTACCGCACATTATATTAGTTCATCAACAACACTTTATTTTCTGTAGAATGTTATGGTGATGCATTAACCAATACTTTCTTCGAGAAAATTTGGAACTTTAAATCTAGAATTATCGACCAAATTCTCCCACCATTTTTCATAACTCTAATAAGGTTTTGAAAAGGTTAAATTTAATTTTGCGGTCGTTGTTGAAGCTTGCTATTAGAGGAAGAGCATAAAGTCTTTGCAATCATTTATCTTGATTGATTTAGCATATTTTATTTATGAGCGAATGAAAATAAATTCCACCATATATACGGGAAAATTTTAGGAGATAGAACAATTAGGTTCGATCCTAAAGTTTTAAAATTAAATGTAAGGTTTATGTTAATCTTGTATTACATAGTTCTATCGATCAAATAGTATTTTAGTCACCGAAAACGTAAAATTTAAGTTCGATATGTTTTCTTAAATGGGCTTTATGATTACATCTTCCATATGAATATTGGATCAGAAGACTGTTTCAAGGACAAATTTCAAGTCTTTTTTGGCCTCAAAGTCAACCGTTTTATTTTTGAATGGCAAGGACAAAGATTTGCAGAAAATAGAGGAGAAGTCCAAAACTTCTATTTGAAGGACACGACGTTTTCTACGACAATCTATTGCAAGATCTAAACAGGTTGGCATCGTTGGTGGAGGGTGGGTTGGATTGAGCGGTGACTAGGGTTTGCAGTCAACGTCGTCGATGGAGGGGTGGCTAAGGCAAATAAGTATGATGCGAGATTCAAAGAGGACGACTTTGAAAATGACGACTAAGATTGAAGAAGGGATGGTTCTGGATGTGGTGATGAACGAAAGTTTTCACTAGTATGGAGGAATACTGACCAAAGGTAGATGTGCTTTGTGGAGGAGTAACAATAAATAAGAAAAGAAGAAGATAATAATTGATAATGATACCATGTAATATCATTTTATGTATTTTTTGGAATAAAATAACTATGTAATTTGTGCTTCTAATGTTGTTTTATAGTATGAATTATTGTTGTGTTTTATGTATTGTAGTGACGTTTGTATATTAAGTATGTCTATTATAGCTCATAATGCTATTTTAAGGTAACATTTTTGTAGTAGCATTAAAAAGTTGGAGAGTTTTGGTAGTAATGATTTCTTGGCAATGACATTGAAGTTGTGAGCTAGTGGTTTTCTGATGACGTGGTAATGGTGGTTATAAAGCAATTTTAAATTGAAAAGGCAGAAGATGGTAGTCGATAATGATACTGTATAGTATCGCTTTATGTTCTTTTTTGAAGAAAATGAATTATTATATATACTTGCTCTTAATGCTAAGTTGCATTTGTGTTGTAATATTATTTATAGACTATATATATATATATATATATATATATATATATATTAGCCTACGATGTTATTTCATAATAGTATTTTTTGAATTGTAGCAGCAGTTTATGGACTATAATAATATCTTTTAAACAACAATACCATTTTTTAGATGGTTATTTTATAGTGGCATGTATGAATTGCAGTAGCAATATATGAACCATTTTAGCATTTTTAGCTTCTATTAGTATTTTGTGAAATGTAATATCACTTTGTAGACGAAATGTGTAATCTTAAATTACAACGTTATTTTGTGATAGCATTTTATGAATCATAGTAATATTTTTAGATGAATTAAATGTACAAATTAGCTTGTAAAGTCATATACTGGTAGCGTTTTTGAATGAAGTTTTTTATGAATCTATCTTCTAGTAGCATTTTATGATTTTTGTAAAGGTGATATAGTTATTATTTTATTTTTTAAAATTCTATTGTTGCTTTTCGCAAAATAAAATTATAATGCTACTACATTGTAGCACTTTTGTGCTTGTTGAAAAAAAGTAGAAGGCGTTTATTTTTCAAATTCTGTCTTGTGGTAGCATGTTAGAATGATACTACATAGTGACATTTCGTATTTACTGAATCAAAAATAATCTTTTGCACATGTTATTTGCTGGGAAAAATGATTGTTTTACTGAATCATTTTCTTATGATGCTAAAATACAATATCATATTTTAGCTAATATTTAAAAAAAAAAACATATACCGATACCGTATAATATTGTTTCTTTACCTGCTACTTTTTTTTGCTTTATTGAGAATTGATGACAAAAGAAAGGAGAAAATTATGCCGGTTAAGGTTGGAAAGTCAAGGCGGTGTAGTAGCTATTGACGCAACATGCATTTAGATTAACTAAGGTTTCATACGATGCGATGTTAGCCGACATTATAAAAAAACTAAGGTTTCTAGTTAGTGCAGGCTGCAACTAGACGATGGAGGTAGGTGGTGGGTGAAGGTTGGTGGTGACGTAGACGACGACAACACGAGAACTGACAATGGTTGATGTGGCAACGGTAGCAGCAGCCAAAGAAGGTGCGATTGTGAAAGTGATCATAATGTGATTGAAGAACAATATTTTATCGTTTGTTCTTTTCTTTTACTAATTTCAAAAGTTGATGCTTTGCAAACTTAATAAATTCAAAAATTCTTGGTGTTCAAACTGAGATTACTATGAGTGGGATTACCAAGAGGTGGCCATGATAGTAAGAGACGTCATGGTGTATAATGAAATTAGAAATTTTGGTCATGTGAGACAAAACAAACGGGAAATTTGGATCCAAACAACATAAAGTACACTAAGCACGTCTTTATTTTTAATAATAGTTGTACTAATACCTTTGGTGACATGCATTTTTGGTATCAGCATGAACTATCAAAATTATCCATTAATATATATTATCAAATCTTAATGTGATTAAAAAATATGATCTAATAAATAAACTTTATCTGCCAATTTAAAATGTTTTTTATAAATATTACCAAATCTTGATCATTTAAAAATATGATATAATAAATAGGCTTTCTTTACAAATTCAAAATCTTCATCCATAAATTTTACCAAATATTAATATCACTTACAAAATAAAATCTAAACAACAAACTTCTGTAACGACCCGTAAATTTGGATAATTAAATTTGTTAATTTAATAAAGATTTTGGTAATTAAATCTGGAATAAATAAAAATTTGGAATTTTTTAATGAATTAATAACAGGAATGGAATGTAAGAATGTTAATGCAAGTTAATAAATAACTAATTTAGTGCAACCCCAATTAATTGAAACAATTGTAGGATTATAGTTGATTGTAAATAGTAAAATTTGGATATAAATTCAAAGTTATATTAATTGATGAAATATTATGCAATAAACTGTATTTTGATAAAATTAATGTTAGGTAAGTAATTATATTATTGGTTTAGAATTATGAACTTATAAAAGTATGATTGAGATCTTATGGAAATGATTATTATAAGTTACCGATATAGTTTAATCCATTAAATTGAATTGGAATCAATTGCAATAAATCTAAATAGAATATTGCATTAATTGAAATTAAGATGGAATTTGAGAATATTAATGTAATAGATCATGAATTCAATGTTAATTTCATCCATTTGACAACAATGAATTGAATAATAGAATGAAAAGTAAATTAAATGGAATTATTGGAAATTAAATTTATAATTTCTGAATTTAATTAAATTGAGGTTAACACTGAAATTAATAAATTAATCAACCCTAAATTGACATTAAATTTATTTAAATTAGTGTAAATGATTAAGAAATTTAAAAATGGTAAAAATTGTCAATTATGGAATTAAAATTTAAAATTTTATTTAATTAATTAATTGTTAATTTATTTAATTAATATAAAAATAGCCATTTTTGCCACTGATTCAGATTTCGACAAAACCAGTTTCATCGGATCCGTAACGGTGAATTATTGAAGGATCTCAAGTTTCGTATCGATCGAACTTGTCGTTTGATCGCACGGAATCGAAACGCCTAGAAATCAATTCAATTGAAATCAATTGAAAACAATTTGAAATAACTTGATTTTAGCATAACTTCTTCATACAATGGAATTTGGACTTAAAACCCATTCCATTGATTTTAAAATGTTCAAAAACATCTATTTTGATATACGGGTTGACCCAATTTCGTTCCGGAGTCAGAACGGGCTCTTCGGGCCATTCATCGTTCAATGTGTAAATCGATTTTGTCCATCTATTCTATTTTCAGCTGTGTCTATAAATACCCAGTTGTAAACCCCAACATCCTTTCTATTTCTCATTTCTGTACGTATAGAAACTTCTGTTGCTCCTCTTCTCAATGGCTGAAAACCCTAAAACTCCTCAATTCAATTCCAATTCAAATTTCAACTTCAAAAATCAAAACTCCACAAACAATATCAAATTATATATCAATTTGAAGCTCTCAATGAGCGTAATACTCTACAATGATTAGTTTTTCAATTTGAAGCTCTCAATGAGCGTAATACTCTACAATGATTAGTTTTTCAATTTGAGCCATCGGTTGTCCAGAAATTCAAGTTGAATCTTAGCCGTCCATGGACTAGGGTTTTGATCCAACGACGGATTCGCGATGATATGACGATCGGGGGGCAGAAATTAGAAGATGTCGTCAAGCAGCACACATTTATACGGTTGGAGTATCGAGAGTCATCGATTTTAGCGCGAATTGGTGACAAACGGCAGGATTTTCGCCTCGGCCTGGAGAATTTGGACTTCATCGCGACACTCGGTGTGGGTTCGGTCTAGGGCAGCTCGGCGAGGGGAGCATGGTGGCGAGGCCTGATCCTCGTGGAAATGCACAGGGTGGTCGGAAAAATTCGTAAACTTTGGCGGCTCGGTAGGTTTCTAGAGGATGGGGTTGCATGGGAGAGCCTGTGCGTGCGCTGAAGTGTTAGCATAGGTGACATGTTGTATTCCTTTTATTCATTTTAATTTAAACTTTGATCGTTCTAACTTTATTAACTTTTGCATACGAGGTCCGTTTCATGCGCAGTTTCTTCCGCTTAGATCATAGTAAAATTCTGGGCATTTAGACGCTAGTTTAGACGAATTCGGAGACTTTTCAAATTTTGGGTTTAAATTGGATTTAAATCCAATGTACATTCAAACGATGAGTGTTTTAACCCACTCACAGCTTCTAAAATTTCCTATGTTTGTTAAATTGATTTACGATATGATTAGAAATTTATTTATGACTGTTTGACATATTTTTAATCATCATCCCGGTTAAATTGAATTTATTTGAATTAAATTGTTATTTAATATATTACTGCATATAAACTGCCAGTTAAATAGTTATTTAATTTATTATTGAATATAAACTGCCAGTAAATGCCTGTTGTTTATTATCTATTCTATATTGATGTTATTGATTGAATTGGATGATGATTGTGATAAATGGTTGTAATTAATATTGGATGAATGGATGTTGTATTTTATACTGTTATAACCTACAAGTTGTTATGGATTTTATTGCATTCGGAATTGCGGTTTGAATGATACATATAACCGTATTTATATTTTAAATTATAGATTGAATTGATAAATATCTGTATCACATGACCATATGATAGAAAATTATATACAGACACTGTGGTCTATATATAAAAATATTTTGAAATGATTTGTATGGTTTGTAAAGAAATATATGGTTTTAGATAAATATTGATTTTAAATATTATATAAATGTTATTCTATCTTTGATTTTAAGCTATGTATAATTTGTTTTAATATAGAATAAGCTTAATAATAAGTTTGATTTTTTTTTGAAGATAATATGGTCAAGTATTTAAATTATATTTTAATATAAAATTTAAAAAGGATTTAAATCAAATTAAGGTTGGAAGATAAATATGGGATTTACTTGAAATTGAATTTATTTAAGAATTAAACTTAAATAAGCTTGATGTGAAATTTATTAAATTTGAAGTTTAAAGGGTATGATTTTTTATAACTTGATTTTGGTTTAATGTGAATTAAATGAATATTTCAAGTATAAATAAATTTAAGGAAATATTCAGTTATTTGAAATTTGAGCTTTATTAAATTGTATGGGATTTATTTTGTAAAGTATTTCAAACTAAATAATAGAAAATTGAATTGTTGAATCGGAATTACCAAATCTAGTTTTGAAATTGTTGAATACTTAAAAGTTTGAAATATATTAAATTTGAAATGGTTTATTCTATGGATCAAATCTGTTTCGAAATCGATAAATTTGGAAAAGTTTATTTGGAAAACTGAACTAAATTGAAATTTATGATTTGAGATTGGGTTAAATATAAAATGTAGAAATTCGAGTTTTTTTGGTTTTGATTTGTGAAATTGAAGAAGCCATTTTATTATATAAAGTATTATAAATATTTAAACCATTTAAGTGGTGGAAGTTATGTTTCAAAGTTATGAGTTGTAAGGTAATAAAATTTTGAAATGTTATATTCAAGGGTTTTTATTTCGAAATGTTATAACTTTGAAAGTGTTATGATTTTAGAAAGGGATATATTTGAAATAAAAATGATAGTATATTGATTTGAGTTTTTATAATAATGATATCATATTGATTTTGTTTTGAAATGGAAATGATATCGTATTTATATGGTTTTGAAATGGATATCATATTATGGTTTTGAAGTATAATTATTTTGAAATGACCGCGGTGTTATAATAACGTTTGGTTGTTAAAGAGACCGTGATCGAAAGTTTTTATACTCTCTACCAACTCCAAAAACCACTTTAACAATTGTGTACGCGGTGAAGATTCTAGAATGAAGTAGGATGGTGACAACGTTTCCTTTAAGGTATATACGCGGACCCGACTCCCGTGAGTTGGCATAAGGTGGCTAAAACATGAGCGATTAATGGGCTAAGAAGGTAGCACCTTTTATCGGACACACTCCTTCGATACCATTTTATTACTTTGTGATTGATTGTGGGCCTTTTTGATTTTGGGGGTGTGGCTCGAGGTGGGCGGTAGTAGCTGCTATGCGTTACCACGGTCCGGAAGCGTAATTGGTATATCTACCATGGCAATTGCCTAGTTGTGCCGTGTCACCTACCCTAGCTTGCCTTGTATGAGTTTGGTTTTCTCCCGTAGCCCGTGGAGTATTTAGGGTAGTCTCCCGATCTGGAGATGCGCTGATACTGGATGGACTACTGGGACTATTATTGTGTTAAGAGGGAGATTGGGTAACTCCTTAACGCTATTTAAAAGTAAGTTTATTTTACTATAGACATTATTATAATAGCGAAATATTATTACATAGTAAATAGTTTAACGGATCCTAAAGAGATGTGAATCTCGAGCATCTCGTAAGTTACTGCACTCACGTTGACACTGGATAGGAGATGTCAAATCTCGTAAACATCTCTGACGTCGTTCCACTCATATTATTTACCGTTGATTTAACTTACATAAGATCTTTTAGTTCTGACTCGAGCATTTTGTCTTTTCGATTCGCTCGAGTCAGTCTGAGCATTTTAGGATTTGAAGACTTTATTTTTGGAGGACGAAGCGAAGATTGTATTACTATTATTTACGATATCGTTCCACTGCATTCATACTGCTCCACTGCATTATTTATTTGTTCTCTGGTATGTATAACTCTGATATGTGTTGTATAAGTATAATCAAATGTTTTGTAAAACAGCTTCATGATCTATTATTTGATTATTATATTTTGTCGTTCCACAGCAGGATTCTGTTTTATTTTATTTCTTTCTCCCTTTTCTTATTTACCCCAATAACAATCCGCCCTTTTTGTATGGTTTGAGTTTGACGTACGTGGTTTATCGTCGATTTAAAACGTACAAAAAGCCAGGATGTTACACGTGGTATCATAGCTTTCGTTTAGCGATAAACCTTAGCTTTGTGGGGTTTGACTCCTTATTTATAAGGTTGTAATACCTTATGATGAGTCGATTGAGTGTATATATATGAGAGATCGTATTTGTTAGTGTTATAAAAAGGTTTTATATTGTGTTAATTTGTTTCGTTATGTATTTATAAATTCTGGTTGGTGCATAGGACGCTATGACATCAATAGGGATTTCTAAACACATAATAGGACAGACCGACACAATATTTGTTTTGAATATAGGTGAATAAAATAATTTTGCCTATTATATTTTCTGTATATAAAGTAATAAATTTTATAAATGGTATATTTGGCTGTAATATATTGGTTGTTAGGTAGTGAAATTTATAAATATTGATTGGAAACAAGATTTGAAGAAAATAAAATAAATGAAATTAGAAATTTAGAACGTAATTTCTGGGGTTTCTGAAAATTTCTTTTGAATGATTTTGGGACATAATAATAATATTATTTAGAAGTATTTTTTGATACAATTATTTTCAAATGGTTTGAAATAATTGTTTAAAGTAATGTTGGAAGGAAATGAGTTCTGTACTCCCCTCTTTGTCGCTGGAAAATAATACCGGTGATGAGTGCACGCATCATCGATATTCATTTTTGAGTTTCTAAGTGGGTAGCCCACTGTAGTAGTTTTACTGCAGATTTATTTTGATATACAAATATAAATTTCAAATTGTTTAAATATAATTGGATATACTAATTGTAAGTATATACATTTATCTATTATTTTTAAGATGATTTGAAATTTAACCTCATATTTAGTTCTTAAGATTCCGTTAATTAATAGTTTCAATTATTGTAGTGAATGGAGTGTAACTAATTAATAATTGGAACCTCTAATTAAAATAAGAGATTAAATGATAGGTTATAAAGGAAATTACAAGAAAGTTGAAATTAGTGACATATGAAACAAAAGATATGATTATTGAACATTAAATTAATTTAAAAGAAATGAGAATAACTTGCATAACTTCCAATTACATTCTTAAAGCATATATATAACTTACCAATTATAAAAAGCTAAGATGCTAAAAGAAAATGTAATGGGAAATTTTACAAGTAAAACTTGAAGTAATGAAAGTATTCAATGAATTTGCTTTTACAAACAAGAATTTAATGTTATAATTGTTATAAACTTAAGTTATGACTGAAATGCTACTAATTAAATATATAGAAAATTTATGAATAAATGATAATAAACTTAAGTAAATATTGAAGTTATTTATAATAAAAATAAGTAGAAAGATGAATATTGTAAGTAAAAGATTTTGAACTTAGGAAACGTTGAATACTATGGATAAACAAATGAAAATAAATGAAATTGAGAAATGAATGAATGTAATGCAATAAAAAAGAAAATTTGCTAGAAATAAATGTAAATTAAAAAGATAAACCATTATATGAATGAAAAGGAAATTAAACAACAAATGTATGAAATGAAGTAATAAGAATGAACTTGATCTATTATTTGAAAGTGTTGTTTGTTTGGTTTGTGGTTGTTTGGGCAAGGATACTTTAAAATTGTTTGGATGTAGGAATAATCTATTTAGTTTCATCTAAGGCTGTTGAGTAAATGGTGCAATTAGTAGTTTATTCTTCATTCTGTATAATTTTAAGTTTTGAACCTGAACAACTATTTGTTTTGTTGATATGAATGGATAATTAATTTGTGTTGATCTCATATGATGGTTGTATGCTGTGATTGAAAGTGATTATTATTGATTTGTTTGTTATTGGTTGAAACAGCTTTGTTATTTCATTTTATATAATTATTAACTCTTTTTGGATTATATAAGTGGAATACAAGTTATGGAAACAATTGCTACTGTTTTTGGTCTCATAATTAAACGTTGTTTGCCTGACAAATAGGTACGTTCTCGGATTATGATTTTCTAGCGATATTATGTTATTTTTCCCGTTGTTGGGATATATTATTTTGAGATATTGTGATATATATTGCTATATTTGATATTATACTGTCTCCCGAGCCTCTCCGTACAAGAGAGACTCTATCGAAATTTTCCGTAAATTTGGGAATTAGAAAATTTTGAAAAATGTTTTCCAAACCTCGTTAATTTGAGTATAAAAAGATTTAATGGTTATAAATTAGTATATTTTATTTAAATTAATTAATTTTGTAATTTATTTGTTTATAAAGTTAATATTTTTGGATAAGATGTATTGTTTACTTAATTCTATCTTTTCCCCTTCTTCTTCCTTTTCAGCGATGAAAAGTTTTGAGTGGGGGAGAGTATAACGACCCGTAAATTTCGATAATTAAATTTGTAAATTTAATAAAGATTTTGGTAGTTAAATCTGGAATAAATAAAAATTTGGAATTTGTTAATGAATTAATAACGGGATTGAAATGTAAGAATGTTAATGCAAGTTAATAAATAACTAATTTAGTGCAATCCCAATTAATTGAAACAATTATAGGGTTATATATAATTGATTGTAAATAGTAAAATTTGGAAATAAATTCGAAGTTATATTAATTGATGAAATATTACGCAATAAACTGTATTTCGATAAAATTAATGTTGGGTAAGTAATTATATTATTGGTTTGGAATGATGAACTTATAAAAGTATGATTGAGAGTTAATGGCAATGATTATTATAAGTTACCGATATATTTTAATCCATTAAATTGAATTGGAATCAATTGCAATAAATCTAAATAGAATATTACGTTAATTGAAATTAAGATGGAATTTTAGAATATTAATATAATAGATCATGAATCCAATGTTAATTTCATCCATTTGACAATAATGAATTGAATAATAGAATGAAAAGTAAATTAAATGAAATTATTAGAAATTAAATTTATAATTTCTGAATTTAATGAAATTGAGGTTAACATTGAAATTGATAAATTAATCAACCCCAAAATTGACATCTAAATTTATTTAAATTAGTGTAAATGATTAAGAAATTTAAAAACGATAAAAATTGTCAATTATCGAATTAAAATTTAAAATTTGATTTAATTAATTATCATTAATTAATGTAAAAATAGCCATTTTTGCCACTGACTTGGATTTCGACGAAACCAGTTTCATCAGATCCGTAACGGTGAATTATTATGGGATCTCAAGTTTCGTATCGATCGGACTTGTCGTTTGATCGCACGGATTCGAAACCCCTAGAAATCAATTTAATTGAAATCAATTTGAAATAACTTGATTTTAGCATAACTTCTTCATATAATGGAATTTGGAATTGAAACCTGTTCCATTGATTTTAAAATGTTCAAAACATCTATTTTGATATATGGGTTGACCCAATTCCGTTTCGGAGTCAGAACGGGCTCTTTGGGCCATTCATCGTTCAACGTGTAAATCGATCTTTTCCATCTATTCTATTTTCAGCTGTGTCTATAAATACCCTGTTGTAAACCCTAGCAGCCTTTCTATTTCTCATTTCTGTATGTTCAGAAACTTCTATTGCTTCTCTTCTCAATGGCTGAAAACCCTAAAACTCCTCGTTCAATTCCAATTCAAATTTCAACTTCAAAATCAAAACTCCGCAAACTATATCAAATTATATATCAATTTGAAGCTCTCAACGAGCATAATCCTCTGCAACTATTTTTTTTTCAATTTGAATCATCGGTTGTCCAGAAATTCAAATTGAACCTCAGCCGTGCATGGACTAGGGTTTTAATCCAACGGCGGATTCGCGATGATATGACGATCGGGGGGCGGCAATTGGAAGATGTCGTCAAGCAGCACACATCTACATGGTTGGGATATCGAGATGGTCATCGATTTTAGCGCAAATTGGTGATGAACGGCCGGATTTTTGCCTCGGTCTGGAGAATTTGGACTTCGTCGCGACACTCAGCGTGGGTTCGGTCTAGGGCGGCTCGGCGAGGGGAGCATGGTGACGAGGTCTGATCCTCGTGGAAATGCACAGGGTGGTCGGAAAAATTCGTAAACTATGGCGGCTCGGTAGGGTTTCTGGAGGATGGGGTTGCGTGGGAGAGCTTGTGCGTGTGCTGACGTGTTAGCATAGGTGACGTGTTGTATTCCTTTTATTCATTTTAATTTAAACTTCGATCGTTCTAACTTTAATAACATTTGCATACGAGGTCCATTTCACACGCGGTTTCTTCCGCTAGGATCGTAGTAAAATTCTGTTCATTTTGACGCTAGTTTGGACGAATTCGAAGACTGCTCAAATTTTAGGTTTAAATTGGATTTAAATCCAATTTAAATTCAAAAGGTGAGTGTTTTAACCCACTCACAACTTCTAAAATTTCTTATGTTTGTTAAATTGATTGATGATATGATTAGAAATTTATTTATGACTATTTGACATATTTTTAATCATCATCCCAGTTAAATTGAATTTATTTGAATTAAATTGTTATTTAATTTATTATTGCATATAAACTGCGAGTTAAATAGTTATTTAATTTATTATTGAATATAAACTGCCAGTAAATGCCTGTTATTTATTATCTGTTCTACATTGATGTTATTGATTGAATTGGATGATGATTGTGATAATGTTTGATGATTATATTGGATGAATGGATGTTGTATTTTATATACTGTTATAAATTGCAAGTTGTTATGGATTTTATTTCATTCGGGATTACGGTTCAAAATGATATATAATCGCATTTATATTTTAAATTATGGATTGAAATGATAAATACCGTATCACTTGACCATAGGATAGAAAATTATATATAGACACCGTGGTCTATATATAAAAATATTTTGAAATGATTTCTATGGTTTGTAAAGAAATATATGGTTTTAGATAAATATTGATTTTAGATATTATATAAATGTTATTCTATCCTTGATTTTAAGCTATGTACAATTTGTTTTAAAATAGAATAAGCTTAATAATAAGTTTGATTTTTTTTTTTGAAAATAATATGGTGAAGTATTTAAATTATATTTTAATATAGAGTTCAAAAAGGATTTAAATCAAATTAAGGTTAGAAGATAAATTTGCGATTTACTTGAAACTGTATTTATTTAAGAATTAAACTCAAATAAGCTTGATGTGAAATTATTAAATTTGAAGTTTAAAGGGTATGATTTTTATAACTTGATTTTGGTTTAAGGTGAATTAAATAAATATTTCAAGTACAAATAAATTGAAGGAAATATTCAGTTATTTGAAATTTGAGCTTTATTAAATGGTAAGGGATTTATTTTTGTAAAGTATTTCGAAACTAAATAATAGAAAATTGAATTGTTGAATCGGAATTACCAAACTTAGTTTTGAAATTGTTGAATACTTAAAAGTTTGAAATATATTGAATTTGAAATGATTTATTCTATGGATCAAATCTGCTTTGAAATCGATAAATTTGGAATAGTTTATTTGGAAACTGAATTTAATTGAAATTTATGATTTGAGATTGGGTTAAATATAAAATGTAGAAATTCGAGTTGTGTTGGGTTTGATTTGTGAAATTGAAGAAGCTATTTTATTATATAAAGTATTCTAAATATTTAAACCATTTAAATGGTGGAGTTTATGTTTCAAAGTTATGAGTTTCAAGGTAATAAAATTTGAAAATGTTATATTCAAGGGTTTTGATTTTAAAATGTTATAACTTTGAAAGTGTTATGATTTTAAAAAGGGATATATTTGAAATAAAAATGATAGTATATTGATTTGGGTTTTTATAACAATGATATCATATTGATTTGGTTTTGAAATGGAAATGATATCGTATTTATATGGTTTTGAAATGGATATTGTAATACGGTTTTGAAGTATAATTATTTTGAAATGACCGCGGTGTTATAATATCGTTTGGCTGTTAAAGAGACGGGGATCAGAAGTTGTCATTTCTCTGCCAACATTGAAAACCACTTTAACAATTGTGTACGCGGTGGAGATTCCAGAACGAAGTAGGATGGTGACGACGATTCCTTTAAGGTATATACGTGGACCCGACTCCCGTGAGTTGGCATAAGGTGACTAAAACAAGAGCGATTGATGGGCTAAGAAGGTAGCATCTTTTATCGGACACACTCCTTCGATACAATTCTATTACTTGATGATTGATTGGGGCCCTTTTTGATTTTGGGGGTGTGGCTCGAGGTAGGCGGTAGTAGCTGCTACGCGTTACCACCGGTCCGGAAGCGTAATTGGTATTTCTACTCTGGCATTGCCTAGTTGTGCCGTGTCACCTACGCTAGCGCGCCTTGTACGAGTTTGGTTTTCTCCCGTAGCCCGTGGAGTATTTAGGGTAGTCTACCGATCTGTAGATTCGCTGATACTAGATGGACTACTGGGACTATTGTTGTGTTAAGGAGAAGATTGGGTAACTTCTTAACGCTATTTAAAAGTAAGTTTATTTTACTGTAGACATTATTATAATAGCGAAATATTATTATTACATAGTAAATAGTTTAACGGATCCTTAAGAGATGTGAATCCTAAGCATCTCTTAAGTTACTGCACTCACGTTGACACTGGATAGGAGATGTCAAATCCCATAAACATCTCTGACGTTGTTCCACTCATATTATTTACCGTTGATTTAAATTACATAAGATCTTTTAGTTCTGACTCGAGTGTTTTGTCTTTTCAATTCGCTCGGGTCAGTCTGAGCATTTCAGGATTTGAAGACTTTATTTCTGGAGGATGAAGACGAATATTGTATTACTATTATTTACGATATCGTTCCACTGCATTCATACTGCTCCGCTGCATTATTTATTTATTTTTTGATATGTGTAACTCTGATATGTGTTGTATAGGTATAATAAAATGTTTTGTAAAACAGCTTCATGAACCGTTATTTGATTATTATATTTTGTCGTTCCGCTGCAAGATTCTGTTTTATTTCTTTCTCCCTTTTCTTATTTACCCCAATAACAATCCGCCCTTTTTGTATGGTTTGAGTCTGACGTGTGTGGTTTATCGTCGATTTAAAACGTACTTAAGGCGGGTTGTTACAACTTCAATTACAAATTCAATCTTAACTAGGTAATAATATAAATAAAAATTAAAACTAACAAAAATTAAATGTTACAGGATTGAAAAAAAAATTCAAACTAAACACGTATGATTTCATCTGATTAAATATTCAGATGAGCTGAACGTCTATGTCACCACATCACTTTGACGCCCGTTCCACAGAAAAATATAATAAGATTGGGCGCACCTATGCAGATACGAACGTCACGCTTGGGCAACAGTCCCAGTCTATAAATTGTGCCTGTCTATAAGCAAGACATTGAATTAGGAGAATAACAAATTTAATTAGATTACCCTTAATTTAATTTAATGGGAGGATGGGCGATTGCATTACACGGCGGAGCTGGTGATATCCCAGTCAACTTACCGCCTGATCGTCGCCTTCCTCGTGAGGCAGCGCTTCGGCAATGCCTTGACCTCGGCGTCGACGCCCTCACATCTGATGGCAAATCAGCTCTCGATGTTGTCGAGCTTGTGGTACATTGTTCTATTTTATGCTTTTGTTATAATACACAGTCTGTCATCTGGTTATCATAGTATATTATATAACAATAATAGAGATTCACCTGTCCCAAATTCTTATGTGTCCATGTCCCTATCCAATCTCATCCACTCAATCATTTATTACAGATGTACCATTTAGTCGATGAATGGATGGCTGAGATGGAGAAGGGACCAGGAACACATAAGAAATGGGACAGAGGATACCATCTCCTCTGGACGGATTCTTATTGATAGATTGACCTTTTTCCTTTGATTATTAATGCTACATTGGTAGATGGTCTTGACATTCTTGTTGATTTTTCTCCCTCTATGCTGAGTATGTGATGATTTTATTCAAATATGTTTGATGCCATTAAATGTTAGTTGGTTAATATTCCATACAATTTCTCCCTTTGAAGTACTCGTCCACTGCAATATATGGTTTATAACTGTTATCATGATATCGCTCTTTGTTCTACCCTTCCCCTTAAAACAGGTTTGGCTTCTTTTCAAGAAAAAATATATCCAAAAGAAGTGTGTGGTGAGTGAAAAAGACCACTCACCCAATCATAATTTTGTCATCGAAGAGGGAATGAGCGAGTGAAAATTCACTCATTCGACTTGCTCCATGAATCAGTAAAGTGGTTCTCGATGCAAGTTTAGTTATGTGATATTCATGATGGTTTGTAAAATTTTGTCCACTAAAATTGCATGTTATCATGTTTTTTTCTTCTAATTAATTACTTAAAATCTCTTATAACGAAATACAGAGTGCTCGTATTATTTGTATTTCCATTCCCTTGTTTGATTTAATGCGTCGGAAGAAGCGATTTGTTTGTGTTGAAATGCATGTGTGAGTAAGTGGATTATACAAGTTAGCATGGTATGAAAAAAGTGCACTCATGGACACTTTAATGTTGGGAATGACCTAATCAAATCACCCAAAATGCGAAAACTCACTATACCTAGAGTACATTTCAATTAAGAATCTTTAATCAAGCTCCTTTCTTTGTCCTAGAACTCAAATTGATTTTCAATGCACCGATATAAAACCAAGGTTATCATATCTAAATTATAACACATTGATGAAAAGAGTTGAAGTTCAGGTTCTCACTTTTTAGTAAGAGGCGTATACTTTTCCCTAAGCGAGTAAGTTGTTTTGAGTTTGTATTTTTAAAAGTATTGTATGATGTTACTTTTAGCCGTAAAACTAGTTTCATCTCTATAAATATCCGAAGTTCTAGTTCATACAATGTAATATATTACCCAGATGATCAGGCTCCATGCTTCATCATTACTTCTTGTTTTCATCTAAGCTAATGACAATTTTGGGTTAGAACATGATATAAAGTTGTAAACCATCTTTTTTGCTTTAACTGTAAATAATTTTCGTACGATCAGTTATAGCGATGATGTTTCCTTTATGACTTAATAGTATATAATCTTTGCTTCCAATATTGAGAAGCATTGAGTTTTATTGACTGAAATGCAGGTACGGGAGTTGGAAAACTGCCCACATTTTAATGCCGGGAAAGGTTCTGTCTTGACAAGTGCTGGCACGGTAGAAATGGAAGCATGTATAATGAACGGTAATACTAAAAGATGTGGAGCGGTTTCGGGTCTTTCTACAGTAAAAAATGCTATCTCACTTGCACGACTTGTGATGAACAAAACCCCACATATTTATCTTGGATTTGACGGTGCAGAGAAATTTGCAAGAGAGCAAGTAAGTGTGCAGTTATTTCATTTTGGTTTATTTTTGAAACGCCCTTCCATATCTGGTACATATCAATAGATTTCTTGCATTACTAAGCACCCACCCATGAAAAGTCTGTTCTAAAACTTAACCGACAATCCAATAACCTATCGTGTATTTCACAGCGCATAGATAAATATAATGGAACATAGATATAAAACAAGCCGGACGTTAACATGAATAAAATAAAGTGTTCTTGATAACTGAAATATCAAAGTGTGTATAATCTCTCAAACGATCATATAAAATAAATGAGTCAATCAAGTGCATACGTGACTACATAAAATTATTTTCTCAGTATCATGATAATAGTTAGTGTCGATTACTCACAACATTGCACAATGAAATATATAATAGAGAAGCTTTGATATAAATAGCTAATCCATAAGCCATTTGCTTCTCCACTGATCAGCTATATTGCACATTCATACCAACCTGTCTCTCGGCCAACTCATTAGAGTATTCGAGAGTTGTAAGAAATGGACAACACGAATGATTTCGGATTAGACAATGGTTTGATGTGAACGACTCATCTACCCAAATAACACTAACGCACACACATGTATGAGTGTAAGAACTTGTACCTATGTAATCTATATCTTGCGAATAATATAAACCCTAAGATGTAGAATTACATGATTATCACATATGTAAAGAATGAATAAAACATACCTCCAGACATATTGTATACGAATCAGCAATGGATGTTGTCGAATGCTGTTTCAATTGAGAAAGAAAATGGTTTCTCTCTCTTTTCCTATATGTTTCTTTATGTGTTTTCTGTATATCCTTTGTGATGGGCAAAGGTTAATATTTATAGGTAGAGAGAAGATCAAATTTCCAGATTTGTAGACTTAATCTTTATCGTCCATCAAGATCAAGATAAAAGAAATTAACGCTCTAGATTGTAACCGTTTTATTTATTTAGCATATTAATAGGAAAACCTTTTATATTCTATTGACCACATAATGAGGAAGGAAATGTTTGAGAAAAGAAACGGTCCATTAATGTACTACATAATGAGGAAGGAAACGGTCCATTAATGTACCACATAAATTTTCTTACAAAACGATCAAATTTCCTTACAGTCTCCCACTTGGTCAATAGTAAAATCTATTAATGTTTTTGTATTAAGGTCATAAGGCGCGCATGATATGCTAAATTTTTCTTTAGTCGGTTATCATAAGTGTCTTGGCTAATCTAGTGGTCAATGGAAGTCATGACGTGTACACGTTATTTTGCAACATGCTTACTTCCATGTACTATGACATTGACAACTTTCATAGCTAGACCGTAGATGAGCATAACTTAATGGTCACATAATGTCTTGAAGCAAAAGACTATTTCTGTTATCATTTATCTAAATATAAATGTGTACACATTATAAAACAGAAATAAAAGATGTCCAAATTATTAAGAGCTCAATAATTTTTATGTCTAGATAAGTACAAAATAAATGGCATAATAAGAAGATAATTAGGAACTATCTGCAAGACCCATGCTATCAGTATGTCTCTGAAAGGTCTTTGGAGGTAGTCCTTTCGTGAATATGTCTGCCACTTGTAAGTCTGTACTTATTGATTCAACAATAATTTTCTTTAGTTTAACATCTTGCTTCAGTAGTAGGTATTTAAGGTCCATGTGTTTGGAACCTTTGGTTAACCTATCATGCTTGGAGAAAAATGTTGCAGCTTCATTGTCGCAGTAAACAGTTAGTGGCTTAGAGATAAAACTTAAAGTGCCAAATTGTGAGACAAAATTACGCACCCATGTTCCCTGAATTGAAGCCTCATAACATGCTACGTATTCAGCCATCATGGTGGATCCGAAAAGCATCTCAGATTTCTGGCTTTTCCATGATATTGCACCTCCACATAAGAGGTACACATAGCCAAGAGTGCAGATCCTAGTGTCAGGACATCCAGCAAGGTCTGAATTAGAATAACCAGTTACCTGTAGGTAACTTGATTTTCTATAGGTGAGCATGTAATTCCTTGTTCCCTTTAGGTATCTTAGTACCTTCTTTGCAGCTTTCCAATGAGCGATTCCTGAGTTACTTTGAAATCTACCCAGCATACCAACTGCATGACTGATATCAGGTCTTGTACAGACCTGTGAATACATCAAACTCCCTACAAGAGATGCATAAGGATATTTGGTCATTTCTTCTCGTTCCATAGGAGTCTTTGGGCACCGCTCAAGAACAAGTTTGTCTCCTTTCTGCAGTGGGACAGGACTAGAGGAACAATTCGTCATGCCAAATCTCTCAAGAATTTTGTCAATATATGCTTTTTGAGACAATTCTAGAATTCCTTGTGATCTATCACAGAATATTTCTATTCCTATCACATAGGATGCCTCACCCATATCTTTCATTTCAAAGTTCGTTGAGAGATAATCCTTAGTTTCACGTAATAAACCAAGGTCGCTGCTAGCCAATAATATGTCATCAACATACAGAATCAAAAATATGAACTTGCTCCCACTGAACTTGAGGTATATACAAGGGTCAACTATGTTTTCTGTGAAATCGAAAGCGGTAATGATTTCATGAAACTTTAGATACCATTGTCTAGAAGTTTGTTTCAGTCCATATATTGATTTCTTAAGTTTGCAGACCATGTCTTCCTGTCCTTCAATTATGAAGCCTTCAGGTTGACGCATGTAGACTTTTTCTTCCAAGTCTCCATTTAGAAAGGCTGTTTTCACATCCATTTGATGTAACTCGAGATCGTAATGAGCTACTAATGCCATGATAATTCTAAGAGAATCTTTCCTGGAAACAAGAGCAAAAGTTTCATTATAGTCAATGCCTTCTTTTTGATTAAAACCTTTGAAAACAAGTCTACCTTTATATCGTTCAATTTTACCATTGCAGTCACGTTTGGTCTTGAAAACCCACTTACAACCGACTGCTTTATGTCCTTGCGGTAATTGAACGATTTCCCAAACTTGATTATTATCCATAGATTTCAGTTCATCTTTCATGCCATCAACCCATTTAATAGAATTAACATCCTTAATGGCTTGTGAATAAGAAACTGGGTCCGTAATTCCTTCAGATTCTATTAGATAAAGCATGTAATCATCAGGAATAGCTGATCTTCTTTGTCTTTGAGATCTTCTTAATGTTAGTTCCTGTGGTACTTCATCAACATTATGATTGGTGATAATTTCATTATGGAGTTGTTGATCATTTATTGGGTTTTTTTCATTATGAACATGTTCAACAATGGGATGATTCCCAATATCTTTCGAAATAGAGGGTAAGATAATGGGTACCCTTATTTCATTAATGACCACTTCTTGTTGTTTTGTACTCCCACTGATTTCACCATTCTCATAGAATTTGACATTTCCGGTTTCAACAATTCTTGTACTATGGTTAGGACAATAAAATCTATATCCTTTAGATTTTTTCTGGGTAACCTATAAAGTAACCACTGACTGTCTTAAAATCCAATTTCTTTTCATTTGGATTGTACAGTCTAGCTTCAGCTGGCCAACCCCAAATTTGGAGATGTCTTAGGTTTCCATCCTTTCCAAAGTTCAAAAGGAGTCTTTGGAACGGCCTTACTTGGAACTCTATTTAAGATGTAGACAGCTGTTCGTAATGCATCCATCCATAATGATATAGGTAAATTTGCATGACTCATCATGGATCTAACCATTTCCATGTATGTACGATTTCGCCTTTCAGCTACACCATTCTGCCATGGAGATCCAGACGTTGTGTATTGTGCAACAATTCCAAGTTTTTGAAGAAGTCTAGCAAAAGGTACAGGATGTTGTCCCGTTTCATCATACCTTCCATAGAATTCACCACCCCTATCTGACCTAATGATTTTCACTTTTCTTTCTAATTGCCTTTCGACTTCAGTAATGAACACTTGTACAGCGTCCACTGACTGAGATTTTTCATGCAACAGATAAAGAAAGTAATAACGTGAAAAATCATCGATAAAAGTGATGAAATATTTCTCTCCACCAAAAGTTGGAACATCAAAAGGTCCACAAATATCTGTATGTATTATTTCAAGAAGTTGTGTACTTCTTGTGGCTCCTTTCTTTGTGTTTTTTGTTGTTTTTCCTTTAATACAATCAACACATGCTGTAATGTTAGCGAAGTCTAGATCCGGTAGGACACCATCTTTCACTGGATATATGACCCAGTTTTTTATGCCACAAGAAGTAAGAATCATTATTGGATGACTTTCTTTTATTTTCTTTTCCATGCAGGGTGAGTTGGATTTCAGCATTTTGTTTAAGATGAAGTTTATAAAGTCCATCAATTAATATTCTAGAACCAATAAGACTAGAATTTTTAAATAAACTAAAATTTTCATTTCCAACTTCAAAAAAATATCCAAATTTATCAAGTACACTTACAGAAATCAAATTACGGGAAATAGACGGAACATAAAGAGTTTGACATAAATCTAACTGATAACCGCTATCTAAAATAAGACGAAAAATTCCAATAGCTTCAACTGGAGCTTTATCTTTATTCCCCATTAAAATGAAATTTTCACTTGGGTTTGTGGTTTGGATCGTAATGAATCCCTGCATAGAATTCGAAACATGAACGTTAGCAGCAGTATCAATCCACCAAGTAGAAGAAGGTACATTAGTAAGATTTGATTCGAAATGACTTACGAAACCCATTGGGTTACCTTTCTTTTCGAACCATGCTTTGCGCTTAATGCAATCTGCCTGCAAGTGTCCAGGTTTCTTGCAGAATTTGTAGATATCATCCTTCTTTTTCTTCTTGGATGGTTGAGTGGCGTCATCAGATTTGGGTGGTGCTCTTTTATGCTGTGAGTTGTTCTTTTTGCCAGCTTGTTTTCCAACCCCTTGAGTGAAATAAGCAACCTTAATGTCTTGCGAGCCTTGCCTAGACTCCTCTTGAACCAGTTTGTTAGTCAATTCATTCAGACTCCACTTTTCCGTAATAGGGTTGTAATGAATTTTGAATGGTTCATACTGAGGAGGTAAGCTAGTGAGAATGAATTGGACGAGAAAAGCATCGTCCATAACCAATCCCAAGTTCTTAAGTTTGGCAGCAAGGTTAATCATTTCAATGACATGAGCGCTCATTGAGCGAGAACCATCAAACTTCATGGTTACAAGATCTGCCATAAGTTTCCCAGTAAGGGATTTGTCTGCAGTCTTAAACCGATTTTCAATGGATTGCAAATATTCTTTTGCGCTTTCAGTTTGGGGTAGGAAAGTTTTGATGTTGGTATCAATCACCATTCGCATAAACATCATGCTAAGCCTATTAGATCGTTCCCAATCATTATGGAGTTTGTTTTCCTCAGGCGTACTTGTGTCAGTAAGTGGGGCTGGCTTTTTCTTAAGGAGAGCCATGTCCAGTTCAAGTACGCCTAAAGAAAACTCAACTTGCTCTTTTCATTATGAGTAGTTGATTCCATTGAGTTTGACAATAGACATAGCGTACGAATTAAGGTTTGAGGGCATTGCAACTGTAGATATAAAAGAAATGTAGGCTTCTTTATTAGAATAAAACACATATCATAATAAGAGGTTAGATTTAGCGCCTCCTGTGGGTAGGCAGTAGAACCATACTATTGAAAGAATGATAAACATTAATGTTTCATGCGTTATTGTGCAAACAGTAGCCGCCTGTGGACGAGACTGCATGCATCAGACCAGAGGAAACAAGGAATTTAAGCACGGAAGCGTAAAATAAAACAAGAGAGAAAAGAGATAAACATTAATGTTGTTTTTTTTTATTATAAACATTTGTCATTCTTTCAAGTAATCCACAACAAGGATAATAAATGTCTAGTAACTCCAAGTAAATTCCATACATGAATTTAACATATAAATAATTATTTTGCAAATCATATATAGACAATTATTTTGTAAGTTTCAGGTCATGAATTTAGAAAACAATTGCTTTCAATATGTATACTTTCTGAAAAGTATTCGCATACAATAAGTTGTTCCATATTATACAGTAGGTCAAATATTAAATTAGAAGAAAAAAAATCAACTTTTGCGGAAATATAAACTTTCCAGATTCAGATCTAAGAATATAGTAAATAGAATATTATTGATAATCATGATTACTGTAGCAACTTAAATAATATGAATATTAAACTTGAATCATATTAACATTAATAATCATTATCATTATCATAGTAAAATTATAAACATCATATCAAAGATCTATAGTAATTTCGTTTTATATATTGATGGATAATCATGAATTCTAAAATCTCGCTCTGATACCACATGTAATATATATCTTGCGAATAACATAAACCCTAAGATGTAGAATTACATGATTATCACATATGTAAAGAATTAATAAAACATACATCCAGACATTGTATACGAATCAGCAATGGATGTTGTCGAATGCTGTTTCAATTGAGAAAGAAAATGGTTTCTCTCTCTTTTCCTATATGTTTCTTTATGTGTTTTCTGTATATCCTTTGTGATGGGCAAAGGTTAATATTTATAGGAAGAGAGAGGACCAAATTTACAGATTTGTAGACTTAATCTTGATCGTCCATCAAGATCAAGATAAGAGAAATTAACGCTCTAGATTGTAACCGTTTTATTTATTTAGCATATTAATAGGAAAACCTTTTAGATTCTATTGACCACATAATGAGGAAGGAAACGTTTGAGAAAAGAAACGGTCCATTAATGTACTACATAATGAGGAAGGAAACGGTCCATTAATGTACCACATAAATTTTCTTACAAAACGATCAAATTTCCTTACAACCTATCCCAGTAAGAATGGAGACAAACCCACCACATTGTGCTTATATCACCATCTGTTGCACACACACAAGCATTAGCACATAAACTCAATATGTTTATCTATGTCAAAAGAGATTATTACTCTACACTAATAAGACACAGGGGGTTGAGGTATAAGACTTAGAAAATACCACACATCAAACAAGACATCCATAGCATCTAAATCCATTCATCCTTACAACGCACTCATGGATACTTGACTCTATGACGTACCGTTCCATGACATTTGCAATCCCCTGGGGATTCATCGTCGTTACTTTGCACCTGTGTAGATAACTCTACCTTTGAACACTACCCTTATCTCCAGATGCTCATTGTTGCAGATTCCTCTCACGATGAGTGTTCCTACGTCTAGTAAGGAGCTCGTTGTGGTACACAGTCGTGACCTTTGGTTAACAAATCTCCCTGTAAACCGCATACTGACCTAAGGATATTCTCATCATGCTCTACAGTTCCTCGTATAACTCTTCTACTTTTACTAGAATTGATCCCGTTTTGATCGATTTCAGCTTCTATTGTCCTCACATAGTTGTTATATACTTATGCCGACTTGTTTCATTCTCGGTCTTCTCACGTCTTTCAAATGCTCGTTCGTTGTTCCATCAGTTCAAAAATCAAAATTCTTTGGATATCATCATATTTTGAAGTCTGGTTGGATTTGGACTTAGAATGAAAAAGTTACAGCTTTATGTGGTCTAAAATGCAATATTGGTTTCGAGTCATTTGGTTTGGAATCCAGAGTAAGTTGGATCGAAACCTGAAGTTGATTCTGGGCACACCTCGTTTTGACCTGAGGCATGCCTTGGTCAGTTGGATCCCTACCAATCGGACCAACCCATACTGAAATAATAAGTTAGTTGGTAAGCTCAATTGATCAGATGCTTAGCCAAATTTTTGGCTAAGTGTAGATTTGTCTTACCCAAAACATGCTTCGGCTTGCTTGCATTTGACCCGAGCCATCATTCGAGGCAGTTCTCCAGAGTTTGCTCTAGGCCAATCTTTGCCTTACACGAAGCTTGCTTCAGATAGATTGACTCAAACTCCTTCTGGTCTAGTTGACTTTCTATTATCTGATACTCCATTTTTTGGTTGCTTTGTGCACTTATGTTTGGTTAGTTCTCTATCTATCGATCAACTTAGATTTCTCTTATACATAACCAAAATTCCAACTTTTTTTTCTATGCAAACAGTTTTTCAAACACCTTATGCGCAATTCTCAGACTTCAATATTGAATCTTCATATGCAAATTTCGATTACTCCATCTCTCATGTATGTGTTTCCATCTCAAACAACATACATGCAATCAGAACATATCAATAAAGCATATCAATCACACTCAACCAAGAAAACATACAACCCGACTAAATTCACAGAAATCATTAAGTAAATACAATATATGAAGTATATGTGATCGAACATACATCCTAACGCCTAATTGATCATCATAGCATCAATCTGATCTCTAAATTAAATCCGGACAGAAAGGATTATTAAATAAAAAGGCGATTTCCATCAATTCTACAATTCTAAGTCAAGCATATACTCCCAAATAAATTGATTACTTTACCTAATCTTAATTTCATCATTGAAATAATATTTTTGACATCATGTAAGATTAAATCTGAAATCAAAACCGTTTTTTCATATAAAAAATCGTATCTTTGCAGAATAAAATCATAGTATGTAAACTAGAATCAACAAGAAGGGCTATCAAACTACTCATCTTAAATTTGAATTAAACTTCAATTTAAATCTTGGAAATCAAAGAGAAGCTTTTAGAGTCCCAAATTATAACAACTCTAATTTGGTTGTTTTCAATGATTTTCCTTGTTTCTTCTTGCTAAATCTCTTGTTTTCTCTTGATTTGATAGTTTGATTGTTCTAATGGAGCTAGAATTAGTAAATGATTGTGAAATGATAAAAATGATTTTAGGTGGGTGGAGATAGATTAATAACCTTAATTACTTCAGCTTATCCTGACTTAGGTTAAAGAACTTAATTAATCACTTCTTAATTTCTATTTGTTGTAGGTTGAAACTTTAGAACAAGCATAACTTTCGATGGTTGAGGGCAGATCACTATTATAATCATGTTTTGGACATCTACGGAAATAATATATGCTTTGGAAAATGAATGAATTTCTAAGTCGACTCAAGTAAAAGTTTGGTTAAAATAAGGTTGTAATTTCAAAATGTTACATAGTTTGATACAGAAATAAAAGATTTTAAAATTTATGGCACGGTTTGATTTTCCCTTCTTAGTTGGAGTTTCTATCCAAATAAAAATATGCATGACGCATGTATTTGTGGAAGACAACTGATTTGAAAATTAAAGTTAAAATGCAAATAGAAAACAAATTTATTTTGTTTTCCGTGTTTCAAGAAATAACGAAATCATGAAAAAGAATCCATATTCTCCAACGTCCATCTATCGTCGCAAGACTTGGATTTTTAAATCTTATTTTCTGCTCTTCTCAATTTTTGTAATTCGTGTTGAAAATGCAAAATACAACTTAAAATGAAACCAAACGGACCCAATATTTCTACAATTTTTTAACTCAAAATAAAGTCGTTTGCATATACTGATTATAATTTTCTCCGCATATTTTACTTTAAAATATGGTCGTTGCAATTTTGTAGGAGGATTATCATTCTCTACCTAGTACACTCTCCCGTTTGAGCAGGGTCTAGGATGGGCAAGTTGTACACAATTTTACCTCATTTTCGAATAGACTGTTTCCGAAATTTATTCATTAACCCAATTGCTCATAAAATCCGGATCCAACTAAATAAAGATCACATAATACTTATATATTCAAAACAACTTGTGTTGCATATAACATGTCTTAGATAAGACGTCAGTTAGTATGTGTATATAGTATCCTTATGTCATTCTGAACACACTTTAAATTTACATCCCTGGCTTTGAGGAAATGGAATGAGCACAACATTAGCAAGCAAATGGCTTATATGCAGATAAATGAAAAGATCATCCTTTACAAGTTAATATCGATTTACTGCTATGTTTGCGTGAATATTAGTCAATATTGTATCTAACAAACATTCGTCCGTATATACATCATATGTAATAATTGGTTTGTCAGGTACAATGATGGGCTAATACATCCTTAATGTCATTACAATATAGTAGGCAATTCAGAACAAGTACTAATGCACAAGTACATTTACAGTATCACAGACACACATCGATAAATTACAGTGTTACTTAAAAAAAAGAAGCTTTATTTACTATTTAACAAGGAAGGCTCATCAATGTTCAACTTAGATGGTCAGCTTCTTCTGGATGACAGCACACAATAATTATCATTTTTGGATCTAGAAAAAGTTTGTTTAACGCGATTTAGATTCAATAGTAGTTGTTGGGTGTTTTGTCTAGCATTAATTTACATAGTTAGCAAACTTTTAAAAAATAAGTACGCACTGCGATTCCTTAAGCTGTGACAATAGCCTCTCTCTTTTGCTTTATGCTACCACGAGCTTGACTTAGGAATTCAATCTTGATAATAGAAATATATTTATGACATAAAGTTTATTATGTAGGGTGTTGAGTTGGAAGATGCAAGTCATTTTATCACTCCTGAAAATGTTGAGAGGCTAAAAAACGCAAAAGAAGCCAACCGAGTCCAGGTATGACTGTCTGTTGATGATTAATGCATCTTTATTCTTTTTCCCTCTTTTCTTTCAGCACTTGGTCCTTGATATGCAAAACAGTTTTCTGGGACTTGCTTTGGTATTCTTTTCATGTATGGATAAACATTTTCTTAATTTTAGTGTATTATCTATACCGTGTATTACACTTACTTTTCTTTTGACTCATCAACAATGTATTACTGGGTTCATCTCAATCTTAAGAAATATTAAAATCTGTTTTTACTGTAAATTACTTCAAATAGAACTATCATATTGGAAATATATTAAAACAATCATGGCTTTCTGCTATATATTGGTCCTATAGTAACGTATTATATACATACACAATTAAATGAATAGAAATGTTCTACTCCGCTTCACCTTTTTTTTTAAAATAAAACATTAATTTCAACGTAAGCCTGGCATCACAATTATATCGTCACGCCTTTGCTTATTACTAGTGTGCGGACATCAGGTGTGTGTTCTTGCACGCTTGCTGTAAAATATCGATTAATTTCCCTTTGATTGATGGATTTGGCAAACATGTGTTTCAAATAACTAGCTTGTTGTTTACGTATCATTGGAAAGGGCAATGATAATTTGATATTTAAGTGTCAAAAAGACCAAAGATCTATTTGGTTTGTCATGTCAGGATGCCTTGAGTTTTTCAAAAGTCTCAAAATGCATTTGATTGATTGTTCTTTTCAGAATGTGTACATAAAAACACTTTAAATGTTTAGCTATGAAATTACGGTCTTTTTGCTTAATTATTTCCCGGTCTTTGAGTTTTTCATGTTATTTAAAACGAGTTTCATTTGTTGTTTTCAACATGCATGTAGAGTAATGCTCATTTGTCATAAAGGATTTGACAATGATAATTTGAAAATCAAGCGTCAAGAAGACCAAGGCTCTGTTTAGTCTGTCGTTTTTAGTTTTGGGTTTTCATTCAAACAAAAACGTGTACATCGCATGTATCTTTTAAAAAATAATCGATTTGAAAAATGATGTTAACATACAAAATAGAAAACAAATTTATTTTGTTATTGTATTCCAGGAAATAACGAAATCATGGAAAACAATTGATCTCCTTCGCCGTCTCTACTCGTCATAATCGTTTAGATTTTTTTAATCTTTTTCTCCGTCATCATGTTTTGTAATGCTTGTTTGAAAATACAAAACATAAAACTCAAAATGGAACCAAACGGGTCCTAGAAATCTGTTTGGTTTTGTCATTTTAGGATGTCTTGAGTTCTTTTGATATTTCAAAAAGCGTTTAATTTATTTTTCTTTTCAAAATGTGTACATAAAGAAATTTTAAATGTTCAGCTATCTAATTACGGTCTTTTTGGTTTGCCGTTTCATGACGTTTTAAGTTTTTCAAGATATCTGAAATAAGGTTCCTGTATTGTTTTAATGTGCATTTGGAATAATGCTCATTTGTCATAAAGGAAAGTCAAATCAAGTTTTTTTTTGGGTGTTTCTTAAAGCAGTATATAAATGCTGAAAGCAAATTAAAGAAAAGCGGAAAATTGGCCGAACCTGTAAAAGAACTAGGAGCAAAAGATTCAGTTTGTTTCCAAGTTAAAATTTCTAAGCTAAAATAATTGAAATAAATTTTAAAACTTTAAAACAAACATTTTTCTAGTTTTTCGTTTTGGAGAACAATATTCAAACTATTTAAGATTAAAGCCAAACATGCTTTAAGTTTCTATTATTATTTTTAAAGAAACGGGACTAATAAAATTAGACATGTTTTGAAAATTTTGAAGTAGCTCAAAACCGCTGTTTCAAATATCGTTTTTCTCACCCGAGATCTCATTTCCGAACTTGAACGAGACGCGACTTAGCAAAACGATACATTAAATTTTGTTTATATCTTATTTGACATCCATTTCGTTTAAGGTATTAAGATCTCAAGCAAAATTTGAGGTAAAATATCATACAGATTTATGTTTGTTCATTTACATTTTCTTTTACTTCTTATGTGGATCTAAAAGAAATTGCACCCTTAGAACATTTTACTAACATTCTAATTCTATTTTTTATTTTTTAACGAATAAGCAAAAATAAAAGATATTTTTTTATGTTTTTTTGTTTATAATATTCAGATAAGAGAAAATTTTAATATTATCATTTTATATAAATTATGTATTTTAAAAGATTATGTTTGGGTGACGATTAAAATAAATAAATTAAGACGTTAATTTTAGATGGTTAAGTTGCTCTCAGATAGTCCCGAAATGAACTTTAACCGAGATGTACACCTGAGATACACTCATCTTGTCCGAGATTTTGTCCGATATGAGATGTCATCTGTAAAAATTTTGAGACGAGATGCGACCGAATCCGATATTTAAAATCTTGCTCAAAACTGAAAATGGAACATACAATTGAAAACTCAAAACTCGAAAGTTTAAAAACAAATGCTGCCTTGTTTCTACAGTGAACGATTTTAAGTAAGCAACACACTACTTAAAAATAAGAAAATGGAAAACAAATTATAAGGATGAAAATTATATTAAATCATGGAGGAAATATTTTTTAAGTCTAAACTCTACAAACTAAATATATGAAAACAATTTCTCGTAATTTTAAACCAAAAAAAAAGTTATTTTACTGTCAATGAGTATTGATCTAGGTGGTTAGAGCAATCAGCTTCTGGGTCTGAAAGTTTTGGATTCTTCCAAAACATCAAGATGAGTGCTCTATTTAAATGAGGATCACTCTTATCCTAAGTAAAAATATATTATGTTACATTCATAAAATATTAAGTTGGTGTTTGGTTTAAAAACAAGTTTTGTGTTTTGCGTTTTCAATATGTATTTCAAATGAAGTCGAATGGATGGAGGAATTGGTAGATTCTAATTGTTCCAATAAAGATGAGATGAGGATGTGGATCGATTGTTTTTTATATTTTCCAAAAGATGGAAAACAAGAAAAAAAGCATTTTCAATTTCCTATATTAAAACCATTTTTCAAACCGATCATTTTCAATATTTTCGCCTCTTCCGTGCATTTTAAAATATTGAAAATGCAAAACACAAAACTTGGTTTAAACCAAACACTGCCTAAAGTTTTCATTTTTCTTAAAGGAGGAAAAAGAAAAACAAAACCAATCTCAAACCGATTAAACTAAAGCTGCAAAGCTGCATTCAAAATACTTTAAAACCGAAAACAGAGAATGGATTTACAATTGCAAAACTGAAAAATAACAGTCTGCTCCAGATAGATTTCACTCCACCAGTGACACCTCACACAGCAAAAACAGAAAAAGGGGACAGCCAAATGGGAACAGTGGGATGCGTAGCAATCGACAGCAGAGGAAATTTAGCCGCGGCGACATCCACGGGTGGGCTTGTAAACAAAATGGTGGGCCGAATCGGTGACACACCAGTCATCGGTGCAGGCACATACGCCAATTCTCTATGTGCTGTATCAGCCACTGGGCGCGGAGAAGAGATACTCCGAGCAACTGTTGCACGTGATGTCGCAGCATTGATGGAGTATAAAGGGTTGTCCTTACAGGAGGCAGCCTCCTATGTTGTTGATAATATTCCCAAAGGTAATGTAGGTCTTATTGCAGTTTCCAGCAATGGGGATGTGGTTATGCCCTTCAATACTAGGGGAATGTTTAGGGCTGCTGCTTCTGAAGATGGGTATGCTGAGGTTTCTATATGGTGATGTATGTAGACTATAAAGTAGGTAGGGATTGGATTTGGTTATATTTCTTGTCGATGCCTGGTTGTGAATTGTAGACAAGGAACGATTGGATTATGATTTGTAGATGAACAAATTATCAATTGTATGCTATGTGTTTGTTATAACAGTTTAATACATCGAAGTATAACGGAAATAATGCTTACGTTGGTTTTGATGTGAACTGATCTTTTTAGTGTGGGTGGTTGTGGGAAGTAGAGATTAAGATTTCATATTTTTGATCAGTTGAATTGGCTTCCTATACAATTTGCGTCCGTGTTTTTCCATTCCCTTGGAATTTAATAAACAAACAAATGAAAATTGGCCAAGGTTTTCCTGAATAATGCAGTTGGCTAATTTCTTGTTCAGATAAATTTTTAGCAGTTATTTTATTTTGTGAAAAGGAATTCACAAGCTAGCCCAATGGGAGTAGTTTAAGGATATTACTCATTAACACAGGCTAGCCCAATGTTCAGAACGATGGTCGAGTTTCAACAAAGCCATTGCACCGAGGAACGTGCATATCATTTTTCTTAGATTACTCATGATCGAGAGCAGGGTCTGAATCATATATTGATACAAAATTAGTCGGACGGTAGTCAGCCTCGCCTTACTACTTATTATGGTATTAATTGATCATTATATCCATAACATGTTAAACACTCTAGAACATGAAATGTACTTACCACTTAGTATACAAATGCATATATAAATAACTACCAACACATTCATCATTTTTTAATCTCTTCTCTATCGCTCAAGCAAGCCATCTCAAAGATCAGATGCATCATGATCGATGAAATCGGTACGATATTCAAAGCGGTAAAGGTTATCATAGATGGTACGAGTATGCTTAATCTTGTTTTCATCTATCACTGCAATTGTAATTCTGTTGTGTAGTTAACGAACCCGGGTAAAGTTGGTCCAAGTTTTTCTAGTTTTTAGATGTAAAAAACTCCCCTTACGGTTTAGAAAGATGACTGTTTTAACATCAATTCACCATGATCTAAAAAATTTAATTCAATCCTTCTTCATCGATCCTATAATCTGCTTTGATACATGGTTTCACTGAAACTAACAAGTCATGTGGTGACCAAAGTAAAACTATTATTATTTATGAAAAAAAACCTTATATTGGTTTACATCTTCATTGGTGTAAAATGAGGTCTATTATAGTAGTTGTGAGTTAAATCCTATGTGTCAATTATAGTTCAAATTTATGTAAATAAAATAAATAGACATGACATTGAAAATAAAATAACCATCCTAATTTCTTTGTAGAAACAATATTGTCTACATATCCCAATAGAATTATTGATAACTAAAATTTATGTGCAAATAATACTTTTTATTTATACTTTTTTGCTCACAATGTGAAGTGGAATCTTTAAAACTACATATTTCACTTGACAATGTCTAGTTAATTTTATGCAAAGTCAACATTATATTCTAACGAAATTGACATTGTTGACTACAGTTTGAATAATGTAAAGTTTCAATGATGTGTAATTAACATTACATTATTTTTAAGCAAGGATTGGAGATTGTTAATACAAAATATGGATCAACTCCCTGAATTGAGTGTGAAAATACCAGCCCTGTTAACCAATGCAAATAATATAGAAAAAACAGTAGTAAATAGTAGAAAATGTAAAGGGATGAGATTTTTATAGATCAGCTGTTAATGAAGTCTACGTCCACTTTATAAATTCTTTTGTTGATCAACTGCTATTGTAAATGAGTTTAGATTACAATACAATTCTCCTTTCTTAAATTAGATCAAGCCACTATTGTTAAAGGCAAAATGAGGACCTCAATTGTCCCTTCATGGTTGTTGTGTGGGAGAAGAAAATTGACGAAATTATGGCAGGGCTTTAGCAGAGATCAGATCCCCTCCACTATTGTAGATAGGATGACATTTATAGGGATTAGAGAGCATTTGGGCCAGAGCCATTTTACCAAAAGCATGTAGTCATTATGTAGAGGTCGCTTAAGAAGTTTGAGGGTGTTTGGAGTAAACTTTTCGGATCGAGACCGATCTGAAAAATTGTGCAATTTTTGAGTCTTTTTAATTTGGTTGTACTCCTATCCCATAGTTGACCATCTTGTCTAAATATCAAGTTGTTGGAGTTAATTTGATCATCCATCTTCATAGATCATCTAATTCATCCCTTCGTAGAAGATACATTCATAACCCACTCAATACTTAATCAAATGATACGAAACTTCATATGGGCAATGTATATGAGTAGAAGAGCCTCAAAATCGGATCTCATTAGGATTCGAGCTAAGCGATTGGATAGGCAGTGATCCAATTGAGTCGGATCGGATGTGATCCAAATCCTTAGCTTATTATTGAATCTTCTTCTAGATCGTCGGAGATCTAGCCATAACTCACTCAATACTTAACTAAATAGAATGAAACTTCATACATGCAATATACATGAGTAGGAGAGCCTCCAAATCGGTTCTCATGAGGTAGGGCCCATCCTAGGTGGGTCGGACCTGATCCATCAAACTAGCTCAAGTGGCGGATATGCGAGACCTACACTATGGATCGCAGGTGGTGCGGCCCAACCTAAATGGATCGGACGATATGATGAGTCTGGACCGGTGTCGATCCAAATTGGCTTAGCCAAATGACTTCTTTTTTGGTATGAGCCTTCTTCTATGTCTTGTAAGTATCCCTTTCAAATTTCAAGTCAATACGAGTCCATATGAGCTCTGTAGGTCCATTTTAAGTTGCTCCGGTCCAAAGTTGGGTAGGTATTTGAATGAGTCTTCACTTCCTTGAACTAGGTTGTTTGGAATGTTACCAAACTTGGTAGGTGAGCTTAGTAGAGGCATAGGAGTGCAATGAAAGTGGTTAGAAGGAACCGCGAGCCAACATTTCAGATCGGTACCGATCTATTGGATCAGATCGGTATCGATTCGAAGAGTTAGCGCAATTCTGTGCCAAACTTCTTGTTTTTGTCTTGTACTTGCCTTTGGGTCAAGTTTCGAGTCGTTCTGACTTAATCAGAATATTATAACTCCTTTTGAATTCTGTTGGGTTAAAAACCCAATTAACACTTGCCTTCCAAAGTACACCTTTTGAATAAAATGTGTACTTTACTCTAGAACAAGTTCCAGTAACGAGTCTTCGATTGTTGAGCTTTCCAGCAGATTTTAGCCCGGTTCCTTTGGATCGTTCCTCAATCACAAGTCGTTCCAAACCTGTTATGGTCTAAGGCTCTACTCTACCTAATTGTTATACATCACAATCATTTCGGTTTCATTCGGAGTTGTTACATCATATGTCCCTAATTACATTACACTCGTCCCGTGTTCATCCGGGTTTTACATTATTACCACTTGATTTAATTAAGAGTTATAATATCATATATTATAATCACATCATATATCGAAATCATATCACATCATATATCAAAATCACATTATATCACATCATACACCAAAATAATCCCATGTTTATCTAGGATTTATTCGTTTTATTCTATTTGTAAGGCATTCAAATCCTTTTTGTAAAATCAAATATGTTTTAAGGTTCGATCTCTCTAGACTGTTTAAGTTTAATGCGCGATCTCTCCAAATTGTTTGATGTTTAGTTTAGGGGACGATCTTTCCGGATCGTTTGTTGGTTCAGTCCATGGGGATGATCTCTCCTGATCATTTTCTTATTAAGTTAAGGGTGATTAAGTAAGCCCATCCGCTCACTCTCCAGTGAGGGGACTTACTTCCTACACTCCGTTCTCGTTTCTTCGGTCGGGACTCTATGGCGTTATATATCGTACAAGTCCACCCACTCGCTCTTCGACAAAGGGACTTCCACCTTGCACTCCAGTCCCGTCTCTTCGGTCGAGACTCTATGGCGTTCAAAATCAGTCATCACATTAGATATGGATTTAAAAAAATTCAAATTTCAAATCAAAGCAAACAGGCAGAAATTAAATAAGCGGAAATATTGAATGTTTATTCCAGACATCTGACTCAGAGCATGGCAAAGGACCAGTCTAGGTTTTGCACACATCCAAACGGTCTGAGATTATTATCCTAAGCAATCATCCTAAATGTCTGGCATAGAGTGCGATAAGGAACCAATCTAGATTTATCACACGTTTAAGCGGTCTGGTGTCATTGTTGTCCTAAATAGTCATCTCAGCATCCAACTCAGAGCATGCCTAGAGACCGTTCGAGATCCCTTATATGTGTAAGTGGCCTGAGGTTAGCAGAAGGCAAAGAGTAAGGGGCAAACCTGCCCCTATTCCAGCTATGGACTTTTGGTTTTGGCTCATGCGATCATGTACTCGTACTCTGACTTGCTACTCTAGCTCCAATATCACCCATTCCAAGCATTAGAGCTCATCCTAGATCCAAATCTATCGAGCCCTCAGTCATGTAGGCATTGTTTCAGTTGGTTTTTCTCTAACTCCAAATGCTCTTGCATTGGGTCATATCATTGATTCTAGCGTCGCCCCCAAGTATCAGTTGCTCTGGACGTGGGGGCAAGACTCCATCTTTTCCAATCCAACTCCGACAGTTCCTGCGTTGTTCCCTGGAGGTTGATTCCAATTCTCTGCAGATCTAGCCATCTCTTGCTGCTCCATCCTCTGGAAGAAGCCGTCCATCATCTCCCGTCGTCTAGCTAAGATCTCGTCCTACATCTCTTTCATCATCATTTCCATCTCTTCTCTAATCACATAGTTCGGTTGATGAGAATTCGAGAACACATTCTTGCTGCCCCTAGGCTCCGGTTGACTTGCTACAGCTCTAGATCTAGTATTAGACCTGCTCATCTTCTCTAAATCTTAGATTCGAACTTCAATTCTTCAAATCTCATTTAAGGTTCTCAGTGAAAGCACTAAAATATTAACCTAAAAAAGGATCAGCATCCTGTATTGATTGTGAAAGCACCAGCCCTGTTTTCTAAGGCAAATAATATAGAAAAAGCAATAGTAAATAGCAGAAAAGGTAACGGGACAAGAGATTTTTATGATGGTTCGGCTGTTAATGAAGGCTACGTCTACTTTATAGATTCTTTTTTTATCAATTGCTATTACAAAGGAGTTTAGATTACAGTATAATTCTCTTTTCGTAAATTAGATCAAGCCACCATTGTTAGAGACAAAAGGAAGATCTCAATTATCCCTTCATGGCTGTTGTGTGGAGAAGAAGAGTGAAGAAATTATGGAAGTTCTTTAGCAGAGATCATATCCTCTATACTGTTGTAGATAGGGGTTAGAGAGCATTTGGGCAAGAGCCACTTTACCAAAAGCCTATAGTCATCATGCAGAGGTCGCTTAAGAAGTTTCGGGGTGTTTAGAGCTAACTTACGGATCAGTACCTATCCAATAGATACCGATCCAAAAAGTTGTTCAATTTTTGAGTCTTCTCAATTTGGTTGCCCTCCTATCCCATAATTGAGTGACTTATCAAAATATCAAGTCGTTTTAAGTTATTTTGATCATCCATCTTCATCAATCATCTAATCCATCCCTTCGTGGAAGATCCATCCACAACCCACTCAACACTTAACCAAATGATACGAAACTTGATACATGCTATGTACATTGGTAGTAGAGCCTCACATCAGATCTCACGAGCATCCGAGCAAAGTGTTTAGATAGGCAGTGATCCAATAAAGTCGGATTGACGACGATCTAAACCCTTAGCTTATTTTGAATCTTCTTCTAAATCGTAGGAGATCTAGCTATAACTCACTCAATACTTAACCAAATGACATAAAACTTCATACATATAATGTACATGAGTAGAAGAGCCTCCAAATCGGATCTCATGAGGTGAGGCATATCTTAGGTGGGTCAGACCTGATCCATCAAACTAGCTCAATTGAGAGAAGATCCATCCATAACTCTCTCAACACTTATTAGAATCAGATGAAACTTTGTAGGTAGCTTCTAGACGATGTATGGGACCTACACTATAGATCGCAGGTGGTGAGGCCCAACCTAAATGGATCAGACGATCCGATGAGTTTGGATTGGTGTCGATCCAAGTTGACCTGGAAAAATGACTTCATTTTTTGTGTGAGCCTTCTTTTATGTCTTCTAAGTATTCCCTCCAAATTTCAAGTCAATCCAAATCCGTAAGAGTTCAATCGGTCCATTTTAAGTTTCTCTGGTTCAAAAGAGGATGGATATTTGAATGAGTCTTTATTTCTTAAACTAGGTTGCTTGAAATGTTACCAAACTTGGTAAGTGAGATTAGTAGAGGTATAGGAGTGCAATGCAAGTGGTTAAAAGGAACCGCAAGTCAACATTTCAGATCAGAATCGGTCCAATTGGATCGGATTGGTATCAATCCAAAGAGTTAGCGTAATTCTAGGCCAAACTTCTTATGTTTCTTTGTTTTGTATTTTAGGCCTTCGGGTCAAATTTTAAGTCGTTCTGACTTAATAAGAATGTTCTAACTCCTTTTGAATTCTATTGGTTTGAAAACCCAGTTGACAGAGATGATCTCATAATAAGAAACTATTAGTTAGATGGTCATGTTTGCTAGTAAGATACACGTAATTTTTAATCAATATTTACCGTCAATGTATGGTCATGTTTGTTATTCTAAGAGTGTATGTGCATATGTATGTATTAGCGTAAGAGTGTAGTTTTACTCAAGCAAGAAACTCATTTGATGTCTCAATGGTTCGAACCCAGCACATGTAGTAAGTTTGATGTATCTTTTATCGTTGTAATGAGAGGTCACCTCCTGTTTTTCAGTAGTGAGTGGTCGCGCTTTACTATATTTTTTACCGATTTATTAACCAAGATACTATACAAATCCACCTTCCACCGTCTTTTGATTCTACGTCCAAATCGATGGAAAAATCGCGGTGACGGTAAAGAGTGGATTGTTAGGGTAAAATGGTGAAATAACAGTACATTGAGCTATCTACTTTTACCACACCAAACCGAAAGAAATAAATATAATAGGACAATTAAAAATAAATATCTATGTCTTATCCAAGATAACCACAAGTTTCTTACACAAGTTCCAAAATCAATACTCCAGAATTTGTATGGTCTTACGTGAAATGAATGTTGAATATATATGAAGTACATAACTAGGAAACTTCAGTGCCATCATTGCTCCATTGATCCCTATTTCCTATCAGCCTATTATATACAAGAAAATGAAATACAAGGACAAAAGTCTGGAGAGTGAAAACATATTTTTGAGCATACGACGTTAGTTATCATATCAGCAAGACATTACTGAAGACTAGTCATATCCTTATCATTTCAAGGTTTCCTATTTAAACGTAGTGTTTCTTTTTAACATGTCAGTTTTGACCATTCCACAATATTATTAATTGTCCATGGTAACTTACTAAATATGGGTCACTACATAACAACTAATATTCCCTTTTCATTCAGCAGGAACAATTGTATGTCATATATGTCAACGTCTATAGCTTCCAAAGAACGACCATATGTTGCATACATCCTTCTATCCCCTAGGCAGTGACCTTATATCATATATGTCACATGATGTGAAGACAACGACCATTTTCTGTATACGCCACACAATCCATATATTAAGGCAATGATCACATATCGTATAAGGTATGGTCTATTAAAAGGCAACAATTGTTTCGTCATATGCACCAAAGAATGTATCATCTGTTATCCATCATATACGCCCTTTCGTTCATTATAACTAAATATTAACCTACACCAAAATATAGTATTCCTAACGTAACCATTGTGGTTTAAGTCCATATTCTACATATTTGCATCACAAAATGTCCTAATATCATTAAAAAAAGTTAAGATAAAATAGCTATAGTCGTTCGTATTGCCTTAGCATGTCCACGTTCAATCTGGGCTTGTTACAAATGGTCGGTCAACCATTCGTAGCAACATCGATCGACTGTGCGCCTGCTACTATTTTTCCCTCTTCAGCTAATCAGTCTTGTTATTAATTATTTGACTTCTTGACAATCGACTTCTTACTAGGCCCGCTACCCTATCGAATACATATATCGCTAAAACTGACTACCAAACCGACTGACTCATCTACCGAATCAACGACATAATCATCAGAACCGACTGTAGCTTAGGGTTTTCACTTTTTTTTCTCTCTTTTCGATCCGAAATAGAGTTTTCTTAGGTTTTTCAAAAGTCGACCAGTAGACCATCAAATTTGTTCGATCGTCTTTTTGTCTACTTTTTGACTTTTCTTAAGTTTTTAGTGTGTTTTTGCATAGTTAGAAGCTTATTTTTTTTTGTAAAACCTTCAGTCTATTATTTTCAAATTTTATTTCAATTTAATAACTATTTTTCTTTTATTTTCTCTTCTATATTTGAAATTCTACTATAATTACAGTTTCTTCTCATTTTCCTCGTCTTTCCCAATTTACAATTTTAACTATTCGTACAAATCCAGTGTAATTTCTTTTTCATTTCATCAATTTCAACAAAAACCTATTCTTTTGTATTTCACTAGAGTGGAAATCCTTTTATATAATTTATCCATATTATTTCAATCATTCTTCTATTTTAATTAAAACCTAATTCAAATTTCAATAGCTAACAATAGCCTCCAAACCCATTTCATAATATTTATATACCAAGTGCATAGATATACATATACATATACATACACACACATATATATATATATATATATGATTTCATGTAAAAATTCAATATTTATTTATTTTAGAAATTTAATAATGGATTAGTAATACAAATAGAAACATATAAGAAAAATGGTAAAATCCTACAAACTAGCCGAGTCGAACTTATATTTGAGAAGCCCTTTCTTTCCTCTTCAATTTGATTATTTAAGAATTTAGTGTAATTTTTTTTTTCAATTTTCGATTTAAGTTTTCCTAGACCTAGGGTTTTCTGGTTATGGAAGCTGAGGAGAGTTCTTTCAACTGAGGTGATTTAATAGGGGTGTAACAGTCCTAATAGGCCATAACCTAATCAGCCCGTTTCTTTTAATTTACTATTTTAAATATAACTTCTTATACGTATGTTCATTTGTAACATATTTGTAGTGAAACTTGACCGAAAAAATGCGTTCAACGCAATGTTTCATTTCTTAGTTCTTTCATTTGTAAGAACGCCTATTTTGTCCTTTGGTAAAATTACCATTTTACTCTTTAATTAATATTTTAGTTTATTATTAAAATTTGCAAGGTGTTACATTTTCCTCTCAAAAGAATTTTGTTCTTGAAATTCCGAAGGACTGAAATATGAAACGCGCTTTTTAGCGTTTTAATCATAAACTACGTAATTATACATTAACTCTATAACATCCATTCGTAAATCCATATACATACATCCAAACAATTATATTATAGGTAATAAACAAGAAATAATATATAAAGTCGGAAAAACACACATATGTAAGAGCATGAGAATGAGTATGTCATGATACAAAGTGTAAAAATGCGAAAAAGCAACTAGTGGCCTCTTATATGTATGTAAAGAGTATGACATTTTCGCATGTATGCAAGCACCTTAACTTAAAAGCATGTAGTTATACATGATGTAAGCACACATCATCGTATCATACCAAAGCATTATTGTAAATATAAGCACAACACAACCAGTGGTACCTTTGCAATGCAGACATTTCCTGGGCAGTATAATCCTAATTTTTGACAGAACATAGTCCTACCAACCAGAGACAAACAATCAATCAATCTTAACAACCATTCATAAAAAACAGTCATCCAATGTAATTTCCTAACCTGAGAAATCTAAATAATTAAAATGGAAAATGTACCGTAAAAAGTTCGGGTTAAGAATCACGAATCTTCTTTTTTGTTTCCAAAGTACTCTATGCTGGGTCGTCTCCCTACTAAACTAGAACCAATTTCATTTCCTTATTTCAAATCTTTTTTATTACATGCTCTACTATATGAATAATTCCACATGGTTTAATAGACTTGACTCCACTTCCTTGCCCTCTAGTTTATGCAACTCAACTTCTTCTACTAAATCATGAACATACTTTTGCAGATGCGACAAACGATAGACGTCGTGAACCCAAGCCATCTTTTAAGGAAGCTTTACTCTATAGTCTAACTTCTATACTCTCTCTAATATCAGAAAATGTTCTACAAAGCACGGAGCTAACTTTCCCAGGCTATCAACTCATAACATACTTAAGTGGCAATATTTTTATAAAAACTAACTCCACTTTGTATGTCTTCAATCAGCATATGACTTATGCCCATCTTGAGCATTTTTCATCCTCTTCCTTACCAACTTTAATTTTTTTAAAGCGTCGCTATTCGTTTTTGGTCCAACTATAACTCTATCAGTCGCCTTTCACCACTAAGAAGGATATTTGAAAGGCCATACATACAAATCCTTGAATGGTGCAATGCCTATGCTCACTTGATAGCTATTATTATAGATAAACTCCACTAATGGTAAATGGTCCACCCATGCTCTACCAAAGTCAAGAATGCAAGCCCTCGATAAATCCTCCAACATCATATTCAACTCTTAGTTTACCTATCAGTTTATATGTGATATATCATGCTAAGATTCAACTCATTCCTACGGCATCCTATAGACTGCTCCAAAATTTGCTAGTGAAAAGTGGATCTCTATAACTAACTATACCGACTTGAATCTCATGCAACCTAATCACTTCTCTAACATACAATGTGGTTAAAGTCGTTATTGTCTGCTTCGTCCATTCTGAAATGAAATGAGTGCAATTGGCCAAATGGTCAACAATGATCCAAATACTATCATTTTCTCTCCTAGGTAAGCCATCAACCAAATCCGTTGAAACATGTTCTCACTTTTACTGCGGAACATTTAAAGGAAATGGTAATCCACTAGACTTCTTCTTGGCTTTGACCCTTTGACAATTCAAGATCCAGCAACATACTCAACTACTTGCCTTTTTGGCCAATAGAACCCTCTCTTCATATCTCTATACATCTTGTCTCTATGGGGATGAGTAGTCATTATAGAATGGTGAGATGCTGACAAAACTTCATCATCAGCTTTTTGATTTTCGGCATACACAGTCAACCATTTATCCGTAGACCCCCCTCAAATCAAAAGAGTGGCCATCTAAATGAGAAGACCTCCCTTCTTTCTCCAACTTATCCGTAATGTTTGCCAATGTCTCTTCCATCCTCAAATTAGTACCAATATGATACATCGGTGTTGGTCTAACTTCTAACAATACCAACAAACCGAGAACTAACTCTGATGTGAGAGAGTTATAGGTATCCCTAGTGACAATTTAGTAATTTATTGTAAATTAACTCTATAATAAAATCTTATTCGAAATAACAAATGTTTGTTTTATACTATATACTTGTTGTATTGTGATATATTAATTAAGTAATTAAATTTAATTATATTTGATAAAAAAATCCTTAAATGATATGTTACGTGATACTAATTACAAGAAGTTGTAATCATGAGAAAATTATCATAATATATAATAACATATTATTTTAAATTTTCTTGGTCAAGATGTTTCAAGGAATAATATCGATAATAACATATTATTTAAGTCAAGGCTTTTTTTACCCTTCTCCTATTTTTAGTGTGCTTTACGCATAGTTAACTACATATATTTGTTTATTTTTGGCATAACTTCCAAATCTATAAATTTCAAATTATATTATAGCATAACAACTGTATTTATTCTGTTTTCGCCTTTGTATTAAAAATTATACTATAATTGCAGTTTCTTTTTATTTTCATCATCTTCTTAAATTTATTATTTTAGATCTACGTATTCCTAAATCTAGGGTTCTCTATTTGTGGAGGCTGAGGAGAGGAAGAAAGAAATGTACATTCTTTTCTCCTAGTTGAGATCATTTATATACGGGTTTAGCAGTGTTAATGAGTCATAACTTTGATTAGCCAGTTTCTTTTAATTTGTTGTTTTAGATGTATTATCCGTATGTCCGTTTATAACATATTTATGCTCTTGACCAGAAAAAATGCTCCATGCAATGGTGCATATTCATTATTTAATTCTTTCATTTCTAAAAATCCGTATTTTGTCATTTTTAGTAAAACTATCATTTTTCCTTTACTTAATATTTTAATTCATTGCTAAATTTTGTGGGGTGCTACAACTACAATCGAAGACTCTGTTTCTTTGGATCCTTAGAGGTAAAATTCACAAAAAATTATAAATGAGCATTTAAAGCAGGATTCATCGTATTAATTTTCTAGTATTTTAGTACCATCTAGTTTTAGGTTGTGTAGAGTATGATGATTTATATGCTTCTTTAGAGGACTAAAAAAGAGTAAATTCAAAATCTACCTCATCCTTTTTGGGTGAAAAATCAGTAATAAAATCAATCTCAATAGATATGAATATGGGAAGTGAAGTAAAAAAAGAGAAAGATTTAATTACCCTGAGCATTAGTCTTTGTTATTTGGAAACTGTTAGAATACGTAACAAACATCAAGTTAACTTCAAACTTTAGATGCAATATGAATTGCAGTAGTAGGTCATGAATGATTCAGCCAACCTCATGCCATTTGAAATTCTTTCATATATTTAATCTTGTTGAATAATAACAACAAACCCACCGATATTTGATGTCATAGATGAGTTGATGCACCTATGATTGCCTTTGAAACACATGATGATAGTAAATTTCATTACTTCGGATGTCAAAATGTCTGGGAAGATTGTGATTTTTTCAATAGATTGATTTGCTACTTTGTAGAAATTGTCCATCATTTGAAAGTGAGGCACTGTAACACCCCACCTCTGTACTCATACTATCCAAGAGTATTACTAAGTAATACTGTCAGATAATATGGAGAATGATGTGATATTGGGGTATCACACGTGAATATTCCCTTCGGTTAACACTGGTACACATTTAAACATTAAATAAGCAACTCACTTATACGTACACAATATCGACACAAAGTAATAAACACGTGCATCTCCAGGATAGAACAATTCACAATATACAATAAATACAAAGAACACAGAGTCGATATCGTAGCAACAAAATATAATATGAAAAATACAAGTTAAGTCGATATACAACATAAGGGTATACATACATTATACTATATAATAGAAGATGATATATAACAATGCTGAATACTAGTCTCATCTATGCCTTAGAAAGAACATGCCTATCTCATCGTCCCTAAACCTGGAATGTCTCGGACTGACCTAAGTATTACATAAATAACATATGGGTAAAACCATGTATAAATATAAAGGTCAACACATCTATAAATAAAGAGTATGCATAATATAATAATGATATCATAAACAACTATAGTATAACAAAATGGAAAGTACCAGGAAATCGAGCATAAATATGCCATCACCCATATTAAATTAGATGAAATATTATCTACTCGAAACAATATCAATGGATGAATCATCCGTATTTAGAATCATCATCAAAATCCATAAATCAATAATACTTGAGATATCAACAAGTATAGTTTGGCTAGCATACAACAATTCCCAAGTATACCTCTTAATCTCAAATAATATAATATTATCATCAAATTACAGAATACAACAAGAAGGATTAGGGTAGCACATGGTATTGTCTAAATAAATATAAAGTATACATTTTCATGTCTATTGTATACATAAAGATGTAATAAGTAATCATCAATATATATCCAAACATATAAATGACGACGCATGCTTATGGAATTACAGATGGTGATATATGCCAAAGAAGGATACGAGGATTAGTCATGTACTAGGCACAATCTCAAGTATAATCATAGCTCATCATCTCATGTAAAGTGAAAGGATAATCCATGTCCATCTATCACACACACCAAAACCAAATGGAAGACTGACAGCACACACTTGCTCCAGGAGACTATACACGTGTCCGTCAAACACGGCTCCTACAGTCTTAAGTTATCTCGCCTCGATATTATACAAGCTCTACTAATGTGCTTGTCAACACAAGGACTCAACTCGGCCAAGATCGGGCACATGCCCCTAAGGTAACTGACTACTGGCTTAGGGGACGCAGTGTGTCGACACACGACAGTACGCATGAAGCCTAGCCTGTTGTAGTGAGCTCCGCATCACAGTCTCATCAGACTTATCCCCATATGAGTGTCATCCACAAGCAAAGAATTGCTGAATAAATATCACAACGGCATCCCTTATCACCGCATAGTACTCAATCTTTTATTCACTGCTCATGAACTATACTCAACCATCACAATATTCTATATAGCGAGTTCAAAGAATAATTGAAGAAATATTATATTATAACTCCGTTTATTTAAATTTATCGTCATACCGAATTAAATATCTCGAAAATGTATAGAAAGATGTCATCACCATATAAAAACCCATCAAAAGTTATTAATCAAATTAGTATTTAATGGTGAATCATTCATATCATCCAAAATTAGTATAGAAGAGATGAGAACTCTGAAACGTATAAATTAAGCATAAAATCACAATTTAATTTATAAATGAACTAATAATAAAATTCAATAGGATTTTCCTTTCTTTATTTACTATATTTATATGTCATACTAAATAAATTTTTAAACTTCAATATAATTTCTTTTATCTCCAAACTACAAAATCTTTGCTTTGCAAAATCTTTAATAATATATGATAAAATCACTTAATATCACTTTAGAATCATCCCATAGAATTAAACAGGTTGATTAAATAAACTTTCAAATATTAAATATATATACATACATATACATATATATATATCATACTTTTATAATTTTTAATTAAGCTATTAATTATAAAATATACTTTAAAATACTTAGATACTAATTACAAAATGCCTCTTGATTTCTAAAATTATATATATCTTTCAAATGATTATTAAAATCCAAAAATGGAATTTCTTTCATTAAATTAATAACTTTAAATATATCTATACACATACATGTGCGAATTTATAGTAAAAATCACTCTTCGATAAAATTATATCATTATACAGACACTCACTTTTAGTTTCAATGTAATATACATGTTTTAATTATGTATGTATTTATCTATGTGTATGTCTATATATATATATATATATATATATATATTAGTAATCATTGGTTAGGGCGTTGAAGACACATTCGTCAACCACTAGCGGTTGATCGGAAGTGGTTGACTAGTGACCCTACTGTATGGCAACCCCCTGAAGAAAAATTTAATTATTTTGCTTCAATCCAAAGTCAATATTATTCTAATTTGATGCAAATACCAGTAAGCCATAATATTCATCCATACCCCAATCTAAATAACACACACACATATATATATATATATATATATATATATATATATGAATTGAGTTAACTAATTTGGACATAGATACATGAGTAGGAATACTCAGTTTTGTATGCTTCTATTTATTCTTCTTTTGATTTCTTCACTACAAACTTGTTATGCACCAAACCTTTATCAAAAAATTAAATCGTACAAGTTCCTATTGGTGTAGTCTTATACAAAAATGCATATAACTTGGTTCGGGAATTTATTGATTTTCCTTCTATTTCATTTTCATCTTTTTTTCATGAAGAGGATAGGGCTTGAGGTGGTTTTCTGCAAGAAAATATGAGCTACAGGATACCCAAGGAGATGATATTTTTGTAAACGTAGGATAAGAGTCTGGATTTTTGAATTGTCTAGAAGCTTAATCAAAGCTTAGCTTACTATTAAGTCAAATAATAATCATATTTTACTTTCATAGGTCTTCAAGCTACTATACATATATTTTTACAAATTATTTTCTATAATTATAATATATTTTAATTTATTCATTTCTATTAAATTTCCATATAAACTCATTATTAATTAAATTATAAAATTCTTTTAATATTTTAAAAAAAAAATTCTTTTCATTTTAAAAAAATAATTTCCATTTAATTCTCAAACCATTTCTATAATTTTACATCTATTATTTTAAAACACATTTAACCGATTAATCTTTATTAAACTCTCAATTTATTATTCTCGACAACGAGTTGTTAAAGACTTCCCCCTTAAGAAAATTGCGTTCTCGTAATATTTTCTTAAGAAAATTATATAGCTAAGCAAATAGCTCCTAGCTTAACTGCTCTAGCTTCAATTTTACTAAAGTACAAAACAAACAACCATCAATAAAAATCTCACAATACTTTAGCTTACTATCTCTAGCCTACACGTGTAGTGACCTGCATCGACTTATCAAGTATCAAATAGAGTAACATCAAAATCAATTATTAGACCTTTCGCTAGTGGCTCACTCTGAAACTATGATTTATCTTTTTTTCCTACTGTTTGAAAGCATGGACTTTGAGCTTCAAATGAACTAACTTGGAAGATTTCAAATTTTTATTATAGACAATCAATATGCATTTCTTATATATAAAAATTTCTAGTATGCATCAGAGTAATCTCATCTGCACCAAGTTTATCCCAAGATCCACAACACGCCGCACATAATATAAAATAATTACATCAATTCTTAAACAAACTCTTTTTTTTTTTTATAAATAAAAATATCTCAATTATGTTTAAAATCCAAAACACTTTACTTATCAATTAACTTCCTAGGATATCAATAAATGATACTCTATGAATCCCTTTCTATTTCAAAATATATTTACTAATTTAGAAAAAAATTACTTTTCTATAATTACAAAATATTTTATCTTAGATAGCTTGTTTTCTAAGCACTTATCTCAAAATTATCGTTTCGTAAATAATTTTAAATACTTTCCAAAATTTGGAATTCTCTCAACCTAATTTCAAAATAATTCAAGTAAACATAATTTCCCAATTAGTTTTCTCTAAATTTTTTACTTTACAAACAATATAGATATTTCTCAAATATTTCTTCCCTGGAATCCATTCCATCAAATCTTATATATTCATCACTTACTGAATAAACCTTGTTAATACACATCAAAATCATAACAACGTCATTCCTTTATTCCTTTACAAAAAAACTACTTTCATAGGTGATTATTTCTTTACATATTATTAAAAGATTAATAACTTAAAACATTTGCTGTGATGACCCTGACTCGACCTTCAAAAATCGGCATCAAATACGACACTCGTATTCAAATGCCGCAGATCCAAACGTCGAATCTGGTTCGCCGGAGCTTATAACACCATTAAGTAAAACAACACAGCGGAAGAAAAAGAATAGCATATATCAATATACAACATTGATACAATAAATATACATCAGAGATACAAGAAATAACAGCGACAAGAAAAGATAACACTAGCAGCGGAACAAAAATCTCCAATATGGTCTTCAAGAAAGAACTCCATCTTCAAAACACCAATCCAGCAATAGCTCGAACTCCCAATAACGATGTACAAAGATGAGCAAGTCTCGTCCGCAAGCGATTGCCAAATCCTAGGCTGAAAGCTATCGAATCTACACCTACTATTGATTATCTAAAAACCCAACTCTAAACTGCCCGTGTGGGAAAATAGAGGGCACCCAGAGTTTAGGAAATGAACAATAAACTCCAGGTCAGTCGTGGGACTGGTATGAGCAAACAAAAACATTTGGTCTTTTAAAACAAACAACAGAATTTAAATTTGAAATACGCAATGCTTTTTAGAAAATGAAACTACCATAAGGCCTCCCGCCACACACACAAAGCAAACGCAGACTTGGAGGAGATTTCTCCTTATGATAGTCAAATATGCTTAATACGAGAAAATTTCTTTGATATTATTACTATAAGTGCAAAGTGTGGAAAACCATTTCGAAAGTATAATATAAATCCTAGCCAGCATAGGCATTTCGCACTTATGCCTACTATAGCTACCATGTTCAATAGCAGGTTACCGCCACATTGCATGGCAGGTTATACAACTAAAACCATACAGGGCGCGTGTTGTTTTGATTGGATTTCCAAAAAATGGTCAGGCTAAGGAAGTTCCTACTGTCCATGGGATTGCCTCTGGCGGGACGTCCCTAGAACCTAACCGGATCTCTGCCAACACAAGGCCGGGTTACCTCTGTAACTAGGTAACTATTACTCGAGCATGCCATCCCCCGGTCCTTTGGGACCTTTATCCGAGGCGCCTCAAAACCATAAAGCAATCACAAAGTAATAGATCTGCAGTATCCACATGAGTAAGTATCTGGGCTCCATACCATGATACCACCCTTTACCAGAAGGGAATGACACACCCTAAAGGGCGCGACCCTCATAACCTTGCCGCATCTTTCATGTTTCGATCATTTTCGGGGTGTGAGGTCCTGATGCAGTCTCGTCCACAAAGCTACGATTTGTACAAAAGCCATGCTTTGATCACAAATGATCAACAAATGATCATCAACACACAGCAACACTTAGCATGCCACACTACCAAATTGGGAATATATCACTGATAAATATCAACTACATAACCTCTGAGCTCGTACGTCTCAAAGAAGGGTGTTAAGCTAAGAGAATAAATTCTCTGCCACCAAGAAGAAATGTATTTGTTAGAGATCAGTTTAATATCTCAAAGTGTAGTGTCAGACATACAACCATACAAGTCTGTTCCGGGTTCGAACAGAACCGAAGGCACTTCCGAAGAAGCCCTTGCAAATCCGGGTATCCACAATCCCGATCGGACTTCCCATCACTTAGGGAATCTCTATACCGTAGCTACTCGGTGCAGAGACAATCGATAGGTTTTCCTAACGTTCTCGAAGACACCCGGTCTTCAACACCGGTCTTCAAATGCAATCCATAACGTCGTATCACTATTCGGAATGGGCTATATGACACAAGGTCCTCTCCCGGCTAAACCGAATAATGAGCGCAATAGTTTAAACCATATGGATATGGGATTTCAGTTAAGTCACAACTTGAAAATCCAAAGCTTTTCTTTCAAATGGTTAAACAAATTACCATTTTAAATCTTTAAATAAAAAGATTCATTTCACAAAGTTCACCTAGTTTCACAAAGATCATTTATAGATTTCAAACAATTCCATTTCAATTGGATTAACACATTAAATCTTTAAATTAAAGATTTAATTTATAGCTTTCAAAACACGTTTCCAAAGATTTATTTGTAACTTGGAAGACCGTCTTTATTTTAGACTTGAAATCCTTCTTACACAAATTAGAAATTCATTTCTTATGTGAAAGCTTCTATTATTTGAAAACGAATAGTTTTCGTTTCAGAAAGATTCAATTATATTTATACAAATTAAAATCTTTGGGTTTAGAATTCAAATTCCCAATCAACGCTTTTAAAATGGTTTAAAAACCCATTTATAAGTTGAATAACCCTTTTGAACCGTAGTTTCCAAGCCATAGAATTCAATTCCAAATATTGAATTCAAATTATTTAAATTTCAAAACTTAACCAAGTTATTCAAAATAACTTTTATTTTTGAAAATTCATCTTCAAAGTTCCAATTCTAATTCCAAAACTATTTTGGATTCAAAAATTCAATTTTAAAACAATTTCAAAGATCTGTGACTTAACCCATTTCCACGTGCAATCCATATTTGTGTGTGTACAAGTGTGTCCAGGGGTTCAACACAATAGTGCACAACATCAATCATCACAGATTCAATCATATCGATAAGCGGTATAACCCATAACGCTTATCTTTATTCACAGATTCATAAATTAAAATTTATCAATCATAAAGATTCACCATTACGATTCGATGTCGGTTTCGGATAACCAACTGGAATCCGACTCCCTGTCGCATCGAAATTCAAATGTCGTTCTATGGGTCAAGGGGTTGCATATTCATATAACAATATATACATCACAGATATAACAGCTTAGCACAAAACATTACATAGCATTACATCACATAACAAATATAACAATCCATCACATAGCATATAATAACAATCAAACACCTTTGATTAAGGTGAGTAAATCGTGTGGGTTTAAATTTATTACTCACCTAATTACCTTCATTAGTAATCTTTAATCAATGATTAATTATCATGAACTTCAATTGATTAAGTTTTAATCACCATCTTTAATTAATCATCTTTAATTAATTAACCCTTAATTGTAATTAATTAAATCTTATTTCTTAATTAATTACTTTAAATAATAAACCTTTAATTATTAATTAAATCTTAATTATAATTAATTATCCTTAATTGGTTAATTTATAGATTTATCATTCCTTAATTGATTATAATAATTAATTACTCCTTCCTTAATAATGATTTCTTAATCACTTTTAGTTAATTAACCTTTAATTAATTTTTCTTAATTCGATTACCTTAATTAATTAACCACATTAATTAATCATTCTTTAAAGTAATTAACTCTTAATATTGATTACTCAATCTTTAATCTTTAATTGTCTATTCTTAATTACTTTCACTAGGTAATTATTATTTTTATTTAAATCATTCATTAATTACTCGATTTATTAACTTAATAATTTAATGAATCCAAATCATTAAATTCTATTTATCTTTAAGATAAAACATTTCTTACTTAATCAAGCATTTAAAAACAATTTGCTTCCAAATTTACTTTGAATTTCATTTTAAATTTAAGACTTAAGATGAATACGAATTTAACTTAAACAAAGTTTTAAAAACAATTCATAAACCTTTCACAAGTTAAAGAATATTCATTTTATAAAAGAGGTTTAAAAGAATTTTAAACCAAATTCATCTTTAAATTCAAATCAATTTAAAAATACACTATAACATTCAAAGTTGTTTAAGTTATTTTTTCATTTAAAAACTTTTTTCATTTTAAAAAATGGAATACGTATTTGAATTTTTTTTTAAAAAAACTTTACTTTTCATTTTAAATCTTCGGGTTTAAAAATTTTAACAAAACACTACAGGTTTCTTTTTAAAAAAAAATTTCTATCAAATGTTTTAACCCGAACCACTCTATGTTGCTTCGAGTCCACAAACTAAAAACTTCGGGCAAATGCTCAAACTTCTCGAGAGAAAACCCGAGATCGTACCTACTTTCCAAAATTGCAACTGACACAATCTCTTCCTCGTGCACATGCACCACCACCAAAGTCACCTCCGGCCTCCGATCATCTCGCTGGCACATCAGCAATCGATGCAGAAACCCAACTCAATCACCTGTAACGACCCGCCGTTCTGACCGCCCCCAGTCGGTAATTAAACCAACTAGAAACGTTCAAAATGACGGATTGTTATTCAGTTTATAGAGTTTAAACAGAAACAGCCACAGAATCACAGAATAATCATAATATTTTACATAAATGAATTTTTATACATATATCAGAGTTTGTACAATGCATTATATTTATACAGCGGAATATTTCTTTTTAAGTATAAAAATTCTTCGAAAAGCTAAGGTGAAGCAATTTCCCCAACTCTCTCTAACTTCGCGGCCTGAAAATCTTCAAGCTGTAAAATTACTCGGTCTGACCCGAGTATTACATTCAAAAGAAAATAATACACAGGTCAGTCTAATTCAAACTCAGTTATTAGTGCATAGAGGCAATAATAATCAAATAGCAATTAGATGACAGTCAAATATAAATTTACCTATCCGATCCTTTAACAAGAATCGGATAACGGTAAATATAACACTTATCAGTTTTAAACAATAAATCAGTAGATTCAAATTATCAACGCAGATAGATGAAGGGATTATTGATGAAGATAATTTAGAAAACAATCAAAATCTGCCTAAACGGCAATTAACAACAAAATCATCAAAATCAGTTCAAAATATATTGAATTGTCAACATAAAACAATTTTCATCAAAAAGAAAACATCATTTAAAACATTATATTTGGTAGGGCTGCAGTATACACACGCGTATACGGCCTCGCCACATTTAAAATGTCAACTCTGTGTGGCTGCAGTTCACGCTTGCGTGCACTGCCTCGCCACTACCGTAATGAAATATGCAAAAGATCATAAATCAAAACCAAATAGTATATCAATAAAACAATACCACGCCATGTGGCTGCAGTTCAAGCTTGCGTGCACTTCCTTGCCACTATCGTGATGACGTACTCAAGAAAATCAACGAACCAAAATCAATGAAGGTTCAAATATCGATTCAAAATGTCGATACTGCGTGGCTGCAGTGCACGCTTGCGTGCGCTGCCTCGCCACAACAACTTGTGAAAGAAAACAAGTTTCCAAACAACTTATTACTGCACATTTCAACAAGTGCAAAATTTTCATAAAAATGAAACTGCAGCCATTACTTGGACACAAGGGCAAATCTGCAATCAAAAATTTTCAACCACCACAAGATCACAAAGCGCGAAGGCTCGAATGACCCAATGCGCAAAGGCAAGGGTTCAAACTACATGAAACAGCAGAATGAGGTGAGAGCACCGAAATATGGCACCACAACACCCAACATTATAGGACACAAAGCATCAGTGCACATGAGAGTTTTACTCTGTGCAATACAATAAAACTACAGCCACCACAAACATGCAAGAGCAACTGTAAACATAAACTACAGCCACCACAAACATGCAAGAGCATAAAAATTACCAAGAAATCAAACAAGCAGCCTCAATAAGCAAACAAGTTTGGAAATCACTTATAACTGAACCAAGCACAACTACAAATGCACAGCAACAATAACTCAAGCTTGGTACAATTCCAACCATATATGTACACAAACATACATATGTATGCATGTACATATATGCAGATTTGAATAATAGGTGACAAAGCAAGGTCGCAACTCATCAACAATCGAAACAAGTAACTGAGAGAAATAAATTCAAGTCGAAGTGCTACAGAGATGTACTCAGGGAAGGATATGAAAAGTGCACAACAACAATGGCTTTTGAATACAGACAGTGCAATAAATCCCAAACAAAACTTGTGTGTTTAAGAAGGAACTATGATTTTAAAAATAGATTCAAGAAGAAAAGGATATACAGGTTCAAGAGAAGAAAATTTAGAAGTAGATAGAACTGCAGATTTTTAAACAAGTAAAAGCTCTCTGTTTCAAAAATCTGTTCATGTGATTAAACTTACTTTTTTTTTTGAAGAGTTTTAAATTTATTTAAAACAGTTTTAAACTTCCTCTACCAATGGACTTGAATATGGTTCAGTTTGCATATACTGTTAGGTGTCCAGTATTTTTCTATAGGAAATTTAAAAGTGCTCAATAAAAATCACTTATCACTAGATTCAACTAACATGTTAAATCAGTACTAGAGATGAGTTTTACTCACTTGCAAAACTTGATGGACAGAGATGCATACATACTTATTCACAGACATGTAGATATAACAGATTTTTATACTTTTCAAATTATAATAAAATAGTGTTACTCATTATTCAAACAAATGAAATGCAACTTAAATTAAAAGCTATGCAGTGATCAAACAGACTGCAAGATGTATGCAAACATAAGGCATGAGAGCACAGTGCAACAGATCAAGTAAGTCAGATGCAAGACTAGATCAATGAATATGAGAACAAGCATACATGAAGACTACAAGAATGCACAGTTAACTTAAACGAAGACATGAGTGCTAAACTGGAATGCACGCGATGTCAACAAAGGCCAAAGTGAACAAGATCAGTGGGAAGGCCGAAGTCAATATTAATTCATGGAATCAAAATTTCCAGAAAAATCAAAAGCAAAACAACCCTTAAGAATCAGTTTCTCAAGCAACAAAAATAAAACTTCTATGAACATAAAACCATCAGGAATTTCCCAAAACCCATGTTATCAATAGTCACAGTCGAAGACACATGAACAAGCCGTGTGCTACAGACCGAGCAAGTACATATATTCGAACCAAACTCAAAGTAAACAACCAGTAGACAAAGCCACAACAGTTCAATATACAGAAGTTTCAAAGAAATCAATCAGTGAGTTACACAAAAATGACCGAAGATTCAAAAATATCAAAAATCAAGTTGAAGCCATGTTCAATAGAAATCACGTCGTGGTGGCCAACAAATGACCGAAGTCAATAAGTGACAGGGGTACAGATGCATAACAGTGCCAAGGTCCAGTATCAAAAATACCCAAAAATTCAAAGCCGTGAGAATCACAGATCATATAAATATGAAGTTGAATTTAGATGTGAGAAATAAAATTTCTCACCTTTTACCGAAGCCAAGACGAATGATCGACGCAAAGAAGAAGCGGCCGCGAGCGAAATGAAGCTGAAGCCCTAATTGTGAAGACGAGCGAGCAACGAGGACGACCGAACGCAAAGAAGCCCTAATTGGATCGAAGACGAAGGACGAACGATTTTTTTTAGGCCACCATTAATTTTTTTCTTTCTTTCGTTTTATTTTTTTCTGAAGTGAAGAGAAGAGGAATGGCGAAAATAAGAAGGGGAGGAGATCGTGATTTTTGCGTGATGAAAGGCGTGAGTTAAGGCGTAAATAATGGCGTGTTTGTAGCTGATGAAAGTATAAGGCAGTGTACTCTTTTCATTTTTTTTATTTTATGTTATATTATTATTTTTTTTTACATTTTTTCATTATAAATTCAAATTTGTTTTGTATAAATTTTCTTTAGTAAATATAGAAACGTTTTGCAGTTCAACTATCAATATCAATTTATAAATTTACATAAAAATAATTCGTAAATCCAAACTATTTTTTTTCTATGTCATTAGTTCGAATTTAAAATACAAATTCAATATTCAGTTTCAACCCCAAAGTCAAATTCAAATTTTATTCAACTTAAATAGATTAAATTCTAAAATTTAATCACCAATTTATCCTGAAAATTTGAAATTCAAGTCAATCATCATTCGAATATTTAAAATTAATTAAATATTTTCATTTTTAAATTGTTCAAAATTCAGGGTTGTTACAATCTTTCCTCCTTAAAAGAATTTCGTCCCGAAATTATAAGTTAGGAAAAACGATTGCTAAATTTTACCGATATTTATACCCTATACAATTTTGCCAAGTTCCTAACTCACAAATAAATATAGGATTTATTCCCTTTATTTTATTTCACTAGCTTTATTCATTGATTTCTATAATCAAGACACAAAAGTCTTTTACCAAAATTTTCGACTTACACAACTCAGATTTTTAAACTTGAAATTATTCATGCTAGATATTTGCATATTATATCTTTTCCAAAGCTGTGTGCTTTCAAGATATTTTAAAAGATCTTCTTCCTTAATTCATTAGGTTAGAATTATGTAATTCTAATTTCAGACTATTGATTTTCTATTCAAAGTTTGAAAATACTTGATAACTCGAAGTTTAACAAGTCCATCTTCGTTCTCACAGACTTTAGGCATACGCTGGCCAGACGCAAGACTAAAAATCTCCAAGTACTAAATATACTTGTTTCAACTCCCAGTGAAAATACTTTTTAAAAATTCTTTTAAAAATGGATATGGAAAGCACGTTCCCCCATGGATCACAGTTTACCCGGCGGTTACGCTACTATCCCAGTAGAATCGCTTGTAACTGTAGATTTCACATCTCTCTTGAATTTCGCCATGGTTGTTGCCATAGATTGCGGTTCACACGGCGGTTACGCTACTATCCCAGTAGAATCGCTCGTGACCGTAGGCTTCACGCCCCTCAAATTATGCTTCGGCCTCTAGATCGCAGTTTACACGGCGGTTGCGCCACTATCCCAGTGGAATCGCTTGTAACTGTAGGCATCACTCCCCATGAATTACGCCAGCATCAATTCACATAATCCCAACACGATGATCCATCGTGGGGGATTCCAGTCAGTCCCAATGGACATTCCACTAATGGAAATTCTACGTAGCTACGATTTCCAATGGACACTCCACCGAGTTCCAATCACCTTCACAAATAATAAATGGAAGGTACATTTCCATATCCTCAGTTTTTAGAAAACATATGTCATATACATATAGTACTTTATTTCACATTTCGTACATATCATACCTATGTAAACTTGCATAGGACTTTTCATAATAAAGACTTTCCAAACTGATGGTTTTCGAATTATTACATTCACATATATAAGTTACGAAAACTCAATTCACATTCATAACAAATAGAGGATTCCAAAATTTTCCATTTCATTTAAAATTTTCCTCTAAATCGATTTGAAAATTTAAGGTTATCTCAAACCTAATTCATATTCATAATCCAATTCATTATCGACTTCACATTCGATTTGGATTTCACGTTACATCGTCAATTCTCAACACATAATTGGTGTCTATCGATATATAACCTCTAAGCTCTTACGTCTCAGAGAAGGGTGTTAAGCTAAAAGAATAAATTCTCCGCCACCAACAGATATATATTTAATAGAGATCAATTGCTATGTCATCAATTCACAATGTTAGACATACAATCCCAATCGACTATCCAAAATTCAAAGCTCAACTTATATTGTTTTTTATGTCAAAGTTAAACTCAATTTAACTCAAGATTCAATCTTTTTTTTGGAAAATATTCAAGTTGAACTGATCGTTCAAATTTCTCAAAAATATCTTTACAAGATATATAATTTTCCAACTTAACCATTTGAAACCAATTTCAAATATTCATTTTTTTCAATTTATCTTTAAAAGATAAAATTTCAAACCTTTCATTTCATATTGGAAAACATTTCCATACTTATTTAATAATAAGTAATTCACAAGTTTATTTATTTTCAACACGGAAAATATTCAATATACTTGAATCAAAATTAAGTATATATTTCATTTTTAAAGGAAAGCGTTCTTTTAAACACATTTATTTGAGTCAAAACGAATGTTACGTAAAACATCGTTACAACAACTCAAAAATCACTAGTATAGGGATTCGAAATTTAAGATAAATATATAAATCCCAATACTATAAACAACATTTCCTTTCGGAAACCATTTACTATAACAATAGTGTTATAGTCCACCATTTTCTTATTTCTCGAAAACGCCTATTTCAACAATGAATGTTGAAATCTATGGTTTCAATACTTAATGCATTTTAAAACATCTTTAAAACCATTAACATTTTCAACTTCAACTTAATTCATAGTTTGAATTCCTCATACTTTTCATAATATTAGTTTTAAACCAATTTCAAACTTTTCAATATTAAGTTTTTCACTTAATTAAATTTTCCGCACGTTTAATTTCAAATTCGTCACTGAATTTATTAAACCTATTATGGATTATCATGTTGACAACTTCAAATTTGAAATCTAAATCTCATTTGAACTTTGCATTTGCTTTCTATTTCCAAAAATAATCAACTAGTTCTTTAGTAAGCCATTCATCAATTGGTTCCATTAAATTTATATTTCCACATTAACCTCATTTTAGGCATTAGTTTAAACTTGAAATATAAGCTTTTCATCAAAATTAGTTTGATTCATATAGTTAAGTTAACAAATAAACTTCCTTCCCAAGATGCTATTTCATTAAAATATTTTCTTCAGTACAAAATTATACATAGCTTAATACTTTTAAAAGACGTACACAGAAGATTGTGGATTACAAAAGATAGTATTACAAAATATATTGATTGGTTTAAGATTCAGAATTATTAAGGACTATCGACTTCTCGTTTGGTAGTACGCATCTTCGCCAAACTTCATCTTCGGATGACACTATTTCAGGTTGTATTAAAGGAGAATTAACACATTCAAAATCAACATGTCCCCAATCCCCACAGTTACTGCAAAAATATGAGATGTTTCCATCCTTATCTATCACCTTCACAGTTTTCGCTCTAGCTGGTCGGGCAATAGCTTGCTTTCCATGCTGTCTTTCGGTGCAGTTTCTGGCTATATGTCCAGTCTGACGACAATGGTAGCAGATTGTCAATCTATCGACGGGTAAATCGAGTATGCACTTTTTCCTTTTCACTTTAGGGCAATGACTAAGAAAATGCCCTTTTTCCCGACATTTAAAACACACAATCTTAGGACGAGCGAACCGGTCATCCACATTCCTTTTCTTTTTATAAAACTTCGATTTATAATCTTTTTATTAATTCAATTCAATTCAATTTATATAACTCAGTTATATACCAAAAGTTCATATTATAAGTTAAATACTTATAATCCATTTATTTACTAAATCGTTCTTCAAAACATTTGAAATCAATTTTCAAAAGAATTCAGAATCAAATTCCCAAGTTATAGTTCAATTATCCTCTTGGCTATAACCAAATTGACATATCATTTTATTTTCCAATTATTTTGGAGATATTTTCAAAATATTGGATTTAAACCAATTCATTAATTCACTTCACTTATATTTTACTTTTCATAAGTCTCAATAATTCGATAATGGATTTTCGAATGAGAAACTATCGCAATCCTAAAATTAGAGAGGGGAATTTTCGAAAAAGATTTGAATTTTCAAAATACCTTTCATTTTTCAAAGAAAACAATTTTCATAGTTATTTAGATTTGAAAAACATTTTTCTTTAAAGTGATCCTAGTAACTATTCATATTAAACATCATAAACTGAGCTTTGTGTAAACCAAAGCTTTGATACCACTTTTGTAACGACCCGCCATTTTGACCGCCCCCAGTCGGTAATTAAACCAACTAGAAACATTCAAAATGACGGATTGTTATTCAGTTTATAGAGTTTAAACAGAAATAGCCACAAAATCACAGAATAATCATAATATTTTACATAAATGAATTTTTATACATATATCAGAGTTTGTACAATGCATTATATTTATACAGTGGAATATTTCTTTTTAAGTACAAAAATTCTAAGGTGAAGCAATTTCCCCAACTCTCTCTAACTTCGCGGCCTGAAAATCTTCAAGCTGTAAAATTACTCGGTCTGACCCGAGTATTACATTCAAAAGAAAATAATACACATGTCAGTCTAATTCAAACTCAGTTATTAGTGCATAGAGGCAATAATAATCAAATAGCAATTAGATGACAGTCAAATATAAATTTACCTATCCGATCCTTTAACAAGAATCGGATAACGGTAAATATAACACTTATCAGTTTTAAACAATAAATCAGTAAACTCAAATTATCAACGCAGATAGATGAAGGGATTATTGATGAAGATAATTTAGAAAACAATCAAAATCTGCCTAAACGGCAATTAACAACAAAATCATCAAAATCAGTTCAAAATATATTGAATTGTCAACATAAAACAATTTTCATCAAAAAGAAAACATCATTTAAAACATTAGATTTGGTAGGGCTGCAGTACACACACGCGTATACGGCCTCGCCACATTTAAAATGTCAACTCTGTGTGGCTGCAGTTCACGCTTGCGTGCACTGCCTCGCCACTACCGTAATGAAATATGCAAAAGATCATAAATCAAAACCAAATAGTATATCAATAAAACAATACCACGCCATGTGGCTGCAGTTCACGCTTGCGTGCACTGCCTTACCACTATCGTGATGACGTACTCAAGAAAATCAACGAACCAAAATCAATGAAGGTTCAAATATCAATTCAAAATGTCGATACTGCGTGGCTGCAGTGCACGCTTGCGTGCGCTGCCTCGCCACAACAACTTGTGAAAGAAAACAAGTTTCCAAACAACTTATTACTGCACATTTCAACAAGTGCAAAATTTTCATAAAAATGAAACTGCAGCCATTACTTGGACACAAGGGAAAATCTGCAATCAAAAATTTTCAGCCACCACAAGATCACAAAGCGCGAAGGCTCAAATGACCCAATGCGCAAAGGCAGGGGTTCAAACTACATGAAACAGCAGAATGAGGTGAGAGCACCGAAATATGGCACCACAACACCCAACATTATAGGACACAAAGCATCAGTGCACATGAGAGTTTTACTCTGTGCAATACAATAAAACTACAGCCACCACAAACATGCAAGAGCAACTGTAAACATAAACTACAGCCACCACAAACATGCAAGAGCAACTGTAAACATAAACTACAGCCACCACAAACATGCAAGAGCATAAAAATTACCAAGAAATCAAACAAGCAGCCTCAATAAGCAAACAAGTTTGGAAATCACTTATAACTGAACCAAGCACAACTACAAATGCATAGCAATAATAACTCAAGCTTGGTACAATTCCAACCATATATGTACACAAACATACATATGTATGCATGTACATATATGCAGATTTGAATAATAGGTGACAAAGCAAGGTCACAACTCATCAACAATCGAAACAAGTAACTGAGAGAAATAAATTCAAGTCGAAGTGCTACAGAGATGTACTCAGGGAAGGATATGAAAAGTGCACAACAACAATGGCTTTTGAATACAGACAGTGCAATAAATCCCAAACAAAACTTGTGTGTTTAAGAAGGAACTATGATTTTAAAAATAGATTCAAGAAGAAAAGGATATACAGGTTCAAGAGAAGAAAATTTAGAAGTAGATAGAACTGCAGATTTTTAAACAAGTAAAAGCTCTCTATTTCAAAAATCTGTTCATGTGATTAAACATACTTTTTTTTTGAAGAGTTTTAAATTTATTTAAAACAGTTTTAAACTTCCTCTACCAATGGACTTGAATATGGTTCAGTTTGCATATACTGTTAGGTGTCCAGTATTTTTCTAAAGGAAATTTAAAAGTGCTCAATAAAAATCACTTATCACTAGATTCAACTAACAAGTTAAACCAGTACTAGAGATGAGTTTTACTCACTTGCAAAACTTGATGGACAGAGATGCATACATACTTATTCACAGACATGTAGATATAACAGATTTATACTTTTGAAATTATAATAAAATAGTGTTACTCATTATTCAAACAAATGAAATGCAACTTAAATTAAAAGCTATGCAGTGATCAAAGAGACTGCAAGATGTATGCAAACATAAGGCATGAGACCACCGTGCAGCAGATCAAGTAAGTCAGATGCAAGACTAGATCAATGAATATGAGAACAAGCATACATGAAGACTACAAGAATGCATAGTTAACTTAAACGAAGACATGAGTGCTAAACTGGAATGCACGCGATGTCAACAAAGGTCAAAGTGAACAAGATCAGTGGGAAGGCCGAAGTCAATATTAATTCATGGAATCAAAATTTCCAAAAAAATCAAAAGCAAAACAAGCCTTAAGAATCAGTTTCTCAAGCAACAAAAATAAAACTTCTATGAACATAAAACCATCAGGAATTTCCCAAAACCCATGTTATCAATAGTCACAGTCGAAGACACATGAAAAGCCATGTGCTACAGAACGAGCAAGTACATATATTCGAACCAAACTCAAAGTAAAAAACCAGTAGACAAAGCCACAACAGTTCAATATACAGAAGTTTCAAAGAAATCAATCAGTGAGTTACACAAAAATGACCGAAGATTCAAAAATATCAAAAATCAAGTTGAAGCCATGTTCAACAGAAATCACGTCGTGGTGGCCAACAAATGACCGAAGTCAATAAGTGACAGGGGTACAGATGCATAACAGTGCCAAGGTCCAGTATCAAAAATACCCAAAAATTCAAAGCCGTGAGAATCACAGATCATATAAATATGAAGTTGAATTTAGATGTGAGAAATAAAATTTCTCACCTTTTACCGAAGCCAAGACGAATGATCGACGCAAAGAAGAAGCCGCCGCAAGCGAATTGAAGCTGAAGCCCTAATTGTGAAGACGAGCGAGCAACGAGGACGACCGAACGCAAAGAAGCCCTAATTGGATCGAAGACGAAGGACGAACGATTTTTTTTAGGCCGCCATTAATTTTTTTTTTCTTTCGTTTTATTTTTTTCTGAAGTGAAGAGAAGAGGAATGGCGAAAATAAGAAGGGGAGGAGATCGTGATTTTTGCGTGACGAAAGGCGTGAGTTAAGGGCGTAAATAATGGCGTGTTTGTAGCTAATGAATGTATAAGGCAGTGTACTCTTTTCATTTTTTTTATTTTATGTTATATTATTATTATTTTTACATTTTTTCATTATAAATTCAAATTTTTTTTGTATAAATTTTCTTTAGTAAATATAGAAACGTTTTGCAATTCAACTATCAATATCAATTTATAAATTTACATAAAAATAATTCGTAAATCCAAACTATTTTTTTTCTATGTCATTAGTTCGAATTTAAAATACGAATTCAATATTCAGTTTCAACTCCAAAGTCAAATTCAAATTTTATTCAACTTAAATAGATTAAATTCTAAAATTTAATCACCAATTTATCCTGAAAATTTGAAATTCAAGTCAATCATCATTCGAATATTTAAAATTAATTAAATATTTTCATTTTTAAATTGTTCAAAATTCAGGGTTGTTACATCACCCGAATGCAAGCCCACGTCCCCGATCAAAATCGAGGTTCATAGTCGAAACTGGAACCAATACCATGGCCAAAACCCTCCTCGAACTCACGCCCCCGCCTACCAGACGATGCGCCACCTCGACCACTCAATCTCCGACCATCCACGAAGCTTTTCCCTTTGGTCCCATTGAACTCGAAATCACCTAGAGGAAGCGGTGATCAAGTCACCAGGCTCGAACTATTTAGGTTTTAAAACCTAAATCCTCATCGTTCCCATGCCTCAATCATTTGTAAATTCAACTTGTGTTTTTCCATTGATTCTTGATACTCGAACTGTCACATGACCCAAACGCAACAAGCTTCGTTTCGCCATTCGACAAAATTTGACCAAAGTGCCATCTCTGTTCAACTCGTCATCTCTCAAAATTTAATAAGAAAAAGACCTTGATTTTATTTTCTAAATTCATCATTCCATAGTACAATTTGGCTTATGCATTCCAGATTCGAAATTAAAATTATTTGTTTTTATCCTTTCAAAAAAAAAAGTTTACTATATTTATTTATTTTAGAAATAAATCCTTAACAAATATAGTTGGAATTATTTTTGAATTTGATATGATGTTGTTAGGATCAACTTTCATTCAAAGATTAACACCTAAAACACATCGAGGAAGAAGTACTGGAATTTTTTTCCATAGATTTGGTCTGTTAAAAGGTTGAGCAGAGGAAGAAGAGATTGCATGTACCCATGTAACAGACATTTATGTATATACAGTCATGTATATACAAACATAACTATGCCCATACAATCCAGATTTCACACAATCAATATTGATCACAGGTGAAAAAAAATAAAGAAAGCTGGTTTAAAAGAAGGTTTGCTCACCTGGAAATTCCAGAAAGACAGAGGAGTGTTTGACAGTTTCAAAGAAGGGAAGCCTGAATCTTTTTTTCTTCCTTAAATCTTAGAATGCAGATCTGTAAATTGTAAATACAGATTTCTATTTACTCTTTATTGTACTTAACTTATCAAATACAAACAATCTTAATTACTTACAGTATGAATCTCTGCTATACACAGAGAAGCTTTTTTTTTTCCTGTAGTTGAAATCCAGAATTTACTTTAGCCTTTAACTTGATTTACTCCTGCAACTTAGATTGATAAAGTTGTTTAAATATTTGTTTCATTTTCTAATTACTAACATCAATTCAATTTTAAAGAAAAAGAAATTTACTTGCCTTCAATTATTTCCAGGGAGCTTTGCATTTGGTTTCCAGATTTTTGAAGTTGCTTGATTTCTTTGGTTTTAAACTTGTGAATGTAAATTGTTTTCATTTTTGCTTTGATCGGGAAATCTTGTTTGTTTGCTGAAACATTTGATTTCCAGTGATCTTGAACTTGCATGTTTACTGAGTTGCTTCTTTGTTTTGAATTTAAACGTGCTAGAAACAAATTTGAACTGAAGCTTGATTTGTTACTTGATACTTGAACTGGAAATGCTTTTGTTTTTGAAAGATCTGGAACACTTGATCTGGTTGTTTAATTTCCGTGTTTCGTTTTGATCTTTCTGTTTTAATTTTCCCTGCTTTGCTTAAGATTGAGGTTGAAGCTTTTGAAAACTGCTTCTTTTTTTCTGGTTTTTCAGGTTTTACCATTTCTTTCTTTCCATCTTTATTTGCTTTCTTGGGTGTCGAAGTTTTAAAAAGCTAAATCTTTGATTACTAATTTTTTTTTCAGATTTGGCGAGATGTTTAATTTGCATATGGGAAAATGAAGAGGTCTTGTAATTTTTAATTCTATTATTTTATTTAAACAATCAAATTGAATGCCATTTGTAACAAAATAATCATGAGATCTAACACTTGTACAAATTCAAACTTACATTTGTATGTTTACTTCTTCACTTCCTTATGTAAATGTTTACATTTACAATTTTCAAAGACAATCTTTTTATATCATATTTATTTTATAAATGAACACACCTCTTAATTCATTTGTATGTGTGTATATACATATACAATGTTAAAAGAATTTTTTTCTTAGCCAATATTTACATTATATACATTATATCTCAATGAATTTTAAATTCCATTTATTCTTAAAAACATTCATTTTAAATTTAAATTCAATTCCAATATGTATTCAATCCTTATGCCAATATTATTTTAAACTTAGTTCATTATATTTATTAATTATAATTCATTTGTATAATTAAATGAACATATATCTTTATTAAATTTGAAAAATTCAAATATACTCAGAATTTTATTTATAATATATTTTAATTTTAGAGTTTCCAAATCCAGTATATTTATAAATATTTACATTTTGAATTTTCCAAATCAAAATTTCATTTACAATTTTTACTTTTAATCTATATATATATATATATATATATTTATTCAAAATTTTCAAATTAAATCCAAAGTCAAATTTATGGTTGATATAATTTTCCCAAAATATTTATTTTTAATTTTCCAATTAGAGATTCTATTTTCAAAATAATATTTATATTCATTTTCATTAATAAATAAACAAATATCTATTTAAATTTGGAAAATACCAAATTAATCCACAATTAAATTGCTAAAATTAAATAAATTGCCAATTTGAATTTGATTTAAAAATGGGAATGTTCCATTTGCTTAGTCTCATAAAATATTAACTAAGCATTATAAATATAAGACATGAATTTTTCAACACTTTATGTAAACATATACTTACTTACACTAAAATATTTACTAGTGCTTTCCAAATATAAAATTTTTAGCACTTTATATAAACATATACTTATTTACACTTAAATATTTGTTAGTACCTAAGGGTTTGGTATTGACGACAACGACTTTATGAAATCATATAAAATATAAATACTAATGTTTTATCACGGTATATAGTATATGGTGCAGCATATTAAACATGCATTGATATAAGAAGACTGTATAATATCTAGTAAAGATTGAAGAGTTAAAGATCTTGATACAGAGACTTGAGAATGAAAACTCATGAGTATTCAAGAGTTCAAAATTCCAAGATATTCCAGATAAGTTATAGAGTCTAGAATATTTGTTAGAATTCTAATAACACTTGATCTACCTCTCATCTCTCTTTATTTTTAAATAAGTTTTAAATATTCTTTTCAAAACAACTTTCAAATAGCTTTCAATTTCTTATACTTATCATTTTAGTTTTTAATATTTTTCTAAGTTATTGTTTTTATTAAATTTTGATTTATATTAGTTTATTTTCCAAAATTCTTAGATATTGTTTTACTTAAGTTTTATTATGATTATAATGTATATATATTATAATTAAACATATTTACAAAGTATAAATTTATTTCACAAAGCAATACATTTTCAAAATAATATTTTTTTTTTTCAAAATTACAAAGAGTATGTCGACGTACTCTAACCCTATATGTCGACATGCTAGCCGTGAATTTCAAAATTCAATTTCCAAAAAGAAATGTCTGTTCGTCATTTCTCTTTACGAATAGACATGACTATTATCCCTCTATAAATCCCTATGTTTCCAGCAAATTTTTTAATCACTTTTCATTGTTCTTTTCTCTACTTTCTTCTCTCTCATTTTCTAAAACAAATTATAACCATACTCTACCAAATTTCAACCCGAATCAAACTTCATTACCATTAGTTTGATTCTCTATAATTTAGCTCTCTGATTATATCATCTCTTTCACTCCAATCAAGATCTAAGTGCAATTCAAGGATTATAGGATCATTTTTAATCAAGATTGAAGTTCTAAGTTTGTAAATCTCTATCAAATTAAACCGATATATTTGTGGGTGTGGTCACTACTAGAAAAGGATGGAATACCGACAGCGACCGATAACGGCTTTCGACGACCTATTTCCGACGGCTTTCGATGGGCCGTCGGCGGTTGTCTGAAGCCGTTGCAAATTCACGAATCACAGGCACAACCGAGACCTTTCTTCCTCATTCATTCAGCATGAAAATAAAATCTCAAAAACCCCAAAATCCCAATTTCTTGCTTCAAATCCCCTAATTCAAGTTTTTGGATCCTCCACGGATGCCTAATCACAGTTTATGGCTTTCAATCTCAGGTATAATATCTTATTTTCGAAAAAAAATCTAATTTTTACCCTAAATCTAGATTTGCGTAAGTTGATAAATTGGAGCTAATTAGCGATTCTAATTATTTATAATAAGCTAGTAATGGTTTATAGTATCACATGGTTTACCTATTTCATTTGTTAGCGTAAAATTGTAAGAGTAGGTATAATTTGTGATTTTCTATATATTTGTAAACCATTATATATGTGTTGTTTCTACCAATGTCTTGTGTTAATTGGAATAAGCCGTAGAACTTAGTTATTGAAAAACAGAGATAATTTTACTTAAGTCGGAGCTAGAATCATCCATGTCCATTGCTTTTAAACATCTTGACTTGTATAAAAATGAATGCATGAATCAAAAAAAGAAATCTACTGCATTGGAAAATGACAACGATATCAAAGCAACCTTATTCGATAAAATAAACGGAATAATGTGGTACACTAATAATTTCTTTAAACATATAAAATCAGTAAATTTTCAACCTCTTACAAATAATAATATATTACATGATAAATAAGAAGACAAATTATAAAACTTCCACATTTTGTATAAACTACTCTTTTATTACGTCCTTTAGAGAGTTTTGGCCCTGTCTTACAAGTGTTGTACATGATCGTTATATAAATATTCGTTTTTGCCCCAAAATGAACATTTATGTTCATTTGGTACAATACTTGTTGGATTTGTCCCTGTATCGGACAAGCTATAAACACGGTAAACAATTATATTTCGTACATTTTTTTAAACAATTCACAAAATTTCACCATCACTTTTTTTTGTTTCCTATGTATACGCATTTGTGTACAATGTGAGAAACAAAGGGGAAGTGCTGCGAAATTTTGTTGAATCGTTTAAAACGAAATATATGAGATATAAGTGTTTACTGTGTTTGTAATGAGAAGTACAATGACTGACCAACAAAAAAGAAAGCCATAAACTAGTATTCAATATTGTATTCTTAAGTGAGGTAAAATTGATGCGTATATGTTTATGTACCAATACATTGAAAAATAAAATATCAATTCATAAAATGGCCAGTATTTCTTTTTGAATTTGTGACATTTTTTTAAATAGGCAAAATGATCGATTATTTTGTTGATCGGAGGAGATGGATGTATCAAAGAAGGGGATTATGAGGCTTAATGAAGGACGATTTTTATTAATGATATAAACGTATTTGTTAAATTCGCTTTAAGTAATAACAGAAACGATGTAGAAATTCGTTGTCCGTGTAGTAGGTGTAAACATTTGAAATATTTGTTACTCGGTATTGTGAAAGTCCATTTGTGAAAAAACGGTTTCGTTCTGGAGTACTATGTTTGGTATCATCATGGAGAAGTTGTAGCACATACTTCTGCAGAGTTTGAATTAGAGATTGCTCGTAACGAAATTGTTATGATGAAGCGTATAGAAAATATGGTTGAAGATGCAGCACAATCAATGTTCCATACGGTTGAAGGCTATGACGTCGATGTAAATATTGAAGAACCAAATATAGAAGCAAATTTGTAACAGCGCAAGATTTTTACTAGCACTTTATTCTTTTTATTTATAAAACCTTGAAATTTAATATAAATTTTAATTTGATTTAATCATTTCCTAAAATTCTAGGTATAAAATGAAAGTTTTGAAATTTTTAACTTTGTTAAAGGACAACTCCAAACGGAAATTTTATACGAAGTATGTAAACGAATTTAATTTTAAGTTAAGTAATAACTTTTGACAAATCAGTGTATTTATAGACCGTGAAATTTCGCATTTAAAAGGGCACAAATTTTTTTATGGTATAAATAACGTATATAGGAAAACGTATTAATAATAATAAAAAAAATCAAATAGGATCTTTGGATGGGATAACGTTCCAAGTCTAATAATTTTGACCGGACAAATCAACGCAAGTTATTATATAAAAAGAAGGTAACGTTCGAAATTCTTCAAATCGTGCTTCCTTACCGTTCTTTTATCAATCAATGCAAATAATTATTTTCTTCCCATACTCACTCCCGCAATCAACTTTTCTTACCTGGAAAGTTCCCAACGTTCATAAAATAAAATAAATAAAAGGAACTTCCATTTCAGTTCAAAGGAAATATTTTGGTTGCCGATTTTGATTCCATTAATTCGCGCTAATCTCCTTCCTAACTGCACATATTGGGATCAAATTTTAAAAAGGGTTGCTTGCTTTTTCCCATATCTTTGTTGCCGCAACTATTATATTTAGTATAAAATCTTTTAATGAAGTAACGTCCAAAGCAAATATCATTGTCAATCCTCAAATATCAACGATTAGTTCTTCCCATTAATAAGCACGTCCATATTTCTAATTCCATTCAAGGGCAAGAATAATTGCTTGCCGTTCCTAAATCTCAATCAAAACAATCAAATGCTTGCCTGTCTATTTTGTTTCCTAAATTTTCGCAAGCTTCATTTTAAATACTGTGAATGGTGGCATAAATTACTTCACTTCATATTAGCTTCAGCCTCCTCCGTCCTTGCATGCGCACTGTGCTATCAGGTAATGGCCATATCCTTTTGTTCTCTCTCATCTTGTTTATCTTTCTGTTTTCTTTTTTTTCCCTTGCTACCTTCATGCCTTGTTCCTTCAACACTTGCTCGGCCATTCATCCCCACCGACTAACCTACCATCTCCCAGATGCGGCAAGATTTACTCGGCTACATAGTAGCCATCACCAAAAAAAAAAGAGAGAGAAAGAAAGAGTAAAAGTAAATTAATATAGGAGGGGAAGATATAAGTGCATGCGCCCTATATAATCAGATATCACAAGCCTTGGCCTCATATTTTCTCACTGACGTGCATCTGAGATCACACTGCAAGTTCCCTGTAAATCTGAGATCGCTATAGGCTGAAATGTTAGGCCTGAACGACAATTATTCATTCATTCATTCATTGATTTATTTATTTAATTATTTATTATTTAACTTGGGATTGCGGGTTTGAAATGATAGAACCCGGGTTTTGTAAATTGCAGATTGAAATGATATATATCCGTATCATTTGACCTAGGCTAGAAAAGTATCTACAGACCCGTGGGTTATATAATATTTTTTATGAAATGTTTTGAAAATATTTTAAATGGGAAGTTTATAATATTCTGGGTTAAAATGTATTTAAAGGATGTCTATAAAATTTATAATGATTTTTGAATGAGGAAAAATGCTAAATAAATGAATGTTTAAATAAAATTTTGGATCATAATTTATTTTGGAAATTTTGGATTTTGTTAAAAGTGAGATTTTAGTTAAGTAAATAGTTGGTAACAAGTTAAAATTTGGGAATTTAAAACTTAATTGTTAAGTTAAAAATCTATTACAGCATTTAAATGCTGTCTTTTGGAAATGACCGTCTTAACCTATAACTTTAGGTAGCATTTTATAAGTGCTACGGGAATTGAATTTTGATTGTTTTAATAAAATTTAATGGAAATACTCTTTGGGAAAAAGGGCTTAAATTTTGAAATTTAATATGTAGTTAATAAAAATAAGGAATTGACTTTAAATGGTTTTAAATGGAAGAATTTAACTTTTAAAATGTGAGTTGAAAGGGAATTTATTCCTAAATAAATTGAATAGATATAAATGGTATTTTATATTAAATAAAATGACTGATGTTTAAATAAATGATGGTTGAAATAATATTTTGATTTTTTAAAGTATAAATACCATTTTTTAAAAAGTTGTAACCACGGGTTATAATAACGTTTGGTTGTTAAAGAGACCGGGATCGGATATCTGGCATACTCTCTGTCGATACCAAAAACCACTTTGACAATCGTGTACGCGATGGAGATTCCAGAATGAAGTAGGATGGTGGTGGACGTTTCCTTTGAGGTAAATACGTGGACCCGACTCCCGTGAGTTGGCATAAGGTGGCTAAAACAGGAGCGATCGACGGATTAATGAGGTAGCACCTCTGATCGGACGCACTTCTTCGTATGCCATTCTATTACTTTTGTGATTGTTTTGGTGCGCACCTTTGATTTGGGAGTGTTGTTCGAGGTGGGCGGCAGCTGCGCGCTGCGCGTTTCCATCGGTCCGAAAGCGTAATTGGTATATCTACCCTGGCATTGCCTAGTTGTGCCGTGTCACCTACCCTAGCGCGCCTTCTACGAGTTTCTATTTGTGTCGTACCAAAGGAGTATCCTCTGGTAGCATCCCGATCAGGAGGTATTACGGTACTGTATAGACTATTGGCATTATTCGTGTTAAGGGCTATATGGGTAACCCCTTAACGCTATTTAAAAGTAAGTTTATTTTACTAATAGACACTATTATAATAGCGAGGTATTACTACATAGTAAATAGTTTAACGGATCCTTAGAGGATGGGCGGTCCCAAGCATCCTTTAAGTTACTTGTACTTAAATACAGTTCACTTGAATTAACTTACACTATATAAGTACGTATGTCCTGACTCGAGTGTTTGTGTTATTTTCTTACGCTCGGGTCAGCCTGAGTTGCAGTTCAGTCATCATCCCGGAGCTAGGACTTTAGTAGATACTTTCAAGCTGCTGGCTTCTTTCTGTCCGTTATCTTATTTATGTAATCAAGACTTTGGGATATCTGGATTTTCTATGGATGTTTTAAACTATATTGGAGATAAAACTATGTAAACTTTTTTTTTTGTTGAAGACTATTTATAGTGGCTTCATGAACCACTACGTATTTTTAAAATTCCGCTGCTAGATTTCTGATATCTGTGTCTGTGATTCTGTGGATTGATTTCATTTGCTCCTAATTTATTTACAATATATTGTTTTGAACTATTCAAGCTTGACATGTTTTTAATTTATTGTCGAATTTGAATGGTATAAAATAGTGGGCTGTTAAATTTTTTTTTTTTACAATTTATTGGATGCTGCTAAGAAACCTCTTTGGGATGGTTGTAAAAGTAGCACTCGGCTATCAGTAACCGCCGAATATATTGCGATGAAGTCAAAATACAATATCACCAAAGCTGGATTTATATCTGCTGTATAAGTTGCAAAAAGACATATGCCGTCCGATAATTTAATATGTGAAAATCATTGTGAAGTTAAAAAATTATGTCGGCTTTTGGTTTACCTTACCAAAAATAGATACATGTTTAAATGGCTTCATGTTATTTTGGAAAGAGGACATCACTCTTAGGAAGTTTATAATATGTAACGAGGAAAGATACAAACTATTATCCCGCCTTTTGGAAAGACTGTGATATCAAGGACTTGAGTAGAGACAGATGACAGTCCGCTCTGAAAATCAATTATCTGCAGATTCACGATGGATACGGGAAAACTTGATCTGAGTCTGGATCGAGCCACGATAGCATGATATGACAAGTAGAGCTATGCAAAGCGGCATTCTAAATTTCAAGTCAACCGGAGTTCATATACTCGAGTTATGGAATGATCAAGATCCATGTGGAGCATATCCATCACGTATCCATCATTTCGTATCCATCCATTTGTATCCATCATTTCATATCCATCAGCATCGATGTGAAATGAATGTAACTCCATCACTTGACATCCATTGTTAATATCGATATGATCCAAGCACATAATGATGGACATAGACACTACCCATATCGATCGCGCTTCGCTTGGCCAACAACTACATCTCTCGTATAATCACTTACTTGATCGATACGAATAACAGTGCTTGTAATTGATACGAAGACGGTGGAAAGGTGTAACGACCCAGAATTTTTGTCATTTGAAATTCGTATATTTAATTGATTTTAAATATCAACAAGTAAAATTTGTAAGTCGAATAAATTATATTTCGAATATTTAGATTTAATTGGATAATTAAATCGATGACTTAATATTTGAAATTATAGAAAAATTTGGAGTTTAGGTTTAATGTGATTAAAAATGATTTATAAAGTTATATTAAATCATGTTGGAGTTAGAACAATGTTTGTGAACTTTAAAATTGAATTAAAAGTTAATTTGTGAAAATTGAATATTTTAGTATTTAATCGACTAGTGAAAATAGTCATTTTTCAAACAGTCTCGGATTTCGACGAAATCAGTTTCATCGGATCCGTAATGTCAAATTATAATTAGGTTTCAAATTTCGTGTCAATCGGACTTACGGTTTGTCCGGGGGAAGCCAAAACGTATAGAAATTAGTTTAGTCGATTTAATTTAAATTTGATCGTTTATTTCCATAACTCGCACATATGATCGAATTGGCTCTCGATACCTATCCCATTGTTCTCGGAACATAGGTAAAATCTTAGTAACGCCGGTCACCATGTGAGATTTGGAGTTCGGAAAGTACGATGAATAGTGTTTTTGGCGAATTTTCTATAAAAGGACCTTGATCATTCACATTTGCGACACAACTTAAACCCTAACCCTAATTCACTTCAGCCGCCACATCCAACCTCTAATGGCCGAAATTGAGTTTCATTTCCCCTCAAAAATCTCTCAATCGAAGCATTGATTTTGAAATCTTTCTAAATGAAAGTTGAAGAGCACGTTGAGACCTTCGATATGAACGGTGATGATGGATTTTTGTGCTACGGATCGTCGTCAATTCGAGCTTGAACGTTTGAAGTTCATTCGCGTTTTCCCACGAGAGCACTCAGCCGAGTGGGGCCAGTCTGGGGGTGGCGGTGCGCGGCGGTGGGGGCGGTAGTGCGCGACGGTGGGGGCTACGACTTGGAAGTGGTTGATCATCGTCGAAGTCGATGTGGGGGGTGCTGCATTCAATTTCGAACAGTGACATGTTGGGTTTCGTTCGCGTTTATCGACCTGAGGAAGAAGAAGAAGGGTCAGCCTAGATTCTTCAGAGCAAAATCAACGGTCTGGATAGAGAAAGGTTATAAAATATAAAAAAGAATTGTAAATTGATTTATAATTTAAATTGTATAAATTTGTAAAGCTATAACTTGTTCATACGAGGTCGAAAACTGATGAAACCAGTTGCGTTGCAATCGTATGGACGAACATTACGCAATGGAGCTGGTTTGGAGTCGTTTGGATCTAGTGATAATTTCGGGTAAAATTAAACGCATGTTTAATTTTATTCGAAACAAAACGCTACAACTGTTATCGGAAACTCAAGGTGTGAACTTCTCACTCAATTGAATTGTTTCGATTTAAATTTTAAATAGTTAGATTTAAAATTGCTTGATTGTATGCTTGGACGATAATTATATCTATTGTTTTGAAATAAACACTATACGCCGTATATTAAGCGGATGTTATTTATTAAAAACATATACCGCAATATTCCATCTTGATTGGAATTGGTATTATATATGTATTTGGAGTTGATTTGCTGCATTATATAGCGGATGAGACCCTATTGCACCACATAATAGCGGATAATATTTTATAAATCCCACATACAGCGATATTTCACCTCGAAGTCAAATTGGTATTGTGCTAACATCTTTGGATGCCGGGAAACAGGTTGGAGGGATCCAACTGGATTCCTCAAATATTTGAATTTATTTCATATGTTGTGTGTTGGTTGATTTATTATCCATGTGATTATCTTTGTGATTGAGATTGTTGAAGGTATAGGTTAGCCGAATATATTTTTGGTATCATTGGATATCGAAAATAGACAAAAAATTGGATTTTTGAAATTTCAAGTTGAAAGTTTATGGTAAAAATTATTTTGAGAATTGGGTAAGTTAAATAAAGGAGTTTTAAAAAGACAAAGTTATTTTTGAAACCATATTGAATAAAATTCCAAATTACAGGAAAAAGGGCTAAGTAAATGGATTTTGATTTATATTATTATAAGTTGAAGAAATTTATTTTAAAAAAATGATTTTGTAAATTCATTGGAAATTTATTAAGCAGAAATTAATTGGTTTTGATAATTAATTAAGAATAATTAATCAAGTATTAGCTATTAATTAAGAGTTAATTAATGATCAATGAGAGGATAACTTATTAAATATTTTTCTAATTAATTGGCTATTGATTTACCATAACTAGCAAAATTTTATTCATAGAAATTATTTGATTTAAATTAATCAGATGATTAAATTTATCCTACTTATGGACGTTTGAATTATATTGGATGTTGAATTGTTTGATATCTTTGATATGTGATGCTTTGTGATATATCCTATGTGTGTTGTGATTTGTAATTTGTTTATCTGTGGTATATATATATATATATATCTGTGATTTGTGAATGAAAGGTAAGCGTTATAGTTTATACCGCTTATCAAATATATTGTTATATTTTGATCTGTGATGGTTGAATGTTGTTGCACTATTGTGTTAAACCCTTGGACTACACAATACACATACAAAATGTGGATTTCACGTGGAAATCAGTTAAGTCACGGATTTTTTGACAATTTCTAAAGATTGAATTTTTGAATCCAAATTAGTTTTGGAATTGGGATTGAAAGTTTTTGAAAATGAATTTCAAAAATAAGAGTTATTTTAAATAACTTAATAAAAATTGGAATTTGAATCATTTGATTTAAATTTTGAATTCAATGTTTGAAATTGAATTCAATGATTTGGTTACTATGGTCTAAAAGATTGTATAAGTTATAAAATGTGTTAATATGGGTTTTTAACCATTTAAAATATAGTTTTGGAAATTTTAAATTAAATCCAAGTTTATATTTGAGTGGCTTTAACTCATGAAAATTTTTAATCAGTTTTTCCCAAAACGAAAACTATATGTTTTCAAATAATAATAGCTTTCACATAAGGAAAGAAATTCCCATTTGTGTTAAAAGAATGTAAATTTGGAATTAAACTGTTTTGAAGGCTATGAATTAATCTTTGTGAAAGGTTGTTGAACCTGACTTGAAATAAAAGAGTATTTCAAATGGTGTATCTTTTATAAAAGACTTGAATTGTGAATAGTTTTGAAAGCTATAAGTTAAATCTTGATTTAAGATTTAATGAGTTAATCCAATTGAAAGGGAAATTTATCTGGGAATCTGGGAATAAATCTTTGTGAAACTGGGTAAACTTTGTGAAGTAAATCTTTTTGTTTAAAGATTTAAAATGGTAATTTTTAAACCATTTGAAAGAAAGGGTTTGGGTAATAAGTTGTGACTTAACCGAAATCCCAATATCCATGTGTTTTAAAAATATTGCGTTCACTATTCGGATTAGCCGGGAGAGGACCTTTGTGTCATATAACCCATTCCGAATAAGTGATACGATGTAATGGATAGCATTGAAGACCGGGTATTTGTGAAAACGATAGGATGACCTATCGATTGTCTCTGCACCGTTAGCTACGGTATGGAGATTTCTTTTGTGATGGGAAATTCGATCGAGATTGTGAATACCCAGATTGCAAGGGCTTCTTTGGAAGTACCTTCGGTTCTGTTCGAACCGAGAACAGACTTGTATGGTTACATATCTGACATTACATTTTGATATATAAAGCAGATTTCTTTCAAATACATCTCTGTTGGTGGCGGAGAATTCATTTTCTTAGTTTAACACCCTTCTTTGAGACGTACAAGCTCAGAGGTTTTGTAGTTGAAGGTTATCAGCGATACGCTCCTAATTTGGTAATGTGGCATGCTTAGTGTTTCTTTGTGATGATTATTTATTGATTATTTGTTGATCAAAGCGTGGCTTTGTGAAAAAGCGTAGCTTTATGGACGAGACTTCATCAAACCTCACACCCCGGAAATGGTCGAAACAGGAATATGCGGCAAGGTTATGAGGGTCGCGCCCTTTAGGGTATGTCATTTCCTTCTGGAAAAGGGTGGTGTCAGGTATGGAGCCCTGATGCTTACCCTAGGTGCTTGCCCCAATCTCATTTTCTGTGTGGTTGTTGTTTTGTGATCGAGGGCCCTCGGATAAAGGTCCCAAATGACCGAGGGGTGGCATATTCGTGTAGTAGTTACCTAGTTACAAAGGTAACCCGGCCTTGTGTTGGCAGAGATCCGGTTAGGTTCTCGGGACATCCCGCCAGAGGCGTACCCATATGGCAGTAGGAAGTTCCTTAGCTCTGCCATTTAGTATGGTAGCTATAGTAAGCATACTATAATGGTACCTATGCTGGCTAAGATTTATATTATACTTTCGAAATGGGTTTCCACACTTTGCACTTATAGTAATAATATCAATGAAAATTTGCTATCAAGCATGTTTGACTATCATAAGGAGAAATCTCCTCCAATTCTACGTTTGCATTGTGTGTGTGGGGAGGCCTTATGGTAGTTTCATTTTCCAAAAGCATCACGGATATTTTTCATTTCCCTTGTTGTTGTTGTTTTAAAAGATAAATAACTGTTTTGAATTCTCACACCAGTCCTATGACTGACCTGGAGTTTATTGTTCTCTTCCTAAACTCTGGGTGCCCATAAATTTTCCACACGGGCAGCCTAGAGTCAGGTTATCAGGTCATTCTGGATTCAGAACTGCTATGGAGCTCTAGTGGCGAGCTGGATGGCAAGACGTACTACTTGTATATGATATTATCTTTCCGCTATAAATTCACTTGTAAGGACATGTTTGTATAACTGTCCATTGTTTTGTTGTGTTGTATATTGTTGTTGTACACTCTGATGATGATGTGATGTAATGTAATAACTGAGATAGTTCTTTGTTTTTAAAGATTATTCATTTATCTATTATATGTTGTTCCGCTGCGATTGTGAGATTCTGATATTGTTTCTGTTGTTCTTCTTTCGTTCTAATTTCTTCTTCTTCTACCTCTTATTTAAACCCTAGCGGCACGGTTTTCCGGCATTCGATTGCTCGACAGTTGATACAGTGGACGTATTAATGTCGATTTTTGAGAGTCGAAAATCACGGTCATTACATTTGGTGTCAGAGCATATGGTTAAGTGACAACCTTGGCTCTGTTGGGGATTACTCATTAGAGATAGAGTCAGCAGTACTGTAGAATGAGTTGAGTGTAATAGTAGATATGAGAGCGTATTTGTTAGTGAATACGAAATTGTTTTGTATTGTGTTGACTTATCAGTTGATTGTTTATAAATTCTGGTCGGTGCATTCTAGCTAACTGTATCGATCGGGGTTTCTAAACTCTTAAACAAGATAAACCGACATAGTATCATTTTAAATGGGGTAAATGAAATAATTTTACCTCGATTATATTTTATATGTATAAAGGAATAATTTTTTAGAATTATCAAAGTGTATGTAAAATCGAATTGTTTGATTGTTGAAAACGTAAGAAAATATATAAGTGAATCAAAGTTGTTCGAATAATCCAAATAAAAACAACAATTGTGAAAGAATAAATTATGTAAAAGCAACAATTGTGTAAGTATAAAATTATAATTGAAATGATTTACAAATGTGGAATAATCTTGTATAAGTAAAGGGAAATAGTGAAATTATATAATCAAGATTTATAAATAAGATTTATAAATAAAAGGAAAATTTTAAAAGAACAAAAAGCATTGGATTCACTACTGTTGCTGGGGAATAATAAGGGTGATGACTGCAGCATCATCAGTATCATTTTCGATTTTCTGTGTGATGGATTTGCTACCATAGTAAATTGAAATTGAATTTTGTTGTGATAAACAAATTTGAAATTAAAATCCAAGTTGAAATTGATGAATATAAGTTATCAAGTTTTGAACTTATAATATGGGATAATAAAGATTTAACTTTAGTATTAAAATAAATTTGAATTAGTATGATAAAATATATGATGTGAAATTTAATTAAAGGAAGTTAAATAAATTAAATCAGATTTGGAAGTTGAATAATAAGTTGTATAACTTACTAAATGTGAAGATGTAAGTAAAACCAATTATTAAAATGGTTAAACAACTTTGTTAAGCAAAACGAGGTATGAATTTGAATAAGTGATAAAAGTAACTTTGGTAAAAGTTAAATAGAATTTACTTTGGAGTTGGAATCTGAATTGGATTTATAAGTGGAAACTTGAAATGGAATATAACTTAAGTGATGCTGAATGAAGTTGATTATGGTATCGAAGTAAAATAATGAAGTGAATTAAATGGATGTGAACTTGAGTTATATAAAGGAGATTCAACTTTATTTGCAAAATAAATTAGTAATTGAACTAATGAATTGAATATTAATCAATCGAATGTAATGAATTGATATAGAATAATGGATATAAGTGTTAATTCATTTAAGGCTAATTGAATGTTAAACCAAATTGAAGGTAAACGAAGTGAATATGAATGTTGAATGTAAAGTGAATAAATTCGGTTGTATTGGATATACATTGGTTGTTAGATTATTGTTAGTTGATTGAATAGAAATTGATTTGAATTGGAAGTGAACAAATATGAATGTAAATTAGTGAATGTAAACTAATTGAAAATGAATAAATGAATGTCGTTGTATATGAATTGGTTGTAAACAATTACAAGTAATGTCGAAATCATATAAGTTGCTTATGAACCTTGCTTAGTATGCATTTCTTTTAATATGCATAGGTTGTAGTTGTTTAAAAAGGGTATAATGTTAATAATTTCCTATATATGTCCTTACATATTTAAATTGAGTAAGTACAGGTACCGGAGCTAATATTTGGCTGGTTTTAGTTGCGCAAAATGTTAAATAAATAACTTCTTTGCTTAAAAATGCTAAAAAGGTACGCCTACGCAATAAAAATAGGAAATATGAACTGTTTTTCTATTTTCCGACCGTGTGGGTCGATGTATATATATTTATATCTATTGTGATATTGTAAAAGCTCCTCCGTACAAAGGAGGTTATGGCAAAATTTTATGAAAATTTAAGGCGTTAGAAAATTTTCGAGAAATATTGGAAATTTTTTGTGAAAAGTAAGTTTTGATTTGAAGTTAAAGGTTAAACGATATAGTTGGTTTTGAAAAGATAACTATATATGGACTTGAAAATATTAATGAAGTTTTATAAGCAGTTTAACTATGGATTTTGGAAAAGTTAAACATTTAAATAAATTTGAAACTTAATTTGAACGAATTGTAATGAAAAAAATTAATGAATTTGGGGCATTTTTCTTACTTGGTAATTTCAAGGACGAAATTCTTTTAAGGGGGAAGATTGTAATGACCCAGAGTTTCTGTCATTTGAAATTCGTATATTTAATTGATTTTAAATATCAACAAGTAAAATTTGTAAGTCGAATAAATTATATTTCGAATATTTAGATTTAATTGGATAATTAAATCGATAACTTAATATTTGAAATTACAGAAAAATTTGGAATTTGGGTTTAATGTGATTAAAAATGATTTATAAAGTTATATTAAATCATGTTGGAGTTAGAACAATGTTTGTGAACTTTTAAAATTGAATTAAAAGTTAATTTGTGAAAATTGAATATTATAATATTTAATCGACTAGTGAAAATAGTCATTTTTCAAACAGTCTTGGATTTCAACGAAACTAGTTTCATCCGATCCGTAATGTCAAATTATAGTAAGGTTTCAAATTTCGTGTCAATCGGACTTACGGTTTGTCCGGGGGAAGCCAAAACGCATAGAAATTAGTTTAGTCGATTTAATTTAAATTTGATCGTTTATTTCCGTAACTCGCACATATGATCGAATTGGCTCTCTATACCTATTCCATTGTGCTCGAAATGTAGGTAAAACCCTAGAAACGCCGGTCACAGCGCGAGATTTGGAGTTCGGAAAATACGATGAATAGTGTTTTTGGCGAATTTTCTATAAAAGGACCTTGATCATTCACATTTGCAACACAACTTAAAACCCTAACCCTAATTTACTTCAGCCGCCACCTCTAACCTCCAATGGCCGAAATTGAGTTTCATTTCCCCTCAATAATCTCTCAATCCAAGCTTTGATTTTGAAATATTTCTAAATGAAAGTTGAAGAGCACGTTGAGACCTTCGATATGAACGGTGATGATGGATTTTCGTGCTACGGATCGTCGTCAATTCGAGCCTGAACGTTTGAAGTTCATTCGCATTTTTCCATGCGAGCACGCAGCCGAGTGGGGCCGGTCTGGGGGTGGTGGTGCGCAGTGGTAGGGGCTACGACCTGGAAGTGGTTGATCATCGTCGAAGTCGACGTGGGGGGTGCGACAATCAATTTCGAACAGCGGCATATTGGGTTTTGTTTGCGTTTATCGACCTGAGGAAGAAGAAGAAGGGTCGGCCTAGATTCTCCAAAGAAAAATCAACGATCTGGATAGAGAAAGGTTATAAAATATAAAAAAGAATAGTAAATTGATTTATAATTTAAATCGTATAAACTTTGTAAAGCTATAACTTGTTCATACGAGGTTGAAAACTGATGAAACAAGTTGCGTTGCAATCGTATGGACGAACACTACGCAATGGAGCTGGTTTGGAGTCGTTTGGAGCTAGTGATAATTTCGAGTAAAATTAAACGCACGTTTAATTTTATTCGAAACAAAACGCTACAACTGTGATCGGAAACTCAAGGTGAGAACTTCTCACTTAATCGAATTGTTTCAATTTAAATTTTAAATAGTTAGATTTAAAATTGCTTGATTGTATGCTTGGATGATAATTATATATATTGTTTTGAAATAGACCATATACGCCGTATATTGAGCGGAGGTTATTTATTAAAAACATATACCGCGATATTCCATCTTATTAAAAACATATACCGCGGGGTGCCATTTAATATGGAGCTATAGTAAGCATACTATAATGGTACCTATGCTGGCTAAGATTTATATTATACTTTCGAAATGGTTTTCCACACTTTGCACTTATAGTAATAATATCAATGAAAATTTGCTATCAAGCATGTTTGACAATCATAAGGAGAAATCTCCTCCAATTCTGCGTTTGCATTTTGTGTGTGTGGGGAGGCCTTATGGTAGTTTCATTTTCCAAAAGCATTGCGGATATTTTTCACTTCCCTTGTTGTTGTTGTTTTAAAAGATAAATAACTGTTTTGAGTTCTCACACCAATCCCATGACTGAGCTGGAGTTTATTGTTCTCTTCCTAAACTCTGGGTGCCCATAAATTTTCCACACGGGCAGCCTAGAGTCAGGTTATCAGGTCATTCTGAATTCAGAAGTGCTATGGAGCTCAAGTGGCGAGATGGATGGCAAGACGTATTACTTGTATATGATATTATCTTTCCGCTGTAAATTCACTTGTAAGGATATGTTTGTATAACTGTCCATTGTTTTGTTGTGTTGTATATTATTGTTGTACACTCCGATGATGATGTGATGTAAGGTAATAACTAAGATAGTTCTTTGTTTTTAAAGATTATTCATTTATCTATTATATGTTGTTCCGCTGTGATTGTGATATTCTGATATTGTTTCTGTTGTTCTTCTTTCGTTCTAATTTCTTCTTCTTCTACCTCTTCTTTAAACCCTAACAGTACAGTTTTCTGGCATTTGATTGCTCGACAGTTGATACAGTGGACGTATTAATGTTGATTTTCGAGAGTCGAAAATCGCGGTCGTTACAAAAGGCATTAATTTACCGGATGGATGTGAAAGAAGTAGTCAACCCAAAAGAAGCGGTTCCTATGCACAAAAGATGGATCTCGACAAAGCGCGCATGCCACGTCATCGACCTGAAGAGATTGATACGAAGGTATCGATATAAAAGCTTCAGCCACTTCATATTTGCAACTTTGATCGATCAATAACTCCACCACCACAAATACAAATATGATGAGATTTTCACAAAAGGTGCAAATTATCTCAAGAACATCCATGATCGATCGCAGCTCAATTGGAGCGACTTCCGATCGATACGAAAGCAATGTGGATCGATCAGGGATCGAACCCAAATAGCTCTAGATTGATTGTGTGGGTCCGTCTAGGCTTGAGAAAGGATATTCAGAGATTCAAGGCAAATATTTCCAACTTCACACCTATAAATGACACTCTTATTGCAACTAAAAAAGGACTTTTTATGCTGCTGCTTGATTTGAACTCCACTGTAATTCAAGTGTTAGCTGTTGTGTTATAACTCAGTTCTAATCAGCAATAAACATCATAACCTTCAAAGTGGACATAGGCCACAGAGCCGAACCACCATAAATTCTTGTTTTCTTTATGTTATTTTCTTGATATGATTATTAGATTAGCCTCAATTTTCATTTTACTTCTTTATCATAATCTCTTTAATTACATCCGACAAGTGTTGTTCCCATTTTTGTACAAACACTTTGGTGCTTTCACTGAGAAAACTCTACCTTTTCTCTAATTTTGTGATCCCCTGTTGTTGTTGGAGTGCAAAATCTATGGAGGACATCCTGATCCGTCTTCCAATGGTTCCTTCTATTCAGATCGTTCTAGATCTAAGAAGATCTGCATTCAATATGGTGCGTACTACCAGAACTGCTTCCAACGTCGTTGATCCAAAAGGAAGGGATAGGCAAAATCCGGCGTAGTTGACTACTACAAGCCAAACTCCAATTGGAGCTCTAGATCCATCTGATCCAGTAACTAGGAAGGAATACCAGACCCATATGCATGATCTCACTCATAGTTGTCAAGAGTAAATTCAACAGATCCATGCCAATACGGAACTTATGAACCACTGAATGAAGAAAGGCAAGGGAAATTTAGAAGGGAACATAACAATTATTCCTTGTCTGAAAGCTCAGTGTCATCTGACTTCTATTACGGATCTACACCTCGCCAATTAGATGAGAATGACGCAGAAGCCTCCGGGCACCCATATGCTGCAAATCCTAGACAGGCCAGGATAGGTCCTTTTACAGGGCATCAAGATGCACCCTCCTCCTAAGGAGGGGCTCTTCCTTACAACACTACTCGTGACGACGCTGATGTTGCTTTAGATCTGGATGCCGAGATCCAAAATCAAACAGATCCAGCCCCTCATTACCGCACTCATGCCTAGAATCCTCACTTCCATGCCTGAGTGCTAAGGAGGCGTGGAATGGACCATAGACAGTGACCAGACCATCCTCGTCATATGGAACCCGACCGTGCCTTGGCCTCGAATCTCAAAATGCTTGATATTCCAAATATGATACGCTAGATGATAAGAGAAAGTCAAGGCCTCACTAATAATGACTGGAGATTCTAGAAGTCATACCCCATTCACCAATGATATCTTATACACAGAACTGCCCTGTCGGTTCAGGAAGATGACCTTACCAGTGTATAAAGGAAATTTGAATCCCAACCAACATATTCTAAAATATGAAGGCTTATGAATGCCAATTGAGCTAACGATGTGGTTAAGTGTAGAAGCTTCCCTATCTCCTTGGGAGGCATTGCGCCTATGTGGTTCATCCGTCTACCACCAACGTCTGTTTCATGTTTCGACCAGTTGGCTACTAAGTTTATTGAGTAGTTTCATATGCATGCTACAAGACCAAAGGATGTTAACACCTTGTGAAATGTTACTCAAGCTATAGGAGAGACTCTAAGGCATTATCTGGAAAGATTCCACACAGCTTGTATCGAAATTAGCAATTCCAACGACAACTCTATCCTGATGGAATTGACTAAAGGGATCGATCTTGATTTCGAATTTGGTGATTGGTGGGCTGGGAAACCCCTGCTTTGATATCTATGTAAAGGCAACCTAGTTTTTGAGGAGGTAAGACGCTAGATGGTCTAGGAAGCAAGACGTCGTGAGGCCCAGTAGTGAAGGTATCCATAGTAATTGCAACGACCCGTAAATTTTAATAAATAAAATTGGTTAATTTAATTGGATCTTTGTAATTAAATTTAGAAAAAAACAAAAATTTTATAATTTATAATGAAATGAATGCTAAAAAAGAAGTGCAGCAATGGTAATTTAAAAGTTAATTATTGACATTTTAAGTGAAATCACAATGAAAATGAAATTGTGTAAATTGTTGCACTTGGGTATAAAATATAAAATAAGTAAATAAGTGCAAGTGCTGTATAACTATAGGAATTTGTATGTTATAAATAGTAATTGAATGAATTGGGTATTATGTATGTAATTATAAAATTTGGTTGAAGTATGATAAACTTAAGTGTAACCTTGGCTTGTAAACAATTATTATAAGTTACCTGTTTAATTTGTTGATTGAATTGGAATGGGAAATAAATTGTAAAAAATAATAATTAAAGGTTACATTAATGGGAATGAGAATGTGTTAAGTAAATGAAAGGTAAACAATACTAGGCAAGGTTAATAAATTTATGAATTGAAGGGAATACCAATTAATGAAAAGAAATCTAAATGTTATGTTTGGCTATAGATTGAGCATAAGTGAATGAAATTAGCATTATGAAAATAAATGATAACTTTGGTTTGTATGTAATAAAAGCCTATTTATGAGACAAAATGTTAACGGTAATGATTTTGTATGTTACCAATTTATTAGCACGTTAATTTGAAATTGAAATTAAATCTTAATAAATTTAAATAAATGTTACGTTAATGTGAAATGAAATCCCAATAAAGGAAGTAATGCAAATGTTATATTTGGGCAAAATTTCAATATAAGTGGAAATTATAGTTAATGCACAACTGCAAGATTTTAATTTGTAAATTGGGAATGAATTCAAAGTTATATAAATTGATGTAATAATACATAATAAAGGGTAAATGAATAAAAATCAATGTTTAGTAAGAAATTATAATATTTGTAAATTGATAATTAAGTAGGAATGGGGTTAAATTAGGAAAATGGTAATAATTATTAATTGTTTACCCATTTATTTAATCCATTAAATTTGATCTAAATCCATTGCAATTAAACGTAATTAATTACAAGTTAATATGAATTTAGCTGATAACTATAAACCATTAGGGCAATTGGATATATAGTAACGTTAAAATTATCCATAAGTTAATAGTTGATTTAATAAAAGGAGCGAGAATCAAGATTTATTAACTTAAATTTAATAATTAGATTTATTGCAATTAAATGAAATTTAATATTTAATTATTGCATAAATTGAGATTTAGATGAAATTTGAGAATAATAATGTAATAAGCCATGAACCAATGTTAATTTCATCCGTTGGATAATAATCAATTAAATAATAAGAATGAAAAGTAAATTCAATGGGATCATGGAGAATTTAAATTATAATTTGTGAATATAATGAAACTGAAAATTTAATACTGAAATTGATAAATTAATTAACTTTAGATTAACATCTTAATTTGTTAAATTAGTGTGAATGATTAAGAAATATAAAAGTGATAAAATTGTCAATTATAGAGTTGAAATTAAAAATTGGATTTAATTAATTAATTAAATATTAATTTATTTAACTAATGTAAAAATTGCCATTTTAGCCACTGACTCAGATTTCGACGAAACCAGTTTCATCAGATCCGTAACGGTGAATTATTGTAGGATTTCAACTTTCGTGACGATCGGGCGTGTCATTTGATTGTACGGACTCGAAAAGTCTAGAAATCGATTAAATTGAAATCAATTTGAAATAAATTGATTTTAGCATAACTTCTTCATACGATGGAATTTGGACTTGAAACCTTTTCGATTGTGTTTAAAATATTTTAAAACATCTATTTTGATATACGGGTTGAGCCAGTTACGTTCCGTAGTCAGAACGAGCTTTTCGGGCCATTCATTGTTCAGCGCATTTATAAATTGGGTCCATCTATTCTATTTCAACATTGCTTATATATACCCTGTTATAAACCCTAGCCTACCTCTATTTCTCATTTGTCTTTGCTTACAATTCCTCTTCACCACCCCATTTCAATGGCATACAATTCCAAATCCAATTGCAATTCGAAAATCAAAGTGAAATTTCAACCTCCTCAAAAAAATTCGAAAAAAATATATATCGAAGATCTCAATAACACAAACCTACATCTACTGTTCGTTTCCCGAGACAATGACCAGGTCGATCAGAAATCATGGTCAAAATCAAAATTTGGGCATTTGATTTCGGCATCAATTCGTGAAATTGATTGGGGGTTTTTGTCGTGCTCGATGTCTGGAGTGGTTTAGAGGTGGTCGTTTGACCTGAAATGATGTGAGGTGACCGGAATTCATGATTTAAGGTTAGATAACCCTAAATCTAGGCGGTGGCAGTCGCGAAAAGGGTTGGGCCGGACCTGAGTCGTTGCGCTCGGCTCGGTGATAGCTTCGAGACGGTGTTGGTCGGTAGCGTGATGGTGGCCGGTGGCGTTGGCAAAGCTTGGTCAAAGGGCGGTCAAAATTGGGTTGGCCGTGCATCTTGTTCGAACGAAGGAGCTGGACGAAGAAGAACGTGACGTGTAAGGCTCTGACTTGTTCTCTTTATTTTTTTTATATAAATTGAAATTTGAATGTTCTAATCCGCGTAACTTTCGCATACACGGTCCGTTTCACGTGCGGTTTTCTCCGCTAGGTTCTTATTTGAATTCCGGACATTTTGGCACTAGTTTGGGCGGATTTTGAGAGTGTGGAAATTTTGGGTATAAATTGGATTTAAATTCAATTTAAGTTCAAAAGGTGAGTGTTTTAACCCACTCACAACTTATAAAATTTCTTATGTGTGTTAAATTGATATATGATGTGATTTGAAATTTATTTATGATTGTTTGGCATATTTTTAATCATCATCTCAGTTAAATAAAATTTACTAAATTAAATTGTTATTTAATTTATTATTGCATATAAACTGCCAGTTAGATAGATTGTTTAATTTATTATTGAATATAAACTGTCAGTAATTACCTGTTATTTATTATATGCTCTATATTGATGTTATTGTTAAATTGGATGATGATTGTAATAAATGGTTGATGATTGATTTTGGATGAATGGATGTTGTATTTTATATTGTTTAAACTGCAAATTTTTATGCACTTTATTTCATTCGGGATTGCTGTTTGAAATGATATAGCCGTAATTTTTATATTAAATTACGGATTGAAATGATAAATATCCGTATCACTGGACCATATGGTAGAAAATTATATACAGACACCATGGTCTATATATGAAAATATTTGAAATGATTTTCTATGGTTTTGGAAAGAAATATACGGTTTAATAAATATTAATTTTTGATATTATATAAATATTATTTTATATATATAGTTAATTTTCTTAATTTAAGCTATGTATAAATTTGTTTAATAAAAATAAGTTTAATAATGGAGTTTGATTGTTTATATTATATGGTTAAAAAAAATTAAGTTGGAAAATAAATATGAAATTGGTTTGAATTGAATTATTTAAGAACTATACCCGAATAAATTTGATTTGAAATTCAAATAAAACTGAGATTTTAAAGGGTACGATTCTTATAAATTGATTTGGTTTAGAGTGATTTAAATGAATATAAAGTTGATTTAAATGAACATATCAAGTTAAATAAATTGAAAGAATATCCAGTTATGTGAAGTTAAAAGTTTTCTTAATTGATATTGTATTTATTACGTAAACATTTCAAACCTAAATAATAGTAATTGAATTTGATGTATTTGGGATTATCAAAGAATTAATTTTGAAATGGTGGAATATTTAAAGCTTTGAAATATATGGAAATTTAAATGGTTATTTGGGGATTCAAATCTGTATTTGGAATTGATTTGTGAAATTTAAGAAGCTAATTTATTATGTAAAGTAATTTAATATTAAACCATTTAAGTATGGGAAGTTACGTTTCAAAGTTATGGGTTTCGAGGTATTATGATTTGAAAATGCTATGATTTTGGGAAAAGGATATATTTGAAATAAAAATGATATTATATTGATCTGGGTTTTATAAAAATGATATCATATTGATTTGGTTTTTAAATCGAAAATGATATCGTATTTGTAAGGTTTTGAAAGGGATATTTTATTCTGGTTATGAAGTATAAATTATTTTGAAACGACCGCAGTGTTATAATAACGTTTGGTGGTTAAAGAGACCGAGATCGGAAGTTGTCATACTCTCTGCCGACTCCGAAAACCACTTTAATAACCGTGTACGCGGAGGAGATTCCAAAATGAAGTAGGATGGTGGCGACGTTCCTTTGAGGTATATACGTGGACCCAACTCCCGTGAGTTGGCATAAGGTGGCTAAAACAGGAGCGATTTCGGGCCAAGGAGGCAGCCCCTCTTATCGGACACATCCCTTCGATATTATACTCTGACTTTTGGATTGATTCGGTGGCCACTTTTGATTTTTGATTTGGGGGTGTGGCTTGAGGTCGGACGTAGCTGCGCGCTACACGTTACCACCAACCCGTGTACGTAATTGGTATATCTACCCTGGCATTGCCTTGTGTGTCGTGTCACCTACCCTAGAGCACCTTGTACGAGTTTGGTTTTCTCCCGTAGCCAGTGTGGTATCCTCTGGTGGCTTCCCGATCAGGACTGACCATGATATTGGATGGACTACTGCGACTATTATTGTGTTAAGGGGGAGATTGGGTAACTCCTTAATGCTATTTAAAAGTAAGTTTATTTTACTGTAGGCATTATTATAATAGCGAAATATTACTACATAGTAAATAGTTTAATGGATCCTTAGAAGATGTGAATCCCGAGCATCTCTTAAGTTACTGCACTCACGTTAGACACTGGATATGAGATGTCAAAACCCATAAAAATCTCTGACGCCGTTACACTCATATTATTTACTGTTGATTTAACTTACATAAGATCTTTTAATTTTGACTCGAGTGTTTTTCTTTTCAACTCGCTCGGGTCGGTCTGAGCATTTCAGGATTCGAAGACTTTTCTTTGGAGGACGAAGACGAAGATTTGTATTACTTTTATTTATTATAATCCACTGCATCACATTGTTTCGCTGCATTTTTATTGATTATTCTCTAGTATGTGTAACTCTGATATATATTGCATAAGTATAATCAAATATTTTTCTAAAACAGCTTCATGTATTGTGAATTTGATTATTATATTTTATCGTTCCGCTGCAAGATTCTATTTTTTTCTTTCTCTGTTTTTTCTTATTTAACCCATAATAATCCGCCCTTCTGTATGGTTTAAGTCCGATGTGTGTAGTTTATCGTCGATTTAAAGCGTACGAAAAGACGGGACATTACATCTGGTATCAGAGCTTTGGTTTAGCGATAAACCTTAGCTTTGTGGGGTTTGACTCTTTATTAATAGGGTAGTGATACCCTATAATGAGTCGTTGAGTGTATATATGTGAGAGAGCGTACTTGTTAGTGTTATAAAAAGGTTTTTGTACTGTGTTAATTTGTTCCATTTTGTAGCTATAAATTCTGGTTGGTGCATAGGACGCTATGACATCAATAAGGATTTCTAAACACTTAATAGGACAGACCGACACAATATTTGATTTAAATATAGGTGAATGAAATAATTTAGCCTATTATATTTTCTATATATAAAAATAAAATTTTATATAGGTTATATTTGTTTGCAATATATCTATTGGTTGTTAGGTAATAAAATTTATAAATAATAGTTGAAATGAGATTGAAAATAAAATAAATCAAAATTGGGAATTTAGAACTTAAGCCCGGGGTTTTGAATATTTCTTTCAAATGATTTTGGAATACAATAATAATATTTCAGAAGTATTTTCTGATATAGATATTTCAATATAATTTGAAAGAAATGTTTTAAAAGAAAATTTGAAAAAGAAATAAGTGCTGTACTCCCCTCTCGGTCGTTGGAAAATAATTTCGGTGATGGGTGCACGCATCATCGACATTCATTTTCGAGTTTCTTAGTGGGAAGGCCACTGTAATAGTTTTACTACAGAATTATTTTGATAAACAAAATAAATTTTAAATTGTTTTAAATATAATTGGATATTTAAAGTGTAAGTATATATATTTGTCTATTATTTTAAAATGATTTGAAATTTAACCCGGTATTTAATTCTTAAGTTTCCGTTAAATGATAGTTTCAATTAGAGAAGTGAAATGGAATTTAACTAATAATTGAAACCCTAAGTGAAATAAGAGATTTAATGCTAAGTTTTAAATGGTACTAAATGAAATTTGAAATGTGTAACATATAAGACAAAGGATACTATTATTAAGCATTAAGTTAATTAAGAGAAATAAAATAAACTTGTGTAACTTTCAATTACATTCTTAAAGGCATATATATAACTTACCAAAAGATATAAAAAGTTGAAATGTTAATAAGAAAATGTAATAGATATTACACAAGTAATAAACTTGAGATATTGAAAGTAATTAATGAACTTCTTTAATAAATAAAATTTGATGTTGTAGTTATTATAAACTTAAGTATAATTGAAAATGTTACTAAGAGTAAATATAATAGAAAGATAAGGATTATAATAAATGATTATAAACTTAAGTAAATAAATTGAAATGCTGAGAAATTGAATAATTTTAAGAAATAAGTGAGAGAAAAATGTAAATTAAAAGATAAATCACTATATAAAAGAAAATAAATCAAACAATAAATATTATGAAATGAAATAAATAAGAATGAATTTGATCTATTTTCTGAAATTGTTGGTTGTTTGTTATGGTTTATGGTAGTTTGGGCAAGGATACTTTAAATTTGTTTGGAAAGTATGAATAATCTATTTAGTTTCACCTAAGACTGTTGAGTGAAGGGTACGCTTAGTAGTTTATTTTTCATTCCGTACAATTTAAAGTTTTGAACCCGAACAACTACTTGTTTTGGTTTATATGAATGAATGATTGATTTGTGTTGATTTTTATATGATGGTTGTATGCCTGGTTGCAAGTGATTGTTGTATGTATTGATTTGTTTGTTTATGGCTGAAACAACTTTAAACATTTCATTCTATATAATTATTAACTCTTTGTAGATTATAAGTGAAATACAGTTTATGGAAGCAATTGCTACTGCATTTGGTTTCATAATATAAGCGTAAATTGCCAGACAAATAGGTACATTTTCGGATTATGATTTATAGCGTTATTTTATTGTTTTTCCCATGTTTGGATATATATTATCTTGGAAATTATATGTGATATTTTGTTATATTTTTTTCCGAGCCTCTCCGTACAAAGGAGACTCTACCGAAATTTTCCGTAAACTTTGGACTTAGAAAATATTTTGAAAATGTTTTCCAAACTTTATTAATTTGAGTATAAAAAGATTTAATGGTTAAAAATTTGTATATTTTATTTAAAGTAATGAATTTTGTAACTTTAATTGTTTATAAAGTTAATATTTTGAATATGATATGTTGATTTCTTAATTCTCCTTTTCCCTTCTTTCCTTTTCGGGGACGAAAAGTTTTGAGTGGGAGAGAGTGTAACAACCCGTAAATTTTAATAAATAAAATTGGTTAATTTAATTGGATCTTTGTAATTAAATTTATAAAGAAATAATTTTTTTATAATTTTTAATGAAATGAATGCTAAAAAGAAGTGCAGCAATGGTAATTTAAAAGTTAATTATTGAAAATTTAAGTGAAATCACAATGAAAATGAAACTATGTAAATTGGTATAAAATATAAAATAAGTAAATAAGCGTAAGTGCTGTATAACTATAGGAATTTGTATAGTATAAATAGTAATTGAATGAATTCAGTATTATGTATATAATTATAAAATTTAGTTAAAGTATGATCAACTTAAGTGTAACCTTGGCTTGTAAACAATTATTATAAGTTACTTGTTTAATTTGTTGATTGAATTGGAATGGGCAATAAAATTCTAAAAAATAATAATTAAAGGTTACATTAATGGGAATGAGAATGTGTTAAGTAAATGAAAGGTAAACAATATTAGGCAAGATTAATAAATTTATTAATTGAAGGGAATACCAATTAATGAAAAGAAATCTAAATGTTATGTTTGGCTATAGATTGAGCATAAGTGAATGAAATTAGCATTATGAAAATAAATGATAACTTTGATTTGTAAGTAATAAAAGCCTATTTATGAGATAAAAGGTTAACGGTAATGATTTTGTATGTTACCTATTTATTAGCTTGTTAATTTGAAATTGAAATTAAATCTTGATAAATGTAAATAAATGTTACATTAATATGAAATGAAATCCCAATAAAGGAAGTAATGCAAATGTTATATTTGGCAAAATTCAATATAAGTGGAAATTATAGTTAATGCATAACTGCAAGATTTTAATTTTAAATTGGGAATGAATTCAAAGTTATATAAATTGATGTAATAATACGTAATAAAGGGTAAATGAATAAAAATCAATGTTTAGTAAGAAATTATAATATTTGTAAATTGATAATTAAGTAGGAATGGGGTTAAATTAGGCAAATGGTAATAATTATTAATTGTTTACCCATTTATTTAATCTATTAAATTTGATCTAAATCCATTGCAATTAAACGTAATTAATTACAAGTTAATATGAATTTAGCTGATAACTATAAACCATTAGGGCAATTGGATATATAGTAGCGTTAACGTTATCCATATGTTAATGGTTGATTTAATAAAAGGAGTGAGAATCAAGATTTATTAACCAAAATTTAATTATTGGATTTATTGCAATTAGATGAAATTTAATATTTAATTATTGCGTTAATTGAGATTTAGATGAAATCTGAGAATAATAATGTAATAAGCAATGAACCAATGTTAATTTCATCCGCTGGATAATAATGAATTGAATAATAAGAATGAAAAGTAAATTCAATGGGATTATGGAGAATTTAAATTATAATTTGTGGATATAATGAAATTGAAAATTTAATACTGAAATTGCTAAATTAATTAACTTTAAATTGAAATTTAAAATTTTTAAATTAGCGTGAATGATTAAGAAATATAGAAGTGATAAAAATTGTCAATTATAGAGTTGAAATTAAAAATTGGATTTAATTAATTAATTAATCATTAATTTATTTAATTAATGTAAAAATAGCCATTTTGGCCACCGACTCGGATTTTGACGAAACCAGTTTCATCGGATCCGTAACGGTTAATTATTATAGGATTTCAAGTTTCGTAACGATTGGGCTTGTCGTTTGATCGTACGGACTCGAAATGCCAAGAAATCAATTAAATTGAAATCAATTGAAATCAATTTGAAATAAATTAATTTTAGCATAACTTCTTCATACGATGAAATTTGGACTTGAAACCTTTTCCATAGCATTTAAAATACTTTAAAACATCTATTTTGATATACGGGTTGAGCCAATTTCATTCCGGGGTTAGAACGGGCTTTTCGGGCCATACATCGTTCAGCACGTTTATAAATCGGGTCCATCTATTCTATTTCAACCTTGCTTATGTATACCCTGCTATAAACCCTAGCCTGCCTCTATTTCTCATTTGTCTGTGCGTACAATTCCTCTTCACCTCCTCATTTCAATGGTAGACAATTCCAAATCCAATTGCAATTCAAAAATCAAAGTGAAATTTCAACCTTCTCAAAAAAATTTGAAAAAAATATATATCGAAGATCTCAATGATACGAACGTACATCGGCTGTTCGTTTTCCTAGACAGTGACCGGATCGATCAGAAATCGTGGTCAAAATCAAAATTTGGGTGTTTGATTTCGGCATCAATTCGTGAAATTGATTGGAGGTTTTTGTCGTGCTCGATGTCTGGAGTGGTTTAGAGGTGGTCGTTTGACCTGAAATGATGTGAGGTGACCGGAATTCATGATTTAGGGTTCAAAAACCCTAAATCTAGGCGGCAGCTTTCACAAAAAAAGGGGGCGGACCTAGGTCGTCGCGCTCGGCTCGGTGATAGATTTGAGACGGTGGTGGTCGGCAGCGTGATGGTGGCCGGGGGCGTTGGCAAAGCTTGGTCAAAGGGCGGTCAAAATTGGGTTGGTCGTGCGTCTTGTTCAAACGAAGGAGCTGGACGAAGAAGAACGTGACGTGTAAGGCTCTGACTTGTTCTCTTTTTTTATATATATAAATTAAAATTTGAATGTTCTAATCCACGTAACTTTCGCGTACGATGTCCGTTTCATGAGCGGTTTTCTCCGTTAAGTTTGTATTGGAATTCCAGACATTTTAGCACTGGTTTCGGCAGATTTTGAGACTGTGGAAATTTTGGGTTTAAATTGGAGTTAAATTCAATTTAAATCCAAAAGGTAGGTGTTTAACCCATTCACAACTTATAAAATTTCTTATGTGTGTTAAATTGATATATGATGTGATTTGAAATTTATTTATTATTGTTTGGCATATTTTTAATCATCATCTCAGTTAAATTAAATTTACTAAACTAAATTGTTATTTAATTTGTTATTGCATATAAACTGCCAGTTAGATAGATTGTTTAATTTATTATTGAATATAAACTGTCAGTAATTACCTATTATCTATTATATGCTCTATATTGATGTTATTGTTAAATTGGATGATGATTGTAATAAATGGTTGATGATTGATTTTGGATGAATGGATGTTGTATTTTATATTGTTTAAACTGCAAATTTTTATGCACTTTATTTCATTTGGGATTGCGGTTTGAAATGATATAACCGTAATTTTTATTTTAAATTACAGATTGAAATGATAAATATCCGTATCACTGGACCATAGGGTAGAAAATTATATACAGACACCGTGGTCTATATATGAAAATATTTGAAATGATTTTCTATGGTTTTGGAAAGAAATATACAGTTTAATAAATATTAATTTTTGATATTATATAAATATTATTTTATATATATATAGTTAAATTTTTTTTAATTTAAGCTATGTATAAATTTGTTTAATAAAAATAAGTTTAATAATGGAGTTTGATTGTTTATATCATATGGTTAAGTACCTGTTTAAGATATTGTATATATAGAGTTTTAATGACTTAAATAAAAATTAAGTTGGAAAATAAATATGAAATTGGTTTGAATTGAATTATTGAAAACTATACCCGAATAAATTTGATTTGAAATTTAAATAAAATTGAGATTTTAAAGGGTATGATTCTTATAACTTGATTTGGGTTAGAGTGATTTAAATGAATATAAAGTTGATTTAAATGAATATATATAGTTAAATAAATTGAAAGAATATCTAGTTATGTGAAGTTAAAAGTTTTCTTAAATGATATTGGATTTATTACGTAAACATTTCAAATCCAAATAATAGTAATTGAATTTGATGTATTTGGGATTATCAAAGAATTAATTTTGAAATGGTGGAATATTTAAAGCTTTGAAATATAAGGAAATTTAAATGGTTATTTGGGGATTCAAATCTGTATTTGGAATTGATTTGTGAAATTTAAGAAGCAAATTTATTATGTAAAGTCTAAGTATGGGAAGTTATGTTTTAAAGTTATGGGTTTCGAAGTATTATGATTTGAAAATGCTATAATTTTGGGAAAAGGATATATTTGAAATATAAATGATATTATATTGATCTGGATTTTATAACAATGATATCATATTGATTTGGTTTTTAAATCGGAAATGATATCGTATTTGTATGGTTTTGAAAGGGATATTTTATTCTGGTTTTGAAGTATAAATTATTTTGAAATGACCGCGGTGTTAAAATAACATTTGGTTGTTAAAGAGTCCGAGATCGGAAGTTGTCATACTCTCTGCCAACTCCGAAAACCACTTTAACAACCGTGTACGCGGAGGAGATTCCAGAGTGAAGTAGGATGGTGGCGACGTTCCTTTGAGGTATATACGTGGACCCAACTCCCGTGAGTTGGCATAAGGTGGCTAAAACATGAGCGATCTCGTGCCAAGGAGATAGCCCCTCTTATCGGACACATCCCTTCGATATTATAATCTGACTTTTGGGTTGATTCTACGGCCACTTTTGATTTTTGATTTGGAGGTGTGGCTCGAGGTGGGCGGTAACTGCGCGCTACGCGTTACCGCCAACCCGTGTGCGTAATTGGTATATCTACCATGGCATTGCCTTGTGTGTCACGTCCCTACCCTAGCGCGCCTTGTACGAGTTTGGTTTTCTCCCGTAGCCTGTATGGTATCCTCTGATGGCTTCCCGATCAGGAGGGACCATGATATTGGATGGACTACTGGGACTGTTATTGTGTTAAGGGGGAGATTGGATACTCCTTAATGCTATTTAAAAGTAAGTTTATTTTACTATAGACATTATTATAATAGCGAAACATTACTACATAATAAATAGTTTAACGGATCATTAGGAGAGGTGAATCCCGAGCATCTCTTAAGTTACTGTACTCACGTTAGACACTGGATATGAGATGTCAAACCCCGTAAACATCTCTGACGCCGTTCCACTCATATTATTTACTGTTGATTTAACTTACATAAGATCTTTTAGTTCTGACTCGAGTGTTTTGTATTTTCAATTCGCTCGGGTCAGTTTAAGCATTTCAGAATTTGAAGACTTTATCTTTGGAGGACGAAGACGAAGATTTGTATTACTATTAGTTATTATATTCCACTGCATCACATTGTTCCGCTGCATTTTTATTGATTATTCTCTGGTATGTGTAACTCTGATATATATTGTATAAGTATAATCAAATGTTTTTGTAAAACAGCTTCATGAACTGTTTATTTGATTATTATATTTTATCATTCCGCTGCAAGATTCTATTTTGTTTTTTTCTTTCTCTGCTTTTTCTTATTTACCCCATAACAATCCGCCCTTCTGTATGGTTTAAGTATGAAGTGTGTGGTTTATCTTCGATTTAAAGCGTACGAAAAGGCGGGACATTACAGTAATGTTGCAGTGAAGCAAGCCGGGGAGAGCTCCGGTAAAGTATAGTTAAATATTCATAATAAATAAGGCCAGTAGAAGGGTAATGGAGGTCAAGGAAAGAAGAAAGACCCCCATCGAGGTAGACCAAGAGCTCTTATGTTTAATCGATATACTCCCTTAAACATGTCACAAGAGAATGTTTATCTTTAAACCTGTAATACAGGGCAGTATACGAAGCCAGCTCTGAAACCATCGTCAAAGAAGAAGATTCAGACCGGGAAGTTCTATAGATTCCATGATTGTTATGGCCATAACACTAATGAATGCAGTCATTTGCAGGATATTTTTGGAAGGTTGATTAGGGAGAGAAAGTTAGAGCGGTTTGTCTGAGCTCCATAGGATACTAGAGCGGGCCCATCCAACCGCAATCGATGCCAAGACCACGCTAGACCTAAGGAAACCACACGTACTAGCGGAAGGTTGGTGATTAATACTGTGAGTGACGGTCCTCATCCAACTGATTAGAGCTGGAAGGAAATGGAATCATATGCTGGTTCAACTAGGCATTCGGACTTTGAATGTTGTAGCGGTACCGACGAAGGGGCCCTGACAAAACAACAAAGGACGATGACAGACGACATCGTTTTCAAAACTACAATGTCGACAGAGTCGAGGCCCCCACCATTGATCCGTTGGTTATTTTTGCCCAAATAGGTCCTGCTTGGATGAAGAGGATCTTAGTTGATAATGGCTGTAAACATACTTTTCAAGCGTGCTTATGACCAAATGTTCATGGAAGCAAAGGATCAAAAACCTTGCCAGTCACGTATACATGATTTCAATGGAAGTGCCACCATACCGGTTGGAATGGAAGAGTTACCTAAGTTAGGCATCGGTGATCCCGTAAAGTTTAGATGTTATAGTATGTGGTGTTGGATATACATTCTCCGTATATTGCTTTTGTGGGTCGACTGACCCTTGCGGAGTTTAGGACAACTATTGACCTGTGGTGTTTGACCCTAAAGTTCCCTAATGACAACGGGATTGGGATTATACATGGTGATCAGGTGGTTGGACATGCCTGTTATGTTGCGGAGCTGGGGGATGCATAGCAAAAAGAGAAAGGTAAGGGCATGGAGGAATTTCTCTGCATTCATTTTTTGGAGAATTGACAATTAATGCTTGGGCCAAGACTCAAGCACCACGACCAGTCTTCTAAGGATCTTGATCCTAGAGACAACAATGATGAAGGGGAAGTCAAAGAATACCAAGTGAAACAGAAAAGGCGCGGTATGGATCCAGAGAGATATGTTGCCCTGTAGGAAGAAGTGGATAAACTAAAGGCTAATGGGTTTATTCGTAATGCTTTATACCCGGAATGGGTATCAAATCTAGTGCTTGTCAGAAAGTCAAATGGAAAATGGAGGACATGTGTGACTACTCAGATTTTAACATAGCCTGCCCCAAAGACAGTTTCCCGCTTCCTAGAATTGATCAATTGGTGGATTCAACAATCAGACATGAGCTCTTATCTTTCATGGACGCATACCCTGGCTATAATCAAATCACGATGCACCTTCCTGACGAGGAGGACACTAGCTTTATCACTAATCTGGTACTTTATTGTTATAAGATGATGCCATTTGGATTCAAAAACACTGGAACAACTTATCAGAGGCTCATATACCGAATATTTGCAAACTAGATCGAGAAGACTATGGAGGTGTACGTAGACGACATTCTCGTGAAATTACGACTATCTAGCAACCATATCGGTGATTTAGAGGCGATGTTTAACATACTTTGACAGTACAGAATAAGGCTCAATCCACTGAAGTGCCATTTCAGAGTCGCATCTAGAAAGTTCCTTGGGTTTATTGTCAATGCCAGGGGAATCGAAGCCAATCCTAGAAAGATCTCTGCGACTCGGAACCTCGAAACTCCCAGACCCGTAAAGCAGGTATAAAGTCTGGATGGGAAGGTGGCAGCCTTAAGCAGGTTCATTTTGAAATCCACAGACAACTGCATTCCCTTCTTCGATCTAATCAAAAAAGGGAAATATAATTTCGAGAGGACAGAGGAGTGCGAGGGCGCCTTCCAGGCACTAGTACAACATCTGGCAACACCTCCCATCTTGTCGAAACCGGTTGATCATAAGAAGTTGTATGTTTATCTGGATGTTTCGAAAAATGCAATTAGTGTTGCATTAGTTTGAGAAGAGGATCGAATCCAACGACCGGTCCATTATATTAGCAGAAGATTGACGGGGGCGGAAAGAAACTACTCAAAGATAGAGAAGCTGTCTTATTGTCTTGTTGTGGCCTCGTGAAAGCTCGGCCCATATTTCCAGGCTCATCCAATCACTATTTACACCGACCAGCCATTACGACAGATCCTAATATGGCATAAGACGTCTGGTAGGTTGCTCAAGCGAAACATCAAGATAAGTTAGTTTAATATCACTTATATGCCAAGACGAGCTATTCAAGCACAAGTTCTATTGGACTTTGTAGCTGAACTCACCATACCGGAGGACTTGCCCAAAACCAATGAACCTCCCAATTATATATGGAAACTATACACCGGTGGTGCATCAAACGACCTGTGCTCAGGCGATGGGGTGGTGCTCGAAACCCCAGAGAGGCGATCCATATGTTATGCTTTGAAATTTGACTTCCATGCAACTAACAATGAAGTTGAGTATGAAGCCTTGCTTGCTGGACTGAGGATTGCCGAGGATTTGGGAGTCGTCACTGTGGAAATTTACTATAATTCACAACTGGTGAAGTGTCAGGTTCAAGGAGAGTATCAAGCCAGAGACCAAAGGTTGGCCTCCTATCTTATGTGGGTCCAGGAATTGTTGAACTAGTTTGACTATTATACTATCCACTGTATACCCCGAGAGCAAAATCAGAAGGCTAATTCTTTAGCAAAAACAGCCAGCACCGACGAAGCAAAACAGATGGGACTCGTCTTCGTGGAGACGCTTGCTGCTCCAAGTATTGATCGGGTGGAGACAAACGGGTTCATGAGGCAACACCCAAGAGGGAGTCATGGATGACTCCAATCAAAAACTATCTTGAACACAGAACATTGCTCGAGCACAGGAGCAAGAAGAGACAGGTCCTCCGAAAGGCTTCGCGGTTTGTTATCCAAGATGGAGTCTTCTACGGAAAGGGAATTTCTGTCCCTTTATTCCAGTGTATCGCCCACGATGAAATCAAGCGAGTGTTGAAGTACATAAAGGGGAATGCAGCAACCACACTGGGGACATGCCCTTGCAAAGAAGATACTTAGGTATGGGTACAACTAGCTAACCATAAACCGAGACACATCGGATTATGCTAAGAGATATGATAGGTGTAGGATCGATTTCACCCTAGAGAGAGGGAGGGGTGGTAAATAGGGTGATATTATAAATTATAAAAAAAATATTGCGGAAGTTTATAAAATAATCTCAACATAGATATATCAAAAATTATAGCAGCACAGATAATAACAGAATAATAAATGCAGAAATAGAATGACACAGAGTTTACCTAGCTTCGGCAAAACCCAGCCTACGTGCTACCCCCAAAGTTTCTACTAGAAATTAAGCAGTCAGACGCTTACACACGTAAATTCGCGTCACCCGCTATCGACTAGCCTTAACTCTAATCTCAAAACCCTTCCACAACTCAGCCACTGAGTTGCGAATTCTCAAATTATGCCACGTAGTTTGTCCCCTAGTCACACGACAAGAAATTACAACGGTTTAAAAACGAAAATACAATTTAAACACAATTTAAAACAAAACAAACCCTAATTATAAGCCTTTTATTATAAACCCAATATAAAGGTAAAGGTCGGCCCAAATATATTCTTCCTCTTTTTCTTTTATCAGCCCGTTCCTTTGTGTTTGTGATAATGGCTGTTCTCGTTCGTTCGTTCTTTCCTCTGAAATTAAGGCTTCGTGTATGAAGTCGCCGCTTTGTCAAATTGAATGTGATGATGCTTCGAATCCTTTCTTTGGTTGATTATATTGTTCATGGCTTCTTCGATTTAGTCGAATACTGGTTTGTGCTTTTACTTTTCAATTTGCATATGCTCGACTTGATTCGAGTTGAAAGATTTGTCCTTTGTTGCTAGAACTCGAATGCTCCAACTACCGATGATGTTACTTGTTTATATAGGGTTCAAAACCCTTAATTTTCGTTCGTATATATTTGTTTGAGTTCGTCAATTTCTTTGTTCCGACCGTTCAATTTTGTTTTGATGCTGATGATGATTTCTGACTTGTTCATATTGAATAATTTCGTTTTACTTGATTAACACGGTTTTGATCGATTTCGTAGCCACCACAGCTTGACTTGATTTGAGGATGTATACTCTGCTTTTTTGAATACCACGGCTTTGGGTTTCTGCATTTGAACTTGACATTTTTGACTCGGCCACGACTTTGTTTTTGGTTCGAACTTCTGTATCATTGTATATGTGCTGTGACTGAACTGCAGCTTGATTTCTAATAATTTGAAAAACTCTTGCGACAATGTTTTGGTTCGAACTGCTATTGTTAGTCCATTGGTTGTTGCTGTTGGTCTGCACTATGATTCTCGAATGACCTGTAGTTGGTCTACACGTTGTCTGTTGGAGTTTGCACTGTGCAGTTAGGTCTGCATTAGCTAGTGTACTTCACTTGAACTTGATATTGTACATGGTTGTTTCATGTGATGTTCATTCTTGTAGCATTTTCAACTTGATACATTGATCACTATATTTTATGTTGTCCAGTCTTTGTAGCATATATATGTTACTTGTTGTTCATAACTTGAAGTCTGGTTGTCATGTATGCTTCAGTGTTGCATTGACATTATGTAATTTGTATTGGATTGATGTGTGCATGCTGTAACATACTCGACCTGATGCTTGAGTACATGTGTTTAATGTTCCATGGTTTCGGCATTGTTTGAGTTCACCATGGTTTGCACTTTGATGCTGCCTGGATTATGTCACCGTTAATTGATTCAATCGAGTCTGGTACCTTTTGCAGCATTGTTTTGTTATCTGATTCATTGATCTTTTGCATATTGCATCACTGTAGTCCAAGCTCTGTCTTCACTGCATATTTATCAATGTCATCATTGTGTTCCTTCAAGCCAGTTTGCAGTTTGGCTTTGTTGTACTGTTGTCACATTGTTTTAAAGTTGTTTATCCATATATGCACATTTGAGTTTCACAGTGTTTAACTTGGTTTTGTTTACATGTGCACGGCTTGCTGGTTCGATGTACTTGAATATGGTCTGCACTATGACTCAAGTCTTCATTTGATAGTTGTTTGATATTCATATAATCTGATGGCATGGTCATCTCTGTTTTGGTCGAGTGTTGATTCTACTTGCTGTTCACTGGTCTGGTTGCACTTTGATATATACGCTTGTCTTGGTTTGTCGAAACCACAGTGGCATTTGCATATGTATTCATCCTTTATAGTTGTTGTTGCCACTGCCTGTTTCAGTTTGTGTATGGTTTTATACATTTGCCTTGAGTCTGATTTGGTGCTTTGTTCATTTGAGTCATGTTAGCTGTGGGTCTGGTTCGCCTCTGATTCATGATGTACATATTGAGTCTGAGTTGCTCCCGACCGTTATTGCATTTGTACATTTGGAATTTGGTCGAGGCTTGTTTTAGTTGTCTTGACCATTTTCATGAACTTGCACCTGTGTTGAATCCAGCTTGGAGCTCGGGTTTGACCTTGTGCTGATATTGTGACATTATTTTTATTGCATTTGAGTTGAACCCAGCTTTTCATTTGGATTTGACCTGTGCTCACCTGTCCTTGTAACTTTATCAAGTGTATATATTGTTGTGCATGGCCTTGTGGCATGTACAGTCATACATTGTGCATGTTACAAGCAGTTCATGTATGATGAATTTAAATTTAAATGATGACGAACAACCCAATTAACCGAGGCAAATATTATTTTCGAATATTTTATTTTATATTGCAAAAATATTGCCTTTTCAATTTTTACCGCGTCAGTATTTATTTTTGCAAATTACTCATATGTTGGATTCAATCTGGAATGAAGTTAAAGATAAATACGAGTGAATGAGAAAAATGTAGTGAGGTGTATCTGTAAATGGAAATGTATTGTAATTGAAGATTGTATATCTATAGTGAGAGCTCAAATTTGTACTATTCAAAATTGTAATAAATATTTATTTGAATAAATATCTGGGTTGAACTTAAATACTGTGTTATTTATCTTATTTAGAAAATATTTATTTAATTATGTGAAAAGTAAAATAGTACATTAACAAATACATTTAAATAAATATATATATGTTTATTATCATCAAACAAAAATTATATACTCGCATATTCAACAATCTTCCTCCATTGATGATAACAAACATATATTTAAGATTTTGAATTTGTTAAATATATTTGATCATTCAATTTGCTCCCCCTATTTGAATGCTTCCTCTTTACATAAAGCTCCCCCTTCATATATGCATGTATATAAAAATATGCAAATAAGCCTCGATGCAAATAGAAAATATTCGACCTTTATCTGTCAAAATCTTAATTTTTCTCTCCCCCTTTTATTGTCAGCAAAAGAGTAATAGTGTAGAAAAATAGAGATAAAATGATAGACATTAATACAACATTAAAATTAAATCGAATATAAATATTAAATTTCAATAAAAAAATCAAACAAAAATCATAAATACTCTGTTAGGCGCATATTCCACTTTTAGAATGATGGGAATGATGTCATCATATAAAATCATACAGTTGTGTCTATTTGTGGTATATTTATATCAGGAATTTGAATATCTACCAACCATGCTTAACCGTTAGGATTTTTAAATGACACTGGTAGTATTCCAGTTTTATTTTAAAAAAAATGAATTCAAGTAACCACGCGTAACCGTGAGGATTTTTAAATGGGATTAGAATCAACTTGTTTATTTAATAAATCAATTTTGATATGCGTTCCATACATGCATAACCGTGAGGACTTTTAAATGAGCATGGAAGCACATAATCAAAAATTCCAAGTAGTTCACCCATGCATAACCATGAGGACTTTTAAATGAGAGTGAATACTTTGGATATTTTTATTTATTTATTATTTAAAAAGGTATAAAATGAAAAACAAATGATTCCTATTTAAATCACCACATACTGACATACTATATTGGATTATGACGAGTGATGGTCGTAGAAAATGATAGAAATAGAAATGATCATGGAATTTTTACCAACAAAAAGTGTTTATAACTCTTGTCTAAATTTCTAAAGAAATTTACTAATTATACCATCTCAAATTATAATATATGATTAATATCAACACCTATCACTTTTTAAATCACTATTTATCTTTTCAATAATTAATAGGGAGTCGGATTAGTCAATGTAGTCATTTAAAATCAAATTCAAAAATAATTATAAAATCACTTTTTCTAAAAAATGGCCAATCTGAAAACAAGGTCAAAAATGATTTTCTAGAAGAGATTTTATAAGAAATATATCTGCTGATTTGAAAATTATTTGAAACGAAAAATATGTAGATATTTTCTTTGAAAAAAGATGCAGTTACTAAATGTCTCAACATAAATCAAGTTCCATTAGTAATTTTTCTATCAACTAGATTATCAGTGTAATCTGTATCTGAATTTCTCTTTCACTCAGTATTATCATTAATTGAATGTTATAGACCAGACTGTGAAGTTTCAACACATTTCTTGAAATCATTTTTAAAAGCTTTTAAATGAAATTGAATTAAAGCCGTGCAAGTTTACATATAGTGACCATAGTGTCAGCAGTAAAGTAACCAATATATCCACGTGTATCAAGAGCAATCATCAATCATCGTCAATAGTCCAAATAGTTCAAAGATGATTGGTTAACAATTTGAATAAGTAAGATTAATTAGCAACATTTATTTCTTTATCACATAACTAGCTGAATTAATTCAAATCAGATATGGTGCAGATTGTCACATTAATATATTGTTCAAGATGAATATACCATTACCTCTTTTACCTTTATTATATTTTTCTTTTTCGTTGTTGTCCATTGTGATTCTGTCACCTTTGTACTAGGCTAAGGAATCTTTGCTTTGTCACCCATTGTGTTTTTGGAACAGCCAGAATCCAAGTAACACAGTTGTTGTTCCTTAGCCTGCCACCATACCTACACGAGAATAGATTTTTGTGACCTATTTGTTTTTATAGGTCCATGGTTGTTGGTGGCAAAATATTTTGAAAAATAATTTTGTGGAGACCCATAACTATTTATATATGTTCCTTTTGGCACCCAAATTTGTTTAATTTTGAGATATTTTATATTTGTGCCTTTAGGAACCCAAATTGGAATGGTTTTCATGTGTTTGGGTCTATACCAACAATTATTTTAATTGTGTCCATATTTTCTACAAATTATGTACATTGAAATGTCTGGATTAATTTCATTTCTATCATTTTCAGATTGATTATATCCAAGTCCTTGTCTAACTGTATTAACAATTTGTTTCTTTAATAGCATATTCAACGATCTTTTACTTTTGAAAATTTTTCCTAAAGTCGTTGATAGTTGTTGGACTTGTGCTTTGAGAGATTCATTTTCGTTTAATAATTGTATGCATTTTTTAATGGAATTTTCTCTCCTCGTGTTTTCGCTTTCTTTTAAAATCATAATTTCATTTTCAAGTGATTTTATTTTAATTTCTGATTTTTTAGTCTCCTCCTCGAATAATGGACACTTATCACACTTAGGGATCCTATTTTGATAGTTTTTAGCCGATTGATCAAGTTGTTTATTAAATCTATCAAAGTGTCTTTTTGTGATTCAAGTTTGGCGTACTTCTCCCTAAATCGTTCAAAACAGCCATTTACTTCGTGGAAATATATAAGTAATTCTGAGTGAGTGAGTTTTGATACCTCGCTTGGCTCATCATCGTCGCTATCAGTTATATTACCTTGAAGGCACATATCTGCTTTCTCACTCTCATTACAAGTATTTTTATTATCTTCATCACTTGTATTCCACGTGGCTACAAAATTTCTCCTTTTTGATTTCTTTTCAAATTCGTGTCAGCTTTGAGGACAATTGGGCTTGATGTGTCCAGGTTGGTTGCACTTATGACGGATGATTTTTTGCTGTTCTGGGTTATCTGGAACTTTGATTATTCTGCTTTTTAATTTTTGATTTAGAGCTGGATTTCTGTATTTGCGGTTCCACTTTTTGAATCTCTTTATTACCATTGCCTGCTCTGCTACCCATCATCATCATCATCATCGTTACTTTTGGTTGTTCCTTTGAGAGCTACTGATTTCTTGCGAGTATCTCCTCCTTCACGTTCTTCCTTGAATTTCATTTCTAGCTCATAAGTGGTGATATTTCTGATGAGCTCTTCAACTTTGATTTGTTTTAAATTTTTCGATTCTTGTATGGCAGTCACTTTTGCTTCCAAACTTCGTGGAAGGACTCTAAGGATTTTTCGGACTATTTCTAATTCTGTGTATGATTTTCCAAGAGCTTTTGATTTGTATACAATATTGGAAAGTCGTTCGTACATCTCTTTAACATTTTATTCCTTTGCCATTGTAAAATTCTCGTATTCGCTACTCAACATGGCAAGGTGAGATTCCTTGACTTGAGATGTTCCTTGACTTGAGATGTTCCTTCGTGAGTCACTTCTAGTGTGCGCCATATTTCCTGCGCAGTTAGACAATGTGAGACACGGTTAAATTCAAATTGATCTAATGAACAAATAATAGAATTCATAGCTTTAGCATTAGCATTTTGTAATTTATTTTCTAGCTCTGTCCATTGATCCATCGGTTTATCTATTTCCTGATTATCTACAATTATAGTTGGTGCTCTATAACCTGTCTCAGCAATATTCCAAACATCAATGGTTTTCAGAAAAATTTTCATTCTATTTTTCCAGTAAGCATATTCACCATTGAACAATGGTGGTCTAACTATAGATCGACCCTCAGCAAAAGCAGTATTAAAAGAAGCCATTTCTAAAAATTCAAATTTGTAAAAAATTGGTCTTTGAAAAATCAAACCTTTTAAAACATAAATGACTATTGTTCCTAGCTCTGATACCACTTGTAGGATCAATTTCACCCTATAGGGGGGTGAATAGGGTGATACTATCAATTATAAAAAAATTATCGCGGAAGTTTATAAAATAATCTCAATACAGATATATCAAAATTATAGCAGCACAAATATTAGCAGAACAATAAATGCAGCAATAGAATGACACAGAACTTACCTAGCTCCAGCAAAACTCTGCCTACGTGTTGCCCCCAAGATTTCTACTAGAAATTAAGCAGTCAGACACTTACACACGTAAACTCGCGACACCTGCTAGCCTTAACTCTACGCTCAAAACCCTGCCACAACTCAGCCACTGAGTTGCGAATTCTCAAACTACGCTACGTAGTTTGTCCCCTAGTCACACGACTAGAAATTACAACGGTTTAAAAAGGAAAATACAATTTAAACACAATTTAAAACAAAATAAAACCCTAATTATAAGCCTTTTATTATAAACCCAACACAAAGGTAAAGGGCGACCCAAATATATTCTTTCTCCTTTTCTTTTGTCGGCCCGTTCCTTTGTGTTTGTGATAACGGATGTTCTCGTTCGTCCGTCCGTTCCTCTGAAATTAGGGCTTTGTATATGAAGTCGTCGCTTTGTCAAATTATTGATGATGCTTCGAATCCTTTCTTCGGCTGATTATATTGCTCGCGGCTTCTTCAATTTAGTCGAGTACTAGTATGTGCTTTTACTTTTCAATTTGCTTATGCTCGACTTGAATCGAGTTCAAAGATTTGTTCTTTATTGCTTGAACTCGAATGATCCAACTGCCGATGATGTTACTTGTTTATATAGGGTTCGAAACCCTTAATTTTCGTTCGTATATATTTGTTTGAGTTCATCAATTTTTTTGTTCCGGCCGTTCGATTTTGTTTTGATGCTGATGATGATTTCTGACTTGTTTATATCGAATAATTTTGTTTTACTTGATTAATACGGTTTTGATCGATTTCGTGGCCACCATGGCTTGACTTGATTTGACGATGTATTCTCTGATTTTCTTAATACCACGGCTTTGGGTTTCTGCATTTGAACTTGACATTTTTGACTCGGCCACGACTTTGTTTTTGGTTCGAACTTCTGTATCACTGTATATGTGCTGTGATTGAACTGCAGCTTGATTTGTAATAATTTGAAAAACTCTTGCGATACTGTTTTGGTTTGAAGTGCTACTGCTAGTCCATTTGTTGTTGCTGTTGGTCTGCACTATGATTCTCGAATCACTTGTAGTTGGTCTGCACGTTGTCTGTTGGAGTTTGCACTGTGCAGTCAGGTCTGCATTTGCTAGTGTACTTCACTTGAACTTGATACTGGTTGTTTCATGTGACGTTCATTCTCGTAGCATTTTCAACTTGATACATTGATCACTATATTTTATGTTGTCTAGTCTCTTAGCATATATATGTTACCTGTTGTACATAACTTGAAGTCTAGTTGTTATGTATGCTTCAGTGTTGCATTGACTTTATGTAATTTGTATTGGATTGATGTATGCATGCTATAACATACTCGACCTGATGCTTGAGTACATGTGTTTGATGTTCCATGGTTTCTACATTGTTTGAGTTTATCATGGTTTGCACTTTGATGCTGCCTGGATTATGTCACTGTTATTTGATTCAATCGAGTCTGGTACCTTTTGTAGCATTCTTTTGTTATTTGATTCATTGATCTTTTGCATATTGCATCACTGTAGTCCGAGCTCTGTCTTCACTGCATATTTATCACTGTCTATATTATGTTCCTTCAAGCCAGTTTGCAGTTTGCTTTGCTGCACTGCTGTCACATTGTTTTAAACTCGTTTATCCATATATGCACATTTGAGTTTCACTGTGTTTAACCTATTTTTTTTACATGTGCATGGCTTGCTGGTTCGATGTACTTGAATATGGTATGCACTATGACTCGAGTCTTCATTTGATAGTTGTTTGATATTCATATAATTTGGTGGCATGGTCATCTTTGTTTTGCTCGAGTCTTGATTCTACTTGCTGTTCACTGGTCTGGTTGCACTTTTATATGTACGCTTATCTTGGTTTGTCGAAACTACAGTGGCATTTGCATATGTATTCATCCTTTATAGTTGTTGTTTTCACTGTTGGTTTCAATTTGTGTATGGTTTTGTACATTTGCCTTGAGTCTGATTTGGTGCTTTGTTCATTTGAGTCATGTTAGCTGTGGGTCATATTCGCCTTTGATTCATGCTATACATATTGAGTCTGATTTGCTCCCGACCGTTATTGCATTTGTACATTTGGATTTTAGTCGAGGCTTGTTTTAGTTGTCTTGACCATTTTCATGAACTTACACCTGTGTTGAATCCATCTTGGGGCTCGGGTTTGATCTTGTGCTGATATTGTGATATTATTTTTATTGCATTTGAGTTGAACCCGTCTTTTCATTTGGGTTTGACCTATGCTCACCTGTCCTTGTAACTTTTCAAGTGTATATATTGGTGTGCACAGCCTTGTGGCATGTACAGTGATACACTGTGTATGTCACAAGCTGTTCGTGTATGATGAATTCAAATTTAAATGATGATGAACAACCCAAGTAACTGAGGCAAATAATATTTTCAAAATTACATTTTATTTTATACTGCAAAAATATTTCCTTTTCAATTTTACTACGTCAGTATTTATCTTTGCGGATTGCTCAGATGCTGGGTTCAATCTGGAATGAAGCTAAAGATAAATATAGGTGAATGAGCGATATGTAGTGAGGTGTATTTTTAAATGGAAATGTATTGTAATTGCAAATTGTATATCTATAGTGAGAGCTCAAATTTGTAAATATTTGTTTAAATAAAATATCCGTTTGAATTTAAATACCGTGTTATTTATCTTATTCAGCAAATATTTATTTAATTACGTGAAAAATAAAATAGTACATTAAAAAATACATTTAAATGAATATATATATATATATATATATATATATATATATATATGTTTATTATCATTAAACAAAAATCATATACTCGCATATTCAACAATAGGTGGCAGAACATGCCTGAATTCCGAGAACCCCACCAACTGAAATTACTTAAATGGTCAGTTCATGCGCATTTGCCACATGGGGTATTGATATAATAGGGTCCTTGCCTCTAGCTAAAGGTGGTGCAAAGTACGTCATCATTGTAGTTGACTATTTTACTAAGTGGGTGGAAGCTGAGCCCCTTGCTACTATAACGACGAAGAAAGTAATCAACTTTGTTGTGCACGACATCATCTAGTGCTTTGGCCTCCTATAAATGATTGTAACTTATAATGAGACCCAATTCGATAGTGCTAAGTTTAATAGTTTCTGTCGATGCTATTGCACCTAGAAGAAATTCTCGCCAGTAACTCACCCTCAAGCGAATGGACAAGTTGAAGTTGTTAACAGAGTCATAAAGTGCATTTTGAAGAAATGACTAGAGAATGCTAAAGGTAAGTGGTTCTATGAGCTTCCCATAGCCTTATGGGCATATCGAGCTACCCACAAGTCCACGATCGGCCATACTTCATTCGCATTTTGTTACGGCTCCGAAGCCGTTATTCCAATTGAGCTAGAAGTGCATTCTCGCCGTGTGACTTATTACGTTCCGGGGACGAATGCCATCCTATTTGAAGAATCTCTAGATCTATTAGATGAGAAGCATGAAGAGGCTAATTTGAGGGCAGCTGCACATCGCAGCCAAGTCGCCCGATTACACAATGCCAAGGTCAGACCTAGAACCTTTAGAGTCGGCAATCTCGTACTTAAGTGGTTCTATCCGGTCCCTTCGCATGTGAAGCCGGCATGGGAAGTACCGTATGTCATCGAATGTAGGCTTGGAGATGGCACATTCAAGATATAGGCTATTAATGGTCTCACTCTACCGAGAGCATGGAACAACGAAAATCTCCACCGCTATTACATATAACTGGCTTTTACTCATTTAGTTTTCTTTTCTTTTCAAGTTTGTTTATGCAATTTTAGAATTTGTACTTGTAATAAGGCAATTGATTTTGCCATGATTTTTATTTTAGCAATAAAGCGCAGACTCATCAAGTCAGATTAGGGACTCCCAAAATGCATCTTGCAACTACTATGACGTACGAAGAGATGAGTTCCATCTTATAGCCGAAATTATTCAAATAGAGAGTGCTATTGATCCGATCGGCCACTCGCTAAATGAAACCCCAAGCTCGGGGACAAACGACAATTAATTAAAAGAGAGCTGAAAAACGACAATTGTCCAACAAACTTCGGCTCCCAAAGTGCGAGCTGAAGTGCAAACTCCAAAATCCAGATGTGAATCGACCATCCAGCTCGAGGAGGATGGATCTGTCCATCCACGACCTCACCTCTTTTCAAGCTCGAGGAGGATGGATCCATCCATCCACGACCTCACTTCGTTCTAAGCTTGAAGAGAATGGATCCATCAATCTATGACTTTTCTTACTAGATTAAGGAGGATGCGATCCGATCATCCACGACCTTAACCAACTCCTTATTCCCAAAGCATGAATAAGATCCTAATCCTTAAATAGATGTGATCGACCGTCTGTCAACTGATTCTAGATTCATGGAGTGTGAACTAGAGTATAAACATTAAACGGGTGTGATCGACAACCCGTAATATAACTTACGTCCTCGGAGTGTGGATGTAATCCTAAACAATAAGCAAGCATGATCGACCATTTTCTTACAAACCTAATCCCTAGAGTGTGAATGCAAATGCTCGCAAATTAGCAACTGTGATCCAACCGCTCTAACTCATTTTACTTTAACTGGGTTCCAACTAAGTTAAATCGAAGTTAGTAAAGGTGGAGAACGACTGCCAACTAACTATGTCAATTATCCCCAGAACTAGGGGCATAACTCAAGTACCAACCGCCGACTGAGATAATGCAACGTTGGAACTCGACTCAACTTTTGATTATTACCCGAGGCCATGACCTCAGGACTTAAAGACCAAACTCAAGTTCGACTAAGAGACTTAAGATTCATGAGTACATTGAATGGAAATGTGAATGCTTAAGTACTTAACAAATAAACGCAGAGTTATGCCAAAAATAAAAAAGGAATTTTATTCATACTATCCTTCAGAAAAGAGGTGCCAAATCTGTCCAAAGAATTCCTACAAGCAAGGTGCCATGCCCGCATCTATACATGGCCTACAAAAGCAAAAGAAAAGAAGCTTATTCTAACCACATACAAAAGAAGAAATCCAAATGATATTCTACGCCTTCGATTTCCTATTCTTTTTAGTTTTCTTTTGCGTCGCTCAAGCTACCATCCGGGCCTCTTTTGGAACCCTTGCCTCCCTGGCTCGCTTCAGTTAGCTTGTCTCCAACCGGGCGAATCGAGGCAATCTCCCCTTGGGAGCCCGATGGGATTGAAGTATCCTCCGTGTGTTAAGCTGGTGGAATAGTGGCACTTTCGATACCAGAAGAATAAAGCGTGCCAGTCTCAATCATGATGCCACCTAGAGAAATCATGAGAATCGGGGTCGGGCCAGGACCCACCATACCATCGCTGGCTCTAATATCCTGCTCCATCTTAGCCTTAATTACCCTCGTTATTTGTCCCTCCCGGTCTACGCGCTTGCTCATTGGGATACTGCTTGTCGGACCCGAGGAGCCCGTGATAATAACATCTTCATCCCCATTAAAGGGCACTTCAATGATCGGATCGCTTTGGCAGCTGAGAAGCACTTCCATCAGTTGGTCGTCAAACATGCAGCCGCTATCATGCATTTCTCTGGTCGAAGTTGTAATCGTCACAGCTATGGCCTATGTTATTAACGCCTTCTGCTTGTGATGAACTTCTTGAGTTGTAGGAGGGTCGGCCGATGTGAAATCTAAGGCTAAATAAAGATAGGTGAATACGTTAGTAATGTCCTCTAATAATGTTACTGCATTTTTAAGAATAGGAGAAGTGTCCAGAGTACCTTCCTCAGATTGGCTACCAGGTTGAGACAGCATGCCTTACGAGCTATGCCCGATGGCTGGAGAGAGATGTGGCCTACCTGGATCATACTCTGAGATGACTGGAGGGTCAATAGAAGATGTTGGTGCAATTTGAGATGCTAGGGGAATTTCAGAAGCAACGCCATGGTGTTCACCACTAGTTCCTTCTTCGATCTCTGAGTATTTGGCAGCCAGGGCATCTCTCTGAAGCGAGATGGTTATGTCATTAAGAACTTTGGGCTCATCTCCGATCAACACTTGAGTTTCCAATTCAAACTCATCGATAGTTGCAACTTTATGGGTCACCTTTTCATCCTCAACCATGCATTTCCAAGCCTTATACAATTGGAAGGGATAGTCCTCGCCAAGTCAATTCAAGTTGCGGTTCCTCAGGACATTTGCATTGCAGCTTACCAGGAGGTCCTCAAATTCACTTTCCATCTTGACCTCAACGGCTTTTATTTCCCTTTTCAACACTGGTGTTAGCTTCTTCGGCCTTTTGATTTGTGACGTCCCTCTCCTCTCTAAGCTTCACCACCTCCTCGCATGCTTCCTGGGCAACCTTATTAGCTTCATCTTTTTCTTTGGTTGCCTCAGTCAGCTTTTCCTTTAATTTGGCAATTAATTTTAGCGCGGGATCCCTTTCTTGAATGATTATGGTGTTGCGATGCCACATCTATTGTGCCAAGTCCATATGGGTTTTTCTCATTTCTTCCATGGACTTTTTAGCTTCCTTGGCTCTCTGGTCAGCTACCATCTCAACTTTTCTTGAGGACTCGAGTTCATTGGAGAGCATCTCTATTATCTTGTCCTTGTGAGAAAGATCACCCTCCAATTTCTCAATTGCCTTGGCTTGTTCAAAGGACACAGCCGAGACCCGCTCTGCCATCTTCACCCACTCATAGTATTGGATGTATGCATCATGCACATAGTCTTGCGCCAGTTTTTCTATGTTGTTTGAGATTTCCTTCAAGTTGGGGGAAAAGTGGAAACCATTGAAGCATATGTTTGGAAAATCTTTCTTCAGTTTAGCAATGCGGATGGCTCCTTCCCCCGTTGGCTTTATAGCGGATTCTTCTACGACAACGGGAGGGGCTGTTTCACTTCTATGGTGTTGTTCTCTAGTTTTTGGAGCGTGAGATAGCGCTGCCTGGTGCGAAGATTCAGAAGGGGGCTTGCTGGGGCCAGAAGGTTTAGAAAGCTCTTTCAGTGGCGGAGATCGTGACCTGGAACAACACTTACTTTGGTGCAAATTTTCTTTTTCCCTGTCATAGCACTCATTTTCCCAGCTGGAATGGTAGCCACAACCATAATCTCTCTCACTCTCACGACAATGCAATTCAAAATGTGTTCTAGACGGCTGGCGCGAAGATCATCAAGCATAGAACCTTGTTTCACCATTGTATCTATAAAAAAAGAACAAGGAAACCAGTCACTACTAGATATTGAGAAGCACGTGATGGAATGTCGTGAAGTGTGTGTATGCATGTGTAAACCCCCCAACCGACCGGTTGTAGCAGCTTTTCTTATTGGAGTTAACTCCCCTATATCTATTGAAGTTAGGCCTACGCCGATTCCTGAAGGGGAGTAGAGCCCCTCTAACCCAAGATCAGGGGGACGGTATGTCTACGGGACTGGGAATATCTGTTAGCCCCTTTAGCAAGCTTTCCATCTATAGGAAAGAGGTCTCCGGACCTATAGAAGTAGTAAAAAGTTGGGCTGCTTCGGTGCTCTTTTGCCTCTTTTTTTAACGAACGGGAGTTTTGCCTTTTCTCTTTAACATGGATGATTGAGGGTCATGTGGAGGCATGACCGTGGGCTCTTGACCAACTTCTATACCCTCATCATTGCGAGGTTTGACGATTATTATGCCGGTCTAGGCCTGAGCTCCCTCGACTTAGGGCATGAAAGGATCCCATCTTTCGTCTTGTCTTATTAGGGCCACTCTTGGTACCCCATGAGCCTTATGCTCTGTCCTTGCTCTAAAAGCCCGGCAGCTATCAAATTGTCGTCGGTGACAACTTCGTCTATTTCCCTTAATTCAACAGGCACTGCCTAGAGTGTCCTCACAAGCTCTTTACACTGGACTCCTTTGGGTCGTGGAATAGAAGCTGTAAAAGAAACACAACAACGAATTCAACATCAATCTGTATTATCCAGTCATGGTTAACAAAGAAACAAGTAATAGAACTTACGTCTGGCCGACCACTGCCTGGCGAATCTTGGTGGGCACCTCACGTAAAACCACTCCATTTTGAAGTAACTTAGCTTGCCCTATGTGCCTGCCATAACTTGGCATACCCTAACAGCTTCCAGGAAGGTGAATGATGGATTATTCGCTCGACTCTTGACATTAAATAAATACCTGACCTCGTCGACAGTTGGAGGACAGAAGTGATGTTAATGTACAAGCTATTGAGTAACATGTATCCATTAGGGTGGAGCCGAATGAACTGGTTGAATGGGGCATTGTTCCAGTCCAACACATGAATTTGTTGCATGCGATGAACCCTTCCGGGGGATTGTGTGCTCTATCTTTCGGTCTTAGTAATTGAACTTCTTCCAAAGATAGTCCGTGTCTAAGGCAAATTCTGCCTAGCATTTATTCTGTAATCTTGGACCAGACGGAATCTTTTAGACTCATTATCACCACTGCATCCAGCAGTTCGTCTGGAGCAGGATTCACTTCATCTGTCGGGACATCAGACCTTTCTATTCTTGGAAATGGAGGACTTAGAACTTGCTGCTTTGAGCCTCCAGGATCCATAGCTATTGAATTCGGTAAAAACCATATTAGATGGTAAAAAAGACTCGTGTCCCCTCGGTGCAAAGTGGGTGATCATGTTCACATGTTGTGTAATGAAGTGCTACACAGTACTCTAAATTTCTACATGGTTAAAAGATGGTAAAGAGACAAGACTTCGAGATTTGATCAAAGCGATTGTCTTTGTTGACCATCTCAATCGTGCCATTCCAACTTAGGAGAACAATTCATGTTCAAATTTGTTACATTTAACAAGTTACAGAACGAGTTTGAGGGATTATCACATATGCCATTTTATGGTCGAGTTCAAATATGCAAGGTTGAAGCTCGTCGGAGTCAAGTGTTTGAGTATGCAAAACTCATAATGTTCGTATCCATTATAATTCATTTCAGATTGTTCCCTTGAAGCAAGCTTTTGTATCGATTACATGTCACTCATTCGTATCGATCAATGATTCAGATAGATCGCCTCCTTTGGGTTGATAACTTGTTTGTATCGATCATTTCACCCATAGCCTTCATTCGTATCGATGCTCCCCATATTCGTCATTCCATCACTTCGTATCGATCCATGGCTTGGATTTTTGATCGATCAGAAGACATCTCACCCATATCGATATGAGTTGCTCCACCTCGGATCGATCAACAAGCCAATTTTCCCACATCCATCCCCTTGCATCGATACGAGGTCGCCACTTGAGTTAGATAGACCTAGAGTCAGTGACTCACTGCCAATTGATCCTCTCCACCTACCCTCCTTCTTCTCTAAATCACCAAATTTCCATTAGCCACACTCTCAACCTTACCGTAGTCACACTTTGACACCAACAACGCTGGAGATGGTCGTTATCGTGAATGAAATGGCATGAAACTTAAGTCTCGTCATTGTAAGCATGATTTTATCAATTATTTACCTAGCTAGAAGGATCTGGGTTAAAGGTTAGCAGTTTGGTACTTGGAGACGAAAGATCTACAGTTTCTTCTTTTTATCTAGTGGATACGAAGTGGCAGTAAAAGCAAGATGGAAAAATATGCTAATTACAAAAAGTATTTATACTCGTTCGTATCCAACATAAAAGACAATTTGTATCCGAGTTTCCTCACCGATTGAATCACTCAATGTGCCCATCAATACGAAGCGCATCTTTCGTATCCATCCATACAAAGCCCATTTAAACTCCAACATATCATATCCATCGATACAAAGCATTCTCATGGGTTTATGCTTTTAACTCTCGTATCGATCACTATCGATAAGAAATCCACCCTAACGCACCCCAAATCGATCCAGGAGAGGATCGATATGAAGAAGGACATCAAAACAACCATCAATCGTTTTGCAACTCGGATTTAATATCGATCCAGGAGAGCATTTGCGACGATCCACATTTCGGAAGGTTTAAATCGACAATAATCCACACATGTCCAACTTAAACAATCGAAAACGTAGATAATCAATGGGGATATTTAAGAAAATTAAGAAAAGAAGAAGAAAACAAACACAGAATCTCGCAACAGAATGACAAAATATAATAATCAAATAAAACAGTTCACGAAGCTGTTTACTATACATTTGATTATAATCTGTACAAAATTTATCAACGTTATATATACATCAGGGATAAACAAAATGCAACAGAATAGCATGATGTAAAGAATAATAATATGCCAAATCTTCGTCTTCATCCTCCAGAGAATAATCTTCAATACACTGAACACTTAAGACTGACCAGAGCGTAATTAAAAGACAAAACATTCGAGTCAGGACTAAAATACTCTTATGTAAGTCAAATCTATATCGCATAAAACAAGATTGTCGAGGTGGTAGAGAAGTTTATGGGATTTTACATCTCCTATCCAGTGTATAACATGCGTGCAATACCTTAAGGGATGTTATGGGATTTTCCATCTCCCGAGGATCCGTTATATTATTTATATATAATAGTATACGCTATAGTAGGAAATGTCTATCAATAAAATAAATGTCAAAATAGCGTTACGGCATTACATTGATCCACCTTAGCACATTTTATAACATGTAGTCTATGCAGGTCCAGTAACACAACTAGTAATGTCGGTAGCCAGTGAGTCCCATATAAGTACAATGCTAAACCAAAGTCGTAACGGGCTTGCATAAGGATAAATATGACAAGGCACGTGAGGCAATGTCCGAGTTATGATTCAACCAGTTTACCCTTTCTGGCCGGTCATAACCCATCCGTGGCCGACGACGATAACCAATCCGAACAAAAAGGTGCACCTATCGGTCAAAATCACAATAGTGATACGAGGGATCAACATCGCTAGAGGTAGCTAACCTAAATGGCTAGACATAGGCATCTGTTTTAGTCAATTTAATTATGACACAAGTGTCAAGGCTATCCATCATCGTTCTCTTACTTCATTCCAGTAAATGTTCGCCAATTCAACCACTACATTCTGGATATCATCCACCGCGTACACGGTTGTCAATGTGGTTGCAATATTGACAGAGAGTATGCCAATAAGAGGTCCCAGTCTCTTTAATAACCAAACGTCGTTTTACACACCGGTTGGTTCTTTTACATTTCGAAAACGATTCATATTTGATATCAAAGTGTCATATCCGCTTCAAAATCAAATCCATTCGAAATCATTATATTTATTCAAAATATACCATATCATTTTTGCCTTAATATCTCGATTCGCTTTCAAAATTTGTTTCGAATTTCAATTTAAGTTATAACATCATTTTAACCTTATTCGTATTTAAATCCAAGATTTAAATATAAACATTCCACCCTTGACCAGTTTGAATTTTAAGAAAATAGTTTGTATAGTTTAAAAATAGCTTAAATAGTTAAAATAGTTTAATAGAAAATAGTTTGAGTATAGAAAATGGTTTATATAGTAAAATAATTTGGAAAATCAAAATAATTTGAATATTTAAGAAGATAGATTTTAAATAGTTTGTACTACAATAATTTATTTGAAAATAGTTTCAAAGTCAAGATGATTCAATTTCAAATTTTCCAATTTAAATCAATTTCAATTTCCATTTTATTTAATCGATTCAATTCCAATTTCAAGTCTAATTTTACTTTGATTCCTCTTTTAATTCAAATAAACTCGATTTCGAATTAGTTCAATTTCGCTTTCAATTCTAATTGATTTCAATTCCAACTTGAATAAATTTCAATCCAATCCCAAATTAATTTTAAATTTCAATTACAAATTAATTTCAATTTCAATTCCAATTTAATTTCAATTTCAATTACAAGGTTGGATATATATCATTTCAATTCAAAATAAATGTCATAGGTATATATCATTTCAACCTATTTCTAAATTTATTTAAAATAATTCGGTTACAGTTTTATATACTTTAAATAATATACAAGAAGATAATATGATATATCAAAATATATAAATATCCAAATCATCTAAAATATCAATCCATTTTCATCCATCACAACCAGCATCCAAACAGTCAATAATCATAATAATTAACCAAATATCAATAATCGAGAGTATTAACTAGCAATTATTTCTAATTTAATTTAACTGTCAATTCAGCTTCTATCAATTAATTCTGATGTCGACTTAAATATCAAATAAATTTATCAAACAACAATCAATAAATTTAAATCACATCATAACTTCAAATTTAACTAACATAAAAATATTATAGTCAATCGTGAGTGTATAAAACACTCACCTTTATTTGAAACTTAAAATTTTTCCAGCTTCAAATAAATTTTAGACCAACTCCGTAGCATAGCCTTCGTCAATATGATTCCAACGCCACTTGTTTCATCCGAATCGGACCTTGTACGGGAAAGTTATGCAATTTATTAATAAACGATAAAATTTTAAAATCTTAACTAACAAAATTAAATAAAATAAACGAGTTTACCTATCTTCTTCCCTTACGTACAACACGTAGCCGAGAATCCATATACACGAATCATGATTTACAAACGTACAACACAAAGGTAACCGGACCACGATCTTGATGTACCCACACGCGCGCCTCCTTTAGAGCCACCAACGCCAGGCAACGCGAGCCTTCCACCGCCGCCGTTAACAAGAATGAACCCAAAATGTGCGCAAGCTTCAAAGCCAGATTCTGACAATTTCGTGATGTAAAAGCACAAATCAACCGTATGGATTTGAAGAGGAGATTGGGATATACAACTTTCATGTTGGAAGTTTTTAATTTCCTTGAGCGAATTGCGAGAAATTAAGGAGGGAAAATTGATCAATTTCGGCCGTTGAAACGATGGCGGCTACAGATACTAGGGTTTCCAGAATATTATAATAATATTTTTCTCATTATGCATGCCGTATTTATACGGTTAGGTCCAAAACAACCCGAGCTCCAATCGAAGCGTACCGCATAGAGTTAATAATGTTTTACATCCATTTCAAAAACAATGGAATTAGTCTCGAGGCCTAATTCGATCATATGCGGAAGATAGCTTTGAAAACCGATAAATTTTAAGCAAATTCCTTAAATTTATTTCTATGCATTTCAAATTTGCACGGCCAAACGACAAGTTTGGCCGCTACGAAACTTGAAATCCTATAATTTACTATTATGGATCCGATGAAACTAGTTTCGTCAAAATCCGAGACGGTGGCCAAAATGGCTATTTCTACTCGTTAATTATAACATAAAAATTCAATTTTCTAATTATCCATATTTAATTCAAATTTTAAGTGTTAACCGTCTTCTTTCATATTTAAATAAAATTTAAATCAACTTTTAACATCATTTTCATTCACATAAAATTCAGAATTCAAGTATTCAAATAATTTTCAATATTGAATTTAAATAATTTAATTACCTAATAAAATCAATAATAAATCATTAAACATTAATTTCTAACCATTTTTATTTAATAATCACATTAAATTTAATAATTTAAAATAGTTAAAAATTAGGGTCATTACATACTCCCCCACTCAAAACTTTTCGTCCTCGAAGAGGGCTAAGTATAGAATTTAACACTTGATATATTTTATTCAAAACAATCAACTTATAAAGCATTAAAATATTATTTACAAAACCTTTATTGCACTCTTGTTATGCCCCTTTGATATTGGCTTTACAAAAAATATAACATATATATAAACAAGTTATAAATTTTTTTAAACTTCAGAATTTTTCTAACTCTTGAATTTACGAAAAATTTCGGAAGAGTCTCCTTTGCGCGGCACGATCGGAATTTTTTTAAAATATAATATATAACACAAATATACTCAATATATATCAAATATACATCTCATCTCAATGATGAGGCATCCCGAAGGGAAAAATATAAAATCGCGTATGTAATCCGAGATACATACCTTATTGTTTCTAATACGAGGGAGTTCGCTCGTATTAAGTAAGCAAAAGCAACATAATGCGCAATCGAGCTCCAAAAGCAAGTATATGCCCTCCATACCTACTAAACACTTAATAGTAAAGGAGAAATGTATATGGAAAGAGAAATCAATGTATAACATATCTATACAACAATTATATAAGCAAACATTGCCATGCAATAAAGAAACATCCAAATAACCATATTCATGCAAGTTTTATTCCTAACCATACTATTATTCAATGTCAACATTTCCATTCATATTCTTACATTTCTGTTAACATTCATTTCATTAATATTTTAATTAACTCGGTTTACATTTACATCCAATTTATTTGCACTCACTTTATTTACTTCTTAATTGATTAGCATTCCCTTCCATTTATTTTAAATTAATTCACATTCACTTATTTACATTCATCGAAATCAAATTTCTCTTATATTCAACGATTAAAGTTATTACATTCAATTTAACTTTACAACTTAAGCTCATTTCATTTTGAATCAAATTCTATTTTATGTGACTCATTTTGTTAATTTATTCCCTTAATGGATTTTTGTTTATTCATTTCCATTAACTTCCCTTAAGTTAAATCAAACCTCAAAATTCATTTTACTGGTTTATTTCATTAATTCCATTTAACCTTGTTAAGTTAAATTAATTTCATTATCACTTAGTAATATTATTTATAAACCATTTAAGTATATTATAAACATTTTAAAAAATTGCAACTCATTTTTATTATTATTATTCCATGACTTAAATTCATATTAACCCGTTGATTCACCAAATTAGTTTATTTCATAAATTTAAATTCATATTAATAATTTTACTTCCATCTTTTAAATAGATTTCATTAACCTATTTCATATTCAATTGGGTAGCAACCAATTTATTTAAACTCGCTCCACTTACATTATTTATTGGTATCCAATTTAAATCAAGTTCAATTACTCAAATAGTTTCTTATACCCATTTATTTTTATTCAATTTCTTTCACAACTTAAGTTACATTTCATTTTAAAATTTTAGGTTCGTATTCATTTTATTAATTCATTTATAGCCTAAGTGGAATTAATTCACTTTACTAATTTATCTAGTTTTATTCAAATCAAATTCAATTCATTTAATCTTCATTAAGTTAAACTTTATTTCATTTGATTCATTTCTCGGTTTATTCAACTTTATTTAAGTTAAACTTTTTTCTTCTCTTTTCTATCATTCACATTCAACAAATTTAAAATTTTGTTTTTAGATTAATATTCTATAATTTATAAATTATTCAAACTTTTTCACATAAAATTTCATTTTATTATTTTATCTAATTCATTTCAAATACATTTCATATTTTATTTAAGCTCACATGAGTTAAAATATGTTTTATTTACTTTATTTCACTAACTTAATTTATTAACGTTATTAAATTAATTCTCTTATCTCATATCTAAAATTAAAATTTTCCCATTTTGTTTGCTAAACTAAAATGTGCAACTATTTTAAAATTTAGATTTACTTTCCTGTTCAAATTTATAAGTTATAAACTTATTTCTTATATGTAATAATTTTAGTTCATAAGTTCAAAATTCTTTCATATATAATTAATACTTAGAATATATTTTTTCATAATCGAAACTTGATTTAATCGAAAATAAAAAAATTTGGTAGCAATTTTCACTCAGAAACTCGAAAATGAATACCGGGGATGCTGCAGTCATCCCAAGAATTATTTCCTAGTCATTCAAGCGAGTTTAATGCTTATATTTTCTTCAAAAATATTTTCAAAATATTTTTCTAGTCAAAACTCTTTCAAATAATATTGATATTAATTTTGAAGGCTTCGATAATAATTTTGAGAAATCAACTGGGTTTAAATTATAGAATTCTCTGCTTTTAAATCTCTTCTATTTATGAGCTATATTTAAATAAACTCATACAATTTCATTACTTCATTTTGAAAATATTTCATTAATTTACAAATTTGTTATTTCAAACAATTCTAATTTTAATTAGATTTCAATTCAATATAATTATCAAACACTTCGTAAAATAAAATTCACAAAGTATTCGTTTTATTTTAATTCAACCAATAATCGATGATAACTAAATATTATCATCGCCTAACTACTAACATTCATTAATAATTGACATTTTATATATATAATATAATTTAGGTAAAATTATTCCATTTAACCTATTTTAAAACAATATTATGTCGACTTGCCTAGTTTAAATGTTTAGAAACTCCCGTCGATAATCGACCAGAATTCATAAACAACTTAATAGATAAGTATACACAATACAAAACATTTTATAATACTAACAAGTATGTTCTCTCATATATATACACTCAATCAGACTCATTCTAGGGTATTACTACCCTATCTCTAATGAGTTGAACCCCACAAACCTGAGGTTATCGCTAAACCTGGCTTTGATACCAACAACGACGACCCACATTTTGGAAGGTTTAAATCGACAATAATCCACATATGTCCAACTTAAACAATCCAAAACGTAGATAATCAATGGAGATATTTAAGAAAATTAAGAAAAGAAGAAGAAAACAAATACAGAATCTCGCAACGAAATGACAAAACATAATAATCAAATAAAACAGTTCATGAAGCTGTTGACGATACATTTGATTATAATTTATACATTTATCAGAATTACATATATACATCAGGGATAAACAATACGCAGAAGAATAGCATGGTGTAGAGAACAATAATAGTAATGATATACCAAATCTTTGCCTTCGTCCTACAAAGAATAATCCTCAATACACTAAAACTCAGGACTGACCCGAGCATAATGAGAAGACAAAACACTCGAGTTAGGACTAAAATACTCTTATGTAAGTCAAATCGATATTGCATAAAACATGATTACTGAGGCGTCGGAGATGTTTACCATATTTTGCATCTCCTATCCAGTGTATAACGTGCTTTTAATAACTTAAAAGATGTTATGATATTTTCCACCTCCTAAGGATCCGTTAAACTATTTATATATAATAGTATACGCTATCATAGATAATCTCTGTCGGTATAAATATCAAAATAGCGTTAAGGCTTTACATTGATCTACCTTAACACATTTTATAGCATGTAGTCTATGTAGGTCTTGTAACACAACCAGTAACATCGGTGGCCAGCGAATCCCCTATAGGTACAATACTAAACCATAGTCGTCATGGGCTGGCATAAGGATAAATATGACAAGGCTCGAGAGGAAATGCCCAACATAAGATTCCACCAGTTTATTCTTTCTGGCCGGTCGTAACCCATCTGTGTCCAACTGCGACAATCAATCCGAACAAAAAGGTGCACCCATCAAGTCAAAATCACAATAGTAATACAAGGGATCAACATCGCTAGAGGTAGCTAACCTCAATGCCAGACATATGCTCCTGTTTTAGTCATTTTAATTATAACACATGTGTCAAGGCTATCCATCATCGTTCTCTTACTTCATTCCAGTAAACGTTCACCAATTCAACCACTACATTCTGGATATCATCCACCACGTACATGGTTGTCAAAGTGGTTTCAATATTGACAGAGAGTATGCCAATAAGAGGCCTCGGTCTTTTAACAACCAAACGTCATTTTACACACCGGTTGGTTCTTGTACATTTTGAAAATGATTCATATTTGATATCAAAGTATCATAATACCTTCAAAGTCAAATCCATCTCTAAATCATCATATTTACTAAAAATATTCCATATCATTTTTGCCTTAATATCTCGATTTCGCTTCCAAAATTTGTTTCATATTTCAACTTAGGTTGTAACTTCATTTTAACCTCTTTCGCATTTAAATCCAAGATTTAAATATAAACATTCCACCCTTGACCAGTTTAAATTTTAGGAAAATAGTTTGAATAGTTATAAAATAGCTTAAATAGTTATAATAGTTTAATAGAAAATAGTTTGAGTATTGAAAATGGTTTATATAGTAAAATAGTTTGAAAAATCAAAATAATTTGAATATTTAAGAAGATAGATTTTAAATTTTTCATACTACAATAATTTATTTGAAAATAATTTCAAAGTCAAAATGATTCAACTCCAAATTTTTCATTTCAAATCCATTTCAGTTTCCATTTTGATTTAATCGATTCACTTTCGGTTCCAAGTCGAATTTTACTTTGATTCCAATTTGAATTCAAATAAATACGATTTCAATTTTAAATTAGTTCAATTTCACTTTCAATTCCAATTGGTTTCAGTTTCAATTCAAACTTGAATAAATTTAAATCCATTCCCAAATTAAATTTCAATTTCAATTTCAATTCCAAATTAATTTCAGTTTTAATTCCAAATTAATTTCAATTTCAATTCTAAATCAATTCAATTTCAATTTCAAATTAATTTCAATTCCAAATTAATTTCAATTTCGGCTATCCTATTTAATATGATTTAATTTCAACTCAATTCTCCAATATAAACCATTTGGATTTATATCAATTTCGCATTCGATTTTTAAAATATCGATTTAAATCACTTAAATCAATAAAATCCAAATCTTCAAATATAATTCAATTCCGAGCTCAATTTTGAAATAACTTTTTATATTAATTTTACTTAGCAATATTTATAGTTCGAATCAAAGTCCAATCTTTTAAAACAAATCAGTTTATAAAATTTAAACTATATTTTGATTTTAACTTCAAAATCTCAACTTCGATTACTTAAATAATTCCGGTTATCAAATTTAGATTTCAATAGTTCGAGCTCAAATTCGAAAATAATTTGATTTCCATAAATTCGATTTTTATTTCTTTAAATCAAATCATTTAAATAATTTCAAATCAAAAATTTTAAAATCATTTAATTTAACTAATCCGGTATTCGTATAAAATTCTTTATCCTATGGACAAGTGAAACAATTATTTCAATTTAATTCCGAGGATGGATATATATCATTTCAATCCACAATAAATGCCATAGGTTTATAACCTTTCAACCTATTTCTTAGTTTATTCGAAATAGTTCGATTTGCAGTTTATATACTATAAATAATATACATGATAATAATATGATATATCAAAATAAATAAACATCCAAATCATCCACAATATTAATCCATTTTCATCCATGACAACCAACATCCAAATAGTCAATAATCACAACAGTTAACCAATTATCAATAATCGGCAGTATTTATTAGCAGTTATTTCTAATTCAATTTAATTGTCGGTTCAAATTCTATTAATTATTTTCGATGTCAATTTAAATACCAATTAAATCTATAAAACAACAATCGATAAATTTAAATCACTTTATAACTTCAAATTTAACTACATAAAAATATTCTAGTCAATCACGAGGGTATTAAACACTCACCTTTTATTTAAAACTGAAAATTTTTCCGGCATCAAATAAATTTCAGACCAATTCCATAGTGTAACCTTCGTCGATATGATTCGAACACCACATGTTTCGTCCGAATCAGACCTCGTATGGGGAAGTTATGCAATTTATTAATATACGATAAAATTTTAAAAACTTAACTAACAAAATTAAATAAAATAAACTAATTAACGAATACCTATGTTCTTCCCTTACATACAGCACACAGCCGATAACCGATATACTCTAACCATGATTTACAAATGCACGTCACAAAAGATAACCGGACCATGATCCTTACGTACCCATGCATGCGCCTCCTTGAGAGCCACCAACGTCAGGCGTTGCGAGCCTTCCGCCGTTAGCAAGAATGAACCCAAAACGAGCGCGAGCTTCAAAGCTAGATTCTGACGATTTCATGACGTAATAGCACAAATCAACCATATGGATTTGAAGAGGTGATTGAGATCTATAACTTTCTTATTTGAAGTTTTTAATTTCATTGAGCGGATTGAGAGAAACTAAGAAGGGAAAATCGATCAACTCTGGCTATTGAACCGATGGTGGCCTTAAATACTAGGGTTTCCAGAATATTATAATAATATTTTTCTCGTTATGCTTGCCGTATTAATATAGTTAGGTCCAAAACAACCCGAACTCCAATCGAAGTGTGCTTCCTGGCGTTCATAATGTTTTGCCCCCATTTCTAACATAATGGAACTAGTCTCGAGGCCTAATTCGATCGTATGCGGAAGATGGCTTTCAAAATCGATAAATTTTAATTGAATTCCTTAAATTGATTTTTACATGTTTCATGCTCGCACGACCAAACGACAAGTCTGATCGGTATGAAATTTGAAATCCTATAATAATGTACTATTATGGATTCGATGAAACTGATTTCGTCGAAATCCGAGACAGTGGCCAAAATGGCTATTTTTACTCGTTAATTATAATATAAAAATTTCAATTTTATAATTATTTCTATTTAAATCCAATTTTAAATGTTAACCATCTTCATTCATATTTAAATAAACTTTAAATCAACTTTTGCCATTATTTTCATTCACATAAAATTCAGAATTCAAGTATTCAAATAATATCCAATATTAAATTTAAACAATTTAATTACCCATATGAATCAATATTAATAAATCATTAAATATTTATTTCTAACCGTTTTTATTCAATAATCACATTAAATTTAATAATTTAAAGTAGTTAAAAATACGGGTCCTTACAGGATCGATACGAAATTCGATCTAAAAGGAACCATGAATCGATGGAAGAACTTCTTTTCACCAAAATTGATTTAAAAAAAGAAAAGAAAAGGAAGAAGCAAGAACTTGACAACGACCCGTGGACGTGCAAGCATTAATTGGAGTCAGGTTAAAATATGTGCATGCATGCTATAATAACATTTGATTTTCAAAGTTAACGAGAATTGAATGCTTACCTAGTGGCAGCCAGAACAATCAACAACAAATTGCTAACACTTGACCTTTAACTACAACAAAAAATTGCATGATCATTAACATTCTATAATGCAATGTTTATACAACTGGAAATCAACCGAGGGCTGCATCTCTTGATGAAAGGACAACAACTATTCAGTAAATCAAATAGAGCCTTTTAAGAATGAAGATTGTAGCTTTTCAAAGCACGTCATGTTCACACAGGACGTACTTGGAGGGGGGCAAATGTTATCCCACCTTTTTGGCAAGGCCGTGATATCAATGACTTAACTAGAGACAGAAGACGTTCCGCTCTAAAAATCAATTATCTGCAAATTCACAATGGATACAAGCAAACTTGGTCCGATTCTGGATTGAGCCACAGTTGGCATGATATGACAAGCAAAGCTATGCAAGGCGACATTCTAAATTTCAGGTCAATCGGACTTCGTATGCTCGATTATAGAACGATCAAGATCCGTGTGGAGTACACCCATCTTGTATCCATCATTCCGTATCCATCCATCTGTATCCATCATTTCATATCCATCAGCATCAATACGAAATGAACATAACTCCATCACTCGACATCCATCGTTCATACCCGTTTGGTCCAAGCGCATAACAATGGACTTGGCACTTCCCAGATCGCGCTTTTCTTGGCCAACAACTGCATTTCTCATATCAAGCACCTGCTTGATCAATACGAATACAGAGCCTATAATCGATACAAAGACAGTGGCAAGGAATCAAGGTATTGGATGGATACGAAAGAAGCGGTCAACCTAAAAGAAGCGGTCCCTATGCACAAAATATGGATCTCCACAAAGCGTGCATGCCATGTCATCGACACGAAGAGATTGATACGAAGGAATCGATATGAAAACTTCAGCTACTCCATAGTTGCAACTTTGATCGATCAATAACTCCATAACCAGTAATCCAAATACGATGAGATTTTCACAAAAGGTTGGATATCATCTCAGGAACATCCATGATCGATTGCATCTCAATTGGAGAAACTTCTGATGGATACAAAAGCAATGTAGATTGATCAGGGATCGATCCCAAACGGCTCCAAATCGATTATGTGGACCTACCTAGGATTGAGAAAGGGTATTTTGAGATTCAAGGCAGATATTTCCATCTTCACGCTTATAAATAGCGCCCTCATGGCAACTAAAAAAGGACCTTTTTATGATGTTGCTTGAATTAAACTCCATTATAATTCAAGTATTAGCTGTTGTACTGCTATGACTCAGTTTCTAATCAGCAATAAACATCAAAACCTTCAAAATGGACGTAGGCTACAATGCTGAACCACTATAAATTCTTATTTCTTTATGTTATTTTTGGTGTGGTTGTTAGATTAGCCTTATTTTTCATTTTATTTCTTCACTATAATCTCGTCAACTACATCTGACAAGTGTTGTGCCATTTTGGTACAAACACAAACCAAGAAAAAAGAAGGAAAAGGAAGTTCCATACAAACATATGCATTATTTGCCCATCACTCCTAGGCTTCAACGATTATAGGCATCTTCTGTGATTGCACCTCATATGAGATGGCAAAATGTAAGAATAGAGGAAGAAGGTATGTTAACACATCCTGTCGATGGAGAAGCATGGAAGAATTTCGAAAAAACTTAACCCAGTTTTACAGTGGAGAGTCATAATGTTAGACTTGGATTATGTACGAATGGTTTTTCAACATTTTCTCAATTTGGTGATATATATACATCTTGGCCCACTGTCATCACACCTTACAATTTACCTCAGTAGATGTGTGTGAAATTGCAATATATGTTTCTTACTCTTGTTGTTCTTGGCCCCAACAATCTGACACAATGAATCGATATTTATTTACAACTGTTGATTGAGGAGTTAAAAACAATGTGGAACGAAGGAGTAGAAACATACGACGTTTCAAAGAAAAAAATTGCATATGTTTGTTTCTTTGTTGTAGAGTATAAGTGATTTTCCTACCTATGCAATGCTTTAAGGAAAGAGTACATCGGGTCGTCTAGCTTGTGCTTATTGGATGGAAGAAACAAGGGAATTTTCTTTATCGAATGGTAAGAAAATTTCATGGTTTGACGGCCATCGATGTTTTCTCCATGTCAATTATCTCTTCAGAGGAGATAAAAAAATAGCTAATAGAGTAGAAATCAGAAAACCACCAACGATATAGTCAAGCGAAGACATATACAAACTTGTAAGGGATTATCTAAAGATATATGAAACTAGAGTGCAAACCAAAATTGTGGGTAAATCGAATTTTCATAATTGGTGCAAAAAAGTATACTTTTGGAGTTGCCTTATTGGAAGCATCTTCTCCATGTAATGATGAAGGTGACGAACAAGAGTCCTCTCAAACAATGTTATTTATTTTTAGACAACATGGTCGACCTTCTAGAAAATGCATAGAAGTATGGTTAGACAATAGAGATTTTCATGTATCACACACTTATATTCTTCTTAATTGTGCTGAGGTTGCACCATTTATTTGATAATATGAAATTATAATTTTTGGTTTACTCATTTCAATAATGCAAGCGCGTGTAGAACTTAATGCAATGTTTTATTCATATATGCAGTATTTATGAAAGTGAACATCTACATGGAGATCTTAGTAAAGAATTTTTTGATTGGTTTTCAAAGTAAGTTTATGAATCGATAAATTGTGTGGTCAACTAAGGATTGAAACATCTTGCATTGGGACCAAAAAAAAATGTCAAGACATATCCAATATATTTCGTCAATGGATATAAATTAAACACCAAAGAATACGGTGTAGAAAGTTAACTAATAATATAGATGTATCTGTTAATGGTGGTGATGGTCTAGAAAATAACATAAATGATTTTTATGGCATTTTAACTCAAATTTTGCATATTTCTCACGCCCCATGGAGGATGCGTCTGTTTAGATGCAATTGATTCAGCAATGTTCCAAGTTCTGGAATTAATGCGCACAAGGATTATAACCTTGTTGAAATAAAGTGCACATCGCATTATCACAAGTACGATCCTTTTGTACTAGCCAAAAAAGCATTGCAAGTTTATCATGCTCCTTATCAGTCTCTAAAAAGAGATAAACCAGATTGGTCAGCAATTTTTTAAACAAAGGCATGATTTACATTTGATGGGAAGAATACTTCAAACGAACAGCTTATTAGGCAGATCTAAAGCAAAGCAACAAAATAATATTAATAGACGATCACACTAATTTTGGACTTCTAAACGATGAATCAAACATTTTCGTAGAAGCATTTGATAGTGGGAGGAGAATAACGTAGAATATGAGACCAAATCTGAATCAAAAGATGATGAGGATTGATATTAATATTATGTTGAATTCTTATGTATTATGCGATTTATTTATGATGAGATTTATGTAATTCACGTAATCAGAAAATAAATGTATTTTGCAAGTTATGTAATTTATGAAACTGAATCTGCTTATCTTCATTTACATCATACCAATTTTATCATTTATTTAGCAATTTATGTTAAAAATGCAATGTATTCTACTTATCGCCAAAATATGAGACTCAATCTAAATCAGGTATATTTTGCACTTTATGTATTTTATGTCATCTAAATATAAAATATGCTTCATTATTATGCTATTATTATCTTTTAAAATGATGTGTGACAGGTATCATGCCATGCAGAAGGAGGATTTTTTTCCATTCACTAGGAAGTGATGGCAGCGGCCCATCATAGCCGCCACAACATCCCGCTGTGTATTTGGTACCTAGTGCGGAGGGTAAGTGTTAAACTTTTATCAGCATCTTAAATAATTTGTGTATGATATAATAATCTGTATCATATTTAACACAGGGGATTTGACCTACAACCGTCAGCTATAGTTCTATCAGTTTCAAGAGATTCATACAAGAGTAGGATGACGGCTTGTTGGCCTAAGTGAGATAATATCACTTCCTATATCCTGAAGTGTATATGGCAGGATTTCATTATAAGTATAATCTTCTATTTTCCATTACTAATTTTTTTATCACTTATTTTTGTTCACCTATTATTATTTAATTATTTGTCGCTTGTCTATCACGAAATACAGGCCACGGTCGACGTACAGTCAGATGACTTGCAGCTGGCATGACACTACTGGATGTAGAAATGAGGAAGAATTACCAGGATTCTAGGTCAACTGTGAAACATAAAGGGCAGAATTCGAACTGGATGGGAGCGAGTGTGTGGGAAGGGTGGATGGCGCATTTTGATAGTGACGAAGTGAAGGTAATTACACTAAACATTTATTAATTATTTGATTGGTACGCAAATATCAAAATATATTTGTTAAGTAAATAATGTATTGTTTATTTAAATGTACAGGTAGAGTCGAAAAGAAACTCTATAAATAAGAATAGAAATCATGTCATTTATCGAGGATGTCCTAAGTCGTTCCAACAATATCGCCAAGAGTTGGTAAATTTACTAAATGTGAACTGTAAATAGTTATTATGCTGTATAATTTTGAATATACAATAATAGTACATAATAATCAGTTTTAAGAAGCTAAGGCGCAGGATCCCATATCGTACACGGATGTATTTACCCGTACTTTGCCATCGAGCATGTAAATCCAAACATGACAGTTTCATATACATGGCATAACGATAAATCAAGAAAGAGTCATGTAAGCATATTTTAGTTTATATACTATTAGTAACTATTTTAATTATTAAATTATAATGAATTAAGATATCATGCTATTAATTTCAACTGTGTTTTTATTTGTTCATGCAGGCAAGGTTTATGGAACAACGACAAAAACTTCTGGAGAAAACTGGTCAAGAGCAGCTGACTACGAATGAGGAGAATGGAGTCATTCATGGCCAACCTTCATGGAACTGGCGTTATGGCTTCGACAATCAAGTGGTAATGAATATTAAATTAAGATATAACAATTTAGTAATCTTTCAGTTCTAGGGAACTTCACATCGATTTAGTTTCGATAATAAGTTTATATACATAATAATTAATATATTATGTTGTAGCTTTGATTGTATGATTGTAGTAATTGACATTTACTAAATTAAATAAGTATTACAGGGTAGACAGAGAAGAGCTAGCCAAAAGAAAGCTCATATCGATCTAGCGGAGAATTAAAGAGTTGAGAGCTAGGGTGGCGCAGTTGGAAGAGGAGAACCATCGGCATGCCATTGAGATGACACAACTGTTGGACTAGCGTATACATGCAGTAGTATGGTGTCCGCTTTCCATCTTCAGCTGGTTTAGGAGGTTCTGAAGGTGATTGATAAGAGTGATAGGTATGTTTTTAATGTTTTGCGTCATTGTTTAGTATTGTTTTGATGATACATTGAGTTGGTGGAGTTGAATACTTTGAAATGTTGTGTATATTATTTGACTATACATTTGGTGATGGTAATTTTCACATTTGGGAGTTGATGGTGGAGAGTTGGTAAGGGACTGGTGTATATTTTGTATAATTAGATGTATGTACATTATATTAACAAAGTGTTGGTTTGATTTTATGCGAGTTATGCTTGGTTTATTTTTTATGTGATTTGATTATATTTCTATGATTTGATATTATATTGAATATTTGAATTGGTTATGTGCTTGTGTGTTGGAATGTATTATGTTTATGGATTGTGTATAACAGGCAAGAATGTAGCAGAAATTGCCAAAAAAAAGCCTCAGGTTTTCGACGGCTTCCGACGGCCTGTAGGTCGAAAATTTTGAATGTATTCCAACAGCTAGAGATGATTTTTTGCACCCCAATGATCGTCCACGTGTCTTTGACAGCCATCTGGAGCCGTCGGTTAGTCCGTTGGTAGTTGTCGGAAATGCTATGACGGACGTTGTCGGAAGCCATCGGAAATCCCATGCAGCGACGGGTATTGTTGTGACGGCTTATTCCGACCGCTGCCGTCGGCTTTCGACGCCCGCCGATGGCCCTCAGCCATTGGAAATTATTCTTTTTCTTATAGTGGATTGTGGCTAGTGGAATCAATTGTGTGTGCTTAGTAGAGCCCGTAAATTTAGTAGGTATGCTTTTAGTCCAAAAATCAAGCAGCTCTACCGGAGGTCGGGATTCTGGAGATTGTGTCTCGCCCTTGAAATCGAGATTATATTTGCATTTACTAGTTGAAGAGAAATGCATACATGAAATTGTACAAGATTGGATGTTGGGTAACTTCGAACCAGTATAAAATCCTGGTGTGTTCTTTCCTTTTGCCTTTATTGCTTTTACTGTTTATTTGTGTTTTGATTCTATGATTGTTTCTATGATTGTTAATCTCCTTATTCGAAGAATAATTTCAAAAGATTTTAAAAAGATTTATATAAATTAAAAAACAATACTCACCCCCATCTAGTTTTAATTTAGCCTTAAGATCCCTATTCTACAATCTTATATTCGGTATCAGAGCATTGACTTTCAAAGTATTCATAAACTAATGTTTGAAACGTTTTAATGGCATTCTTTAATGATATTTTTAACCCTATTTTCGAAAGGATAATTTGTAAAACCGTCATTACAATGCTTCATAGATTTGCATCTATTCATTATGAAAAGTCGTATGATCTACTGGAAATGAATTAATTGTAGAAACAGATGTGTTACTTGGCTTTTGAAGAAAAAACATCTGATAATCAGAAGCTACAGATCAAAAAGGGTAAAGGATATTGGATAGTGGTTTTTAAAGATGCATGATTGGAAATCCTAAGATTTTGGAAGATATAGTTTACAAAGATGGAGGATCAGTCAATTTTGGTGATAATTCTAAAGGATATGTAATTGGCATTGGCAATGTCGGTAATTATAAAACTCATACTATTTCAAATGTTTTGTTAGTTAGAAATTCAAAATATAATCTATTAAGTATTATAAAGTTGTTTGATAAAGGTTTTAAAATTAAATTCATAAAGGATAAACGTCACATTGATGACAACGAGTCAAACCTTATTATTGAAGTTATTAGGAAACAAAATATTTACACATAAATATGAAAATCTCAAATGATAACTTATGTCTTTTTGCTGAAACAAGTGACCCTTAGATTTAGCATAAAAGATTTGAGTTTCAAACTTATTTCTAAAATTGCTAAAAATGATTTAGTTAAAGGTTTTCCCAAAATGAACTTCAAAATCAATGTCTATATGATATGTGATGCGTGTCAATTAGGTAATCTTAGAAAACGTTCATTTAAATCAAAAGATATGATTTCTACTTCTCATCCCCTTGAACTTCTTCACCTAGATCTTTTTGGCCTCTCTCAAATACAATCTATAAATCATAGTGGATATGTATTTTTCAAATCGTAGATGACTGTTTTATATTTACGTGGACGATTTTTTTAAAACTTAAAAGTGATGCTTTGGAAATGTTTAAGATTTAAGATCTTTATTAAACAAAGACCAAATCAAATGTCTAGAAAAATTAAAACTATTCGACGTGATTGTGGTGGAGAATTCAAAAATGAATTCATTTTGAATTTCTATAGTAAGAAAGGTATAATCTGCAATTTTTCATTTTCAAGAACACCACAACAAAATGGATTATAAGAACGTAAAAATAGAAAGATTCAAGATCGCGCTCGAACTATGCTAAATGTTAGTAATTTACCTAAGAATTTTTGGCTGAGGCGGTTTGCACCGCATGTTATATACTAAATAGAATTTTAGTGAGACCATTAACTAATAAAACTCCTTATGAACTATTTATAATAAGAAATCTAAAGTATCATATTTCAGAGTTTTTGGTAGTAAATGTTTTATTTTAAATACTAAAGATAATTTAGATAAATCTGATACTAAATTAGATAAAGGAATTATTATTGGATATTCAAATAGAAGTAAAGCTTATAGAGTTTTTAATATTAGAACTAATACTACTGAAGAGACACCGCATGTCTCATTTGATAAAAATTTCAAAATTCATAATCAAAGTATTGATGAAAAACAAAACATTGATAATGAAATTAAAAGTAACGGGAACACTTAAACTTATGATAATGATGAAAATTTATATCCAAATAAAAGAATTAGATACTTAGGAGATCATCCTATCGAAAATATACTTGGTAATATTGAATCTGTTGTTAAAACTAGAAATCAATTAAACAAAATGAGCGATGTAGCTTTTATTTCAAGCATTGAACCTAAAAATCCAAAGGAAGAATCAACTAATGATTCATGGATTCTTGCTATGCAAGAAGAACTGAATTAATTCACTAGATGATGTATGGGAATTAGTCCCAAGACCTAAGGATAAATATGTTATAGGCACTAAACAGGTATATAGGAGTAAAATGAATGAACAAGGGAGGTCATATGAAATAAAACTCGATTAGTTGCACAAGGTTATTGTCAAGAGAAGGGTATAGACTTTGATGAAACCTTTGAACTTGTAGCAAGATTAGAGGCTATAATATTCTTACTTGCTTTCGTTAACCATAATAATTCATGTTATATCAAATGGACGTTAAAAGTACATTTTTAAGTGGATTTTTTTAAATAAGTTGTATACGTAGAGCAACTCCCACTTTTCAAAGGTGAAAAATACAAAATCATGTTTACAAATTAAAGAAAGCATTATATGGTCTAAAATAGGCTCTGATGCTTGGGATGATGCTATTTATTACAAACAGATTTTGAGATAGGCAAACTAGATAGTACTCTCTTTATTAAAAGAAATAAAAATGATTCCAATAAATACAAATATATGCAGATGATATTATTTTCAGATCTACTAACAAAAATCTAAATAAAGAATTTTTAGAATTAATGACTAAGAAATTTGAAATGAGTCATACAGGAGAACTAAATTATTTTCAAGGACTACAAATTAAACAATTAAGTAATGAAATTTTTATTAGTCAAGAAAAATACGCTAAAGACTTAGTTAAAAATTTGGTGTGGAAAATACCAATGGTAAACCAACTGCTATGGCAACTATTGAAAAATTAAATAAAGAAAAAATTTTAAAAGACATAGATAAAAAACTATATAGAGAAATGATTGGATCACTACTCTATATAACTGCTAGTAGACATGATATAATGCATAATGTATGTCTCTATGCAAGATATCAATCTCAACCTATAGAAACTCATTTAGTATGAATCAGCTCAATGACAGGGATTTGCAAGATATGTCTCTATGCATAGTGATGCTGATTATGCTGGTTGTAAATCAAACCGAAAAAGCACCGGTGGAACTTGTCACTTTTTGGGTCACTCTGGTTTCCTGGTTTAGTAAAAAGCAAAATATTGTCGCTCTGTTTACAACAGAAGCATAATATATTTCAATAGCATTAATCTTTTCATAGGATATCTATATGCAACAAACTCTAAAAGATTTTGGTTTCAATCTTACTAAATCACCAATATACCGTGATAATACGAGTGTGATTAATTCGTCTAAAAATCCAACTCTTCATGCTAGAACTAAACATATTGATATATCATTTTCTAAGAAATAATGCAAATAAAGAAGTTATATCACTTGAATTTATAAACACTAAAAATCAAGTAGCTGATATTTTGACGATACCATTGATTCAAACCTCCTCTACGAGAATTAGGTATTTGTTCTCTATTGAAAATTTAAAAACAATTATAACATAAATTTACATAATTAATATGAAAAATAAAATAAACTAAACTTTCTAATATATGTCGACAAATAACGACACAATACTTTTTTAAATTTCCCTCTAAAATTTAGTTTGGTGGTTATATAACACCAAATTCAACTTTCTTCTTCATTTTCTTCCCTTTCATTGTTTTTAACTTACGAAATAAATAAATCATGGTATCCTCTTCAAGTCTAAACCATAATTCAACATTTTCCTACAATTCTCCTACCCTCGGAGCCTTCCAAGACACTACTTGGCAAAAGTTATCAAATTGAAGGAAGATATGAAGAATGTTCTAGAGATGTTGACTGAAATTGAAATTCAAATCGTGCAACTTCGTATGTCGAAGGAATAAGTGAAACAAAGTAGGATTATGCGTAATATTCAAAAATACCTATTAGATAACCCTACAAATCTAATTATTATTGAAAATGATTCAAAAAATTTAGCCATTCATAATCCTCTTCAAAGCAGTGAAGAAGAAGAAGAAGAGGAACAATATATGAAGGAGGATGAAGAGGTTTAATGCATTTTTGTTGCGACCGAGATGGAAATCTTATCGAAAAATAGGGAATGTTTTTCCTTCTTTATCCTCATTTTCCCATTCATAAGTCTCCCATCATTAAGAATTCTCGATAGAATAGGACTTCTTCTTCATTTAATTTATGAATAGTGTGTATTTTAACTTTAATTTTACTTCACTGTGTGTATGGATTAATTGGTTCGTAAATATGATGATTGAATGAATATATGGTATGGTTGGTTACTATTAATGATTTGTGCTTCACTTATCATTTCTTATATATCATTCTTTTCATTTTGTATTTCATGATCATATCACTTATCGTTTCTATTATATTATTATAATATATAGTGTTCATTTGAAAGGGAGTTAGAATTAGTATTAAGAGTTAGGTTTAGAATTATAGTTATAGTTAGTTATTTTTGGTTGACACCAAAAGGGGAGTAATATATTAAAAAAACTAGACATAGAATAATATAGAGTTTTGTACAGCAAAGATTAAGGGGGTGTATATTATATTTTATGTACAAAGTAGTCATCGTCAAAAGGGGGGACATTATTAGTATCTAAGTATTTGGTTTTGATGACAACAACTTTAGGAAATCATATAAAATATAACTACTAATGTTTTATCAAGGTACATAGTACATAGTGCAGGATATAATACAGGTATTGATGTAAGAAGATTGTACAATACCAAGTAAAGATTGAAGAGTTAAAGATGTTGATATAGAGACTCAAGATTGAATACTCATGAATATTCAGTAGTTCAAGATTCCAAGATATTCTAGATAAGTTATAGAGTCTAGATTAAAATCCTGATAACACTCGATCTCTCTCGTCTCTCTCTCTCTCTCTCTCTCTATTTCTAAGTTTTTAAATGTTCTTTTCAAAACAACTTTCAAATAGTTCTTAATTTCAAATAGTGTTAATTTAACTTTAGGATCCCTATTCCGCAATCGTAGAAAAATTTAGTGCAGGAAATTGAATACGAATAGATACCACCAAGATGTATGGTTTACTCCTATTTCGGACGCTCTAAAAATATTTCTTAATAAAAAAGTAAGGAAGGAGAAAAAAATGCATCTGCAGCTATAAATATATGAGGATATGCCAATTTCAGACAATAGGAACCTTGACAAAACCACCCATTCAAGAAATCTAATGTAGTATCTGAAACAACGAATTTCGAGAGTAATGAAAACTCAGAAAGAATGAAGTTCCTTAAAAGTATATATTTGGAAAAGATAGAATTTCACAAAAATATGTAGAGAAAAATCTAGACGGTGGAAATCCTAAGTATGCTAACATAGGAAATAATGCAGTTTTTGAAAAGATGAATATTAGCAAAGATGCAACTTCACAAGAGCATGCTATTAATGAAAAAAATTGTGAAAATAGTGAGCATGTGGAGATTGTCCAAAATGAACAGTTTCTAACTTAATAGTTAAAATAGATAAATGCTTGAATAACAGTGTCTTAAATCAATGAAGGACTATGCAAGATTATCTTGATTTAAATGAAGAAAGCATCATAGAAAGTCTATAAGTAATATACATACAGTAATAAAATGAAGGGGGTTATAGGTGATTGAGCATCCCCCTGGTAGGATAACACATGTTCAGTTACAGATAATGAATGTACACATAGAAATTTACTCAAATGCTGAAAATGTCACCAAGTCTACACCAGTGAAGCATGTGCCAAAGCATCAACCTTAACACACTCATTTGAATCCATTCCAAAGCAACCATTAGGGAATGCCACTAGGCTATTAACTGCTTCAGCTCCCCTATAAACAAAGGAAAACAAAAAAAGAACATAATAAAGAATATAAAATGACGTCATTTCCAAAAATAATGCAGATAACAGTAGAGCAAGTAATTTCAGAGAAAAATACATCTCGAAAAATCAAAAATGGAAAGGATGGCTGAAAGTATGTTAAAAAGTCATGAAAAAAAAGAGGAAAACAGGTGGCGGTAAGAGTTGATAATGGTACTTGCAGTAATTCGCTATAACTACAAGATGTATCCTTTTAGTATCCTTTATTAAAAATTTAAACTTCTTAATATGTTTCTAATGTCTATAAATGCTTGGAACGTTAGGGGTTAAAATTCTCCTGAAAGAAAATTGTATCCAACAAATTTATTAAACTCTCATAAACCCAACGCTATAGATATACTGGAATAAAAATGGATAATAACAAAATTGATAATCATCATACCAAAACATTAAGCAATTAGAGTGTTATTAATAATAACTCAGTGGAGGGTGGGGCAATGGTAGAATTATAATATTATGAGACTATAATATTAGGAAAATAAATCAATATTTCATAAATTTTCAATATATACATTTTAATTTTATAAACAAAGGGGATTTCGTTTAGATATAACATATATGTATGTCTCCAACAGTGGAAATGAAAGAACCTTACTTTGGAATCATTTGGTGCAATTTAATAAAAACATTAAACATCCCTGGATAATACAAGGGGATTTTGGGTATCAATTCCTTCTAAAAAGCTAGAAATGGTAGATAATTTCATATTAAAAATTAAGTTAATAGAACCCACTATTTTTGGATATAAACACACTTCGAAGTCTAGAGGGTTTATAAATATACATTGTAAACTAGATAGAATTTTTGTAAATCAAGAATTTACTAAATGTTTATCTAATTTTAGCTATAATGGTTTACTCCAGGCTTGAAGTGATCATACCGCAATACTTATTTTTTTTGTAAACATAATTTAAATAAAATTAATTTTCCTTTTATATTTTTAAATTGATGGGAATTTGAGAATAACTATAGAGATGTAGCTAAAAGTAGTCTAACTATTTATGCTCAGGGCACTGCCTGGTATAAATTCCATAAATTCTTACAAAAAAGGAAAGAAAGGCTTAAATTTTGGAATAAGAATAGAAATAAAACATAAGTAAGCAAAATCGGAGAAGAATTTGAGTGTTGCAAAATAAAATTAACAGTGATAGCTCAGACATTGATCTAATTAACAAAAAAATTCTTGCACAAGTAAGCATATAAAAACTCTTCATGTGCAAGCAATGAACATGATGAAAAAAGCTAAAGTGGACTGGTTAACTAATGGGAATGAAGCAAACAGATTTTTCTATGTTAATATGCCAATAGAAGATTCAAAAACGACATTGGGTAATTGCTTAATAATAATTAAAATGTTATTATGAGGTCTCTCAAGTAGCACAAGAGGTTATTAACTATTTCAACTCTCTATATAATACTGATTCTTATGTGCAACAATTTCCAAGCATAGACACCAAGTATTTTTTTAGTAACAGCCAAAAAATATTGCTAACTCCAATTTGTATTGATGAAATCAAAAATATTATTTTTAATTAAAATAATGTTAAAAGTCCTAGACCCGATGGTTTTGGGACCAAATTTTATAAAACACAATGGGATGATACAAAAGCCAAATTATATGAACCAATAAATGAATTTTAGGGTTTGGAAGATTTTTGAAAAGATTTAATGATACTTTTATTACTCTTATTCTAAAAGTTAAAATTCTAAATTGTTTAGGGGATTATAGGCCAATTCTTTGTTGTAATTTGTTTTATTAAATAATAGCTACAATTTTATGCAATAGAATTTTCCTTTTGAAATATTTGGTTTTTGAAAATTAAAGTGCTTTCATAATATGGAGACCGATTGCTGAAAACACATTAAATTTCAATCGAGACAACAAAAGTAAAATATGTATCAAAATAGAATTACACAAATCTTCTAACAAAATTAATAGATACTTTATTTTACATATGCCGAATCTATTAGGATTTCATGAAAAATTCTACAATCTTAGTGAAGAATATATACAAATAACGTTGCAAATTCCATTCTTATCAGTGGTTCTTACAGTGATTTTATTCATTGAAATGGAGAAATTTGACAAGGGATCCCTTTTCTCCATATCTATTCACCATTGCTATGAAATTTTCTTCCTTACAAATTGCATTTGAGCAAATAGATGGAAATTTAAAATCCACTAATAGAAATAAACATGTATAACATATTTATTATATGCTGATGATTTATTATTATTTTTAAACCAAGATGAAATAAGCGCAAATAAATTTTTAAAGGTTTTTCAAAAAACTAAGAGACTTCTTTGGGCTATAAATCAATGAATGCAAAAGAAAAAATTATTTCAGCAAGGGCTCCATAAGAAAAATAGAAATTTGAACATTTTAAAATTTCAGGATGGAACTCTACCGGTTAAATACTTGGGTCTACCATTTAGCATGAATCAGCTCAATGACAGGGATTTCATGAGACTCCACCCTCTTCCAACTTCTAACCCCAGTGAGAAACCTCCCAATAAGAAGAACAGGGGTTCCAACAAGCAAGGAACCAATGAAGATACCTAAATATCCCTCACAACCTTCTAGATCCCCAAGATATACTAAGAAATCAAATGCAAAACATCAAAAATGGCTTGAAAGAAACAAGAAATAATCCATTCACAAATGCAACAATAAAGATAGCAAATATATATGCAAATCCACAATCCCAACCTCAAGCCAAAGAAAAAACGTAAGCAAAAGAAACCATCTTCTTTGGTGGATATGATCAAGAATGAAGGTCATAAGTCGAATTTTGATTTAAAACTATTGTAACATCCCCTGTTTTGAGGCCCAAAGCTAAGCGCTGCAGATGCTGCCATTTATAATATTAACTTCTAATGACAAAATATGGTAATGTTAATGATATCCATAACATCAGAAGCGCATAAATATGAATTAAAAACAATACTGATTTCAAAACAACTTTTTTGATTACATTTCAAATCGGTATTTCATATTCAATTACATAATCCTAAAATGATTCCCAGGTTTTGATCAAATATAATTATTACAAATTACACCAAGAGCGACATATGAAGATGCCTCCTTGGATGATCAGAGTACTAGATAGATAAACATATCAGTCATAAATACATCACAGTGGAAATAATGCTAAATAACTCCTATATAGCTAGCTTTACCTTCTGCATGTTTTCGGAAACTTATTCGTCCAACCTGCTAAACCTAAAAAGTCCTAAACTCTCAATCTACTCAAATCAAATTTTAAGCATCCAAGAGTTTAAGGGAAAACATAACTTCGAGTCAGACATAAAGCCTAATGTGAATATTCTATTACATCTCGGTTTACTGATATTAAGTGAGATCACATCGCTATCGGAATTGGTTTTCCCTCACTAATATCCCTTTAAAAGCATATCTTTTGCAAATTAAAATCCTATAATCAAATTGATTATAAAAACAATAGAAACTACATATATGCATAATAATCAGGTAATCAGTGGATCATCTGTCCACACTATAGTTTTATCTGGCTGACTATTAATCATTGGATGACTCGGGCCTACCAGACATAATCAATAATCTAATTTCTGTTAGACATAATACTGGGTTGTCTTCCTTTAACTATCTTCTTCTAGGATCAAATAATCCTAAGGGCTTTATGGGCCCACCAATAACCTATCATTAATCTATATATTCCCTTCTGTGTGTACATCATTTTAACCCCATCTGTGATAAAGCGCTACACACTGCAATTTTGGACTTATATTAGCTTTAGGACTTATATTGGCTATGGGCTACTAGCTAAAGTATAGGGCGCGACCTTACACCAGTCCCATCTTGTCCTCTAATATCCGAGTCATAAACCTAGGTTAACTACCCAATTAAATTTTCCTTGAAAACATTTCATCAATGGACTATCTGTCCAACCTTTCATTTAAACTGATTTACGCCTTTTAAATTTATACTTAAACAAGGAAAATATGCTCTTTGCTTTACTTATAATATCTATGCCATGGTATATGCTTTACACAAAACAATGTTGATGAAATCTAAATCAATGGGATTATCTATCCCTTCAAATAAGTTAAAGCTCTTTTTAACTTAGAGAACTTTAGGCTATAAATCCAAAATAACACCTTTGGAACCATTGTTTATAACCTTAAACAACCCCTTTCAAAACCATTAAAAGTATCCCTTTCGAAACCATTGAAAGTATCCTTTAGAAATTATTGCTTAATACCTTAGACATCCTCTTTCGAAACCATTTAAACATATCTTTTGTAACTCTTAGAAATATTCCTTAAGAAACACCTAAAGTATACCTTTCGAAAGAACTGGGAGCTCTCCCTTTGCAACACTTAAAACATACCTTTCGAAAGCATTGGAATCTTTCCCTTCGAAACATTTAAAACTTACTGTTCGGAAGAATTGTGTTCAAGTAAGAGTTTGTAAAAACATAGCTTCGAAATCATTTAAAAGTATTCCTTTCGAAACCATTGGGTTTAATATTTAATATAACTGTAGGGTCAAAGAGAACAGAAGTGAAAGCAATACTTTTGAAAGCATTAACCCCAGGTAAAAGAATTGGAGAAGAGAATCGCTTTGAAACCACCCTTTCGAAACCATTACCTCCGAAACCATTTCTAAAAATGGCTAAAACAACCCTTTTGAAAGCATTGGGAAGGCGGTCTCAATGTAAAGAAAACGAAAGCCTTCTATGACAACCCGTCTCCTCGACTCTCGAAAATCGACACTAATACATCCATGTTATTCGCGCGCCGTAAATCTAAGTGCTAGGGAGGCAGATTTTCAGGGTTAAAGTAAAGTAAAGATAAATAAAGAAACATAAATTCTCAAATTACGTAAAATAGGTAGATAGTACATATAACCACCCTTACTAGGGCACACCAGAGTTTTTTATATGAACTAACCCAGCTAGGAACAATTATAATTGCATACTCATACACTTGCTGGTATTAACTAACTTAGACACAGTGGAAAAAACAAAATAAATACACGGATAGACATCCACATCGGGTGCTTCAGCTACCTTGCTTCGAAAACCTCTTCCAACATGGTTTCCCTAAAATACTCTAATAGAACCTTGACTACTTGGTTGTTTTAAAAAAATTAAGGCACCCAGAGTTTAAAGAAAAAACAAAATAAACTCAGGGTCGGTCATGGGACTGGCGTGAGAACTCAAAATATATTGTTTTGAAAACAAAAGGGCATCTACAAGACCACGCCGCACATAAACACGGAACGGGTTTTTACCTTATGATAACCAAAATATTCTTACTTAAGATACTTGATATTATTTTTAATGACATATCTTTGAAAACATTTGCAAGTAAACTTATCAACCTTTGCCGAAATTGTTATTATTAAATTCCAGCATACTAACCGCAAACGCGAGTTCTACAAACAAAATGGCAGGCACTTATTTGAGCATGGATTTCCTTACAAATGACTAGGTGAACGGACTACCTTTCGACGGTACGTCTCTAGAGGAATGTATCGAGGCACAACTGATGGTCCTTTATCAACACAAGACCAGCCTACCTCTTCCTGGATAGTACTGAATATGTCATCACCCCAGTAGTACCAACCTCTTCGAGACGTCTCTTAGCATGCACCACAATAATTTAAACCCGAACTTCATAGCGGGTAGAAATATATATAGAAGGGGATGACCATACCCTAATGGTTGCGAACCATATAGCCTTTCTACATCTATCCTGTTTTGGCCATTTCCGAGTGTGAAGCCTGAGGTAACAATTTCCTTTCACACAGCACAGCATCTTTCTTTAAATCTACCATTCCATGGTCACAGAACTGATCTTTACGAACGTATAAATTCTGAGCTCATACGTCTCAAAAAAGGGGGTTAAGCTAAGAGAAGTCGCATTCCCCGCCACCAAGCATATGATACGTTCATAGAGATCACTTATGTAACTATAAATGCAACGTCATACATTCATCCATACATGTTGTCTTGGTACAGGACAAACCGAAGGTACTCTCCTACCACATCCTGTTGGGAATTTACCCTAGGATTAGTAGCGATTAGTCCTTGCATTGGATATTCCATAACGAAGAGCCTATTGCTACTATATGTATATTGGGAGTTTATCCTCAAATGATCAACAAGAAGTGCTTCGTTTTGAAAATTCCAAATATCGTATCCATTTCTTCACTTCGAATACGTAAAATTGGTTCGAAATGGCCTTTGATAGGAATCATCCATATCTGACCCTGATTCCTTCGAAACAATCATAGATAAAAAGATGTTCTTGTGAATAGGGAATCATTCTTTAATCAATTTAGTACTTTTTATCAAAACCTCTTTTGGAGATATATATTTCTTGATCATTCTTTTCGATATATACGAAATCGTTAAACCTCTCTTATCATTGCTTTTGATTTCTTAAATCCATTTTACACTTAATTCATTTCCGACATTTCGACCTTATCTATCCCTCGCTCAGGGAATAGGCCAGGTGAGCCAGGGCACTGGTTGCTCCTAAACATCTCCTTAGTTTAAGCACCTCACTTGTGAATCTCATGAATAGAAAAATCCAGTCCACCCGTCGGCTTTAGAGCCAAGATTAAACCACTTAATTTGCAATAGCTTTTCTTTAAATAGTTTATTTAAACTATCTTAAATAAGCTAGAAAACCTCCAATCACTATTAAAACACTTGATTATCCTTTTGAAAATATTTATGAAAGATTTGGAAAAGAATAGTTAAGTTTAAAGCTATATTTCAAAAGTTATAGAAAGGTGCTACAGAAAGCGCTTTTATAAGCTATATAGATCAAAACGAGTTTTTATTATTTGAAAATTCAATTTTAATCATTTACAAGATCCATTCCATAATTTTAAACAAATTTAAAACTTCATTTCCAAAGAAATCCAGTTTTGGATTCCGAACTGCAAAATTGCTATTTTTTCAAAATTTGTTTTACTTATATTTCAAAATCTACTTATCGAAATCTCGATTTTCTTTCTTCGTTGAAAATTCTTACATCAAAGAATTCCGAGCTATATTCTATCTTTTACACTCGTTTGACTTTATGGCACGAAATCGCGAACTGTCGTTATGCGACAAGCCTATTTTGACTAAATTTCAATTCTCATTCGAACCTCACTAAAAAACTTTTAAATATTTATAAACATTTCAAAATAATTTGAAACCACTTTTAAGAGGTTTAACATTCCATACACACCTTTTTATTAATTCAAGGAAAGTGATTTCATTTGTGCTTATCGACGTGCATTTCTGTGATTTGCATATATATATATATATACACACACACACACACACACATATATATATTCATATGAAAACATCCAAACTTGGTGATCAAAGCATATTAAACATCCATTTGAAAACATCATATCATCATCCAAAATATAATATAATAGTTTAGGTGTTCTCACCTTGTTTTTTCAACGATTAAAAAATTCACTATAGCTCCGCTACTCGGATTTTGGAGCTCACTATTCTTTGGATTTTAGCTCCTAGACGCTTCGACCAAGACTCGAGATGGCTTGTGGTGCATGGCCTTGGGCGGAGCAAGAAGTGCCCGGCCAAATAAAGAAGTGGGGTGGTGATTTGAAGAACAAAGAGAAAAGGTGGAGTTTTAGGATTGTTTTGAGGCATTTAAGTATATAGATATAATTAAAACTCCTTTTTTTGAAATAAATTTTGAAATTATTTCTCTTAAGATGGAAGCCATTGTAGCGGAAGACAAAGCTTAGAAATATGAAGAAGTAGATGAAGTGAAAATGAAGAGAAGAGGGTAGGGTATTCATAGGAAAAGAAGAGTGTAAAATTATAAATGCATGCATCATCGTCTTCGTCACCAATTCATGGCTTCTCCAACACACCTCCCCCCTCCAAAGCACGGCAAAAGCCTCCACCTTATGCGCCCATCACTTCCAACTTCTCATGTATGCATATGTTGAAATATATGCTTAAGGAGTAAGAAATCTTAAATATATTATATGTTTAATATTATACTTTTATACCTAATTATTTTGGTATATAGTTTATGTGCATGTTTCATGTATTCGCTTGTACATGTATACATGTATGTAACATATTCCTACAACATTGCATAACTTCCACACATTGTATCGTTACAAATGACGATTCCGATTTTTGGTCATATTTTCTCTTTTAAATTAATATGCATATTTTTGTAAACAATTTTGAAAATAATTTACTTATCATTACTAACAAATAAAAATGATAGAACTTTATTTATAAAAGCATATAAATAATTATAAATAATTATCTACAAAATTATTGTTATATCGATAAAGCTAAACGATCATTTATTTAAAGTGTTGTATTTATGGGTCATTACACCTTCCTTTCGAGAAAATTGTTTTTAAGGCTAAAAGTAGCCCTTTACTAATTCGAAGGTATGAAAGCGGTGAAGATATCGAATGAGTTCAAAAGTGGCAACTATTTCGAAAGCTTCTTTAAAAACAAAGGCAAGTAATGGATTCGAAAGCTTATAAAAATGGCTTCAACCCCTTCGAAAGCATGCCTTCAACACGGTCCTTTCCGCCTTTCTCCAATACACAATGTATCAATTGCTTGATACCATGTGCATTAGTTTTGAACGGGTGCGAAAGGCCTACGGAAGCAAGCAATGGAAGCAGTGAAGTTGTAATTTGAAACAAAACTGATTTTTTGCCGTCCAAAGTAATTCATTTTTACTTAACTTTCCCAATTTGTCAAAATATGAATGGTCGCCAATTCTTTTTCAAAATTCTTTTCTAAAAAGGCTGCCGAACTGAATAATTAATAATTAAAATCATTTTAATAAATAAGCCTTTCCCATTAACATAACATTTAAATCCTCTAACTTAAATAATTTAATATCCATAGTAAATCAGGAAATTTTCCAAAAAATCATTGTAATTCAATTTATATATGCTTTCTAACATATATAAATTTCAGACCCAAAAATAATGTTTAATTGCCTTAGAAATTTAAAAGTGACATTAACTATTTTCTCTCATAGAAAGTTCATAATAAATCCATAATTATTTAGGAAATTATGGAACTTGAAAACCACTTCTAAAATAATGTTCTTCGCCGTATATCAAAAAAGCAGCTCATTTGGATGTCATTTAATGTTTTTTATAATCTAAACATATCATAAGTGCATATGAAACCATATAAATAATCACCTACAACATATAATCATTAAATCACTACAACGTGGTATATACTTGCAAAAGAATACAAGTTTACTCTTTAACCTGAAACCATTCAGCAAAAATAGAGATGTAAACCAATCATTACCTTGGCTTTGTGTTAAGAATGTTGAGATTTGCCCTTAGATTGATTTGCTTAAGCTTTCTACTTGAATCCTAGATTTTCTTCTCCTTGAATCCCCTTAATGGTGGTCGGCCAAGTTTGGTTAGGGTTTTAGTTCTGTTTTTGAAAGTTAAAACGAATAAGGAATGGAGAATAGAAGGGTTTAGGGTATTGGAATAACGGCTATTCCCATTTTACCCTTAATTCTCTTTTGCTAGTACATTTATTAAGACATGGTAACTTCTTCATTAACAAATCTCAATATTTTAACTATCTATATTATTTAATTTAATTTATCCAATTAAATATTCTAAATAATGTTAGTCAAAATTAGGGTCATTATAGGCTCCTCTCCTTATAGAATTTCATCCTCAAAATTATGATAAGATACTCACAACAATCAAACATAATGGTAAAACATACCTTCAAACAAGTCAGGATAAGTTCTCTAATCCTGCTCTAAGTTTTTCAAGTACAGTCTCTCTCATCGTCACTCCACTGAACTTTTACTAATCTGACTCTCATATTCATTAGTCTCTTCTCATCTCTCGCAACTATACGAATTAGTTTTCTAACTATACGTTTCCACTACTAAATAACTAACACAGTCAATGTAATAGTAGTTTCGGGATCTCAAATAGACTTTCTTAGATGAGAAATATGAAAAACATTATGAACTCTTGCCAAACTTTCAGTAACTCTACTCTATATGTGAGTTGCCTGATCCTTTCTGTAAGAGGAAATGGTCCGATGAATCTTAGTTCCAATTTTTCTGATTTTCCAAATCTGGTTACAACTTCCATCGGAGACACCTTGATGAAAACATGATCTCCAACTGAGAACTCTAAGTCTTTCCATCTTTTATCAGAATGACACTTCTGCTTAGACTGAGCTTCCTTCATCATGCTACTCCACTCACTATTGATATGAATCTCGAGCCCTGGGATATTAGTACGTGAGGCAATTATCATAAACATGCATGGCAAGAGAGGCATATTGCCGTAGCCATGATCATGTTTTGAAGTAGACGAAGAGGCTATCGATGTGAGGTCGGACCAACCCAAACTATTCTTTCGAGGAAGCTTTAGGAGTCCGGCGAGGTGAGCCCACAAGTAAGCAAGCAAGTAATTCCAGCTAGAAATAAGTAAGTCACTACACACCCCGTTTATCGTGCCTAGGAAAGAAATAACAAATCCAAACTATTCTTTATGAATGATTTCAAGTTTGGGGGCGAACGTTCATCAATTACCAAAAACAAGTCATTTATGGCTATTAGTAGGAAGTTGGCATGGACCTAGTATAGTGTCTTTTTCACTCCAGAAAGTTCAAGATCAAATTCATTTTTATTCTTTTTCTGTCGACAAAAGATATATCTCTGACTTCTCAATTTCTAATGATCAAGTAAGGCATAAATTGTTGGATCCTTCTGTTAACTCAATCTTTTCGGCGGCTTTTTTAACCAAATCCGGTCCAAGAATTAGTCTACCTCTGGTCTCTAACTAACAAATGAGAGATTTGCATGGCCTTCCATATAATGCTTCAAACGGTGTCATTGCTATAATAGTCTTATAACTATTGATATGACAACTCGACTAAGTTTAGATGGTTTTCCCATGATCCTCCGAATTCTAGCTTACATGGTCTTAACAAATCCTTTAAGACTTTGTTAACTCTCTCCGTTTTCCCATCTGTCCACGGATGGTAATCTTAAGCTTGGTACATATAGTCTCCTATAGACTCTTCCAGAACTCACTAGTGAATAAGGAATCTCTTTCACTTACTATACTATTAGGAATTCCATGCAGTTTAACTATATTCCTCATGAATAACTTAACTAAATCTGGTGCTATCCTGGTCGACTTAACAGGTATAAAGTGTACACTCTTAATCAATCTGTCCACTATAACCCATATACTCTCATTTTCTTTATTCGACCTTGGCGACTCATCAATGAAATTCATTATGATAGAATCCCATTTCCAGGCTGGAACATCTAAAGGCTGATGTAACCCACTCAGTTTTTGATATCAGCTTTTACCTATTGACAGTTCAAACGCTGCCTTACCCATAAGCCTGCATATCTCTTCATACCTTCCTAGTAGAAACTCCTCTTCATATCCTAATATATCTTAGTTCCTTCTAGATGAATAGTGAACTTTGAATGATGTCATTCTATAAGAACTTCGTTTATAATTTTTCTCACACTCGAAACACATACTCGTCCTTTCTTCCTCAACCACCCATTCTGGTCAAGATTGAAATCTTTCAAGTCATCGCTCTCTATTCCATTCCTTAACTTTCTGATCCATTCAGCTAATAATGAATCCTCTCCTTGTTTAGAAGTAATCCTTCTGATCATCACTGGTAGAACTTCTAAGCACGACAACTTAGCATTTTCTTGACAAGAACTGCTCTTAGATCTCCATCGCACTACGCATGTAGTAAATGATTCTAAATCATTCCACTCAGCTATCTTTGCAAATACAATATTCTGATATTTTCTGCTCAGTGCATCAACCATCTTATTCACATTTCCTGGGTGCATATTCAATACCAACGTCATAAGTGGCTAAAAATTCTAACCAACTCTGCTGTATTCAACTCCTTTTGAGAGAATAATTATCTCAAGGACTTATGATTTGTATACAACTCGAATATTTCTCCCAAAAGCTATTGTTTCCACACTGTCAAGGAAAAATTACCACAGCTAATTCCAAACCATGAGTCGGATATCTAACTTCATGTGGCCTGAGCTATCCAGAAGCATAGGCAATCACTTTACGTCTTTGCATTAACACAGCTCCTAACCATATTCCACACGCCTCTGTGCATGCCATAAAGTTCTGATTCCTCTTTGGAACGACTAAAACAGGTGCATTAGTCAACATATGTTTTAGTTTTTGGAATGCCTCCTCACACTTATCAGTCCAAACAAACTTCAAACCTTTTCGAGTTAGCTCAGTGATCGGTGCTGCTATCTGTGAAAAATCCTTAATGACCTTCGATAATACCTAGCTAATCCAAGGAAACACTTTATCTTAGTCACTGTCTCGAGTCTCTTCCAACTATTGACTGCCTCGATCTTAGACGGGTCTACTTACAACCCTTTCTTTGAGACTACATGACCAATAAACTTTACTTCTTTCTTTCAGAAATGACACTTTGAAAATTTTGATTTCAGTTAATGCTGCCTCAGCGTCTCAAGGACTACTCTAAGATGAACGTCATACTCTCTTTCGTCCTAAGAGTATATTAAAATTTCGTCTACAAATACTAACACGAATCTATCTATATGTTATCAGAAGATTCTATTCATCAAGTCCATAAAGAATACTGGAGCATTAGTTAGTTCGGACGGCATCACTAACCATTCGTATAATTCGTATCTAGTCCTGAACCCATCAAAGGAATACTATTCTCTGCTACTCTAAGCTGATGGAACCCTGTTGCTAAATCCAACTAGGAAAACACTGGTTCCACTCAATTGATCGAACAAATTGTCAATCCTAGGTAATGGAAATCGGTTCTTTATCGTCCTCTCATTCAGCTTACGATAATCGATACACAACCTTAACAATCTATCTGGTGTCCTTACAAACAGTGTGGCTGCTCCCCAAGACGAATTGCTTGGTCTGATAAAATTCTTATATTCTAAATGCACCAATTATACCTTTAACTCCTTCATCTCAGTAGTTGTCATTCTACTTGGTAGTCTACTCACAGGTTCTGCTCTTGGTACTAAATCTACCAAAAACTCAATGGCTCGTTTCAATGGTAATCCTATCATGGGCTCAAAGACGTCTACAAATTCTGTAACAATGAAAACATAATTTAACTTGTCTTCTGCCTCTATAACACCTAACAAAGCATTAACCTCATTCTACAGAGTATATAATCCGATTGATACAACTATGGCATCTAAGTGATATTTTCCTATCATGGTAATATATCCTAGCATCGTACTTACTTAATCAATCCATACCCAAAATAATTTCAAACCCTACGAAATCAAATACATGCAAACTGCAAGTAAATATATGACCTAACAACTCAAACTCTAAGTGATCACATGTCATCCCAAGAGTCTCACACGCTTCTATTGGATTTGCAACCCTTAAGGATGTAACTGAGTATGAGGGTACTAGGTTAAGCTTATCTACTAAAGAATGAGACATAAAAGAATAGGATGCACCAATATCAAATAGAACTCTAACTGACACACCATGAATCAAATCATACCTGCCAACATAGCTTTTCCTTTCTCCTCTGGTCTCGAGGTAGCTAGTTCTAGTGCAAACACTTTGCCCTTTCCATCCTTGGCTGGTTCCTTAACCTTGTTCTTATAATGTCCAATTTAGAAACAGTTGAAGCATTTTACTCCTTTCTTATCAGCAGCTTTCTTTGCTTTTCATGTTCGACACTCATGAGAAAAATATTCCTTCTTATTGTACTTGTAACAAATTACATTGGCCTTCCCTTTCTTGGCTGCTTCTCCTTCTTAAGTGCCTTTCTTATGGAAAATCTTTCTCTTATGGTTCTTCCCATCATGAGCTTCCACTGCTTTGATATCATTAAGGAAAACGAACATCTCCTCATTCCTCAAAACCATCTCAACATCTACATTACACGGATACCTAATATGTGGCAGTGTTGCTTTAGCAAGCTCGGAGCATAATTCGTGGATGAATTTCCCATTCCTTTTGATAACCATATCAACCGTAGCACATCCATATCTCAGTAGCTCCTCAAATCTGGTAGCATATTCTAGCACTTTCATGTCTCCCTGCACCAACTCAGCAAACTTCCTAAGCAAAGTTGACTTAGCGATCTCCAACATAAATCTTTCCTCAAACCTCCTTTCGAATTCTGCCCAAGTCATGGTCTCTCCATTTACTCCCACAGTAACACTGTTCCACTAGTATAGTGCTGCTCCTTGCAATTATCTGGATGTCAATCTTCTTTCCATCTCATCATTAAGTCCTAAATCAGCAAAGATCCTTTCGCATTGAAGCAACCAATTCTCCACTTCGATTGCATCCTCGGCCCTGACAAACAGCTTCCCCCCAGCCTAGCATAGTCTCTGCTTAATACTGCATAATTATTAACCATTGGAGCTCCCCGATTTCTTCCTTCAACGTTTCCTCCAACTAATTCATCTGCAGCTCTAGCTTGCATTATGTTAATGAAGAACTGATACATAGCTCCTATATCAACTTGCGGCACTCCAGCACCTCCATTAGCAGCTTATGCCTGACCTGGATTCCTTCTAGTGTTTGATATGGCGTTTCCATTAGTTGTGGTACTTCCTCTACCAAGGTTAATTCTTCCATTCCTAGCATCCATATCTTACTTCCTGAAAATCTGCATTCGATCCTTTGTGTGATACAAAGGAATAGCCTAAGAGAGATGGAAGAATAGAGATAAAGCATATACTTATATAGAGAAAATACAAGTAAGTTACTACAGTGTTATCCCATACCCCAATCTTTTCTCTAATTCCTTAGGATTATGTTTTCAAAAATCATTTTAAGTTTTAAGTTTTCATAAACCTATGTTTTAATACCAAGTTGTAACATCCCTTATTTTGAGGCAAGAAGCTAAGCGCTATAGATGATGCAGTCATCTATATTATTAACTTTCAGTGAAAAAATATGGTAGCATTAATGGTATTCATAATATCAAAAGCAGATGAATATGAAATAAAAACAACACAGATTTCAAAACAACTTTTCTGATTACATTTAAATCAATAGTTCATATTCAATTACATAATCCCAAAATGATTCCCAGGTTTTAATAAATACAATTATTACAAATTACGCTAAGAGCGAAGTATGAAGATGCCCCCTTGGATGATTAGAGTACTAAATAGATAGACATATCAGTCATAAATAAATCATAGCGGAAATAATGCGAAATAACCCCTACATAGCTAGTTTTTCCCCCATTGGAATATTTCCCTTCGAAAAACTTAAAACTAATATTTTTAAAGCATTGGATTCAAGTAAGAGTTTGTGGAAACATAGCTTCGAAACCATTTATAAGCATTCATTTTGAAATCATTGGGTCTAATATTTAATATAACTGTAGGGTCAAAGAGACAGAAGCGAAAGCATTAATTTTGAAAGCATTAGCCCCAAGTAAAAGAACTAGTGAAGAGGATATCTTTGAAACCATCGCTTCGAAACCTTCCTCCAAAACCATTATTAAAAGCGGCTAAAACACCCTTTCGAAAGTATTGGAAAGGCGGCTTCAATGTTAAGAAAACAAAAGCATTCCTTTCGAACACATTATTTTAAGGCTATAAATAAAAGTGTCCCTTAACTAATTCGAAAGGTATGAATACGGCAGCTAGGTATCGAATGAGTTCAAAAGCGGCAACTCTTTCAAAAGCTTCTTTAAAACAAAGGTAAGTAATGGATTCGAAAGCATACCTTCGACACGGTCCCTTCTGCATTTCTCCAATACATTACATATCAATTGCTTGATACCGTGTGTATTTGTTTCGAATTAGTGCGAAAGGCCTACTAGGCATAGTGATGGAAGCATGCAAGGGAAGTGGCGAAGTTGTAGTTTGAAAAAAAAAACTGAATTTTTACCTGCCGAAGTAATTTCTTTTTAATTAACTTTCCTAATTGTAAAAAAATGATTGGTGGCCAATTCTTTATCAAATTCTTTTCTAAAAAGGCTACCGAACTCAATAATTAATAATTGAAACCATTTTAACAAATAAGCCCTTTCTTTTAACAAAACATTTAAATCTTCTAACTTAAATAATTTAATAACCATGGTAAATCACTTAGGAAAAATCCCCAAAAATCATTGTAATTCAATCTAAATATGCTTTCTAAGATATATAATTTTCCAACCCAAAAATAATATTTAACTGCCTTACAAATTTGAACCCAACACTAGCTTTTTCTCTCATAGAAAATGCATAATAAATCCACAATCACTTATAAAATTATGAAACTTGAAACCCACTTCTAAAATAATATTCTTGACTATATATCAAAAACACAACTCATTTGAATATCACTTAATCGGTTTTCTAATCTGAATATATCATAAAATCCATATGAAACCATACAAATCATCAATTATAGCATATAATCATCAAATCGCTACAAGATGTCACATACTTGCAAAAGAAAACAAGTTTACCCTTTAAACTGAAACCGTTCATCAAAAATAAATATGCAAACTAATTATTCACTTTGGCTTTCTATTAAGAAGATTTAGATTTTCCCTCATATTGATTTGCTTAAGCTTTCTACTTGAATCCTCGCTTTTCTTCTCCTAGAATCCCCTTAATGGTGGTCGGATGAGTTTGCTTAGGGTTTTGGTTTTGTTTGTTGAAAGTTAAAATGAATAAGGAATGGAGAATGGAAGGGTTTAGGGTATTGGAATAAAGACTATTCCCATTTTACCCTTACCATATACCTCTTTCTACTTATTTTTAATTCTCTTTTGCTAATACATTCATTAAGGCATGGTTCCTTCTTAATTAACAAATTTCAATCTCTTAACGATCTACATTATTTATTTTAATTTATCCAATTAAATATTCTAAATAATGTTAGTTAAAATTATGGTCATTACAACTATGTTGCACCCATAACCATTAGCAAAAAAAGGTGGTGGTGCGGAAAGAAAGGGTCAGCAAAAGGATCAACACCAAATGATGAAGGTATGTAATTGCCTATGTATTTGGCAATCATCCTATCTGTCATCATTTCAAAGCTTTAATTTCATGAACTTGGAATCCAATAGGTAACTTCAAAATCGATAAAGAAATAATTGTTTTTTATCTTTAAATTTGCAAATACAACTGATTGTAAAAGCCTATCAATCGTGGTCCTTACTTTATCAATTGAAAACTTATTATCTTGAATAAGTGGAGTAATATGTTAGTTTTTATAAAGGTTTACTCTCTACACTGCCGATTTGGACCAGGCTACCTGAATCAAATTTCAAATTATGGTATAAAGAAGCCTTTAGTGCTATTGCTAGTGTAATCGGGAATGAACCAACAGCAAAACAAACTCGACTTAGTTAGGAAAGAATATGGGTTAAAATTAAAGCGAATGCGGATTTACCAGAAGAAATGCACATTATAATGCATGATGGTGAAAATTTAGAGCAGCAAATTGAATACAAGTAGATATCACTAAGATGTATGATAAAGAATATAACAATGGCAAAAGGAAAAATAACATAATAAAGAATGTAAAATGACATAATTTCCACCAGTAATGTAGATAACAGTGAAACAAGTGATTTCAGAGAAAATTACATCTTGAATGTTCAAAAATGGGAAGAACAACTGAAAGTATAAGATAAAAAGTCAAGAAAAAATGAGGAAAACAGGCAGCTGTGAGAGTTAACAATGACAGTTACAGTAATTCACCATAACTGGAAGATGTATCCTTTTAGTACCCTTTATTAAAATTTTAAACTTATTAATACTTTTCTAATGTCTCTAAATGCTTGGAACATTAGGGGTTTAAATTCTCTAGAAATAAAATTGGATATAACAAATTTTCTAAACTCTCATAAACCTAGTACTGTAAGTTACTAGAATATAAAATGGATAATAAAAAATTGATGATTATCATACCAAAACATTAAGAAATTAGGGCATTATTAATAATAACTCAATGGGGGTAGTAATATAATTATGATATTATGAGATTGTGATATTTGAAAAATAAATCAGTATTTCATAAATTTTCAATATATACATTGTATTGTACAAATAAAGGGGATTTCATTTAGACATACATTTATTTATGCCTCCAACAGTGGAAATGAAAGAACCTTACTTTGGAATCATTTGGAGCAATTTATTAAAAACATTAAACATCCTTTGATAATACTATGGGATTTTAGTATTGTTGTACATGCATTTGAAAAAATGTGTACCAACTCCTTTTGAAAAGCTAGAAATATAGATAATTTCATATTAAAAACCAGGTTAATAGAACCAACTATTTTTGGAAATAAATACACTTCGAAGTCTGAAGGGTTCATAAACTTACATTGTAAGATAGAATTCTAGTAAATCAAGAATTTACTAATTGTTTATCTAATTTTAGCTAACACTTTACCCTAGGCTTCAAGTGAACATACCTCAATACAGATCATTTTCTCTAAACATAATTTAAATAAAATTAATTTTCCTTTTAGATTTATAAATGGATGTGTATTTGAAAATAACTACAGAGATGTAATTAAAACATTCTCGTTATTAAAGTTCTAGGCACTGCCCAATATAAATTTTTTTAATTCCTACATAAAGCCAAGGAATACTTAAAATTTTGGAATAAGAAAAGAAATAAAAAAATAACAAAATCAGAGAAGAACATGAGTGTTTGCTAAATAAAATTGACAGTGATAGCTCAAACATTAATCTAATTAATAAAAAAATTCCAACACATGTAAGCTTATAAAAACTCTCCATGTGCAAGCAATAAACATGAGAAAAAAGCAAATATGGACTGGTTAACTAATAGGAATGAAGCAAACAAAATTTTCTATGTCAATATGTATAATAGAAGATTCAAAAATGACAAATGAAAATTTCTTAATAATAAGGAAAATGTGATTAATAAGGCCTCTCAAGTAGTGCAAGAGACCATTAGTTATTTCAAATCTCTATACAATTCTAATTCTTATGTGCAATAATTTCCATGTATAGACACCAAGTATTTGCTGTAGTAACAATCAACAAATATTGCTAACTCAAATTTGTATTGATGAAATCAAAAATATTATTTTTAATCCAAATAATGATAAAAGTCCTAGCCCTGATGGTATTGCGGTCCAATTTTATAAAACACAATATGAGGATATAAAAGCCAAATTATATGAACCAATAAATGAATTTTTTGAGTTTGGGAAATTTTTGAAAATCACTAATCATATTTTTGTTACTCTTATTCTAAAAGTTAAAATTCCAAATTGGTTGGGGGATTATAGGCCAATTGTTCATTGTAATTTCTTTTATTAAATAATTGCTACAATTTTAAGTAATAGAATTTATTTATTTTATTTGAACTATTTGGTTTTTGAAAATCGAAGTGCATTCATAATATGAAAAAAAATTTGAAAAGCATTAATCATACTTTTATTACTCTTATTCTAAAAGTTAAAATTCCAAATTGGTTGGGGGATTATAGGCCAATTGTTTGTTGTAATTTCTTTTATTAAATAATTGCTACAAATTTATGTAATAGAGTTTATTTATTTTATTTTGAAAAATTGGTGCCTGAAAATCAAAGTGCATTCATAATATGAAGATTTATTGTTGAAAACACATTTTTAGTAGATGAAATGATAGAAATTTTAAATCAGAGCAGCAAAAGTGAAATGTGTATCAAAATAGAATTACATAAATATTCTAGAAAAATTAATAGATATTTTATTTTACACATGCTGAATCATAATTAGGATTTCATAAAAGTTTCTACAATCTTATTAAAGAATACATATAAATAACATTACATATTCCATTCTTATCGATGGTTCTTTTAGTGATTTTATTCATAACAATTGATGAATTAGGCGAGGATCCCCTTTCCTCTTATCTATTCACCATTAAATGAAATTTTCTTCTTTACAGATGGAATTTGAGAAAATAGATGGAAATTTAAAACCTAATAATAGAAATAAACATGTATGGCACATTTATTATATGTAGATGATTTATTATTATTTTTAAACCAGGATGAAATAAGTGCAAATATGTAACGACCCAGAATTTTTGATAATTTAAATTTGAATATTTAATTGAATTTAAATATTAATAATTGGAATTTATAAGTTGAATAATTTATTTTTCGAATATTAGATTTAATTTGACAATTAAATCGATAATTTAATAGTTGAAATTACAGAAATAATTGAAAATAGGGTTAAATATGATTAAAATTGATTTGTAAAATTTTATTTTATCATGTTGGAGTTATAACGATATTATAGAACTTTTAAAATTGAATTTAAAGTTTATCTGTGAAAATTGAATATTTTAATATTTAAATCGACTAGAGAAAATAGCCAATTTTTGAACAGTCTCAGAATTGGACGAAACAAGTTCCATTGGATCCGTATAAGTTTGTTATTACCGGATTTCAATTTTCGTAGCAATCGGAGTTATCGTTTGATCGTGGCAGCTCGAAACGCATCGAAATTGTTTTAATATTAATTTGGCGAGTTAAAATAGCCATTTTTCAAACAGTCTCGGATTTCGACGAAACCAGTTTCATCGGATCCGTAATGTGATATTATTGCATGGTTTCAAATTTCAAGTCAATCGGATTTACCGTTTGTCCGGGGCAAGCGAAAACGCATAGAAAATCGTTCAATCGGTTTAATTTTAAATCGAACGTTTATTGCCATAACTCGCACAGATGACCGAATTAGCTTCCGAAACCTGTTTCATTGTGTCCGGAACGCGGGGTAAACCCTAGGAACGTCGGTCAGCGCGCGTAAATCGGAGTTTGGAATTTCCGGAATGAATAGTGTTTCGTTCGATTTTCTATAAATAGCCCATCTCTTCACAAAAATAAAAAAAAATTAGGTTTTAAAAACTGCAGCCGCCAGTAGCTTCATTCAATGGCCGAAATTTACAGTTCTTTTCCCCTCATTTTCTTCAAATCCGTTGATCAATTCAAGAAACTTTCTAAATGAAAGTTGAAGAGCATGACAAGATCCTTATATTCAACGGTTGAGATCGTGTTTGGAGCTTTCGATCAACGACAAAGTGACTGCAAAGGCGGCACGGTCGGCCTCGAAATACGTGCATATGTGATGACCGAGCTTTGTGCCGCTTTGGCCGAGTATAGAGTAGATGGCGACGTAGCTGTTGGGGATGTGGTGATGAAGTTTTGAGCTGCGTGGTGGCCGAGATCTTGAACCCTAGTTTCAAGCTTATGGGTTCTTTATGCGTGTGTTTACTGGAGATGGAACGCATGAGAGAGGAGATGAAGGGGAAGGCCTGATGTTGCAGGGTTTAGATCCAAGGGCTATGATTCATTTAGGTTAATTATAAAAATAAAATTATGTTGTAAATTTTATATTATAAATCCGTGTATCTTCAAAAATTCATATCTTTTTCATACGAGGTCGAAAACGCGCGAAATCAGTTGCGTTGGAATCGTATGGATGAGGACTAGGCTATGGAATTGGATTGGAGTCGTTTGGAGTTAGTGAAAATTTCGAGTAAAATTAAACGTCCGTTTAATTTTATTCGAAATAAATCGCTAAAACGAAATTGAAATCAAGGTGAGAACTTCTCACTCAATCGAATCGGTTTCGATTTTATTTTAAATAGTTAGATTTAAAATTCTTGAATGCATGTTTGAATGATGATTGTTATCTATTGATTGTTAAAATAGACATTATGCGCCGTTAGTAAGCGGATGTTATTTATTAAAAACATATACCGCGAATATTTCATAAACAGTGAAATTGGTATTATATATGATAGCAATATATATATATATATATATATATATTGGCATATGTATATATTGCAGTTGTTGATTTCCCGCATTGTATAGCGGATGAGACCCTATTGCGCCGTCTGTTAAGCGGATAATATTTTATAAATCCCATATACCGCGATAATTCCGTACTGGAGCGGAATTGGTATTGTGCTAATGTTTTTGGATGCAGGGAAGCAGGTTGGAGGGATCCAACTGGATTCCTCAACTGTATTGATTTATTTACAGATATTTTGATATTTGTTGATTATCATATCGATATATGATATTTGGATGTCGTGATTGACTATTTGGTGCTGTTGCATCATCAGATCCATTTTTGAAGTTCTAAAATAATGATTTGTGGTTTTTTGAAGGAATTTTTAAAGTGAATTTTGAAAGTATACGTTTTATTAAAATTTTGACTTTATTTATTTTAAATAAATTAACGTTATAAGTTTAATGTTATAAAAGTTATAGTTTTTGTAAAATATAACCAAATTAAGATTTTTTTGAAATAAATAGTGATTAATTTATAAAATGGTTTCATTGGGAATTTTGAATTATTATAAACGGTTTATATACAAGATTTATAAAATTGATATTTATAAATTAAAAATACTGGAATCATAAAACGAGTTTTTATAAGTAATAAAGTGAAATAAAAATGGATTTCATAAGTAAATTGAGATTTATAAATTTATGAAATATGAATATATAAAATGGATAGATTTTGTAAAATGTAAGATTTATAAGTAATCAAATTATAAATCGGATTTTGGCATTTAAAATGAGGTATAAAAAGGATTTTTATAAATAGAAGTTTATAAAAATATAAATGGAGTTTATAAACGTTGTTATAAATCCGAAATCAATTGAATTTGATAAGTTGGATATAGGAATATATGAAAGGAATTATATTCACGATTTTGGACAGTGAATATATTATTAAATGAAATGGATATGTTTCTGGGGAAGGAACATTATGAAATGAAGTTAATGATTTTAAAGACGTTTTAAAATGCATTAAGTATCGAATACATAGATTTCAACATTCATTGTTGAAATAGACGTTTTCGAGAAATAGAAGGAAATGGTGGACTATAACACTGTTGTTATAGGAAATGGTTTCCGAAAGGAAATGGTTTGTTTAGTATTGGGATATATATATCTATTTAAACTTTGAATCCCTATACTAGTGATTTTGGGTCGTCGTAACGATGTTTTACGTAACATTCGTTTTGGCCCAAACAAATGTGTTTAAGAGAATGATTTCTTAAAGAATGAAATATATACTTAATTTTCGATTTAAGTATATTGAATATTTTCCAAGTGTTGAAATTGAATGGATTTGTGAATTACTTATGAATAAATAAGTATGGGAATGTTTTTCCAATGTGAAATGAAATGTTTTGAGAATTTATCTTTTTGAAGATAAATTGAAAATGAATAATTGAAATCGTATATTCATAAATATTTTGGAATGTAAATTCACTATGGAATTTATAAATGAAAAGAGGAATTTGTTTAAAAATAAACGTTGATTTATTTTTGAAGTGTGGGAATTAATTTACGAATTTGGAACGTAAATATAAAGTAAATCGTTAAGGATTTATTTAATTGGTTTAAATGAACCATGTTGAAATGAAAGAAATTCCGCGTAAGGAAAATGATTGAAATTTGTTTTCAAAAGTGATAAAGGTGAAAAGTGATTTGAAAATTTGTTTTCAAATGGTTGAAGTGTGGAAATTATATGCCTAGTAAAGATATTTTGGAAAGTAAATAATTTGGGAAATTATTTGGATTTGGTGATGTTGAACACGCCTATTGATAGTTAAATATCCGACTATCAATATTTACCTTTAATTAGGTATTTGTTGAGATTTGTTTGAATTTGAACGACACACTTATTTTTGAATAAGCGCTCACTATTCGGGTTAGCCGGGAAAGGACCTTGGGGTCGTATAACCCATTCCGAGTATGTGATACGTCGTTATGGACTGCATTTGATGACCGGTGTTGAAGACCGGATATTTGTGAAAACGGAAGGATTACCGTCGAGTTACTCAACATCGGCTGATCTCCGATATAGAGGTTTTATCACCCTTAGTGACGGGAAGTCCGGTCGTGATTAATGAATATCCGGATTGCAAGGACTTCTTTGGAAGTGCCTTCGGTTCTGTTCGATCCCGGAACAGACTTGTATAGATTGTATGTCTGACATTACAAATTGAGATATAAAGCTGATTTCTTTCAAATATATTTCTGTTGGTGGAGGAGAATTTATTCTCTTAGCTTAACACCCTTCTCTGAGACGTACGAGCTCAGAGGTTATATAGTTGAAGGTTATTAGTGATATACTCCCAATTTGGTAGTGTGGCATGCTGAGTGTTGCTGTGAAATGATCATTGTTTGATCATTTGTGATAGGATCATTTATTTGATCATTTATCTTGGTGATCATTTCTATGATCATTTGTTGACCTAAAGCACAGCTTTTGTATAAAGTGTGGCTTTGTGGACGAGACTTCGTCGTACCTCACACCCCGGAAATGGTCAAAACAGGAAGGATGCGGCAAGGTTATTAGGGGGTAGCGCCCCTTTAGTGTATGTCATTCCTTCTGGATAGAGGTGGTATCATGGTATGGAGCCCAGATATTTAACCTATGTTGTTGCTGCATATTTTGTGGTTGTTGGAAATCGAGGATCCTCGGATAGATCGGTTACGATCGGGGGATGACATATTCGTGTCAGTAGTTACCCAATTAGGGGTAACCCGGCCTTGTGTTGGCAGAAATCCGGTTTGGTTCTCGGGACATCATTCCAGAGGCATTTCCATGTGGCAATGGGAAGTTCCTTGGCCTGACCATTTGTTGGAAATCCAAAGAAACAATACGATCTTGTACGGTTTTAGTTGTAGAACCTATCATTCACTTATGGTGGCGCCCCACTGTTTGGATGGTAGCTATAGTAGGCATAGTTCGAAATGTCTACGCTGGCTAAGATTAATATTCTACTTTTGAAATGTTTTTCTACACTATGCACTAATAATAATATCAAATGTTTCTTTTTAATGCGTATCAAGCATCTTTGACTATCATAAGGAGAAATCTCCTCCGATTCTGCGTTTGCATTGTGTGTGTGTGCAGGACGCCTTATGGTAGTCTCATTTTTAAAAGCATTGCGAATTGACTTTAAAAATATTCTTCTATTTTGATTTTAAAGATAAATAAACTGTTTTGAGTTCTCACACCAGTCACATGACTGACTCGGAGTTTATTGTTTTCCTTCCTAAACTCTGGGTGCCCACCAATTTCCACACGGGCGGTCAAGAGTTAAGGTTTATTCAGGATATTCAAGAGTTGCTGGAGGCAAGATGGATGGCATGGCGTATTACTAGTATATAGTATTTCTTTTTCGCTGTTGATGTTGTTTGTGGTTGTACACTCTGATGATAATGTAATGAAATGTGATGTAATGTAATAACTGATATAGTTCTTTGTTTAAAGATTATTCATTTATTTATTATATGTTGTTCCGTTGCGAATTGTGAGATTCTGATGTTGTTCTGTTATTTCTTTCTGTTCTGTTCTATCTTTTTCTCTCTTTCTTCTATCTTTTCTTCTTCTTTAACCCTAACATTTCGGTTTTTCGGCTTTCGATTGCTCGGCAGTTGATACAGTGGACGTATTGATGTCGGTTTTCGTCAACGAAAAAATCACGAACGTTACATTTGGTATCAGAGCTTATGGTTAAGCGACAACCATGGCTCTGTTGGGTGTTACTCATTAGAGATAGAGTCAGCAGTACTCTAGAATGAGTTTGAGTGTAAAATAGATACGAGCGCGTATTTGTTAGTGAATATAAATTGTTTTATATTGTGATGATTGGTTTGTTGAGTGGTATATGGATTTTGGTCAACACGAGTAATTAACGTTGTTGATAGGGATCTCTAAACACTTGAATAGAACAATTCGACACAGTATTGTTTTAAAATTGGGTAAATGAAATAATTTTACCTCGATTATATTTTATATATAAAGGAAATAATTTTTCAGAATTATTAAAGTGTATATGAATTGATTGTTTGGTTGTTGAATAAGTTAAATAAAAACAACAGCTGTAAAAGAATTAATTGTATAAGCAATTGAATTATAAGTATGGAGTTATAATTAATGAAATTTACAATTGTGAAATAATCTTATATACAAGAAGTGAAATTATATAAGGAAAAGATTTATAAATGTGATTTATAATCTGAAATGAAATTCCAGAGAAGTGTTTTGAAAGGATTTGATATTTTGGGAAAATTATTTTGGAGAAATTAAAGCTCTAAACTCTTTTCGGTCGCTGGAAAATAATTCCGATGATGATCATGACATCATCGGTGTTCATTTTCGGGTTTCCAAAAGAGGGATTGCTGCCAAATAATTTTAAATGAAAGTTGTTTGGAAAATTTGGATTTGATTTGGATTTGATAAGATGTTTGAAATGGAACATGAGTTAAATAATGTTGAATAAAGTTGATTTTTGGTGTCGAAGTAAATTAATAAGTGAATTAATGAAGTGAAGTCATTAAGAATATGAACTTGAGTTATATGAATGAAATTCAACTTTATATGGATAAAGGAATTAGTAATTGAATTCAAATGAATAATATATAAATTTGAATAGAATTGAATGTGAATTGGATTTAAATTAGTAAATGTTAACTAATTGAATTGAGAATGAATGTTGATAAAATCCAATGTAAACGAACCAAATGTGATTAAAATTGAAAACCAATTCATTGAATATTAATGAGAATATGAATGAATATATAGTTGGTTGGTGGTTTCATTTGTTGCTTTAGTTGCATTTGCTATATTGGCATATATAGATGTTGCTATATGATGTATATTGATACTATTTCCATATATGCATGTTTCTCATGTTGTTGTTGAGTGTTTAGTAGGAGCGGATGGCGTTGCTTCGCATTTGGAGCTCGCTTTCGCGCTATATTAGCCGTATATGCTCGCTAATAATATAATAAGGTACATATCTCGGATTACATACCGTACTTTTACACTTTTTTCCCTGCGGGATGCCTCATCACTTGATGAGATGTATATTTGTGATATATACACTGTCGTTTTTTTTCGGATCGAGCCGCGCAAAGGAGACTAGCGAATTTTTCCGAAAATTTAAGGCTTTAGAAAAAATTTGAGAAAATTGGGAAATTTTTGAAAACTATAACTTTGATTTTGGAATTGAAAGTTAAACAGTAGTAGTTGGTTTCCAAAAGATAATAAGTATGATTTGAAAACTTAGTAAGTTATTGTAGAATTTTAACTATGGATTTTGGAAAGTTAATGAATTCTGTAACTTTTTCTTACTTGATAATTTCGAGGACGAAATTCTTTTAAGGGGGGAAGATTGTAACGACCCAGAATTTTTGATAATTTAAATTTGAATATTTAATTGAATTTAAATATTAATAATTGGAATTTATAAGTTGAATAATTTATTTTTCGAATATTAGATTTAATTTGATAATTAAATCGATAATTTAATAGTTGAAATTACAGAAATAATTGAAAATAGGGTTAAATATGATTAAAATTAATTTGTAAAATTTTATTTTATCATGTTGGAGTTAGAACGATATTATAGAACTTTTAAAATTGAATTTAAAGTTTATCTGTGAAAATTGAATATTTTAATATTTAAATCGACTAGAGAAAATAGCCAATTTTTGAACAGTCTCAGAATTGGACGAAACCAGTTCCATTGGATCCGTACCGGATTTCAATTTTTGTAGCGATCGGAGTTATCGTTCGATCATGGCAGCCCGAAACGCATCGAAATTGTTTTAATATTAATTTGGCGAGTTAAAATAGCCATTTTTATAACAGTCTCGGATTTCGACGAAACCAGTTTCATCGGATCCATAATGTGATATTATTATATGGTTTCAAATTTCAAGTCAATCGGATTTACCGTTTGTCCGGGGCAAGCGAAAATGCATAGAAAATCGTTTAATCGGTTTAATTTTAAATCGAACGTTTATTGCCATAACTCGCACAGATGACCGAATTAGCTTCCGAAACCTGTTCCATTGTGTCCGGAACGTGGGGTAAACCCTAGAAATGTCAGTCACCGCACGGTAATCGGAGTTTGGAATTTCCGGAATGAATAGTGTTTCGTTCGATTTTCTATAAATAGCCCATCTCTTCACAAAAATAATAATAATTAGGTTTTAAAAATTGCAGCCGCCAGTAGCTTCATTCAATGGTCGAAATTTACAGTTTTTTTCCCCTCATTTTCTTCAAATCCGTTCATCAATTCAAGAAACTTTCTAAATGAAAGTTGTAGAGCATGACAAGATCCTTATATTCAACGGTTGAGATCGTGTTTGGAGCTTTCGATCAACGGCAAAGTGACTGCAAAGGCGGCACGGTCGGCCTCGAAATACGTGCATATGTGATGACCGAGCTTTGTGCCACTTTGGCCGAGTATAGAGTAGATGGCGACGTAGCAGTTGGGGATGTGGTGATGAAGTTTTGAGCTGCGTGGTGGCCGAGATCTTGAACACTAGTTTCAAGCTTATGGGTTCTTTGTGCGTGTGTTTACTGGAGATGGAACGCATGAGAGAGGAGATGAAGGGGAAGGCCTGATGTTGCAGGGTTTAGATCCAAGGGCTATGATTCATTTAGGTTAATTATAAAAATAAAATTATGTTGTAAATTTTATATTATAAATCCGTGTATCTTCAAAAATTCATATCTTTTTCATACGAGGTCGAAAACGCGCGAAACCAGTTGCGTTGGAATCGTATGGACGAGGACTACGCTATGGAATTGGATTGGAGTCGTTTGGAGTTAGTGAAAATTTTGGGTAAAATTAAACGTCCGTTTAATTTTATTCGAAATAAATCGCTAAAACGAAATTGAAATCAAGGTGAGAACTTCTCACTCAATCGAATCGGTTTCGATTTTATTTTAAATAGTTAGATTTAAAATTCTTGAATGCATGTTTGAATGATGATTGTTATCTATTGATTGTTAAAATAGACATTATGCGCCGTTAGTAAGCGGATGTTATTTATTAAAAACATATACCGCGAATATTTCATAAACAGTGAAATTGGTATTATATATGATAGCAATATATATATATATATATATATATAGGCATATGTATATATTGCAGTTGTTGATTTCCCGCATTGTATAGCGGATGAGACCCTATTGCGCCGTCTATTAAGCGGATAATATTTTATAAATCCCATATACCGCGATAATTCCGTACTGGAGCAGAATTGGTATTGTGCTAATGTTTTTGGATGCAGGGAAGCAGGTTGGAGGGATCCAACTGGATTCCTCAACTGTATTGATTTATTTACAGATATTTTGATATTTGTTGACTATCATATCAATATATGATATTTGGATGTCGTGATTGACTATTTGGTTCTGTTGCATCATCGGATCCATTTTTGAAGTTTTAAAATAATGATTTGTGGTTTTTTAAAGGAATTTTTAAAGTGAATTTTGAAAGTATACGTTTTATTAAAATTTTGACTTGATTTATTTTAAATGAATTAACGTTATAAGTTTAATGTTATAAAAGTTATTATTTTTGTAAAATATAACCAAATTAAGATTTTTTTTGAAATAAATAGTGATTAATTTATAAAATGGTTTAATTGGGAATTTTGAATTATTATAAACGGTTTATATAAAAGATTTATAAAATTGATATTTATAAATTAAAAATACTGGAATTATAAAACGAGTTTTTATAAGTAATAAAGTGAAATAAAAATGGATTTCATAAGTAAATTGAGATTTATAAATTTATGAAATATGAATAGATAAAATGGATAGATTTTGTAAAATATAAGATTTATAATTAATCAACTTATAAATCGGATTTTGGCATTTAAAATGAGATATAAAAAGGATTTTTATAAATAGAAGTTTATAAAAATATAAATGGAGTTTATAAACGTTGTTTATAAATCCGAAATCAATTGAATTTGATAAGTTGGATATAGGAATATATGAAAGGAATTATATTCACGATTTTGGACAGTGAATATATTATTAAATGAAATGGATATGTTTTTGGGGAAGGAACATTATGAAATGAAGTTAATGATTTTAAAGACGTTTTAAAATGCATTAAGTATCGAATACATAGATTTCAACATTCATTGTTGAAATAGACGTTTTCGAGAAATAGAAGGAAATGGTGGACTATAACACTGTTGTTATAGCAAATGGTTTCCGAAAGGAAATGGTTTGTTTAGTATTGGGATTTATATATCTATTTAAACTTTGAATCCCTATACTAGTGATTTTGGGTCGTCGTAACGATGTTTTACGTAACGTTCGTTTTGGCCCAAACAAATGTGTTTAAGAGAATGATTTCTTAAAGAATGAAATATATACTTAATTTTCGATTTAAGTATATTGAATATTTTCCAAGTGTTGAAATTGAATGGATTTGTGAATTACTTATGAATAAATAAGTATGGGAATGTTTTTCCAATGTGAAATGAAATGTTTTGAGAATTTATCTTTTTGAAGATAAATTGAAAATGAATAATTGAAATCGTATATTCATAAATATTTTGGAATGTAAATTCACTATGGAAATTATAAATGAAAAGGGGAATTTGTTTAAAAATAAACGTTGATTTATTTTTGAAGTGTGGGAATTAATTTACGAATTTGGAACGTAAATATAAAGTAAATCGTTAAGGATTTATTTAATTGGTTTAAATGAACCATGTTGAAATGAAAGAAATTCCGCGTAAGGAAAATGATTGAAATTTGTTTTCAAAAGTGATAAAGGTGAAAAGTGATTTGAAAATTTGTTTTCAAATGGTTGAAGTGGGGAAATTATATGTCTAGTAAAGATATTTTGGAAAGTAAATAATTTGGGAAATTATTTGGATTTGGTGATGTTGAACACGCCTATTGATAGTTAAATATCCGACTATCAATATTTACCTTTAAATAGGTATTTGTTGAGATTTGTTTGAATTTGAATGACACACTTATTTTTGAATAAGCGCTCACTATTCGGGTTAGCCGGGAAAGGACCTTGGGGTCGTATAACCCATTCCGAGTATGTGATACGTCGTTATGGACTGCATTTGATGACCGGTGTTGAAGACCGGATATTTGTGAAAACGGAAGGATTACCGTCGAGTTACTCTACATCGGCTGATCTCCGATATAGAGGTTTTATCACCCTTAGTGCCGGGAAGTCCGGTCGTGATTAGTGAATATCCGGATTGCAAGGACTACTTTGGAAGTGCCTTCGGTTTTGTTCGATCCCGGAACAGACTTGTATAGATTGTATGTCTGACATTACAAATTGAGATATAAAGCTGATTTCTTTCAAATATATTTCTGTTGGTGGCGGAGAATTTATTCTCTTAGCTTAACACCCTTCTCTGAGACGTACGAGCTCAGAGGTTATATAGTTAAAGGTTATTAGTGATATACTCCCAATTTGGTAGTGTGGCATGCTGAGTGTTGCTGTGAAATGATCATTGTTTGATCATTTGTGATAGGATCATTTATTTGATCATTTATCTTGGTGATCATTTTTATGATCATTTGTTGACCTAAAGCACGGCTTTTGTATAAAGTGTGGCTTTGTGGACGAGACTTCGTCGTACCTCACACCCCGGAAATGGTCAAAACAGGAAGGATGCGGCAAGGTTATTAGGGGGTAGCGCCCCTTTAGTGTATGTCATTCCTTCTGGATAGAGGTGGTATCATGGTATGGAGCCCAGATATTTAACCTATGTTGTTGTTGCATATTTTGTGGTTGTTGGAAATCGAGGATCCTCGGATAGATCGGTTACGATCGGAGGATGACATATTCGTGTCAGTAGTTACCCAGTTAGGGGTAACCCGGCCTTGTGTTGGTAGAAATCCGGTTTGGTTCTCGGGACGTCATTCCAGAGGCGTTTCCATGTGGCAATGGGAAGTTCCTTGGCCTGACCATTTGTTGGAAATCCAAAGAAACAATACAATCTTGTACGGTTTTAGTTGTAGAACCTATCATTCACTTATGGTGGCGCCCTACTGTTTGGATGGTAGCTATAGTAGGCATAGTTCGAAATGTCTATGCTGGCTAAGATTAATATTCTACTTTTGAAATGTTTTTCTACACTATGCACTAATAATAATATCAAATGTTTCTTTTTAATGCGTATCAAGCATCTTTGACTATCATAAGGAGAAATCTCCTCCGATTCTGCGTTTGCATTGTGTGTGTGTACGGGACGCCTTATGGTAGTCTCATTTTTAAAAGCATTGCGAATTGACTTCAAAAATATTCTTCTATTTTGATTTTAAAGATAAATAAACTGTTTTGAGTTCTCACACCAGTCACATGACTGACTCGGAGTTTATTGTTTTCCTTCCTAAACTCTGGGTGCCCACCAATTTCCACACGGGCAGTCAAGAGTTAAGGTTTATTCAGGATATTCAGGAGTTGCTGGAGGCAAGATGGATGGCATGGCGTATTACTAGTATATAGTATTTATTTTCCGCTGTTGATGTTGTTTGTGGTTGTACACTCTGATGATAATGTAATGAAATGTGATGTAATGTAATAACTGATATAGTTCTTTGTTTAAAGATTATTCATTTATTTATTATATGTTGTTCCGCTGCGAATTGTGAGATTCTGGTGTTGTTCTGTTATTTCTTTCTGTTCTGTTCTATCTTTTTCTCTCTTTCTTCTATCTTTTCTTCTTCTTTAACCCTAACATTTCGGTTTTTCGGCTTTCGATTGCTCGGCAGTTGATACAGTGGACGTATTGATGTCGGTTTTCGTCAACGAAAAAATCGCGAACGTTACAAAATAACATTGTACGGATTTTTAGAAAATTGAGAGACTATGTTATGCTACAAATCAATGAATGCAAAAGCAAACTTTATTTCAGCAAGGGCTCCACAAGAATTTTTTTTTGAATATTTTAAAATTTCAGGATGGAACTGTACCGGTTAAATACTTGGGGTTTCCACTTAGTATGAACCAGCTCAATGACATGGATTTCACAAGGCTCCACCATTCTCCATCCTCTTCCATCTTCTAATCCCAATGAGAAGTTTCCTAATAAAAATAACCAACGGTTCCAACTAGTAAGGAACCGTCGAAGATACCTAAATAGCCCTCGCCATCTACTAGATCCCTAGATATGCTAAGAACTCAAATGCAGAACATCAAAAATGGCTTGAAAGAAACAAGAAATAAACCATTAACAGATGAAATAAAAAAGATAACCAATACAAATGCAGATCCCCAACCCAACCTCAGGCCAGAGAAAACATATAAGCAAAAGAACCTATCTTCTTTGGTGGATATGATCAAGAATGAAGGTTTTAATTCAAAATTTGATTTAAACCTATGTTGAGCCCATAACCATTAACAACAAAAAAGTGGTGGTACAGAAAGAGAGGGTCAGTAAGAGGATCGATACCAAATGGGGAAGGTTGTAATTGCCTATGTATTTGGAAATCGTCCTGTCTATCACCATTTCAAAGCTTTCGTTTCATTAACTTGGAATCCAATAGATAATTTCAAAATCTGTACAAGAAACAATTGTTTCTTTATTATTAAACTTGCAAATGCAACTGATTGTAAAACGCTATTAATCATGGTCCTTGATTTTTCAATTGAAAACTTATTATTTTAAAAAAGTAGAGTAATACATTAGATTTTGATAAAGATTTGCTCTCTACACTACCAAATTGGATTAGGCCATCTGAACTAAATTTGAAAATATGGTATAACGAAGCCTGTAATGCTATTGTTAGCATAGTTAAGGTTCCGTTGAAGCTAAATAAACCAAAAACAAAAGCAACTCGACTTAGTTATGTAAGAATACGGGTTGAAATTAAAGTGAATGCATATTTACCAGAAGAAGCATATATTATAATGCATGATGGTGAAAATTTAGTGCATGAACTTGAATACGAGCAGATACCACCAAGATGTATGGTTTACCCCTATTTTAGGCACTTTACAAAAAATTGCTTGACAAAAAAAGTATGGAAGGAGAAAACAAATGCAACTACAACTATAATTAGATGAATATATGCCAATTTCAAACAACATGAACCTTGACAAAACCAGACATATAGGAAACCCAATATATTATTCGAAACAATTAACTTCGATAATAATGCAAACAAGAAAACAATGCAGTTCCTAAAAGGAATATATTTGGTAAAGATAAGAGTTCAAAAAAATATGCAACGAAAGATGTAAATGGTGGAAATTATGAATATGCTAGCTTAGGAAATAATGTTGTTTCTAAAAATATGAATTTTAGTGAAGGTACAACTCCACAAGAGCATGCTATTAATGAATAAAATTTTGAAAACACTGAGCATATGGGAATTATTCAAAATCAATAGTTTTTGACCCAACAGTTACTATAGACAAATTCTTGAATAGCAATGTCCCAAATCAACAAAGGACCATGCAAGGTTATTTTGATCAAAATGAAGAAAGCATCGTAGAAAATCTACAAGTAATAAGCATACTATAATTAAATAAAAGGGATAATAATGAACAGGTCATTGAGCATACCATCGGCAGGATAACTCAAGTTCGGTTACACACAATGAATGTACACATGGAAATTTGCTCAAATGCTGAAAATGTCACTAAGTCTACACTAGTGAAGCATATGCCAAAGCAGCAGCCTCAACATGCTCATTTGAATCCATTCAAAAGCAGCTGTTAGGGAATGCAGCTAGGCTACTAACTGCTTCAGCTCCTCTACGAATAAGGCAAAAGGAAAAAGAACATGATAAGAAATGATATCATTTCCACCAATAATGTAGATAACAATGGAGCAAGTGATTTCAGAGAAAAATACATCTTGAAAAATCAAAAATAGGAAGAATAGCTGAAAGTACAAGATAAAAAGTCATGAAAATGAGGAAAACGGACAGCTGTGAGAGGCGACAATGGGATAAAATACAGTAACGTTTTAGATTGTCCGAGTCTAGAATAATCTGTTTCCTTGAAACAATATTGCTCCCGCTATGGTGTTTAAGAATCTCAAGCAATTGTTTTCCATGATGAAACGGACCTATCTCTGTGATGCTACGCAACAATCACAAAGCAACGATGAACTCAGGAGAAGTTAAGCAAGAATAGAGTTTTGTAGGAGAAGAAGAAGTGCAGAAAGACCAAGTTTTTTTCACATTTTCCTTCTACCTAAATATCTTAGCGGGAAGGTACCTATTTGGTAATAGGTACTAGTTCGAACGGTTGCAACAGTTGGAATGGTTGTGACTGTTTACTAAATGAAGCGGCCATTATATTAGTGCTGTTACAAACGAGTTTTTAAATAGTCAAAAAGAAAAACCGCTGGTCTGAAAAGCCAAGCCAATAGACAACAGCCCACTACCAACAGCAATGTCACGACCCAAAATTCATCGTTCAAAAGTCGACATCAAATACCTCACTTTTATTCAACTGCCGGAGATTCAAACGTCAAATTTCAGTTCGGATGGAGCTTATAATAACATCAGATGAATATAAAACAGCGGAACAGAATGAATATCATGCATATATCACAGATACAATTGTATAATATTCATTACTACATCAGAGTATTAATACATACACCACAACTCCAAAAGCTCCTAAGATATCTCCAAAGCAAAAGCTCCAAAATACTGCTTACTCCAGAGTACGGAAAACCTGCTACTAGGCTGCCCGAGTAGAAATTATGGGCACCCAGAGTTTACGAAAGAACAATAAACTCCAGGTCAGTCATGGGACTGGTATGAGTAAACAAAAACGGTTGCTTTTAAAGAAACTAGATGTATAAAAGAATTTCGGTATGCTTTTAAAATGAAACTACCATAAGACCTCCCGCCACACACACAATGCAATCGTAGAATTGGAGGAGATTTCTTCTTATGATAGTCAAATATGCTTGGTACGGGGAAATCTCTTTGATATTATTACTAGTGCATAGTGTAGAAAATATTTCGAAAATAAAATATTAATCTTAGCCAACATACGACCATTATCGTATGCCTACTATAGCTACCATTCAAACAGTGGGGCGCCACCATAAGTAAATGGCAGGTTATACAACTAAAACCGTACAAGGCTCGTATTGTTTCTTTGGATTTCCAACAAATGGTCAGGCTAAGGAACTTCCTGGGCCACATGGGCACGCCTTTGGAGGGACGACCCGAGAACCTAACCGGATCTCTGCCAACACAAAGCCAGGTTGCTCTAACTAGGTAACTACTGACATGAGTATGTCATTCCCCGGTTGTAACCAACCTTTATCCGGGGCCCCAGTAACAACCACAAAGTAATATATATATATATATATATATATATATCTGCGATATCCACATAAGTTAAGTATTTGGGCTCCGTACCATGATACCACTTCTATCCAAAAGGAAATGCACATACCCTAAGGGGCGCTACCCCCAATAACCTTACTGCATCATTCCGGTTTCGACCATTACCGGGTTGTGAGGTTCGACGAAGTCTCGTCCACAAAGCCACGCTTTTCACAAAGCCATGCTTTGATCAACAAATGATCCACATCATTCAGCATGCCACATTACCAAGTTGGGAATATATTACTGATAACCTTCAACTACATAACCTCTATGCTCGTACGTCTCAGAGAATGGAGTTATGCTAAGAGAATAAATTCTCCACCACCAACAGAAATGTATTCGAAAGAAATCTGCTTTATATCTCCAATGTACTGTTAGACATACAATCCACACAAGTCTGTTTTGGGTTCGAACAGAACCGAAGGCACTTCCGAAGAAGTCCTTGCAATCCGGGCGTCCACAATCCCGGTCGGATTCCCCATCACATATGAAGAACTCTATACCGGAGCAACTCAGTTCAGAGTCATTCGACAGGTTATCCTATCGTTCTCGAAAATACCCAGTCTTCAATGCTCATGCATTTCGTCGTATCACTTATTCGGAATGGTTTATATGACAGAAAGGTCCTTTCTCGGCTAAACCGAATAGCGAGAGTCAATTTTAAAAACATGTGGATATGTTGTTCATAAAAATTTATAGGTTCGATGTGGGTTTCGGATACTAACTGAGATCCGATTCCTTGTCGCATCGAAGTTTAAATGCCATTTTACAGCAAACAGGGTTTTCACATCAATACAGAACAAACACAACACAATGTAGTACATAGCAATCTACATCACATAGTATCGCAATCAGAACAGAAATATCAATCTAGTGCACGGTAGTAGTTAATTATTTTCCAATGTGGTTTAAATAAATTAACCACACAATTATTTGTAGTGATGTTTAAAATCAATGATTAAATTTGGATAAATAAATTAAATCTTAATTAGCTCGATTAATTGTTTCTTAATTATTTATTTTAATTAGCTGCCAATTTTAATTAATTAACTTAATTTATCTAATTAACAAATTCCTAATTACAAATTTTTTTAAATACTTAATTGTTTATTTATCAATTTTTAATTACAAATTATAGATCATTCTCAATTACTTTTTAAAACCATTAGTTGATAAAAAAAATCATTTACCTTAATGATCATTTGAAAATCTTCTTTAGACTTTAAAAATCAATTTTTTTGTTACACCAAAAGCTTTATTGTTAATTAACTTCAATTTTTGTCTTTAAATCTAATTATTTAAAGTATTAATTAGATTTTTTAAGTATCCACTTAGTTTATTAAAATTGGTAATAAGCCTTTAATTCAATGTAGTCAATATTAATTGCTTCACAAATCTATACTCTGTTAACAGTAAAACTTAGATTAAATTTGGCCCAAAACCCTTTTTTTTAAAAATTAATTATTGAACTGTTTCTCCCCATGCAAATCACGAAACTCGAGTCCTAACCCGAAGAAACCCCTTATCTACTCGAGTACCCCTCGGGTCACTCCCGAGAACCCAACTACTGACACCAATATCATCGCCGTGCACGTGCACGATGCGTCGCCGTCGCTCCGGGGACTCACACCTCCTCCGGCAAGTCTCGCTTCTCCTCCACACTCGACATCCAGGATCAACTCGACACGTAAAAGTCCAAATCAAAATTTCGTCACTTGCACACAACGCTGGACCAAACTCCGGCCAAAGAATCATCTCGCACCCACGCCTCCGACCACCAGCATCGCCGCACCTCCGTCCAAACCTTCCTCTACGTCCCAAGCGCATCCTCTCCAAGTCCGGCCACACTCGATGCAACGAGGAGTGAGAACGAACCCCAAAACACAACGTTAGTTTCACAGGCCTTAACCCTGCTCCTCCCGCCAGTCGACGCCACGACGAACTAGGTCACGAGCTACCATTTTTCCCGACCTCGCGATACTCCCTTCCACCTCCACGCGAAGCCCCGACCTTCAAAAATCCTTCGACTGCCTAAATTTGATCGAAACCTAATTTTTGATCAACCGAAAACTGCTCTCAACATACACAAAGAAAAATTACCATCTTTGTTTCAAAAATCTTGTTTTTGTATAACAATTCACATTATATAACTGAATTCACAAAAAATCATGTTCGAATATATCACAACTTTGAGTTTCCTGTAAAAATCGATTTTTTTCAGATGTTGCATATCGCTATACAACTTGATACCATTTTTAGATTATAACTCAATTGTAAACAAACATGTTTTGTTTTAAATTCAAATCATAAAAATGGATAGATTAAAGGGAATTGAAATTATTCTCTGTTGTTTGCACCTAGTAATCAAGACAAAGAAGAACAACTTAAGCTGAAATACGCAGAGCAGATTTATATGGATATATATACAGAGCCACTTCAAAAGATTTCTGCAAAGCAACAATACATGTATTGATTTAATTCAACTTTGATTTTAAATAAATTTGTTTACTCACTTGAAATATGAATGAACAGAGATGCTTCTGTTTTGAAAAAGAAACAGTTTTGATCTTCTTCTCCTTTTTCTTTCTTCAGTAATTTGTTTCCAAATTTGAATATAAAGTGATGTTTCCTTTTATTCTCTTTCAGGCTTTGCTAAGATTTGTTTAAATGAAATAAAGCAACTATGCATGAGTATATATAAAAGAGAGGGTTCGTACAGGGGAAGGTTTACTGAAGCAAGATTTTTTTCTTCTTTTCATTTGTACTTGTGTATGGGCTAAGTTTGAAAGCATTTAATGAAAGCATTATTGTCCATACTTCCTATCCTTTATTTGTTACTTTGTTTCCTGTTTACAAATTTACATGCACTTATGTCTATGTCATATGTCATTTTATAACTATGTGATTTTATTACAACAAACTTTCCAAATTTTATTTCTATTCAAAGCTTTAACTAATCAACATTTTAATTTTTACATGTTTTATTTTATTAATAAATACAAATTTTTGTGTTATATATTTCATTTATTTATCATTTATTTAAAACTTAAATTATCAAATATTTATTTAACCCCATACATCTTTCTTTTCTTTAATAATATTTTATTTCCCTTGAAACTTTTCAAATTAAATTCAAAAGTTCAAATAAGTCACTAAATTTAAATTAACAAATTTTGGGATGTTACAATATTCCCTCCTTAAGAAAATTTCGTCCTCGAAATTGAAAGATAGAGAAATGCAAACTAAGAATATACGAATTCAAAAAAAAGATAAGGAAATGGCTTACCAGTTTAAGCCGAAATATCCACTCTGCAGTTGGGATACGATTTCTTTATATTATCATCAGTTTCCCAAGTGCAGTCCTTTGGATCGCCACTCCATTGAACTTTGACCAGTTTCACAACTTTGTTTCTCAATTGCTTCTCATCACGATCAATAATTTTTATCGGCTCTCTTTTTAACTGCCAAGTTGGAGGTGATCTCAAGATCCTGCTGAGCAGCTTCTTCAATAATACTATCTGGATCGTGCACATACTTCTGAAGATTAGAAATGTGGAACACATCATGCACGCCAGACAACCAGCTGGGCAGCTGCACTCGATATGCCAGAGGACCAATCCTTTTCAGAATAGGAAAAGGACCAATATAACGCGGTGCTAGGTTTCCAGTTTTCTCGAATCTCAATACACCCCGCATCGGAGACACTAGGGCGAATCAATCCTTTCTTTAGAAAATCTCGAGTTTGATTGACTAATTCAATTCTTTCCCTAGGTGCCATCCTGCGACTTGCGTGAACAACAGGACGGGCATTTGGTACTAAGTCAATTCGGAAATTTATTTCCCGGTGTGGAGGTAAGGATTTTACTTCTTCAAATATGTTGGAAAATTCCCGAACAACAGGTACAGACTGCAAACTGGGTTTAGGATATCCCAAAGTATACATCAATTTATCTCTTTTTGGACTCGGATCCTCACAAGAGATTTCAATAAAATTTCCAAGGCTTGTTTTGACTAAAACTGTCCGATTATTACAATCCAATTTAGCTCTGTATCACGAAATCAGTTCATTCCGAGTAAGATTTCAAATTCATTAAATTCGAGGACATAAAGGTTGATAGGAAATTGATAGAAAGCATATGAAATAGGAACTTTCTTACAATACAAACAAAGATTTGCGGGACCTCCAACCGGATTTTTCATGCAAATAGGGTCGTCAACAAATTCGGTTTTAAGTTCTAATTCACTTACGGTTTGTTGGGAGATAAAGCTATGTGAAGCTCCCGTGTCAAATAAAACTCTAACAGCTCTATCATAAATAGTAAGGTTACCTTCCAGAACACCTTTTCCTTTATCTGCTTTCGAAGTTGAAGGGTCTTTCTTTATCGCATATACATTTGCCACTTGTGCTTGCTTCATTACTGGGCAATTTTTTATAACATGTCCAGGCTTGTGACAATTATAGCATTCTTTAGCTCCTTGATTATTCCTCACGGGTAGTTCCTTCTTAACTTGATTCTTCGGGTTTCTACAGCTGTTTGAATAATGGCCCTTCTCTTGGCAATTGTAACAAGTTATGTTCCTAGCCGAATTTCCTTGACCGCTCTTCTTATCCTTATTTTGTTGTGGCCTCTTGCCCCCAAACTTCTTTTTCTTCCAATTCTGAGTACTTGAATTTCCTCCTTCCCTTGGAATCTCCTGCATATCAAGTGTGGCATACCTATATTCCATATCAATTAGATCAGAAAAAGATTCTTTGACGTGTGCTGTCATCCTTTCATGATACTTCTAGATCATTCCACAGATGAACCTTTCATTTTCTTAAGAGGCATGTTTAACAACTCTGGACCAAAATGGGATAGTTTGTTGAACTTGTTTAAGTACTCTTCAAATGACAAGCTTTCTTGTTTTAAATCCAAAAATTCTTGATACATTCTGGAAATTCCTGCCGACGGCATATAACGCTTTCAAACACCTCCTTAAAACGATTCCAAGTAAACTCTTTCTCTGGTTCATCTATAATGACTGTTTCCCACCATGCTAAGGCTTCTTCTTGGAGTTGCCAAGAAGCTATAAGTCTCATCTGCTCGTCTTGCAGCTTTAGCCCTTTAAAATTTTCTCACATGATCTTACCCACGCTTGAGCCTCAATAATTGACTCCTTGCCGGTGAACGGTTTGCCACCAAGCTTTGTGAAATTTTTATACAAATCAGCCAGATTCGGCTGCTGCTGGATTTCTATTGGTGCCACTGTTGTTGGCGGATCTTGATTAGGTGCTGCAGCATTCCCTTGACCCCTACCTCTTCCTCTTCGTCAGCTCATTTTTACTATATGTAATTAGTAAGAAAAATTGATTTAGATATACGGATGAGATATCTTAAGAAATATCAGCAGTAAAAAGAAATGAACTAAGAAAATTTAGAGTTTCAGTCTTGGTTATACTCATTCTAGGGCATACTTCACCCTATCTCTAATGAGCCATCTAATGGGTTATACTCCGTAGCTAAAGTTCTTACTCAACCTTCAGCTCTGATACCAATTTGTCACGACCCAAAATTCATCGTTCAAAAGTCGACATCAAATACCTCACTTGTATTCAACTGCCGGAGATTCGAACGTCAAATTTCAGTTCGGATGGAGCTTATAACAACATCGATGAATATAAAACAGCGGAACAGAATGAATATCATGCATATATCATAGATACAACAGTATAATATTCATTACTACATCAGAGTATTAATACATACACCACAACTCCAAAAGCTCCTAAGATATCTCCAAAGCAAAAGCTCCAAAATACTGCTTACTCCAGAGTACGGAAAACCTGCTACTAGGCTGCTCGAGTAGAAATTATAGGCATCCAGAGTTTACGAAAGAACAATAAACTCCAGGTCAGTCATGGGACTGGTATGAGTAAACAAAAACGGTTGCTTTTAAAGAAACTAGAGTTATAAAAGAATTTCGGTATGCTTTTAAAATGAAACTACCATAAGACCTCCCGCCACACACACAATGCAATCGCAGAATTGGAGGAGATTTCTTCTTATGATAGTCAAATATGCTTGGTACGGGAAAATTTCTTTGATATTATTACTAGTGCATAGTGTAGAAAATATATAAAAATAAAATATTAATCTTAGCCAACATACGACCATTATCGTATGCCTACTATAGCTACCATTTAAACAGTGGGGCCCCACCATATGTAAATAGTAGGTTATACAGCTAAAACCGTACAAGGCTCGTATTATTTCTTTGGATTTCCAACAAATGGTCAGGCTAAGGAACTTCCTGGGCCACATGGGTACGCCTTTGGAGGGACGACCCGAGAACCTAACCGGATCTCTGCCAACACAAGGCCGGGTTACTCTAACTAGGTAACTACTGACATGATTATGCCATTCCCCGGTTGTAACCAACCTTTATCCGGGGCCCCAGCAACAATCACAAAGTAATATATATATATATATATATATATATATATATATATATATATATCTGCGATATCCACATAAGTTAAGTATCTACGCTCCCTAATGGGCGCTACCCCTTATAACCTTGCTGCATCTTTCTTGTTTCGACCATTACTGGGTTGTGAGGTTCGACGAAGTCTCGCCCATAAAGCTACGCTTTTCACAAAGCCACGCTTTGATCAACAAATGATCTACATCACTCAACATGCCACATTACCAAGTTGGGAATATATTACTGATAACCTTCAACTACATAACCTCTGAGCTCGTACGTCTCGAAGAACGGTGCTAAGCTAAGGGAATAAATTCTCCGCCACCAACAGAAATGTATTTTAAAGAAATCTGCTTTATATCTCCAATGTAATGTTAGACATACAATCCATACAAGTCTGTTTTGGGTTCGAACAGAACCGAAGGCATTTCCGAAGAAGTCCTTGCAATCCGGGCGTCCACAATCCCGATCATATTCCCCATCACATATGGAGAACACTATACCGGAGCAACTCAGTGCCGAGTCATTTGACAGGTTATCCTATCGTTCTCGAAAATACCCGGTCTTCACCACCGTCTTCAATGCTCATCCATTTCGTCGTATCACAACCGAATAGTGAGAGTCAATTTTAAAAATACGTGGATATGTTGTTCACAAAAATTCATAGGTTCGATGTGGGTTTCGGATAACTTACTGAGATCCGATTCCCTGTCGCATCGAAGTTTAAATGCCATTTTACGGCAAACAAGGTTTTCACATCAATACATAACAAACACAACATAGTGTAGTACATAGCAATCTACATCACATAGTATCGCAATCAGAACAGAAATGTCAATCTAGTGCATGGTAATAGTTAATTATTTTCCAATGTGGTTTAAATAAATTAACCACACAATTATTTGTAGTGATGTTTAAAATCAATGATTAAATTTGGATAAATAAATTAAATCTTAATTAGCTCGATTAATTGTTTCTTAATTAGTTATTTTAATTAGCTGCCAATTTTAATTAATTAACTTAATTTATCTAATTAACAAATTCTTAACTACAAATTTATTTCAAATACTTAATTGTTTATTTATCAATTTTTAATTACAAATTATAGATCATTCTTAATTACTTTTTAAAATCATTAGTTGATAAAAAAATCATTTACCTTAATGATCATTTGAAAATCTTCTTTAGACTTTAAAAATCAATTCTATTGTTACACCGAAAGTTTTAATGTTAATTAACTTCAATTTTTGTCTTTAAATTTAATTATTTAAAGTATTAATTAGATTTTTTAAGTATCCACTTAGTTTATTAAAATTGGTAATAAGCCTTTAATTCAATATAGTCAATATTAATTGCTTCACAAATCTATAATCTGTTAACAGTAAAACTTAGATTAAATTTGGCCTAAAACCCTTTTTTTTTAAATTTAAATATTGAACTGTTTCTCCCCACGCAAATCATGAACCTCGAGTCCTAACCCGAGGAAAACCCTTATCTACTCGAGTACCCCTCGGGTCACTCCCGAGAACCAAAACAACTAACACCAATATCATCGCCGTGCACGTGCACGACGCATTGCCGTCGCTCCGGCGACTCACACCTCCTTCGGCAAGTCTCGCTTCTCCTGCACACTTGACATCCAGGATCAACTCGACACGAAAAAGTCCAGATCGAAATTTCATCACTTGCACATAATCCTGGACCAAACTCCGGCCAAAGAATCATCTCGCAACCATGCCTCCGACCACCAGCATCGTCGCACCTCCGTCCAAACCTTCGTTTACGTCCCACGCGCATCCTCTCCAAGTCCGGCCACACTCGATGCAACAAGGAGTGAGAACGAACCCCAAAACACAACGTCAGTTTCATAGGCCTTAAACCCTACTCCTCCCTCCAGCTGACGCCACGAAGAACTAGGTCACGAGCTACCATTTTTCCCGACCTTGTCATACTCCCTTCCACCTCCACGCGAAGCCCCGACCTTCAAAAATCCTTCGACCGCCTGAATTTGATCGAAACCCAATTTTCGATCAACCGGAAACTGCTCTCAACATACACAATGAAAAATTACCATCTTTGTTTTAAAAATCTTATTTTTGTATAACAATTCACACTATATAACTGAATTCACAAATAATCATGTTCTAATATATCACAACTTTGAGTTTCTTGTAAAAATTGATTTTTTTTAGATGTCGTATATCGCTATTCAGCTTGAAACCATTTTTAGATTATAACTCAAGTGTAAACAAACAGGTTTGGTTTAAACTCAAAACATAAAAATGGCTAGATTAAAGGGAATTGAAATTATTCTCTGTTGTTTGCACCCAGTAATCAAGACAGAGAAGAATAGGCTTAAGTTGAAATACACAGAGCAGATTTATATGGATATATATACAGAGCCACTTCAAAAGATTTATGCAAAGCAACAACACATGTACTGATTTAATTAAACTTAGATTTTAAATAAATTTGTTTACTCACTTGAAATATGAATGAACAGAGATGCTTCTGTTTTGAAAAAGAAACCGTTTTGATCTTCTTCTCCTTTTTCTTTCTTCAGTAATTTGTTTTCAAATTTGAATATAAAGTTATGTTTCCTTTTATTTTCTTTCAGGCTTTGCTAAGATTTGTTTAAATGAAATAAAGCAACTATGCATGAGTATATATATATAAGAGAGGGTTTGTACAGAGGAAGGTTTACTGAAGCAAGATTTTTTCTTCTTTTCATTTGTACTTGCGTATGGGCTGAGTTTGAAAGCATTTAATGAAAGCATTAATGTCCATGCTTCCTATCCTTTATTTGTTACTTTGTTCCCTATTTACAAATTTACATGCACTTATGTGTATGTCATATGTCATTTTATAACTATGTGATTTTATTACAACATACTTTCCAAATTTTATTTCTATTCAAAGCTTTAACTAATCAACATTTTAATTTGTACATGTTTTATTTTATTAATAAATACAAATTTTTGTTTTGTTATATATTTCATTTATTTAACATTTATGTAAAACTTAAATTATCAAATATTTATTTAACTCCATACATCTTTCTTTTCTTTAATAATATTTTATTTCCCTTGAAACTTTTCAAATTAAATTCAAAAGTTCAAATAAGTCACTAAATTTAAATTAACAAATTTTGGGATGTACAGCAAAGTGCTAAGTGCCACTAATACGCCTCAAACGACCATTCGCATATGCCGCGGGTGCGGGATCGGGCGTGGGCGCACGCGTGCAGGATGGTGCGTTGCACCATACTCTAAGATGAACATGCCTTCTTGTCTCTCTTTGTCTCAGAGTAACTATAATAGGGACCACATCTTACTGTATAAACACAAGATGTTTATTATATTCTACTATGTAAGACTATTCATATTACAAGGTATTTAGTGCCTCACATTTCCCAATGAAATGCTCATTCATTTCTAACAATCCTCCACATGAATGACTAATTGCTTAACTTGTTCTTAAATTTTGCAAAACATTTATCGTATCGGTTAAAGTAGCACATTGGCCTTGAACTTTCCTAGTTTTTATCCTTTTGACTTACTAGCGAATAGGTGGACTTATGTTGTCTTTTAACTGTAAGCCTTTTGTGTAAATCGAAAGTAGACAACACGTAATATGTGTTTGTTATCTTTCTTGGTTCTTTGTTTGTGTTCATTTTTGCCATGAATACCAGCTTGGTCTCATGAGTGCTTAGACAATTTGGCCTTACAATTCTCCTTGAAGTGGCACCTTCGCATTAACGTAGGTGATTCTATAAAGGATATTTCCCAGTAACCCACTTGTTCCTTAACATTACCAAGTCTAGACATCATTAAAAGTACCATTACTTATCCTATTCACTAGTAAGTCGTGCACTGACTTATCAGAGGAATGGTTTGAGTGTATACTAGTGCCATCAAGTTTATCTCAAACATAGTTGTCCCTTTGAACCTAGACCTTGGGATCTCCAGTCAACTAGGTGGGGTTTCCATTTTAGAGAAACTTTTAGTTTATGGATCTTAACCCCATTCCTATTGATAAGATATTAAACTTCTTTCTAGATGAACTTTTTGTTAGTGGATCTGCATCATTATTGTTTGATCTTACATAATTAATTGTGATGACCCCATTGGAGAGAAGTTGTCTAACAGTTTTATTTCTATGATGAATATGTCCAAACTGCCATTGTAAAGCTTACTATTGTCCCTGCCAATGGCCGACTGGCTGTCGCATAGTATGCTTATTGGAGGTATGGGTTTTTCCCTATTAGGAATACCATCTAAGAAACCTCAAAGCCAAATTGCTTCTTCTACGGCTTTGTCTAAAACAATAAACTCTGATTGCATGGTAGATCTTGCTATACAAGTTTGTTTAGAGGGTCTCCAACATATTATCCTATTTTCTAAGGTAAACACATATCCACAAGTGGATTTTGTATATGATGAACCAGTTATCAAGTTTGCATCACGATACCCTTCTATTACAGATGGATACCTACCATAATGTAGTCCATGATTTTATGTATATCTTAGGTATCCTAGTACTTGAATTATAGCTTTCCAATGATTCTTTCCTAGGTTGCTAGTAAATCTACTTAGTTTACTCATTGTATATACTACATCAGGCCTAGTGCAGTTCATTACGTACATAATGCTACCTAGTATACGAGAGTACTCGAGTTTGTAAATACTATCAATTCTATTTTTAACCCAGTTTTTGTTCAAATCTACGGGTGATTTTGCTGATATTATATTGTGTTGTTTAAAATTTTCAAATATTTTCCTGTTATAGTATGATTGGGATAACACATATCCTTGGTCGTTGTTATGTATTTTTACCCCAAGTATTATTAATGATTATAGGATCTTATATAATGCAACTTATATACCAATGAGAGAGTATATACTAATAATTATACTAAGTAGAGTAAATTAACAGAGTATAAATAAGATAGATAGTAAAAGCGAGAACACCAGATATTTTATACTGGTTCGGACCTCCCGTCCTAAGTCCAGTCCCGCTGCTCCCCTCCGGCATTTCCTTTAACCAAATAACCCTCACTTTTCCTAGAGGAATAGGCTAATACAAAAGTATTTCTCTGACAATCTTGTGTTCAAATAACATGGATTTTGACTAATAGTACAATTCTTCCTATGATCTCCTTTGAGTTTGTGAATATGAATACTTTGAGCTGTAGGAAGTGGTTTGACCAAATTGATATTTTTTTATGACAGATTAAGAATATGTAAGCAAGAGATGCACAAATATGTAAATAGAGAGTAATAAGAAATCAAGAGAATAGTTAATCTCAATCTTTGTAGTATTTATAGGATTAAAGAGATGCAAATGAGGAGTTGTTGCTATTAGATATACTCTATTAAAATTAACGGTTGCAACCTTTTGACAAAGAGATAAGTTTATCCAATGAAAAAGAAGCAACTATTCAGAATATAGCAGTTTCCAGATAACATACATCTATAGGAAAAGCGCAAACGTTGGTGGCTTCAGGAATTAAATTCCTCAGTATTCTCACAGACGTCTGTGGCTTTTCCATAGAAGTTTGTGGCTAGCATTTTCAGTTTTTCAATGCTTTTTTTGTGGCAATTATGTGTATATGAATTCGTGTGTCCATATATACTCAAGGAGACCTTACAATATTTATTTAAGACTCTTGATGCACTAATATAACCTTGCTAATCATAGTATGGTTCATAAATCTTTGTTTGGCTTTGAGTCCCAATATCTTTAAGCATGATGATCTCTTGTAGTATATACCTGTAACCTTGATAAGATATATAATATATGTGATGGTATAGTTGTTGTCGTTATAACCATAGAATGAAGGTTCTAATATTCTCTCACCTTTTGACGATGAAAACTATACGATCATTAGCTATGATAAAAATAAATCCTCCTTAATTTTATCTCCCCCTATGTATATGCATATATTTCTCTCCCTTTGTCATTGTCAAAACACAATAAAATATTTGTAACAACATATAGACATGTCAAATATAAACAGAACAGAAGATAAGTCAATGAGAACAAACAAGAGTTCAACAATAGATAGAAAAAGTATAAGTAGTACTACAATACATAAAATTTAAATAGCATAGTTCAAAAGAGAAGAGAGCAAGCGAAAGAAGCTAGTGATGCCAGTTAGATGAATAGGACAGTCTGTCATAATTTTCATTAAAATTCCTAGTAGGTAGATGGATCTTACTGGTATTCAGATGGCCATTGAGTTTGATCATTATATTCTTCATTTTCTTGGATTGAAAGCCCTTGGAAACCTATATAATGTTGCTGGTGAGGTTGGTTAGGATCAGACAAAGACATATCGTCACTATCTTCTTTCTCTTCTATCGATTGGTCTTGGTCAATATTTTTGCCTTTATCATGAGAAGTACCTTCATAAGAGGTATGAGCATGATAGATTGGTGCATGTGACCAGAAGGTAGTGTTGGTAAAGGAGAAGATGATGATCGAGAAGATGATCAGCCACATACTTTTCTCATTACTTTGCCTAAAGTGGAGACAACCTTTTCCAAAGATTTTCCATTTTAGTCATTCTTGTTGATAAAGATCGTTCCAAACTGGCAATTTTAGTGTTCAAAGCTCGCTGGTTGACCGTGATTAATTTTTGTTTTCGAATAGTGAAATTACAGATGGATTCATTTGGCATTGGTTCAGTGCGAGCTTCTTGAGTTTCTAAATCAAAATAGTATTCAATAGTTTGATGAGAGGAACCAGGTTGCTATGAAGGACAAGTTGAACGAGTTTGTTGTGGAGGAGGTTGAGGCTGATGAGTAGGAACTGTATGCATTTGTTGTTGCTGTTGCATAGTCTACTATGCCAGTGATATGATTGAAGTTGGTCTTTCGAGAAGGTGCATCAAAGATAAAAAAAATTATACTACTTAATTTGACAGGGATTTCTTTAAAATGAGAAATATAAGAAGGGACTCCGAGACCGTGTAAGAGACGCATGATGTACCAAGCATATGTAATTGTGTGTCGATGGTGAGACCAAAAGCTTTTAATTTCATCATGAATAAATTTGACCCAATTTAGTTGTATCTCACCAAGTATAGAATAAAAGGCTTTGTTGTCATTTTCGTATATTTGTTCATTACTTCCTAAACAAGGAATTATCGTGTTGATTATCATATGATTTAATAACCAAGCTTTTGGGCGTAAATACATAGATTTCCACTGTGGTATTTTATCCTTCCAAATTTGATGTGTTATTTCATCATGTGGTAAATTTCTTTGGTCAGGAATTTCCTCTAAATCAAGTATAATTGAGGAACAATCAAGTAAACGACCAATTGTGTTTATGCTAATTTTCAAAACATGGGCGTAAACACTAGTCCATAACCAATTATCTTCATTCTCAGGTGTCCAAATATCATTACTACATAAGTTTGCGCAAAAAAGAAAGATGGCCAGTTGACCAACTTGTACCTCATTTTCAACACAATTGATTAAATTTTGATAGCCGAAGGCGTTGGTTAGTTCCCGAATACCATATTCTCTAAACTTCCATAATCGGTAGAACCGACCAGAATAAAGTCAATTTTGTTTAAGTTCTTCAAATCTCTTATTTGCAGTTATGCTATTTCGAAGCCATTCTTGAATGTGGGCGTCAGTGACAAGATGGTTTTGAGAATATGACGATTAATCTCTCTTTGATTTTTTGCTAACGAGGTTTTTCGCGTTGGAACCATTTTTGATGAATTAAAGTTTTGAGAAGCCAGAGTTTTAGAATTGGAATTTAAGATTTGAAGATAGTTTGGTAAATTGTTATCTCGCCTTTTGGCAAAGCCGTGACACCAAGGACAGTCCATCTCGAAGAATAGCTGTACACAGGTCTACTTTGGATACTGGTAAATTTTTCCTGAGTCCAGATCGAGCTGCAACCGATATGGTACAACAAGTAAAGCTTGAAAGTCAACATTCCAAATTTCAAGTCCATCGGAGTTCGTATGCACGAAATATTGATCGATCAAGTCTCACATGAAGTACATATGCTTCGTATCCATTAAATATACATTGCTCTGTATCCATCAAGCTCACCCTACTTCGTATCCATCATGGTTAACAACAATTTGTATCCATCAAGTTAGCACTAGTTTGTATTCATGAAAGAACGCCGCTTCGTATCCATCAGTCTGTCCCGTTTCATATCGATCCTAAAATATAGTGTCATGTCATCTGATCGACATGTGCCAGCATCGATATGAAACAAGCGATACGAATTATATCGATACAAGCTCAGCTGTACACTGAAAATGACAACTTGTATCGGTCATAACTCAAAATCTATAGGTTCAAATGCCACCAAATTTTCATAGGAGCTTGCGTACCACCTCAAGAATGCTCATGATCGATCTCAGCCCAAAAGGAGGTGTTTTGGATTGATACGAATTATGTATGTATCGATCACGGATCGATTCGAAATGGTCAGTGATCGATCACATAGGCCCATCCACATGAGAGAAGGGTCCTTCATGATTCGAGCGAGATATTTGCAGCCTACACCTATAAATAGCAGTCCTAGGCCTTTAGAAAATGGAATTTTGACCCTAGAATGTTGATACTCTATCGAAATTTTCATTGTACCTTGAGTTTTCTATTGTAAACAATTATAATCACCAAGAGTTATTAATAAATAGCAAACTTTCTATAGTGGACATAGGCTACAAAGCTGAACCACTCTAAATCTCTGTGTTTTCATACTTTTGTTTGTTTTTTTTTCGGTTTACTTGTGCGATCTACCTCATTTTTCATTTATATTCTTTACATTAACCTCTTCAAACATGCCCGAAGAGTGTTGTGTCCAATTTTGGAACAAACATAAATAACTGAAGGAAGGTAAAAAAATGTGTATTAGGCTTTGGTAGAAGCCAATAGTTGGCTCAGACGTCTGAGGGAAGGTGATAGACGTCTCAGGTCATTCTTTTTTTTTCTTGAGCAATATCATAGACGTCTATGGGAAGGTAGATTTAAATATTTTCTTTTAGAACTGAATATTTTCATTAGTTCATCGTAAGAACGATTATTATAACTAATAGTCATATAAAGATTTATATATTATATGGTTTTTCATTTTTATGTCTATATATAAGTACGTGTGTGTGTGTATAAATATAAAGGATTAATTACATCGAAATAACTTTTGATTTTAGAACGATTCCAAGAGTTTGTGCTATTTTTCCTATCTTGAGGTTTAAGTGGAGACCAACTTGGACGAGTCGAAGTATCAATCCGATCTTGGTCTGATGGTCCTAGCTTGCATAAATTTCTTGGAGTAATGTTATAAGCTTTTGTTGGAGTTTTTGTTAAACGAGTAGATTTTTGATGAATGCAATTTTTAGTTAGTGAATGGCTATAAATTGCGAGAATACATTTTTTAAGAAAGTTAAGGTGAGATCCTTGACGTTGTTGTTCTTAATACATTACTCGTTGAACTCCCATTATCTCATGCTGCTAATAAAAGATCATCTACTTTAGTTTCTACTGACGATGACTCGAAATTAATTGCACGTTTTATCTTTTTTACTTTCGAAAAATAACCAATGTGGTATGTTGGATAGTTTATAATATTTGGAGAGGTTGATCTATTCAAGGGTGGAGTTGTTGTCTTTGGAGAGGTAGCAACATTATTTGAGGATGGAGAACTAATGTCAATTGTTGAGTAAGTAGAATTGTTGTCAGATGACATTGTAAATAAAAGTGGTTAAAGGTTTTTTAGATAGAGTTCGGTAAAAAAATATATGAATTTAGTTTACAGGAGAGTTCCTTTATATAATATTTGTTTACTATATTTGGAAGCATATTTGTTAGGTTAGTAAAATTTCAACCATAGAAGTTGCAATAGAAGTTAGTTAATTTTGTATGGATAAAAAAGTAGTAAATATTTTTACAAAGTTATTTTGTGCATCTTATCCGAATTATATACCTTAGTTTACTAATTCATTGTAATAACAAATTCCTAGGTCTCGTATTAGTTTGATAAAAGACAATTCGCCAAGTGTTTGATAAAAAATATCCATAATTTGATTTTCGATATTCACGAATTCAAAAGATATAATTCCTTTTTCAACATTATCCTTTAAGAAATGGTGATGAATATCAATGTGTTTTGTTCAAGAATGATTAATAATATTTTTGGAAAGGTTTATGGCACTAGTAATTTCATAAAAAAATTGGAAATTTAGAACTTAATTTACCGAAAGCTTGAAGTGTTTGTTGCATATAAATTACTTGAGCACATGCTATAGCCACTGAGATATATTTAACTTCGCATGTCGAGAGTGAAACACAGTTTTGTTTTTATATTAAACCACGAAACTAAAGATTGACCAATAAAATGACATGTGCCACTTGTGCCTTTTCTATCCGTTTTGCGACCACCGAAATCAGCATCACTGTATGACACGAGTTCGAACAAGCTGCCTCTTGGGTAGAAAAGTCCGTAACCTTTTGTATTGGTTAAGTATCTTAAAATTCGTTTAACAACATGATAATGTGATTCCTTTGGCTGTGCTTGAAATCGTGCATATAAACATATGCTCGTCATAATGTTTGATCTATTGTCCATCAAATATAATAAGCATCCTATCATACTTCAGTATAATTTTTTATCATAGTCTCTTCCATTTTCATCTTTATTTAAATGTAAATAGTACTCATTGGAGTCGGTTTACTTGAAATATTTTTCATTCCAAAGCATTTTAATAAATCTCGATGGTAGTTTTCTTGATTTATAAAAATTCCATTTTCTAGCTGGCTTAGCTTATTTGCAAACCCAAAAAGTAGTTTAATTCACCCATATGTGACAGTTCAAATTCATTTTTCATAAAGTTAGAAAATTCAATACAATTTTTATTAGTTGATCCAAATATAGTGTTGGTAACATATATTTGTACAACTAATATAGTATTAATTTTTCGTTTTATAAATAAAGTGGAGTCAATTTCACTAATTTGAAAACCGTAATTTTATAAATGTTTTTTTAATCTTTCATACCAAGCACAAGGTGCTTGTTTTAATCCATATAGGACCTTTATAAGTTTAACTACATGATCAGGATATTTCACACGAATAAATAGCGAGATTGTTCGACATAAACCTTTTCTTTTATAAACCCGTTTAGAAAAGCACTTTTTACATCCATTTGAAAAAGTTTAAAATTATGATGACGTGCGAAAGCAATTAATATTTGTATTGCTTCAAGATGTGCTACCGGAGCAAATTTCATTTTATAATCTATTCCTTCTTCTTGATTATATCCTTGAGCTACTAATCTTGCTTTATTTCAAACAATGTTACCATTTTCTTCCATTTTATTTTGAAAAACCTATTTTGTTCCAATTATAGATTGATTGTTTGATCTTGGTACAAGTTCCCATACGTCGGTTCTTTCAAATTGATTAAGTTCTTCTTGCAATACAATAATCCAATAATCATTTTTTGATGCTTCTTTATTATTTTTAGGTTCAAAACTGATATAAGTGCAATATGACTCATTTGATTCAACTACTTTCTGGTTGATACTTTTGTATTTAAAACACTGATAATATTATTAATTGGATGGTCATTGATATTATAGATGGTGATGTTATCACATTGTCATTATTTTTGTTGATCTTATTACTATTAGTTTATGTATAGGCATTTTATTTTTATTTATAACTTCTTCATCATCATCATTTTTATTATTATTAAATTTTTCATCGAACGAAACATGAAGACTTTCTTCTATAGTGTTTGTTTGTTTATTTAAAATTGTATATGTCTTACTTCGATCTAAAAAGCCAACTAAAATTCCTTCATCAACTTTAGAACCAAATTTTCCTAGGTAGTCTTTTGTGTTTAAAATAAAATATTTTGATCCAAAAACTCGAGAATACGATACTTCAGATTTCTTTTTGAAAAATATTTCATAGCGTGTGTTTTTAGTCATTGGTCTAAGTATTACATGTTTAATGCATAACAAGTGGTAGCAACAACTTCACCCCAAAAACTTTTTCGTAGGTTACTACCACTTCATAAAGTTCGCGCACATTGTTGTAAAGTTCGATTTTTTCTTTCTACAACACCATTTTGTTATGGTACATGGAAATGAAAAATTATGGCTAATTTCTTTTTTTGTTGCAAAAATTTGGAAATAGTTCATTTTCAAATTCACTTCTATGATCGCTTCGTATACTTTTAATTTTTAAATTCATCAAATTTGTAATTCGTTTAACAAAATTTTGGAACATTTCAAAAGTGTCATTTTTATGTTTTAAAAATAATGTCCGGGTATATCTTGAAAAATCATTAACAATTACAAAACATATTTGTTACGATTTATTGAATGTACTTGAATCGGTCCGAATAAATCTAGATGAAGTAGTTCGAGAGATTGCTTTATGAAAATTTCCTTTTTAGATTTAAAAGAATATTTCTTTAATTTACCAAATTGACAAGCGTCACACAGGTTTTTAACCTTGTAGTTGATTTTTGGTAATCCTCTAACTAATTCATTTTTAGCTAGTTTGTTGGTATTCTTAAAATTTATGTGACTAAAACGTTTATGCCATAACCATGGATCATCATGATTTGCGAATAAGCATAAATTATTATAACTTTTGACATTAATGTCTAAAACATATATATTTCGATTTCTAAATCCTTCAAAATTAGATTTTTATTTGGTCAAAGATATTGCATTTGTTTTTCTCAAAATCAATTTTAAATCCTTTATCACATAAGTTATTATTTTCTACCAATAAAGCATTAGTAATAATTGGAGAATTAGAAATATCAATATTGACGACTTCTCCAATGTCCATGATAAATCCTTTTGAATTATCTTCGAATGTCATAGTGCCACTATCGATATATGTTAAATTGGATAACGTATGAGCATTTCCAGTCATGTGCTTGGAGCAACCACTATCAAGCATCCATTTCTCTTTAATTTTAATTTTGCGTACCTGCAAAATAAGAAAAATTTAATTGGTACCCACATTCCTTGTTTAAGGTCCTACATGTTAATGGAAGAAGGTAGCCATATCCACGGGGATTTGGTTCCTTTAGAAATGTAATTTTTATTATGTATAACTTTCTTTAAATATTCATCAGTATACTTTTGTCTAATTAGTTTATTATTTGTTTTAGAAACCCATATTTTGACTATATTTGTGTATAAATTCTTAATCTTAGTCTTTAACATTGGCTTTTTGAAGTTGGTGTATAATGTGCTATAATTCTTTGACTTTTGTTTGCATTTAAAATCCAATCCATTTTGATTTCTAGATGGTTTAGATATTTTGACCAAATTTTCTAAATTTTGTTTTCTGTTGTTGAATTTTATCACATTATTTGTTATTTTATCTAACTTACTTTTAAGATCACAAGTTTCAATATTGCTAGAATCTAACTTGCTTGTAATTCTAGTTTTTCATTTTCAAGATTAACTTTTTCTAACATATAATTTTCTAAATCATGTAATAAGACGTCATTTTGAGATAATAACATTGCACTTCTTTTAATAATTTCTAATTATTCTTTTAAGATTGTTTTTTCATCTTTTAATAATCCTATTTCTAATTCTTCTCTAGTTAACTTTCCTATATATTCCTTATTTAAATTTTTTTGATTCTCTATATTTATCATCACATTCAGTGCTAATTTCCATTTTTTCATCATAAGTAAGTTCAAGACGTACCTCAGCAGTGTTAGCCATAAAAACACACATTCGTTTGTTTTGAGTCGCTTTCACTATCATTGTCAGATGAAAAACATGAATCCGAATCGTTTATGTTACTTGAAAGTTCTTGAATTTTTCAAACTTGCTTTTTTAATCATTATTGAGCTATGGATAATCCTTCTTCATGTGGCCAAGTTTGTCACACTCATAGCATTTAATCGATGTTTGGTTTGACGAGTTAGTTTGCCACTATTTTGAAATCCAGTCATCTTCTTGAACATCTTGAATTTGTTGTAATTTTTGGCAATAGAAAAAAATCTCATCTTCGTCTAAGTCCGAATCTTCATTACTTGCTTGGAATACTATGTTTTTCTTTTCATGATTTTGATCCTTTCTAGCATGCGAGTTAATTTCATACGAAATCAAATTTCCTATTAGCTCTTCAACTTTGAGTTGAGAAAGATCATTAGCTTCTTCGATGGCTAAAAATTTGCTTTCCTATTCATTTGTCAAAGAGTTTAAAATTCATGTGACTAAATCAAAATTTATAAATTTGACACCAAGTGTAACGACCCAGAAATTTTAAAGGTTTTAATAACGTATTTAATTGAATTTTGTGAAATTTTTAAATAATTAAATTTGGAAATAAAAAATTTGATATTTGGAATACATCTAATTAAATATAGCTCTTGGTAAATTTTTATCAAATGATATGGAAGTTTATTTTATTGTATAATTTTATTTAAATTTATTTCAGTTAATATTTGATGATAATTAAATGTTTCCCAAACCTGAATATTTTTATATAATGCATTTGTAAATCATCTTCTTAGTGAGATGTCATATTTTGTTTCATCAAATTTGGACTGCTATTGCTCCGTTTATCTTGATTTCGGCATTTTAGCAACATTTTTAGTACCGATTATGGACTATTGATAAATTGATCCTATCATTGATACCTATTTACCGTTTTGATTGTCTCCTCATGTTGATCTCCATGGTATATTCATTCATGTGTTTCGGAGTTCGGGACACGACGAAATTTGTAAGCCAATCAGTCGTATCAGTTCCATGTTAGAGTCGTTTAGCCTTTCCTTTGTCCTTTCATATGGCAAACAGTTGAAGCTAATAGCCAGCTATTAATCTTCCTATCAATTGACACTAGCCTTCCTATATTCCCCAAATTTCTAGCCTTTACTGTTCACCACACAATATATTTCTCTCTGTCATTATCATATAAAAAATAAGAAGAAAATAAAATTATATTAGTGTAAAGATTTCATGCGTCAGTCCCCTTCCCTTCGTGTCAATCTGTTCGCGTATTCCTACCTCCGTGCACTCCGACACATCATGCAACCCCTCCTCAAAGCCTTCTAGCTTCCACTGAGCCTCCACCTTGCCGCATGTGCCACCTCAGCTGAGCCCAGCACTAACAACTCAAGTCCTTTCCTCTGCCTCATGCTAACTTAAGCCGAGCTCCCTCCCTTCAATGTTTTTTCTCCATCGAGCCATGTGTGCAGCCCATCTTCCTTGCTTGCCGAGCCCCAGTACCCCTCGCGCGAGTTTCTTCCCATAGCCGTATTCTATGCTAGGTATATATATATATATCATGTTTATATATTTAAGCTTGCTTCATTTTATTATTTTATTTGCATTTTATTTTGAGCATTGAAAATGAAAAAAAATTAACAGTAATGTAAGTTGTATATATAGACATGCATGTTCCAAAAATTTTGCATATCAGTTATGAAATTTTGATTTTTTTAGTTATATAAATATATATATATATATATGAGTCCATGCATAAATGAGCATTACTATTGTTTATTTAGAGTAAAAATATTTTTCCTACAAGTATCTTGTTTTCAAAGTAAGTTATATTTGTGTGTTTGGTTTATTATCTGCTACATGGAATGTTAAAGGAGTTTGTTATAGATAAAGTTGTTTATACATAACTGAGCTATTGTATATTTATATAATTATTTTATTCTATTTGTTTGTATATATATATATTTATAGTCTTTACTGATTCTTTTATTTTATATATGTTCGGTGCATATATAAGTTTATATAGGCTATTATAACTAATGTTGTTGTATATGTACAGCAGTATGTCAAAAATATTTTATACATATATGATTTCAACGTTTTATTTTAGTACAGCATGTATATGTAGTGTTATGTTATGTGAGGTTTTGACCTTTGTTTTACATTTTTCCCATTCAGTTTAGCAAGTAAAAAAAATGTCACGGCCCGATTTTTGGACGCCCGAAAAACCGAACCATGAGGGTTAAAGAAGAAGAGGTAGAAAAAGAAAATAGAAAAACAACATCAGAATCTAACCATCGCAATGGAATAAAATATAATAGATAATAAATGATCTTTACACAAAAAAAAAATCTGTTTATACATTACATTATCAGAGTACAGCATCAGAGTATACATAACACACAACTGGACAATAATCATAACCTGTCCTCACAATCTGAATACACAGCAGAATATTTGACACAAATACGGAGGTACGTATTGCCATCCAGCTCGTCTCCTGAGCTCCACAGCATCCTTTCCTGTATCTTAATACTCGGTCTGACCCGAGCATTATAGTAAAATAACACCCGAATCAGTCTGGAATACCAGCGTAAGAAAACCACACTCAAATTGATTATTAAAGTTTCAAAATCCTTTTGAAAACAAAAGCATCTCGTAAGACCACGCCACAAATAAACATGTCGGGTTTTTACCTTACGATAGCCAAAACACTTTTATCAAAATCCTCTGATATTATAGTAGTATCTATAGAAAGTAAAATAGAATCTAGCTGAAATGCTTGCATCTCACATTTCAGCAATAGTTGGGCACAATCAAAACCGTACAGGCATGTAGGGAGAATGGATTTCCGACTAATGACTAGGCACTGGGGTACCACCTATTACAGTACCTAGTCTAGATCAGCGTACCGAGGATTACTCCCAATCTCCTGCAACACAAGACCGGAACTACCCCTTACTGGATAATCCCGAGTAAGATCACCCTACGGTTAGGATCAACAACCGCACCACTAAGCCGAATAAAAGGGACATCTAGACAGGGATGACCTCAACCTAATGGGTGCTACCCACCTAGCCTTGCTGCATAACCCCTGATTTCCAGTCAATCCTGGTTGATGAAGCACGAGGCTAAGCATTACATTTTTAGAACATATCTCTTAGAATGCTCATCGCCCACCTGACGATGTTCTGAAAGCATTCATCAATACAAGTCCGTTCCGGGTTCGAACGAAACCGAAGGCACTACTCCTACTACATCCATTTTGGAATCATCCTCAGGATTAATAGCGACTAGCCCTTGCACTTCACTACTCCATCTTCGAATCCAAACTCGTCTTCCTCACAAAAACGTATAAACCGGATCGAAGTGGTTTTCGAGAAATTAATCCCGATCCCGGTCTCTTTGACACGATCAGCGCATTGGCCAATATTGATAGTCGGTTATTTAACTATCAATTAATATTCACAACAACCATCAAACATAAATAATTTCTCCAAATTATTTATTAACCTCAAAATATCTTCGTAAGATATATTTCCATTTTCAACTCTTTTGAAAACAGTTTTCAAACCACACTTTTCTCATGGAATAAATTTCGAAATATTTATTTCCACTGGAAACACCAAGCACAAAAACTTTAGGTTTTTAAAATCATTTAAAAACACTTTATTATAAATATCCTTTAACAATTAAATTGAAAACTACTTCAATACTTTATTAAAAATATATACTTTAGGAATATTTAAAATAAGGTTACTATATAAAATATAAAACTAGATTTTTCTCTTTTAAAACAAAATACCAAGTCACCTTTAAATAATTACTACGATAATAGATTTGAAAAATACTTACTTTAGAATTTAAACATTTAGAAATAATAAATTTTTTAAAACATTCTTTTTAAAACAACATTTAAAACTTTTAACTTATATTTAAAACTTTGCTTTGAAAACGTACTTGGCTACCTAGGGAAATACGCTTCTCTTTCATACCTTTTAAAAATAAATTACTATATATTTTTAAACAAATTTACTCATTCCCTTAATAAACTCCCACCGTGAATTTATTCTTCCAAATATCCACTGATATATCACTTCACTTTTATAAACCTAGTTTATAATTTCAAGTCTCGTTCTCTTTAAAAATGCCGGTTTTACACACTTAAATCAATCCCAAATTGATTTCCAGTTTACTTAAATTTTAAATAAATTTCCTTACTTACTCCATTTATTCCAAAATCCATTAACTTCAGATTTTTTTTTCTTCATTATGATTTAAAATCTTTTAACTGAAAATACCAATTTCATATTTCCCAAATTTCTTCTTTATCCTTTCAAATAAATTTAAACCTTGAACTTTAAAATAAATTCTTTATTTCTTGAAATAATATCACTTAAGATTAAAAATAAAATCACTTATTCCCATTTATTCAACATCTCATTTCCGCACTTGGAATTATATTTATCAGAACTCAAAAATCACTTTTTATTCTTTTCCAGTTCATTTCTAATTTATTTAAATTTCTGTGATTTTTTACAAAAGGATTACCCTTTTATTTTCTTTTCAGAAATCCCATTTCTATAGATTGTGATAACTCAGTTCACTGAATTATTTTAAATCAACTATAGTATCCAACATTTCCAGCTATCAATATAATTCATCACGGGATAGAAAATAATTATATCACAGAATATTTTGACAAATCTAAATATTTTGAGGAATCCAGTTGGATCCCTCCAACCTGTTTTCCTACATCCATAGATGTTAGCACAATAAAATACCAATTCCAGTTCGAGGTGGAATATCGCGGTATATGGGGTTTATATAATATCATCCGCTATTATGCGGCACATAGGGTATCATCCGCTATATAATGCAGGAAATCAACCACTGCATTATATACTATATACTACTACATATAATATAGCACATCAAATAAATTCAATCATCCAACCAATTATTTAAATTTAACCATTCAAATTTAAATAGCAATCTAGAAGAGTGAGATTAACTCAGCTTTGATCCAGATTTGCAACCAGATCCAAACCTGACTTGTTTCCCGACTTTAGACCTTGTATAAAAGCTATACAATTTTATAAGCATTCGATTTAATCAAAATGATTAATTATTAACTAATTAATTAAATTAACCAATTATAAACATTAGTTACCTTTCATTATCAATCTTTAATTAAATTAACTAACCATATAATTAAAATTAGCTGCAGAATATACATTCTTCATGACCTTTTTCAAACAGCCCCCTCGCTGGCTACAGCGCGAAACCACCACCGTCTCCTTTCAGCAACACACACCCCTCAGGCGATCACCACGACACCAACGGCCTGCCCTAATCTCCAACAGTTCGACCCAGAACCTCACGCGACTTGCTCTAGCCCTTGCTCCACCCTGTCGCATATGACAACCCTTCACGGCCTCATCAGAACGTAATACGAGCGCGTAGCCCTTCGCAAGGTCGTTGCACTCAAGTTCGAACAAAGAAAGCGCGACCTTCTCATCTTCCACATCTCCCTTTTTCAATCACGGCCCACTAAAACGAACCCTGAGGGGCCTACTTCCACCACAAACCGAAAATGAAGTCGATTAGCCCCAAGTTGTCTAAATCGATTACAACAACATTTCCTACCACCTTTGACTAATGCTCCCATTATGATCTCCCATGGTGCCAATGTCGTCGCCTATCGCTTTGCTGATGCTAATCACGAATCCGATCAGCTCAATTTCGCCTTGTCGCGATTTTATTTCTTTTTTTTATTTCTGTTTGAAGTCAAACTAAGCAAAGAGAAGTAAGTCAGGATTTTAATCTGAGCGAGGATAGCTTCACAAGAAAGATGAATATGCAACTTATACTGGAAACGTCTTGATTATGTGTGAAGCCCCACCTCTATACCCACGCTAACCAAGGACACTACGGGGTAATGCCGTCAACTAGCACGGAGAATAAGGCTGTTGAGGAGCAACCATCCAAGTAATTGCTTTGTGCGAGCACCGATATGCCAGATAAAAATATAACTTGCATTTAAAAGGGGGAATCCGACATGCCAATACAAACTCAAAGCTACTACACAATGGCTATAATATCTTCAGAAACAAATATAGAAATAAGCATAACATAAATCAGTCACAGAAGTTCATATCTCAAAGGCGGAAACAGATATGAATATTACACATAGAAGTGTACATCAGAGTAGTGGTCAAACAAGATCCACAATTTCACAAAAGAAAAGATACAAGTGCTACATAAAAGAATAAGTATACATCATTGAGTCTATATCTCAAATGTATACAAACAAAAACTACTAATCTAAGTAGTTAGGCAAAAGTTAGGATAATAATCCCAGATGAGAAGTCAAGCAGGAGCACCTGTAATATCTCGGTCTGACCCGAGTATTATTTAATAAGAAAATAATAAACGGATCAGTCTAACTATAAATATCAGATGAAATTATATAGAATAAGAGATATGACAAAAAGTATAATAACCATAATGTCATACTGTGATAAGTATATAATTGAAAATCAACAAGAGATTAATCAATATCACAAGAATCTTCTCAAAGATAAAAAGGAATGTCATACTCTATATTTTTTTCACAAAATGTTAATGACACACAAATTCACCAATGCACAATAGTTGATACAACTTATCAATGAAAATCACGAAAATTGGTGAAGCACAAATTCTAGAAATCATCAACAGAAATCCAGGAATCACAAAAAGGGGGAGGCCTATCACAAAACGGGAGTATGAAAACTCACCAACACGTGAATCACAAAATGGAATGCTATTCCATGGTTGCTAACCATTTATTTTGAGCCGAGGCTCCACAAAACGGCCTAAAGACCATGGGTCGCTACCCCACCAAATTGAGCCGAAACTCCACAAAAGCGGGGTTTAGTATCCCTCGCAGAAAAAGAGACATCGCACATTGCTATTCTAAATCACAAAATGATCATCATCGATCACAAGAAGTGTCAATTACACTAAGCTAGTAAATATATGAGCTTAGCTTCATGTCCCATAACCACTAGCTTAACTTAAATATTTACGGACAAATTGTAGATATCCACTTGAAAATTTGTCACAAGAGATCCAATCGAACAAGTCCAAGAATTAACCGACGAAGTAAACGCAAGCATTTCATACCACTTGTTTTACTAAGCCGTTTAATTAGATTTCTCATACGAATGAGGTAAAGGTTTGGATATGCTAGTAGATTGGAAAACGGTTTAAGAAACGAGCTTTGTAATAAAATAGTGCTGAAATTGTTTTGATGAAAGAATTTTGATATTTGCTGCTAGTATTGAAAACATTTATATTTTGAAGTGACAAATCACAAAAATGATTGTAGGAACAATCAATCACAACACATACGAAGACGTGAATAAAAATACAAAGAAATCGATACTGAATCCATCAAAGTGGAAATACCCAAAAATTCCAAAAATAGAAGTTATAAAAGTCGACAAAGGTGATAACAACTAATCGGAGAAGAAGAATCGATTAAAGATTGGAAAAGCAAAGCAAATAGCACAAATAGGCAAAACAGGGAAATAGGAGCAGGTCGGTTGACCGGACTATCTGAGTCGGTCGACCGAAAATAGGCCAGAAAGTCTCGGCTACAGCTTCGGTCGACCGATTCAGGGGGTTCGGTCGGCCGAACTGCAAATTCTGCAATTCCTACACTTTTTAATAGAAGTGCAAACTCTCACTCAATTTGCAACCAGTCGAGCACAGACCCTAGGGGATTACACCCATCGGCTACCCGGTCCTATTGGCTCCTCGATGCATCACCAAAAACATGTTCAAACATCAAAGTTAGGATCTTTAAAGATTTGAACCCAAAACACTAAAAATTGGAATATTCACAAAACCAATCCAAATCAAAATCAAATGCACATGAATAAGTGTTAGGAATTCATACCTAACAATCAAAGATAATCATAGACTTAGATGTGAGATAAAAATCTCACGTTTTCACAAAATCAATGAAGGAGAAGCTTGAAAGCAAAGGAAGAATCAACCACACTTTAACACAACCCAAATGAGCTTGAACCTAAGCTCAAAAGAAGAACATTCCCAAAGTAAGGTTTAGGAATTTCTGAAAATTGAAAGGAGAATGAGTTGGAGAAGAAGAACGAGATGCTTACCAATGGCTTCTCTTAGAATTTGGAGCTAGAGCTTGGATTTTGCAAATGAACTAGGGCTTGGAGTTTTAATTTCCCATTCCTATCTCTATTGTTGCTAAAGCTTGAGTATTAGGAAATAGAAATGAAGTAATGAAGAGAAGAGGGGTGAAGCTTGGGTCTAATGGGCTGAAACAAAACCAAAGCTCTAAGTGAAAAAGTAGCAAAATTCCACCAACTCCAAACCTATCAACGTTTATACTCAAAAAGGTCGCAAACGGCGTTTTGAACTCAATGGGGGCGATCTCGAGTCCAAACTCGACTGTATGCAAAAAGTAGCTTTTCGGACTATAATTTGACTAACGATACAATATTTAAATAGAATATTTAAATACTCAATCGTAAAATATGCAGGTTGTTACAGAGTCCCCTCCTTAAAGAAATTGCGTGCTCGTAATATTTAAGAAGAAAATATATAGTAACAACCATAAAAGCATATTCAACACAAAAGAAATTTGAAATAAGAAGTTCACCTCAAAGAGCACGAGAAAGTAAGTCCGGATGTGTTTGCTCGATGAATTCTCTAGATTCCGAAGAGCAATCCTTAGGATTTGAGGACCATTGAACTTTAACAAGCGGAAAATCTTTATTTTGAAGGCGTTTGACCTTCGAAGCAATAAAACGAATATAATGTTGCTCATAAGTTAAATTAGGCGAAACTTCAATTTCTTCCACAACACCGAGCTCAAGAATAGAATCGGAATCTCGAAGGCATTTCCGTAATTGAGAAACGTGAAACATGTCATGGATAGCAGAAAATTGAGCAGGTAATAAAAGGCGATAAGCCACGGAACCAAGGCGTGCGGTGATGGAAAATGGACCAATATATCTAGGTGCTAACTTTCACGATCGACTGAAACGTACAACACCCGTCATAGGTGAAACACGAATAAACACAAAATCTCCCACATAAAATTCTAATTTCCTTCTCCAGTTATCGGCATAGGATTTTTGTCTACTCTGGGCTTCTTTCATCCTATGACGAATAAGATCAATCTTTTCTGTGGAATCACGAAGTGCCTCAAATGGTCTTTCAGGCGATCATCCTATGACGAATAAGATCCTATCATCCAGCTTCTCACCGGCCTCAAGCCAACAAGAAGGAGATCGGCATGGTCTTCCATGGAGTGCCTCAAATGGTGCCATACCAATACTAGATTGGAAGCTATTATTACAGGAAAACTCAACAAGATAAATATGATCTTCCCAACTTCCACCAAAATCAAGGACACGTGAACGAAGAAGATCTTCAAGAGTTTGATTCACACGCTCGGTTTGTCCATCTGACTGAGGATGATAAGCGGTGCTAAAATTAAGCTTTGTTCCCAAAGCTTTTTGAAGACTCTTCTAAAATCCACTAGTAAACAATGGATCACGATCACTAACAATAGAAGTAGGAACACTATGCAATTTAACAATTTCTTTGATAAAATTTTTGGCCAAAAGAGGTACGGTTCGATTGGACCGAATGGGAATAAAATGGGCGGATTTAGTAAGTCTATCAACTATCACCCTTAATCTATCATGACCGCTAACGAGAACGCGGAAGGCCATGGAAATTTGGTCCCACTTCCAAATTGGAATTTCTAAAGGTTGTAATAACCCACCGGGCCTTTGATGCTCGGCCTTAATGAGTTGGCAAGTCATGCAACACTTAACAAAGTTAGCAATATCAGATTTCATTCCCTCCAAATAATAAAGTCGCTCCGCATACATTTTACGACTACCGGGATGAATGGTAAATTTAGAACGATGAGAATCTTCTAAAATGTCTTTACGAAGATCACTAATATTTGGAACGATAAGTCTACCAAATTTTCGAATACTGCCACGAGAATCAATATCGAAGTGTTTCAAACCTTCAATATCAATTTTATCCCTAAAATTTTGGCCATGAAGAGCCAATTCGGGATCTAGCTTTTGAGCTTCAATAATGCGTTCTAAAAGAGAGGGATGAGCCTCAAGGCTACATAAAACAAGAGATGAACATAAATCGAAAACACGATCTCGAATCTCACAAGTGGATAGAACCCTGAGATCATTCCATTCGGATATCATCATAGAAACAACCGCTTGTTGCTTGCGACTAAGTGCATCGGCAACACGATTTCCCTTTCCGGGAGTATAAAGAATATCAAGACCATAAGATGCAATGAATTCGAGCCAACGTTGTTGATGCAAATTAAGTTCCTTTTGAGAAAATAGATACTTCAAAGATTTATGATAGGTGTAAAGAATAAAATTTTCTCCCAAAAGATAATGACGCCAAATTTCAAGAGCGAAAACAATAGCCGCGAGCTCTAAATCATGAGTGGCATATCTAGTCTCAGCTGGCTTCGATTGCCTAGAAGAATAAGCAATAACACGTTTTCTTTGCATAAGAACGGCACCCTAACCAACGCGTTAACATCGGTATAAACAATAAAATCTTGGTTTCCTTCGGGAATCACAAGAATAGGAGAATCAGAAAGGAGTTCTTTTAATTTCTGAAAAGAAGCATCACATTTGTCCGACCAAATGTATTTAACACCTTTCTTTGTTAAGCTAGTAAGAGGCACGACAATTTTAGAAAAATCTTTAATAAGACGACGGTAATAACCCCTTAATCCGAGAAAACTACGGATTTCTGTCACACTCTCCGGTCTCTTCCAGTTTTGAATCGCTTCGATCTTTGAAGGATCCATGGAAATTCCGGATTCGAAAATAATATGACCGAGAAACTTCACAAGAGATTGCCAAAAGTGGCATTTAGAAAATTTTGCTTTCAATTGATTGCTCCTAAGAGTTTCCAACACAATCTGAAGATGCTTTTCATGCTCCTCCTCGGTTTTTGAATACACAAGAATATCATCAATGAAGATGAGAACAAACCGATCGAGGAAATCTTTGAAAACTCGATTCATAAGGTCAACGAAATAAGCCGGAGCATTCGTTGAACCAAATGTCATAACAAGCCATTCATAAGATCCATAACGAGTACGAAACGATGTCAAAGGAATGCTATCCTCTGCAATACGAAGCTGATGAAAACCCGTTGCCAAGTCCAATTGTGAAAAGACTCTAGCACCACTAAGTTGATCGAATAGATCATCAATCCGAGGTAAAGGATATTTATTCTTGATATTAAGATCATTAATCTTGCGGTAGTCAACGCAAAGCCTAAATGTACCATCGGATTTCTTTACGAAAATAGCCGAAGCTCCCCACGGAGTGGAACTAGAGCGAATAAATTGCTCCGTCTCCAATTCGGATAATTGTTTGCACGTCTCCTCATTTTCTTTATTGGACATACGATAAGGAGGACGAGTGATAGGTTGAGCTCTAGGGGTGAGATTAATTTTGAACTCAATTGCTCGCTTAGGTGGTAATCCTAAAACGGGCTCAAATATGTCAGAAAATTCACGAACAACGTGAATAAGAGAAATAATATCTTCCTCATCATCATTATCGTCATCACAAGGATTTAAAGAATATAAAAATGCAACCAAGCTGGAATCCGAATCTTTAAGAGAAATAGAAATCTGCTTAATAAATAGAGGATGTCGAAGATGAATAGTCCGCTCAGGACATAGGATTTGAGCTTCATAGCGGTTAAGCCAATCCATTCCCAAAATCATTCTAAAGCCAAGGTAACGCATAACATGGAAATCGGCACAGAAAGAAAAATTACACAAAATAATCTCGACATCTTTACACAATAAACTGATTGTTGCGGATCCACCAACCGGATTCGCAATTCTCAAAGAAGTCATTAAACATATAACATCCAAAGAAAAAGTATCAACAAGTTCTTTTCAAATAAAAGAGTGGGACGCACCGGTATCAAAAAGAACTCGAATAGGATGATCACGAAATAAAATAATGCCATCAAGGATAGAATGAGAAATACCTTGACCACGAGAAGTGTTACTAGGAGTTTGCACCACATTAAGCTTTCCCTCCTTCCTGTTTTGAAGTTTGGGACACGAAGATATATAATGGGCCGGCCTTTTGCAATAGCGACAAGGACGGGGTTTTGAACACTTATTCGCATAATGGTCCCTAGAGCCACAGTTGTAGCATTGCCCACCACTTGAGGTAGAAGTCTTAGTTGCCGGAGAGGCTTGCTTCCCTTTCTTATTATTGGGATAAGGACCTCTGAACTTATTAGGCCTTTTCTTGTAGGTGAAGTTCGGTCTAGCACTTCCAACCTCAACATCAGTTACTCTATCAGCCTCTTCAAGTCGAAGAGCGATATCAATGAGTTGATCAAAAGAAACTTCTAATTTTAGAAATAATGGCTTCTTGAGATTTTTGTTCAAGCCATAGACAAATCTTTGGTTCTTCTTCAATGGGGTGTTTATGTATTTGACCCCATATTTCGAAAGTGACTCGAAAGATGCGACATAATCTGCCACAGAAGATTCACCTTGAATAAGGTCAATGAAGCGACGGCCCAATGTCACTTTCTCAGCTTCTCGCACAAACTTTAATTCGAATCGTTCCTGGAATTTCTCTCAAGTAAGATCCGCTTCAATAATTTTAGAAATAAGAAGCTCATACCAATCGAATGCTGTTTCTTGAAGCATACTAGAGGCCACCTGAACTCAGTGAAGATTAATAAGGTTCATGCGAGAAAAGATTCGATCACATGATCTTAGCCAAGCCTGGACTTCAATAATGGTTTCAGAACCTTTGAATGGATTCTCACCCAAATGGTATAATCGTTGCACAAACGTGCAAATCCAGACTTAGGGTGAGTAGACTCCGGATTAGAACCGACTGCTTGAGCATTCTTTACTAGATCAAGAAGCCGCTGAGCAGACATAAATACTCCATCTTGGGGAGTAGCACTAGATTGACCGGCGCTGGGACGGCCAGGTCTAACCATTTCTCTTCCCTTAGAAAGAAAGAAAGAAGAAGAAAAAGGTTATTCACCAAATGGATATCAAGCAATCTTGATAGATAAAACAAGGAATCATAAAGAAAATAGGATGAATCGATACGGAGACTTGAATTAAATCCTAAAGCATGACTCCAAAGATGGACTTAGGACGATGATCCTTGTTAAATTATTCTACATTGTTCCAAAGTTTGGCTCTGATACCAAGCTGTGAAGCCCCACCTCTATACCCACGCTAGCCAAGGACACTACGGGGTAATGCCGTCAATTAGCGTGGAGAATAAGGCTGTTGAGGAGCGACCATCGGTGTAATTGCTTTGTGCGAGCACCGATATGCCAGATAAAAATATAACTTGCATTTAAAAAGGGGGAATCCGACATGCCGATACAAACTCAAAGCTACTACACAGTGGTTATAATATCTTCGAAAACAAATATAGAAATAAGCATAACATAAATCACTCACAGTAGTTCATATCTCAAAGGCGGAAACAGATAAGAATATTACACATAGAAGTGTACATCAGAGTATTGGTCAAACAAGATCCACAATTTCACAAAAGAAAAGATACAAGTGCTACACAAAAGAACAAGTATACATCAATGAGTCTATATCTCAAATGTATACGACCAAAAACTACTAATCTAAGTAGTTAGCCAAAAGTCAGGATAATAATCCCAGATGAGAAGTCAAGCAGGAGCACCTGTAATATCTCGGTCTGACCCGAGTATTATTTAATAAGAAAATAATAAAAGGATCAGTCTAACTATAAATATCAGATGAAATGATATAGAATAAGAGATATGACAAAAACGTATAATAACCATAATGCCATACTAGGATAAGTATGTAACTGAAAATCAACAAGAGATTAATCAATATCACAAAAATCTTCTCAAAGATAAAAAGGAATGTCATACTCTATATTTTTATTCACAAAAAGTTAATGATACATAAATTCACCAATGCACGATAGTTGATACAACTTTTCAATGAAAATCACGAAAATTAGTGAAGCACAAATTCTAGAAATCATTAATAGAAATCCAGGAATCACGAAAAGGGGGAGGCCTATCACAAAACGGGAGTATGAAAACTCACATACACGTGTATCACAAAACGGAACGCTATTCCCTAGTTGCTAACCATTTATTTTGAGCCGAGGCTCCACAAAACGGCCTGAAGACCATGGGTCGCTACCCCACCAAATTGAGCCGAAACTCTACAAAAGTGGGGTTTAGTCTCCCTCGCAGACAAAGAGACATCGCACATTACTAGTCTAAATCACAAAATGATCATCATCGATCACAAGAAGTGTCAATTACACTAAGCTAGTAAATATATGAGCTTAGCTTCATGTCCCATAACCACTAGCTTAACTTAAATATTTACGAACAAATTGTAGATCTCAACTTGAAAATTTGTCACAAGAGATCCAATCGAACAAGTCCAAGAATTAACCGACGAAGTAAACGCGCATTTCATACCACTTGTTTTACTAAGCCGTTTAATTAGATTTCTCATACGAATGAGGTAAAGGTTTGTATATGCTAGTAGATTGGAAAACGGTTTAAGAAACGAGCTTTGTAATAAAATAGTGTTGAAATCGTTTTGATGAAAGAATTTTGATATTTACTACGTATTGAAAACCTTTATATTTTGGAGTGACAAATCACAAAAATGATTGTAGGAACATGTTCAAACATGTTCAAACATCAAAGTTAGGATCTTTAAAGATTTGAACCCAAAACACTAAAAATTGGAATATTCACAAAACCAATCCAAATCAAAATCAAATGCACATGAATAAGTGTTAGGAATTTATACCTAACAATCAAAGATGATCATAACTTAGATGTGAGATAAAAATCTCACCTTTTCACAAAATCAATGAAGGAGAAGCTTGAAAGCAAAGGAAGAATCAATCACACTTCAACACAACCCAAATGAGCTTGAACCTAAGCTCAAAAGAAGAACATTCCCAAATTTAGGTTTAGGAATATCTGAAAATTGAAAGGAGAATGAGTTGGAGAAGAAGAAGGAGATGCTTACCAATGGCTTCTATTAGAATTTGGAGCTAGAGCTTGGATTTTGCAAATGAACTAGGGCTTGGAGTTTTAATTTCCCATTCCTCTCTCCATTGTTGCTAAAGCTTGAGTATTAGGAAATAGAAATGTAGAGAAGAGGGGTGAATCTTGGGTCTAGTGGGCTGAAACAAAACCAAATCTCTAAGTGAAAAAGTAGCAAAATTCCACCAACTTCAAACATATCAAAGTTTATACTCAAAAAGGTCGCAAACAGCGTTTTGAACTCAATGGGGGTGGTCTCGAGTCCAAATTCGACTGTATGCAAAAAGTAGCTTTTCGGACTATAATCCGACTAGCGATAAAATATTAAAATAAAATATTTAAATACTCAATCGTAAAATATGCGGATTGTTACAGTATGGTTAATACGTTTGACTAGTTTGACTTTCAAATTTTATTATATTCTAAAATTTCCAAAATATCTTGTTATATATAACTTAAAATCCTGATCTCCAATCGAGGCATGTCGTTGGTGTTTCGACTATTAAGCCATTATTCCAAACCTAATGGAACAAGTTTCGAGGCCTAATTCAATGATACGAAGAAGATATCTTTTTAAATTGATTACTTAAATTCAATTCAATTAAATTATTTATAGGCATTTCCAGATTGCACGGCCAAACGGTAATCCAAACACTACGAAATTTAAAATTTGATAATAATACAATATTACAGATCCAATGAAACTGGTTTCGTCGAAATCCGAGACTGTGTCTCGGAAGGCTATTTTTGAACATCAATTTAAATGATGTATTTTTAAAATTGAACGAACTACTGTTAAATTCAATTTTACCCCATTTATTATTTTCAGTTTTATCAATATAAATTTTATAAGCCTTTGAAATATTTTTGACAAGCTTATAACTCCAAATTTTATATTTTACCCAATCTCTATTTATTATATTCAATAATTAAATTTCTAAATAATGATAATATTTGAATTCAAGTTAAAAATTAACTTTTAAATATTAAAATCAATTAAATATCCCAATTTAAATTGTCCAAAATTTCAGGTCGTCACATTCCTCCCCTTAAAAGAATTTCGTTCCCGAAATTGCTATTTAAGAAGAATGATCCAATACCCATTACTATTTTCCAAAACCAAACAGTTTTATCAACTTGCCATAACACATCTTTTATTAAAGACCCACTATTACTTAAACCAACTTCCCAAAACCTTCCATAGTTTCCAACAACATTATTTACTCCACTTATTCAAATTTAAATTTAAATCCAAATTTAAATTATCAAAACTTTCTCAAAAAATTTCTAACTCTCTATATTTCCAAAAAAATTCGCCAGCGTCTTCTTTGCGCGGCTAGCTCGGTACAACTACAAAATGCCTCTACGGGACCCCGGAGTTCAAAAGAAAACAAAAGCCAAGTGGCTAGACTAGAAAATTAACAAATTTCATACAGAAATTTAAATACATACCTTTGCCGAGCAAATTTCAATTTATCCTTTGAAATCAAAAATCCCAAATTCACTTTCCTAATCCTTTAGTTCCAACTAAACAATTAGTTTCAATTTCCATTTTAATTCATTCACAACTATTTTATTTAGCTCGACACATTCCATGCTTGTATGCGACTAACCATTCCCAAATTAATTCAATCCAAGCTTTTATTTAATGGTCTCCCATTCTTACTCGAAGTCGAGCTTCTAATTATTTTTAACTTAAGCTAATTACTTCAATTTATTCCAACTTCAAACTTAAGTTCACTTCCATTTAATTTGATTCTCATCTAATCAAATTCCATTTAATTCAGTTAGCCCATCCATTTTAGTTTTAATTCACATTCTCAATTTATAAAAATAATATCCAAGCACATATTTAACTCATTTATACTCGAATTGGATTTTATTTGTAACTCAAATCATTTCTATTATAATCCAATTCCATTTCATTTTTACAACATCTCCACTTATTTAACTCATTATCAATCCAAGTTGAATTCTATTTATAATTCGAGTTTATTTCCAAACTTCATTATTAACTTATAATCCATTTTATTTAACCGAGTTAAATTTTATTAACATACACTATCAAATAAATTTATTTAGCTAATTAGCCTACCTCCAACTTTTAAATCAATATTCGATTTTATTACAAAATCACTTCATTAAATTTTCCTGGTTTCAATTTTTTTTCATAATTCCAGATTGGATTTTCTTTCATTTTCCAAAATTCCAACACTTTTATTTCGGCTTATTTATTCCCTTTTTACATTTTTATAAGCTACTCACTTATTAATATTCATATTTCTCCATCCATTTACAGTCAATCGCATTTTCACTTTACTTTTAACTAGGGATTATATTTTTATTTCAATGCTTTTCAATTCTTTTATAAGCTTCCAATGCTTATTTATTCAAATTCAATACTTACTTAGTTTACACTTATTTATTTAAGTAAGAATTTTATTCCATTTAATATTATCTATAACTCAACTGAATTTATTTAAATTCAATTTTATTCCAACCTAACTCCAGTTAAACCTAACTACATACCATTCTTTTGAATTTTGATAAGAAAGGACTTAATTTCATTTAATACCATCCCTGTGACAACCCGCATATTTATCGATTTTATATTTAAATATTTTATTTAAATATTTTGTCGTTAATCGGATATTGGTCCGAAAAGCTACTTTTTGCAAACGGTCAAATTAGAACTCGAGACCACTTCCATTGAGTTCGAAATGTCGTTTACAACTTTTTTAAGTATAAACATTGATAGGTTTGGAGTTAGTGAAATTTCACTAACTTTTCCCGCCTTGGACTTTGGGTTAGTTTAGCCTATTAAGCCCAAGTTCCAACCCCCTTCTCCTCACTCTTCGTAAATTTCCTAACTAACTCAAGCTTTGGCATTAATGGTGAAGAGAATGGGAAATTAAAACTCCAAGCACAAATTCAATTGCAAATCCAACATTCAACTCCAAATTCAAGTAGAAGATATTTGATTCAAGCTTTGGATTGCTTCTCCTTGCTTTCAAGCTTCATCTTCATAAATTTTAGTGCAAAGGTGAGATTTTTATCTCACAATTCTAGTCTATAACTATATTGGACTGTTGGGAATGATTCCCTATCACTTTAGCATGCACATTTGCATTTGGTTTGGATTGGATTGGCGAAAAACTCCAAATTTTAGTGTTTTTGTTGAGAAACTGCTGTTAGGTCGTTCTGGCCGTTTTTGGCACGTTCGGAGTTAGGTCGCTTCAGTTGGGTCGCTCGCGAGTCAACACTAGGTCGTTCTGGCCATTTTTGGTGTGTTCGGAGTTAGGTCGTGCGGGGATAGGTCGTAGGTCACTCGGCCTCACTCACTTCGCTAGGTCGCTAGCTCGTAGCTCGCATTTGAGCTTAGGTCGTAGGTCGTTAGACCCTTGAGTCGTTAGGTCGTTAGACCCTTAAGTCGTTCGACTCTTAGGTCGTAACACTTAGGTCGCTCGCCTCTTAAACCGATAGGTCGCATGACCTTTATACTTTTAGGTCGTTAGACCCTTGAGTCGTTAAGTCGTTAGACCCTTAAGTCGTTCGACTCTTAGGTCATAACACTTAGGTCGCTCGCGAGTTAAAATCGATAGGTCGCTCGACCACTAGATCGTATGACCTGTTAGGTCGTTAGGTCGCATGGGTTTTATGCCGCGTATCAGTTAGGTCGTTCCACCTTATAACCCTTAAGTCGCTCACCTCTGTTAGGTCGCGAGTCCCTTAGGTCGCTCACCTCTGTTAGGTCGCGAGTCCCTTAAGTCGCTCGCCTCCGTTAGGTCGTGCATCCCCCTAACTCGTTCGGCCTTGCCTTCGTTAAGTCGCGTGACACATTAGGTCGCGCATCACCTTAACTCGCTCGACCTTGTTTAGGTCGTTAGGTCGCGAAGACCCTTAATTCGCAACCAGTAGGTCGCTCGACCCAATTCCCCTTAGGTCGTTAGACCTCATTTTGTCTTCACTAGGTCATACTGTTTTGGACGGGGCGCTGCCCCCTGGACCCCCGCGACCTGACCCCGTAAGCGGTGGCGTTGCCCCCGCACCCCCACCTAGGGGGGTTGCCACCCCCCCTGGACCCCCCCTCCGTAGGGGATCTTATCTGAAAAGCGTGGAGCTGATTTCCTTGGATTTTATTCACATCTCCGTATGCGATCTTTGTGACTGATTGTTTCTACAATTGCTTCTGTGCTTTGTCACTTTATAATATAAAGGTTTCAATACTAGTAGTAAATATCAAAACTCTTTTAACAAACAATTTCAACTCTATTTTTAATAACAAAGCTCTTTTCTTAAACCGTTTTCCAACCTATTAGTATATACAAACCTTTACCTCACTCGGATGAGAAATCTAATTAAACGACTTAGTAAAACAAGTGGTATGAAACGCTTGCGTTCACTTCGTCGGTTAATTCTTGGACTTGTTCGATTGAACCTCTTGTGACAATTTTATTAGTGAAGATTTACAGTTTGTTCGTAAATATTTAAGTTAAGCAAGTGGTTATGGGACATGAAGCTAAACTTCTTTATTTACTAGCTTAGTGTAATTGACACTTCTCGTTGATCATGGCGATCATTCTGATGATTTAGACTAGCAACTGTGCGATGTCTCTTGTTGCGAGGTTAGACTAGACACCACTTGTGTGATTCCACTCACACATACCTTTTTGCTTTTTGGTTAGTCTAGACCTTAATCTGTGTGATTCCATTCACACATGTGGGGTAGCTCCCCTTGGTCTTCGGACCGTCATGTGATAGGCCTCTTTCTCTTTTCTATGATTTCTGGACTTCTTGCATTGATTTGTAGAATTTATGTCATTGACTTGTTATGAGTACAAGTTTGGGGTATGATGCCCATTTCGAATCTTTGAGAAGATTCTTGTGATATTGATTATCTCTTATTGATTGATCTTCTGTTGATCATTATTTACATACTTATAGTGGTATGTCATTATGGATATTTTATGTTTATGCCATATCTTTTATGTTATATCATGTCGTCTGATATTTATAGCTAGACTAACCCGTTTATTATTTTCTTAAATAATACTCGGGTCAGACCGAGATGTTATAGGTGCTTCTGCTTGACTTCTTCCTAGGGATTCATCACTCTGACTTTTGGCTAACTGTTTAGATTAGCAGTTTTTGTTGTATACACTTGAGATATAGACTTATAGTTGTATTCTTTTGTATAGCACGTGTTGCTATTCTTTTCTATTATTGTGGATCTTTTGAGCACTACTCTGATGTACACTTTTATGTGTTAGTTATATATTCATATCTTCTTCCGCCTTTGTGATATGGACGTCTGTGACTGATTTGCGATATGCTTATTTCTATGTTTGTTTCCGAAGATTATTTATAGCCACCGTGTGATAAGCAATTACATGGATGGTCGCTCCTCAACAGCCTTATTCTCCATGCTAGTTGACAGCACTACTCCGTAGTGTTCTTGGCTAGCGTGGGTATAGAGGTGGGGCGTCACAATCCCACACAATTCACCTTAATTTCATTCCAATTCCTTTCAACTTACTTCAAATCCAGTTCCTTACTATTAGCTTTGCTTAAATTAATTTAATTCTAATTAATTTTATTTCTCAATCTAAATTTAATTTTTTTATTTTCCCATTCCAATCACATTCATGATTTACTAATTATTTCTTCCGATCGTCAATTAAATTTCAAAGTTTAATCTTAACCCAAGTTAAATTCTCATTTTTAACCTTCACCTTTAATTTTAATTCCAAAATTCAATCCCTATATTCCTCATCAAAATCATTTAATATTTATAAGTGTATGACTTATCTATTGATGATCTCTAAATTATTTAAATAGGGATTTCAGGATTTTTCAAATGCCCGACTTTTGGTTTTCAAATCATTTGAAATAATCTCAAAATCACACTTCTCAAACTTTTAAACCAATCCTGGTTTTTATCCCCAACCAATTTCCTTTGAAATTCCAAAAACAAACTTTTTTTTCCCAAAACATTCTAAAACAATGATCGCGACAGCAATCCATCACTTAGATGTTCAAAAATGAACATCGATGATGTCACGATCATCATCAGAATTATTTTCCAGTGATCGAAGCGATTTCAGTGCTATGACATCTCCAAAACCTATTTAAAACCATTTCTTTCATAAATATCTCCAAAATAATATTATTATGTTCCTTTCAAAATACTTCGAAAAACACTTCCAAAATCCCCCAGATTTAAATCTTCAATTTTTAATTTGTATCCAATTTTAATGATAATCCATTCGTATAATTTATGCCCATACAATTGTTTTCCTTTTGATTATACAAGTCAAATTAATTTTATAGTTTCATTTGTCTAAAACGTTATCATCCAAATGCCCAAGTTATATAACAATTCAAGAAAATATTTCCTTTATATCAAAATATAATTTTGGGCAAAATTATTTCAGTCACCCACCTTTAAAACAATACTATGTCAATTTATCGTGTTAGGCGTTTATAAACTCTTCTCAAATAGCGGCCAACTTGCTCGATCACAATTCATATTCCACTCAACTAATAAGTCAACACAATATTAAAACAATTTATATTCACTAACAAACACGCGCTCATATCTATTAATACGCTCAAACTCATTCTAGAGTACTACGGACTCTATTTTCAATAAGTAAACCCCACTAGAGCTAAGGTTATCACCAACCTAAGCTCTGATACCACAATGTCACGACCCAATTTTCCGACGCCCGAAAAACTGAATCATGAGGGTTAAAGAAGAAGAGGCAGAAGAAGAAAATAGAAAAAAATATCAGAATCTAACCATCGCGGCGGAATAAAATATAATAGATAATAAATGATCTTTACACAAAAACAAATATATCTGTTTATACATTACATCATCAGAGTACAGCATCATAGTACAACATCAGAGTATACATAACACACAACTGGACAATAATCATAACCTGTCCTCACAATCTGAATACACAACGGAATATTTGACACAAATACGGAAGTACGTATTGCCATCTAGATCGTCTCCTGAGCTTTACAGCATCCCTTCCTATATCCTATAATACTCGGTCTGACCCGAGCATTATAGTTAAATAACACCCGAGTCAGTCTGGAATAGCAGCGTAAGAAAACCACACTCAAATTGATTATTAAAGTTTCAAAAGTCCTTTTGAAAACAAAAGCATCTCGTAAGACCATGTCATAAATAAACATGTCGGGTTTTTACCTTACGATAGCCAAAACACTTTTATCAAAATCCTCTGATATTATAATAGTGCCTATGGAAAGTAAAATAGAATCTAGCTGAAATGTTTGCATCTCATGTTTCAGGAATAGTTGGGCACAATCAAAACCGTACAGACGCGTAGGGAGAATGGATTTCCAACTAATGACTAGGCACTAGGGTACCACCTGTCACAGTACCTGGTCTAGATCAACGTACCGAGGATTACTCCCAATCTCCTACAACACAAGACCGGAACTACCCCTTACTGGATAATCCCGAGTAAGATCACCACATGGTTGGGATCAGCAACTACACCACAAAGCCAAATAAAAGGGACATCTATACAGGGATGACCTCACCCTAAAGGGTGCTACCCACCTAGCCTTGCTACATAACCCCTGATTTTCAGTCATTCCCGGTTGATGAGGCACGAGGCTAAGTGTTACCTTTTTAGAACATATCTCGTAGAATGCTCATCGCCCACCTGACGATGTTCTGAAAGCATTCATCCACACAAGTCTGTTCCGGGTTCAAACGGAACCGAAGGCACTACTCCTACTGCATCCATTTTGGAATCATCCTCAGCATTAATAGCGACTAGCCTTTGCACTTCACTGCTCCATCTTCGAATCCAAACTCGTCTTCCTCACGAAAACGTATAAACCGGATCGAAGTGGTTTTCAAGAAATTAATCCCGGTCCCTTCAAAACGAATAGCACATTGGCCAATATTGATAGTTGGTTATTTAACTATCAATTAACATTCACAACAACCATCAAACATAAATAATTTCTCCAAATTATTTATTAACCTCAAAATATCTTCGTAAGATATATTTCCATTTTCAACTCTTTAGAAAACAGTTTTCAAACCACACTTTTCTCATGAAATAAATTTCCAAATATTTATTTCCACTGCAAACACCAAGCACAAAAACTTTAGATTTTTAAAATCATTTAAAAACACTTTATTATAAATATTCTTTAACATTTAAACTGAAAACTACATCAATACTTTATTAAAAATATATACTTTAGGAATATTTAAAATGAGGTTACTTTACAAAATATAAAACTAGATTTTCTCTTTTAAAACAAAATACCAAGTCACCTTTAAATAATTACTACGATAATACATTTTAAAAATACTTACTTTAGAATTTAAAAATTTAGAAATAATAAATTTTCTAAAACATGCTTTTTAAAACAACATTTAAAACTTTTAACTTATATTTAAAACTTTGCTCTAAAAATGTGACGACCCGGAATTTTCAAGCATTTAAAATCGGAATATTTAATTGAATTGAAATATTAAATATAATAATTTTAACTGGAATTACAAATATCGCTATTTGTTTGATAATAATTAAATAATAGAATTTAGTTATTAGGAGTTGAGTAAATTGTTGAATCTCGAATTTTTAAAGCCTATTAAAACAATAATTTGAAGGCTTGTAAAATTTATATTAATAATACTGAAGATAATAGAAGTTGTAAAATTAAATTTAACAGTGATTTGTTCAGTTTTAAAATTTTATAGTTTAAATTGAATTTAAAAAAAAAGGGGCCGAAACCCTTTTCATCAAATCGATCAGTTAGAAAAAAAATTTAGACCCAAATCAAAAATGGCTAGAGCTTCGTTTCTTCTTTTCGAATCATGTTCGGAGGGAGGAGCTCGCAGCGGCGATTTAGGTCAGGCGACGGCGAGGTTCACACTCGCGTTCATTCCTCGAGGTCGATTTCTGGAGAGAAGGGATAGGGCGGAGTCGCGAGGTTGAATCGAGACCCGCGATTGATTTCGCGTTGAAGAGGGGGGGTGCGATCACGTTCTGACGCACGTTTTCATCTGGGGTTTTGGAGCTCGTCTTCGTGCATGCGTTCGTTTGGCTTCGCGCTTCTCAGGGAACAAAGTACTGTGAAGGTGGCGTCGCAAGGTGATGCTTGCAGTGGAGTGTCAACGGCATGAACGAGATGTTGCGTTCGTGTGGACGAGGCAGTAGGGCAGTAAGGTATTAATCTTATTTTTCTTTTGATTAAATTAATTTATATATAGGTATATGCCAGTAGAACTTAAGAAAGGAGAAGAATAATAAATATTTATATGTATACAGAAAAAAAAATTAGATGAACAGCAGAAAATAAAATGAAACAGTAGGGTTTTAAAGAGAAGTTCAGTCTAAATCTATTTATATACTTTACTTTTGCAGAGGGTTTAAAAGCGGATTTTTAAGTTTCAGTTTAAATTTGGTATATCTATAAATTATATATGTGTATGCTTTTTTTAAATTGAAGGTCAAAAGAGGGATATATGTATAGAAAGATTTTGGAATTTATTTATATATATATGGGATCAGAAAGGAAAATAAATGTACATATTTTTATTTACCCTCTAGTATATTTTTGACAATGAAATTTAGCAATATATATGTCTAGTTAACTTATTTAAAATTTATTTTTAGTTACTATAAGGTTATTCAAAAAGGAAATTAGTTTAAACCCAAATTACTAGTTAAATTAAATAAATGAATAGTAATTATTGGTCTATCCATTCAAATAGTAATGAACCATTTAATTTATTGATTCAAGGTCAAAACCTCAGGAAATCCAAGGCAATATTGAAGTGGATTGCGAATAATAGAAAGGTGAGTTAATCTCACTCGGTTAATTTAAATGATTAAATTTAAATAATTGTTTGAAATGGTTGAATTTGATTTATGTGCTGTAGTGTGGTATATGTTTGGAATTGGCATATTATGTAATGCTAACGGCTGTGGATGCAGGGAAAACAGGTTGGAGGGATCCAACTGGATCCCTCAACATTTATTTAAATTATTAAAATTTTCCTATTATGATGATTGATATTTTATGATGAATTATGTTGAAATATTGAATGCAATGGTTTGTTTGGATAATTGGGTATAACAAATTTCCAGAAAAATATGTAACTTGGATGTTGAAAGAAAAGAAAGGAAGTGAATTTGTAAGTAAAATAATTATGGAAATTTGAATAAATCTAAGAATGAAATAAAAATAAAATAAAGTGACATAAGAATTCTAATTTATAAATCTTGAATATAGAAAGGAGATTTTTGAATTAATAGAAAGTTAATGAATTGTAAACTCCAATGCTTATATCTAAAAGAACAGAACATTTATTTTAAATTTAAGATTTTAAATTTTGAAAGGAACAAAGAAGTAATGGGAAAAGCCTGAAATTTGTATATTTCAGTTAAAAGATTTAAAATCAAACAGCAAATAATAAAAAAAAAGTCCATAATTAATTTTGAAATGAACTGAGCAAGTAACGAAATTTATTTCAAATAGAATGAATTGGAAATCAATTCGGGAAATTGATTTAAGTGCTTGAAATTGGAATTTTCTCTGGATAGCCAAGTACACGTTTTTAAAAGTAAATTTGTAAATATAAATTAATGCTTTAAAGTTGTTTTTAAAGAAAGCAAGTTTTGTAAAATTTATTATTTCTAATATTTAATTTCTAAAGCAAGTATTTCCTTTTAATATATTATAGCATTAATTATTTAAAAGTGATTTAATATTTGTTTTAAAGGTGAAACCTGGTTTTATATTTTATAAAGAAACCTTATTTTCTCAAATTCATATAGTATGTATTTCTAAAAAATTATTTAAGTAGTTTTATCCCAAGTGTTTTAAAGTATATATTTTCAAAGTAAAGTGTTTTAACTTATTTTAGAAATCTAGTTTTGTGCTTGGTGATTTCAGAGGAGATAGAAAATATTTGGGAAAGTTTATTCTGGAAAGAAAGATGGTTTTGAAACTTTTTTCAAAGGGTTGAAAATAAAAATATACCTTGTGAAGATATTTTGAGGTAATTAAATAATTTGGAAAATTATTTATTTGTTGGATGGATGTTTGTGAATATAAATTGATAGTTAAATAACCGACTATCAATATTGGACAAATGCGTTGATCGTTTCGAAGAGACCGGGATCGAGATTAATTTCTCGAAAACCACTTCGATCCGGTTTGTACGTTTCGTGTAAACCATTTTGGATTCGAAGATGGAGCAGTGAAGTGCAAGGGCTAGTCGCTACTAATCCTGAGGATATTTCCAAAATGGATGTAGTAGGAATAGTGCCTTCGGTTCCGTTCGAACCGGGGACGGACTTGTATGGATGAATGCTTGCGAAACATCGTCAGGTGGATGATGAGCATTCTAAGGGATATGTTCTATAATGTAATGTTTAGCCTCAAGCCTCATCAAATGGGAATGACTGAAAATCAGGGGTTATGCAGCAAGGCTAGGTGGGTAGCACCCAAGCAGGGTGAGGTCATTCCAGTCTAGATGTCCCTTTTTATTTCGGCTTAGTGGGCAGTTGCTGATCCCAACCGCGGGATGATCTCACTCGAGATTATCCAGTAAGGGATAGTCTCGGCCTTGTGTTGTAGGGGAGCGGGCGTACTCCTCGGTACGGTGATCTAGGTCCCATACTGTGACAGGTGGTACCCTAGTGCCTAGTCATTGGTTGGAAATCCATTCTCCCTACGAGCCTTGTACGAGTTTTGTTTGTATTACCCACTCTGTGGCTAGTAGCTGGAATTTAATGAAAGTAACAATTTCCGCTATTTTATAAGTATTTGTAAATAGACCCTATTATAATATCAGAGGAATTCTATAAAAATTGTTTTAGCTATCGTAAGGTAAAAACCCGACATGTTTATTTGTGGCGTGGTCTTACGAGATGCTTTTGTTTTCAAAGGATATTTGAAACTTTAATAATCAATTGGGAGTGATTTTCTCACGCTGGTATGCCAGACTGACTCGGGTGTTATTTAACTGTAATGCTCGGGTCAGACCGAGAATTATAGAATACAGGATGTGATGCTATGGAGCTCAGGAGACGAGCTGGATGACGATACGTATATTCGTACTTGTTTTATATATATATTCCGCTGTTGAGTTGTTGTGTATCCATCGTATGTTATTGATGTGAGCTGTGACTGATGTACTCTGATGATGTAATGTATGTAAACAGATATATTTGATTTTGAGTAAAGATCATTTATTATCTATTATATTTTATTCCGCTGCGATGGTTAGATTCTGTTGTTGATTTCTATTCTCTTCTTCTACCTCTTCTTCTTTAACCCAAATGGTTCGTATTCCTGTACAACTTCAGTTGATTTAGGTAGAATAATGTTGACTCAAGGGGTACGGATTTGTGGGCTGTTACAGAAAACGTGCTGTGCTATCTAGGGAAATACGCTTCTCTTTCATACCTTTTAAAAATAAATCACTATATATTTTTAAACAAATTTACTCATTCCCTTAATAAACTCCCACCGTGAATTTATTCTTCCAAATATCCACTGATATATCACTTCGCTTTTACAAACCCAGTTTATAATTTTCAAATCTCGTTCTCTTTTAAAAATCCCGGTTTTACACACTTAAACCAATCCCAAACTGATTTCCAATTTACTTCACTTTTAAATAAATTTCCTTACTTACTCCTTTTATTCCAAAACCTATTAACTTCAGATTTTTTTTCTTCATTATGATTTAAAATCTTTTAACTGAAAATACCAATTTCATATTTCCTAAATTTCTTCTTTATCCTTTCAAATTAATTTAAACCTTGAATTTTAAAATAAATTCTTTATTTCTTGAAATAATATCACTTGAGATTAAAAATAAAATCACTTATTCCCATTTATAAAAAAATCTCATTTCCCGCACTTGGAATTATATTTATCAGAATACAAAAATTACTTTTTATTCTTTTCCAATTCATTTTTAATTTATTTAAATTTCTATGATTATTTTACATAAAATTACTCTTTTATTTTCTTTTCAGAAATCCCATTTCTGTAGATTGTGGTAACTCATTTGATCGAAATATTTTTAATCAAATATAGTATCGAACATTTCCAATTATCAATATAATTCATCACAGGATAGCAAATAATTATATCACAGAATATTTTAACAAATCTAAATATTTTAAGGAATCCAGTTGGATCCCTCCAACATGTTTCTCTACATCCACAGATGTTAGCACAATAAAATTCCAATTCCACTTCGAGGTGGAATATCGCGATATATGGGATTTATATAATGTCATCCACTATTATGCGGCGCATAGGGTCTTATTCGCTATATAATGCGAGAAATCAATCACTCCAATAAATACTATATACTATTACATATAATATAGCACATCAAATCAATTCAATCATCCAACCAATTATTTAAATTTAACCATGTAAATTTAAATAGCAATCCAGAAGAGTGAGATTAACTCACCTTTAATCTTGATTTGTAGCTAGATCCAAACCTGACTTGTTTCCTGACTTTATACCTTGTACAAAAACTATACAATTTTATAAGCATTCGATTAATCAAAAATGATTAATTACTAATTAATTAATTAAATCAACCAATTATAAACATTAGTTACTTTCATTATCAATCTTTGATCAAATTAACTAACCATATAATTAAAATTAGCTGCAGAATATCCCTTCTCCATGACCTTAATTCAAACAGCCCCCTCGCTGGCTATAGCGCGAAACCACCACTGTCTCTTCACCAGTAACACACACCGCTCAGGCGATCACCACGACATCAGCGGCCTACCCTAATTGCCCACAGTTCGACCCAGAATCTCACGCGACTTGCTCTAGCCCTTGCTCCACCCTGTCGCGTATGACAACCTATCACGGCCTCATCAGAACGTAATACGAGCGCGTAGCCCTCCACCAGGTTGCTGTACTCAAGCTCGAACAAAGAAATCGCGACCTGCTCATCTGCCACATCTCCCCTTTTCAATCACGACCCACTAGAACAAACCCCGAGGGGCCTACTTCCACCACAAACCGAAAATAAAGTCGATTAGCCCCAAGTTGTTTAAATCGATTACAACAAAAATTCCTACCGCCTTTGACTAATGCTCCATTATGATCCCTCATGGTGCCAATGTCTTCGTTTATCGGTTTGCTGATGCTACTCACGAATTCGATCAGCGCAATTTTGCCTTGTCGTGATTTTTTTTTTAAATTTCTGTTTGAAGTCAAACTAAGCAAAGAGAAGTAAGTCACGATTTTAATTTGAGCGAGGATAGCTTCACAATAAAGATGAAAATGCAACTTATACTGGAAACGTCTCGAGTATGGTTAATTCGTTTGACTTTTAAATTTTATTGTATTCTAAAATTTCCGAAATATTTTGTTATGTATAACTTAAAATCCCGATCTCTAATCGAGGCATGTCGTTGGTGTTTCGACTATCATGCCGCTATTCCCAACCCAATGGAACAAGTTCCGAGGCCTAATTCAATCATATGAAGAAGATAGTTTTTAAAATTAATTATTTAAATTCAATTCAATTAAACTATTTATAGGCATTTCCAGAATGTATGACCAAACGGTAATCCAAACTATGAAATTTAATTTCTAGTAATAATACAATATTATGGATCCAATGAAACTGGTTTCGTAGAAATCCGAGACTTTGCCTGGGAAGGCTATTTTTGAACATCAATCTAAACGATGTATTTTTAAAATTGAACGAACTACTGTTAAATTCAATTTTACCCCATCTATTACTTTCAGTATTATCAATATAAATTTTACAAGCCTTTGAACTATTTTTGACAAGCTTATGACTCCAGATTTTATATTTTACCCAATCTCTAATTATTATATTCAATAATTAAATTTCTAAATAATAATAATATTTGAATTCAAGTTAAAAATTAACTTTTAAATATTAAAATCAATTAAATATCCCAATTTAAATTGTTCAAAATTCCGGATCGTCGCAAAAAATATAAAAATATTTACAAATATCTTATAAATATAGTTAGAACTTGTATTTTGCTCTGTGGTTATGTATATGAGATTCTGCGTACATTTTTGTTTAACCTGTTCACCTATTTTGTTTTTTATGTGATCTGCATACACACACGCACACAGATATATATATATATATATATATATATATTATTAGCATGCATATATTGTGTTTAAATATATATATATATATATATATATATATACATATACTATTTTGGGTTAATACACAAGTTTTAAAAATTTACATATATATTTGTATAGCAACCATGTATACGTAATCAGTTAGCTTATATATATGAGGGTTTTATAAATTTTTATTCTAAATTTTAGTAAGTATATTTGTTTTTTATATATGTTTTATGCAGAGCTTTTTGGTTTCAAAAATAGTTTTATATATGTGTATTTTTACATAGTAGCCTTAATAAAATAATTGTCATATGTTTAATATCAGTTTCAAATATAATATGAATGTGAGTTTGTATATGTTCATATATTTATTTATATTGGTAAGTAGATATAAGTATGGGTTATAAAATATATATATATATATTTGTGTGTGTGTGTGTGTGTGTTTATATGTATATATTATCTCTATGTTTAAATTTGAATTTATGAAAATTTATATATGTTATATGTCTCATTTCATTGATCTTGTGCCATCTTGAGTTACACTCCCATTATCTAATTTGTCGCAACAATTCCTTACTTATCACTGTTCCGTGTGCGAATCTATGCTTGTGTCATCTTCTCATCTCTCTAGCCTTAGAAGGTGAGGAATCGCTCACGATTAACATTCTTATATTTATTAAATTTGGTTTCAATTGAAACGACAATTGAAATATATTGTTGCTAGTTATTTAATTGCTATATATATGCTATTATCAGTATCTGGTCACCTATGACATCTGACATCATGATCTGTTATTACGGATGATATATACATGTTGCTGATTCTTATATCATTATCATATATGTTCTCACTTTGCAAGTTCCCTGTTACTATAGAATTTTGTATGGATTGAAATGATACATACCCGAATGATCTACAGAGTAGGGGAAAATCATTATGGGTTGAAATGATAAGCCCAAGCGATTTTCATTGCACAGAATTTGGGATTGCGGGTTGAAAAGATATATACCCGTATATATTTAAATTGCGGATTGAAATGATAAATTTCCATATCATTTGACCATAGGATAGAAAATTATATACAGACACCGTTGGTGTGTGTGTGTGTGTGTGTGTGTGTGTGTGTGTGTGTGTGTATATATATTGAACTGATTTCCAAGGTTTTGAAATGAATATTTTGGTTTTGATAAATATTGATTTTAAGATATGTATATATAAATGTTATTTTTATAAAGGTTTAAATTTAGATTTTTAAATTTATATGTTTGAAAATTTAAATTTATAAGTTAGTTTTGAAATTGTAATTTTTAAGATTTTACTTATAATTTTACTATTTTAAATTATGTATAAATTAGATTTATCATAAAATAAGTTTAATAATAAGATTTAATTTAATAAAGTTTGATTTAATTAATATATAATATGTTTAAGTATTTATTTAAAATTAGATTTTTATAATGATTTTATAAGTTAAGGTTGGAATGATAAATTTGAATTTATTTGAAATTGTACTCAATTAGGAATTTTATTTAATAAAAGCGATTTGGAACTTATTGAATTTGAGAGTTTTAAGGTATGATTTTATAACTTGATTTTGGTTTAAGGTGATTAAATGAATAGTTCAAGTTTAGATTGAACGAAATATTTATTTATTTGAAATTTGAGGTTTTATTTAAATGTTATTGGATTTGTTAAGTGAATATTTCAAAGTAAATAATAATGAAGTTAAATTAAGATATATATGAAATCATCAAATTTAGTTTTGAAAATGTTGAATATTTAAAACTTTGAAATATATTGAAATTGAAATATTTTATTTTGTGGTTCAAATCTGTATTTGAAATCAATATAATTTGACATGGTTTATTGAGAAATTGAATTGAATTGGAATTGATGAATTAAGATTGCATTAAATTGAAATTTTGGCGTATGAGTTGATTTGAATCGATTTGTGAAATTTGAGGAAGCTATTTTATTATAAAGTATTTTAAATTATATTTAAAACTACTTATGCATCTTACTTTATAAATTATTCTAATATAAACCATTTTAATATAAATCATTTTTTGAATAAACTATTTCATATAAACTATTTTAATATACTAATTATTTTAGTATAAACTATTTTAACTTATAACTATTTTATATAAACTACCTTATTTTATAAACAATTTTAATATATATTATTATAAATATCTAAAATGTTAAGTCGTGGAAGTTATGTGTAATGGCTTGTTTTTTCGTACTCTTTGAATCGACAATAAACCACACATGTCCAACTCAAATTGTACGAATAAGCGGATCATTAAGGGTAGAAAGAAAATAAAGACAGAACAAAATCTTACACGAATGGAATAACATATATAATTTCAATAATAATCTTTACAGCAGAAAATTTTAAAATACAATATCAGAGTCTAACCTAAATTCAGCTTGGACAGTCATAAACATCCGTCCCTACAACTGCTGACAAACATCAAACAAAATACACTAAGTGCAACGGATAATAGAATATGTCCATACGATGATGAAGATCTCCAGCTCTCCTCTAGAAAGTCCAACCATCTTCAACTCAACCTGAAACTACTCCGATCTGACCCGAGTATTAAAAATACCCGGATCAGGCTTGATAAACCAGCGTGAGATGCTCGAACTTTAAAATGACTATGTTATCAAAACCTTTGAAAAGAAGGGTATCTCATAAGACCACGCCCACACATAAACACGGACGGGTTTTTACCTTATAATAACCAAAACACTTTTATATCAAAACCTTTGATATTATTTCTAGACAGGTCTTTGAAAACATTTGCAAATAAACTTATTCAAATAAGGTACCAATATCTGGACTAAGTCTAACGGAATATATCCGAACGGGGTCAACGGAATATACTGAACAGAATATATGATACCAGAAAGGGGTAGATGAAATGTTTGCGAGTCATTACTGCTATTTTTGGAATACAATCAAAACCGTAAATCTCATATTGGGATTGGATTTTCAACATGATAGGTAACTAGTGGAAAGATCATCTGTATCCTCGGCTTACGTCCATGACTCAGACGCCGTTATACAACAACACAAATGGCTAAAAGTGGATGCAATCTGCGAATAACATCCAAGGATTGGACTTCCCGCATCCCTCCCATGAGGCCCAGACGTATCTGATACCTGGGGCTCAGAATATCTGATAACCAAAATCACTACTATCCGAAATGCAAGCATACATCTAACCACATAGAATCCCATCATAATCGGGGTGTGAGGCTCGCGAGGCTATGCTCAATTTCTTCAAAGCCAAGTTTTTCATACAAAACCACGCTTTGATCATAACAAGTTCCACTTTGAAAGCCACATTGTTATTCCTTTGATCACTATTTGACTCCCAAAAAAATACAACCCTTGAGCTCGTACGTCTCAAGGAGGGTGTTAAGCTAAGAGAAGTTGCCTTCTCTGCCACCACTGATGTACATTTGTAAAAGACAAACGTTGTGTCTCATAAATGCAATGTCGGACATTCATCCGTACAAGTTCGTTCTAGGGCTGAACGAAACCGAATGCACTTTCCTCGGTCATTACTAGGCAAGAAGCCCTTGCAATCCGAAAAATCTCCATCACGAAGAGGCCACTGCTATAAATAACTCTATAATGGTGGCCAACCATAGCATGTCCAACAAGCAATCTTCACGCTATTAGGATCCACAGTCTTCAATAATCATCATCTTCAACATGTCTTCACTTTCGAACGTATTCATTGGTTCGAAGTAGTTTTCAGATAGGAATCATCCAAATCTGACTCTGGTTCCATCGAAGCCAATCATCGCTTTTAAAAAGATGTTCAGTTCATACGTGGATATCAATCATCAATCAATTACTTCATCTTTAAAATCAAATATCTTTTTTAAATATATCTTGTAACGACCCGGGATTTTTACCATACTATTATAATAAGTATTTAATCTAATTTAAATAAAATACAAGCTTTCATTCTATAAATAAATAAGATTTTTGGGCATTTTCCATTTATATATATGTTTGTGAAGGAAATTTTGATTTGAAATTTAAAATAGGTTCTTTCACCAATATTTATAATAAAACTTATCTTATTCAATTAAATTAAAGGTTCCATATTATTAAAATTTGATATAATATATTTATAAATGTAGTCTTAATAAAATGTTTAAAATAAAACAATTCTATCCATATTAGACATAAAATATAAAATATAAATACAAATACATGTTATAAATTAAATGTTTTTAAGTTAACTTACAAATAGAAAACAAAATTAAGAAGTTATGTAAACAATAACTACAATAATCTTACATAAACAAATAAGATAAGTTTAGGAAAGTTGTTGCTGTGTAATATACATATGTATAATGCAAAGAAACAAAGAAGAAAAAAAGAAAATAATAACAAGTTTGTTGTGTAAATCATGTATGCAAAGAAGACAAAGTATTCGCATCAAATACAAAATATCTTTGTAAAAAAATATATCAGTAAACCATAACTAAATGTAAACTAATGGGAGACATATGCATTTAATTAGATCAACCTTTTGTCAATTCGAATTGCAGAAAATCGACTCAGCCTCCATATAAAAATCTAACCTGATCAAAACAAGTAAAGCTTGTACCAGTTAAACCTATAATGTTCAAACCTATTTCCTATATATATATATATATATATCATATTATTTTAACTTGCTAGTTCAAAACTTAGAAGCAAACCTAAGAAAGAAAAAGAAAAATAAACATCTGTAGTTACAAAACTTAGCTTCATTCATCAAGGTAGAGAAGATTTTCAGGAATTCACACTGCAGTTTTTCAACAACAAATTATCCTCTGTTTTAATATAAGTGAGTAAACATACTTCTTTGAAATTTAAATCTTGATAATTAGTTCATGAAAATCTTATGTTTATTATATATTGTAAATAAGTTGTTCTGTGATGTTTGTTTATTACTGGAAGCTCTGCTATGTGATGTTCTTCAATATTTTCAAGTTTCTGAGGCAAGAGAAGTAGAGAATGATTTATACTCTTCATATAAAAACATTTTAAACTTAGGAATTTAACTAAATAAATTTGTTTAAACTAAAATTAGGGCTTGGAATTTTGATTTGAAGGTTGGCAGTGAATATAAATACTGTAAATTCAAATTTACAGTATAAAGCAAATCAATATGTAAAATTCGAATATCTTAAATTGTTGATTTGATTTCATTTCTTGAATAAACATACAAAGGTAGGATTTTTAAAACAAAAATGATAATTTTTAGGCAAGGATTCAAGGTGCAGTTTATTAAGGAACCCAAAATGCTTTTTCATCAATTTCTGTTGATTTAATGAATTTTTGATGTTGAAATTTGTGGTGAAGTTAGCTTGATGGTTTTCGAATCCAGGAAAAATGTTCAAAAAAAATTTATAATGTAAGATTTTTTGGGATGAATCGAAAATAGGGTTTTGGGTTCATGTTTTCTGTAGACTGCATATTCTTTGATTTCGTCGCCTTGAATCGACCGAGCTATACGAGTTTTTAGGAGATGGTAGAGGAAGATGATGGCATGGTGTGGCCGGAATCGCGTCGCCACTGGTGGTCGACGTTGGGTGGTCGTAGCGATTTTCTATTGGTATGTTCGAATTGCGGGTCGATCATATGAGCATATTTTTGATTTCGAATTTTTGCGTCGAATTGGTTCTTGAGTTCGAGTAGGGTGTCATTTTTCGACTTGCTGGAGGCGACATGGGTCGCCAGAACGTCGGCGGACCACCGTGCACGTGCATGGTGGCATGGGAGTGTCGGCGGCTTCGTTGTTGATTCGACTCGAGTGATACTCGAGTATGATGGAGTATTTCTTCGAGTTCGATCTGGTGCGTGCGTGAATGTGATTATAATACAGCAGTTTTATAACTTAGCTATAAAAAAGAGGAAGACTAGTAGAAGAAGAAAGCTATTGGTAAGGGAAGAAGGACTTGGGAAAGGGGTAAGGAAAATAAGAGTTTTACTCGGGTTGAACAGGTATTTGCCTCGGGTTCCATTTCTTGGGAATTTGCGTAAATACTTTTAAGTATTTGTTTATACAAAGTTTAGTGTTAATTAAATAAATAATGTTGGTAAGTATTAAGTTAAGATTTGATTTAAAATTTATAAAAAGAAAGATTTGCAAATTTAAGATAATTAATTAACTTAAAGTATAAGTTGATTTAGAATGTAAATTAATTTTACAATGGTAATTAACTAAGCAGTTTGAAGATTCAATAAATTTGTAATTAAAGATTGATATTATTAATCTTGTGTTTAATCAATTTGAACTCAAGAAATTTAATTAACTACTTAAAGTTAATTAATAATAGTTAACTAATTAAATGATTGATTATGGATAAATGATTTATTAATTAGTAATTAATTATTAATTAAGTAATTAGTGATTAAAATGGTAATTAAGTTTTATTAATTAATAATTAAGGTTATTAATTAATAATTCAGAGGTAATAAATTAAGTGAGTAATTAAGTAGAAATTAATAAATTTAATAAGTTGATTAATTAGTGATTAACTAACAGAATAAAATGGTTTATTCTTAAGTAGTTAATTAAGTTTAAATTAATCAAACTATTTTGATATGAATTGATGATTCTTGACTCTGATATCAATTGGATGATATTCCGTGATATTTTGTGAAATTCTGGATATATCTGTGATGATTGTGTATGATTTATCTGTGATAAATGTTATGTGAATTCTATGTATTGAATTTAAATTGTTTAAAATATTAAACAACTTGGCCTCTAAAATGGCATTTGGATTTCGATGAGACCGGGATCGGGTGTCAATTTGATATTCCGAAAACCACATCGATCCAAACTAAACGATAGTTCGTGGCATCTCAAGTGAAGGTCGAAATGGTGTTTCAGAATGCAAGGGTTATTGTCGTTAACTCTGAGGGTGATTCCAAAACGAGTGTAACGAGATAATACCTTCGGTTTCATTCGAACCCGGAACGAACTTGAATGGATTGAATGTTTTCAGCACATCGTCAGGCGGACGATGAGCATTCTAAGAGATATGTTCTATAAAGGTAATCGCAGCCTTAAGCCTCATCAACCGGGAATGGCTAAAACAGGGGATGTGCAGCAAGGTTGGGTGGTTCATGCCCAAGCATGATGAGATATATCCCTATCTAGATGTCCATTTTTATTCAGCTGTGTGGGCAGTTGGATCTGCAGCCAACTGTAGGGTTATCTTGTTCGGGACTGTTCAGTAAGGAATGGTTCCGGCCTTGTGTTGCAGTGATTTAGGGTGGGTCCTCGGTATGGTGATCTAGGCCTCGTACTGTGACGGGCGATACCCCAGTAGCCCTGCCATTGATGGAAATCCATTTTCCCTACGAGACCCTACGGTTTTGATTTGTATTACCCACTTTCGTGGCTAGTAGCTGGAATTTAATAGATGTGACAATTTCAGCTATTTTCTATTTACTTGAAAACCCTAGACACTGTTATAATATCATCGGATTTCCTATAAAATGTTTTGGTTAGCGTAAGGTAAAAACATACCCGTGTTTACGTGTGGGGAGTCTTACGTGATACCTTTATTTTCAAATGATTTTCAAAGTTAAAAAACTTTAACCCGTTTACTCACACCAGACCGATGTCTGACCCGGGGTTTATATTTTGTTTTTCATAAACTCTTGGGTACTCAAATTTTTATGAGTAGCCAAGTGGTAGGTTTAGGGATTGTTGATTTCTGGAGGAGCTTGGAGCAGAAGCCCTGACGTATGTATCTATCTATCTAGTTCTGTTGTGTAGTTGGTGTATGTTGTATTTTGGATGTATGTATTGACAGATATGTATATGACTGTCATGTGTTTTGTATTGTATTACTCTAGTATATGTCAAAATTATGTAATAGTTATGTGATGTATTATATTTTATTCCATTCCCTTGTGAAATTCTGATGTTGTTATTCATTCTTTCTATCTTTTCTATTTCTATCCCTTTCTTTTCTTATTGATGATACGTCTTTCTAGGGTTAGAAAGGCGGGTCGTCACAGTTGGTATTAGAGTGCTAGGCTGAGCAAATACCTAGACTCTTGAGTAATATTTATCTTGAGAGTGCGTATTTTTATTTTTATATAATTATATACCTATCTAAATTTGTAGAGTTACCTGTCCAGGTGGCCAACATGAGTTCTGGAAGGAGAGGCAGAGGTAGGGGCAGTAACTCGACTGATAATGGACGAAGTCAAACTACTAGTGAGGCTGTAGATCCAGTACCGCTTCAAGTTAGTTTTCCCGCCTTATGCAAAGACTTCATCAACCTTGGAGGCAAACCATTTAAAGGGAAGAATCGATAATTGAAGTTCAAGCCTGGCGACGCTCTTGTGAGTGCATCTTTAAGAATATGAAGTTGTCTGATGAACGGAAAAGGAAAATGGCATCGTGGCAATTATGGGGAGGCGCAGCAGCCTGGTGGGATGCAACAGAAGCAAATATTTCTGAGGAAGACATTTCATGGGAAAGATTTAAAGAGTTATTTGAGGAGAAATTTATGCCAACAGCAGGGAAAACCAGGCTATAATAGAATTTTATGAATTTGAAGCAGGGAAGCATGTCTATAGCGGAGTATGAGACCAAATTCAATGAACTTTTGTGCTATGGACCAGGGCTCATTGATACTCCCCTCAAAAAGAACGAAATGTTTGTGCATGGATTGAGGCCATAATTTCATGAAAAGATGATGGTGCTCTTGAAAGGGTCTTTTGTTGATTTAATTGATATGGCTTTGAGATATGAGAATTTGATGAGCAAGAAATCAGTGGCACCAGTAGCAGCTTCGGGAAGGTATTTTGCTAACCCAAATAAGAGGAATTTTAACCACATTGGAAAAGGCAATGCAAAGGAAAGAAACCTGGAGGAAGCAACAACAGACCTCGCAAGTGTTATAATTGTCAGCAAATTGGGCATTTGGCTAATCAGTGTCCTCAGGGAAGATCTCAGCAACATCAGAGTGGTTCAGGATCAGCAATGGTTCACAGATCGTTGTGTTTCAATTGTCACCAGCCAGGTCACATGATCAAGAATTGTCCACTTTTGCAGAGGGCGCCTCAGAATAAGGTTTTTTCTCTGGAAGCCGATCCATCTTCTTCTTCTCAAGGCAAAGGGGTATTGGAAGGTACATTACTTTTAGATGGCAAATATATTAAAGTTTTGTTTTATTCGAGTGCTTCCTTGAGTTTTATTTCTCTGGAATCAGTAGAAAAGTTCTTTCTCACCTCTAGTACTATGGATCGTCCCATTCTTGTATCTAATCTTATAGGAGGGGCAACCAAATTAGATATGATCTGTAGGGACTTGGAGATTTCTTATCTGTCCCATAGTTTTTCTTGTGACCCTTATGTGTTGAATTTTAAGGGATTTGACCTTATACTGGGAATGGATTGGCCTGATAAGTATAAAGCAGTTTTGAATTGTGATGAGAGAACAGTTTCGTTGGAAACTGATTTAGGTAGAATTGCCAGAGTGACGTGTGATGATTATGGATTTCATTTGAGTAGTCTTTTGCGAGGAGTTGAGACTTCTCAAGAGAAGATTGAAGATGTCGATGTGGTCCAAGATTTTCCTGATGTATTTGAAGAAGTTAAGTGTCTGCCCCCACATCGAGAGATAGAGTTACACATTGATTTGATTCCAGGAGCAGTGTCGGTGATTCAGCCTAGGAGGAGAATGGCTCCTAGGGAGAGGGAGGAGTTAGTTAAGCAAACTCAAGATCTTTTGGAAAAGGGGTTGATTAGGCCCATTTTTTCTTGTTGGGGCTCTGCTGCGGTGCTTGTCACTAAATCGGATGGATCGCTAAGGTTCTGTGTTGATTATAGAGAATTGAACAAAGTGACCATTCGTAATAAATATCCTCTTCCTCGAATGATGATCTCTTTGACCGGTTGCATGGAGCTTCTGTCTTTTCTCAACTGGATTTAGCTTCAGGTTTCCATCAGTTGAGGGTAGCTGAGGATAGTATTCCCTTGACTGCATTTAGTGGACCAAATTGTTTCTATGAGTGGTTGGTTATGCCTTTCGGGTTAACCAACGCTCCTGCCTACTTTGTTGATCTGATGAACCGAGTCTTTCGGGATGTGCTGAATAAGTTCGTTCTGGTGTTCATTGATGATATCTTGGTCTACTCTAAGTCTAAAGAAGATCACAGACATCATTTAAGAATTGTATTGGAGACTCTGAGAAGACATGTTTTGAAGGCAAAGTTCTCCCAGTGCCATTTCTGGAAATCGAAAGTTAAATTTTTGGGGCACATTGTTTCTGGTAAAGGTATCTCTGTAGATCCAGCAAAGGTTGATACTATTCTGAAATGAAAGCAGCCGGAGACACCGACTGAGGTTCATAGTTTTCTAGGTTTGGCTGGCTACTACAGAAAATTTATCAAGGATTATTCCAAGATTTCTTCGCATCTGACTAAGCTGACTAGGAAAGGAGCTAAATTCAAATGGACACCCCAATGTGAAGAAGCTTTTCAGGAATTGAAGACGAGGCTAACCAGTGCACCAGTGCTAGCTATTCTGGATGAAAAGAGAAAATTTGAAGTTTATACTGATGCTTGTATAATTGGACTGAGAGAAGTTCTGATGCAAAATGGAAGGGTAATTGCGTATGCGAGTCGGCAATTGAAGACACATGAAAGGAACTACGCTACGTACGATCTTGAGTTGTTAGCCATTGTTTTTGCTTTGAAGATCTAAGGCAGCAGCGGTGGTTGAATTTCTGGCATCCTATGATTTGGATATTCTGTATATCTGAGGAAAGGCGAATGTTGTAGCTGATGCTCTTAGCAGGAATGCAGTTCTATCTCTTTTGGAAGTTGTTCCATCTCTTATTGAAAGGATTTCAAGCTAGCAAGAATCTGACAAAATGTTGAGAAGGATCGTCAAAAGAGTTAGGAAGGGTCAGTGTCCCAGTTTTGATATTGATGGCCAAGGAACATTGAGGATTAACGAGAGCATTTGTGTTCCAAATGATAGGGATCTGAAACAGGAAGTGTTGTCAGAAAGTCATCGTTCCAAATTGAATATTCACTCGGGAATCTTAAAGATGTATAAGGATATGACAAGAGTTTTCTGGTGGCTGAATATGAAGAAAGATGTAGCTAGGTTCGTAAATAGTTGTGCCATCTGCTAACAAGTTAAAGGAGATCAGTAGAAGTCAGTCGGATTATTGCAGCCTTTGGAAGTTCCAGATTGGAAGTGGGAGATGATTTCGATAGATTTCATCGACGGTTTTCCTAGAACCAAGAAAGGAAATGAAGGAATATGGGTTATTGTCGATCGTTAAACTAAGAGCGCCTATTTTATACCGGTTAAGGCAACTCGTACTGCAGCTTCTCTGGCAGAGATTTTCTTGAGGGGGATAGTCAGACTGCATGGTGTTCCCGTTAGTATAGTAAGTGACCGTGATCCTATCTTCACCAGCAAATTCTAGGAGGCTCTGCAATCAGCTATGGGAACAAGTTTGAGATTCAGTACAGCTATCATCCTCAGACAGACAGACTGACGGAGAGGCTTAATCGTATTCTTGAAGATATGCTACGAGCTTGTGTATTGGATTTTGGCGGATTGTGGGAAGACCATCTTCATCTAGTGGAATTCTCTTATAATAATGATTACCAATTAAGTATTAAGATGGCCCCGTATGAAGCTCTGTATGAAAGACCGTGCAGATCCCCATCCTGTTGGATTGAATCGAAAGATCGTCTTGTGCTTGGACCCGATCTAATTCGTGAAGCTTCTGCAAAGGTTGAGCTTATCAAGAAGAGAATGAAAGCTGCTCGGGATCATCAGAAGAAATACGCAGATAGAAGGCGAAGACCATTGGAATTTGAGATCGGAGATTTAGTCTTTGTCAAAGTTTCCACGATCAAAGGAGCTATAAGATTCAGAAAAAGGGGAAAACTTTCTTTGAGATTTATTGGACCATTCTGGGTATTGGAAAGGATTGGAGCTGTAGCTTACAGAATTGAATTGCCAGAACGGATGTCTGGAATTCACAATGTATTCCATGTATACCATCTAAGGAAATTTGTGCATGACCCATCACTAGTTGTAGAACCAGTAGTCCAGGAAGATTTAGAAGTCGAGCCCGATTTGGCTATGGTCAGAAATCTAGTCCGGATTGTAGATCAAGACGAGAAGCAACTCAGGAGCAAAGTGGTGAAGCTCATCAAGATGCAGTGGAGCGACGATCCCAGAGATTGTACCTGGAAAACTCTGGATAGTTTTAGGAAAGCTTATCCGGATTTTTGTCCGGATAGCTAGTGATGTTTGCTAGGACTGTTTGGTTGTTTGCTAATGTATGAATGATATGTATGTTTGGATTGTTGATATAAAAGCTTTTGAATTAACTTTTGTTTTAAATTTCGGGGACGAAATTCTTTTAAGTGGGAGGAATGTAACGACCCAGGATTTTGACCATAGTATTATAATAAGTATTTAATCTAATTAAATAAAATACAAGCTTTCATTCTATAAATAAATAAGATTTTTGGGCATTTTCCAGTTATATATGTTTGTGAAGGAAATTTAGATTTGAAATTTAAAATAGGTTCTTTCAACAATATTTATAACAAAATTTATCTTATTCAATTAAATTAAAGGTTCCATATTATTAATATTTGATATAATATATATATATATATATATATATATATAAATGTAGTCTTAATAAAAATGTTTAAAATAAAACAATTCTATCAACGTTAAATATAAAATATAAATACAAATATATGTTATAAATTAAATGTTTGTAAGTTAACTTACAAATAGAAAACAATAACTACAATAATCATAAATAAACATATAAGATAAGTTTAGAAAAGATGTTGCTGTGTAATATACATATGTACAATGAAAAGAAACAAAGAAGAAAAAGAAAAAATAATATCAAGTTTGTTGTGTAAATCATGTATGCAAAGAAGACGAAGTATTCACATCAAATACAAAATATCTTTGTAAAAAATACAAATATCAGTATACCACAATTAGATGTAAACTAATGGGAGACATATGCATTTAATTAGCACAACCTTTTGTAAATTCGAATTGCAGAAAATCAACTCAGCCTCCATATAAAAATCTAACCTGATCAAAACAAGTAAAGCTTGTACCAGTTAAACCTATACTGTTCAAACCTATTTCCTATATATATATATATATATATATCATCTTATTTTAACTTGTTCGTTCAAAACTTAGAAGCAAACCTGAGAAAGAAAGGAAAAATAAACATCTGTAGTTACAAAACTTAGCTTCATTCATCAAGGCACAGAAGATTTTCAGGAATTCACACTGCATTTTTTCAACAACAAATTATCCTCTGTTTCAACAGCATCTTAAGTGAGTAAACATACTTCTTTGAAATTTAAATCTTGATAATTAGTTCATGAAAATCTTATGTTTGTTATATATTGTAAATAAGTTGTTCTGTAATGTTTGTTGATTACTGGAAGCTCTGTTATGTGATGTTCTTCAATATTTTCAAGTTTCTGAGGCAAGAGAAGTAGAGAATGATTTATACTCTTCATATAAAAACATTTTAAACTTAGGAATTTAACTAAACAAATTTTTTTAAAACTTAAATCAGGGCTTGGAATTTTGTTTTGAAGGTTGGCAGTGAATATAAATACTGTAAATTCAAATTTAGAGTAAAAAGCAAATCAATGTGTAAAATTCGAATATCTTAAATTGTTGATTTGATTTCATTTCTTGAATAAACATACAAAGGTAGGATTTTTAAAACAAAAATGATAATTTTTAGGCAAGGATTCAAGGTGTAGCTTATTAAGGAACCCAAAATGCTTTTTCATCAATTTCTATTGATTTAATGAATTTTTGATGTTGAAATTTGTGGTGAAGTTAGCTTGATGGTTTTCGAATCCAGGCAAAATGTTCAAAAAAAATTTCTAATGTAAGAATTTTTGGGATGAATCTAAAACAGGGTTTTGGGTTCATGTTTTCTATGGACTGCATATTCGTTGATTTCGTCGCCTTGAATCGACCGAGCTACACAAGATTTTAGGAGATGGTAGAGGAAGATGATGGCATGGTGTGGCCGGAATCGCGTCCCCACTGGTGGTCGACGTTGGGTGGTTGTGGCGATTTTCTATTGGTATGTTCGAATTGCGGGTCGATCATATGAGCATATTTTTTATTTCGAATTTTCGCGTCGAATTGGTTCTTGAGTTCGAGTAGGGTGTCATTTTTCGACTTGCTGGAGACGACATGGGTCGCTAGAACGTCGGCGGACCACCGTGCACGTGCACGGTGGCATGGGAGTGTCGGCGGCTTCGTTGTTGATTCGACTCGAGTGATACTCGAGTATGATGGAGGATTTCTTCGAGTTCGATCTGGTGCGTGTGTGAATGTGATTATAATACAGCAGTTTTATAACTTAGCTATAAAAAAAGAGGAAGACAAGTAGAAGAAGAAAGCTATGGGTAAGGGAAGAAGGACTTGGGATAGGGGTAAGGAAAATAAGAGTTTTGCTTGGGTTAAACAGGTGTCTGCCTCGGGTTCCATTTTCTTGGGAATTTGCCTAAATACTTTTAAGTATTTATTTATAAAAAGTTTAGTGTTAATTAAATAAATAATGTTGGTAAGTGTTAAGTTAAGGTTTGATTTAAAATTTATTAAAAGAAAGATTTGCAAATGTAAGATTATTAATTAACTTAAAGTATAAGTTGATTTAGAATGTAAATTAATTTTACAATGGTAATTAACTAAGCAGTTTGAAGATTTAATAAATTTGTAATTAAAGATTGATATTATTAATCCTGTGTTTAATCAATTTGAACTTAAGAAATTTAATTAACTACTTAAAGTTAATTAATAATAGTTAACTAATTAAATGATTAATTAAGGATAAATGATTAATTAATTAGTAATTAACGATTAATTAAGTAATTAGTGATAATAAAATGGTAATTAAGTTTTATTAATTAATATTAAGGTTATTAATTAATAATTGAGAGCTAATAAATTAAGTGAGTAATTAAGTAGAAATTAATAAATTTAATAAGTTGATTAATTAGTGATTAACTAAGCAAAATAAAATGGCTTATTCTTAAGTAATTAATTAAGTTTAAATTAATCAAACTATTTTGATATGAATTGATGATTCTTGACTTTGATATCTATTGGATGATACTCCGTGATATTTTGTGAAATTATGGATAAATCTATGATCACTATGTATGATTTATCTATGATAAATGTTATGTGAATTCAAAGTATTGAATTTAAATTCTTTAAACTATTAAACAACTTGGCCTCTAAAATGGCGTTTGGATTTCGATGAGACGGGGATCGGGTGTCAATTTGATATTCCGAAAACCACATCGATCCAAATTAAACGATAGGTCGTGGCATCTCAAGTGAAGGTCGAGATGGTGTTTCAGAATGCAAGGGTTATTGTCGTTAACTCTGAGGGTGATTCCAAAACGAGTGTAACGAGATAATGCCTTCGGTTTCGTTCGAACCCGGAAGAACTTGAATGGATTGAATGTCTTCAGCACATCGTCAGGCGAACGATGAGCATTCTAAGAGATATGTTCTATAATGGTAATCGTAGCCTCAAGTCTTATCAACCGGGAATGACTAAAACAGGGGATGTGCAGCAAGGTTAGGTGGGTCATGCCCAAGGAGGACGAGATATATCCCTGCCTAGATGTCCCTTTTTATTCAGCTGTGTGGGCAGTTCGATCTACAGCCAACTGCGAGATTATCTTGTTTGGGACAGTTCAGTAAGGAATGGTTCCATCCTTGTGTTGCAGGGGATTTAGGGTGGGTCCTCGGTACGGTGATCTAGGCCCCGTACTGTGACGGGCGGTACCACAGTAGCACTGCCATTGATGGAAATCCATTTTCCCTACAAGACCCTAGGGTTTTGATATCTATTACCCACTTTCGTGGCTAGTAGCTGGAATTTAATAGATGTAACAATTTCGGCTATTTTCTATTACTTGAAAACCCTAGACACTATTATAATATCATCGGATTTCCTATAAAATGTTTTGGTTAGCGTAAGGTAAAAACTTACCCATGTTTATGTGTGGGGAGTATTATGTGATACCTTTATTTTCAAATGATTTTCAAAGTTAAACAACTTTAATCGTTTACTCACACCAGATCCATGTCGGACCCGGAGTTTATATTTTGTTTTTCATAAACTCTTGGGTACTCAAATTTTTCTGAGTAGCCAAGTGATAGGTTTTGGGATTGTTGAGTTCTGGAGGAGCTTGGAGCAGAAGCCCTGACCTATGTATCTATCTATCTAGTTCCGCTGTGTAGTTGGTATATGTTGTATTTTGGATGTATGTATTGACAGATATGTATATCACTGTCATGCGTATGATATTATATAACTCTGATATATGTCAAAACTATGTAATAATTATGTGATGTACTATATTTTGTTCCATTCCGCTGTGAGATTCTGATGCTGTTATTCATTCTTTCTATCTTTTCTATTTCTATCCCTTTCTTTTTTTATTGATGATACATCTTTTTGGGGTTAGAAAGGCGGGTCGTCACATATCTTTTCAAGTTATTCCTTTACTTTTCAAATATATATGGAATCATTAAGCCTCATTTATCAAATCATTGATTTATTAAACCTTTCTTAAATCCTGGATTAATTCCAAATCATTTTCTCTTTTACTTTGGAAAACCTTTCCATCATTCTTTTAAATCTTAATCAAAGATTTCTTATATTCAAGTTATAACTTTTAACTTAGGGAAAATATTCCCAAATCTTCATTAAATCTTAATCAAAGATTTCTTTTTTAACTTCAAATCATATTCTTGCAAATTGAAAATTTTCATGATAGAGCACTATTGTCATCTTAGATATGGTAAATTTCACCTCTAGGGACAAATGGAAAGTTTCACCTTCAAGGACTAATGGCAAGTTTCACCTCCAGGGACTAATGGAAAGTAATCCTACATCATGAATATCTTTGTCTTTTAACTTGGAAAAACATAAAATGATATTTTAGAGCATCCGGGCTTTCCTTTTGTAACGACCCAGAATTTATATTAATTGAAAATTGAATATTTAATTGAATTTAAATATTAATAAGTGAAATTTATAAGTTGAATAAATTTTATTTTGAATAATTGGATTTAATTGAATAATTAATCGATAATTTAATATGTGAAATTACAGAAATAATTGAAATTTGAGTTAAATATGATTGAAAATGATTTGTAAAATTTTATTTTATCATATTGAAGTTAGAATGATGTTTTAGAACTTTTAAAATCGAATTAAAAGTTAATTTGTGAAAATTGAATATTTTAATATTTAATCGACTAGTGAAATTAGCCAATTTTCGAACAGTCTCAGAATTGGACGAAACTAGTTCCATTGGATCCGGAATAGTTTGTTATTACCGGATTTCAATTTTCGTAGCAATCGGAGTTTCCGTTTGACCGTGGTAGCTCGAAACGCATCGAAATTGTTTTAATATTAATTTGGCGAGTTAAAATAGTCATTTTTCAAAAAGTCTCGGATTTCGACGAAACCATTTTCATCGGATCCGTAATGTGATATTATTGTATGGTTTCAAATTTCATGTCAATTGGATTTACCGTTTGTCCGGTTCAAGCTAAAACGCCTAGAAAATCGTTTAATCGATTTAATTTTAAATTGAACGTTTATTGCCATAACTCGCACAAATGACCGAATTAGCTCTCGAAACACGTTCCATTGTGTTCGGAACGCGGGGTAAACCTTAGAAACGCCAACCGGCACGCTTCGTTTTTGGAGTTCGGAAAATCCGGGATGAATAGTGTCGCGTGAATTTTCTATATAAGCCCATGTTCTTCATAAATTTGCAAAGAAAAAAAACCTAGGGTTTCTTCAGGAGCCGCCGTTTACAACAGTGAATGGCCAGAAATCTCTCATCTTCTCCCTCAATTATTTCTTCATCCATCAACAATTAGCGAAATCTTTCAACATGAAACTTGTAGAGGGGAGTGAGATCTAGGTATTCAACGGTTGAGATTGTGTTTGGAGCTCTGAATCGACGGCAAATCAACCCCAAATAGCCGAAACTCGCGCACGTCGTTTGAAGGTAGGTCAAGGCCGAGCTCGTCGAGGTGGTGGCCGAAAGTAGCTCGTGTTATGGGCTTTCAAATGGAAGCATCTGATCGTCACCAAACTCGTCGACGAAGTCGCGATTTTTAACCCTAGTTGCTTTGGATGGGTTCGGCCGTGCGCGTGTAGTACCTGTGAACGAGAGATGGAAGATAAATGGAGGCGATGGTCATGATTGCAGGGGTTTGGATCTAGTGGCTGAGATTAGATGTAGGTTTAAAATTAAATATATGATGTAAATATATAGTTAAAAATTCGTGTAATCTTTGTAACGCGATATCTTTTTCATACGAGGTCGAAAACGCAAAAAACCAGTTGCGTTGGAATCGTATGGACGAGCACTACGCTACCGAATTGGATTGGAGTCCTTTGGAGTTAGTGAGAATTTCGGGTAAAATTAAACGTCCGTTTAATTTTATTCGAAATAAATCGCTAAAACGAAATTGAAATTAAGGTGAGAACTTCTCGCTCAATCGAATCGGTTTCGATTTTAATTTTAAATAGTTAGATTTAAAATTCTTGAATGCATGTTTGAATGATGATTGTTATCAATTGATTGTTAAAATAGACATTATGCGCCGTTAGTAAGCGGATGTTATTTATTAAAAACATATACCGCGAATATTTCATAAACAGTGAAATTGGTATTATTTATGTACTTGGAATTGATTTCCCGCAGTATATAGCGGATGAGACCCTATTGCGCCATCTATTAAGCGGATAATATTTTTAAATCCTATATACCGCTATAATTCCGTACTGGAACGGAATTGGTATTGTGCTAACATCTTTGGATGCAGGAAAACGGGTTGGAGGGGTCCAACTGGATTCCTCAACAGTATTTATTTGATTATGAATATTTTGATATTCGTTGATTATCATATACAGATATATGATGTCGTTGTTGTCGTGATTGGCTAATTGGTATGTAGCATCATTGGGCCAAATTTTGGAATTTTAAAATGATTTTAAAGTGATTTTTGAAAGTATATGTTTATAAAATATTTTTGGACTTGATCCATTTTAAATAAATAACGTTATAATTTTAATGTTATAAAAATTATGATTTTTGAGAAATATAGTTAAAGGTTGATTTTTGAAAATAAGTGGTAAATGATTTTATAAAATAGTTTGAATTGGGATTTTTTTGAATTTATTATAAAAAGTTTAAAAAAATAAGATTATGAAATTTGATTATTTTATAAATCAAAATGATGAAATTATAAAGGAGTTTAAAGACGTTTTTAAAATAATAATACAAATTGATTTGTATAAAAGAATTATAAGATGGATATTTATAAATTAAAATATTGGAATTATAAAACGAGTTTTTATAAGTGTTAGAAGGAATTATGAATGAATCTCATAAATGAATGAAATTTATAGAATTATACAGGGTGAAGTTATAAATGGAATTTTATAAGCAGTTGGTTTATAAAATTTGTAAAGTTATTAAAAGAGTAGATTTGGGTAAATAAATGAATCTTATAGGTTATAAGATTTATAATTTGGGAAGTTTAAAGGAATGATTTTTGTAAACAAATAAATTGTAAGTATTTAACTTATAATATGGACTTTTGGCATATAATTGAGTTGTAAATTGAAATAGCTTAATAAAGGAGGTTTATAAAAGGAAGTTGTTATAAAATAAATAGAAATGGAATTTATAAACGTTATTTATAAATCCGCAAACGTCTTATTTTGATAAATTGTTATAACTTATTAATGGAGTTATATTCACGTTTTAGACAGTGAATAATCCTTTAAGATAAAATGTATAGAAATGATGAAATTGCTTAACGAAGTATAATCACATTTTTGAATAGTGAATAATATGTTAAAGAAATGTTTTGGATGTGATGTTTTAAATAAAATTAAGACGATCTAACGATGTTTTCAAAATGTGTTAAGATTCGAAACCATAGATTTCAACATTCATTGTTGAAATAGACGTTTTCGAGAAATAGAAGGAAATGGCGGACTATAACACTATTGTTATAGTAAATGATTTCCGAAAGGAAATGTTTTGTATAGTATTGGGATTTATATATCTATTTTGATTTCGAATCCCTATACTAGTGATTTTGGGTTGTCGTAACGATGTTTTACGCAACATTCGTTTTGGCCCAAATAAATATGTTTAAGAGAATGATTTCCTTAAAGAATGAAATATATACTTAATTTCGATTTAAGTATGTTGAATATTTTCCAAATGTTGAAAATAAATAGATTTGTGAATTACTTATTAATAAATAAGTATGGAAATGTTTTCCAACGTGAAATGAAACGTTTTGAGAATTTATCTTTTTGAAGATAAATTGAAAATGAATAATTGAAATCGTATATTCGTAGATATTTTGGAATGTAAATTCACTATGGAATTTATAAAAGAAAAGAGGGAATTTGTTTAAAAATAAACGTTGATTTATTTTTTGAAGTATTGAAATTTTATATCTTATAAAGATATTTTTGGAAAATAAATAATTTGGGAAAATTATTTGGAATCTGGTGATGTGTGCATATCCATTGATAGTTCAATAACCGACAATCAACATTTACCTTTGAAAGGGTATTTGTTGTGATTTGCTGAATTTGAATGCCACACTTATTTTTAAATTATTGCGCTCGTTATTTGGATTACCCATTCCGAATAGTGATACGACGTAATGGATAGCATTGAAGACGGTGTTGAAGACCGGATATTTTTGAAAGCGAAAGGACAACTCGTCGAATGTCTTTGCATCAACTGGTCCCCGGTATAGAGACTCCATATGTGATGGGAAGTCCGGTCGTGATTAGTGAATATTCGGATTGCAAGGACTTCTTTGTAAGTGCCTTCGGTTCTGTTCGATCCCGGAACAGACTTGTGTGGAAAGTATGTCTGACATTACAAATTGAGATATAAAGCTGATTTCTTTCAAATGTATTTCTGTTGGTGGCGGAGAATTTATTCTTTTAACTTAACACCCTTCTCTGAGACGTACGAGCTCAAAGGTTATGTAGTTGATGGTTATCAGCGATATATTCCCAATTTGGTAATGTGACATGCTGAGTGTTGCTGTGAAATGATCATTGTTTGATCATTTGTGATATGATCATTTGTTTGATCACTTATCTTTGTGATCATTTCTTTGATCATTTGTTGACCCAAAGCATGGCTTTGTACCAAAGCATGGCTTTGTACCAAAGCATGGCTTTGTGGACGTGACTTCGTCGAACCTCACACCCCGGAATGGTCAAAACAGGAAAGATGCAGCAAGGTTATTGGGGGTAGCGCCCCTTAGGGTATGTGCATTTCCTTCTGGAAAGGGGTGGTATCATCGTATGGAGCCCAGATACTTACTCATGTTGAAACACTTTATTATTTTGGTGTGATGTTGGTTACGAGCGCTCGGATAAAGGTCCCAAAGGACCGGAGGATGGCATACTCGTGTCACTAGTTACCCAGTTAGGGGTAACCCGGCCTTGTGTTGGCAGAGATCCGGTTTGGTTCTCGGGGACGTCCTTCCAGAGGCGTTCTCATGTGGCAATGGGAAGTTCCCTGGCCTGACCATTTGTTGGAAATCCAAAGAAACAATACGAGACTTGTACGGTTTTAGTTGTAGAACCTGCTTCCTCAGGAGGTAGCTATAGCGGCCATAATATAATGGTACCTATGCTGGCTAAGATTATATTCTACTTTCGAAATGTTTTCTACACAATGCACTAATAATAATATCAAAATTGATTTGATTTTGCGTAGTAAGCATCTTTGACTAACATAAGAAGAAATCTCCTCCAAGTCTGCGTTGCATTGTGTGTGTGCTGGGAGGTCTTTTGGTAGTTACATTTTCAAAAACATTTCGAATCTATTTAAAAATAATAATAATTATCCTGTACTTTATTTTAAAGAAAAATAAACTGTTTTGAGTTCTCACACCAGTCACATGACTGACTCGGAGTTTATTGTTTTCCTTCCTAAACTCTGGATGCCCACCAATTTCCACATGGGCAGTCAAGAGTTAAGGTTTATCAGGATATTCTGGAATTCATGAGTTGTTGGAGGCAAGCTGGATGGCATGGCGTATTACTAGTATATAGTATTTTCCTTTTCCGCTGTTTGTTGTTGTTTGTTGTTGTACACTCTGATGATGATATGATGTAATGTAATGTGATGTGATGTAATAGCTGATATAGTTCTTTGTTTAAAGATTATTCATTTATTTATTATATGTTGTTCCGCTGCGATTGTGAGATTCTTATATTGTTCTGCTGTTTCTTTCTATTCTGTTCTATCTTTTCTCTCTCCTTCTACCTCTTTCTTTTTTTAAAACCTTAAGTGTTCGGTTTTCCGGCATTCGAGTGCTCGGCAGTTGATACAGTGGACGTATTGATGTCGGTTTTCGGAAGTCGAAGAATCGGGTCCTTACAATGTGGTATCAGAGCATATGGTTAAGCGACAACCGTGGTTCTGTTGGGTATTACTCATTAGAGATAGAGTCAGTAGTACTCTAGAATGAGTTGAGTGTAATAATAGCTATGAGAGCGTATTTGTTAGTGAATATAAAATTGTTTTATATTGTGATGATTGGTTTGTTGAGTGGTATATGGATTCTGGTTAATACGAGTAATTAACGTTGTTGATAGGGATCTCTAAACACTTGTACAGAACAATTCGACACGATATTGTTTTAAATTGGGCAAATGAAATAATTTTACCTTGATTATATTTTATATATAAAGGAATAACTTTTCAGAATTATTAAAGTGTATATAAGTTGATTGCTTAGTTGTTTGAATAATCTAAATTAAAGAATAATTGTATGAGTAAAAAGAATTATATGAATTAAATTATAATTAAAGTGATTTACAATTGTGAAATAAACTTATATATATAAGAAGTGAAACTATATGAATATATTTATGAATATGAGTTGTAATAAAAATGAATTTAAAGTTAAATGGAAATTTACTTTAGAATTTGGAAGCTGAATTGATTTATAAGTGGGAATTTAAATTAAGTAAAACCAAGTGATGTTTATAAAATGAAGTATAACTTAAGAGATGTTGAATGAAGTTGATATTGGTATCAAAGTAAATTAATAAAGTTAAGTGATAAATGTGAACTTGAGTTATGTAATGAAATTCAACTTCAAATGGTTAACTAATTGAATGTAATCAATTGAATGTGAATAATTGGTATGAAATAATGAGTTTAAGTGTTAATTCATTAAAATCTAATGTTATTGTAAGTTGAATAATTGAATGAAAATCAATTCAATTAAACCAATTGAAAGTAAAGGTGTTAAACCAAGATGAATATAAGCAAAGGAATTTGGTTGTAATGAATATACTTTGGTTGTTATATGATTGTTAGTTGATTGTATATAATTCATTAAGTATTAATGAAATTGAAAGCTAAAGTAATTAAAATCCAATTGGAAGTTAAGTGAATCTTAAATAGAATTGAATTTGATTTGGGAGTGAACCAACTTGAATATGAATTAGTGAATATAAACTAATTGAAAATGAATGTTAGTAAAAACATCCACTGTTAATGAATCAAATGTGATTAAATTGAAAACCTATTTCATTGAATATTAATGAGAATATGAATGAATATTTATTGGTTATGGATGTTAGTTGAATGCTAGTTGGATGATAGTTGGTTGATAATTGAATATATAGCTTTCGTTGCATTTGCTATGTTGGCATATATAGTTATTATGTGCTATATATTGTATATCGATACTATTTTCATATATGCATGTTTGTCATTTGTTTGTTGAGTGTTTAGTAGGTGCGGATCGCGTTTGCTTCGCATTTGGAGCTCGCTTTCGCGCTATATTAGCCGTATATGCTCGCTAATAATAAATAAGGTACATATCTCGGATTAAATATCGTACTTTTACACTTTTTCCCTGCGGGATGCCTCATCACTTGATGAGATGTATATTTGTGATATATATACTGTCATTTTTTTTTTCGGATCGAGTCGCGCAAAGGTGACTTTGGCGAATTTTTCCGAAAATTTAAGGCGTTAGAATATTTTTGAGAAAAATTGGAAAATTTTGAAAACTTAAATTTGATTTGGAGTTGAAAGTTAAACAATAGTAGTTGTTTTTGAAAAGATAACTAAGTATGATTTGAAAACTTAGTAAGTTATTGTAAGAAGTTTAACTATGGATGTTGGAAAGTTAATAGATTCTGTAACGTTTCTTACTTGGTAATTTCGAGGACGAAATTCTTTTAAGGGTGGAAGTCTATAACGACCCAGAATTTATATTAATTGAAAATTGAATATTTAATTGAATTTAAATATTAATAAGTGAAATTTATCAGTTGAATAAATTTCATTTTGAATAATTGGATTTAATTGAATAAATAAATCGATAATTTAATATGTGAAATTACAAAAATAATTGAAATTTGAGTTAAATATGATTGAAAATGATTTGTAAAATTTTATTTTATCATATTGAAGTTAGAATGATGTTTTAGAACTTTTAAAATCGAATTAAAAGTTAATTTGTGAAAATTGAATATTTTAATATTTAATCGACTAGTGAAATTAGCCAATTTTCGAACAGTCTCAGAATTGGACGAAACTACTTCCATTGGATCCGTAATAGTTTGTTATTATCGGATTTCAATTTTTGTAGTAATCGGAGTTTTCGTTTGACCGTGGCAGCTCGAAACGCATCGAAATTGTTTTAATATTAATTTGGCGAGTTAAAATAGTCATTTTTCAAAAAATCTCGGATATCGACAAAACCAATTTCATCGGATCCGTAATGTGATATTATTGTATGGTTTCAAATTTCATGTCAATTGGATTTACCGTTTGCCCGGTGCAAGCTAAAACGCCTAGAAAATCGTTTGATCGATTTAATTTTAAATTGAACGTTTATTGCCATAACTCGAACAGATGACCGAATTAGCTCCCGAATCACGTTCCATTGTGTTCAGAACGTGGGGTAAACCTTAGAAACGCCAACCGTCACGCTTCATTTGGAGTTCGGAAAATCCGGGATGAATAGTGTCGCGTGAATTTTCTATATAAGCCCATGTTCTTCATAAATTTGCAAAGAAAAAAAAACCCAGGGTATCTTCAGGAGCCACCGTTTACAACAGTGAATGGCCAGAAAGCTCTCATCTTCTTCCTCAATTATTTCTTCATCAATCAAAAATTAGCGAAATCTTTCAACATGAAACTTGTAGAGGGGAGTGAGATCTAGGTATTCAACGGTTGAGATCGTGTTTGGAGCTCTGGATCGACGGCAAATCAACCCCAAATAGCCGAAACTCGCGCACGTCGTTTGAAGGCAGGTCAAGGCCGAGCTCATCGAGGTGGTGGCCGAAAGTAGCTCGTGTTATGGGCTTTCAAATGGAAGCATCTGATCGTCACCAAACTCGTCGAGGAAGTCGCGATTTTTAACCCTAGTTGCTTTGGATGGGTTCGGCCGTGCGCGTCTAGCACCTATGAACGAGAGATGGAAGATAAAGGGAGGCGACGGTCACGATTGCAGGGGTTTGGATCTAGTGGCTGAGATTAGATGTAGGTTTAAAATTAAATATATGTTGTAAATATATAGTTAAAAATTTGTGAAATCTTTGTAACGCGATATCTTTTTCATACGAGGTCGAAAACGCGCGAAACCAGTTGCGTTGGAATCGTATGGACGAGCACTACGCTATGGAATTGGATTGGAGTTGTTTGGAGTTAGTGAGAATGTCGGATAAAATTAAACGTCCGTTTAATTTTATTCGAAATAAATCGCTAAAACGAAATTGAAATCAAGGTGAGAACTTCTCACTCAATCGAATCGGTTTCGATTTTAATTTTAAATAGCTAGATTTAAAATTCTTGAATGCATATTTGAATGATGATTGTTATCAATTGATTGTTAAAATAGACATTATGCGCCGTTAGTAAGCGGATGTTATTTATTAAAAACATATACCGCGAATATTTCATAAACAGTGAAATTGGTATTATTTATGTACTTGGATTTGATTTCCCGCAGCATATAGCGGATGAGACCCTATTGCGCCGTCTATTAAGCGGATAATATTTTTAAATCCTATATACCGCGATAATTCCGTACTGGAACGGAATTGGTATTGTGCTAACATCTTTGGATGCAGGAAAACAGGTTGGAGGGATCCAACAGGATTCCTCAACAGTATTTATTTGATTACGAATATTTTGATATTCGTTGATTATCATATACAGATATATGATGTCGTCGTTGTCGTGATTGACTATTTGGTATGTAGCATCATTGGGCCAAATTTTGGAATTTTAAAAGGATTTTAAAGTGATTTTTGAAAGTATATGTTTATAAAATATTTTTGGAATTGATCCATTTTAAATCAATAACGTTATAATTTTAATGTTATAAAAATTATGATTTTTGAGAAATATAGTTAAAGGTTGATTTTGAAAATAAGAGGTAAATGATTTTATAAAATAGTTTGAATTGGGATTTTTTTGAATTTATTATAAAAAGTTTAAAAAAAATAGGATTATGAAATTTGATTATTTTATAAATCAAAATGATGAAATTATAAAGGAGTTTAAAGACGTTTTTAAAATAATAATACAAATTGATTTGTATAAAAGAATTATAAGATGGATATTTATAAATTAAAATATTGGAATTATAAAACGAGTTTTTATAAGTGTTAGAAGGAATTGTGAATGAATCTCATAAATGAATGAAATTTATAGAATTATACACGGTGAAGTTATAAATGGAATTTTATAAGCAGTAGGTTTATAAAATTTGTAAAGTTATTAAAAGAGTAGATTTGGGTAAATGAATCTTATAGGTTATAAGATTTTGTAATTTGGGAAGTTTAAAGGAATGATTTTTGTAAACAAATAAATTGTAAGTATTTAACTTATAATATGGACTTTTGGCACATAATTGAGTTGTAAATTGAAATAGCTTAATAAAGGAGGTTTATAAAAGGAAGTTGTTATAAAATAAATAGAAATGGAATTTATAAACGTTGTTTTATAAATCCGCAAATGGCTTATTTTGATAAGTAAATTGTTATAACTTATTAATGGAGTTATATTCACGTTTTAGACAGTGAATAATCCTTTAAGATAAAATGTATAGAAATGATGAAATTGCTTAACGAAGTATATTCACGTTTTTGAATAGTGAATAATATGTTAAAGAAATGTTTTGGATGTGATGTTTTAAATAAAATTAAAACGATCTAACGATGTTTTCAAAATGTGTTAAGATTCAAAACCATAGATTTCAACATTCATTGTTGAAATAGACGTTTTCGAGAAATAGAAGGAAATGTGGACTATAACACTATTGTTATAGTAAATGATTTCCGAAAGGAAATGTTTTGTATAGTATTGGGATTTATATATCTATTTTGATTTCGAATCCCTATACTAGTGATTTTGGGTTGTCGTAACGATGTTTTACGCAACATTCGTTTTGGCCCAAATAAATATGTTTAAGAGAATGATTTTCTTAAAGAATGAAATATATACTTAATTTTGATTTAAGTATATTGAATATTTTCCAAATGTTGAAAATAAATAGATTTGTGAATTACTTATTAATAAATAAGTATGGAAATGTTTTCCAATGTGAAATGAAATGTTTTGAGAATTTATCTTTTTGAAGATAAATTGAAAATGAATAATTGAAATCGTATATTCGTAGATATTTTGGAATGTAAATTCACTATGGAATTTATAAAAGAAAAGGGGGATTTGTTTAAAAATAAACGTTGATTTATTTTTTGAAGTATTGAAATTTTATATCTTGTAAAGATATTTTTGGAAAATAAATAATTTGGGAAAATTATTTGGAATCTGGTGATGTGTGCATATCCATTAATAGTTCAATAACTGACTATCAACATTTACCTTTGAATGGGTATTTGTTGTGATTTGCTGAATTTGAATGCCACACTTATTTTTAAATTATTGCGCTCGTTATTCGGATTACCCATTCCGAATAGTGATACGACGTAATGGATAGCATTGAAGACCGGTGTTGAAGACCGGATATTTTTGAAAGCGAAAGGACAACTCGTCGAATGTCTTTGCATCCACTGGTCCCCTGTATAGAGACTCCATATGTGATGGGAAGTCCGGTCGTGATTAGTGAATATCCGGATTGCAAGGACTTCTTTGTAAGTGCCTTCGGTTCTGTTCGATCCTGGAACAGACTTGTATGGATAGTATGTCTGACATTACAAATTGAGATATAAAGCTGATTTCTTTCAAATATATTTCTGTTAGTGGCGGAGAATTTATTCTTTTAGCTTAACACCCTTCTCTGAGACGTACGAGCTCAGAGGTTATGTAGTTGATGGTTATCCGCGATATATTCCCAATTTGGTAATGTGACATGCTGAGTGTTGCTGTGAAATGATCATTATTTGATCATTTGTGAAATGATCATTTGTTTGATCACATATCTTTGTGATCATTTCTTTGATCATTTGTTGACCCAAAGCATGGCTTTGTACCAAAGCATGGCTTTGTGGACGTGACTTCGTCGAACCTCACACCCCGGAATGGTCAAAACAGGAAAGATGCAGCAAGATTATTGGGGGTAGCGCCCCTTAGGGTATGTGCATTTCCTTCTGGAAAGGGGTGGTATCATGGTATAGAGCCCAGATACTTACTCCTGTTGAAACACTTTATTATTTTGGTGTGATGTTGGTTACGAGCGCTCGGATAAAGGTCCCAAAGGACCGGGGGATGGCATACTCGTGTCAGTAGTTACCAGTTAGGGGTAACCCGACCTTGTGTTGGCAAAGATCCGGTTTGGTTCTCGGGGACGTCCTTCCAGAGGCGTTCTCATGTGGCAATGGGAAGTTCCTTGGCCTGACCATTTGTTGGAAATCCAAAGAAACACTACGAGACTTGTACGGTTTTAGTTGTAGAACCTGCTTCCTCAGGAGGTAGCTATAGCAGGCATAATATAATGGTACCTATGTTGGATAAGATTTATATTCTACTTTCGAAATGTTTTCTACACTATGCACTAATAATAATATCAAATTAATTTGATTTTGCGTAGTAAGCATCTTTGACTAACATAAGAAGAAATCTCCTCCAAGTCTGCGTTGCATTGTGTGTGTGGTGGGAGGTCTTATGGTAGTTACATTTTCAAAAATATTTCGAATCTATTTAAAAAATAATAATTATCCTGTACTTTATTTTAAAGAAAAATAAACTGTTTTGAGTTCTCACACCAGTCACATGACTGACTCGGAGTTTATTGTTTTCCTTCCTAAACTCTGGGTGCCCACCAATTTTCACACGAGCAGTCAAGAGTTAAGGTTTATCAGGATATTCTGGAATTCAGGAGTTGCTGGAGGCAAGCTGGATGGCATGGCGTATTACTAGTATATAGTATTTTTCTTTTCCGCTGTTTGTTGTTGTTTGTTGTTGTACACTCTGATGATGATATGATGTAATGTAATGTGATGTAATGTAATAACTGATATAGTTCTTTGTTTAAAGATTATTCATTTATTTATTATATGTTGTTCCGCTGCGATTGTGAGATTATTATATTGTTCTTCTGTTTCTTTCTATTCTGTTCTATCTTTTCTCTCTCCTTCTACCTCTTTCTTTTTTTTAAAACCTTAAGTGTTCGGTTTTCCGGCATTCGAGTGCTCGGCAGTTGATACAGTGGACGTATTGATGTCGGTTTTCGGAAGTCGAAGAATCGGTTCCTTACACCTTTCGATCTGTTCCACCCCTCGCCTAAGATGAGTAAACATAGACCAGGTAAGTTCAGGGCACTGGTTGCTTCATCCCTAACCTTAGTTAAACACCTTGTTTTATCTTCCTAGATCTCACAGGCGGGACAAATGTACTAGTCGTTTCCGCATACTCAGATTTTCAACTTTATCTTAGAATTGCTTATAAATATTCCAAATTGTCTTTCAAAACGCTTAATTATCCTTTTTTTAAACATTCACAATTGATTCTGGGAAACATTGGTATATTTAAACTCATATTCCAAAAGTTATAGAATTCGCAGCAGTAAAGTACTACGGAAAGTGCTATATAAGTCTATTTCATTTAAACAACTTTTTAATATTTGAAAATTCATATTTTCCATTCCAAATCTCTTTTAAACCATTTTAATAGACTTATCAAATTTATTACATAATTTTAATCATTTAAACATATCATTTATAAAGAAATCACGTTTTAGATTCCGAACTGCAAAATCGCGATGTTTTTAGAAAAAAATTTGGACATATTTCAAAATCTACTTAACGAAATCTTGATTTTCTTTCTTCATTTGGAAACAATGGAAATTATAGACCGGAAAATTCTTATCTCGAAGAATTCCGAGCTATATTTCACTTTGTACACACATTTGACTTTTATGGCGTGAAATAGCGAACTACCGTTACGCGACACGCATAGTTTTGACTTGTTTTTCAATTTCTTTTCAAACTTCTTGGAATCACATTTAAATGTTTATAAAATATTTCTAAATCATTTTAAACTCATTTTAAAGAACATTTCCATCATTTCAAATTCATTTTTCATTTCATTTCATATTATAATATTATATTTTTATAAAATCATTTTCAATCTTTTTAGATATTTTGATATCATTAAGAGGCTAACTAATTTCCATACACACATTTGTATGGATTTAATCCTCATTTAATTAACTTTGGTTAATTATTAATCATTTCTTCTATCATTTATCAAATAAGTTATCAACCACATATTCAATCACATAATCAGCCAATTCGCAACCAAGTTATCAAACATTTAATCATTCAACATAATTAAACTTTCAAATCTTTATACTTGAAATAAGTTATGGATTAATTAGTAAGTGTATGAGTACCCACCTTTAAGTTAACCAATTCTTCCTACCAACATTCATTTGCAACAAAACTTCACTTAAACTTCAACTAATCAACTTCTACTCCATTTCTTTTGCTTTATGCTATCGACCTCCTCTTTCAAACTCTCGAAAATTCGGCAGAGCTTTCGTGGCACCTTGAATTTGCTTCTAGCTCCTTGGAATGAAATAGGCGGCACTTCCTTCTCTTTTTCTTGCTCCAAAGCTTTCCAACATGCTTCCTTTTCTTTATAGGTTCGGCCATACCTATATCCTTGCCTTCCTCCATCATTTCTTCACTTCTTAGATGCTAAACCATGTTTAAATGGTATTCTAAGGTCTTTGGTAAAGTTTGGTGGTGTTTGGAGTTGATTTGATATGGTTTTGAAAAATTTAGTAAGCATTTGAAATGGAAGAAGAAGCCATTAAAGAGGTAGAGAAAAGCTTGAAAAGGGACGAAGAAGAAGTGAAAAAAGTGAGAAAGTGGATGTCTATTTATAGATAAAGTTTTGGATTAAAATAATATTTTTTTTAAAGGCCAAAATATCCTAACTTATTTATATAGTAATCTTATTTTTTTAACACTTAACATCACACTTCAAATTATTACTTTATGTCATTTTTACTTAGATATTAAGTAAAGTAGTAATAATTATGTTTTTTTGATTTGATGTTTTACTTTATGCTTTGAAATGACGTTTTTGTGTTTTTATGCTTACTTTTTCTTAATTGTTTTCTAAAAGTTTCTAACCTTGTTTAGGAAAAGTAAACTTGATTAGTGAATTCATTAACACTTATACTATTTGAATATATGTTTCTATATAAGATAATAAAGGTGCGATGACGTTGCGATAACTTTTAATCGACAAAACGTCGTTTTTCGACAAAATGTTTTACGGTCATGTTTTGACTTTTTAGTTAAACTATTTATTTATGTAAAAAAAATTAAAAATGAACTTTTAAATTCTTTAAATAAATTAAAACATGTCTCTTCAAATTTGAAAATCATATTTAAATAATATCAAAATCTCTAATTTTACGGTGTATGTAAAACTGACAAAATGCGACAAAATTTGGCTATTTTTGTCAGATGATTATTAACATACTTATAAGTATTTTAATATACTTTTATTATCTTTATTAGATGTTTTCAATAAGATTTATCTTTTTTAATAAATATTTAAACCTATTTATTTAAGCATTTATTCATTTTTAACAAAATTTAACTTTTGTCGATTTGTTCTAAAATCCAAACTTATACTTTTTAACTTATCAACTATAAAAAAAATCTCTCTATTATTATCTATTATATATAACTTATTTATTTAATTTTTAAACCTTTTTAAATTTAAAACAAACGAAATCTCTCATTTTCGAAGTAGCGAAATTACAGGTCGTTACATTCTCCCCTACTTAAAATAATTTCGTCCTCGAATTTACCCAAACAAATGTTTGCCTAAAACATTTATATTCAACTTAATTCCATATAATATACACAGATTATCCGTATGAAATACCTTATTTGATTTCCTATCGAATACACAACTTTATTTCCGAACTAGTATCGATCCTCCGATTCTCAAGTGCGGTCTTTAATCAAACTCTTTGCTCAGAAACCTTTGCTTTCCTTACATAGCTCTCAACTATGATAGAAAAATCAAGTATCTAATCAAAGATCCTCATCAATGTTCGTCGTCAAGAATCTAGTGATAATTCCTTTTTCGAATCAATGTAAACACCTTAAAGTTCCAAACTCGAATATTAGGTCAGCATTTGTGTGACGAAAGGATCTACATATAATATATGTATTTATTAACTCTCAAAAAAAACTTTCATAAAACTTTATCTTAAGATAAAACACTTTATAAAGGTGCTTCTTTATATAATCCCTTTAATTATTTATTTCCAAATATTTTTAATAAAGGAAAATATCCCAAAGAAACCATTTTTCACTCAAAGGATAATTTATCTTTAAAAGAGTCTTCCCACATCTTTTAACTCAGTATATTCCCTTTAACGGTAATATTATTTATGAATCATTTCATAAAATTATTACTTAAGTTGATTACATCCTATAACTTATGTAAATCAATCAGTTTTAAAGACTTAAGTCCAATTCTTAATTAATGTTAGAATTCATTAATAAAACATTTTCTAGGTTATAATTTCCTTTTTGTTTATAATCACATTTATAAATTATATTTATCCAATTTCATTTATTTAGAATATTTCACAATCTTTTAGCTTTCTTAAATTCCTTAGCTCCGAGTTAGGTATGATTCAGAAATTTTCGACTATCCAAAATCGTCGAAAATCCCGCTTTACCTTATCAATTAGCGATCCCAATTTACCTCTAGTTTAAAACACTTTTATAAAGATTACTAATCAACGATTCACATTATTTCTTTAACTTAAGAAAATTACATAGATCGAGTAATTCCAAAACAATCTAAGGAACTGGGTATTACCAATAGTATCATATATCCTCTTAATAACAAGAGTAATACTTAAGAGAAGTGCTTACCATCCGAACACATCACTTGCCCATTTTTTATTTTAATTTCGAGCCAATCAAATTAGTTATCATAAAATACCTCTTTTTATTTGAAATAATACCATTTTCAAAATCCTTTAGAGATTACTTTGTAAAACCTATCTTATAAATTCATTTTATCTTATATTAATTAACTTCATTTAAATTACCATAATTATTTAAATTACTTGAATTTAAATTCTCATTCCTTTTATATATAAATTTTACAAAATCATTTTCTATTATTTAAATACATTTTCATCTTATATGTTCAGTCCTTAAATAAATCTTATTATCAAACACCTTATAGTCAAATCGTGAAACTTAATTCATAAGGTATTTGTACTTAAATTTTTAAATCAAACATTTGATCAATTTATGATAGTAACTTAACATTATCATTTCTTAATTTATTTTTTGGAATAAGTATTAAAGATCTTAATTACCTTATCAGATTTCTTACTTATCGATTATCTTTATGAAACATCCTATAGTCAAACTGTGAAATTCTAATCACAAGATGTTTATATTTAAACTTCACTATTCCTGATTTCTAATTGTATAAATTTTCAAAATATATACTTTATATTCAAAATATAATCCTAGATAAAGTTATTTCATTTACCATTTTTTCAAAATCAGTGTGTCGATTCGCCTTGTTTAAGTGTTTAGGAACCCTCATCGATAACGGTGATCAGGCACATTAATCAAAATCCATAAATCACTCAACAGATAAATCAACACAAAACATTTTTATTAGTCACTAAAAAATACATGCTCATATATAATACACTCAAACTCATTTTAGGGTGTTACTGACCCTATCTCTAATGATTTACTCATCCTAGGATATTATTAACCCTATCTCTGATGAGTCTTAACCCAACCAAAGCCAAGGTTCTCGCTTAACCTTCAACTCTGATACCAAATGTAATGGCCCGTTTTTCCATACTCTTTGAATCGACAATAAACCACACATTTCCAACTCAAATTGTACGAATAAGCGGATCATTAAGGTTAGAAAGAAAATAAAGGCAAAACAGAATCTCACACGAATGGAATAACATATATTATTTCAATAATAATCTTTGCAGCGGAAAATTTTAAAATACAATATCTGAGTCTAACCTAAATTCAGATTGGACAGATATAAACATCTGTCCTTACAATTGCTGACAAACATCAAACAAAATACACCAAGTACAGCGGATAATAGAATATGTCCATAAGATGATGAAGATCTCCAGCTCTCCTCTGGAAACTCCAATCGTCTTCAACTCAACCTGAAACGACTCGGATCTGTCCCGAGTATAAAAAATACTCAGATCGGGCTTGATAACCAGCGTGAGATACTCGAACTTTAAAATGATTATATTATCAAAACCTTTGAAAAGAAGGGTATCTCATAACACCACGCCCACACATAAACACGGACGGGTTTTTACCATATGATAATCAAAACACTTTTATATCAAAACCTTTGATATTATTTATAATAATATCTCTTTGAAAACATTTGCAAATAAACTTATTCAAATAAGGTACCAATATCTAGACTAAGTCTAACGGAATATATTTGGACGGAGTCAACAGAATATATCAAACGGAATATATGATACCAGAAAGAGGTAGCTGAAATGTTTGCAAATCACTACCGCTATTTTGGAAATACAATCAAAATCATAAATCTGTATCAACGGCTTACGTACATGACTCAGACGCCGTTATACAACAACACAAATGGATAAAAGTGGACGCAATCTACGAATAACATCCAAGGACTCAGACTTCGCCATCCCTCCCATGAGGCCCAGACATATCTGGTACCTGGGGCTCAGAACATCTGATAACCCAAATCACTACTATCCGAAATGGAGCATGCATCTGACCATATAGAATCCCATTATAACTGGGGTGTGAGGCTCGTGAGGCTACGCTCAATTTCTTCAAAGCCATGTTTTTCATACAAAACTACGCTTTGATCATAACAGGTTCCACTTTGAATGCCACGTTGTCGTTCCTTTGATCACTATTTGACTCCCACAAAAATACAACCCTTGAGCTCGTACGTCTCAAGGAGGGTGTTAAGCTAAGAGAAGTTTCTTTCTTCGCCACCACTGATGTATATTTGTAAAAGACAAACGTTGTGTCTCAGAAATGCAATGTTGGGCATTCGTCCATACAAGTTCGTTCTAGGACTGAACGAAACCGAAGGCACTTTCCTCGGCCATTACTAGGTGAGAAGCCCTTGCAATCCAAAAAATCTCCATTAGGAGGAGACCACTGCTATGAATAACCCTATAATGGTGGCCAGCTAGAGCATGTTCAACAAGCAGTCTTCATGCTATAAAGATCCACGGTCTTCAATAATCATCATCTTCAACATGTCTTCACTTTCGAACGTATTCATTGGTTTAAAGTGGTTTTCAGATAGGAATCATCTAAATCCGACTCCGGTTCCTTCGAAGCCAAACATCGCTTTTAAAAAGATGTTATGTTCATACGTGGATATCAATCATCAATCAATTACTTCATCTTTTAAATCAAATATCTTTCTTAGATATATCTTTTCAAGTTATTCCATTTTCTTTTCAAATGTATATGGAACCATTAAGCCTCATTTATCAAATCATTTGATTTATTAAATAAATCCTGAAATAATTCCAAATCATTTTCTCTTTTACGTAGGAAAACCTTTCCAAATCATTATTTTAAATCTTAATCAAAGATTTCTTATATTCAAGTTATAAATTTTAACTTAGGGAAAATATTCCCAAATCATTCATTAAATCTTAATCAAAGATTTCTTTTTTAACTTCAAATCATATTCTTGCAAATCGAAGATTTTCATGATAAAGCACTATTGCCATCTTAGATATGGTAAATTTCACCTACAGTGACTAATGGAAAGTTTCACCTTCAGGGACTAATGGCAAGTTTCGCCTCCAAGGACTAACGGCAAGTAATCCGGCATCATGAATATCTTTGTCTTTTAACTTGGAAAAACTTTAATATGATCTTTTAGAGCATCTGGGCTTTCCTTTCGATCTGTTCCACCCCTCGCCTAAGAAGAGAAAACATAGGCCAGGTAAGTTCAGGGCACTGGTTGCTCCAGCCCTAACCTTAGTTAAACACCTTGTTTTATCTTCCTAGATCTCACAGGCAGGACAAATGTACTAGTCGTTTCCACATACTCGGATTTCTCAACTTTATCTTAGAATTGCTTATATATATTCCAAATTATCTTTCAAAACGCTTAATTATCATTTTTAAAACATTCACAATTGATTCTGGGAAAGTTATTATATTTAAACACATATTCAAAAAGTTATAGAATTCGTAGTAGAAAAGTGCTGCGGAAAGTGCTATATATGTCTATTTGATTTAAACAACTTTTTAACATTTGAAAATTCATATTTTCCATTCCAAATATCTTTTAAACCATTTCAATAGATTTATCAAATTTATTTCATATTTTTAATCATTCAAAAATATCATTTATAAAGAAATCACTTTTAGGATTCCGAACTGCAAACCGCGATGTTTTTAGAAAATTATTTTGGGCATATTTCAAAATCTACTTAACAAAATCTTGATTTTCTTTCTTCGTTTTGCAACTATGGATATAATAGACCGGAAAATTCTTATCTCGAAGAATTTCGAGCTATATTTCACTTGTACACACATTTAACTTTTATGGCGTGAAACCATGAACTATCGTTACGCGACGTGCATTGTTTTGACTTGTTTTTCAATTTATTTTCAAACTTCTTGGAAGCACATTTAAATGTTTATAAACGTTTCTAAATCATTTTAAACTCATTTTAAAGAACATTTCCATTATTTCAAATACATTTTCCATTTTATTCCATATTATAATATCATTTTCAATCTTTTTAGATATTTTGAAATCATTAAGAAGCTAAATAATTTCCATACACACATTTGTATGGATTTAATTCTCATTTAATTAACTTTGGTTAATTACTAATCATTTCTATTATCATTTATCAATAAAGTTATCAAACACATAATCAATCAAATAATCAACCAATTTGCAACCAAGTTATCAAACATTTAATCATTCAACATATTTAAACTTTCAAATCTATATATTTGAAATAACTTATGGATTAATTAGTAAATATATGAGTACTCACCTTTAGCTTAACCAATTCTTCCTACCAACATTCATTTGCAACAACAATTCACTTAAACTTCAAGTAATCAACTTCTACTCCATTTATTTTGCTTTGTGCCATCGGCCTCCTCTTTCAAACTCTCGAAAATCGGGCAGAGCTTCCGCGGCACCTTGAATTTGCTTCTAGCTCCTTGGAATGAAAGAGGCGGCACTTCCTTCTCTTTTTCTTGCTCCGAAGCTTTCCATCATGCTTCCTTTTCTCTATAGGTTCGGCCATATCTATATCCTTGCCTTCCTCCATCATTTCTTCACTTCTTAGATGCTAAACCATGTTTAAATGGTATTCTAAGGTCTTTGGCAAAGTTTGGAGGTGTTTGGAGTTGATTTGATAGGGTTTGGAAAAAATTAGTAAGCATTTGAAAGAGAAGAAGAAGTCATTAAAGAGGTAAGGAAAAGCTTGGAAAAGGAAGAAGAAGTGAAAAAGGTGAGAAAGTGGATGTCTATTTATAGAAAAAGTTTTGGATTAAAATAATATTTTGTAAAAAAACCAAAATACCCCTACTTACTTATAAAGTAATCTTATTTTTTTCAACACTTAACATCACATTTCAAATCATTGATTTATGTCATTTTTTCTTAGATATTAAGTAAAATAAGTAATAATTATGTTCCTTTGATTTGATGCTTTACTTTTTACTTTGAAATGACATTTTTGTCTTTTTGTGCTTACTTTTTCTTATTTGTTTTCTAGAAGTTTCTAACATTGTTCAGTAAAAGTAAACTTAATTAGTGAATTAATTAATACTTATACTATTTGAATATATGTTCCTATATAAGAAAATAAAGGTGCGACGACATTGTGACGACTTTTAATCGACAAAACATCGTTTTTCGACAAAATGTTTTACGGTCATGTTTTGATGTTTTAGTTGAACTATTTATTTATGTAAACCAAATTTAAAAATGAACTTTTTAATTCTTTAAATAAATTAAAACATGTCTCTTTATATTTTAAAATCATATTTAAATAATACCAAAATCTCTAATTTTACGGTGTATGTAAAGTTGACAAAATGCAACAAAATTTGATTATTTTTGTAAAATGATTATTAACATACTTATAAGTATTTTACTATACTTTTATTATCTTTATTAGATGTTTTCAATAAGATTTATCTTTTTAAATAAACATTTAAACCTATTTATTTAAGCATTTATTTATTATTAACAAAACTTAACTTTTATTGATTTGCTCTAAAATCCAAATTTATACTTTTTAAATTATCAACTATAAAAATAATCTCTGTTAATATCTATTATATATAACTTATTTATTTAATTTTTAAATATTTTTAAATTTAAAACAAACGAAATCTTCCATTTTCGAAGTTGAGAAATTACGGATCGTTGCATTATGATTTCAAAGTTATGAATTTCAAATTATTATGTTATCAAGTGTTATGATTTCCAAAGGATATAATTTCTATGCTTTATAATTTCGAAAGTGTTGTAACTTTGAAAGTGCTATGATTTGGGAAATGGATATATTTGAAGTGAAAAATAATATAGTTTTGATATGGTTTTGAAATGGAAATGAAGTTTTGGTTTTGAAGTATAAATATTTTGAAATGGCCGCGGTGTTATGATAATGTTTGGTTATTAAAGAGACGTGATCGGTTATTGTCATACTCTCTGCCAATGCCGAAAAGCACTTTAACAACCGTGTATGCGGTGGAGATTCCAAAATGAAGTAGGATGGTGTTGACGATCCTATATGAGGTATATAAATGGACCTAACTCCCTTGAGTTAGCATAAGGTGGCTAAAACAGTAGCAATTGACGGGCCAAGTGAGGTAGCTCCTCCGATCGGACACACTCCATCGTTTACCACTCTATTACTTTGTGATTGATTAGGTGCACCCTCGTATTTTTAAGAGTGTGGCTCAAGTTGGGCGATTGCTGCAGCTCTGCGTCGCCAACAGCCTGGAAGTGTAATTGGTATACCTACCCTGGCATTGCCTAGTTGTGCCGTGTCACCTACCATATCGAGACCACTACGCGTTTGTTTTGTGTCATACTATGGAGTGCCCTCTGATAGCTCTAATTTAAGGGGTATCATGGTAATGTATAGATTATGGCATTATAAAATGTGTTAAGGGGGATATGAGTAACTCCTTAATGTTATTTTGATAGTTTACTTTACTATAAATATTATTATAATAGCGTACATTACTACATGGTAGATAGTTCCACGGATCCTTAGAGGATGGATATCCCAAACATCATTTAAGTTACTTGTATTTCAGTTGATATTTCACTTGAGTTGGATTTATTGATATAAGAATGTTATTCCTGACTCGATTGCTTTATTTTTTGCTTTATGCTTGGGTCAGACTGAGTATCACAGCATTTGAAACTCACCTTTGGAGTTGGAGCATCGCTTGGAGATCCGCTATCTATTTCACTTTCAGTATTTAGTTGACTCTAGTGATATATTCAGATCTTGTGCTTGACTATTGTATTGAGACTTCTATGTATTCGAGACTTCTATTGTATCTTGTTTACTCTGTTATATATATGGTAGCTTCATGAACTACTATCCATTTGTTTCCATTGCTTATTTTTATATTACTCTGTGTCTGAGATTCTGTGATTTATTTATTTACTATATATGCTGAGTTTTGCCAAATTTAAATTAAGAATCTGATGTTTTGAGAAATTCAAGTCTGACATGTGTGGATGCGAATGGTTGAAAATATCGGAATGTTACATGTGGTATAAGAGCAATAGTTGTAGGATCAATTTCACCCTAGAGGGAGGTGAATATGGTTATGCTATCAATTATAAAAATTTATTGCGAAAGTATATAAAATAATTTCAAAACAGATAATAGCAGAATAATAGCAGCATAGATAATAGCATAATATAAAAATGTAGAAATAGAACAACACAGATTTACCTAGCTTCGGTAAAACCCTGTCGACGTGCTGCCCGCAAGGTTTCTACTAGGAATTAAGTAGCCAGACGCTTACACATGTAAACTCACAACACCCGCTATCAACTAACCTAACTCTACGCTCAAAACTCTACCACAACTCAGCCACTGATTTGCGAATTCTCGAACTACACCACCGTAGTTCATATCCTAGTCACACGACTAGACTTTACAATAGTTTAAAAAATAATACAAGTTAAAACAACAATTTAAAAACAAACCCCTAATTTTAAAAAACTAAACCCCAGAAGATTTTAGATCGGCCCAATTAAAAATTTTAAATGTGAATCTCCTTTTCCCCTTTCTCTTAATCCTTCGGCCCGACACCTTGTTTGTTTATGATAATTGATGCTTTAGTTTTCGTTCGTTCCTCTTTTTCCAAATTAAAGTTCTAGAAAACTGAAGTCACCGAATGATTATAGATCGATTATAATTGTTATTACTTTCATTTTCTTCAGCAATCGAATGTTTCTTCACTTTTCTCACGGCTGCTCCAATTTGGCCGAGTTCGACTAAAATGGTATGTGATTTATTCTTTTTGATTTTCTAGTTGATATGCTTAAACTCGATGTTCTTGAGGTCGATGATGTTATTGGTTTATATAGGATTTTAAATTTTATAATTTCGTTCATTTGAATTTGTCACTTAATTTAGCTCGGCCACTAATTTTGCCTGAATGCCTGAGATTGATCTGACTTTATCACTCCGTATATTTTATTAGCTTGATTAACACGGCTTTGATTTTGGCATATTCGATTTCCTCGGCTATCACGGTTTTGATTCTATAGCACTTGATTTTAGTTCCGTTCTTTATGCTGTCGATTTTTACTTGCCATGGTCACCACGGCTTTGCATTTGCTTTGACTTCAACCATTTAAGACTGCTGTATCATGATTTTTGAACTCGTCTGCATTTTTGGCTTATTCATAATATTTCTTGCTGCTAGTTACCGAGTTGCTATGTTACTTGCTGACCGTTTTGAACCACTGCATTATTCTATCTCACTGCCATGTTGATGTTGCGCTTGTGCTTGAAGTCTGTAGCTTGGTTACTTGTTTTTCATGTAGATATGTACTTGTTTAGACTTCATGTAAGTTTGGTTGCCAGGTCTAGTTGTTATTTTTTTACTGGCGCACCTAATTTGAGCTTGCATTTTGGTCTTGGTCGAGTCTGGTGCTTGAATTTGGTTTGCACTTCCATAAGATTTCATGTTGAAACTTGTTTCCATTATGCCAGGCTTGCTTTGTTTTGGTCTTGGCCATTTACTTGAGTTGTTGTTTTGTCGGTCTTGTCTGATTACATGTATATATGTGCATGCATATGTGTATATGAAGTCTGAAGACATTATGTTGTTGTCTGCATAAATTCACTTGTGTGCCATCTGGAGCTTGTTGTATACATGATATGCTAGCTCAAGTTGCTTCACCATTGACTGTTGCAGTGTGTTCATGTACAGTGATGTTGGTCTTCACGTAGCTTGTCTGCCTCCTTTATTGTTGTTCACCCCTTTATGTACTTGTTCATTTTTGATTTTGGACTGGTCGAATTGTTTTAGTTGTCTTGACCATTTTATTGAACTTGTATCTGTGTTGAATCCAGCTTATAGCTCGGGTTTGACCTTGTGTTGATATCGTGATGTAATATTTATTTCACTTAAATTGAACCAGCTTTTGATTTGGGTTTGACCTTATGCTCACCTGTCCCTGTAAATTTATCAAGTGTATATGGGTGTGCACGGTCTTGTGGCATGTACAGTGATATACTATGCATGTCACATGTTGTTCGTGTATGATGAATACAAAATTAAATAATGACGAACAACCCAAATAGCTGAGGCAAATGATATTTTCAAAATATACACTTTACTTTTCACTGCAAAATATTTTCTTTTTAATTTTACTATGTTAGTGTTTATTTTACAAATTGCTCAGATATTGGATTCAATCTAGAATGGAGTTGAAGATAAATACAAGTGAATGAGTGATATGTAGTGAGGTACTAATGTAAATGATAAATTGAGATGTAACTGAAATTGTGATGTAATTGAAATTTGTATATATATAGTGAGAGCTCAAATTTGTATTATTCAAAATTGTGATAAATATTTGTTTAAATAAAATAACTGTTTGAATTTAAATTCCATGTTATTTATTTTATTCAGTAAATATTTATTTAATTATGTGAAAAATAAAATACTATATTAACAAATACATTTAAATGAATATATATATATATATATATGTTTATTATCAAACAAAAATCATATACTAGCATATTCAACACTAGTTTTAGGCAAACTTAACATATAAAGTAAATTTAATTATGGAATCACTTTCGTTCGAGCTTGAATCTCTTCCTCACTAATTTGGATTTCTTTTGAATTTTGGAACTCTCCCATTCGTTCTGAAATTTATTCCTATCTCTCTCTCTATTCGTGTTTCCTTGATTCTAGAGTATTCGTAGCTCTACTGAATGATTTTAATAGGGTGAAACTCATTTACATCAAGCATTGATTCACCAGAGATTTCTGTATCCTCGGTTTAGATGCTGCTATCTTTTGTAATACCCGAATTCTATTCTCTTGTGATTGAATGTCGATTTTCTTCAGAATTTTACCTTGATCTTATTCTTGAAGTCATGGTTGACCTGGTTAAGGTCAACCACGATTTATGTTAGTCTATCCTTTCTTTTCTTTCTTTATAATCTATTTATCTCCCTTTCAAGCTTATCTTCTAGTCAGAATTCTCTTGATTAGGGTCCCTCTAATTTGAATCTCTATCCTCATTTTGACATCCATTCTTGTATCATCGGGTGAGGAAGTGTATTTGTATTAATAGTAAAATGTCTTATAGTGTGTTATTTGAGTTGTTAATGTTGATTTGGGGTTTCGATCCATTCGTCTGATCAATGCTATCGATAGGAATTCCAAAACACTTTAACAGAGCAAATTGACACAAATTTGTTTTCAAAATTAATAAATTTTGTGTGATTATGTTATATTTAAGTATGAATTTTCTGAAATTTAATAGTTAAATGAAATTATTAAACATGGTTCATAAATTGGTTTGGAATTTAAATGAGATTAAAATTGTGAATTTGAGAATTCGAATTCTGGTATGTTTAGAAAATTTGGTTTTAAATTTATAGGTATATTATTTAAAGTGGTTTGAATATAAATTGTTTCAAAGAAATTTAAAAGTTTAAATCAGTACTCTCTATGTTTGTCATTGGAAAATAATTTCGGTGATGATTGCAACATCATCGACATTCATTTTCGATTTTCAGAGTGGAGAACCATTTAGTAGCTTTACTACACTTTTGTTTTGGAAAATGAAGTTGATTTTAATTTCTTAGGTGTGATTTGATTTGTAATATATAGTGTACGATTTTAGATTTGATTTGAATATATATTATGACGACCCTGAATTTTGGACAATTGAAATTTGAAATTTAATTGATTTTAGAGATTTGAATGATGGTTTAACTTGAATTTCAAATATAACTATGGATTTGGCAATTAAATTATTAAATTTAATTTATCGAAGTTGGGTAAAAATTTGACTTTTCGATTTTAAGCTTGTTACTGAAGATTGTGAAAGCCTCAGAATTGAATTTGGAAATAATTTATTTAAATTTGAAATTATACTGTTTGTATCGATATTAAAAAATAGCCTTCCGAGGCACAGTCTCGGATTTCAATGAAACCAGTTCTATTGGATCTGTAATATTGTTTTATTATCGGATTTCAATTTTCATACTATTTGGAGTGATCATTTCACCGTACGTTAAGCAAACGCGTTAAAAAAAATCGAAACTTAATTTAATAGCTGGGTCCAAAAAGCTATCTTCTCCATACGATCGAATTAGGACTCGAAACCTTTTCCAATGCATTCGGAATAGGGATATAAATTATAAATGCCTAGCGGCATGCCTCGATAGGAGGTCGAGATTTTAGGCTACGTAAATCAAGACGATTTAAAATTAAATTAAAATATAATATATTGTTTGACTAGTCAAATTTCCTTCAGCTGAAATTCTTTCCCATCGGAACTTTTTTTGGAATCAGTGTAGCTATCCCTTCTTCAATACGCCAACATCCCATCCCTTCTTTTTAAAAGCAGAGCACGTTTTCTTCTTTCCCAATTACAATCAAAAAATCAAAAGAAACTAAAATAGAACAAAATGGCCGAGCAAAACATTCCTTCTTCAGAATCGCGTCTTCATTTTCTTCCTCGTCCCATTCCTTCTTATGCTGTTCGAAATAACAAGCAGTAAATCTTCAAACCCGAAGCCGATCGAAATCAAGCTTCCTTTCGAATTCACGGCCAAAATTGTTCTTCCCTTCTGTCTCAAACGATATTGAAAATTTGAACGAATCGAAGTCATGGGCCAGTGAACAATTCAATTCGTTTTGCAGTCGTATTTTAGGGTTAGATCGCGAGGCTAATAGCGGCTGCGTTCGTTAAGGAAGTCAGGGGGTTTTTCGTCAAGGATTTAAATTCTCGAGAAATGGCATGGTTTCGAAGCGGCGCGCTCACGAGGATGATTTGTGATGTCGAAGGTAGTTATCGCAAGCAAATGGAAGTTTTGATGATTCGAATGTGGCTTGGGTGTAATCTCGAGTTCGAATACGAGAACATGGTAGGGTTTCGTGCTAGTGCGTGCGCGACAGTGATCAGCGCAGGGGTCGGCGAGGAAAGTGAGACCGGAGTCAAGTCATGTGGGTCTGGATTCATGCGTAGCTGTGAGGTATTTTCGTATAATTTATTTATTAAATTTGTATATGTAGGAAAAAATGAAGAAAAAAAATAATGAAGCTAATCTTAAATTAATCTAAACATATGTAGATAAACAGTGAGGTGAAAAGAGAAAGTTATTTTTATTTACAGTAAAACAGAAAATTATTATATATCGATAAAGATTGGAAAAAAATAGAACTTTTGAAAAAAAATGTGAAAGTTTATATAAATTAGTTTTTATGAAATCTATATAAGTTATTTTACAAATATACATGTGATTTCAAAACTAAACCTAAAACAAATATACGTATACATATTTTAGTTTATTAAGTTATTATAAAATAATGGAGTAAGGGAATTAGTTTGTTAAATAAGCTTGTTTAATTACTTTAGTTACTAAAAGATTTTCAAAAGGAAATTAGTTTAAAATTTAATTACTTGTTTAAACTAAATCAAAGTTAAATTAAATTTATTTAATTGGTAATAAAATTGTTCGATTATTTCGAATATTAATAAAAACGATAATTGTTTATACAAGGTCAAAAATTGCAAAGAAAACAAGCTGGGAATGGAAATGGATTGCATGCATTGTTAAAGGTGAGATCTTCCCACTCAATAGTATTGTTCTGATTGAAATTTGAATAGTTAGATTTAAAATTGATTGACTGTGTGCTTGGATGATTGATTTATAATAATTGTTCACTGGATGATATTATATATATAGTAGTATATAGTATATATTGGAGTTGTTGATTTCCCACATTATATAGCGGATGAGACCCTACAGCGTCGCATAATAGCGGGTGATATTTTATAAATCCCATATACCGCGATATTCCACCTCGAAGTGGAATTGGTATTTAAATTGTTGTGCTAACATCTGTGGATGCAGGGAAACAGGTTGGGGGATCCAACTGGATTCCCCAAATATTTTATTTGTTTCGTATGTTGTATGTTGATTATTTATAATCTGTGTGTGATTATTTGTGATTGAAACTATTGAGGGCTATAATTTAGCCGAATATATTTTTAGTATCGTAGGATACCATAAATAAATAAAATTTGATTTTTGAAAATGTAGTAGAAAAGTTATAGTAAATTAATTTTAGGAAATTGAATAAATTTAAAAGAAGGAATTTGTTTCAAAAGATAATAAATTTGATGTTTGAAATAAATTTGGAAATCAATTTGAAAATTGATTTAGTGTTGAAAGTGAATATTTGGAAATCGATTTAAAAAAAATCGTATATCAGTTGATATTTAAAAATCTAAATTCACAATGGGAATTTATAAAGGAAAGGGAAATTTGTTTTAAAATTAAACATTTGGTTATTTTTAAAAGTGTGAACGGAATTTTCGGATTCGGAATGTAAATTTAAAATAAATAAATAAAGATTTATTAATTGATTTGAATGAACCATTTTGAAGTGGAAAATGTATTTTCCTTGGAAAGCTGAGTACGATTTCGAAGTAGCCTATAAATATAAACTGAAAATTTTTAAGAATGGTTTTAGAAAGGATACTTTGAATAAATTATTTTCTTAACTGGTTTCCAATCTTTAAAGCATGGATTTATTTAATTACTTATAGAAGGGGGTAATCGGCCTTGTGTTAGCAGATATCCGGTTAGGTTCTCGGGCGTCCCTCCAGAGGTGTACCGATATGGCATAAGAAGTTCCTTAGTCTGACCATTTGTTGGAAATCTAATTCCCAATACGAACCCAGTATGGTTTTAGTTGTAAAACCTGCCATTTAACATGGCAGTTATAGTAGGCATTGTATAATGGTACCTATGCTGGCTAAGATTAATATTATACTTTCGAAATGTTTTCTACACTATGCACTAATGATAATATTAAAAAGGATTTTTGCGTATTAAGCATGTTTGACTATCATAAGGAGAAATCTCCTCCAAGTGTGCGATTGCATTGTGTGTGTGGCGGGAGGCCTTATGGTAGTTTCATTTTCCAAAAAGCATTATGAATTTCTTTTATTCCCCTTTTGTTTTCTTTTGCTAAAGAATAACTGTTTTAAGATCTCACACCAGTCCCATGACTGACTTGGAGTTTATTATTCTCTTTCTAAACTCTGGGTGCCCATAATTTTTCCACACGGTCAGCCTAGAGTCAGGTTATCAGTTATTCGAAAGCGAAGTTAAGAATTTTCTATGGAGATCTGGAGACAAGCTGGATGGCGAGACGTACCACTTATACTATGTAGTGTCCGTTGTGTCTGGGTTAGTGCAAGTCAAATTTTATTGTACACAAGTTACTATAACTGCCAGTGTTTGTATTGTGTCGTTGTAGACTTTGATAATGTGATGTACAAACTGATATAATGCTTTTGTTTTAAAGATATTCATTATCTATTATATTTGTTCCGCTGTGATATGTGAGATTCTGTTATTGTTCAATTTTCTTCTTCTATCTTCTTCTTCTTAAACCCTAACGGTTCGGTTTTCCGGCATTCGGCTATGCGGCATTCGGCTGTGCGGCATTTGATACATTGGACGTATTGATGTCGACTTTTGGGCGTCGAAAAATTGGGCCGTTGCAGTTTGGTATCAGACCATTTGGTTAAGCGACGACCCTGGCTCTGGTGGGTGTTACTCATTAGAGATAGAGTCTGCAGTACTCTAGAATGAGTGTGAGTGTTATAATAGATATGAGCGTGTATTTGTTAGTGAATATAAAAAAATGTTTATATTATGTTGATTTATCGGTTGATTGTTTATAGATTCTGGTCGGTGCAGTCTAGCTAACTATATTGATAGGGGTTTCTAAACTTTAAACGAGATAGATCGACACGATATTGTTTTAAAATTAGGGTGAATGAAATAATTTTACCCAAAACTATTTTCGTAGATAAAGGAAATAATCTTTGTAAATTATATATTATATGGTTGCTTAGTTGCTAGGAAACGATAATATTAAATTATTATCACTATTATAAAAAAAATTGAAGGTTAATAAATAAAATCCATATACAAATAGATTTGTAAATATAAATTGTAAATGTGATTTATAATTTGAAATAGAATTCCAGAGAAATATTTGGAAATGTTTTGAAAAAATTTGAGAATTTTGGAGATTTGGAAAGTTTAAATCCCTTTTGATTTTGAAGATGATTTTCAAAGGTTTTGGAAAAGTGTTTTAAAGGGATGAAAGCTCTAAACTCTTTTCAGTCACTGGAAATAATTTCGATGATGATCGTGACATCATCGGAGTTCACTTTCGAGTTTCCAAGAGAGGAATTGCTGCCAAATTATTTTAAATTGAAGTTTTTTGAAAAACTGGGTTGGTTTTAGAAATTTAAAGGGATAATTTTAATTGATTTCAAAAATGGTTTTGAAATGTTGGAAAGACTCTGGAATCTTATAAAAAAAAATATGGAATAAAATTTTAAAGGTGGAAAATAAAACTGTGAATGAATGAATAAATTTGCAATTGCAAGTGAATGAAAGTGACATTGAATGTTGAAATTCATTTTGAATTTGTAAGCAAATGGAACTGGAATTGGAATTGGAATTGAATTTGATTTGTGATAAATAAAGCGAAGTATTGAAATGAAATTCGTAAGTGAAATTAATTAAAGAAATGACAAATTAATATGGTTTGAACTGAATTGAATTCAATATTTATAAAGGAAAGATAAATTAAATTTATATGTAATTTGAAATCCAATTTAAATACAAGTGGTTGTAAACCAAATGGTGAATTGAAATTGAACTGTGTTTGGGGTTGAACAAAAGAATAAAACTGGAATTGAAACTGAATATTGAAAACCAATTTGAATTATGTGAAGTAAAATGAAGTTGTAAATTTAGTTCGAAGTGAACTAAAAGATAATAAAGGTGGAAACAAAAAAATGGTTTAATGAATTGGAATTTGTAATAAATTAGTTGTAACGACCCTAGATTTTAATTTAATTTAAATTGATAATTTATCGAATTTTTGAATTAAAATTTGTAAAATTGATTTTAAATGATGCGAGTTTCCCCGATTCAAATAGAAAATATATTGAGTCATATGGGTTTGAAAATATGTATATATTGGATTTTTAATAAATTCTTATATTAGTGGTTTGAAAAATATATATATTAAAGTATGTACATTGACACAAGTACGAAATGAATAAATAAGTAAATTGTTAATTTATTATTGATGGTTAAAATATATATAATAAATACAAGACAATAAATAAGAAGTAAATAAAATATAAGATACAACAATATAAAGTAAATATATATATATATATATATATATCTTAATCTCATATTAATAAATCAATACAAAAGTAATAAGAGTAAAATAAAAATAGAAGTTCACTTATTTTGTAAAGTAAAATAATTCATACTTAAGCTATGAATAAAATAAGAACATTGATATATAAAATATAATCAATAAGTATTCAAACAAATAAAATAAGAAACAAAGCAATAATATACATCAAGTTTAAAAGCAACCTGGCAAAAAGTATGTACAAACCAATAAAGTAAAATTTATGATAAATATTTAAACTAACAATAGAAACACAAAAGAAATAGAAGACAAAAGAAGTAATAAAACATATACCAAATAAAGTCAAATAAGAAATAGAAACAAATGTATGCATACAAACAAATAAATATATAAGCTAATATAATAATAAAAAAAATTAAAAAAAATGACAACTTTTATAATATATACATAAAGTAAAATAAATATCTATCAAACATAAAACAAAGCAAACAAATGAAAAATGTGAATACATAGGCATATAAATTAAAGCAAGAAAATAAATAAAGGATAAAAATATAAGTATGTAGAAGCCAAACTGATAAAAACAAATGTGAACAAGGTAGGAAGCAAGCATTTAATACCCTCAGCACACAATCTCTCAGCCGAGCTAATGAAAATGTAGGCAAATGTAAATAAATATGCAGAGCAAAAACAAAACTAAAGTAAAGCACAATACTGTATAAACAAGTAAAAACAAATAAACAAAACAAACATAGTTAAAGCAAGTAGAAGCAGACTGCCCTTATTTCCATCATCTCAGCATAGTAAAGCAAGAGGAAAACAAAGAATAAAATATGTAACTAAAACAAATAAAGTACAAAAGCATATCAAAGAAAAAGATATCAGCCGAGTAGAAAAAGGGTTGAGTTATCTTCACCCATGCCTTTGTACAAGCCATATCATTAACCTGTACACTTTCTTTTATATGATCAACAAATAGCAATAGCCAAAAGAAAAAAAAAAGAGCTTCAGTTTATAACTGAAACAGGAAATCAAAACTAAGAAAAGAAAACTGAAGCTTACCATCTTGAAACTCAAACATAAATAAAACATTAATTTAAGATATCAAGACCATACAAAAAAAATCAGAGAAATCAAGAAGATTTCAACTTGCCAGTGTCAAAATCTATTTCAACATAGCTGCTCTATCAATTCTGGAAACAACATGCTCTGTTTTTTTTTTTCTTTGTTCTTCAGGAGACAGGCGAGCAAACTCGACCTTTTTCTATCTTTTGATGTTGGATCTGAATGTGAAATATGTGCTGATATTATGGTGTGAATATTATGCATGTGTGTATATTAAGAGATATGTATGTTGAATACAATATATGTTTAAAAAGAAAAGAAAAACCTCTGTTCAATCAGTACAGGTTAATCCAGTTAAAAAGGAAAAAAAAAAAAAAACCCCATATCTTTTTGAATATTGACATTTAGGTCGTGACGTATGAAATGAAGTTGTTCACAATAATGTAAGGTAAGTTTTAAAAATAATATTAGGTATAAAAACTTAGGAAATATTATTGAAATTAAAAATTTACAGTAGATCAATATATTCATCAGAAAAATCGAATATGTTAACTTTAAAATCTGATTACACAGTCATGTTTGAATTTCAAAATGATGATTTTAGAGAGTTATTTCAAGATTTTCAGTTGCGTGGTTGTCAAGATATTGTGGTATGAACAGAAATTGTAAATTCGTCAATTTTTGGTGATTGGAGTAACGATAAATCTCGTGATTGAAGGGGGAGCATGTTTGGAGGTTAAAGATCATCAGAAAAATGATGGATGATTTTATAATTCGTTGTGGGAAGCAGATGAGGTTGAACTAGGGTTTTAGAGTGAAATTTTGTTAGGGTCAGTTTCGAATTTAATTCATCGACGAGGATGCTTCGTGTGCAATCGGACCTGGGGGAGACTCGGCGTGGGTTGAAGACGAAGCCCTGGGTGGAATGGCGAAGTTGATGGTGGCGTAGATCATCGGCACATGGTGGTTTTTGGGATGGAGGGTGGTTCCAGATTTTGGTTGGGATACTCGATTTCATTCTCGAGTTCGATTCAGGTCTTTGAGTGTTTGGGGTAGCTCGTGGTGTCGTTGATGACTCGTAGATGGCCAGAGTGACGGTCAGAAGCGACGAGCCGAGGTGTGCACGTGCACGTGTCACAGCGTGTATCAGGGAATTGAAAAAAAAAAATTGGGGAAGACGAGACGTGTTGGATGATGAAATTGTGAAATTCTGGGGAGGTGGCTGCTCGGGTTTGAAGCAGTGATGATGCTTGCGTATGTGCTTGCCTGAAAAGAAGCATGGGGGAATTCACGCGTCGAATTTGTGAAATTCTCGTGCGTTTGGAATTTTTGCTCGAAGCAAATAGAAGGGGGCTCGAGTCAAAGTTGTTACAATTTTTAACCTGATGCTTTAATTCATAGTTTAGGTAAAACTTAAACTACAGTAAAAAAAAATAAAAAAAAATAAAAAAATAAAAAGAAAGAAAGAAGAAGAAACGAAGGTGACAGGGGGTGGAGCTCGGGGAATTAGGCCAGGAAACTCGGGTTCAACACGGGTAAACTAGGTTTTTGCCTGGGTTTGTTTCAATGCAAGGTTTTAACATCAGTAAATATAAACAGGTTTTGGTAAATACAAGATAAATACAAGACAAAGGTTTTAATTACAAATTTAAGACCTAATGGAAATTGTAATTAAGAGATGTCATTGCTAATTAAAATATTAATAAGAAAAAAATTAACTAAATTGAGTTAATTAAAGAATAAGAGTTAATTAGTTTAAATTGTAATTTAAAAGTAATAATTTGTTGATTACGAAAGTAATTTAGTAATTAACGAATAAATAAAAGGGTAATTAATTAAATAAAAATTAATCAATTTTGGGCTAATTAATTAATTAAAAATCATAAATGAAAATGGTATAATCAAAGGTCAATTATTTAATAATTTAAAAGTCGACGAAATATAATTAAAGGTTTAATTACTTAATTAAAGTTTAAAGATTTATTAAGTTAATTAATTTGTAAATTAAGAATTATTAATTGGATATTAATTAATAATTAAAGTTGATTTAATCAAGTGATTAAACAATTAATTGATTTAAGGATAGTGTGATAAATTAATTTAAGTAATTAATTTGAGAATAATAAATTTATCAAAGGCAAATTATTAAATAAAAGTGATCAAGAATAATTATTAATTAAGGAGTAATTAATGATTAATTAAAGGATAGTTTATTAAATGTTTTAAAATTAATTGATTATCAATTTACCATAACTAGAAAATTTATTCACGGAAATTTATCTAATTAAATTAATCAGACAATTGAATAAATCCTATCTATGGATGCTTGGATTAATTGGATGTTAAACTGTTTGATATCCCTGATATATGATGCTTTATGATTATCCTGATTTGTGTTGTGATCTGTGATATAGTTTATTATTTGTGATATATATATCTGCGAATCTGTGTATGAAAGATAAGCGTTATAGTTATATCGCTTATCGAATATATTGTTGTATTTGAATCTGTGATGGTTGAAATGATGTTGCACTATTGTGTTAAACCCCTGGACCACACCATACACACACAAATATGGATTTCACGAGGAAATCGATTAAGTCACAGATTTAAAAATGATTTTTAAAGTTGAATATTTGAATTCAAATGTTTCGGAAATGGAATCGGAATAAATGTGAAAAGCTTTTGAAATGAAATTTCAAGTTAAAATTTATTTTAATTTACTTGGTTAAGTTTTGAAATTTAAATAATTCAATTTAAATTTGAATTCGATATTTGGAATTGAATTCAATGATTGGAAATTATGGTTAAAGATATTATAAACATGTTTGTATGAATTTAAACCATTTTAAAGGTATGGTTTTGGGAATTTGAATTTAACCCAAGGATTTCAACTCGTATAAATGAATCAGATTTCCAAAATGAAAATTGTTGTTTCCAAATGATAAACACTTTTAGATAAGAACTGAGATTCCAGTTAATTAGGGGAATTTCAAGATTGAATAGAGAAATGATTTTTCTAAGTTATGAATGAATTCTTTTTGAAAGCTATGAATTAAATCTGTTTATTTTTAACAGATTTAAATTGATGATTTGTTTAAATCAAATTGAAATGAAATTTGTTTTGAAGGCTATAAGTTAAATCTTTGATTTAAAGATTTAACGAGTTAATCAAATTGAAATGAAAATTGATTTGGAAAAATCTGTGAATGAATCTTTTGTTTAAAAGATTAAAATGTCAAAATTGTTTAAACCGTTAAAGGTTGTGAAAATGAATCTTTTTGTTTTAAAGATTGAAATGGTAAATTGTTAAACCATTTGAAAGAAAAACTTTGTATTTTTAAGTTGTGACTTAATTGAAATCCCAATATCCATATGTTTTTGAACTATTTCGCTCACTATTCGGTTTAGCCGAGAAAGGACCTTCGTGTCGTATAACCCATTCCGAATATGTGATACGTCGTTATGAATAGCATTGAAGATCGGCGTTGAAGACCCGGTATTTGCGAGAGCGATAGGATGACATGTCGATTGACTCTGCACCGAGTAGCTACGGTATTGAGTTCTCCATATGTGATGGTGAATCCGATCAGGATTGTGAATATCCGGATTGCAAGGACTTCTTTGTAAGTGCCTTCGGTTTTGTTCGAGCCCGGAACAGACTTGTATGGATTGTATGTCTGACATTACAAATTGAGATATAAAGCCGATTTCTTTCAAATATATTTCTGTTGGTGGCGGAGAATTTATTCTCTTAGCTTAACACCCTTCTCTGAGACATACGAGCTCAGAGGTTATGTAGTTGAATGTTATCAGCGATATATTCCCAGTTTGGTAATGTGACATGCTGAGTGTTGCTGTGAAATGATCATTGTGTTGATTATTTGTGATAGGATCGTTTATTTGATCGTCTATCCTGGTGATCATTTCTATGATCATTTGTTGACCCAAAGCATGGCTTTTGTATAAAGTATGTTTTTGTGGACGTGACTTCATCGAGCCTCACACCCCGTGAATGGTCAAAACAGGAAAGAAGCAGCAAGGTTATGAGGGGTAGCGCCCTTTAGGATGTGTGCATTTCCTTCTGGAAAAGGGTGGTATCATGGTATGGAGCCCAGATACTTACTCATGTTGAAAACACTTTATGATTGTGTGAATTGATTACGAGATCTCGGATAAAGGTCCCAAAGGACCGGGGGATGGCATATTCGGTCAGTTGTTACTCAGTTAGGGGTAACCCGGCCTTGTGTTGGTAGAGATCCGGTTTGGTTCTCGGGGATGTCCATCCAGAGGCATTCTCATGTGGCAATGGGAAGTTCATTGGCCTGACCATTTGTTGGAAATCCAAAGAAACAATACGAAACCCTGTACGGTTTTAGTTGTAGAACCTGCTTCCTCAGGAGGTAGCTATAGCAGGCATAATATAATGGTACCTATGCTGGCTAAGATTTATATTCTACTTTCGAAATGATTTGTTCTACACTATGCACTAGTAATAATATCAAATGTTTCTTTTTAATGCGTATCAAGCATCTTTGACTAACATAAGAAGAAATCTCCTCCAAGTCTGCGTTTGCATTGTGTGTGTGGCGGGAGGTCTTATGGTAGTCTCATTTTTAAAAGCATTGCGAATTGACTTTGAAAATCTTTTGTTGAATGTTTTTAAAGATAAACTGTTTTTGTTGCTCACACCAGTCCCACGACTGATCCGGAGTTTATTGTTTCCTTTCCTAAACTCTGGGTGCAAATTATTTTCTACACGAGCAGTCTAGTGTTGGGTTTTTCAGATAGTCAGATATAGTGGATTATCTGGAGTTAGTTCAGTCTTTGGACCGGACCAGACTTGCTTAAGCTTGGTGATGTGTTATTGGGGGTTCGAGCTATTGCTGGATTGATTCTTGGAGATGGAGTTGCAGTTCTCGGAGTCCTCTTTTGAAGACTATCTCAGAGTTATATTGTTCCGCTGCTAGATGTTATCTATTTTTCTTTTCCGCTGCTATTTTATTGTATCATATCTCTGATGTATATTGATATCTATTGGACCATCTGTTGTATCAGATATTGTATCAAAGCTGTATATCAATGTATTATTCTTTTTTTCCGCTGTGTTATTTACTTAATGTTGTTATAAGCTCCGGTGAATCGGATTTGAACGATCGAATCTATGGCATTCGAATACGATTTGAAGTATGAATATCGATTTTCGAGCGGGCAAATTCTGAAACGTTACATTTGGTATCAGAGCTAAGGGTTTAACTTTAGCTCAGGAGTGTAACACATTAAGTAGCTCATTAGAGATAGGGTGAAGTAAATCCTAGAATGAGTAATCCTTAAGATATCCGTTTGAATGCCTCAGTAAATTCTCTTACTATCTACTGATAGTGAGTATGAGTGCAAGAAGAGAACGAGAGATAGAGGACAGGGGAATGCGACTATAATTGGTCAATACTCTGTAACAACAGTGGAAATAACTTTCTTATCAATTTTCTTTGATTCGTTTCCACATTCTTTTGATTTCTTCGTACCAGCTACAAAAAGAAGTTTCGGTGTGATGGTGGCCTTACGAATCGTTGCAGAAAATTATTACTTCGTACTTCATCGATTTCTTATCGGCTTTTCGATTTAAACTCTAATAAATGAATTAGAAATTGGAAATTTTAAATAAATTGGAAATTTTAATTGAATTAAATTGATTAATAGAATATGAAGGATAATCGAATTGTATCGATAAATCGATTTCGTTTGAAACCAAAATTTGAAATTCTATTGTAATTTCTTGTGAATACCAAGGTCCGAAGAGGGGCAAATTAGTAGATATTTTGAGATATTCCGACTTGAGTTTGGAATCCATATCTTGTGTTTGAGGAATTATAGGAGATCGAATCTGTCTATCTCTGTGTTGTTTTCGTGCCTGCGAATTTCGAGGACGAAATTCTTTTAAGGGGGGAAGTTTGTAACGAACCTAGATTTTAATTTAATTTAAATTGATAATTTATCGAATTTTTGAATTAAAATTTGTAAAATTGATTTTAAATGATGCGAGTTTCCCCGATTCAAATAGAAAATATATTGAGTCATATGGGTTTGAAAATATGTATATATTGGATTTTTAATAAATTCTTATATTAGTGGTTTGAAAAATATATATATTAAAGTATGTACATTGACACAAGTACGAAATGAATAAATAAGTAAATTGTTAATTTATTATTGATGGTTAAAATATATATAATAAATACAAGACAATAAATAAGAAGTAAATAAAATATAAGATACAACAATATAAAGTAAATATATATATATATATATATATATATATCTTAATCTCATATTAATAAATCAATACAAAAGTAATAAGAGTAAAATAAAAATAGAAGTTCACTTATTTTGTAAAGTAAAATAATTCATACTTAAGCTATGAATAAAAATAAGAACATTGATATATAAAATATAATCAATAAGTATTCAAACAAATAAAATAAGAAACAAAGCAATAATATACATCAAGTTTAAAAGCAACCTGGCAAAAAGTATGTACAAACCAATAAAGTAAAATTTATGATAAATATTTAAACTAACAATAGAAACACAAAAGAAATAGAAGACAAAAGAAGTAATAAAACATATACCAAATAAAGTCAAATAAGAAATAGAAACAAATGTATGCATACAAACAAATAAATATATAAGCTAATATAATAATAAAATAAAATAAAAAAATGACAACTTTTATAATATATACATAAAGTAAAATAAATATCTATCAAACATAAAACAAAGCAAACAAATGAAAAATGTGAATACATAAGCATATAAATTAAAGCAAGAAAATAAATAAAGGATAAAAATATAAGTATGTAGAAGCCAAACTGATAAAAACAAATGTAAACAAGGTAGGAAGCAAGCATTTAATACCCTCAGCACACAATCTCTCAGCCGAGCTAATGAAAATGTAGGCAAATGTAAATAAATATGCAGAGCAAAAACAAAACTAAAGTAAAGCACAATACTGTATAAACAAGTAAAAACAAATAAACAAAGCAAACATAGTTAAAGCAAGTAGAAGCAGACTGCCCTTATTTCCATCATCTCAGCATAGTAAAGCAAGAGGAAAACAAAGAATAAAATATGTAACCAAAACAAATAAAGTACAAAAGCATATCAAAGAAAAAGATATCAGCCGAGTAGAAAAAGGGTTGAGTTATCTTCACCCATGCCTTTGTACAAGCCATATCATTAACCTGTACACTTTCTTTTATATGATCAACAAATAGCAATAGCCAAAAGAAAAAAAAAAAGAGCTTCAGTTTATAACTGAAACAGGAAATCAAAACTAAGAAAAGAAAACTGAAGCTTACCATCTTGAAACTCAAACATAAATAAAACATCAATTTAAGATATCAAGACCATACAAAAAAAATCAGAGAAATCAAGAAGATTTCAACTTGCCAGTGTCAAAATCTGTTTCAACATAGCTGCTCTATCAATTCTGGAAACAACATGCTCTGTTTTTTTTTTTCTTTGTTCTTCAGGAGACAGGCGAGCAAACTCGACCTTTTTCTATCTTTTGATGTTGGATCTGAATGTGAAATATGTGCTGATATTATGGTGTGAATATTATGCATGTGTGTATATTAAGAGATATGTATGTTGAATACAATATATGTTTAAAAAGAAAAGAAAAACCTCTGTTCAATCAGTACAGGTTAATCCAGTTAAAAAGGAAAAAAAAAAAAAACCCATATCTTTTTGAATATTGACATTTAGGTCGTGACGTATGAAATGAAGTTGTTCACAATAATGTAAGGTAAGTTTTAAAAATAATATTAGGTATAAAAATTTAGGAAATATTATTGAAATTAAAAATTTACAGTAGATCAATATATTCATCAGAAAAATCGAATATGTTAACTTTAAAATCTGATTACACAGTCATGTTTGAATTTCAAAATGATGATTTTAGAGAGTTATTTCAAGATTTTCAGTTGCGTGGTTGTCAAGATATTGTGGTATGAACAGAAATTGTAAATTCGTCAATTTTTGGTGATTGGAGTAACGATAAATCTCGTGATTGAAGGGGAAGCATGTTTGGAGGTTAAAGATCATCAGAAAAATGATGGATGATTTTATAATTCATTGTGGGAAGCAGATGAGGTTGAACTAGGGTTTTAGAGTGAAATTTTGTTAGGGTCAGTTTCGAATTTAGTTCATCGACGAGGATGCTTCGTGTGCAATCGGACCTGGGGGAGACTCGGCGTGGGTTGAAGACGAAGCCCTGGGTGGAATGGCGAAGTTGATGGTGGCGTAGATCGTCGGCACGTGGTGGTTTTTGGGATGGAGGGTGGTTCCAGATTTTGGTTGGGATACTCGATTTCATTCTCGAGTTCGATTCAGGTCTTTGAGTGTTTGGGGTAGCTCGTGGTGTCGTTGATGACTCGTAGATGGCCAGAGTGACGGTCAGAAGCGACGAGCCGAGGTGTGCACGTGCATGTGTCACAGCGTGTATCAGGGAATTGAAAAAAAAAAATTGGGGAAGACGAGACGTGTTGGATGATGAAATTGTGAAATTTTGGGGAGGTGGCTGCTCGGGTTTGAAGCAGTGATGATGCTTGCGTATGTGCTTGCCTGAAAAGAAGCAGGGGGGAATTCACGCGTCGAATTTGTGAAATTCTCGTGCGTTTGGAATTTTTGCTCGAAGCAAATAGAAGGGGGCTCGAGTCAAAGTTGTTACAGTTTTTAACCTGATGCTTTAATTCATAGTTTAGGTAAAACTTAAACTACAGTAAAAAAAAATAAAAAAAAAATAAAAAAATAAAAAGAAAGAAAGATGAAGAAACGAAGGTGACAGGGGGTGGAGCTCGGGGAATTAGGCCAGGAAACTCGGGTTCAACACGGGTAAACTAGGTTTTTGCCTGGGTTTGTTTCAATGCAAGGTTTTAACATCAGTAAATATAAACAGGTTTTGGTAAATACAAGATAAATACAAGACAAAGGTTTTAATTACAAATTTAAGACCTAATGGAAATTGTAATTAAGAGATGTCATTGCTAATTAAAATATTAATAAGAAAAAAATTAACTAAATTGAGTTAATTAAAGAATAAGAGTTAATTAGTTTAAATTGTAATTTAAAAGTAATAATTTGTTGATTACGAAAGTAATTTAGTAATTAACGAATAAATAAAAGGGTAATTAATTAAATAAAAATTAATCAATTTTGGGCTAATTAATTAATTAAAGATCATAAATGAAAATGGTATAATCAAAGGTCAATTATTTAATAATTTAAAAGTCGACGAAATATAATTAAAGGTTTAATTACTTAATTAAAGTTTAAAGATTTATTAAGTTAATTAATTTGTAAATTAAGAATTATTAATTGGATATTAATTAATAATTAAAGTTGATTTAATCAAGTGATTAAACAATTAATTGATTTAAGGATAGTGTGATAAATTAATTTAAGTAATTAATTTGAGAATAATAAATTTATCAAAGGCAAATTATTAAATAAAAGTGATCAAGAATAATTATTAATTAAGGAGTAATTAATGATTAATTAAAGGATAGTTTATTAAATGTTTTAAAATTAATTTATTATCAATTTACCATAACTAGAAAATTTATTCACGGAAATTTATCTAATTAAATTAATCAGACAATTGAACAAATCCTATCTATGGATGCTTGGATTAATTGGATGTTAAACTGTTTGATATCCCTGATATATGATGCTTTATGATTATCCTGATTTGTGTTGTGATTTGTGATATAGTTTATTATTTGTGATATATATATCTGCGAATCTGTGTATGAAAGATAAGCGTTATAGTTATATCGCTTATCGAATATATTGTTGTATTTGAATCTGTGATGGTTGAAATGATGTTGCACTATTGTGTTAAACCCCTGGACCACACCATACACACACAAATATGGATTTCACGAGGAAATCGATTAAGTCACAGATTTAAAAATGATTTTCAAAGTTGAATATTTGAATTCAAATGTTTCGGAAATGGAATTGGAATAAATGTGAAAAGCTTTTGAAATGAAATTTCAAGTTAAAATTTATTTTAATTTACTTGGTTAAGTTTTGAAATTTAAATAATTCAATTTAAATTTGAATTCGATATTTGGAATTGAATTCAATGATTGGAAATTATGGTTAAAGATATTATAAACATGTTTGTATGAATTTAAACCATTTTAAAGGTATGGTTTTGGGAATTTGAATTTAACCCAAGGATTTCAACTCGTATAAATGAATCAGATTTCCAAAATGAAAACTGTTGTTTCCAAATGATAAACACTTTTAGATAAGAACTGAGATTCCAGTTAATTAGGGGAATTTCAAGATTGAATAGAGAAATGATTTTTCTAAGTTATGAATGAATTCTTTTTGAAAGCTATGAATTAAATCTGTTTATTTTTAACAGATTTAAATTGATGATTTGTTTAAATCAAATTGAAATGAAATTTGTTTTGAAGGCTATAAGTTAAATCTTTGATTTAAAGATTTAACGAGTTAATCAAATTGAAATGAAAATTGATTTGGAAAAATCTGTGAATGAATCTTTTGTTTAAAAGACTAAAATGTGAAAATTGTTTAAACTGTTAAAGGTTGTGAAAATGAATCTTTTTGTTTTAAAGATTGAAATGGTAAATTGTTAAACCATTTGAAAGAAAAACTTTGGATTTTTAAGTTGTGACTTAATTGAAATCCCAATATCCATATGTTTTTGAACTATTTCGCTCACTATTCGGTTTAGCCGGGAAAGGACCTTCGTGTCGTATAACCCATTCCGAATATGTGATACGTCGTTATGAATAGCATTGAAGATCGGTGTTGAAGACCCGGTATTTGCGAGAGCGATAGGATGACCTGTCGATTGACTCTGCACCGAGTAGCTATGGTATTGAGTTCTCCATATGTGATGGTGAATCCGATCAGGATTGTGAATATCCGGATTGCAAGGACTTCTTTGTAAGTGCCTTCGGTTTTGTTCGAGCCCGGAACAGACTTGTATGGATTGTATGTCTAACATTACAAATTGAGATATAAAGCCGATTTCTTTCAAATATATTTCTGTTGGTGGCGGAGAATTTATTCTCTTAGCTTAACACCCTTCTCTGAGACATACGAGCTCAGAGGTTATGTAGTTGAATGTTATCAGCGATATATTCCCAGTTTGGTAATGTGACATGCTGAGTGTTGCTGTGAAATGATCATTGTGTTGATTATTTGTGATAGGATCATTTATTTGATCGTCTATCCTGGTGATCATTTCTATGATCATTTGTTGACCCAAAGCATGGCTTTTGTATAAAGTATGTTTTTGTGGACGTGACTTCGTCGAGCCTCACACCCCGTGAATGGTCAAAACAGGAAAGAAGCAGCAAGGTTATGAGGGGTAGCGCCCTTTAGGATGTGTGCATTTCCTTCTGGAAAAGGGTGGTATCATGGTATGGAGCCCAGATACTTACTCATGTTGAAAACACTTTATGATTGTGTGAATTGATTACGAGATCTCGGATAAAGGTCCCAAAGAACCGGGGGATGGCATATTCGGTCAGTTGTTACTCAGTTAGGGGTAACCCGGCCTTGTGTTGGTAGAGATCCGGTTTGGTTCTCGGGGATGTCCATCCAGAGGCATTCTCATGTGGCAATGGAAAGTTCCTTGGCCTGACCATTTGTTGGAAATCCAAAGAAACAATACGAAACCCTGTACGGTTTTAGTTGTAGAACCTGCTTCCTCAGGAGGTAGCTATAGCAGGCATAATATAATGGTACCTATGATGGCTAAGATTTATATTCTACTTTCGAAATGATTTGTTCTACACTATGCACTAGTAATAATATCAAATGTTTCTTTTTAATGCGTATCAAGCATCTTTGACTAACATAAGAAGAAATCTCCTCCAAGTCTGCGTTTGCATTGTGTGTGTGGCGGGAGGTCTTATGGTAGTCTCATTTTTAAAAGCATTGCGAATTGACTTTGAAAATCTTTTGTTGAATGTTTTTAAAGATAAACTGTTTTTGTTGCTCACACCAGTCCCACGACTGATCCGGAGTTTATTGTTTCCTTTCCTAAACTCTGGGTGCTCATTATTTTCTACACGAGCAGTCTAGTGTTGGGTTTTTCAGATAGTCAGATATAGTGGATTATCTGGAGTTAGTTCAGTCTTTGGACCGGACCAGACTTGCTTAAGCTTGGTGATGTGTTATTGGGGGTTCGAGCTATTGCTGGATTGATTCTTGGAGATGGAGTTGCAGTTCTCGGAGTCCTCTTTTGAAGACTATCTCAGAGTTATATTGTTCCGCTGCTAGATGTTATCTATTTTTCTTTTCCGCTGCTATTTTATTGTATCATATCTCTGATGTATATTGATATCTACTGGACCATCTGTTGTATCAGATATTGTATCAAAGCTGTATATCAATGTATTATTCTTTTTTTCCGCTGTGTTATTTACTTAATGTTGTTATAAGCTCCGGCGAATCGGATTTGAACGATCGAATCTATGGCATTCGAATACGATTTGAAGTATGGATGTCGATTTTGGAGCGGGCAAATTCCGAAACGTTACATTAGTAAATGAAACTAATTTAAAATAGTGATATGAATCAGTTGTGAATAAAAGATAATTGATAAAATTCAATATTCAGAAGGTAAATTGAATCCAAATAGAATTGAAAGTGTAAATCGAATTCAAATGAAATCGAAAATGTAAAGTTGAATGAAAATGGATATATAACTTCAATAGTGAAGTAAAAATGGTATAAGAAGTATATATTGAAAATTTTGTAATGGAATGTGCAAAATAAATTTGAATGTTGTAATTGGATATTATGGCTACCAGGATATACAGGTGTGTTACAGGGAAATGGAATTGGGATTTTGATATTGAAGATAAATTTAAATTGCTCGACAAAAAGGTATGTATTTAAATTTCTATATGAGATTTGATGATTTTCTTGTCTAGCCACTTGGCCTTTTGTTTTCTTCTGATATCTAAGGGCCTGTGGTGCCATTTTTTAGTCGTATCGAGCTAGCCGCACAAAGGAGACGCTGGCGAAATTTTTAGAAAATTTAGGGAGTTAGAAAAAATTTAAGAAAATTTTTAAAGTTTAAAATTTGAATTTAAATTTAAATTTGAATTGTTAAAGAAAATAATGTTGTTTGGAACTTGTAATTGAAGTTGGAAAGCTAGTTGAAATGATAATGGATCTTTGATAAAAGGATTTCTTTTGACATGTTGATAAAACTGTTTGGTTTGGAAAATATTAAACGGGCAAGGATCATTCTTCTTAACAAAGAATTTCAGGACGAAATTCTTTTAAGGGGGAAGGATGTGATGACCCTGAATTTTGGACAATTGAAATTTGAAAATTTAATTGATTTTAGTTATTTGAATGATGGTTTAAATTGAATTTCAAATATAACTATGGATTTGGAAATTAAATTATTAAATTAAATTTAACGAAGTTGGGTAAAAATTTGAATTTTCAATTTTAAGCTTGGTAAAAATATTTTCAAGGCTTAGAAAAATCATATTGATAATACTGAAGATGATGAAAGCCTCAGAATTGAATTTGGAAAAAATTTATTCAAATTTAAAATTATATTGTTTGAATCGATATTTAAAAATAGCCTTCTGAGACAGTCTCGGATTTCAACGAAACCAGTTCTATTGGATCCGTAATACTGTTTTATTATTGGATTTCAACTTTTATACTATTTGGAGCGATCGTTTGGCCGTACGATAAGCAAACGCGTTAAAAAAATGAAAATAATCGAAACTTAATTTAGTAGCTGGGACCAAAAAGCTATCTTCTCCATACGATCGAATTAGGACTCGAAACCTTTTCCAATGCGTTCGGAATACGGATATAACATTATAAATGCCTAGCGGCATGCCTCGATAGGAGGTTGATATTTTAGGCTACGTAAATCGAGACGATTTAAATTTAAATTCAAATATAATATATTGTTTGACCAGTCAAATTTCCTTCAGTCGAAATTCTATCCCATCGGAACTTTTTTTGAAATCACTGTAGCTATCCCTTCTTCAACACGCCAACATCCCATCCCTTCTTTTTAAAAGCAGAGCACGTCATCTTCTTTTCCAATTACAATCAGAAAATCAAAAGAAACTAAAATAGAACAAAATGGCCGAGCAAAACATTCCTTCTTCAGAATCGCATCTTCATTTTCTTCCTCATCCCTTTTCTTCTTATGCAGTTCGAAATAACAAGCAGTAAATCTTCAATCCGAAGCCGATCGAAATCAAACTTCCTTTCGAGTTCACAGCCAAAATTATTCTTCCCTGCTGTCTCAAATGAAATCGAAAATTTGAACGAATCGAAGTCATGGGTCGGTGAACAATTCAATTCGCTTTGCAGTCGTATTTTAGGGTTAGATCGCGAGGCTACTGCGGTCGCATTCGTTAAGGAAGTCAGGAGGTTTTTCGTCAAGGATTTCGATTCTCGAGAAATGGCAGCGGCGCGCTCACGAGGATGAGTTGTGATGTCGAAGGTAGTTATCACGAGCAAATGGAAGTTTTGATGCTTCAATTGTGGCTTGGGTGTAATCTCAAGTTCGAATACGAGACCATGGTAGGGTTTCGTGCTAGTGCGTGCGCGACAGTGATCAGGCAGGGGTCGCGTGAGGAAAGTAAGGCCGGAGTCAAGTCGTGCGGGTCTGGATTCATGCATAGCTGTGAGGTATTTTCATATAATTTATTTATTAAATTTGTATGTGCAGAAAAAAATGATGAAGCTAATCTTAAATTGATTTAAACATATGTAGATGAAGAGTGAGGTGAAAAGAGAAAGTTATTTTTATTTATAAAAACAGAAAATTATTATATATAAATAAAGATTGGAAAAAAATAGAAATTTTGAAAAAAAAATGTGAAAGTTTATATAAATTAGTTTTTATGAAATCTATATAAGTTATTTTATAAATATACATGTGATTTCAAAACTAAACCTAAAAGAAATATACATATACATTTTTTAGTTTACTAAGTTATTATAAAATAATGGAGTAAGGGAATTAGTTTGTTAAATAAGCTTGTTTAATTACTTTAGTTACTAAAAGATTTTCAGAAGGGAAATTAGTTTAAAATCTAATTACTTGTTTAAACAAAATCATTAGTTAAATTAAATTTATTTAATTGGTAATAAAATTGTTCAATTATTTCGAATATTAATAAAAACTATAATTGTTTATACAAGGTCAAAAATTGCAAAGAAAACAATTTGGGAATGGAAATGGATTGCATGCATTGTTAAAGGTGAGATCTTCTCACTCAATCAATATTGTTCTGATTGAAATTTTGAATAGTTAGATTTAAAATTGATTGACTGTGTGCTTGGATGATTGATTTATTAATTATTCACTGGATGATATTATATATATGTAGTAGTATATAGTATATATTGGAGTTGTTGATTTTCCGCATTATATAGCGGATGAGACCCTATTGCGCCGCATAATAGCAGATGATATTTTATAAATCCCATATAGCGCGATATTCCACCTCGAAGTGGATGGATGTAGGGAAACAGGTTGAAGGGATCCAACTGGATTCCTCCAATATTTTATTTGTTTCGTTTGTTGTCTGTTGATTATTTATAATCTGTGTGTGATTATTTGTGATTGAAACTGTTAAGGGCCATAATTTAGACGAATATATTTTTGGTATCGTAGGATACCAAAAATAAATAAAATCTGATTTTTGAAAATGTAGTAGAAAACTTATAGTAAATTAATTTTAGGAAATTGAATAAATTTAAAAGAAGGAATTTGTTTCAAAAGATAATAAATTTGATGTTTGAAATAAATTTGGAAATCAATTTGAAAATTGATTTGGTGTTAAAAGTGAATATTTGGAAATCGATTTAAAAAAAATCGTATATCAGTTGATATTTGAAAATCTAAATTCACAGTGGGAACTTATAAAGGAAAGGGAAATTTGTTTTAAAAATAAACATTTGGTTATTTTTAGAAGTGTGAAAGGAATTTTCGGATCGGAATGTAAATTTAAAATAAATCAAGAAAGATTTATTAATTGATTTGAATGAACCATTTTGAAGTGGAAAAGGTATTTTCCCTGGAAAGCTGAGTATGATTTCGAAGTAGCCTATAAATATAAACTGAAAATTTTTAAGAATGGTTTTAGAAAGGATACTTTAAATAAATTATTTTCTAAACTGGTTTCAAATCTTTAAAGTATGGATTTATTTAATTACTTATAGAAGGGGGTAACCGGCCTTGTGTTAGCAGAAATCCGGTTAGGTTCTCGGGGCGTCCCTCCAGAGGCGTACCCATGTGGAATAGGAAGTTCCTTAGCCTGACCATTTGTTGGAAATCCAATACCCAATGCAAACCCATTACGGTTTTAGTTGTAAAACCTGCCATTTAAAATGGCAGCTATAGTAGGCATAGAATATTGGTACCTATGCTGGCGAAGATTAATATTATACTTTCAAAATGTTTTCTACACTATGCACTAATGATAATATTAAAAAGGATTTTTGCGTATTAAGCATGTTTGACTATCATAAGGAGAAATCTCCCCAAGTGTGCGATTGCATTGTGTGTGTGCCGGGAGGCCTTATGGTAGTTTCATTTTCCAAAAAGCGTTGCGAATTTCTTTTATTCCCCTTTTGTTTTCTTTTGTTAAAGAATAACTATTTTAAGATCTCACACCAGTCCCATGACGGACCTGGAGTTTATTGTTCCCTTTCTAAACTCTTAGTGCCCACAAGTTTTCCACACGGGCAGCCTAGAGTCAGGTTATCAGTTATTCGGAAGCGAAGTCAAGAAGTTGCTATGGAGATCTGGGGACAAGTTGGATGGCGAGACGTACCACTTATACTATGTAGTGTCCGTTGCATCTGGGTTAGTGCAAGTCAAATTTTATTGTACACAAGTTACTATAACTGCCAGTGTTTGTATTGTGTCGTTGTAAACTCTGATAATGTGATGTACAAACTGATATAGTGCTTTTGTTTTAAAGATATTCATTTATCTACTATATTTGTTCCAGTACGATATGTGAGATTCTTTTATTGTTCTATTTTCTTCTTCTATCTTCTTCTTCTTAAACCCTAACTGTTCGGTTTTCCGGCATTCGGCTGTGCGGCATTTGATATAGTGGACGTATTGTTGTCGACTTTTGGGCGTCGAAAAATTGGGTCGTTACATATATACATATTTATCCCTAAATTGTTTGAAGTGAATCGGAAATTTAAAATTTTGCTTCAAGGATGATTCAATTATAATGAAGCTAAATTTTTTGAATAAACTTGAAATAATTGAATGGAAATCAATTTAAAACTAAATGAAATCTATGTAATCTGAATTGACAGTCTGAAATAATAAATTTGAATTGAATGACTATTTATTGATTTAATAAATAGATTAAACCAAATTTTGAATATAAATTAATTTAAATTGAAATCTATATGGTTTTAAACTAATTGTTTTATTTTGTTTTTCCAATTTGTTTTCTTCTCGTTGTTTCTATTCTCCTACCTCCTTCCTTTTCGGGGATGAAAAGTTTTGAGTGGAGGAAAGTGTAATGAACTGTAAATTTTGATGGTTTTAACAACGTATTTAATTGAAATTTTAAATAATTAAATTTGGAAATAAAAATTTTGATATTTGGAGTGCGTCTAATTGACATAGCTATTGGTAAATTTTTATTAGATAATATGGAAGTTTATTTTATTATGTAATTTTATTTAAATTTAGAATAGTTAGTATTTGATGATAATTAAATGTTTTCCAAACCTAAATATTTTTATATAATAAATTTGTAAATCTTCTTCTATGTGAGACGTCATATTTCATCAAATTTGGACTGTTATTGCTCCGTTTATCTTAATTCCAGCATTTTTGGTACCGACTATCGACTTTTGATAAATCGATAGTACCACTGATATCTATTTACTATTTTGATCGCCTTGTCATGCTAATCACCACGATATATTCATTCGTGTGCTTCGGAGTTCGGGACACGACGAAATTTGCAAACCAATCAGTCGTATCGGTTCCGCGTTTGAGTCGTTTAACCTTTCCTTTGTCCTTTCATATGGTAAAAGTTGGAGCTAGTAGCCACTAGCTATCAATCTTCCTATCGACTTACACTAGCCTTTCTATATTCCTCAAATTTCTAGACTTTACTATTCTCTACACAATATATTTTTCTCTGTCATTATCATTTGGAAAAGAAGATGAAAATATAATTATATTCACATGAAGATTTCACGCTCCAGTCTCCTTCCCTTCATGTCAAACTGTTCACTTCTTCCTGCTTCCATGCACTCTGACACATCATGCAACCCCTGAACAAAGCCTTCCAGCTTCCGTCGAGACTCCATCTTACCATGTGATCCACCTCAGCCGAGCCCAGCATTAGCAACCAGAGTCCTTCCCTCTGCATTGTGCTACCTTTAGTCGAGCTCTCTCCCTCCAATGGTTTTTCGCCATCGAGCCACATGTGCAACCCCACTTCCTTGCCTGCCGAGCCCTAGCACCCCTCGCGCTAGTTTCTTCCTTCAGCCGTATACTATACGCTAGGTGTATATATACACACATGTATATCATATTTATATATTTAGGCTTGCTTCATTTTTTATTTTATTTGTATTTTGTTTTGAGTATTGAAATGAAAAAAATTTAACAGTAATGTAAGTTGTATATATAGACACACATGTTCCAAATTTATGCATATCAGTTATGATATTTTGATTTTTGTTAGTTATATATATATATATATATATATATATATATATATATATGGGTCCATGCATAAGTGAGCATTGCTATTGTTCATTTACAGTAAAAATATTTTTCCTGTAAGTGTCTTGTTTTCAAAGTAAGTTATATTTGTGTGTTTGGGTTATTGTCTGCTATATGGAGTGTTAAAGGAGTTTGTTATAGATAAAGCTGTTTATACATAACTGAGCTGTTGTATATTTATATAATTATTTTATTCTATTTATTTATATATATTTATAGCCTTTACCGATTCTTTTATTATATATATGTTCGGTGCATATATAACTTTATATAGGCTATTATAACTAATGTTGTTGTACATGTACAATAGTATGTCAAAAATATTTTATATATATATATGATTTCAACATTTTATTTTACTACAGCATGTATATATAGTGTTATGTTATATGGGGTTTTGGTCTTTGTTTTACATTACCCATTCAGTTTCGCAAGTAAAAAAAAATATAAAAATATATATAGATATCTTACAAATATAGTTAGAACTTGTATTTTTCTCTGTGGTTATGTATATGGGATTCCGCGTACATTTTTGTTTAACCTGTTCACATATTTTGTTTTGTGTGGGATCTGCATACACACACACACACACACACACACACACACGTATATATATATATTATTAGCATGCACATATTTTATATATACATACTATTTTGGGTTAATGTATAAGTTTTAATAGTTTACATATATATTAGTATAGCAGCCATATATATGTAGTCAGTTAGCTTATATATATGACGGTATTAAAAAATTTGATTCCAAATTTTAGTAAGTATATTTGTTTTCTGTATATGTTTTATGCAGAGCTACTTGGTTTCAAAAACAGTTTTATATATGTGTATTTTTATATAGTAGCCTTAATAAAATAATTATCATATGTTTAATATCAATAATAAATATAATATGAATGTGAGTTTGTATATGTTCATATATTTATTTATACTGGTAAGTAGATATAAGTATGGGTTTTAATATATATATATATATATATATATATATATATATATATATATATATATTATTTTATCTCTATGTTCAAACTTAAATTTATGAAAATTTATATATGTAATATATCTCATTTCATCGATCTCGTGCCACCTTGACTTACATTCCCATTATCCAATTTGTCGCAGCAATTCCTTGCTTGTCATTGTTCCATGTGTGAATCTGTGTCTTTGTCATCTTCTTGTCTCTCTAGCCTCGAAAGGTGAGCAATCATCCATGATTAACATTCTTATATTTATTAAATTTGATTTCAATTGAAACGACAATTGAAATATGTTGTTGCTAGTTATTTAATTGCTATATATATACTATTATCAGTATCTGTTCATCTGTGACATCTGACGCCATGATCTGTTATAACGGGTGACATATGCCTGTTGCTGATTCTTATATTATTATCATATACGTTCTCACTCTGCAAGTTCCCCGTTAGTATATAATTCTCTATGGGTTGAAATGATACATACCCCAACGATCTGTATAATAGGAGAAAATCATTATGGGTTGAAATGATAAACCCAAGCGATTTTCATTGCATTGAATTTGGGATTGTGGGTTGAAAAGATATATACCCTTATATATTTAAATTGCAAATTGAAATGATAATTATCTGTATCATTTGACCATATGATAGAAAATTATATACAGACACCGTTGGTCTATATATATATATATATGTATATATATATATATATATATATATATATATATATTGAAATGATTTCCAAAGCTTTGAAATGAATATTTTGGTTTTAATAAATATTGATTTTAAGATATATATATATATCTGTGTGTGTGTGTTATTTTTATAAAGGTTTAAAATTTAGATTTTTAAATTTATATGTTTAAAATTTTAAATTTATAAGTTAGTTTTGAAATTGTAATTTTTAATATTTTACTTATAATTTTACTATTTTAAATTATGCATAAATTAGTTTTATTATAAAATAAGTTTAATAATGAAATTTAATTTAATAAAGTTTGATTTAATTAATATATAATATGTTTAAGTATTTATTTAAAATTTTATTTAAAATTAGATATTTATAATGATTTTATAAGTTAAGGTTGGAAAGATAAGTTTGAATTTATTTGAAATTGTATTCAATTAGGAATTTTATTTAATTAAATGGATTTGGAACTTATTGAATTTGAGAGTTTTAAAGGATATGATTTTATAACTTGATTTTGGTTTAAGGTGATTAAATGATTATTTCAATTTTAAATAAATTAAAGGAAATATTTAGTTATTTGAAATTTAAGGTTTTAATTAAATGATATTGGATTTATTAAGTGAATATTTCAAATTGATGAAGTTAAATTAAGATATATATGAAATTATCAAATTTAGTTTTGAAAATGTTGAATATTTAATGCTTTGAAATATATTAAAATTGATATGTTTTATTTTGTGTTTTAAATCTGTATTTGAAATCGATATAATTTGAAATGGTTTATTGAGAAACTAAATTGAATTGAATTGATGAATTGAGATTGAATTAAATTGAAATTTTGGCATTTGAGTTGGTTTGAATCGATTTGTGAAATTTGAGGAAGCTATTTTATTATATAAAGTGTTTTAAATTATATTTAAAACTATATATATATATATATATATATATTACTTTATAAATATTCTATTATAAATCATTTTTAAAATAAACTATTTTAATATAAACTATTTTAATATTATAATTATTTTAATATAAACTATTTTAACTTATAACTATTTTATATAAACTATCTTATTTTATAAACTATTTTATTATATACTATTATTAATATCTAAACTGTTTAAGTGGTGGAAGTTATGATTTCAAAGTTATGAATTTCAAAGTATTATGTTATCAAGTGTTATGATTTCCAAATGTTATAATTTCTATGCTTTATAAATTCGAAAGTGTTGTAACATTGAAAGTGCTATGATTTTGGAAATGGATATATTTGAAGTGAAAAATGATATATGTATTGATATGGTTTTGAAATGGAAATGATATTTTGGTTTTGAAGTATAAACTATTTTGAAATGACCGCGGTGTTATAATAACGTTGGTTGTTAAAGAGACCGAGATCGGTTATTATCATACTCTCTGTCAATGCCGAAAACCACTTTAACAACCATGTACGCGGTGGAGATTACAGATTGAAGTAGGATGGTGGCCATGATCCTATATGAGGTATATACGTGATCCTAACTCCAGTGACTTAGCAGATGGTGGCGATGATCCTATATGAGGTATATACGTGATCCTAACTCCAGTGAGTTAGCAGATGGTGGCGATGATCCTATATGAGGTATATACGTGATCCTAACTCCAGTGAGTTAGCATAAGGTGGCTAAAACAGGAGCAATTGACGGGCCAAGTGAGGTAGCTCCTCCGATCGGAGATACTCTATCATTTACCATTCTATTACTTTGTGATTGATTGGGTGCACCCTCGGATTTTTAGAAGTATGGCTCGAGTTGGGCGATTGCTGTGGCTCTGCATCACCAACAGCCCGGAAGTGTAATTGGTATATCTACCCTAGCATTGCCTAGTTGTGCTGTATCACCTACCATATCGAGATCACTACGAGTTTGTTTTGTGTCGTACCTATGGAGTGCCCTTTGATAGCTCCAGTTTACGGGGTATCATGGTACTGTCTAGACTATGGCATTATAAAATGTGTTAATGGGGATATGGGTAATGCCTTAACGCTATTTTAATAGTTTACTTTACTATAGAAATTATTATAATAGCGTACATTACTACATAATAGATAGTTCCATGGATCCTTAGAGGATGGTTATCCCAAACATCCTTTAAGTTGCTTGTATTTTGGTTGATATTTCACTTAAGTTGGATTTATTGATGCAAGAATGTTAATCCTGACTCAAGTGTTTTGTGTTTTGTTTTACGCTCGGATCATACTAAGTATCACAGCATTTGAGACTCACCTTTGGAGTTAGAGCTTCGCTTAGAGATTCAGCTATCTATTTCGCTTTCAGTTATTCAATTGACTCTAGTGATATATTCAAATCTTGTATTTGACTATTGTATTGAGACTTCTATACATTCGAGACTTCTGTTGTATCTTGTTTAACTTTGTTGTATATATGCTAGCTTCATGAACAACTATTCGTTTGTTTCCACTGCTTATTTTTATATTACTTTTTGTCTGATATTCTATGATTTATTTATCTACTGTATATGCTGAGTTTTGCCAAATTAAATTAACAATCTGATGTTTTGAGCAATTCAAGTCCGACATGTGTAGATGCGAATGGTTGAAAATATTGGGTTGTTACACCAAGTGCCATGAGATCATGTCAAATGATTTGAAATCTATCATACATATCAATAATTGATTCATTTGTTTTCATTTAGAAAGATAAAAATTGGTTTTATAAAATCGAGATTATAGTTGGCTTAACTTTAGTTATGCCTTCAAGTGTGACTTGTAAATTGTACCATATATTATATGCAGTGGTGCAAAGCATGACATGTGAAAGCTCATTTTTGTCAAATGAGCAAAACAATAAATTCCTAGCTTTGGCATTGTTAGATACGTTGCATTTTGTGCATCAGTCCAAGTGCTAATGTTGGCATTAGGTGTTTCATATTTGTTTTGAGTTGTTAGCCATATTTCTAACCCATTTGCTTCCATGGAAATTCAAATACGAGTTGACCAGTAAGCATAGTTAGAACCAGTAAATGGTGGAGGACTAGTAGTAGATTAACCTTCTTGAAACGCGCTTGCAATATTAATGATTTTTCAACTACGTGTTACTATAGATTGAAATGTCCGTGCTCTAATACCAAATGAAAGTCTATAGGATCTTATATAATGCGAGTTATATACTAATGTAAGAGTATATACTAATAATTATGCTAAGTAGAGCAAATTAACAGAGTATAAATAAGATAGATAATAAAAGTGAGCATACCAGATATTTTATACTAGTTCGGACCTCCCGTCCTACGTCCAGTCCCGAAACTCCCCTTCGATATTTCCTTTAGCCAAATAACCCTTACTTTGCCCGGAGGAATAGGCTAATAAAAAAGTATTTCTATGATAATCTTATGTTCCAAATAACACGGATTTGACTAATAGTACAATTCTTCCTATGATCTCCTTTGAGTATGTGAATGTGAATACTTTGAGTTGTAGGAAGTGGTTAAACCAAATTGATATTTTGGTTATGAAAGATTGAGAATGTGTAAGCAAGAGATGCAAAAATATGTAAATAGAGAGTAATAAGAAATCAAGAGAATAGTTAGTCGTTAATCTCAATCTTTGTAGTATTTATAGGATTAAAGAGACACAGATGAGGAGTTGTTACTGTTATATAAACTCTATTCACATTAATGGTTGGCCTTTAGACAAAGAGATGAGTTTATCCAATGAAAAAGAACCAACTATTCAGAATATAAAAGTTGCCAGATGACATACGTCTATGGGAAAATTACAGATGTCTGTGGCTTTAGAAATTAAATTCTCGAATATTCTCATAGATTTATGTGGCTTTTCCACAGACGTCCGTTTCCAGTTTTTCAATGCTTTTTGGTGATAATTTTATGTATATGAATTCATGTGTGCATATATACTCAAGGAAACCTTACAGTATTTATCTAAGACTATTAATACACTAATATAACCTTGCTAATCACTGTATGGTTCATAAATCTTTATTTATCTTCGAGTCCCAATATCTTTGAGCATGTGATCTCTTATAGTATATACCTGTAAACTTGATAAGATATATAATATATGTGATTGTATAGTTTTTGTCGTTGAAACCAAAGAATGGGGTTCTAACATATTACATCAGCGATTCCTAGACCTTTCATATCAAATCTGGAGGAGAGCATATCTTTTGTAGATTTTACTATCTCCTTGGTACTTTTGAAAATTAGGTTATCTACAAATAGGCAACATAATGACATATCCTATATTTGTATGCATAGAAAAGATGCATTTGTCATATTCATTTATATGAAATCCGTTTGATATTACAGTTTCATCAAAATTTTCAAGCCATTGTTTAGGCGCTTATTTAAGCCCATACAGTGATTTTCTTAGTCTACAAACCTTACTTTCGTTTTCAGATTTTAGGAAACCTTCAGGTTATTCCATATATATTTCCTCTTCTAGTTCTCCATTTAAAAATGTTTTTTTTACATCCATTTGATGTATTTTTAAATCAAGTGTGGATGTAATTACTATCAACATTTTATTGATGTTATCCTAGTTACTGGAGAGTATGTGTCAAAATAATCCTGGACTTCCTTTTGTATGAAGCCTTGAACTAAAAATCGAGCCTTATACATGTCTATTAAACCATCAAGTTTCAATTTCTTTTTGAATATCCATTTATTACCCAAGGTCCTGCATCCTTGAGGTAAATCAACTAATTCCCATGTATGGTTTAACATAAAGGATTCGATCTTATTGTTAACGACCTCCTTCTGATAAGAAGCATCAGTGGCAGGCAAAACTTTTTTGTATGTTGATGGAATGTTTTCCAACATAAATTTGTAGAATATGGTCCAAACATTTTTGAGATCAATGATCTTTTGCTTCTCCTTGGTTCATCCACTTGTTGATCAACATTGTTTTGCTGAATATTGTCAATATTTTGTTCAGTATCCTCAGGTGAATTAGAGACTTCGGTTTCCCTTGGTCTCTTTTGAGCATAACTTTCAATGCGCTATTTTAAAGGGTATATATGTTTAAAAAATCGAGCATTTTTCTACTCAATTATGGTATTTACGTGACTATCATTAATTTCAAATTTGTGTACCAAAAAACAATAAGCACCACTGTTTTCTGCATAGCCAATAAATACACAATCAACTTTTTTTGGTCCGATTTTGACTTTCTTTTGTTTAGGTATTTCACAAGACACCCCCACACTTTTAAGTATTTGAAGGACGGTGGTCTACTTTTCCATAGTTCGTGGGAGATTTAGATATTTTCTTTTGTGGCATCTTATTTAAAATATGATTTACTAAAGAATAGCTTCTCCCCAAGTTATCTGGCAATCCAGAGTTGATTAGTGAGGCATTCATCATTTCCTTAAGAGTTCTATTTTTCATTTCAACTATACCATTGGATTGAGGTGAGTATGAAGTCGTCATTTGGTGTATAATACCATGTTCGGCAAAAAAATCCTCAAAAGAAAAATTCATATTCTCCTTCTCTATCACTTCTTAAAGCTTTTATTTTCTTTTTTAGTTGATTCTCAACTTCTTCTTTATAATGATTAAACATGTCGAATGCCTCCTCATTGCTTCCATGGGGGCAGACATTACAGTACCTTGTACTTACAGTACCTTGTGCAATCATCAATGAAAGTGATGGAGTACCTTTTACCTCCTCTAGTTTGACACACTTTTAAGTCACATACATCTATGTGTATTAAGTCTAGAGGTTCAGTTTCTCTTTTAACATAATGAAATGAAGTTCCTGTCAATTTTTCTTTTGCACAAATTTGGCATTTATAGTGGAATCTATTTTACATTTTGGTATGAAGTCTATTAATCAATTTTACAAAGTGTATCAAAATTTACATGGCCTAATCTGGAATGCCATAGGTTACAAGAGTCAATGATATAAGTAAAGGTTCAATTTTATTTATATCATTATTTGGTACAATAATGTTTACATTTGCTTTAAACAAACCATCACTCACATAACCTTCCCCTACATACACTCCATTCTTTGAAAACATAAACTTATCAGACATAAAGGTGAGTTTGAAGTCATGCTTGCTAAGCAGTGATCTGGAATCAGGTTCTTGCGGATCTCTGGAACATGAAGAACATATGCTAAAGTTAGTTCTTTTCCAAAAGTCAATTTCAGTACAATCTTTCCCTCTCGACCTTTGATACGGATGAATTACCCATAAAAAGTTGTTTGTCCTTAGTAGCAGTTTTGTAGTTTGTAAACATCCACTTATTTGCATATATGTGTCGATTGGCTCCTGTGTCTACAAACCATTCCTTTAAGTTACCAACAAGTTTGCATTCGGACACCACTACACATAAGTCCACATCAGACATGCCTTTTGAAATATCAGCCATGTTTGCTTTTGATTTCTTTTTCTTGGATGCGCAACATTTGGTGGCTTTGTATCCTTACATTCCACAATTATGACATGAACCCTGAAATTTCTTTGATTTCATTGGAGCATGCTCACGTTTTCTTTGGCTGGGTTTCTCTGATTAGACTACATTTTTCTTAGCAATCATGGTATGCGAAGTCTTCTTCTCAGATTTCCTACTATCTTCCTTAATTCTCAATCGAACTACAAGTTCCTCCATTGTCATCTCCTTGGGCTTTTGTTGAAGGTAGTTTTTGAAATCTTTCCATGGTGGAGGAAGCTTTTCAATTGCAATGGAAACCTAAAAGGATTTTCTTAGAGTCATACCTTCATCACGCAATTCTTGGATAATGACTAGCAGCTCTTGAATTTGGTTGATTACAATATTCGCATCAATCATTTTGAAGTCGAGAAACTTTCCTACAGTGAAATTCTTCATGCCAACATCTTCAGTTTTTTACTTCTTATCCAATGTCATCCAGAGTTCCTTGAAATTTGAGCGGTATATTATACATTGTATAGATTGTTGTCGAGTCCGTTGGGGATGTGTTCTTACACATGAAATCAAAACTCTTCTAGATATTAAAGGCTTCTGCTTTAGTTGCATTGGTTCCAGTTCTGTGACTATGGGAGCATCTTCAGCAAGAAACTTTGTAAGGCCTAATGTCGTAAGATAAAACAACATCTTTTGCTGCCAACGCTTGAAGTCCATCCCTATGAACTTTTCTAGCCTTTCTCCATAAGACAATGCCATTGTTGAAACCACAGTTGCAGACTGATTGTTAGTTATAACCTGTGTTGGTGCAAAATTGTTGCTTTGCCGAGACGTCGTCGTCTACAGAAATAGCTAACAATCAATATTGTTTCAAGTTTGTTGTTAGATTGTTATGCAAACAGAATTGCTGTGAACTGGGAATTACAAAGAATAGAGTACGTGGTAAAATACAATATTGTTTAAGATTGTCCGAGTCTATAATAATCTGTTTCCTTGAAATAATATTGCTTCCTCTATAGCGCTTAAGGATATCGAGAAATTGTTTCCGAATAAGAAACAGACATGTCTTTGTGATGCTGCACGACAATCGCAGAGCAATGACGATATCAAGAGAAGATAAGTAGGTACAGAGTTTTGTAGGGGAGAAAAGGTGCAGAAAAATTAGGTATTTTCCCATTTTTCCTCTGCCTATATATCTTAGCAGGGAGGTGACTATTCGGTAATAGGTGCCTGTTCGAACGGTTGCGACAGTTGGAAAGGTTGCGACCCTTTACTAAATGAAGCGACCTTGGTATTACTGCTGTTAGAAATGAGTTTTTGAACAGTTAGAAAGAAAAACATGTGGTCTGAACAATCAAGCCAAGCCAACAGCCAACTACAAAGTGCTAAGGGCCTCAAATATGCCTCAAACGCCTATTCTCCTATGTCGTAGGTGCGGATACGGGAGCATGAGTAGGACCAGGCTCGGGCACGGGCATGGATGCATGAGTGCGGGGTGAAGTGTTTCACCACCCGCTAAGATGGCCATGCTTTCTTATCTCATAGTAATTATAATAGGAACCACATCTTACTATATAAACACAAGGTGTTTATTATATTCTACTATGTTGGACTATTCATATTCCAAGAAATTTAATGCTTTGAATTTCCCAATGAAGTGCTCATTCATTTCTAACAATCCCCCACATGAATGAATAATTTCTCGGTTTGTTCTTAAATTTCCAGAAACATTTATCGTATTGTTTTAAAGTAGCACATTGGTCTTGGACTTTCCTAATGTTTTAACTTTTTGACTTCATGGAAAATCAACGGACTTAGGTTGTCTTTGAACAGTAAGCCTTTTATGTAAATCTAAAATAGACAATACATAATAAATGGACCTTATCTTCCATGGTTCTCTGTTTGTGTTTTTTTTTTGCCATGAACGTCAGCTTAGTTTCATGAGTGCTTGGAGAATTTGGCTTCACAATTCTCCTTGAAGCGGCGCCTTTGCACTCATGTAGGTGACTCTATAAATGATATTTCACAATACCCCACTTGGTTCTTAGTATTACCAGGTCTAGACATCATTAAAAGTATCAGAACTTATCCTATTCTCTAAGGAGTAGTGCACTGATTTATCATAGGAATGGTTTGAATGTATACTAGTGCCATCAAGCTTATCTTAAACTTAGTTATCCCTTTGAACCTATATCTTTGGATCTCCAATCAACTAAGTAGGGTTTCCATTTTAGAGAAACTTTTAGTTTATGGGCCTTGACCCCATTCCCATCGATAAGATATTAAACTTCTCTTTAGGTAAAACTTTTGTTAGTGAATCCGCAATGTTATCGTTTGATCTTACATGGTCAATTGTGATAACCCATTAGAGAGAAGTTGTCTAACAGTTTTATGTCTTCGACGAATATGTCTAGACTTGCCATTTTAAAGCTTACTATTGGCCTTGCCAATGGCTGACTGGCTATCACAATGTATGTTCATTGGAGGTACATGTTTTCCCAATTAGGAATACCTTCTAAGAAACCTCGAAACAAATCTGCTTCTTCTACGACTTTGTCTAAGGTGATAAACTCTAATTCCATGGTAAATCTTGCTATACAAATTTATTTAGAGGATCTCCAAGATATTGCCCCATTTGCTAAGGAAAACACAAATCCACTAGTGGATTCTATATCTGATGAACTAATAATCATGTTTGCATCACAATACCCTTATATTACAGGTGGGTACCTACCATAATGTAGTCCATGATTTTGTGTATAACTTAGGTATCCTAGTAATCGAATTTTAGTTTTCCATTGATTCTTTCCTGGGTTGCACGTATATCTACTGAGTTTACTCACAGCATATGCTATATCAGGTCTAGTGCAGTTCATTACATACATAATGCTGCCTAGTATACGAGGGTAGTCGAGTTGGTAAATGCTATCACCGCTATTTTTAACCCAGTTTTTGTTCAAATCTACGGGTGATTTTGCTGATATTATATTGTGTTGTTTAAATTTTTCAAGTATTTTTCCAATATAGTGTGATTGGGACAACACAAATCCTTGGTCGGTTTTATGTATTTTTACCCCAAGTATTACATCAGCGATTCCTAGTTCTTTCATGTCAAATCTGGAGGAGAGAATATCTTTTATAGATTTTATTATCTCCTTACTACTTTCGAAAAGTAGTAGGTCATATACATATAGGCAGATAATGACATATCTTTTATTTGTATATTTAGAATAGACACATTTGTCACATTCATTTATATGACATCCATTTGATATTATAGTTTCATTAAATTTTTCCCATCATTATTTAAGCGCTTATTTAAGCCTATACAGTGATTTTCTTACTCTATAAACCTTAGTTTCATTTCAAGATTTTAGGTAACCTTCGGGTTGTTCCATACATATTTCCTCTTCTAGTTCTCCATTCAAAAATGTTGTTTTTACATCCATTTGATGTATTTCTAAATCAAGTATGGATGCAATTGCTATTAACATTCTTTTTGATGTTATCCAAGTTCTGGAAAGTATGGGTCAAAATAATTCAGGTTTTCTATTTGTCTGAACCTTGAACCACAAGTCGTGTCTAGTAACACCCCGCCTTTTTAGATAAATAAATAACCAAAATAATTATAAACTGTGGAAATGAACATTTTTGGAATTGTCAGAATATGTCCTCGAAACATATACCACTGTGTTCGTCGCGATTTTCTGATTAATTTACATATATAATACGCCTCAAACGCACTTCATATGAAAAAGTTATTGACGCTCGAAGTACCATATCAAAAAATAATTATACGTGTAAATGTGCATGAATATATCTATTTATAAATATATGCACGTATAAATTCTAGAAAAAATGTGAGTTTGAACTTCAAAATAGACGTGCATCGTAAAGAAAATTAATTGACATCGGCAATTAGAGGTAATTAATTAACATTAGCAGGCAATGTTAATCAAATCAACAATTAAAGGAAATTAATTTACATTAATTAGCAACGTTTGAATTTCAAAATAAACATGTGTCATAAAGGGAATTAAATTTGTAACTGATGGAAATTAATTAGAATGAATATGCAATGATTAAAAGTTAACGCTTAATAATTTGATTTTCATGCAATCTCGAGCATTGTTTTCTAGATCTAACGATTCGCGGCAAGCCTATGACGTGGTTGCACTAGATTCAATCTTAAAATCTAACGGTCTGAGATCCCCAAACACCACTATAAATAGGACCATACGCCCAGCTATTCTCTCACAATCAGTTTCTCCCAGTGGGTTCATTACCTGAGGTTGAATCCTAAACAGAAAATATTTCAAGCGAGAATATCTTCTTAAATAAAATATTAGACACCTTAGAAGGGATCTAGGAAGGCCATGGAGCAAAGCTAAGGATGACAGGTGGGTGGATTTAAATTATATCTCTTTTATGTTTATGATATATATTATCGTTAAATTCCCGTTAAATATTTAATTCAGCATTAATTTCAGTAATTAGTTATGTTGAAACTATAAATTTTAAGAGAAGTGAACTTATATTTAAATGTTATTTATATGGAAAAAAATTAAATATAAGTAATACTAGGCTTAGAAGTTGTAGAGAAAGGCATAAGCCTAAAAGTGATAAATTTATAGTAAATTAAGTTAAGATGGGAGAAATGAATTAAAAGGAGAAAATCTAATAACTTGATTTGGAAGTTAGTGATAGATTACTTGGTTGCTTTAGAAAAGGGAATGCAATACCCAATAATTAAGGAAACAATAAAAGAAATATCATGCAGTTACGAGTTATTATTTATAGCATTATTTAGTATTAAAATATAGAAATGGTTTTTTAGTACGGTTTTTGTAACCAACCAAATAGAATAGAACTACTTCCTAGAATAAAGAGAATAACGTGAACCGTTAAAGAAATTAAAGAAGAAGAAATAATGAAGCAAACTATTTGAAAAGACTAGAAACAATATTAAATAGAAGATATGCATTTATTATGCAGATAATAGAGTAAAAAGTAAAAGAGTTATCATGATAAGTAATTTGTGACAGTTAGACGTAGGCCCAAGTTAAGACTGTCATATAATATAAGAGAACTAAAGAGAATTTAATATCATAATAAAAGAAGACAGATAGAATAGAAAAGAGATACTTGTAATTATACATGTATGTTATAAAAGAAAGAAAAGAATATAAAAGTGACAAATGCAATTATAATTGCAATACGTAGGTTATAATTAAAAAGAAAGAAAAAAAGAGGGTTATTTTATCAAACTTAGATCTTGGATTAAGTTGATAGCAAAATAATAGAAGTGGCCCATACCGGCAGCATTCCTTTTCAGGTATAGGATTGATGGTCTCACACATAGGTGGGGCTGGCTTGCTAACTAGGGTAAATAAGAAGCCAGCATAATAAACAAAGTAAATTAAATGCATAATAAAAGATTAGACGTAGGGTCTAATAAAATGGTAAGGTGCATTTGGAGTATCCCTAAGAGAATCTGGAGAAAGAGCCTATCGAAGCAGTTCGTCGTAGATTTTTAGTACAAAAAGAGCACGTCCAACTTAGTTATTTTAGGCTAGAAGAAAGTACGAGACTTTAAAGGGATGTGAGGATACTCTAGGATGGCCCTCTGAGGTAGGCCTAACGAAACTGCACCCCCGGAGGCAGCAGGAGAGCATGCCTTGACTTCTTTTTCATTGCAGGCCTAACGATGCGGACCTTTGTTGATGATGGAGTAGGATATTCGTATGACACCATACTCCGAATTATGAGTAGGTTTTAGTGGGTAGTACCTAAAATGATAATCGCATGCGAAGATCAAGCCATCATCAATCAGATTAAGTTCGGGAAAGACTACAGGTAAACTAACAAGCCAATGATTCTTTCACTATTGAGACATTGGATGAGGGGTGCAACCAATTGGATGTTTAGATTGTTTGCAGTAGGGCACGGCCACTTAGCTCCTGATAGGTCTTTCGATTAGTTAAGGGAGGGGGGTTGCGTAGGGCCATAGCCACGATGAGAAAAGAGATAGACCAAGTAGAATATTTGTGTTGTACGCCTAACGATGCGGACCTTTAAGATATAGAAAATCTTCGACTGAGTTCTGTAACAGGTAGACCTTGTTGACGGAATTCAGGGAGTAGATAGAACGATTACATGTAGTCCTCAAGGTACGCACTGGGTGGTATATTGTAGATGTCCGAGCACTAGTAAAAGCTAGTGCGGATGTAGTTTCACGTTGACGACAGAAGATCTGTATTGTAGGCCTCACGAAGTTGTCCTTTACATATGTAGTTATAGTACGCTCTAAGAGCAAGACGATGGAGTCCTTTTCAAGAGGATACGGAAGGTACATGGTGGTACCTAGGACCGATGCGGTCTTTGGGCATGTAGCTACATATATATTGGTTATTAGGTCTTAATATACTAGGGAGTAGATGGCTACGATTCACGCACAGAGGCGAGAGTATTATAAACCCAATAAACCTAATGTAACAGAAAATGGAAATAGAATGGTATATGTAGAATTATGCATAGAAGTGTATAATTTGTCCATTCTTCAGAACTTTAGTTCTGGCCCCTCCCCATAACATCGCATAGGTTAGATAGAAGACAGAAATTTTCCAGCTTTATGACACTTGTTTTGAAATTGTTTTTACCTTAGTGAGTATTTAATTACTATTATATTTTAGTCAATTCCGCTGTGAGATATTTATTTGAGCTCATATACATTTATCTTTGCTTATTTGAAAGATACCAAATACCCAACTTGGGCTTCAGTGGGCATGGATTTTAGAATTTTTGCGAAAAATCCAGACCCATTGGAATTTGGGTTGTTACATTTGGTATCAGAGCATAAGTTAGTAGATCCTAAGTAAGTTAGGAAATATGAGTGAACGTATTTGTATTTTTGAATAAAATATAAATATAACATGTACTAAAATCCAAATAGTTCCTAATTATAGATTTTAACATATGGAAAGTTTTTAGAAGTATATTTGTGCAAGTTTTCTAGTTGGGTTTGGGATGTCCCAAGGATGTTGAGCCTTATGTTATTGCCGATTTATAGTGTACAATAAGCTATGTTTCGAGAGAAGATTGGTATCCATATGTTTGAGAAAAGTTCCCTAGGGATAGTATGGAAAGTATTTTTATTTTAGAAGGAATAAAATATTTTAGTAAGGAAATGATATTTCCCAGGTTTAGGAAGGGTATTCCTAGGGTCGTAAGAAGAAAATCCACTTTACGTTTTGCCCAATAAATGAAACTTTTGGAATTGAAAAGTTGAAAAAATAATTCTTAATATGTTTGAGGAAGTAAATATTGGGCTTTAAAAAAAAGTGGTATGAAATATAAATTGGTTTTTATATGATGTAAATTTTGTTAAAGTGAAATTCATTTTGAAGAATTATAGAGCATGTATACCTCGCAAGTTTCTTTAAGGTAAACAAAGATTTTAAATATAAAAAACTATAGTGTATTAAATATCGAAAATTTTGGTTACAACATTTATTGTTGTAATAGATGTTTTCGTGAAAAATAAGGGAAGCGTAGACTATGACACTATGTTATAGTAGGTGACTCCCAAAGTAAATGTTTTTACATAGCATATGCGATTTATTAGTATTTTTTTAATTTAATCCATATGCTGGTATTTTTGGGTTGTAGTAACAGTGTATTCGCAACATCTATTTTGACCCAAATAAAAATGTGTTTTGAAGATAATTTCTAAGTATAGAAATAAAGTGGTTTGTAAGTACACTTATTATAAATAAGTAAATGAAAATGTTTTCTAGTTATGAAAATATTAAAACAATTTTGAAAATGAGTTCTTCTGAAGAAAAAAAGATGTAAGTTAAATATTATGAAATTAATAAATTACGTAGGAAATGTCAATTGTAAGTGAATATAAATTAAACATACTTTAATCTATTAGAATGAAATGGATCATGATATAATTTTCTATCAAATCGAATCACAAATAAAGACGTTTTATGCAAGTTATAAGGAATACGTGAAAGAGATGTACAAGGTATGGAAAGCACCATAATTTGTATAGCCTATTTCGATAAAATATAAAATTAGCTCTTAGTAATTACACAGAAACCTGAAATCTTCTTTTAAAATATTCATAGAAGGTTTTAGCGTTAATGGTTTCTCATAAGAAAGTAGTTCCAATAGTTAAGGTATAAACCATTAGGAGTAACAAGAAGTGTAATAATTAGAGACAGTGTTCATTAGGAGGGATAATATAAAGAGCCTTAGTAGTAAAGCTAAGCGATGGAAATTTCATATTTTTCTATTGATTATACACATTGGTTGCTTGCCTTGGTAGAAAGTCCCCATTTGTAGTAAGTTAGAAACACCTCCAAAGTTAGGTAATTGGAAGAGTAGGAAAGTTAAGGGATTTTTGATAAAATAATTGTTCTTATCTGCTCCTTTTCTGTAAATTTGAAAATCTAAGAAAAGAAGATGATTTGAAAATATGTCAGGGCATTTTTGAAAGTCAAAAAAAATGTTTTAAGGAAAAGCGAGACATGTTCTAAAGAAAAATGGTTTGGTGAAAAAGTAAATAAGTTTTTTAAAGAGAAAAACTTAGTAAGCAGTTAAATTCAAAAATCCAAATTTTTTTTATGGAAAGTTGTATAAGTCTTTAAAAGGAAAGAGGAATAAGTTTTGAACTTAGAATTTGTAAGTTTTCCCCTCTAGGTTTGGAGAACAATTTAAATTCAAACTGTTGTAAAGATGCAAGTCTAGAAAGATAAAATGTTAAGTAACCAACTACCTTTGAATTAATAGAAACTTCTAACACTTTTAAAGGCAAGAATTTTGGGACTTGATGTTTCAAAAATTCAGAAACTTTAATTTTTGAAATGAAATGATAAATATGAAACCAAACTTTTAAATGTGGAGTAGAAAGGAATTATTTCCTAGGTGTGACGGGAAAAGTGTAAGAATATAGCAATGGTTATTTTTAGCAGTAACAAATATAGCAATGGTTATTTTTAGCAGTAACAATAATAGTTCTCGTAAAATGTATAGGACACTAGTGAAAATCTAGGAATGTTGCTTCATGTGTATAGACTATAGAAGAATAGTGAAGTAATATTAGTAATATAGTAACAAACACGTGGTTGGGATAGGTAGACCTTAGTTGGAGAAAAATGAAAGGTAAAGGTAAAGAGAAAATTTCTCCAAACTTAGTTGTCTTTTTAGATAGAGACTGCATAGATTGAAACCCTTATTAGTTACAGTAAATGAGACTTGGTTATTCCATTTTGAGTATGGAATGGAAGTGATGAATAGATATTATTCATCGTGGGTAACATAGCGTAAGTTAGTAACCAGTAATAGAAGGCAGGAGAAGCACATGAGTTACTTGGATTCCAAGAGTTGGACCCTGCTGTGTTAGAGTGGACATGGTCCTAGGCCTCCTAGCCCTAGATGATAGTTGTGTTTAGCAGCTATATTTACATATCTAGTATCGCTTTGCAGTAGGACTTGTTTTCCCCTTTAGTTATGAGACTGTACTCCTATGTAAGCATTTAGTTCCTATTGCGGTAAATCAGTGATGATTAGTTTGATGCTTTTTTTCTATGATGTTCATAAGAAGAGAATAAAAGCATGAAGAGTAACTAAAAGGAAAAAAACAAATTTAAAGAAAGCGATAGAAACGTCAATAAAAAAATGAGAATTGAAAAATAAAAATACATTTTTTCCAAAAATTAAGCTTGGGAATTTTTTTGGAAAGGAAGTTTTTCTTATGTAAATCGTGCTTAGGGAAGATAATAGAGATTTTTATAGAATAGCGGCATAAGTTCCAAGTACGGATGATGTGCACGTAAATATGCATATTTTTACCGCCATATTTAATCTAATTAAATTGAATAAATGATCATATTGGGTATTTTAACTTGTTTTAACCAAAATCCATATTAATTCCAAATTGTCACATATCCATCTTCATATAGAGGCAAAACGGTCATTTGTATGCATATATTTCTTTGAGAAAAATTAATTAGAAATTTATATATATTTGTGTAGGAATTTGATCTCAAATATGAGTGGTTTCATGAAGACACATGTACGCACAAAATGAATACTAAGAAATGAAGATGAAAATAATTCAAAGTGAAGAACATGGAGGACCCCACCTACCCACCTACCTTAATGTACGAATTAGAGGCTAATGCACATTATTACGGAATTAATGGCTTCATGTACACTTAAATGATGATTAGTAGAAGCTAATGATTACTTGGCCTCCACACTTTCTCAAGCGCAGTTTGAGCATTTCCCAAATTATGGATTAGGTTCCATGCTTGTATAAATAACTCATTATGTTCATGTAACCCTCTGCTTCATTAGTCTCTCTTAGTTTTAGTTTAGGCTCAAAAATAAACCAAGCTCTCTTCTTCCTTTTCATGGCTACTTATCCATTTATTTCTTCTTTTCATGTAATTTTTTTGTGCAATTTAATACATGTTCTTTTCCTTTTCTTGTTTATTCCTTGTAATGTAGATTTACATTCATGCAAAGTAGATTAGTTTTAATTCTTGATAATTAGCTTCTCTTTTTCATTAGCTTTCATTTTCCCTTCTTTTTGCTTTTATGCTGCTAGCTACATTTGTTAATCAAATGAAAACTATGAGAGGCTAAACCCCTTCAATTTAGGGGTAATGAAGCTCTCTAATTATGTAGCTTCAACTATTTGTTAATTCATGCTCTCCTTTTGTGCTTAATGATGATCAATGGAGTGTTTTATTTGTTGTTCTTGCTTTGAATTTGATAGCCTAAACAATCACTAACACAAATGCCTCTTCATCAAAATATGATTATGGTAAAAGAAAGTGATTTGAAATTAAAATTTGATGGTCTATATTCCTAATCAATACTTAGTAGGCCATACTTAAAATAGATTTCATTTTCATTTTCTTTATCAAGTTTCATGAAAGTTAGTTGGTGCTTTAAGGGATGTATTATAGTTTGATGGCTTATGTTGGCTAATCAATAGCACAAATATGTCATACTTATGATAAGAACATCAATTAAAGCACTAACGACCATAAAAGAGAGATCAAGATTTCATATATGTTCAACTATTTGATCTAAGGAGTGGATTTATTCTCTAAATTGTCATTTAACTCTTATATTTGCATCTTTGTTTTTAGTTAGTTAGCTAATTTTCTAATTCTCTAGCTTAACTTTCACTCGTTATTTGGTATAATTTGATTGAATTGAATTTTTAAAATCATCAATTCCCTGTGGATCGACCCGCATTCGCCACGTACTACAAGTGTACGCCATACGCTTACGGTTATTTTTTTGAAATTTGTTCAGCTATTTTCTAACTCGATAGACAATAATTTAAGCGTAAATGAAGCCATTAATTCCATAAGCATGTGCGTTAGCCTCTAATTTGTACATTAAGGTAGGTGCGTAGATGGGGTCCTCCATGTTCTTCACTTTGAATTATTTCCATTTTCATTCCTTTATATTCATTTTGTGCATGCATGTGTCTTCATGAAACCACTCATATTTGAGATCAAATTCCTAATATAAAAAATTTTAATTAATTTTTATCAAAGAAATATATGCATACAAATGACCGTTTTTCCCTTATATGAAGTTCGATATGTGACAATTTGGAATTAATATGGATTTCGGTTAAAACAAGATAAAATACTCAATATGATCACTTAGTCAATTTAATTAGATCAAAAATATGGTGTAAAAATATGTATATTTATGTGCACATCAAATACCTCCACACTTATCTTTTTGTTTTGTCCTCGAATAAAGGAAAACTAAGATAAATCCATTTTCGTAGGAAGCATGATTGCATTGAGCATACGCAACAAGCCGGTAAACCTCTGGGTGTCCCCAGTAGGATGAGTGTTGCCTCGTGGGGGTTTTCAGCAGATACTACCCACAAAATCCTGATGCAGGATGAAAAATTTACAAAATGAAAGATTTATTTTCAAAGAGATGAATGCAAGATTTGAAAATATATACAAATGAAGGATTTACTTTTAAATTGACACAAATAAGTTAAATGTATGTTTTGGTCATTATCTTGATAATTTAAGTCATTTACTCATCAAAGTTTCCAATAAAAACAAAGTTATCATAACAAATAGACTATAGTTTAACTCGTTGTTTCGGTTGATAACAAAGTGTAATTATGAAATAGATCCTTAGTTGATTATCAAAGTTTATCACGGTGGTATATTCATTTCTTTTCAATAACAAGTCAAATCAAATAAGTTAAAATAGTGATTTAATTTAATTTGCTTACGCTCTTATTTTCTTGAAATTTTTATTGATGTTTACAATATTTATATATGCCTAATTCAGATAAACTGAGGCCAGATATATTACCCATGCACTGCCTTGCGGACTTATGTGAGGGGAATACAGAGCGTGGCAAGTGAACATACGAGTGTGAACACCTATTGACTATAGGCGTTATTAAAAAGAATTTTTATATATACACCTAGCTCAGATAAACTGAGGCTAGATATACCGATCGTGCACTTCCTTTCGGGCTTACGTGAGAAAGCTACAGAGCATGGCGAGTGTACACACAAGTGTGTACACCTGTCGATCGTAGGTGTTAATAGAAAATATTTACATATATGCAAATGTTTTTTATATGTTTTTTTTCAAAAAAAAATTGAAAGAGTGAGTTTTGCAAAATAATCTTAACACCACTTAACTTAGAAGACAAAAAATATTATATCCTTTACTTTAAATCAACCGCTTTTTAAAACAAAGATTTTTAGTTAGGATATATTTCATAATTATCACGTATGAACCATCCTATATACTAGTTAAACTATCGTTATTTGTAATCGAACTTCATTTTTATTTTTGAAAATTTTAATTTAATAAACCAAAACCATATATTTATCCTATAATGTTTCTGTAAAAATAAATCAAATGCTTAAAGTAAAATTTTCTGTTTTTGAAGTTTTGAATTTTTGAATTTTGAGATTTTTTTAAATTTTGGAAAGAAAATAAACTATGAAAAATAAAGAAGAAGATGAGATTCCCCCCCCCTTCCACAATTGATTCTGATTGTGTCCCCACAGTCAACCCAAGTGAAAGGAACGTTTGTTATTATTTACATGAAAATGAAATGTACTTACACGGCGTTAGAAAGTTTATTGTTAAAAAATAAATGAAACGGTCTTCCAAAGACCAATTCATTTGTTTCATCAAATATGCGAGACGCAGCTTAAGCTTGGAAAACCAAACGGTAAAAAATTTCGAAGTTGAACGTTGATTTTGGAAAAACGAATGTCATTTTCTTAACAATCATTCCAGTTGTTTTATTTTCGACGATTTTTGGGGTTGATAAAACGATTGATTGAAATTCAATTTTATTTTCACCAAATTGAAATTTAAGCTCATCATCAACAAATTTTTCAAAATTATTGATTTCAAAATCAAAGTGGTGATTTAAATCTTCCCCGTCGGAATTTAACAACTCCTCATCCAAAAGTCCAAAAAATTTGTATTCATTAAATTAATCTTTCTTTGTTGGATTATCAACAACTTCATTGCGTATCTCAAGTTCAAAATCCAAAGTTGTTGTATTCAAATTTTCGAAAACGAAAAAAAGGAAGATCGAATTTTAAATTTGGTTCCACACCCTCAAAAGTATTGAAATTCAACTCAGTTACCGTCTTTTCAACAACTTCTTTAAGATTTTCATTTCTAATTTCAAAAGTTGTTATTTGAAAATCGACGATTTGGGTAAAAGATGGATTATCACTTGACTCATCACATTGTTTCATATATGTTTCAAACAACGAATCCGTGTGATCATCATAATTTTCGTTCATTTGCTCAACAAAATCCAATTTGTAGTTATTAACTTGGGAATTTTCGATTTGGATTTGCTGAGAACAAAAAATTTCGTATCGAAGTCGAGATTATTCCCATTGCCAAATTCGTTTGAAAAGTTGTTTCCATTTTCATATTGAGTTTGAAATTCATTTTGGAGTTCAAAATTGAATTGGCATGGGTTATAATCGAAACCATTTGAATTTTGAATTGAATTGCAATTTTGGAATCCTTGACTCAAGTTATTACACAAATATGAATTATTTATCTCTCGATTTTGTTGTGTAGAGAGTTACGAAATCATTTCAATGTTTTTTCAAGATTTGAGGGTTGATCATCATTTTGAAAATTTTGTTGTTCGAAATTCGGATTATTTGCACAATAGTTGTCACTAAAATATCCATAAGAATTTGGAGTGAAATATATGGATTATATTGATTTTCACAACTATCGTAAAATTCAATTGAATATGGAAATTCAGACATTTTTAAAAATGTTTTTGATTTTTTTATTGGTTTTTTTATAAAGGAAAAATATTTACAAATAGAATTTATTTTTCAAAAGGGAAATTGATTTTTGTTTTGGTTTTTTTATTGGTTTTTCAATTTTATTTTATTTTTTGTTTTTTTTGAAAGGGTTTTATAAATTTATTTTGGATTTTTGAAATTTCAAAGAAAAAGGATTTAAAAAATTCAAAAGAAAGGAATATTTACAATATTATTAGTTTTGGATTTTGATTTTTTTTTAAACATGCATGAACTAATGCAACTATATAAATGCAAGGGTCTAACTGCAAATGATTTATCCTAAGTTAGCTCAAAATTGTATAATCACACATTGTCTTAAATCAATAAGATAGTTCTCAGCCAATAATGGGCAGAGGTTATTGGTGCACCAGGAATCACCGTAGCAATACAGCCGAAGGTTTAAGTACCTTCAGAGAAACAACCGCTATAATATCTACGAATCGCCGTAATATTTATAAATGGTTATTGCTCTGCTGTAGCCTAGACACCGAGAAATTAAATTGTTCAAAGAAGACAAATTGTCAATATACAATTAAGTGTTATCGATGTCTAAGTGTTATTATTAACAAATTCTAGAATGAAATGCAAAGCATAAATTAAACGTGAATTTACAATGCAACTATGAATTTTTTTTTATATATAAATGCAAATGCAAGCAATCAACAATGTAAAACAATTAAAACAATAGATAAAGATGCAAAAAAATCTTTATAAGCAAACAATTTATTTCTTGGCAAGCAAAGCAAAGAAAGCACTCCTCTAATCTGCCGTGGCAACCTGAAAATAAAAATAAGATGTATATAATTTTTTTCGTTTCTTTTTTTCGTTTTTGTAGAAAAAAAAAGAAACTAAAACAAATTAAACAAAACAATTAAAAAACAACTTGTTGTTCAAATTAAAAAATACAAAAAGGTTCTCAAAAGGAATAAAAATAAAACAAAAGCAAAATTTATTTATTGGTTATCCTATGAAACAAAGGCATATTTTTTTTTAATTGGGAAGTAAACAAATTCTTTTGTTTTTATTTTTTATTTTTTATTTTTTTATTTTTTTTTGACAAGAAACAAAAAGAAAATGAATCCAAAACAATTAACAGCAACTCCTCTCTTTTTAGAAAATTCAAAAGATAAATGAACTTAAACTAAGCAAAAGTTAAAAAAAATGAAAATAAGTAAAATAAATACACTCGGCCCGTTTCACAGCCCAGCCCTTTTCTTCAATAAACACGCAAGTCTTTCTTTTCTAGAAACCAAAAATCCAATTCGCCTCTTTCTACAATTGACCAAATCCAATCCACGAATCGAACTAAAAAAAAATGAAAACGAATTTGTTCTCAATTCGTGGTTGGTCTTCGCGAATTTCTAAAGGGTTGTGCGATTGTTTGAGGTCGCGATTTAGGTTGTAAATTGAGGAGGCGTTCGAATTGGATGAGGCCTTCGTGGAAGCCGCAAGTAATTGGGGAGGTGGCAGCGATTTGGGGGTGGGGAGTTTGAGATTGAGATGTAGTGAGTTCGATTTATCGTGGGGAATTGGGCGAATTGCTTCGAATTGATTTGAATTGCCGTGGGGAGTTGCGAAGGGTTTGATGGCGATCGTGATTGATGATTGGCGAGGCAAGTTGTGGGTGACTGACGTGGGTGGTCGAGGTAAGTGGATGGTCGAATTGTTGGTCAGTGGTATGTAATGGTGGTCGAAGGCAAAACAAGGGGTTGAGTTGATATGCAGGTGGTAATTCAGGCAAGTGATTGTGGTAGTAGAAGTTGGTTGGACTGAAGTTGAAGCCTTGGTCGAAGCAGAAGTGTATTGTTGTTGCAGTTGGGTTGTTGCTGCAGAGTTGGAGGATGATGAAGTTCTCTGGGTCGAAAGGTAGTGGTTCAAGTGATGGAGAAGGGTGATGAATGTAGTATACTTGTCAGAGGTATGTGGTTTCTTGTTGCTGCTATGATGGAGTAGAGTGGAGGTATTTGAGTGTTTTCTGGTTGCGGTTTGCTCTATGGTGTGAGTTGAAGGGTTGTTTGGTGATGATGTAGTAAAAGTGAAGTTGTAGGTCGGGTTGCAGGTTGAAGGAAGGTATGGCAGTAAGGTTGAGGAAGTTGGTAGTGGTTTGTTGATGAATGTGATGCAAGGCAGTTTAGCTGCTGATTCTTGGAGTTTATGCAGTGGAGGTGAGATGCACAAAGGGGGTTAGTGTGTGTATCAGTGGGATGTCATGAAGAATGGAGTTGATGTGACTGACTGGAAGTGGAGTGAAGGTTTGTTAGTGAATTGAATGAAGGGGAAGCAGGCAAGGCAGTTAAGTGGTTGATGGTGGTTTGAGAAGTGTTTGTAATGAGAGTGGCAGATGGTGTTGAACAGAGGTGATGTGGGGCCAAGGGCAAAAATAGTGAACAGTGCAAAATGTCAATTTTTTTGTATTGAAAGCAATGTAAATGCAAATGTAAAAATGCCATGTAAAAGCAAATGCAAATAATAAAAATTATTTTTGGTTTTGAAATGTATGTGTTTTTTTTTTCAATAGAAATAGAAATGCAACTTCAAAATGAAACTAGAAAACAAACACACAAACAAATGCAAACAAAACACAACACTTTTTTTAAATGCGCTCAACACACAAAAATCAAACAAACTAATTTGAAGAATAGAAAATTAAAAATTAAAGACAACGTCCCGGCAATAGCGCCAAAAACTTGTTCGGATGGCTAAATGTCTATCGAGTTAGAAAATAGCAGAACAAATTTCGAAATAAAATAACCGCAAGCGCACTGCGTACACTTGTAGTACATGGCGAATACGGGTCAATCCGCAAGGAATTGATGATTTTAAAAATTATATTCAATCAAATTATACCAAAATCGACTGAAAGTTAAGCCAGAGAATAAAAAAATTAGCTAACTAACTAAAAAAAAGATGCAAATATAAGAGTTAAATGACAATTTAGAGAATAGATCCACTCTCTAGGCCACATAGTTCAACATATATGAAATCATGATCTCTCTTTTATGGTCATTAGTGTTTTAATTGATGTGTTTGTCATAGGTATGGCATATTTGTGTTATTGATTAGCCAACATAAGTCATCAAACTATAACACGTCCCTTAAAGCACTTACTATCTTTCATGAAACTTGACAAAGAAAATAAAAATGAAATCTATTTTAAGTATGACCTATTAACTATTGATTAGAAATATAGACCATCAAATTTTAATTTCAAATTACTTTCTTTTGTCATAATCATATTTTGATGAAGAGTTGTGCTATTGATTGTTTAAGCATGACCTATTTGGTGTCAACAATATAGGCTATCAAATTCAAAACAAGAACAACAAATAAAACACTTCATTGATCATCATTAAGCACAAAAAGAAAGCATGAATTAACAAATAGTTAAAGCTGCATAATTAGAGAGCTTCATTACCCCTAAATTGAAGGGGTTTAGCCTCTCATATTTGTCATTTGATTAACAAATGTAGCTAGCAACATGAAATATAAAAAAAAAGGAAAAAATGAAAGCTAATGGTAAAGAGAAGCTAATTAACAAGAATTAAACTAATCCACCTTGCATTAATGTAAATCTACACTATGACATGAAAGGAAATAAACAAGAAAAGAAAAAGAACATGTATTAAATTGCATAAAAAAGTTACATGTAAAGAAGAAATAAATGGCTAAGTAGCCATGAAAAGAAAGAAGAGAGCTTGATTTATTTTTGAGCCTAAACTAAAACTAAGAGAGAATAAGGAAGCAGAGGGTGACATGAACATAATGGGTAATGTATACAAGCATGAAATCTAATCCATAATTTAGGGAATGCCCAAACTACCCTTAAAAAAGTGTGGAGGGGAAGTAATCATTAGCTTTTACTAATCATCATTTAAGTGTACATGAAGCCATTAATCCATAAGCATGTGTATTAGCCTCTAATTTGTACATTAAGATAGATGGGTAGTTGGGGTCCTCCATGCTCTTCACTTTAAATTATTTCCATCTCCATTCCTCTATATTCATTTTGTGCATGCATGTGTCTTCATGAAACCACTCCAATTTGAGATCAAATTCCTACATAAATATATAAATTTCTAACTAATTTTTCTCAAAGAAATATATGCACACAAATGACCGTTTTGCCCATATATGAAGATGGATATGTGACAATTTGGAATTAATATGAATTTTGGTTAAAACAAGTTAAAATACCCAATATAATCATTTATTCAATTTAATTAGGTTAAATGTGGTGGTAAAAATATGCACATTTATGTGCACATCAACGGAGAAAGAGGTACGCAAAAGTAAAACGGTAAATGTGAGGTTTTCTATTTTCTGCCTTCATCTGATGTAAGAAATCAAGTTAGGAAAATTAGATTTTTCTGATCGAATATTAAAAGTTGTGTGGTAGGATTTGTGTGATGATCCGCCTTTCATTTCATAGAAAGACGTATCTTAATTTAGAAAGAAATAGGTAGAAAAGAAATAGATAGAAAGAAAGAGCTAAACAATATCAGAATCTCACAGCGGAACGGAAAAATATATATATTACATCACATAGATATTACATAATATTCATCATACATCAGAGTCATTCAGTTTTACAGCATCACAATGGACAGTCGTGATGACCTGCCTATACATTACATCCGAAAATGCAAACATAGCTATTAACACAGCGGAATAGATATATAGATATGCCAAGTCTCCTGCTCCAAGTCCTTTCCAAAATACGTCAAGCTAACATGATCACTTGGCTACTCATAAAAATTTGAGTACCCAAGAGTTTAAGAAAACAGAAATAAACTCTGGGTCGGACATGGGTCTGGTGTGAGTAAACGATTTAAGTTGTTTAACTTAAAAATCATTTGAAACAAAGGTATCTCTTAAGACTCTCCGTAAATAAACACGGACAAGTTTTTCCCTTACTGTAACATCCTGATATTTTCAACCATTCGCATCCACACATGCTGGATTTGAATTGCTCAAAATACCAGATTGTTAATTTATATTTGGCAAAACTCAGCATATACAGTAAATAAATAAATCACAGAATCACATACACGGAGTAATATACAATATGCAGCGTAAACAAAATGAATAGTAGTTCATGAAGCTACTATATATCAGGTTAAATAAGTTACAATAGAAGTTTCAAATACAATAGTCAAATACAAGATCAGAATACATCACTGGAATCAACTGAATAACTCCAAGCTGAAAAGATATAGATGGATCTCTAAACAAGCTCCAACTCCAAAGGTGAGTCTCAGAAGCTGTATCACTCAGTCTGACCCAAGCGTAAAGTAAAAACACTCGATTCGGTATTAGCATTCTTATATCAATAAATCCAACTCAAGTGAAATATCAACTGAAATACAAATAACTTAAAAGATGTTGGGATAACCATCCTCTAAGGATCCGTTAAACTATCTACCATGTAGTAATATACGCTATTATAATAATGCCTAAAGTAAAGTATAATATATTTAAAAATAGCATTAAGGCATTACACATATCCCCCTTAACACATTTTATAGTGCCAATAGTCTACACAGTACCGTAGTCCCTCCTGATCGGGGGGCCACCAAAGGATACTCTATAGGTACGACATAAATCAAACTCATAGTAAAGCACGCTAGGGTATGTGATACGACACAACTAGGCAATGGCAGGTTAGATATACCAATTGCACTTCCGGACAGGTGGTAACACATAACCACAGCTATCGCCCACCTCAAGCTAAACTCCCAAAAATCAAAGGTGCGCACCAAATCAATCACATAGTAATAGAATGACATCGAAAGAGTGTGTCCGATCAGAGGAGTTATCTCATTACCCCGTCGATTGCTCATGTTTTAGCCACCTTATGCCAACTTATGGAGTCGGGTCCACGTATATACCGCATATAGGATGTCTCCACCACTTCATTCTGGAATCTCCACCGCGTACACAGTTGTTAAAGTGCTTTTCGGAGTTGGCAGAGAGTATGACGACTTCCGATCCCAACCTCTTTAACAACCAAACGTTATTATAACACCGCGGTCATTTTCAAAATAGTATATACTTCAAAACCAAAATATCCTTGCCATTTCAGAACCATATCAATACGATATCATTTCCGTTTCAAAACCAAATATAATATAATATCATTTCCATTTCAAATATATCCTTTTCCAAAATCATAGCATTTCCAAAGTTATAACACTTTCGAAATTAAACACTTGAAATTATAACACTTTCGAAACATAATACTTTGAAATTCATAACTTTGAAAACATACTTCCACCACTTAAACAGTTTAGACATTAAAATAGTATATATAAATAAATAGTTTATAAAGTAAAATAGTTTATATATAAAAGAGTTATAAGTTAAAATAGTTTATAATAAAATAGTTAGTACAATAATTTATAAAGTAAAATATAAAATAGTTTTAAATTTAAAATTACTTTATAAAATAAAATAATTTCCTCAGTCTTCACAAATTGATTCAAATCAACTTGAATCTAGAAATTCAATTTAAATCAAATCTTAATTCATAAATTTCAACTAAATTCAGTTCTCAATAAACCATTTCAATTTACATCAATTTCAAATATAGATTTGAACCTCAAATAAACCATTTCGATTTCCATATGCTTCAAAGCTTTAAATATTCCATAATTTCAAAACTACATTTTTATAATTCCATATATATCAAATTCAATTTACTAATATTTGGTTTTGAAATATTTGCTTAATAATACCAATATCATTTAAATAAAACTTTTAAACTTCAAATAACCGAATATTCCTTCAGTTTATTTAACTTGATATATTCATTTAAATCACCTTAAACCGAAATCAAGTTATAAAAACCATATTCTTTAAAATCTCAAATTTAATAAATTTCAAATCAAACTTATTTGAGTATAATACTTAAATAAATTTAACTTCAAATCAATTTCAAATTTATCTTCCAACCTTAATTTATTTAAATCGTTATAAACTATATATAAAAATATAATTTTAAATAATTATTTAAACGTATAATATTTTAATAAAAATCAAACTTTATTATTAAACTTATTCTATATTAAAACAAATTTATACATAGCTCAAATCAAGAATTTAACTATATATAAAATAACATTTATAAAATATCAAAAATCAATATTTTGTAAAACCATATATTTCTTTTCAAAAACCATAGAAATCATTTTCAAAATATTTATATATAGACCAATGGTGTCTGTACATAATTTTCTATCCAATGTTCAAGTGATACGGATATTTATCATTTCAATCCGCAATTTATATATATATATATATACATATATAGGTATATATCATTTCAAACCGTAATTCCAAATTCAATTAGATGAAAGTCTCTTGGGTTTATCATTTCAACCGATAACGATTTTCTTCTATTCTACAGATCGTTCGAGTATGTACCATTTCAACCCATAGGGAATTCTATAATAACAAGGAACTTCTAGAGTGATAACAGATATGATAATAACATACAAGCATATATCGTCAATATAAATAACAGATAATGGTGTCAGATGTCACAGGTGAACAGATACAGATAATGGCATATATATATAACAATGTAAATATCTAACAGCAGCATATTTCAATTTTCGTTCCAATTGAAATGAAATTTAATAAATATAAGAACGTTAATCGTGAGTGATTACTCACCTTTCGAGACTAGAGGATAGACAATGAAATGGGTTACAAATCCAAGCATGAATTCCAAAGCAAAGCTAAATTGGCACGAATTCGATGGACGGAGCTGATAGATAGAGAATCGATGAAATAATCAGAATTATTTTGATAGAAACAGTAAACTAATATATACTTTAAATATATAACTTAACTGAGAATATAGAACAAAGCAAACATACATGAGCTATCTATATATATATTTAAACTTACATATAAAAATATAGGTACTTAAAACATAACTACATATTATATAACGATATATAAAACAAAACATAAACTAACATATACATCTATATATACACATTATATATATACTACTGTAAATTTCTGTTTGTAAATATACACACACACACACATAAGCAAGATAGCCTAAAAGCACAATTCGAAACATATATATGACATACCTATATATATATAACCACCCAAAATAAATAGACAAACTTATTATATACGTTTCAAAAGAAAATTTTAACAGTAGTATAAAGCACAACCAAATTTCTACGTTCGTATACGTAAATATTTATATATGAACATATTTATTTATACACATATCATATCTAAAACAATCTCTATAACGAAACAAGCCTAGTTAAATATCAAATATACAGTACCCATGTATATAACTTCCCATCTTTTGAAAACAAGATATCATATGCATAAAATATACTAATATTTCGTCGGTAAAATAAACAACTTAGACAACTTTTATATATAACAAAACATATATATATATATATATATATATATATCGTTTACTTTCAAATATGTACACATGAAACATTTACATGTATATACATTAAATTCACAGCTAAAACCGAGACTAATATATATAATATAAGTTCTACATACAACCTATTCGGTGACACATATATACCTTTTAAAACAATACCAAAACGAAATCTTAAACATATTTAATACAATCGAATATCTATATCTCATATATATATTCATATATATAAGCCATGCAAACAAATATACTTTAATATCAAATGATACACACGCGTAGCAATAGAACAAATATATATATATATATATATATATATCCAAATAGATATGCAGGCCTGAATACTGGGGCAAAATGAATATGTATGCAACTTAAAATATATATAAACATCACTAAAACATACAAGATATATATATACACACACACACATCAATAGTTTGTAAGTAAAATAGCAATGTAAACTTTTATATACCAATAACGGCGAACCAACAAACTATATATATGTATTAAACCCGTACCTTTAAAATCATTATTATAAATAAATACAAACATAAAAGCCAGCCAGTAAGCCTCATTTCGAAACATATGTATATATGGTAGACAAATCTAATATGCATGCCTGTTAAACAAATTATATATAGACCCTATATAAATTGTGTACTGAGATATGTACACATAATATAATATACAAAACAAAAGAAAGAAAGAAAATGTTCTTACCTTGTTTATCTCAATATATATTATATACATGCCAACACTTATATTATTAACATCGAAAAAGATTTTTGTATGGGAACAAAGTATAACAGGGAAGCAAGAAAACACGTACAGTACGATATATATATATATATATATATATATATATATATATATATATATTCATAAGCAACTGGAAGAGAAGCATTAGGCGGACGTGGATGCCAGCGGCTATGGAGGAAGAACAGGAGCTGTTGAATCGGAAGGTGCTTGGGTCGATGTATGAGGCTGGAGAAAATATCTGCATTTGAAATGGTTTGCGAAGGAACAGGCAAAGTGAAAGTTTTTGCAAAAGAAAGGAACCAGCATGGAAGAGAAGGGGTTTGAAGAGTATGTTGTAGGGTGGAGGGAAAAAAAGAGAAGTGCATTAACCAAAGAAGGAGAATGGGTGAGTAATAACGTAAGCAACATTATCATCATTTTCTTTCAAATGAACCAGGGAATGCAAAACGAACAGGTGGAATAATAAAAGCCTATTGATGAATTCAGAGAATAATTTATGGGTAGCGGCTGATAGCTTTGGAAGACGGGAAAATGAATAGAAAAAGGAAATGAAAGGGGTCAAAACAGATACCAATACGATTAACAGTTTCACGGTTTCCGCTGCGTACCGGACCTTAAAACACAAAATTGAATATACCGCAGAGATCAGTATGACAAAACGGTTAACGGTATACAGATATCAGTGATACGATCATCCAATCAAAAGTCGATAATCGGTACCAAAAATTCTGCAAGTCTGCCAAAATAAGATAAACGGGGCAATAACAGTCCAAATTTGGGAAAACGAAATATGACGTCTCACACAGAATATAATTTACAAATTTTCTATAGAAAAATATTCAGATTTGGAAAAAAGTTTATTACCATCGATTTTTAACTGATTTGAATTTCAAATAAAATTACACAATAAAATAAACTTCCATATTATTTGATAAAAATTACCAGTTTCCATGTTTAAGAAGATGCGTTCCAAATATTAAATTTTTATTTCAAATTTAATTATTTAAAATTTCACAAAAATTAAGTTAATTAAGTTATTAAAATCATGAAAATTTACAGGCCATTACACTTACGATAACCAAAAAATTTGATAGGAAATCCAGTTATATTATAATAGTGTCTAGGGTTTCCAAGTAAATTATTCACATAGCCGAAATTGTTACATTAATTAAATTCTAACATAATAGGTATACAATCAAGTCCGAAGTCACTTATTGGAGATTGGATTTTATACAATGGCAGGGCTACTGGGGTATCGCCCATCACAGTACCTGGTCTAGATTAGAGTACCGAGGATCCACTCTGATCCCTGTAACACAAAACCGGAGTTACCCCTTACTGGATAGTCCGAATAAGACAACCCCGCGGTTGTGGCCAACAACCGCCCCCATTGCCGAATAAAAGGGACCTCTAGACAGAGGGAAATTTTATCCTACTTGGGTGCTATCCACTTAGCCTTGCTGCACCTTCCCTGTTTTTAACCATTTCTGGTTGATGAGGCTTCAGGCTACGATTACCTTTATATCACACATATCTTGGAATGCTAATCGTCCTCCAATGACGATGGTCTGATAGCATTCGTCCATACAAGTTCGTTCCTGCTCTAACGGAACCGAAGGCACTATCTTCGTTACACTCATTTTGGAATCATCCTCAGAGTTAACGAGAAATAGCCCTTGCATTCTGAATCTACATTCTTGATCTTCACTTGAGATTTCACGACCTATCGCTTAATTTTGATCGATGTGGTTTTCGGATAACAATTTGATATCCGATCTCGGTCTCATCGAAATCCAAACGTTGTCTTTTAAGACCAAATTGTTTTAAGTAAAACAATTTAATTAAATTTAGAATACCATATTCACACAACAATTCATCACAGATAACTAAAACATCTTACATTAATAAACAGTTCAATTAAGGTATTTCACATCATAGAATATCACAAATTAACAAACTAGAGATATTAAACAATCAAGATATTCAATACAATTTAAACACCCATAAGCAAGATTATTTAATCACACAATTTATAATTAATTTAATTTAAAATAAATTAATTACTTATAACCCTTCTGAATTGTTATTAATTAATTACAAGCCATTTATTATTATTTTAATTAATTATTGGAATTAATTAATTATCCTTTATAATTACTTAAGACCTTACTTAATTAAAAGTTTAAACCATTTACCTTAATCATTTACTCAATTGTTATTTAAATTTCATTTAATTTAAATGTTTGAAATTAATTTATTATTAACATATGAAATAACTTAAGACCTTTGTTTAAAACATTTGTCTTTTCTTTAACTATCCACTTACTTACACTATTAAATTTCAATTTAATAAATTTAAGAATTAATTTAAATAATAGGCATATAATAAAATATTCCAAACTTAATTATTTAAGTTAAAAATAAATTATTATATCACCTCATACCAACCTAACATTTAAATGAAACATTTACTATTAAAGAAGTGGGTTAAGAAAAATTATTTTTAAAACTTGTTTTGTTTTTAAATTTAAAAACTGTTACTATACTAATGCATAGAACCGAGCCAAACCCGGTCATTTCCCTTACTTAAACCCGAGCTAAAAGCCTTCTTCCCCCGACGCTCTCTCTTCCCTGCTGCTCACGTACAAACCCGTTACCTCCCTGAGTCCAACCCGAGTCCCTACCTTCTTCTTCCTTCTACTCTGATCCCGCCGCATAACACAGATACACACAGATATGTGTGCACCTGCACACCCAATCGTCAACACTCCGATCAACGATGCTACCACCAGCAAGTCGACGACAATCTTCTACCTCGATTTCGACCACCCAAGACTTCAAAACGACCTCCAAATCGAATCGAGCTATACGAAACCCACTGGAATGAAACTGATCACCCAAAACCTCCATGCATCGCCACTTTCGGTCACCAAAAGCTTCGACACCTCATCCAGAGCTTCGTCGTAAACCTACGCTCCTATTCCCCCTACTCCGATCAAGTCTGATGTAATGACGCCGCCGCATTGGCCTCAAAACCAACGTCGACCAAATCAAGGTTTTAAACCCTAATTTGTCGTCGACATGTCACCATGATGGCCTAAAAAATCTAAGACCATTTTTCCCGAGTGCCTCGACTTCCAAGCTTGCTCCAGCCACAATCTCGACCTCCCACACTTCGTCGATCGCCAGAAATCGAGAAAACTTACGATTCCGTTCAACTCGCAAATTCTCTTAATTTACAAACTTAAAAATATTGATATTTATATTAAAAATCATGGTTTTCAAACTCGAATTAGATTATATAGGTGAAATTTGAAATCATGGTAGTCGAAATTTTGACATGTTTTGAGTTTCAATGAACTTCTTTCTTCCCAGTATATATATCTTCTAATTATACTTAAAAATATTTTTAAAATTTAGATTTAGTTAATTCAAACACATTTTGTTTATACATCATAGCCTATAAGAGATTAGGCAAAGAGAATTGAATTTTTTATATCTTTTTTAGTCTGTTGAATCAAAAACAGAGTCATACATATCTAAATACAGACATTCACACAATCATCTTCATACTTATATACATGCAAGCATATTATACATTCATGCAACAATAAACAAGTCGCATTACATGCACAAGTGAATAAAGAGGTTTTAGCTTTTAAAAGTTGGGTTTACTCACTGTATTGTTGAACAGAGGAATAGTATTGAAAATCTGGAAACTTGTTTTGATCTTTGAAACAGCAAGCTTTAATTTGCAACTGCAATTTTATCTGATCTTACTTGGTTGAACTTGAATTGAATCAGGATGTTTGCTTAGGTGAACTTGAAAGAGTTGTTTAGTTTTGATTTTCTGGTTTTAGTTTTTCTTCGGTTTGTGAAAATGAAAGATAAAAAAAGAATGGAAATATATATAAGTATTGTACAGCCTTATTCTTTAAACCATTTTATTATTTTATTTTTTTGAAATGAAGAAAACCAATAAATTGACACTTGTGAATTTGCATGTTATACTTAGCTTACAATTGTCAAATGCATGTATTTTATGTTTTTATATGTTTTGATATTATATTTTCTATTTTTATTTATGCATTTCCTTTTTACTTATTCAAAAGAAAATGATACAAAACCTATTTTAATAACTATATATATATACTTAGTGTTTAAAAATGTTGAGTTTTTAAATCCAATTTATTTCTAAGATATACATATAGAATTTCAAATCATAGTTTTATTTACAACTACATATATATATATATATATATATATACACACAATAGTAATTAGAAGCACATTATTGTTTGAAAATAATAAGTTCGCAAATTTAAATAATTATATTAGGATATTATCAAATTATTATTTGCCCAAAAATTCTGGGTTATCACATTCCTCCTCCCTTAAAAGAATTTCGTCCACGAAATTTAAAAGCAAAAGATAATCAAAAGCTTTATATACAAACAATCAAAGCATACATATCAGCCATATACTAACAACCCAAGCAAACAGTCATTCAAACAAAAACTCCTAATTATCCTGACACAAATCCGGAGAGGCCTTCCAAATGCTATCCAGAGTTTCCCAGGTACAATCTCTGGGATCCTTGCTCCACTAAATCTTGACTAGCTTCACCACTTTGTCCCTAAGCTGCTTCTCATCTCGGTCCACCATCTGAACTAGATGCCTGACCACAGCTAAGTCCGGTTCGACCTCTAAATCTTCCTGAATTGTCGGTCCTACAACCAGTGATGGGTCATACACGTACTTCCTCAGATGAGATACATGAAATACGTTGTGAATCCCAGCCATCCGTTCTGGTAATTCAATCTTGTAAGCCAAATCACCTATTCTCTCGAGAACACGGAAAGGTCCAATATATCTCGAAGCTAGCTTTTTCGTCTTAACAAATCTGATCGCTCCTTTTATCGAGGAAACTTTGACAAATACCAAGTCTCCGACTTCGAATTCCAATTTCCTTATTCTCTTATCTGCATAACTCTTCTGATGATCTTAGGCAGCTTTCATTCTTTTCTTGGTCAATACAACCTTCACAGACGCCTCCCGAATCAAATCAGGACCAAGAATAAGACAATCTCCGGATTCTACCCAATAAGATGCTGATCTACAAGGTCTTCCGTACAAAGCTTCGTAGGGTGCCATCTTAATACTTGCCTGATAACTATTATTGTACGATAATTCTACCAAGTGTAGATGGTCCTCCCAAGATCCGTCGAAATCCAAAATACAAGCTACGAACATATCTTTAAGAATACGATTTAGCCTTTCAATCTGACCATCGGTTTGGGGATGATAAGCTGTACTTAAACTCAACCTTGTCCCAAGAGATGCTTGCAGAGCTTCCCAAAATTTGCTGGTAAAAATTGGGTCACGGTCGCTCACTATGCTGATGGGAACTCTGTGCCACCTGACGATCTCTTTCAAGAAAATCTCTGCTAATGAAGCTGCAGTTTTGGTTGCCTTAACTGGGACAAAATGGGCGCTCTTGGTCAGCCTGTCTATGATTACCCACACTCCCGCATTCCCTTTTCTAGTGCTTGGCAACCCGTCGATGAAGTCCATTGATATCATTTCCCATTTCCACTTTGGAATCTCCAGAGATTGCAACAATCCACAGCCTTATGTCGATTACCCTTCACTTGTTGACCGATTGCATAACCATTTGCGAAGGCAGCAATATCCTTCTTCATTCCTTTCCACTATAAAACTATCTTCATATCCTTATACATCTTCAAGATCCCCGGATGGATACTCAACCTAGAGCGATGACTTTTTAACATAACTTCCTGCCTAAGATCCTTGATATTTGGAACACATATACTCCCATTGATCCTCAAAGTTCCTTGGTCATCGATCTTGAAACCGATGCACTGACCATTCTTAACTTTCCTAATGATTGCTCTCAAACTTCTATGCATTCCTTGCTTGCCCGCAATCCTTTCTTGTAGAGTTGGAGTAACTTCCATGACAGCCGAAATCGCGTTTCTACTCAAAGCATCTGCCACTACATTTTCTTTCCTCGAAGTATAAAGAATGTCCAAATCATATGATGCCAAAAATTCCACCCATCTCTGTTGCCTCAGGTTCAGATCTTTCTGGGAGAAAAGATACTTTAAAGGTTTATGATCGGTGAAAAGCTCGAACTTCTCACGCAATAGATAATGCCTCCATATCTTCAGAGAAAAGACGATAGCCAGCAATTCCAAATCATGTGTAGCGTAGTTCTTCTCATGCGGCTTCAACTGCCTACTCACGTACGCAATCACTCTTCCATTCTAAATCAGCACAGCACCAATCCCTACTCCACAAGCATCAGTGTAAACTTCAAACTTACTCCTTCCATCTGGAATAGCCAGAACAGGTGCACTAGTCAACCTCGCCTTCAGATCCAGAAATGCCTCTTCACACTTGGGAGTCCATTTAAACTTTGCTCCCTTCCTAGTCAGTTTGGTAAAGTGGGAGGAAATCTTAGAGTAATCCCGGATGAATTTCCTATAGTACCTGCTAAGCCAAGAAAACTACGAACTTCCATAGGAGTCTGCGGTTGCTTCGACTCTTGAACAGCTGCCATCTTGGCCGGATCTACAGAGATACCTTCTCTAGATACGATGTGTCCCAAAAATATTACTTCTGACTTCCAGAAATGGCACATCGAAAACTTAGCTTTCAGGACATGCCTCCTCAATGTTTACAATACTATTTCCAAATGACGCTTGTGCTCTTCCTCTGATTTGGAGTAGATGAGAATGTCGTCGATGAACACGAGCACAAACTTGTTCAGCACATCCCAGAAAACACGGTTCATCATATCCACAAAATAAGCTGGAGCGTTGGTTAGCCGAAAAGGCATAACCTGCCATTCATAAAAACAGTTGGGTCCTCTGAAGTAGTATTTGGTATACTGTCTTCAGCTACCCTTAGCTGGTGAAAACCCAAAGCCAGATCTAATTGGGAGAAAATGAAATCTCCATGAAGTTGATTGAAAAGATCGTCAATACGAGGCAAGGGGTACTTATTCCCAATGGCTACCTTATTCAATTCTCGATAGTCTACACAAAATCTTAAAGATCTGTCTGATTTGGTCGCAAAAACTACAGCAGAACCCCAGCTAGAACGACTAGGTCGGATCAATCCTCTTTCCAAGAAATCCTGAGTCTGCTTCACCATTTCTTCTCTCTCTAGGAGCTATCCTTCTACTTCTTTAAACCACCGGTATCACTCCTAGAACTAAGTCGATACGGAACTCAATCTTCCGATGTGGGGGCAAACCTTTGACTTCTTCGAAGACGTCTGGAAAATATCTGACAACTTCGATGGATCCCACTTCTTCTTGAGATGCCTCGATTCCATGCAAAAGACTACCCAAGTGAATTCCTGAACTAACGCAATTCACTTTTGCAATCCTTCCCAGTTCGGTTTCCAATGTCACGGTTCTCTCTTCACAATCAAAACAGCCTTATGTTGTCTAACCAATCCATTCACAAAATAAGGTCAAATCCTTTAAAATCTAATACAAATGGGACGCACGAGAAACTATGGGATAGATAAGAAATTTTTATACCTTTACAAATCATTTCTAACTTGGTCACTCCCCCTATGGGATTAGATACAAAAATAGGGCAGTCCACGACACTAGGGGTAAGATGACATTTCTCTACCGTTTCTAAAGAAATAAAACTAAGGGAAGCACCAGAATCAAACAAAAGTCTAACATAGATGCCATCTAAAAGCAAAGTACCTTCGAGAACGCCTTTGCCTTTCCCATCAGTAGAAGTTGACGGTCCAGCTTGAATAGAAAACACTTCGGTCGGTTGAGCTATGTGGAGAAGTGGGCAAGCTTTCACCATATGCCCTGGTTGCTGACAGTTGAAACACAAAGACTTCTGAACCATCGCAGAAGTGGGTCACCTCTGCTGCTGTTTCAGAGCTCCACCTCTAGGGCACTGCTTAGTCAAATGACCCTCCAGCTGGCACACATGACATTCGCGAGCTGCATTGTTGCCTCCAGGTTTCCTTTTACCCTACTTCTTCCAGTTCGGGTTTAATTTCCTTTTGTTCGGAGTAGAATTTCCACTCGGTGCTGCCACTATTGCCAAGGGTTTCTTTTCCATAAGCTCTTCATATCTCAATGTCATATCTACCAATTCCACAAATGATCCTTTGAGATGTGCATTCATCTTCTAATGAAATTCGGGCCTCATTCCAAGCACAAACATCTCGTTCTTCTTAAGGGCGTGTCAATAAGACCAGGTCCATAGCGAGACAATTCGTTGAACTTGGTTTCATACTTCGAAACTGACAAACTTCTTTGCTTAAGATCTAGAAAATTCCTATACAGTCGAGTCTTCCCTGCAGTAGGCATAAACTATTCTTCAAACACTTCCTTGAACTTGCTCCAAGAGATATCTTCCATGGGAATATTCATGGTAACTGCATCCCACCATGCAGCTGCTCCTTCATGAAGTTTCCATAATGCCATAACATGCTTCTGCTCATCCAACAGATCCAAACTCTTAAAAATCCGCTCACACGAGCACAACCAGGCTTGAACGTCAATGATGGACTCCGTACCCTTAAAAGGCTTTTCTCCGAGATTGGTAAAGTCCTCGCACAACACTGCAAAAATCACTCTAGGCGGTATTGGGTTTACAGCCTCGCCAGTTACCCTTCCTCCTTCAGCATTCGGACCTCTTCCATTTGTGATCGTCATGCTACTCACACCTCTGCCTCTTCTACCTCTGGAACTCATATTGGCAACTTGGACAGGTAACATAACAATCAGATAGGTATATATAGATATATCAAAATTTACAAATACGCACTCTCATTATGGGTATTAACCCAAAAAGCCTAGGTATTATCTCAACCTAGCTGCTCTGATACCAACTGTGATGACCCGCCTTTCATTTCATAGAAAGACGTATCGTAATTTAAAAAAATAGGTAGAAAAGAAATAGATAGAAAGAAATAACTAAATAATATTAGAATCTCACAACGGAACAGAAAAATATATATATTACATCACATAGATATTACTAGTATTCATCATACATCAGAGTTATTCAATTTTACAACATCACAGTAGACAGTCGTGATGACATACCTATACATTACATCCTAAAATGCAAATAGAGCTACTAACACAGCGGAATAGATATATAGATACGCCAAGTCTCCTGCCCTAAGTCCTTTCCAAAGTACGGCAAGCCAACCAGATCGCTTGGCTACTCATAAAAATTTGAGTACCCAAGAGTTTAAGAAAACAGAAATAACCTTTGGGTCGGACACGGGTCTGGTGTGAGTAAAGGGTTTAAGTTGTTTAACTTAAAAATCATTTAAGAAAAAAGGTATCTCGTAAAATTCTCCGCAAATAAACACGGACAAGTTTTTCCCTTACGATAACCAAAACATTTGATAGGAAATCCTGTTATATTATAATAGTGTCTAGGGTTTCCAAATAAATCGCATAGCCAAAATTGTTACATTCATTAAATTCCATCATAATAGGTATATAATCAAGTCCGATGTCACTTATTAAAGATTGGATTCCATACAATGGCAGGGCTACTGGGGTACCGCCCGTCACAGTATCTGGTATTGATCAGAGTACCAAGGATCTACCCTGATACCCTGCAACACAAGACCGGAGCTACCCCTTATTGGATAGTCCGAATAAGACAACCCCGCGGTTTTGGCCAATAACCACCCACATAGCCGAATAAAAAAGACCTCTAGACAGAGAAAAATCTTATCCTATTTAGGTTCTACCTACTGAGCCTTGCTGCACCTCCTCTGTTTTAGCCATTCTTGGTTGATGAGGCTTAAGGCTACGATTACCTTTATAGCACACATATCTTGGAATGCTCATCGTCCTCCAATGACAATGGTCTGATAGCATTCGTCCATACAAGTCCATTCCGGGTTCGAATGGAACCGAAGGCACTATCTCCGTTACACTCATTTTGGAATCACCCTCAGAGTTAACGACAAATAGCCCTTGCATTCTGAATCTTCATTCTCGATTTTCACTTGAGATTTCACGGCCTATCGCTTAATTTGGGTCGATGTGGTTTTTGGATAACAATTTGATATTCGATCCCGGTCTCATCGAAATCCAAACGTCTTCTTTTAAGGCCAATTTTTTTAAGTAAAACAATTTAATTCAATTTAGAATATCATACTCACACAAAAATTCATCATAGATAACTAAAACATCTCACATTAATCAACAATTCACTTCAGGTATTTCACATCATGGAATATCACAAATTAACAGACTGGAGATATTAAACAATTCAAGACATTCAATACAATTTAAACACCCATAAGCAAGATTAATTAATCACACAATTTATAATTAATTTAATTTAAAATAAATTAATTACTTATAACCCTTCTTAATTGTTATTAATTAATTACAAGCCATTTATTATTATTTTAATTAATTATTGGAATTAATTAATTATCATTTATAATTACTTAATACTTAATTAATTAAAAGTTTAAACCATTTATCTTAATCATTTACTCAATTATTATTTAAATTTCATTTAATTTAAATGTTTGGAATTAATTTATTATTAACATATGAAATAGAACTTTGTTTAAAACATTTGTCCTACTTTAACTATCCACTTAATTACACTATTAAATTTCAATTTAATAAATTGAAGAATTAATTTAAATAATAGGGATACAATAAAATATTCAAAACTTAATTATTTAAGTTAAAAATAAATTATTATATCACCTCATACTAACCTAACATTTAAATGAAACATTTACCATTAAAGAAGTGGGTTAAGAAAAATTGTTGTTGAAACTTGTTTTGTTTTTAAATTTAAAGACTGTTACCATACTAATGCATAGACCCAAGCCAAACCCAGTCCTTTCCCTTACTCAAACCCGAGCCAAAAGCCTTCTTCCCCAGCTGCTCGCGTACAAACCCGTTACCTCCCCGAGTCCAACCCGAGTCCCTACCTTCTTCCTTCTACTCTGATCCTATAGCATAACACAGATACACACAGATACGTGTGCAAGTCGACGACAATCTTCTCCCCCGATTCCGACCACCCAGAACTTCGAAACGACCTCCAAATCAAATCGAGCTATACGAAACCCACTAGAACGAAACTGATCACCCAAAACCTCCACACATCGCCACCTCCGGTCACCAGAAGCTTCAACACCTCGTCCAGAGCTTCACTGTAGACCTACGCTCCTATTTCCCCTACTTCGATCAAGTTCGATGCAATGACCATGACACATTGGCCTCGAAACCAACGTCGACCAAATCAGGGTTTTAAACACTAATTCATCGTCGACACACCACCACGATGGTCTAAAAATCTAAAACCATTTTTCCCAAGTTTCTCGATCTTCGAGCTTGCTCCGGCCACAATCTCGACCTCTTACCCTTCGCCGATCGCCAAAAATCGTGCAAACTCACGATTCCGTTCAATCGCAAATTCTCTTAATTTAAAAACTTAAAAAACTTGATATTTATATTAAAAATCATGGTTTTCAAACTCGAATTAGATTATATATGTGAAACTTGAAATCATGATAGTTGAAATGTTGAATGTTTTGAGTTTTACTGAATTTCTTTCTTCTCAGTATCTCTACCTTCTAATTATACTTAAAAATATTTTTAAATTTTAGTTTTAGTTAATTCAAAAAGATTTTGTTTGTACATCATAACCTATAAGAGATTAAGGAAAGAGAATTGAATTTTTTTGATCTTACTTAGTCTGTTGAATCAAAAACAGAGTCATGCATATCTATATACAGACATGCACACAATCATCTTCATACTTATATACATGCAAGCATATTATACGTTCATGCAACACTAAACAAGTCATTTCTATCATCAATCATCACATGCACAAGTCAATAAAGAGGTTTTAGCTTTTAAAAGTTGGGTTTACTCTCTGTATTGTTGAACAGAGGAATAGTTTTGAAAATATGGAAACTGGTTTTGATCTTTGAAAGAGCAAGCTTGAATTTGCAATTGTAATTTTATCTTGATCTTACTTGGTTGAACTTGAATTGAATCAGGAAGTTTGCTTAGTTGAACTTGAAAGAGTTGTTTAGTTTTTATTTTCTAAGTTTTAGTTTCTCTTTGGTTTGTGAAAATGAAAGGTAAAAGAAAGAATGGAAATATATATGCAAGTATTGTACAGCCTTGTTCTTTAAACCATTTTATTATTATTGTTAAAATGAAGAAAACCAATAAATTGACACTTGTGAATTTGCATGTTATATTTAGCTTACAATTGTCAAATACATGCATTTTATGCTTTTATATATTTTTATATTATATTTTCTATTTTTATTTATACATTTCTTTTTTACTTATATTTATATAATTTCAAAAGAAAATGATATAAAACCTATTTATACATTAATTAATAACTATATATACTTAGTGTTTCAAAATGTAGAGTTTTTAAACCAAATTTATTTTTAAGATATACATATAGAATTTCAAATCATAGTTTTATTTACAACTACATATATACATACATATATATATATATATATACACACAATAGTAATTAGAAGCACAATTATTTTTTGAAAAGAAAACGTTTCCAAATTTAAACTATTATATTAGGACAATATCAAATTAATATTTGCTTAAAAATTCCGGGTTATCACAATTTGGATGCAAAATTGGTTGAACTACCCCCCTATTCAGTAGGAGTGTAGGAAAATTGGATGAAAAATGTTTTGAGTTTTCAAATGATTGCCTTCATATAAAAATTGCAAGTATATTTAGGACGTGTACATCATATTTTAAAAAGGAGTTTTTAAAGAAGAAAAACATTCACATAGGAGGTACCGCTTAGAAATTCATGTACATGCATATATTTTATGTTGAATGATGCTTTGCAAAAAGACACGGATGGTTGCAAAAATTGGACGTACATAAAATGGATGTGATTGATGCGGAGAATTACATAGTTTTACCCTTATCGAATTTCACGGAGGAAATTTCCTAAAGGGTGGGAGAATGTAACACCCTGCATTTTTAGATAATAAAATAACCAAAATAATTACAAATGGTGAAAATGAGTGATTTTGGAATTATTAGAATATGGTCTCGAAACTTATACTTTTGTGTTCGTGGTGATTTTCTGATTAATTTACATATATGCTATACCTCGAACGGACTTCGTATGAAAAGTTATTGACATTTGAAGTACCGTGTCAAAAAATAATTATACGTGTAAATGTTCGTGAATATATTTGTTTATAAATATATGCATGTATAAATTCTAGAAATAACGCGCGTTTGAATTTCAAAATAGACGCGCATCATAAAGGAAATTAATCGACATCTACAATTAGTGGTAATTAATTAACATTAGTAGGCAATGTTAATCAAATCAGCAATTAAAAAAAATTAATTTGCATTAATTAGCAACGTTTGCATTTCAATATAAACATGTGTTATAAAGGGAATTAAATTTGCAATTGATGGAAATTAATTAGAATGAGTAGGCAACGGTTAAAGTTAATGTTTAATAATTTGATTTTCGCGCATTCTCAAGCGTTATTTTCTGAATCCAATGATTCGCAGCAAGCCTGTGACGTGATTGCACCAGATTAAATCTTAAAATCCGATGATTTGAGATCCCCAAACACCACTATAAATAGGACCCTAGGCCTAGCTATTCTCTTGCAATCAGATTTTCTCCCAATTGGGTTTATTGCCCGAGGCTGAATCCTAAATAGAAAATATTTCTAGAGAGAATATCTTTTTAATAAAAATATTAGACGCCTTAGAAAGGGATTCAAGAAGGCCATGTAGCAAAGCTAAGGACGGCAGGTGAGTGGATTTAAATTATATACGTTTTATGTTTATGATATATATTATCGTTATCTTATCTTTAAATAATTAAATCAGAATTTATTTCAGTAACTAGTTCTACTAATTAGTTATGCTGAAACTGTAAATTTTAAGAGAAGTGAACTTATATTTAAATGTTATTTATATGGAAAAATAAAGGAATCCAATTAAATATAAGTAATATTAGGCTTAGAAGTTGTAAAAAAAGGCATAAGCCTAAAACTGATAAATTTACAGTAAAGTATGTTAAAACGGGAGAAATGAATAAAAATGGGAAATCTAATAACTTGATTTGAAAATTAGTGATGGATTAGTTGGTTGGTTTAAAAAGAGTAATACATTTCCATGGTTTAATATTGTAGAATAATAATAAACGTAATTGTAAGAATAAAAGCAAGAAAAGTGGAATTAATGCAAAATAGAGACATCACTTTATTTTGCATTACCCACTAATTAAGGAAACAATAAAAGATATATCTTACAGTTATGATTTATTATTTATAGCATTATTTAGTATTAGAATATGGAAATAGATTTTTAGTACAGTTTTATAGCCAACCAAATAGAATAGAACTACTTCCTAAAATAAAGAGAATAACATGGACCATTAAAGAAATTAAAGAAGAAGAAATAATCAAATAAATTATTTGAAAAGACTAAAAACAATATTAAACAGAAGATCTGCATTTATTGCGCAGATAATAGAGTAAAAAGTAAAACGGTTATTATGATAAGTAATTTATGACAGTTGGGCATAGTCTCATGCTAAGACTGTCATATAATATAAGAGAACCAAAGAGAATTTAGTATCATAATAAAACAAGACAGACTAGAATAGAAAAGAGACACTTGTAATTACATTTATAACATGTAGGTTGTAAAAGAAAGAAAAGAACATAAAAGTGGCAATTGCAAGTATAATTGTAACACATAGGTTATAACTAAAAAGAAAGAAATAAAAGAGGCTTATTTTATCAAACTTAGAGCTTGGATTAAATTAATAAGAAAAATAATAGAAGTGGCTCATACCAGCAGCATTCTCTTTCAGGTCTAGAACTGATGGTCTCACACATAGGTCAGACTGAGCTTGCTGATTAGGGTAAATAAGTAGCCAACGGAATAAGGAAAGTAAACTAAACACATAATAAAATATTAGACGAATGGTCTAATAAAATGGTAAGATGCGCTTGGAGTAGCCCAAAGAGAATCTAGATAAAGAGCCTAAAGAAGCAGTTTGTCATAGATTTTTAGTAAAGAAAGAGCATGTCCAACATAGTTATTTTGGGCTAGAAGGAAGTACGAGACTTTAACGGGACATGAGGATACTCTAGGATGGCCCTCTGTGGTAGGCCTAACGACCCTTCGAGTTAGGTCTGTAGGTGTTTCATCAAGAGAGCATGCCCTGACTGCTTTTGCATTGTAGGCCTAACAAAGCGGACCTTTGTAGGCAGTCAAAAGATTGACGATGGAGTAGGATATTCATACGACACCATACTCCTAGTTACGAGTAGGTTTTAGTGGGCAGGACCCAAAAGGATAGTCGAATGCAAAGATCAAGCCATCACCAGTCAGAGTGAGTTCGGAGAAGACTAGAGCTAAACCAACAGGCCAATGATTCTTTCACTATCGAGACATTGGATGAGGGGCGCAGCCAATTGGATGTTAAATTATTTACAGTAGGGCACAACCATTTAGCTCTTGAGAGATCTTTCGATTAGTTGAGGGGGGCTATGTGGGGCCATAGCCACGATGAGAAAAGAGACAGACCAAGTAGAATATCTATATTGTAGGCCTAACGAAGTGGACCTTTACAGATATAGAAAATCCCCGACCGAGTTCCTTACAAGGTAGACATTGTTGGTGGAATTCAGGGAGTAGACAGAACGATTATGTGTAGTCCACAAGGTACATTTTAAGTTACATACATTAGTGTATATTAAGTCTAGAGGTTCAGTTTCTCTTTCAACATGGTGAAATGAAGTTCTTGCCAATTTTGCTTCTGCACAAACTTGACATTTATAGTTGGAATCTATTTTGCATTTTGATATAAAGTCTGGATTAATCAATTTTCGTAGTGTATCAAAAAAATTTGTGGCTTAATCTAGAATGCCATGGGCTATAAGAGTCAACGATATAAGCAGAAGATTCAATTTTATTTATATCATTGTTTAGTACAACAGTGATTACATTTGCTTTAAATAAACCATCACTCACATAACCTTTCCCTACATACACTCCATTCTTTGAAAACATAGACTTCAGATGTAAAGGTGAGTTTGAAGCCGTGCTTGTTAAGCAACGATCCGGAAATCAGGTTCTTGTGACTCTGAAACATGAAGAACATCTGCCAATGTTCTTTTTCAAAAGTCGATTTCAGTACAATCATTCCCTCGCCTTCGACCTTTGATGCGGATGAATTACCCATAAAAAGTTATTCATCCTCAGTAGTGATTTTGTAGGCTGTAAACGTCCACTTATTTGCACATATGTGTCAAGTGGCTCTTATGTCTACAAACAATTCCTTCGAGTTACCAACAAGGTTGCATTTGGACACTTTTGCACATAAGTCCATACCATACACGCCTTCTGAAATATCATCCATGTTTGCTTCTGATTTATTTTTCTTGGATGCACAACATTTGGCTGTTTTGTGCACTTTCTTTCCACAACTATGGCATGAACCCTGAAATTTCTTTGATTTTTTAGGAGCATGCGCACTTTTCCTTTTGTTGGGTTTCTCTAACTCGATTATATTTGCCCTGGCAATCATAGTATGCGAAGTCTTCTTCTTAGATTTCCTGTTATCTTCCTCAATTCTCAATTGAACTACAAGTTTCTCCATTGTCATCTCTTTGCGCTTATGCTTAAGGTAGTCTTCGCATCAATCATTCGGAAGTCGAGAAACTTACCTGCTATGAATTTCTTCATGCCAGCATTTTCAGTTTTGTACTTCCTATCCAATGTTGTTCAGAGTTCCTTGGAAGTTCGAGCAGTACATTATACATTGTATAGACTGTTGTCGAGTCCTTTGAGAATGTAGTTCTTGCACATAAAATCTGAACTCTTTCAGATATTCAGGGCTTCTACTTTATTTGCATCGGGTTCCAGTTCTGCGATTATGGGAGCGTCTTCGGTAAGAAACTTTGCAAGGCCCAATGTCATGAGATAAAACAACATCTTTTGCTGTCAACGCTTAAAATCTATCTCTATGAACTTTTCTGGCTTGTTGAAACCACAGTCGCAGACTGATTGGTAGTTACAGTTTATGTTGGTGCAGAATTGTTGCTTTGCCGAGACATCATCGTCTACAGAAACAACCAATATTGTTTCAAGATTGTTGTTTTATTGTAATGCATACATAATTGCATTAAACTGGGAGTTACAGAAAATAGAGTATGAGATAAAATACAGTACCGTGTTAGATTGTTCGAGTACAGAATAATCTGTTTCCTTGAAAAAATATTACTTCCTCTACAACGCCTAATAATATCAAACAATTGTTTCTCAAGATGAAACGAATATGTCTCTGCAATGCTGCGCAACAATCATAGAGCAATGACGAACTCAAGAGAAGTTACGTAAGAACATAATTTTGTGGAAGAAGAAGAAGTGTAGAAAAACTAAGTGTTTTCTCCGTTTTGCTTCTACCTATATATCTTAGTGGGGAGGTGTCTATGCAGTAACAGGTGCATATTTGAATGGTTGCGACATTCGGAAAGGTTGCAACCTTTTACTAAATGAAGCGACCTTATATTACTGCTGTTAGAAATGAATTTTTAAACAGTCAAAAAGAAATACGTCTGGTCTGAACAGTCAACTGCTAAGTGTTTCTAGTACGCCTCAAACGTTCATTCGTCCACACCGTGAAAGCAAGATGGTGCGTTGCGCCACTCACTAAGATGGTCATGCTTGCTAATGCCTAAGATGTTTATTGTATTCTAGTATGAGGGAGTACTGATATTTCAAGGTATTTATTGTCTCACGTTTTCCAATGAAATGCTGATCCATTTCTACCGCACATGTTAACGCTACTCATGTACTATTATAACATAATACAGCAAAATGCATATAATTTATAAACCAACCCTGGAACCTAAAAGATCTATAGCCATAGCGAACATTTAATGTCTTTTTTTTGTTAAAATTAAGAAATCAACTGAGATTTGAAACTAATTCATATTTGTTTGAGCATGCATACCAAGTTAAAAATCTCACCAGTTGTATTGAACTATTTACATACATACGTATGTATAACATCTAGATACTTAGGGTTCCGTAAAACATCAAATTTTGGTTTGGTAAATTTAGGACGAAGCCGACCATGATTCCAACGTACAGTGCAATTTGGCAAGGCAATCAATACCGCAGTTGGCAGGACCTAATAACCAGCACCAGAACAATAACTCAATTACAACGTAAATTAAGCGACATTGTTAAATAAACAAAAGCTTGCAACAGTGGTCCTTGGGTAAGAAAGACAAAATAACTAGGGAAAAAAATAGTTTTTAATTGATAAAATTACGCATTCCATGCAAAGCCTAAAGAACTATATTTTGTAAAGCCAGTAGCCAGATTAATATTTCTTTCATCAATCGACCTAATTAAGCGAACCTAAAAATCAAGGCAATGACAAGGAGGACTTCTTTTACACACACATAACAAGAACCAAGTATTCAATGAAAAGTGTCAAGAGATTTGAGTAGTAGGAGTAGCAGCTTCTTGTATATATTTGACGACATCAGCACAGCAAGTTAGTTTATCAGCCTTGTCATCAGGAATTTCAATGGAAAACTCTTGCTCAAAGGCCATCACCAGCTCTACCCTATCCAAGCTATCCAAGCTCAAATCCTTTTGAAAGTCCGCAGTTTCCGTAACCTAATTATGAATTCAAAAAATGGATATGCCATCAGTGGCTATATGAGCTCCAAATTCCAAAAATAAAAAATTGTATAAATGGAAATAAAATGTTATAGGACAAATTTTTATTTTAAGCTAAGAAAAAAAGTTTATTTTAAATTTAGACATCGTTCGAAACTTATTATGCCAATAAGCCTCCTTTTCACTATTTAGCATTTTATACGTAGTGCATTTTCAGCAAGCACAAATTTTTAATTTTTACTAGTGCAAATTCAAGGTGCGCAAGCTATGCTTTTTTCGTAGGCCTAAAATGAAATTTATCCTAAAAGCTGTGTAAAATGTGGTTTTTGGGTATTGTATCTAGATATAGCCCAATATAGGAGAAGCTTGCTGCCCAATATGGATCACAGAGTTTACTAAAAATGCATATATAGCAGCATTCTTTATGTACCAAATCTAAGAATTTTACATCTTTTGCCCTATAAAGTGCATGAAAGCAAGTGATCCTGTATGTATTATCATAGCAATCCTTTCCAACCAATTCACACCTTAGGGTCTATCAAAGATTATATTTGGCTACGCTTATGTCTAGGCTACCAAGTTAAGGTCGCAACCAACAAGGGGTATTTGCCTTGTATGGTAGGTCTGTTGAATCCTTTGAGGTCCATAGACGGATCCTGATTTTTGATTTACCCGGTTTTCTTGCCTCGTATGGTAGTAGGTCTGTTGAACTCTTTGAGGTCCATAGACGGATCCTGATTATTGATTTACCCGGTTTTCCTAAAACAGGATAAACATTTCTGTTACAATAAATAAAATATGCGATCATATTCACATGAGATAAAAGTTAGGATGGATGGGATTAAAAGTGCAAAGATACCCGGCTTTCGTAAAGTCGAGTTCTATTTCTCTCCTTATAAAAAGAAACTCCAAAAGAAACACTCCTGGAGTCCTCTTCCTGCCTAGGCACATGTAATGTCTTCCATCGCCTGATACTTTACGGGCAATGGCCATAAAACCAACTAAGTACCCTCTCCTTATAAGCTAGCTTTTGGGGGTGGGTTCTACCTATTCTGGTTCATTACAAATGGCAACCCATCCACTGGTAATGCTCTAAGGATCATTGCCTGTCTTTGGTATAAATGGTGAACTCTGAGTCTGGATGGCAGTTTTGTAACTACATTGATCAACATTATACTACTGAAAAAATATAAAATGATATCTCTTATGTCTTAGGGTGACGCACTATTATCACTGAGAGACTATGGGACAAATTTATCCGCAAAAGAATTGAACATCAAGAATACAAAAACCCAATAAAATGCAAGTACTGTAAGCATACCTTGCTTGCATCCATTTTATCAAAATTCTTAACCAACTCAATAACACGAGCAGTTAACCGATCCGAGCTTTTATTGTTTGACAAAACACACATATCTCGCTTCATCAATCTATACAGAGGTAGCTTACATTCAGCAAACTCACTAGCTTTTGTTGAGAATCGAAGGTGCCTTAGAACAAGATTTCTGATATGCTGCATTCTGCTGATAACTGCAATAGTTGAACATGTAAGACGTCACCAATAGCAAACAAGTTTAATATTTATTTCCATGACATCATCCAGACAAGTTTGGGTTTAAAAGTCAAGCTCAAAAGCTACATCAATCAATCTTCATTGCGTTTGGCGCACCCAAAAATATCGAGTATGCTGCACTGATCAGGATTTTGGTTGTAAACCGTGTATTTGAGGGAGGGAGGGAGGGAGGGAGGGGGAGGGGGAGGGGGAGGGAGGGAGGGGGGATGGGGAGGGGGAGGGAGGGAGGGAGGGCGAGAGCGAGAGCGAGAGCGAGGGAGGGCGAGAGAGAGAGAGAGAGAGAGAGAGATGTGTAAACATGTTTGAATCATAATATTTGACAGACTAGTTAAATTGTAAAAATTATAATATAATTACATGTAAGATGTGTGAAGTACTTGATGTCCAAAGAGCATATTAAGATAATAAACATTCCGAAGCAAGCTCTATTATTTCACATTTAAGCTCAATATATACTAGGCAACAGATGGGTATAATAGTTACATGGGACATGCGCAAAAAGCCTATTCTATTAACTTATGTTGGAAACCAGTAAATTCATCTACTTTGAGCTACGTAAGGTTACCAAAGCTGGAATGAAGTATTGCTGTATCAATGTCAAATTGATTTTATTAAATGTTGAATACGTATGCCGAACAAATTTCAAGTTCAATGATACGAAAAAAACTAAAACTTCAAAGCAAGAACAAGATACTGGCTTATTGTGCAGTTTCCTTAGATAAGCAGAGACCAGCGTATACAGCCTAATGGACGCCCTAAAAATATGCTGAGAGTTTAGAATAAGTCATTACTGTATAGATTACTACTTTCGTTGAAATAAATATGATAGGATGTTGTGTAAGGCTCCAACAAATGAATAAAACGAACAAATTGGTTAGACAATCTACCTTATTTTGTACCATAGGTGACCTAAAATTGTTAAATGTACTAAATGTGTGTCAAACAATTGGCCGCTTTGTGCTCTTGGACAGCTAAATTTGTGTTATGCTAAAGGTACCTCTATTCAAAATTACAAACACCATATAAAAATTTGACAAAAGCATGTAAATATACCATATAAGCATTTATGTACATTTTCTCCATTCACTTTCTAGAGCATTTGCACTTTATTGATTTGGCAAGCTGAAAAGTGGGGATTTCAATTTGCAAGGATTTTTGTTGTTTTCTCTAGCTTCTACTGCAAATCTATGCTCAAACTTGCAGCTCAAAGCACGCACATAAACACAAACAATTTCACTACATGTCAGCTACTTTATCTCCAATCAATACACATGTAGTGCCCCTAATTGACTTCTATTCTTCCCTCTTCAAAGAGCTCGACTGCTTAAAATAACACAAGCATCTAAACTCAACTAAATGATGGAATATTCTACTGCGTGTTAATTAACGCATTAATAAAATGCAAAAAGAACTTCAGAGCATTTAAGTCACACGCATAATCTAATACAAATATTAGATGACAATATTAGGATATAACACTGGAAGAGGGGAAAAAACTTTAAGGTCGACTAGAGATAGAAACCCTAATTTTAGGAGCCGTACCTCTTTGGGCTGACTAGAGAATCGGAGACGCCGAGAATGAACTGGGCAAGGACAATGAAAAGAAATAATTTTCTAGGGAAAAATATGTGTGAAGGATGTCCAAAAATTAAATAATAGAAACCACTTCAATCATCCACTCCCTAGCTAAGATATCCAAAAATAAACGACTTTGGTTATGTGTAAGTGAGCAAGGTAGGAAATAGAATAAAATCTAATTCTAAAACATACTTATTTTCAAGACAGTAGTAAATGAAATGTAGACTATGAATAAAAATGTTTTATCAGTTTTAGCTAAAGAGTCGATAAGATAAGATATTTAATTAAACTTAAAATACGAATGTAAACCAATATTTTTTTAATCTCGTTATTCTTCCAGCGAAAGAACGATAATAGTAGTTAATTATATTTGACTATATCACATTATTCTCTATTACATTTGGTTTCATCATTCTTTATTTATTTTGTAAGTTACAAAGTATTAAAAATATTATTCTTTTGGTATGTTAATCTTAGTTAATGTTGCACAGTTTTTATAAAAAAATGAAAATCTAATTACAATTTAATTCGATAACAGCTTATACGCAACTATAGTTGGATTCATATGAATCGATGAAGCTCTAAATGAGAAGAAAAGGATCGAATGTGAAGAATATGGATGAAGAATTTTTGACTTCCCTAATTGAAGAGAGAGCGAGAGGAAAAGTCAGGTTATGATTTCGAGAAAATAAAAAACTATGAAAAGGTGTGCGTGGATGGATGAGTGAAGTATTTGATTAGATGAGCAGATAAATGGATGAGAGAGGATATCTAGATGGGTATAAATAATATCACCCTTGTTAAGAGATTTTGATTTTTCCCTTGTAACTCCTATTCAAAATTACACATACCGATTATGTCTCTTTCCCCTTTCTATCACATTCACTAACTACCTCACCATACTTTCTATGTTAAAATGAACTAGCTAAGGGAAATAAAAAGATAAAATTTTTGAGGAGAAAATAAATGTTAAGGGGATATTGATTCTCGCATTATTACATTACTGTGGACATTTTCGTACATAGCATAGTGAATACGAAAAGACGGTAAGGAGCATGGAAACGGTCGGAATGTGCATAATAAAATTGTCATCGAGTAATCATAAGGGCAAGATGAAGTGTTAGGGGAAAACTTGACATAGTCGGAAAATATGATCAGAGCACTTGAAAAATGTTTGTAAGGTCGGGACATGCATAAAAGTCGAAACCGCTTCTGTATCTGAGCTATGAATTGAAAGATATGATCATCTTAAAATTTATTCATCACCTAACCGACTTGGGTCTTAACTTGAAGAGCTACTACCTACTTCAGGAAAATTGAATATTTAGAGGCATTGGAAATACTTTACTTAATGGTACGAAGCTAATAGTCCAAGTTTCATTCAATTCTGACTTGAAATGAAGGAGTTATAGCATAAAAGCATGTGTAGCCCAATGTTAAAAACTTGTGCCTTTCAGCCATTCCACTCAAATCCGAGTCCTGGCAAGCACATTATTTTCATGGAGCATAAGTAGTGGTCCAGTATGAAAGGGAGTGCGGATTAATGATCTTAAAGCTAATTTAACACTAGATGGAGGTGAATAGTGTTTAATGGATTCTAAGACTTATATGGACTAAATTAAAATTATGACACAAACAAATGCAGAACTTAATCGCAGAACAATCACAGAATCAAATACAGATGCAGAAAGTAAATAAAAACAGTAAAAGGAAAGAACATACAGGATTTTATACTGGTTCGGAGTTACCTTACGTCTAGTCCTGCACTAAGACAAACAGCTCGTATAGATTTTTGTTATACCAATGTCGAGATTACAATCCGCATTTTCTAACGGCCTTGAGGTACCCTTCTGTCTTCAAGTCCGAGGCAAACTCTCTTGATTTACGGGACACAAGATCACCCAATTGATTTCCAAGCATAACCACACCTTATAGAGAGACTAGATAAACTTTTGATTCCAAATTGATCCTATAACTCCGAATAGCACTTTGATCTTCGAAAGAGGCCAGAGAATCAAACAAGACTTAGATTCTAATTTGATTCAATTGAGAATTCAGCAGAATTTCGGCACGATCTTAAAAATATGAAAATTTTAGAATATGGATTTGTGGAGAAGGAGTGAAGAAAATAAGAAAATAGTTAGTTAAAAAATTTGTTTGTGAAGGCTATTTATAGACCAATAACGGTCATAACCATTCGTGAAGAGATTTAAACGAATAGATACTTCTTTTAAAATTGAAACTTTTGAATTTAACGGCCACCATGTCGACATGGGGTATCACATGATGTCGACATCCCTTAGTTAAAAACAATGTAAAATTTGTTTTGAAAATGGTATTGAAAGGAAAACAAGATAAAATGATTCTAGAGTAAAATAAACTAATTTTCCTATGTTTTAAAATAAAGAAGAGTAGAAAAATATATTTTTAGAATATATATATAAATTTGATTTCAGGTCTCAAGTGTGTGTGTATATATATATATAAAGAAAAATTTAAAAATCAGAAGATAGTTTTAAAAATAAACGAAGTTTAAAACAAGAGTTTAACAAAAACAAAGAATATTTAAAAATCAGAAGATAATTTAAAAAAAAATGAAGTTTAAAACAAGAGTTTAACAACAACAAAGAATATTTTAAGGCTAAAACATCCTTTTGAAAATCATTTGAAAAGATAATTTTTAAAGCTAAAACATTTTGAAAAGCAGTTTTGAAAATCATTTTGAAAATGCATTTTGAAGTAGTTTTGCAGGCTTCTTCCTACAGAATATTTCATCACATAAGGACTCGAGAACTTGTACAAAACCAGGATGTTCGTGGGTTTGTAAACCACTTGTCGTAGGTTTTTAAGCTACTTGTCATGAGTTAGTAAGCCACTAAGAAGGTAGAAATGAGTTTCATCCCAAATAAAATTTGGAATGAAGATTTCCATGTTATTATGAAGTTTTAACAAAACTAGACACTTACCTTGAATCTTGATCTTGATACTCATGAGTCTTGATTTCTTTATTCTTGATCTTTAAACTGTACGATCTTCAATAATCAATACCTGCCTTATATATATCCTGCATAATAACATTCATATATATATATATATATAAACAATATTGTTAGTATATAAATTATATTAAAATAAGTTACAAAGGTTGTTGTCATCAAAACCACTATCTCCAGTTCCTAACAATCTCCCCTTTTTGGATGATGATAACCTTATAAGATATACTTACCACTTCGATCATACCATAACTACCCCTTACGCCAACAACTTCCCCTTACTCCAAGCCTACTATTTTACATAACTTCTCCCCCAATGTCATCAACAAAAATAACCTGTAAACCTTGAATTTAACAGAAAATGAGATAAACAAACATATGACATAAGAATAATAACTACGTATGAGTGAAATATAGCATCCTAAGTTTAAATGGAATTCAAGATTTTATACACCAAAGATTTTTTTTTTAGAAGAACATTAATTAAGATAACACTTATATGCAAATTAACAAACCAATATACAATCTAGGAAGAGAAAAACGAAAAACGCTTAACGAGGCCCCTTAACTATTGGTGATTTATGGACCGAACAATTTGGATAGTGAAGACAAAAGTTTCCATGTTGTTCGACCAAATTCCCATTAGCGTCAAAAAGGACCCCTCCAACGCAAATCATGCATCATCTTTGTCCATATGAACATCCGAATTCGGCAGAGGATGTTCTTCTTCTTGATCCTCTTATGGTTCATCTAGAGGCTCTTCTTCTTCAGAATCCATGGCTTGTGATGATTCTTCGATGACAATGGGATTGGTATGGTTATCCATAAGAATTTTTTTTAAATTCCTAAGGATTCTGCCTTGCCTATCCTGTTCTCTAGCCATTCGTAGTTGACTCACTTGAATTTCCATCATCATTTGAAGCAAATCTTTCATCTTCTTTTGTAATTTGATATCGTACATGTGTGGAACGTTTAAAAGGAACAAAATGAGGAGAAGTAAATGAAGAAGGTTCATTATCAGAGGAGGAAGCCATTACTTTGTTGTTTTAGAAGTTTATTATAGAGAATAGAACAGAGAAAAGGAGTAAAAGTCGAAATATATAAATATATAACCAAATAACTTCTTTTAGAGGGAAATTTAAATTTGAAAATTTTGGCTTGTATGTCGACGTAGGGCGATGGGTCATGTCGACATACCTAGTTCAATTTTTGAGAAATTTTTATTTATATTAATTATTAACTATACTTGTATTATTTATAATTTATATTTCAGTTAATGAACATATACCTAATTCTCTTCTAAATTTAGTAAAGTTTTGTTCATCTAATGGTTTGGTTAATATATCAGTAATTTGTTTTTCAGTATTAATATATTCAAGAGTTATGACTTCTTTGCTTATATTATGTCTAAGGAAATAATGTCTAATATCAATATGTTTTGTTCTAGCATGATGAGTTGGATTTTTAGATAGGTTTATTGCACTAGTATTATCACAATAAATTGGTGATTTAGTTATAGTTAATCAAAAATCTTATAAAGTTTGTTGCATATATATAACTTGAGACAAAATAAAGCAGCAGATATATATTCTGCTATAGTTATTGACAAGGATACTGTGTTTTGCTTCTTACTAAACCAGAAAACCAGAGAATGTCCTAAAAAGTGACAAGTTCCACTTGTACTTTTTCGGTTTGATTTACAATCAGCATAATCAGCATCACATATGAAATTAAATAAAATACATCATTTTTAGGGTAAAATAAACCATAATCTAAAGTATGTTTTATAAATCTTAAAAAAAACAGCTTTTAAGTGAGTTTCTTTATGTTGAGATTGGTATCTTGCACAGAGACAGATACTATGCATGATGTCAGGACGACTTGCTGTTATATGAAGCAGCGAACCAATCATTCCCCTATATTTGAAAATCAAAAGATAGTTTTAAAAACAAATGAAGTTTAAAACAAGAGTTTAACAATAACAAAGAATATTTTAAGGCTAAAACATCCTTTTGAAAATCATTTGAAAAGATAATTTTTAAAGTTAAAACATTTTGAAAAGCAGTTTTGAAAATCATTTTGAAAAATCATTTTAAAGTAGTTTTGCAAGCTTCTTCCTGCAGAATATTTCATCACATCAGAACTCGAGAACTTGTACAAAACCAGGATATTCGTGTGTTTGTAAGCCACTTGTCATAGGTTTGTAAGCTACTTGTTGTGGGTTTGTAAGCCACTAAGAAGGTAGGAATGGATTCCATCCCAAATGAAATTTGGAATGAAGATTTCCATGCTATTATGAAGTTTTAACAAAACTAGACACTTATCTTGAAATCTTGATCTTGATACTCATAAGTCTTCAAACTTTATTTCTTCATTCTTGATCTTTATACTGTACAGTCTTCAATAATCAGTACCTGCCTTATATATATCCTACATATATCTAGACGATAGTGTTAGTATATAAGTTATAATAAAATAAGTTACAAAGATTGTTATCATCAAAACCACTATCTCCAGTTTCTAACATAGTAAGGAATCCAACTGTTGAGTGCCTAATCGTTTCCAATGTAAGAAAGGGAAGAAAAGGAGAGATGACAAAACATTAGGAGCTCTTGAGAGGAAGCAAAGGCAAGCTCCCCTCTCTTTGTTCGACACCCAAGCTTTGGGTATCGAATAGGAAATCTTGTTTAATACCCAAGGAATTGAACAAGATCTCTTGCTCGGTTAAGAGGGGTGGCGTTGTCTAGAGATCGGACCAAGGTAGAGAAGCCCACCGGACCAAGCTAGTACTAGACGTACCGAGCCATGTGGCTTGGTATCATACCGATCCAAGCCTAGGAGGAGTCTGCCGAACCGAAGGAGGGCCAAGCCAAAAAAGATAGCATACAAACTTAGCCAGCAACATGTCCGTATTCATTCTACCATACCAACCTACCACAAACGGAGATCCAAGTCAAACGGAGCGAGTTGTATATGGAATGAAATCTCCTTAAATTAGGAAATAATTAACTACATTTGGTATATTCAGGAATAGTCCCTCTAGGGGAATTATACATGGAAATTTCTCAACTTACCGAATTAATCACATAATCTCTTCACTCCCATAAATACCAAAACATCCAATAACAATGAGAGAGAATTCTAGAGACCCAAGCTTACAACAATAACGGTAGATAGGACAAAGGAAAGCAGGAACAACCTAGCAGGTGCAGCCTAGCAGAATAAGCTAGTAGGAGCAGCCTGGTAGGATCAACTAGCAGAAACAACCTAGCAATTACATATAGTAGGAATAGCCTAGCAAGATCAAGTAGGAGGAGCAGCCTAGCAGTGATAGCAAGCTAGAACTAACAGAGATAACCATATTGGAATAGGTAGCAAAGAATAGCCAAATAGGAATAGCCGAACAGACTTTCTTGAGCTATATCTTACTTTCTATTGAGCTTTAGATCATTGTAACTTGTATCTCAGACATTAGTTTAAAGATCTATATGAAAAATAGCGAAAACGGATAGTAGATGTAGGCACATTCTAGTCGAACCACTATGAATCTTTGTGTTCTTTACTTTACTGTAATTTACTTTCTACATAGCCTATATGTGATATGCTCTCCAAAAATCAATCCTAATACAACAATTGTGCTATACACCCCATATTCACGACTTTACAGTAAATAGATTGGAGTTGTTTGCCTAATTTTTATGCAAATATTTTTAGTACTTTCACTGAGAAATGATTTTCAAGATGCCTCAGGAATCAAATAAAGGTTGGTGGAATGCCCATGCAAACCAACCAAACAACTGCTAATTAGGTTGATCAATCAGTAAGTGCACCGGTGCTAATAGACAAAACTACCAACCTGGATAAAGTTGTGGCCAAGCTATATGATGTTTCACTGCCTAACATTAAGAAATGGTAGACCGACTTATGACACGATTGGGGTAGGTGCAAACTATTGGTCGCAACACTTGAACACAAGGGTGATCCCAGTAGGGGATCTAGAAGACGAAGGGGGTTGCATCCTGACAAAAAAACGATCAAGAAGGTCTAAGAACTGGAAGAAGGAATGAGAAGGGAGGAAATAGGCAATAGTTCAGGCCGAAGCCAGGCCTAGGAAGTGGTTTAGGCTGAATCAAAAAGGATGATGTTGAACCAGGCCAGTTGTAGCACACCTTGCTTATTCCCTCATCGAAATCATGGTCAATGGAGGATAAAATGATCACTGGGATTTATTTAAGAGCCATAATCATGCTTGTAATTGAAGATTGGGTCATTATAAAAAAGATGAAAGATATTGTCCCCCATCCCCAAATGGAAAGCTCGAGCTATCATTGACAGTCACCTAAACTGGAGGATAGGATGACCTGAATCATTAGATAATTCATTCAAACGTGAGCAAGTGGAGTGAAGAATTGAAGCTTAGCTTATCATTACCTTCTCCCTAGAGATAGGACTACTAGGGACCCTAGAGATTTCAGGATCTGTGAGCTAGCAAAGTACACGGGGTTTGAATGCGCAGCATCAGGAAGGCATCCTAGTATAGCTTCTAGAGAAGAGTTTAGTAGTGATTATAAATGATGATGGAAGATATGGTGGCTCCTTTTCTAGCTATTATTTGTAGATAATGGAGAATTCTTTAGACTCATGGAGCAAGCAACACCAATGCAGTTCCAGAGAGACCAAGTCTGGGGTTTTGTTCGCAACCCATCAAAAAAGGATGCCAGAGAGCAAGTAAAGTAGGAAAGGGCCATCGAAATCTGGACTTCCACAAACTAAGCAGAGGAAAGCTCAAATCAAATCAAACCGATGTAGAACTAATCAGTACCAGACCAATGGTATAGCTTATACTAGAGCAAAAGAGGATATCTCACCAGAAGTCAATGTTAATGTTGGAACCACACACTTGGCTGTCGAAACAAGGCCACTTGAGTTCATACCGACTGGTACACAGATGGTTGATTCGTTGCTTAGGGGCACGATGTGACCCATCAAGCAAACTAAAGGAGCATTCCAATAGTGGAGAAAGTCACCGGGCTAATGTGTCGAGTTTAGGCAAGCATAGTAGGAGACCAAAGCTTGATAAGATGAACCGTAACAAGTTCGCTTCAAACATTGGATTTGCAGTCAACCCCAGATTTTAAGACACTATCATGGAACTAAACATAGGAAAAACCAATCCTTGAACACATTTTAGGCCCTACATTTATCATATGGAAGCAGTTGAGCTACGAAGGGAGAGGACTTCATTGTTTACCTCCATTTATGTTACACTTAAAGACAATTTAGTTTAGTCGTTTGAGGCATGTAACATCCCCCACTTGGAGGCCCAAAATTAACGACTACGGATGCTGCAGTCATCCACAGTTATTAATCTTCGACGACCAAATACGATAATGTTAGATAAATTGATATACCAGAACACATGGATATGGAAAATTTTAAAATTTTAAAACAACTTTCACATTCCATTCCAAACTCATTTCAACATTCTTTATATAATCCCACAACATTAACCAAATTCGAAAAAACTATAATTATTTCAATATATTCCATAAGCAACATATGAAGTTGCCTTCTTGGGGATCAGAGTGTATAATAGGCAATAAACAGCTTTACCTTAACAAAACAACACGGCAGAATCACATGAGAAAGAACTTAAATAACTACATGCTTTCTACACGACTCTGGAAACTTTTTCATCTTAAGAGGTACCTGAAAGCCTCAAATCTCAAACTACTCAAAATCAATTGAGTATCCAAGAGTTTAACGAGAAAACATAAACTTCAAGTCCGACATAAAGCCTGATGTGAATAATAATATACGATCCCAAATCATTTAGATATCTAGTGAGACCATGCCGCTTAGCGGAACAGTTTCGCCTTACTAATATCTTAAAACCTTTATAACCATTTTTTATGCCCTTGTATCCACAATGGTTAATTCAATTCAAAATATTATTATGTTATGATATGAAAAACAATTGAATCAATTCTGGATTACTCATCCCCAATTCATTTTGACTATCTATCATAATTATAGTTTCTAGGATTATTATTAACTTAATATTTTCATGGGCTAACTAATAACCGGTTAAACTTTTATGGACTCCCTATCCAATTATATAGTTTTCATGAGATTATTATGAACCTATTGGTAACTCCAATATCATTTCTTTTATTATAGTTTTCATGAGCCGACTAGGAACTTATTAACCAACAGTCAATATCTTTCTTTTACCTTAGCTTTTATGGGATAACTAGGAATCTATAGACTATCCGTCAATGTTTCATTTTCTTATCCGGATATAGTTTAATTGGTTTACTATAAACCAGTCTAACTGACATCTTCAATTTTACATAGTTTTCATGGGCTAACTATAAACCTATTAGCTCTTACTAATATTATTTTCCTTACACATTTTTCATGGGCTTATTATTACCTATTGGCCACTACCAATATTTTTTATTTATTCACTACTAGATCAACCAAACTGGTTATTCTACCTTTTTCCAAAGTACGGTTTTTGGACTCATTATAAAGTGATTATATACATATACGAAGAAGAAAATAACATAACTTGGTTAAGTCTTTTAACCCATTAAAACTCTTCATAAATTCCATTTCAAAATACTTTGCTTATTAATATGCCATGGTTTTGCTTTTAAATGAGATTGGTTATTTATTTTGAAAACTATACTTTCAAAACTTTGCTTTCGACCTCACTAAATAGCCTCTTTTGAAAGCATATATCTCTTTCAAAACATTAGACTTCTGCCTTTAAAAACACTTTAAAATCTTCCTTTCGAAACCTTCCTAATATAATAAAGAGTTACTTATTAATTATTAGAAGCATAGCTTCGAAATCATAGGAAGTATCTCTTCCTAAAGCATTAAAAGTCCCCCTTTCGACATCATTGGTTTTAGTTTTTTAAAATATCATTTGGCTCCAGGTAAATATATAAAAGAAAGTATCTCTTTCAAAACCATTCTTTACCATATAAAATATTGGAAAATTTATGATGGCGTCGAAACCATCCCTTTCGACAGAGTCAAAAGCTTACCTTTAAAATATTTAAGGATAACTTCGAAATCTCTTTCGAAACCATTGCCCTCGAAACCCATAACTCGTTCGAAAGCATTTAGAAAGTGGCTTAATATAGCTTTAAAACGAACAATACCTTTCGATAGTATTGATGACATCAATACACTTGAAAAGCAAAAGAATCGGCGGTAGGGCTTCGACTAAGTCAGAACGCCTTCTTTCAAAAGCATTGATTTATAATTAAAGGAACTCATTCGAAACCCCTTTTTCTTTTAAAACAAACATGGCAACCCCTTCGAAAGCCATTATAAACTTCTTTCAAAAACATACATATCGACTAAGTTGAAAGCTTAGTAAAACAAAGGCAGGTGCTTATCTTTTAAAACAAAATGAGGTAACAATCCCATCGGAAGCTATGCCTTCGGCACCGTACCTTTCGCCTTTCTCCAATCCACTACGTATCATCTAGATGATACCATGTCTATTGAATTGAACTTAAAGGGGGTTTTGACATAGTTGAAGGCGAAAAGTAAGGGCGATAGGTACTCTGAATAGAGGCAAAACCTATTTTTCTGGATTAAATATTAAATTAAGCAACTTATATAAACTATTCTGCCTACGTGTAAGTTTGTTATTAGTTGCCTTAACTTTTCCCATGCTTTTCAAAACTAACGCCTTTTTATTTTGGATAAGTATCAAACTTAAAATTTTGCAAATAAAACTTTCCTCTTTATTTACACGTAAATCATTTTGATCCTAATCTCAAAATAATTTATTTTCTTTATCAAATCACTTAAGAAAAATCCCCAAAATTCACAGAAATTTACTTTGATCATGTTATCTAAAATATCAACAATTTAAATCCAAATTCTCAATATATTTCTGAAATAAATTATTTAAAACCAACGTGTTATATTTTCATTCAAAAATTCATAATAATCTTTCCAAAACTTGGAAAATTATCAAACTTAAAAGCTAACTCTAAAATCATGTTTAGCATAACATATAATTTTTCCATGGCATTTAGAAATCAATATCACACGGTCTTGATCTAAAACCATATGAATCATTATTTAAAAAATCTTTTTTAAATTTAAAAAAACCATAATTCAAGCATATCATCATCAAACATCATATATATATATATATATGAATTTAAACTTAAATCTAAAGCATATATTTAACAAATAGAGATGAAATTATCATTCACCTTAATCTTTGATAAGGAAAATGGATTGGGATGAGTTTGATTCCCCTTGCTATTTTCTCTTCTTTTTTTCCTTTTTAAATGGCTGGCCTTATCTTCTTTTCTTACGGTTTTATTTTTGTGAGAAAATGAACATGAGTGTGAATGGCTTAAGGGTAAACACACACACACATATATAAAGGTATTGGTGGTGTAGTTAAATCCCATTATACCCTTGCATAATTTAATTACTCTAAAAGCCATTCTTTATGACCACTTAAATTTATTAAAATCTCAATCCCCTCATCACTTAACATTTGTATTATTCTATTTAATTTATCTAAATAAATATAGTGAATAATTTTACTTAAAATTAGGGTTGTTACAGGCTTCCTCCTTAAAGAATTTCATCCTCGAAATTCAATAAGGACTAAATGCTAATCATAGCAATCATCTGTAACCACTCCTAACAACTATACTATTTCATCTGATTAGCGATCATTTATATAAATCTAATATAGACATGCCATTTAAAACAGATCAGGATATGTAACTCGAATCCTGTCTTCTGTATCACAAGTATAGTCCTTCTCATTGTCACTCGACTGAACTTTAACCAACTTAACTGTCTTGGACCTTATTCTTTTCTCATCTCTCGCTACAACCTAAACTGGTTGTCTAATGATTATCAAATTAGGTTGTACTACCAACTCATCCAATCCTATTGGAGGAATAGTAGTCTCTGGATCATGCACATACTCGCTAAGATGAGACACATGAAATACATTATGGACACCTGCCATATTGCTTAGTAATTCTACTCTGTATGCGAGCATTCCAATCCTTTCTATAATATCGAATGGATCAACATATTTTGATGCCAGCTTCCCTGACTTTTCGAACCGTATCACTCCCTTCATCGGTGACACCTTAATAAAAAATATATCTCCAACTGGGAACTCTTCTGTCTGAACTGAGCTCCTTCATCTAATCTTGGATTAACTCAATCTTCTCTGACACCTCTCTAAGCATATCTGGACCTAAGACTAATCTGTCTCCAGTCTCCAATCAACATGTGAGTGATATGCATGGCCTTCAGTAAAAAGCTTCAAAAGGCGCCATTCCTATGGTAGTTTCAAAACTATTATTGTAGGAAAACATAATCAAATGCAGGTGATCTTCCCAAGATCCACCAAAGTCTAGCACACAAACCCTCAATAAATCTTCAAGTACCTTATTGACTCTCTCAGCATGCCCATTCGTCTGTGGGTGATATGCTGCACTCATCTTGAGCGTGGTACCTAATACTCTCTGTAGACTTCTCCAAAACTCGTTAGTTAGTAGTGTATCTCTATCGTTGACTATGCCTAGGAATTCCATGAAGTCTAACTATGTTCCTCAAGAACAAATTAGCTAAAAACAGGTGTCGTCCTGGTTGAGTTGACTGGAATGAAATGGGTACTTAGTCAATCTATCCACTATGACCCATATGCTTTCATTTCCCTTGTTTGACCTTGGCAACCAGACTATAAAATCCATGGATACAGAATCCCACTTCCAAACTGGAATCTCTAAAGGCTGAAACAATGCGCTTGGCTTTTGATGTTTGGCTTTCACTTATTGATAGTTAGCACATTATTTAACCCACAAGCCAACATCTCTCTTCATGCCTTCCCAATAAAATCTTCTCTTCATATCTTGATACATCTTGGTTCCCCTAGGATGAACCATAAACTTGTATCGTTGACACTGATCTAAGACTTCTCTTCTCACGTTCTCTACATTCAGAACACCTAATTGTCCCTTCTTCCTTAACCATCCTTCTGGTCAATGCCAAAATCTTTAAGATCATCAATCTTGGATCCCACACTGAGTCTTCTAATTTTCTCGGCTATTTCTGGATCCCTTTTTTGTTTAGAAGCTATCCTCTCGATCGGCACTGGTCGAACCTCTAAATAGACCAACATATCAGTACTCTGATTAAAATTAGTAATCCATCTCAACTTTATACTACACGTAGCCAAAAGTTCTAAATCCTTCCATTCTGCTAACATAGCTAACATCCGTTCTGATATTTCCTGCTAAAGGCATCTGCTACCTTATTTTCTTTCCCAGGAGTATATTCTATACCAAAATCATAAGCAGCCGAAAACTCCAGCCACCTCTATTGTCGTATATTCAACTCTTTCTGGGAGAATAAATATCTTAAGGACTTATGATCAGTGTATAGTTCAAATCACTGCCATAAAAGGTAATGTATTCAAACCTTCAATGCGAAGATCACTGCAACCAACTCCAAATCATGAGTATGATAACTTACTTCGTGCAGTCTAAGCTGTCGAGAAGTGTAGGCAATGACTTTACCATTCTGCATCAATGCAGCTCCTAATCATGTTCCACACGCATTGATGTACACCACCAACCCTTGTTTTCCATCTGGAACAACTAACACTAGCCCGTTGGTTAACAATTGTTTCAACATAAGGAACGCTTCCGACATTTGTCAAACCGAATGAACTTTACATCCTTCCTGGTAAACTTAGTTAAAGGTGCTATCATCTATGAAAAATCTTTGGTATATCTCTAGTAATAGCTAGCAAGTCCGAGAAAACTTCTGATCTCGGTTACCGACTCTGGTCTCCTCCAATTATTGACAGCTTCCATCTTAACTGGATCTACTGCCAAACCTTCCTTCGAAATTACATAACCAAGAAACTTGATCTCCTTCATCCAAAAATGACATTTAGAAAACTTCGCTTTAGCTGATGCTCCCTTAGCATCTCAAGCACTACTCTAAGATGATTCTCATGCTCTCTCTCATCTTTCGAGTACACCAAAATGTCATTTATTAATACTAACATGAATGTATCTAAGTGTTCTCAAAAAACCCGATTCATCAAGTCCTCGAAGAAAGCAGGTGCATTCGTTAACCCGAATGGCATCATTAACCATTCATACGAACCATACCTAGCTTGAAATGCTGTTAAAAGAATACTGTCCTCTACCACTCTCAACTGATGGAAACCGATCGCTAAATCTAATTGGGAAAACACTATAGCTCCACTCAACTGATGAAACAGATCGTCAATTCGTGGAAAAGGATATCTAATTTTGATCTTCTTTCGTTCAGCTTATGGTGTTCGATGCACATCTGCAATGACCCATCTAACTTATTCACAAAAATCGGCCGCTCCCTAAGGAAAAATGCTTGGTCTAATAAAATTCCTTCCTTCTGGATCCACTAGCTGCACCTTCAATTCTTTCATCTCAATTAGTGTTGTCCTGTTAGGTGGTCTACTGACAGGTTTAACTTCTGGCACATGTCTATCCAAAACTCAATAGCTCGTTTCAATGGTAATCATATGATTGGCACAAATACATCTGCAAACTCTTTTGCAACTCGGACCTGACTTAGCTCCTCCGCTGCATCCAAAGCTCTTAACACAACACAAACACTTCGGTCAGAACTCTATACTGAGAAGATGATTCGGTTCTGACTATTTGGATGCCTTAATGATATTTCCTCATCCTGGCGAAAATCCTAGCCTTATATCTACCCCACCAATCCATACCCAAAATGATTCTGAAATCTACCAAATCACAAGCATATAAAGTACATGCAAACATTTGACCTAATAAATCCTGTTCTAAGTGGCCACATCTCATCCCTAGAGTTGCATACCCTCCTATTGGATTCGCAACCCTTAAGGAAGAAATAGGGTAAGTGGGTTCTAAACATAACTTATTAACAAAATACTGGGATATAAATGAATGTGATGCACAAGTATCAAATATTATCATAACTGTAATACTTTGAATCAAAAATTTACCTTCTATCACAATCTTTCCCTTATTTGCTGCAGTTGATTTGGAGGAAGACGGTGGTCCAGTAATAAAAACCTTTCCTATTTCTACCCTAATTGGTTTTGAACACTGGTTTTTTGTAATGTTCGACTTGGTCGTAGTTGTAACACTTTATATGCTTCTTATCCGCAGCCTTCTTTTGCCCCTTGCCAGAACAACACTCATTTGCAAAATGACCCTTCTTATCACATTTTGTAGCAGACTAAATCAGTTTTGACTTCTTGATTGTACCTCCCTTACGAGCTCCTTTCTTTTTGAAGAACTTTCTTTTCTTTCCCCAAGAACTATGGGATTCAATTAGCTTCTCTCTAGCACAAATAGCAAGCATCTTTTTTTTTTGGTGAATGGCCATCTCCACTACCATATTATAGGGATCACAGATATGAGTCAGGGTCGCCATAGTAATCTCGGGCCTCGGTCCTCGAATGCACCTTTCACAGCTTCTGATCTCAGTGTCTATAATAGCATATCCATATTGAGATAGCTCATCAAATCTATTTGCATACTCGATAACTGACATGTCTCCCTGAACTAAATCCATTATTTTCTCATCAATTCTGACTTGGTAACTTCAGAATAAACCTTTGCTTGAATCTCTTTCAAAAATCAGACCAAGTCAACTCTTCCTTTGGAACTCTAGAGGGCACACCATTCCACCAGTGAAGTGCTGACCCTTGCAACTGTCTAGAGGGCAAACTTCTCTTCTAGGCATCTTCTAAACCCACATAAGAGAAAATCCTTTCATAGTGTAACAACCAATTCTTCGTTTCTATAGCATCGTCTGTTCTCATAAATGGTTTTCACCCAAACTAATGTAGTCTCGTTTTAGCTTGGCATAATTATTCCCATCGGGAATCATAGGATTTGCCCCTCCAATATTTTCGCCACTCCAGCAGTTCCTGCTTACATCAAATTAGCAAGGAACCAATACATCATCCCTGCATCTACCGGCGGATTCCCAGCCCTCACATTAGCTTTCGCATTTTGATCAGCATTAGCATGTTGATCTTGGTTCCTTCGGGTGTTAGGTCGAGCATTTCCATCAGTTATGGTGCGTCCTCCACCTAGATTTCTTCTTCCATTTCCTGCTTTCATATCTTTGTTCTCATGAATTTATATACGAGCCTTAGTAAGATACAGAAGAACGGTCTAAGAGAAAGAGGAGTTATGTACACACACACACACAAATATATATATATATATATATATATATATATATCAAATATAAGCACGTTACCATCGTGTTAACCCAAACCCCGCTTAAATTTTTAATTCATTGGATTATGTTTTGATAATATTTTAGGTTTAATTGCTTCAATTTTCATAAACCAATGCTATTATACCAACTTGTGACATCCCCGACTTGGAGGCCCAAAACTAATGGCTACGGATGTTGTAGTTATTCATATTTATTAATCCTTGGCGACCAAATATGGTAATGTTAGATAAATTGATATACCAGAAACACATGGATATGGAAAATGTTTAAAATTTCGAAAAAACTGTCACATTCCATTCCAAAATCATTTCAACATACTTTACATAATCCCAAAATGTTAACCACATTCGAAAAAATATAATTATTACAATATAGTCCAAGATCGACATATGAAGATACCCCTTTGGGGATCAAAGTGCATAATACTCAATAAAAAACTTTTCCTTAATAAAACAACATAGTGGAATCACATGAGAAAGAACTTAAATAACTACATGCTTTCTACACGACTCCTAAAGCTTTTTCGTCTTAAGAGGTACTTAAAAGCCTCAAATCTCAAACTACTCAAAATGAATTAAGCACCAGAGAGTTTAAGGGGAAAACATAAACTTCGAGTCAAACATAAAGGCTGGTGTGAATAATAATAACCCATCTTAAATCATTTAGATATCTAGTGAGACTACGCCGCTTAGCGGAACGGGTTTCCCCTCACTAGCATCATAAAACCTTTATAAACCATTTTCTATGCCCATGCATCCATAATGGTTAATTCAATTCAAAAATTATTATGTGATGATATGCAAAACAATCGAATCTATTTTGGACTACCTATGCCCAATTCATTTTGACTATCTATCATAATTATAGTTTCAAGGATTACTATTAACCTAATAGTTTCCATGGGCTAAGTAATAACCGGTTAAACTTTTAAGGACTCCTGTTCAATTATACAATTTTTATGGGATTACTATGAACCTATTGGCAACTCCAATATCGTTTTTTATCCTAGTTTTCATGGACTGACTAAGAACCTATTGACTAACAGTCGATATCTTTCTTTCACCCTATTTTTTATGGGCTAACAAGGAACCTATTAACTATCTGTCAATATTTCGTTTTCTTATCTGGATATATTTTTCATGGGCTAACTATAAACCTATCTAACTGACGTCTTCAATTGTACATAGTTTTCATAGGCTAACCATGAATGTATTGGCCCTTGCCAATATCATTTCCCTTACACTGTTTTCATGGGATTACTTTTCCGATGCTTTTCAAAACTAACCTCTGTTTTATCTTGGATAAGTATCAAACTTAAACTTTTGCAAATAAAACCTTCCTCTTTATTTACACGCAAATCATTCTGATCCTCTTCTCAAAATAATTTATTTTGTATATCAAATCACTTAAGAAAAATCCCCAAAATTCACAGAAATTTACTTTGATCATGTTTCTTGACACATTAAAAATTCAAATCCCAAATTCTCAATTTATTTTTTAAAATAAATTATTAAACCCAACGTACTATATTTTCATTCAAAAATTCATAATAATCTTTCCAAAGCTTGGAAAGTTATCAAACTTAAAACCGAACTCTAGGATCATGTTTAGCATAACATATAATTTTTCCATGGAATTTAAACATCAACATCACACGGTTTTGATTTAAAACCATATGAACCATTATTTAAACAATCTCATTCAAATTTAAATAAACCATAATGTAAGCATGTCATCATCAAACATCATATATACGAATTTAAACTTAAATCTGAAACATATATTTAACAAATAGAGATGGAAATTATCATTCACATTAATCTTTGATAAGGAAAATTGATTGAGTTGAGTTTGAATCCGCATTTTACTTTCTCTTCTTTTTTTTTGTTATTTTAATAGCCGGCCTTATCTTCCTTTTTTACATTTGTGAGAAAATGAACATGAGTATGATTGGCTTAAGGGTAAAGACATACACATACAAATATATATATATATATATATAACATTAAGGTTAGGTGTAGTTAAATCCATTATACCCTTACATAATTTAATTAGCCTGTAAGCCATTCTTTAGCCCAATTTAATTAATAAGCATGACCAATTAAATTTGTTCAAATCTCAATTCCCTTATCACTTAACATTTACATTATTCTATTTAAATTATCTAATTAAATATCCTAAATAATGTTATTTAAAATTAGGTGTATAAGGCACTAATTTGTTAACATTTGAAAATCAAGCAAAAGGATGGAACAAATGTGAACTGGTTAATGACAAAAGGCCTTGGAAAGAAGTACTTTTGAAGATAGGGAAAAATCCATTTTCACTACTTATGGAAACCCCAAAAAGAATCTATTCCACCATTGGAGAAGTCATAGATTGCAATAAATAAAAGATCAGATAGTCAATAGCCCCAAAGATTGGAACTAACAAATATCACATATTCCATAAGATTTACGGTCATGAGACCAATGGACATAGATAGATCTCATAGGTATCTTCTAGGTTGAAACACTAGGGTAACTCCATCGAGAATTCCATAAACTCTAGATCACAATCCCTTGACTGTAATGAGTCCTTATGAAGTAAGAGTGCAAATCACATTGAGGGCATGATGTTGGATCTCCCTACAAAAAATTGCGCATTTTCTCCTTCCAGATATCCAAAGATGGATGTGCATGAAAATTGTGAAGAACGAAGTAATCAGCAGTGGAGCATAAACTTCCTAGTCCCATAAGCACGTTTCTACTCCATTAGAGATAATGGGAGACCGGTTTTAACTTCTCCAGAGATAGTGGAGTGTAATTCCAATCCATTCCATATATCTTTAGAGATGGTGGAGCATAATCTTTTCAGAGAGCCCAAAAGGCAGAGTCGGCTTCATATGAATATGAAGCATGATACTATAGAGATTAAATACCCTCATATAGTGCGAAGACAACAATGCGGTATGACTTGTTTTAATGAATAAATTTTAAATGATATTTAATAAAATACTTAAGCAATAACATCATGCCGCATGACTATGCGACACTCGTTGAATTGAGAGAAATACTAATGGTTGAGCGAGAACTATTATTTTTGAACCCTTACGGGTTGGATAGACCTCTTAACTTTTAAGCTAGACCAAATGACAGTGTAAGGTACACCAATAACAGAATTGAAAATAGCAAAAGAATTGAGAATATAGACGTTATTTATCCATAACGGCCTGCAAATGGCTGTGAATTAAGCATTTTTGGAGTTCTAAGTCAACAGAGAATGGTTGGCACCCTAGTTAAAAAGAAAGAAAAAGGTCGAAGGCTTTGCTTAATGTGCAAGAACTCCATGTGGTTAAGCATATTCCACACAAGGAAAATCAAGATGCTGACGGTTTGGGAAAGATTGGCTTGCTCGAGAAGTGGATCGCTTTTGGGTTACTCCAGTAAAAATTTCACCCTTAAATAGAATGAAGCAAGGAAGGTTAAGTGCAAGGTGACTAGATACACCATAGAGGATGACAACCTACATAGAAGAGTTTTTACTAACCCACTGTTAGGCGCATGGCTGCAAGAGAGGCTAAGGAAATATTGTGTAATGTATATTAAGGTAGTCAAGGGATCACACTAGGGACTGACCATAGAAAAGGAAATCTCATGGGAATTGATCTAAATGAAGAACTTATAATAGATATGGGTGGAGCTAAGCATGTAGAAGTGGTTGCATTTTACTTTATCGAGTATTAAGCTCAGCCCTAAATGATCTCGAAAATGGATGGCAGTTTATTGTCACGAATTCGCCAAATTTTATCGGCAATAAGGAATTAGATTAAGTTTTCATAAAGTTCCTCATCTATAGTCTAATGGATAGGTTGAAGTGGTCAACAAGGAAAAAATTCACATAAAGGAGAATTAAGAAAATGACAAGGGAGCTCGGATAGATTAGCTCCCATCATAAGTTATGCATATTGCACTTTCCCCGAAATTACAATAGGATATACTCCCTTTGCTTTGGCCTACGATTTATCGGTTATGCTTCCCATCAAAACTATAGTATCACCTCATAGGATAATCCACTATAACTCAAAGAAGAATGAGGAATTTCTAAACATGTATCTAGATTTGAACGAGGAAAAGCAATATGTATGTGGCATCTTTGAAAACCAAGCGCTCTATCAAAAAGCGGTGAAGCAATACAACTCTAGGACAAAGCATCGCTTGATCTAGGAAGGAAACCTACTCTTGGAGAAAATTTCCCCTTGGTCTAGAGGCACCCTACATGATCTAGGATGGTTATATTTTATCAGTAGGAATCCATGGATGGAGCCTAAGTTCTCATCACCATGGATGGAGCAGTATCCGGGAAAACATAGAGTGCTCAAAACCTTTGTGTCATTTTAACGAACTGACTATTACGACTGCATGAAATATGGATACGTGTATTGCCAATCGTCATGGTCTTACTGAACTGCATGGATAGGGTGTGTAAAACCGTGATAGATGATCAATTCTATCAAATAACCACAAATGCAACCATTCTATGCCAAATAATGTACCCGATTTGTTGCATTATTTAGGTAAGGCCGCTACATATTGAGTTACCCAACTCTGGCACGTCATAGAAAGCTTGTACAAACCTTTGGTCGGAGATGGAAAGCCAAATCATCTCATGGTCATGACATGACAACCAAGTGGGTGCTCGCAAGTTAACAATCGGCCCTAACTTCTTTACTAGCAACAGTGAGCCCGATTAGCCCATTGTTAGGACATGACCACCAAGTGGGTGCCCGACATTAAAGATCAGTCCAAACTTCTTTGCCGGTAATGGAGAGCTCGGTCAACCCATGGTCAAGACATGACCGCCAAGCGGGTTCTCACCGTTGACGATCTGCAAAAACTACTCAATCGTTAGTGGTGGACCGGAGTGATTCATATTCGGGTGTCCATGACTGATGATTAGCTCAACCTTTTTAGCCAATAATGGTGGACCAAAGATCTCCCTATTCGAGTGTCTACAGCTAACGATCGACTTAACCTTTTTTGCCGACAGCGGTAGATAGGATTGATCCCTATTCAGATGTCCATAGCTGACTATTGGCTATAAGCTTTTAGGATGGCTATGGAAAACCCAACTTATTAAGGATCAGGACATGGCAACCACTTAGTTGGTTCATGCCTAATATTTGGCTTTAGATTTCTGTTAACAGTGAATCACTAAGCTTGCAGGTAGTAAAACGTGACTATCAGTTGTATGACCTAACGCAAACAGTCAATAGTAGAATTGCCTTGAAAGCTACCAACATACCGACACTTGGGAAAACTTGTTTAAAGTATGCATGACATATGTATGTGGTAATAAGAAAACTAGAATGCTAGAAGTTCATGAAATGAATAAGGACATATCAGACTGGATTACAAGTACACTCTACCAGGGATTGCTCACCTTAGCATGAGGTAGCAATGAGGGGGCATTCCATCAAAGGTCACATACCCCATTAAATTTGAAAATGATTGATCATGTGCAAGTACACGGGTTAGTAATGCGAATATTATTGAAAGAGATTATGGAACAATAAGTATGACTTCAAAATGATTTCTCACCTTGCCAAACTTGTCAGTGATTGATCATGTATATATGCTAAGGCGACAATAAAAAATGGCCAACAAGCTAATGGCTAAGCAAGAATACTCTATAAACACAATGTAACAACTTATTTAATCAGGTATGACAATTTCATTTAAATTTCTTATAAGATATACATGCGCTTGTGTGAATGTTCAAACATGAAATATAAAGCATATGCTAAGGGTAGCATAGGTCATATAAACTATTTACCCTACCAAATTTGGTGGTGATTAATCATATACAAGTATGCACAATAGCGATGAGAAAGGTTGTTGATGTTACAAGCAACCAAGCAATCATGCTTGACAAACATATCATGATTACTAGCCAAAAAAGGAGAATATGGACATTGATAAATATCAGATGCAACAAAGCATAAACATCAAAAAAAAATTTGCTTCACAACACAAGTGCATGATCATCCGTGTTAGAAACTTCAACAAATACCACTTACCTATCCAAACATTTTGATGTTTGACCTATACAGGCATGCATGGTGGTGATGAAGGAATCACTAGTGGAATAACTTAGCAATTATATAGGAAAATACGTCACAATCACCAATCTTAATGGTCAAACTACAACCAATGCAACAAAATACACCTCATAAAATTCACGTGCATGGAACTACTATACATTTCTATCTTTAGGGAATCTTGATATTCTTATAACATTCATATGATGACGCATAGCCCTCAGGACATAAGGGAAAGGTGATTGAACTATAGGAGCAAAAGCCTACTGGACAGAGCTGAGAATCAGTGGAAAATCATGTTAAATGATTATATTACCAAGACGGAATGTATTACGAACGTCACACTGATAAAGGATTTCATGAAATGATCAATAAGCTTTCCCTGAGTGAACAAGGCTTTGCAACATATTAGCAGTGAAAAACTTATTGAAAAGATGGAAACAAGGATATAGATATTTGAGGTTCGTGATAACCATCACATGAGAAAGAAATAAGAGTTTACATGAAACAAAGCACACTTTTTATTTTATGAAAGTATCCTTTGGGGGGCAAGTATTGTGGGCATTTATGGCCATAACATAGTGAATACGAAAAGACGTTAAGGAGCATGGAAACAACTAGAAGGCCCATAATAATAGCACCATCAGGTAATCACAATGGCAAGGCAAAGGGCAAGGGGAAATTTGGCATGGTCATAAAATATGGTCAAACCAGTTCAAAAATGTTCCTAAGGTCCGGACTTGCATATAGATTGAAACCGCATCTCAGACCGAGCTACAAATTGGAAGATATAATCAACTTAAAATTTGTCCATCACCTAACCAACTCATACCCCACCTTAAGGATCTATAATCTAATTCAGACAAATGGAACATTCAAAGGCATTGGAATACTCTACCCAAAGATACGAAGCAATTGGTCCAAGTTTCATTCAATTGTAGTTTGAAATGAAGGAGTTATGGCATAAAAGCATATGAGGCACAATGGTAAAGACTTGTGCCTTTCAGCCAACCCACTCGGGTTCGAGTCCTAGAAAGAACATAGTTTTTATGGAGCATGGATAATGGCCTCGTAGGGAATCTAAGTGTTGAGTGCCTAACCCTTTCCAACGTAAGAAGGGAAGGAGAGTAGAGATGCAAGATAGAGACCGAACCAAGGTAGAGAATCCCACCGGATCGAAGGCAGAGAGCCTACTGGACCAAGCTAGTACTAGACCTACCGAGCCACGTTCCTTTGTGTCATACCGAACCAAGCCTAAAGGGAGTCCACCGAGCCAAATAAGGGAGCATATGAACTTGGCCGATAACATGTTCATATACATTCTACCATACCAACCTGCCCTAGACAGAGCTCCTAGTCGTATCAAGTGATTTGTATATGGAATGAAATCTACTTATATCAGGAAATAATTAACTACATTTGGCATATTCAAGAGTATTCCTTCTAGGAAAGTTATACATGGAAATTTCTCGACTTATCGGGATTAACCAAACCATCGCTTCACTTCCGTAAACGCTAATGCATCCAAAACAATGGGAGAGAATTTTGGAGAGACAATCATACGACAATAATGGCAGATAAGATAGAGGAAAGCATAAACAACCTAGTAGGATTAGGTATCAGGAATAGCCGAGCGAGATCAGCTAAATAGGAGTCAGCATAACATGATCAGCTAGCAAGAACAACTTAGCAGGAACAACCTGCAACAACAGCTAGCAGGAACTACCTCACAAGGATAATCAAAATAGGAATAGGTAGCCAAGAGTAGTCAAATAGGAATAGCCGAATGTACTTCCTTATGCTATATCTTACTTTCTATTGAGCTTTAGTTTGTATCTTAGACACTATATCAATGATCTACGGGAAGATAATGAAAATGGACCGTGGATGTAGGCACATTCTGGCTGAACTATTATAAATTTTTGTTTTTTTTACTTCGCTGCAATTTACTTTTTGCATAGCCTACATATGATATGCACTCCGAAAATCAATCATATTACTAATATAACAGCCGTGTTATACACCTTGTATCCACAGCTCTACAATAAATAGACTGGAGATGTTTGCCCATTTTTATGCAGAGAAGCACCTATACAAAATTAACATATAACCTACCATGTTTCTTTCCCCTTTCTACCTTACTCACAATTATCTCACCATACTTTCTACGTCAAATACTAAATGCTGGTTCCTTAATTTGAAATCATAATTGCCTAATTTGAAGAAGGAGGAATCTCCATTTCAGTCTTAACCCACATTTCGATTTGCATCTAAATTTCACCTAACCCTCCATGTCAACTCCCATCAAAAGAAAAAGGATGCATATGTGTTGATATTTTTCATATCATTCAAGATTCCAATGATGTGTCCTAAAGATGAATAAGATCATCATTTTGGAAGGTTGCAAAGTAAGATGTAAAATTGTTTATATTGTTTCAAAATTAGGTATAAAATATAATATTTTATCATTTCAGAGAAGACTAATATCAATATTTCGATTCTATGTAGTTTGAAACAGATGAAAATAGAGTAAGCGATCGACATTGTGTGATCGAGGCGTAGAGGAGGACGTCTGCTATTTGGATTTATTATGATTAAAAAAGAAGAAGGAAAAAGTAAGAGAGAATGAGAGTGGTAGAAGGGAAATGTGGTAAATAATATTTTCAAAAAAATAAGTAGTGGTTATACAATTCTCCTCTTATAAATTTTAGTTGCATTAGTTTTCCCCTTATCATCTACTCCCCTTGCTAGAATGTAGTGCCCTTGATAATTTCCTAAATAAACATATATAAAACAATGTGTGACATCCCTCATTCTAAAACATAAAGATGGAACTCCAATGTGCAATAGTCATCTTGGAATTATCTTCCGGCCATGGAGATAAGTTATTGTAATAACCATATTTTCTACATCGTTATAACAAATAAGTTTAATAAAATAAAATATTCGAGTTCAATTTTTGGATAATTTTATTTTGAAAATATAATTTATCTATTTAAATATTAATTAATAATTAATTTGGTTTTAATAAATTGAATTACTCAATAAATTCATTTCAAAAAATAAATTGAACTCAAATAAAATATTAACAACGAATATAAAATATTTTACTTGTAAATAATTTTTATATAAGAATGGTCAAAAATGAATATTATCCAATACTAATAAAGTTAATAAATCATACATATATATAAATGGAGGCCTCTGTTGAAGGTGATTAGGCATTCATATTTCCTCTTTTCTTCCTTCGGCCTTCTTTTTTACCCCACCATGCCTAGTTTTAATCGATCTTTTCTCTCCTCTATAGTTGCATCCCCTATGAAGACCGGATCCGAATGTAGTTTTTCAATTGATCTTCCTAACGTCGAACTACCTCCTTAGCCACGGCTGCTTCTTGACTCATTGGTTATGCCCCCTCCATTGGGTTCCCTTTTGACCAACCGTGCTTATGGATTCTTCCCTGCTAGTCATCTATTATTGTCCAACCCTTTTGGGCTATTGGATATTCTACTTACTTGTCTTGTGCCTTTTTCTGGAATTATTGCTAGCAATGTGCAGGTAATCCTTTCTGCTCTTGCTCCTCTTTTGGACGCTACTGCTTTGGTGAGTGTTGGTCAATGGTCGAAGATTGAAATGCTTGTGTTTGGGCCTATGGTCAACGAAGAGTTGGTAGTTTAGTGTGTAAGTAGGTGACTCTGATTTCGAAGCACATACCATGTAAGGATTTGTATTGGCTATTGATGGTTCTGTTGTGAAAAATCCCTCTAATGCATTGTGCATGCCAAAGTGATTATGAAAATGTATGCATAGGAGCAGGTCGTGTAATTGTGCCTCAATCTGCTGTTTTTCTTTAGATTCCCTTTGTGCATGTGCTGGTTAATGTGTTAGTTCTCTGGTTGATCATGGTTTATGCTTGCCTAATAATACTTACATGTAAGGTGCATTTGCACATTTGCACCAAAATCCTATATCTTTTATTGCTCCCATTGGCTCTGGAAATGGCCTGATTACAGTCCTTTAGGTGATAGGTGCTAACTTGGGTCCTCCTAAGGCCTTAAGCAAGTAATCTTCTCCATTTAGCGCTTTGCCGAGAAAAGCGGGTGAGTATGTTCCTCGCTCTTTTTTCATTTTTGAGGAGAATGGTGCTATGGTACCTCTTTCAGAAGTTTTGGAAGTGGGAATAGATTTTTGATCGAAGTATTTAGTTGGCTTCTTCCAAGAAGCTAATCTTTCGTATCATGAAGTTCATGATTGTTGCCGTAATTGATGGAATATAAGGAGCAGAATGCAAGTCCACTTTGATAATCACATGTTCTTCTTCAAGTTTTTTAGAAAAGAAGAAAGGCTCCATGTTCTTGAGGCGAATTCCTGCATTATAGCTGGGCAACCCTTCGTCATTACCCTGTGGAGTACTACGGTGGACAAGGCTAAGGTGCATATTCTCTCTTTCCCGGTTTTGACTCACTTCACTCACATCCCTTTTGTTTCGCAACCCATGATTGAGCTAAATTTTTAGCTAGTATTATTGGCAAGCTCAAATATTTTGATGTGGATACTGGTGCTCGCAGTAGGCTCATGTATGCTAAGGCACTTATTGAAGTTACTCCTGACAAGGCCTTACATACCAAGGTTCTTGTTCGTATTGCTGAGGGGCATGTCTCTGTTGTTGATGTCCACTATAGAAGCAAACCAGATTTTTGCGTATCTTGTCACTCTTTTAGTCACCTTTTGGAAGTTTATACTATTTAGCCTGAGACTGCTCCTATTTTTCTTTCCAAAAGGATCCCTCTTCCTCGACCTTCTATTATGAAGTGGGTTTCAAAAACTATTCACCACCCTATTATGGTTGCCTTTTCTTTTGAGTTTATTCTTATGCTCACTGTTGGCCCTTTTGTGGTTATTATTGATGCTACCATCACTGCCTTGATGTGTATTCTCCTTCCTATGTCATCTTATGGGATCCATCTAACCTTGCTTGGCTTCATGGCTCATTTGAAATGCGGCGTGACCCGAATGATGGAAGTTTTTATAAGTTAGTTGGTGGACTTGAAGAAGATAGAAGGCTTTTATATTATATGGAAGGGAATGGTCTTTCCCTTACGTTACTTCGTCATTTCAGTTATTGTAAACAGTTTCTGCTTGCAGATGACACTTGGGATAGGAAATAATTTTACAGTCATGATTTAGTTGACTTTGTTCCTTCTTTAGCTTTTTATTTTTCAGAGTTCCCTTATGTTTTTGAAATTGTACCAACGTCTGAGGGCAGTGGCTCTTCCTCTTCAAAAGGGGACTAGGACTAATGTTGTCGTTGTTTAGTAGTTTAGTGTTTTCGCCAAACTCCCGTTTTCACTTTTTCTGTTGTTCTGATGCATAAACCGAACACTTGTTTTCCTATTTGTTTATATCGGTAAGGGCCCGGTCAACTTTGCTAGCTTTGCTAAAAAAAGTTAATAAATCAATGAAAGATGAATTACTACCGAGTTAAACAATTTGAAAATTTTATCATTGATGATAAAATATTTATTAAATGTTCAATAAATATATTGTGTAATCTATTGATATATAACTTGTAAATGTATCAATTTAAATCAAATTGAAAATATATTTGCAGAAATTTGTTAGCATTATTTATATGTAATAAAGAGATTTTAAATTGCATTCAAAGAGGTAATTTAAAATTCATTTCATTAAAGGGCTCAATTGAAAAATGAAGAAAGAAATAATAATAAATAGAAGCCCTTTCTCCATTATTATAGAAATATCTAATTTCTCTTTTTGCTTGAACAACCTATACCCATTCATCCCCAAAATCTCATTTTCTTCTCATTTTCCCTAGAAAACTCTTATGAAAAAAACAAAAGAATGAAAAACATCACGATAAAATCATGCTCGTACTTACTGCTTATTACCGTGTCGGGTCTGAAGCAAATAGTTGGCGCTTGCAATGATGGAGATCAATAAGCGTACATGATACTGGAATGGAGAAGGCGGCCGATTGGCGAGCCGCGACCTAGGTGATTGAATGAAGGTGGAGGTGCATTTATGGATGGTGCATATGTAGGGCAATAGTGGGTGGAGGCAAGCAAAGGATGCGACTGCAATCGACGGCGACAGTGGGGGGTGGCGCTATTTTGGGGCTAAAGTAGTGAACTTTAGTTGGGGTTTTTGTTGTAAGATAAGTAAAATTATTTACTCACATCTACGTTCTTATGCTATATATGAGATTACTAGTTGTTATTGATTGAATTTGCTTATTTTTGTGGTATGATTTTGAATGATTAATTAGGTTTGCTTACATACTGCATTGTTGTTATGGAAAATTATACTGATTGGTTAGTTGATTATTTGATTAGTATTATATGTTGATTATATTATGTGTATTTTTTTGTAGTCAAATATATTTGACAAGATTCGTTGTTGTAATTGATTAAAAAGCAAAAATTTTGAGTTGGATATTTTGGAAATATGTTTGTAGATTTGATTTGAAGTTTATATATCATTTTTGGAGGAGATTAGGGAACTTAATCTTATAAAGAAGTTTTATAAGAGGAAAGATCTAAAGCGGTAAATTTTTGGCGGAGATTAGGGAAATCAATTTGATCTGAAAATAAAAGGAAGACGTAAAATTTTGAAGTAGAAATTATTATTTTTTAATATAAAATTTAAACTATCTTTGAAGAGTGAGATTTTAGCATTAGTTAATAAATGGACGTAAAGTTTATACGTTTAAAGTAATATTTATATAAATTATTTTTAAAGATATTAAGTGGATTTGGTTTAAAATAAGGAGAAATAAAATAATATATGAATCTGTGGATAGATATCTATTGTCATGATTTTTTTTCCTAAGGAATATTCTTTTATAAAGTGAATTGAAATATTTATTTTCCAAATTGATCAAATTATGTTATGGTACTTGAATAAATGTGAAGTTTTGTAAAACAATGTTTTTTGTAGTGAAAATGTGGAGCTTTAAATGTGATTTATTTAATATATGTTAAATTTTATTAAATCAAATCATTTTTAAAGAACATGAATTTTTTTGAGTTTTTATACATTAAGGAGCTTCCTTTTGGATAAATCATTTTTAGGATTATTTTTAGTAAGGAAAGGAAAATTTTAGTTTGATAAATTATTTTTCAAAAGTGGTTTAAAAGAGGTTTGAAGCAAACAAAGACTTTAAATATTGTTTCTAAAACTTAATTCTAAAGAATTGGAAATATTTTGAGTTGTAATCATTTTGGAAAGAATAATATAGTTTGAATTTGGGTTCAATTCCTAACATGCACTTCCCTATCCTATATAAATTTACCCAGGGGTATAGGGCTTGGATCAACGGATGGTTTTACTATACCCTCCTCAGGAGTTTACCAGTCCGTCGGTTTCTCCTAGGTTAAAAAAAATATTCTTGTAATTAAATAGGAGGTTTTAAATCATTGAAGTCAGGAATTAAATTAAGAGTTCATAATAGGATGAGAATTTTATATTTTAAAACCTTTGAAATTTTATATCAATATTTGAAAATAAAATGAAGTTTTTAGAAATCACTTACTTTATAATACCCATTTTTAATCAATAATTGGTTGATTGGTGTGTAGTTCTATATAGTGAGAATTTTAAATAAACGGATTGGTAATACTAAGTGATATGAGACATTTGGTAGTATTTTTCTGGCTATTTCTTTGCATATCGTATAGAATAGTAAATGTTTATATTGATTTTAATCTAGTAAACAATCAAGTAACACTAAGTGGTATAGGACACTTAAGCGATATTTGTTCGATTACTTTTGTAAGTAAATGTCCCTCTTGCTTGTTACGTGGGGTTAGGAATTTATGATATTGTCTAGAGGTGGCACTTTTTAAAGATTGGTAGTTGAGACTCTATTACTCTCTAAGGACTACGAGTTGGAGTTATGTTAGGAATTTATGTATTCATCCTCTAAGGACTACTAGTCGAGTAATATTATTTACTCTTAGGGATAGTAGTTATGGATTTATTATTTTAAGAACCTTTTAATAGGAATTGTGGAGTTAAGAGTACTTATCGTTACTCTCATTAGAACTCATCCAGTCAAGAGTAATCGATGAGAATCTACATCATAGGGTTTACATTATTATGGAGAACGTGTGATAGAACTTGCTAGATATGGTAGTATCCATCTTAATGGTATTGATTGCGGAGTCACTCCCTATATTTTTTGATGTCAATTTGACAAGCTGATGAGGTTGAGGTTGATAACTATTATTCTCATTAGAGTCATTGCCTAGACGTCACTTAAGGGCCAATAGCCCGTTACCAAGATTAGGTAGGAGTTATGACCAATGCATAATGTAGTCTTGCAGTGTGTTTATGATATGCATATGGATATATGTGTCATGATTCTGGGAGTAACTAAGAGACTATGGGAAACAGATTGCGGTCATTAGCATTTCTTGAAGCAAAACCGTGGCACTTCATTCTCCTATCTGGATGACATAGGTAGATTCATTTTTGATGAGATGTTTGATGTCACCTTATTGGAGACAACAATTATATGACATTAAAGACTTGTTGCATGCTCTTTTGTCATTTGAGATAACCTAATACAAATACTTGCTTCAAGCTCGTTTTTACTCGACTTGTTGTTTGCTCGTCATTCTGTTTGACATTAGGGACTTGTTTTATGCTTGCCTGTCATTCTCTCCTAGAGCCATTATTAACAGATTCAAGTGTTTTTTTAGTTTGAATATCATATATCTTAATCATCTCTTAGGGCCAGTAATTTGAAAGGTTTGTCTCCCATAGGGCCATCGGTCAAGATATTCATCATTGTATGTCACATATATGTGATAGTTGGTTGATCTGAATGATATTGGCATAAGATTACTTATATTTGACACCTCATCTACCTATGATATTGATGTGAGTATATGTTTATGGTCAATGGGTGATGGATGCATATGATATGTTTAGATGCTGCGATTTGCCATTGTACTCATATGTTACATATTGATCTTGCTTATCATACAAGCATTACTAATATTATGATATTTCCTTCTACACATAATATGATCCATTTATTAAACTTAGGCCAGTCTGAGACTTTCAAGTGCAGGGACATTTGTCTATTTGGACGTTGGGCCTTTTATGGACATAGCTTATGGACTATATTGTATTTTAAGTCATATATGGATAATGTGTGTGTGTGTGTATATGTGATAAAGTTGAGTTGTAGATTGTATTAGACTTGCATGGATGAGTATATTTGTGTAGTAGTTTAGATACTTAATTTTGTAGACCCACTTCATATGTATATGTTATGAAATCATACTTTTCACCTTGTTTTATGACTCTTGTTCTTTAATTATATTGTGCACAGTAAACTATCATGTTTATTGCTTTATGCCAATATCGGTTACGTATAGATGAGACATGTATGATTTTGAAAAACATACAGGTATTAGTCTAAATGGATATTCACATGTGGTCGTCCAATATTTCCTTATTCTCTGTAATACTAGACAATATTACTTTGTGATGCTCTTTAGCAGTATGGCTACAGCGGTGGGGTGTTATAATTAGTATTAGAACAGGTTCATACAATACATAGTATAAGAGACACGATTCTTAGCCTTATATGAGACTTAGAATCTCGGTCCCTTAAGTTGTGTTAGGTAGTTACCGTTGAATATGTAAGTATATGATTTTTGTTTGATGATAATAAACACACATATATATATATATATATATTCATTTAAATGTATTTGTTATTGTACTATTTTATTTTCACAAAATTAAATAAATATTTGCTGAATAAAATAAATAACATGGAACTTAAATTCAAATAGATATTATATTCAAACAAATATTTAATTACAACTCTGAATAGTACAAATTTATGCTCTCACTATATAATATACAACATTTAAAATTACATTGCACTTTCGATTACATCATAATTTTCAATTTACAATATTCACCTCGTTACATATCACTCATTCACTCGTATTACTCTTCAACTCTATTCCAAATTGAATCCAACATCTAACTTATCTTCAAAATATACACCGACGCAGTAAAATTGAAAAAGAAATATTTTTGCAGTGTAAAATGAAATGTGTTTTGAAAACAGAATTTGCCTCAGTTATTTGGGTTGTTCGTCATCATTTAATTTTGAATTCATCATACATGAACAACATATGACATGCACAGTGTATCACCGTACATGCCACAAGGCCGTGCACACCAATATACACTTGATAAAATTACAGGGACATGTGAGCACAAGGTCAAAAGCGAGATATAAGTTGGATTCAACTCAGATGCAATACAAAACTGTCAAGTACAAGTGACTCGATGCACAAGGGGCAATGAAGCATAAACCAGACTTCATTGATGATATACAAATGACAACATTTAAGTTCATCACAAAATCAACAATGAATCAATACACAAAGCGGTGAATAACACCTAAAGAAGGTCATACAAGCTACAGGCTACAAGTGCCAAGCACCAATGGAGCAAGTCATATACAACCAGACTCCATAAACACAACCAGCGAATCAGATCATCCAAGACCAAACTTCAAGATGACACATAACAGATTTCAAGTGCAAAGCATAAATGTAACTAGACACTTGAAGTTCAGTGACAATCAAACATGAATGAAGACTGCAATATGTTCATGAACCCAGTTCAACAAACTAATACTCTAAACCAGACCAACAGAAAATGAACCAGATCAAAAGGTAAAAGTGAACTGGACCAACAGAGACCAAAACAAAACATACACATACACATGCATATATATATATATATATATATATATAGTTCAGAACTACTCTAGACAGACTCTAGTGCACAAAGACATCATGAACTAGATAAGGACTATACTCAAACTAACAGGCAGTGGCAACAACATCAAAATGAAGTTCCAAATCAACAACAGTTCAACATGCTTATATGTACACAGTGAAGACATGAAGACTCAAGTACTACCAGAGTTCATCAAGCAAAAACAAGTGTACAGATCAATGAAGGTTCAGGCATGCACATAAAAATGTATGGTCACAACAAACTACATATATATATATATACACACATACAATACAACATGTAATATCATCATCAATGGACTAAAGTATAGAGCAGTATAACATGAATATATATATGCATAAAAATATATGTGTAGTGAAACCAGAGGAAACAACAAATAAATGGTCAAACTACAGAACAAAGCATATTTAAACATGCAGCAGTTCAAATATCGTAGGCGATTTCAAAATAACAAAGTCGAGAGCATCAAAGCCAGACTAATATACACATATAATGAACATAAGTGCAATGACCAGTAGCCTCAACAGTAAAATTCATATGAAGCTGTAAGTGATTGAATGAAGTCGAAGTTAAATTTTTACAAATCAAAGTTATCAAAGTCAACAGAGAAAAGAACAAAACAAAATCCAGAATTCAAAGTCGTGGTGGCCAAGAAATCGAATAAGCCAAAATCGATGTCGTGATAATCAAGCAAGGAATTACACGAATTGAACAAGTCATAGAAATCTCAAGCATTCAAGCATAATCAAGTGGCCAAACTAATATTATCAGACAAATTTGAATAAATATTCGAACGAAAATAAAGGGAATCGATCCCTATTTAAACCCACTCATCGTCTGCTAAAAAATCATTTGAGTTCAAGCAATATCATAGAGCAAAGCATCAATCTAGAACTCGAATCAATTCGAGTATAATATAAATCGAAAAGGGGATAAACGTACCAATTCAAAGCATCGTTCAACCTCGACAAATTGGAGTGGCTGAATGCAAATCGAAGATAGTGAGTCGATTTCGAAGCAAATCAAAGCAATAACCGCTTTAAACGACCAACATTCAAGCGGCGACTTAAAATTATCACAAAGCCCTAATTTTGGATGAAGAGGAACAAGGCAGCCATTGTTTCCATCTCAAAGAATACGGGCCGAAAGCCTAAACAAGGAAAAGGGGGAACTTTCTTTTAATATTTAATTTGGGCCGGTCTTATTCATCATATTGGGCTGTGTTTTTCTAATTTAGGGTTTCTTTTTTTGTTTAAGTTATTTTATTCTGTATTTTCCTTTTTAAACTTTTGTAAATTCTAGTCGTGTGACTAGAGGATAAATTACAGTGGTGCAGTTCGAGAATTCGCGACTCAGTGGCTGAGTTGTAGCAGGGTTCTGAGCGTAGGGTTAGGTTAGTCGATAGAGGGTGTCACGAGTTTACGTGTGTAAGCGTCTAACTACTTAATTTCTAGTAGAAACCTTGGGGCAGCATGTAGGCAGGGTTTTGCCGAAGCTGGGTAAATCTGTATTGTTTTATTTTTGTTTTTTATATTCTGCTATTATCTGTACTGCTATTAGTGCTGTGATTATTTTACATACTTCTGCATTAAATTTTTATAATTAATAGTATCACCCTATTCACCCCTCTTTAGGGTGAAATCGATGCTCAAGTGGTATCAGAGCTAGGAACAAAAGCCATTTTTGTTTTAAAATTTTTATTTTTCAAAGACCAATTTTTGTTTTACAAATTTGAACTTTTAAAATGGCTTCTTTTAATAATGCTTTTGCTGAGGGCCGGTCCAGTACTATTCCTCCTATTTTTTACGGAACAGATTTTTTAAATTGGAAATTAAAAATGGAATTTTATTTAAAATCTGTTAATTCTAAATGTTGGGATATTATTGAAAATGGGTGTGATATAACAGATGAGAAAAATACTTCGATTAATGCTCTTGCTATGCATATACTATATTCTCATATTAATTAAGATAATTTTAACTTTATCTTTCATTGTGAAAATGCAGGAAATCTGGAATACCTTTGATGCAATATATGGTGCAAAAGTCAACAACCGAGAGAAATCCCTCATAATTGACTCATTTAAAGAAACGTTTGACAGGATTGACAAAAGGCAGCAGTGATGAAGATTCAATAGCCGATGAGATAAGTGATTTTCCATTCAATGGTTTAGTTCTCTTATGCTGAAAATTAATTGAAAATAATAAAGCTCTTGAGATGAAATATAATAAGTTGAAAAGGGAAAAAAGGGAACAAGCTAAACTGCATCAGAAAAATAATGATTTGGAGAACAAACTTAAAAATATCAAGACAAATGAAAATTCTAATTGCAAAAGGTGTTTGAACTATGGAAAACAATTTGCCTATTTTCATGACAAAATTCAAAAGTTAGAAAACAAAATCTTAATACGGGAGAAAATCAAAACTGAGTTGATTTGTAAAAATAATATTTTGCAAAAAGAGTTGGATAGCTTTATGAAGTCGAAAAATTCTAAATGTGTGATTTTTGAGAAGAAATTAAATGAGGTCAACAAAAATTTCAAAACTCCTAAAAAAGAAAATATGATTATGAGCAACACCGAAATTATTAGATTAAATCACAAGTTTGAAAAGGAGATTGAAGAATTCAAGGATTTGAAAAAATTAAGTACAAAAAACTCCAACTCTTTGAAACTGAGATGTTTAAGTTGAGACTAAAATTAGAGAGCTTAAAAATGAAAAGATGGACTTGAAAATGAAGAATTTTGAATTGAGAAGTAGTACCATTCGTTGTTGTTTGAAGCATAGTAAATGAAAATAAATTTTTACAATCCAAAGTTAACCAACTTGAGTTGATTGCTCGAAACTTTTTCCCAAAAGATAAATCATTTAATATGCTCCTAGAAAATCAACTTATTGCGAATAAAAGGAAAGAACTTGGATTTCAAAAAGTGTCAAAATATGAATAAACAACTAATAACACTGTCAAGGGGAAATATGTGATACCCAAATGTGTAGCGTGTGGAAATATTGGACATAGCAAGAATAATTTTTGACATATACACAATCACAACACCGTTAAACAAATAAGGATTCCAAAAGGTACGAATATAAATGGTTTGAAATTTAAAACGATTTGGATTCCCAAGGGTACAATTGTAAATGCTAACGGTGTGTTATATAAACAAATTTGGGTACCAAAGATTTCAATAGATAATAATAATAATAATAATAACAACAGTGGTCCTACATCCTTAGTTAGACCACTTACCTTCCCTAAAATTTAGACACACAAGTGAGCTAAGGAACAACTTTGATGGAGATAGATTTCGAAGTGTTATAAGTGATTGATAAACTTAAATTTAAATGTTCCTTAGCCTATAAAGATTAGATGGAGATCATCGCATTTTGGATATCATAAAATAGAAGGGAAGTGAGGTATGATCTCTCAACTCAATTTTTGTCCACATATTGTTAATTATGTTTTGATTGACATTGGTGAAGTATTTCTGACATATCTTGATCATCTCAACTTTGATTTGTGAAATTCTTGAAGTTTTTGAAAAGCTAATTGATAATGCTACAACTTCCCTAACTTTTGATTCACTTTGGAATGTCATGAAAAATGGCTTTAACAAATTTTTCTGAATATATGTTTTTTCTCACTGTGCTTGATATAAATGGATGTGCTGAAAATTTCAAAACAAATTCAAGTGTTAAGGAATACACGTTTTTTTATACCACTATATATCACTATGAATATCTAAAATACAAGTGGTATCTTATATGATCTCGTGTTGAAATCATTTTAGCAATAATTTAATTATTTATATTGATTTTCAACTTGAAGTCATTTTCACAAAATCCCCTTACAGAAAATTGATTTTCACTTATTTTAATTTTTGAAATGATATCTATCTAATGATAACCTTGAGTTAAAGGGGAATTCAGATGCAGGTTACACTAGTAGTCTAGTTGAGAGAAAACGTATTAGTGGAACCAGTTTTATGTTGAGGCATTCATGAGTTGCTTCACATTTTCAGAGAAGATATCTGCATATGTTTCACTTCAAATAATTTTCAATTAGCAGACATTTTTCTTATAAAACCCCTTCAAGAAAATAGTTTTTGTTGACCTTATTTTAGATAGGTCATTTTAGAAAATTTGATTTTATAATTATTTTTGGATTTGATCTTAAATGACTACATTAGCTAATCTGACTCCCTACTGATTATCGAAAAAATAAATAGTGATTAAAAAAGTGATGAGTGTTGATATTAATCATATATTGTAACTTGAGAGTATAATTAGTAAATTTCTTTAGAAATTTAAACAAGTGTTATAAAAAAAATTATTGGTAAAAAATTCCATGCCTATCTCTAATTCTATGATATTTCTAACAACCATCACTCATCAAAATCCAATATAATATGTCAATATATGGCATTTTAAATGAGAAATTATTCGTTTTTCATTTTATTATATTTTTATGAATAAAAACATCCAAAGTATTCACTCTTATTTAAAAGTCCTCACGGTTTATGCGTGGGTGAATTACTTGGAATTTTTGATTATGTACTTTCATGCTCATTTAAAAGTCCTCACGGTTATGCATGTATAGAACACATATCAAAATTAATTATTAAATAGGCAAGTTGATTCTAATCTCATTTAAAAGTCCTCACGGTTATGCTTGGTTAGAAGATACTTGAATTCATTTTTTAATAAAAACTTGGAATACTACTAATCTCATTTAAAAGTCCTAATGGTCATGCATGGTTAGTAAATATTCAAATTCTTGATATAAATATACCACAAATAGACACAACTATATGGTTTTGTATACTGACTTCATCCCCATCATTTCAAAGTGGAATATGCACCTAACAGAGTATCTATGATTTTTGTTTTATTTTTTATTGAAATTTAATATTTATACTCGATTGGTGTTAATAGTGTATTAATGTCTATCACTTTATCTCTATTTTCTAACATTATTACTCTTTTGACAATGACAAAAGAGGGAGAGAAAAGTTAAGATTTTGATAAATAAAGGTCAAATATTTTATTTTCTATTTGCATCTAGGCTCATTTGCATATTCTTATTTATTCCTCATTTATATATGAAAGGGGAGCTTTGTGTAGAGAGGGAGCATTCAAATAGGGGGAGCAAATTGAATGATCAAATACATTTAATAAATTCAAAATCTTAAACATATATATTTGTTATCATCAAAAGGGGGAGATTGTTGAATATACAAGTATATGATTTCTTTTGATGATAATAAACATATATATATATATATATTCATTTAATTGTATTTGTTATTGTACTATTTTATTTTCACATAATTAAATAAATATTTGCTGAATAAAATAAATAACACAGAATTTAAATTCAAACAGATATTTTATTCAAACAAATATTTTATTACAATTTTGAATAGTACAAATTTGTGCTCTTACTATATAATATACAACATTTCCAATTACAATACAGTTTCAATTACATCACACTTTTCAATTTACAATGTGCACCTCACTATCACTCATTCACTCATACTACTCTTCAACTCTATTCCAGATTGAATCCAGCATCCGAGTTATCTGCAAAATATATACCGATGTAGTAAAATTGAAAAAGAAATATTTTTGCAGTGTGAGATAAAATGTGTTTTGAAAATAGTATTTGCCTTATTTATTTGGTTTGTTCGCCATCATTTAATTTTCAATTCATTATACACGAACAACCCGTGACATACACAGTGTATCACTGTACGTACCACAAGGCCGTGCACATCAATATACACTTGATAAAATTATAGGGACATGTGAGAACAAGGTCAAGCCGAGCTATAGGCTGATTCAACTCAGGTGCATTATAAAACTATCAAGTACAAGTGACTCGAGACATAAGGAACAATGAAGCAGAAACCAGACTTCAGTGATGATATACAAATGACAACATTTAAGTTCATCACAAAATCAACAATGAATCAATACACAGAGTGGTGAACAACACCTAAAGAAGGCCATACAAGATACAGACTACAAGTGCTAAGCACCAACGGAGCAAGTCATATACAACCAGACTCCATAAACACAACTAGAGAATCAGATCATCCAAGACCAGAATTCAAGATGACACAGAACAGATTTCAAGTGCAAAGCGAAAATGTAACCAGAGCACTTGAAGTTCGATGACAATCAAACATAAACGAAGACTGCAATATCCAGTCCAACAAACAAATATTTCATACCAGATCAAAAGGTAAAAATGAACTAGACCAAGAGAGACAAAAACAACACATACACATACACATGCATATATATATATATATATATATATATATATATATAGTTCAGAACTACTCCAGACACGCTCTAGTGCACAAAGTCATCATGAACTAGATAAGGACTGTACTCAGACTAACAGGCAGTCGCAGCAACATCAAAATGAAGTTCCAAATCAACAACAGTTCAACATGCTCATATGTACACAGTGAAGACATGAACAAGACTCAAGTACTACCAGAGTTCATCAAGCAACAATAAGTTTAGAGATCAATGAAGGTTCATGCATGCACATAAACAAGTCTAGTCACAACAAACTATATATATATATATATATATATAGACAGTACAACATGTAACATCATCATCATCATCAATGGACTAAAGTATAAAGCAGTATATCATGAATATATACATGCATGAACATATATGTGCAGTGAAACCAGAGGCAACAACAAATAAATGGTCAACTACAGAACAATGCATATTGAAACATACAGCAGTTTAACTGTCGCATGGGATTTCAAAATAAGAAAGTTAAGATAATCAAAGCCAGACTAATGTACATATATAATGAACATAAACGCAATGACCAGTGGCCTCAATAGTAAAATTGACATGAAGCTGTAAGTGATTGAATGAAGTCAAAGTCAAATTTTCACAAATCAAAGTTATCAAAGTCAACAGAGAAAAGAACATAACAAAATCTAGAATTCAAAGCCGAGATGGTCAAGAAATCGAACAAGCCAAAATCGAAGCTATGATAATCAAGCAAAGAATTATACGAATTGAACAAGTTAGAGAAATCTTAAGCATTCAAGCATAATCGAATGGCCAAACTAAAATTACCAGACGAATTCGAATAAAATATCCAAACAAAAATAAAGGGAATCAATCCCTATTTAAATGCACTCATCGTCAGCTAAAAAATCATTTGAGTTCGAGCAATATCACAGCGCAAAGCATCAATCCAGAACTTGAATCAAGTCGAGTATAGTATAAATCAAAATAGGGGCAAACGTACCAATTCAAAGCATCGTTCAACCTCGACAAATTGAAGTAGCCGAAAGCAAATCGAAGATAGTAAGTCGATCGTCGAATCAAATCAAAGCAATAGCCGCTGTAAATGACCAACATTCAAGTGACGACTTCAAATTATAATGAAGCCCTAATTTTGGACGAAGATGAACAAGGCAGCCATTGTTTCCATCTCATAGAATACAGGCCGAAAACCTAAACAAGGAAAAAAGGGAACTTTCATTTAATATTTAATTTGGGCCGGTCTTATTCATCATATTGGGCTGCGTTTTTCTAATTTAGGGTTTCCATTTTTGTTTTACTTATTTTATTTTGTAATTTCCTTCTTAAGCTTTTGTAAATTCTAGTCGTGTGACTAAGGGACGAAATACGGTGGTGTACTTTGAGATTTCGCAACTCAGTGGCTGAGTTGTGGCAGTATTTCAAGCATATAGATAGGTTAGTCGATAGCGGGTGTTGCGAGTTTACGTGTGTAAGCATTTGACTACTTATAGTAGAAACCTTAGGGGCAGCACGTTGGCAGGGTTTTGCCGAAGCTGGGTAAATCTATGTTGTTCTATTTCTGTTTTTCATATTCTACTATTATATGTACTGCTATTATCAGTGCTATGACTATTTTATATATTTCCACATTAAATTTTTATAATTAATAGTACCACCATATTAATCTCTTCTAGGGTGAAATCGATCCTACGGTTATCCTATAGTAAGGGATACTAGGAATAGAAGATGATTACCGAATGTAATAATTTGGGATGCATTTGTATTTTTCTTGCTATAGTGTATATTTCTTTTACCTCTTTCTGAGTGTCAATCTCTATAGTAGAGAAATTAATGGCGATTGTGATCGTAGAAGTAGCGTTGTTCTAACTAGTAATGTCGACATTGGTGATGAGGAATAGACCTTCATGTGGATTTAAAGTGAGAATGAAGTAGTTGTTAGGGAAGCTTTAGAAGGCCCTAACCCGAGTCTCACACTTTTGGTTCGTCGCAACATTAAGATCTGATGAAGCGAATTTGAGTAGAATGATCCAATAGTGATCAGAGTGATGCAGTGAAAGTCGATAGATTGATTTCCTCTAAGTGTGTTGATTGGTTTGTTTATTATGTATTTGGATTGGTAGATTGTTTCCTTGAAGTGATAATGGTTGGAATCATTATTTGAAATCACTCTTGAGTAAGGTATTGGATAAAGGTTATGACTCAACATTAGAAACTCACTCAAGTCTTGATAATTGTTCGCGTCGGCTAAAGTTCTATGAATTTAGAAAAAAACTGAACGAATTTAGAAATAAAAATAACCGCAAGCGCACGACATACTATCGTAGTGCGTGGCGAGTATGGATCGATCCGCAGAGAATTGTTTAATTTTAAAAATCTATTCAATCAAGTTAAACCAAAGTCGAGTGATCGTTAACTAACTAAAAAAAAGAAGTAAGAACATACTAAAACTAAGGAGAATAAAAATATGAGATTAAAGAGCAATTTAGAGGCAAATCCTCTCTCATAATCACATAATTCAACATAATGAAATTATGATCTCTTTTTGGTCATTTGTGAGTTTAGTTGATGCATTTATCATAAGCATGGCCTAATTGTGTTATTAATTAACACATTAATCCATTAAACTTTAATGCACCCTCTAACCCACTTACTAACAACAATGAAAATGCTATGAAATTAAAAGTAGAATCTATTTTAAGCATGGCTTATTAACTATTGAATTAGAAACATAAACCATCAAATTTTGATTCAAAATCCACTTCCATTACCATGATCATATGTAGATGAAGAGGTAATTAGTGAACCATATGACTAAGGATAGCCTATTTGTTTTGAACAACATAAGCTATCAAACTAAATATTAAACACAAAATCACACAAACATCCAACATTCCATTAAGCACAAAAGAGACATAACATCAAAACGTTGCATCTACATGATCCAAGAGAGCTTCATTACCCCTAAATTGTAGGGATTAGCCTCTCATTTGTGTTATCATGTCAACACAAGTAGAAAGCAACATGAAATAAACAAAAACAAAAGGAAAAGAAAAATAAAAGCTAATGGAAAAGAGAACTACTGTTCGACTTGCATAAATAAAAGAGATCTACATTATAACATGAAAGGAAATAAACAAAAAAGGAAAAGAACATGTATTAAATTGCAAAAGAATTAAATAAAGAAGAAATGGTTAAGCAGCCATGAAAAAAAGAGCTTTCATTTTATTTTCCTAAGAGAAGAGAGCCTAAAAAAGAGACTAAGGAAGAGTTACATGAAACATAAGGGGTATATATACACGTGTTAACCCTAATTCATAATTCCCAAAATACCCTTGAGAAAGTGTAGAGGCCAAGTAATCATTAGCTTTTACAAATCATCATTTAAGTGTACATAAAGCCATAAACTCCATAAGCATGTGCATTAGCCTCTAATTGAAAATCAAGGTAAGTGGGTGGGGTCCTCCATGTTCTTCACTTTGAATTATTTCCATCTTTATTATTTTGTATCTTCTTTGTACATGTATATTTCATCATAAAATCACTTGTAAAATTCACCAAATTTCCTACAAAACAACATATAAGATTCCAAGTAAATTTTCACAATTTAATAAATGCACAAAAATGATTATTTTACTCCCGTATGAAGATGAATATGTGACACTTTGAAAATAATTTGAATTTTGGTTTAAACAAGTTAAAATACCCAATATGATGTTTATTCAATTTAAATAGATTAAATATGGTGGTAAAATATGCACATTTACGTGCACATCAAATACCCCCAAACCTATTTTTATTCGTCCTTGAATAAAGAAAAACTAAGATAAATCCATTTTTGTATGGAGCATGATTGCGTTGAGCATATGAAATAGGCCGTTAAACCTCTGATTGTCCCCATTAGGACGAGTGTTATCTCATGAGAGTTTTAAACGGATACTATCCACAAAATCCAAGTGCAGGATGAAAATATTTTCAAAATGCAAGATTTATTTATATAGAGATGAATGCGAGTTTTCGAAAATATTTACATGAAGGATTTATTTTTAAATTGACACAAATAAGTTAAATATTGGTTTTGGTCATTTTCTTGAGATTTAAGTCATTTACTCATCAAAGTTTACAATAAAAAAAAAGTTACCATAACAAATAGATTATAGTTTAACTCGTTGTTTCGGTTGATAACAAAGTGCAACTGTGAAATGGATCCTTAGTTGATTATCAAAGTTTATCAAGTGGTATATTCATTTCTTTTCAATAACAAGTCAAATCAAATAAGTTAATATAGTGCTTGGATTTCATTTTCTTACTCTCTCTTATTTTTTTTAAATTTTTTATTGATATTTACAATATTTACATTTGCCTAACTCAGATAAACTGGGGCCAAATATATTATCTATGCACTATCTTGCGGACTTATGTGAGGGGAATACAGAGCGTGGCGAGTGAACACACGAGTGTGAACACCTATTGACTGTAGGCGTTATTAAAAAGAATTTTTATATACACCTAGCTCAGATAAACTGAGGCCAGATATACCGATCGTGACTGCCTTTCGGGCTTACGTGAGAAAGGTACAGTGCATGTCGAGTGTACACACAAGTATGTACACCTGTCGACCGTAGGTGTTAATAGAAAATATTTACATATATACAGTTTTTTTTGAAAAGAGGATTTTGCAAAATCATCTTAGCACTACTTAAATTAGAAGACAAAAAAATGTTATATCCTTTACTTTAAATCAACCACTTTAAAACAAAGATTTTCAATTAGGATGCATTTCATAATTAACACGTATGAGTCTTCATATATACTAGTTAAACCACTATTATTTGTAATAAAACTTCATTTTTATTTTTGTTAAGACGAACAAATTTTCAAAAATTTCAATTTAATCAACCAAAACCATATATTTGTCTTACGGTGTTTCTTCTAAAAATAAATTAAAATGCTTTTAATTTTATTTTTTATGTTTTTTTGGGGAATGAAAAGAAAATGTAAAATAAACTATGAAAAATCAAAAAAGAAGGTGAGTCTCCCCCCACACTTGATTTTGACTGTGTCCCCACAGTCAACCCAAGTGAAAGGAGAAAAATAAAAACATAACCTTTATTTAAATGAAAATGAAAAGATGATTATTTACATGACATCATAAAGTATGCCACTAAAGAGTAAATGAACAAGTCTTCCAAAAAAAGATTCAATTGTCTCGCCAAGTATGCGAGACACGGCTTAAGCGTAGAAAACCAAATCGTAAAAGATTTTGGAATCGAATGTGCATTTGGAAAAACGAATGTCATTTTATTAAAAATCGTACAAGTTTTTTTATTTTCGATGATTTTTGGGGTTGATAAAACAATTTATTGAAATTCAAGTTTATTTTCACTGCATTGAAAGTTAAGCTCATCATCAACAAAAATTTTAAAATCATTGATTTCAAAATTGAAATGGTGATTCAATCTTCCCCTTTACAATTTAACAACTCATTTACGAAAAGTCCAAAGAAATCGTGTTCGTTGAATTCGTCTTCCTTTGTTGGATTATCAACAACTTCATTACACGTGTCAAGTTTAAAGTTCAAAGTTGTTGTGTTCAAAATTTCAAAATCGGAAAAAGGAAGATCGAATTTTAAGTTTGGTTCCACACCCTTAAAAGAATGAAATCCAACCCAATTACTAAATTCTCAACAACTTCATTAAGATTTTCGTTCTCAATTTCAAAAGTTGTTATTTGAAAATCATCGATTTGGGTAAAAGATGGATTATCACTCGACTCATCACACGTTGGGATTTGGTTCTGTTTGTCACGTTGTTTCATATATATTTCAAAAAACAAATTTGTGTGATCATCGTAAATCTCGTTCATTTGTTCAACAAAATTCAGCTTTTAATTATTGACTTGAGAATTTTCGGTTTGGATTTGTTGAGAACAAAATTTTTCACTTGTAACGTGGTTAAGATTATTCCCATTTCCAAATTCGTTTGAAAAGTTGTTTATTTTGAGTTTGAAATTCATTTTGGAGTTCGAAATTGAATTGGCATGGGTTTTAATCGAAATCGTTTGAATTTTGAATTGAATTCAAATTTTGAAATCCTTGACTCGAGTTATTACGCAAATAAGAATTACACAAATCATTTATCATTTGATTTTATTGTGTAGAGATTTCAAGTAGAGATGAAATGCTATTTTCGAGAGTTGAGGGTTGATCATTGTTTTGAAAATTTGTTGTTCAAAATTCGAATTATTTAAAGCATAGTTGTCACTAAAATATCCATATGAATTTTAAGTGAAATCATATGGATTATGTTGATTTTCACAACCGTTATAAAATTCAAGTGAATATGGAAATTCATACATTTTCAAGGATGTTTTGGTTTTTTTTCTTATAAAGGAAAAATATTTACAAATTTTTTAAAATGAAAATTGATTTTTTTTTCGTTTTTTTTCGTTTTTCAATTTTTTTTCTTTGTTTTTGAAAAGGTATTTTATATATATATATATTTTTGAATTTTGGTTTTTCTAAATTTTTTTGGATTTTGAAAATTTCAAAGAAAAAGGATTTTAAAAAAAAAGCAATGGAAAAGGAAGATATACAATTTTTTTTAGTTTTGGATTTTTTTTTTAAAATATGCATAAATTAATGCAACTAAATGAATGCAAGGGTTAATTACAAATGAATTATCCTAAATTAACCTAAAATTATATGATCACACATTGCCTTAGATCAAAAAGATAGTTCTCCGCCAGGTAACGTACAGGATTTATCGATGCACCTCGAATCACCGTAGCAATGCAGCCGAAGGTTTAAGTACCTTCAAAGGAACAACCACTATAATATTTGCGAATCACCGTGATACTTATAAATGGTTATTACTCTGCCGTAGCCTAGACACCAAGAAATTAAATTGTTCAAGAAAGGTAACTTGTCAATATACAATTAAGAGCTATTGTTATTATTAATCAAAATTCTAAGATAAAATGCATAGCAGAAATTAAATGTGTATTAACAATGCAACTACGAATGGATTTATGTTTTGGTTTTTGTTTTTGTTTTTGAAATTTTTTTAATATATAAATGCAAATGCAAGCAATCAACAATGCAATTGAAATAAAAGTAAAGATGAAAGCAGCAATTTTTTTTATAAGCAAGCTAGCAGTTTATTTTTGGCAGCAGAGCAAAGCAATTTTCTACAGGCTACTCTCCTTCTTGTGATTTTCTCTTTGGCAACCTGAAAGTAAAAATAAAATATATACATTTTTTTCATATAACAAGTGAAACTAAACAAATTAACAAACAAACAAAATAAAAACAAAACTTAACAAATTGGAAAAACAAAAGAGAACTCAAAACAAACTTCTTTTTAAAAGAGTAAAACAATACAATACAAAACAAAACAAAACAAAGTAAGCAAAAACAAATTAAGCAACCCTAAATAAAACAAAGTAAACAAGGTAACTTTTTTATATATACATGTAAACAAACAAAACAAAACAATTTATTTATGAACAAAACACCAAAACAAACTCAAACTTAAAACACTTAATTAATTTTAGTAAAACACTCAGGCCCACGAATCCTCACAAACCCAAACTTAAAACACGTGATCAACTTAAACACTTAACCACGCATACTTTTTGTTTTTTTTGATCATTCAAACGCTGCTTAGGTATCGTTTGTTTAAAATGCTGAATGCTGAATGCTGAAGGCTGAACACTGAATGCTGAATAACAATTGTTGAATGCTGATAGCTGAATACTTAAAATATTGTTTGCTTAGAAATTTGTTTTGTGAACATAACTAATACTTTGACAATACTACCCCTCAAAGTTAAAATTAATTATTCTTTCATGTAACTACCATACAAAGCACACTAAATCATCTTATTTTATACCTTATATTTACATAAAAGTAAATGCTCACATATATAGGTACTATCAAGTCTACATAACATATCGAAAATAGTAAATTTGATGACGTAGATATATTTTATAAAAGTTTGGTCGAGAAGAAAATATTTTATTATAATAAATTTAAAGCTTGTAGTGTGTTTGGATTATTAATTAATATTTTCAGCATTATATATATATATATATATATATATATTTGTTTATGTGTGTGTGTGTGTATATATGTATATACGTGTGTGTGTGTAAATATATATATATATATATATATATATGTTAAACGTGTAGAAATAAATTATTATAAAAACATCAAATGATTTTGTCCAACTTTTCATAATTATTGAAGTTTTCATATATCTTAATATAAATCGGTAATGTTCAGCTTGTCGAAATTATTTATTTATATTTTTCCACACTTGTATTACATATTTCATTTTTTTTCTTTGTCATTCTTATTAACAATTTATAAATTATCATATTTCAACTTCCAATTATATGAAAACGTTGCTAGGATGTCATTAATTTTTTTTATCACTGGTTTTTAAGTATATTTCTACTGATTGAAAACTATATTATAAAATTAAAATCAAAACAAAATGAGAAAAAATTACCTCGCCATAGAAGGGGATAGAACTAAATACAAAATTGATGTTATACGTGAACTTTTCTAACTGTTTGATATAATTAGAAATAACTTTATAAAATAGTTACATGTTACGTCGCATATGCGTATAATTGAAAATTGCAGTGCAATAAGTGATCAGCACTTACAATAAGCACTAAAATTTTGGTTATTCAATTAAGTGAATAAAAGAGCTTAATGAAAGCGTTTATTTAAAAACCAACAATCCAATGAGCGATGTTTGATTTGTCGAACTGTGGTTGATCGGGAGGGTGTCAGTGTCACAGTTTTGTCCACTGGTTTAGTAAGCAAGATAGTAATGCTATGTACATGTGTTGAGTGGTTTGAATAAAGTGTAATGATCTGTTCGAATGAGCACAATTTGTTGACAGTGAATGGATAGGCATATTTGGATGAACTGAAGTGGTGATAAGTTGAAGGTCGATCAGTTGTGATGGCAACTGTAGTCAAAGGCTCAAAGGGGCTGCTGTGGTAGTTTTGTGGTATGGCGGTGGTAAATGAAGAAGGGTGTTGACTGGGGGTGGATGTAAGTATGCAGGGTTGCTCGGCAGAGGATTGTGAGTGGAAGTCGGTTGTGTAGGGGAAGTGAGCAGGAGGATGTACTGGGTAATGAAGGTCTGGTGATTATGAAGGTGGGTTGTCTGATGTCAATGGTGATGACAACAGTAGATGAATTGAGTTGAATTATGTGGGTAGTTTGCAGCAATGTGTGTAGTCTGATGTATGATATGCAGTTTCAAGCAGTGGCAGAGTCATGTTGATTGTTATGGTGTGGAGGAAGAGCAAGATGTAGAGCTATGTATTGGTTAGGGGAAGTGTTGTATATGGCAAGTGAAGTAAAGTTTGGTGGAAACAGAGTGTTTGTGGAGTTATTTATTGTCAGGCAGATGTTTTTCAGTTAGTGATTGTATGGTTGCAGTGGTTATTTGACAGAGGGAAGTGGAGTGATAAGAAGTTTGTATGGATGGTGGCAGAAATGGTGACTAAAGTAAGATAAGATGCAGTTAGGTGGGTAGTTTGAATGTGCTGTGATGTAGAGGATAAGTTTGTGGCACAACCTATTGGGTGGAAATGTTGAATTGTTGAAGTGATTTGGAAGGGTGGAACAGTGATGGGTAACAGAGATGGTGTTGTTTGTTAAACAGGGAAGAAATGAAGTGTGCACAGTGGAGAAAACAGAGACAAATGTTGTAAATGAAAGTGAAAATTGTAAATGTAAATGAAAATAAATGAAATATTTTTTGTTTTTGTTTTTGATATGTGTGTTTTTTTGAATATGAAATGCAAATGAATAAAACACTAGAAAACAACAACAAACGCACAAACAAAATGCAAATGAATATCAAACAACAAGCACACAATTTTTTATTTTAACTGCAAACAAACATACAAAAATGGAACAAAAATAATCCCAAGAATAGAAAAATAAAATCGAAGCAATTCCTTGAAAACGACGCCAAAAACTTGTTCGCGTCGACTAAAGTTCTATGAACTTAGAAAATAGCCGAATGAATTTAGAAATAAAAATAACTGTAAGCGCACGGCGCACTATCGTAGTACATGGCGAGCACGGGTCGATCCGCAGGAAATTGTTTAATTTTAAAAATCTATTCAATCAAATTAAATCAAAGTCGAGTGATTGTTAACTAACTAAAAAGAAGAAGTAAGAACACATTAAAACTAAGGAGAATAAAAATATAAGATTAAAGAGCAATTTAGAGGCAAATACCCTCTCATGATCACATAAATCAACATAACGAAATTATGATCTCTTTTTGGTCATTTGTGAGTTTAGTCGATGCATTTATCATAAGCATGACCTGATTGTGTTATTAATTAACACAATTAAACCATCAAACTTTAATGCACCCTTTAACCCACTTACTAACATCAATGAAAATGATATAAAATTAAAAAAAGAACCTATTTTAAGCATGGTTTATTAACTATTGAATTAGAAACATAAACTATCAAATTTTGATTCTAAATCCACTTCCATTACCATGATCATATGTATATGAAAAGGTAATTAGTGATTCGTATGACTAGCACAGCCTATTTGTTTTGAACAACGTAAACTATCAAACTCAAAATTAAACACAAAATCACATAAACATCGAACTTTCCATTAAGCACAAAAGAGATATAACATCAAAATGTTGCATCAACATGATTCAAGAGAGCTTCATTACCCCTAAATTGTAGGGATTAGCCTCTCATTTATGTTACCATGTCAACACAAGTAGAAAGCAACATGAAATAAACAAAAACAAAAATAAGAGGAAAATGAACGCTAATGGAAAAGAGAACTGTTATTCTACTTGCATAAAATAAAAGAGATCTACATTACAATATGAAGGGAAATAAACAAAAAAAAGAAAAAAGAACATGTATTAGATTGCATAAAAAAGAATTACATAAAAGAAGAAATGGCTAAGTAGTCATGAAAAGAAAGAGAGCTTTCATTTTATTTTCCTAAGAGAAGAGAGCCTAAAAAAGAGACTAAGGAAGAGTTACATGAAACATAAGAGGTATATATACATGTGCTAACCCTAATTCATAATTTTGGAAAATGCCCAAAATACCCTTTAGAAAGTGTGAAGGCCAAGTAATCCTTAGCTTCTACTAATCATCATTTAAGTATACATGAAGCCATGAACTCGATAAACATGTACATTAGCCACTAATTAAAAATCAAGGTAAGTGGGTGTGGTCCTCCATATTCTTCACTTTGAATTATATCCATATTCATTTTTTTGTAACTTCTTTGTGCATGCATATTTCATCATAAAACCACTTGTAAAATTCACCAAATTTCCTACAAAACAACATAGAAAATTCCAAGTAAATTTTCACAATTTAATAAATGCACAAAAATGACCATTTTACCTCTGTATGAAGATGAATATGTGACACTTTGAAAATAATTTGAATTTTGGTTTAAACAGGTTAAAATACCCAATATGATCATTTATTCAATTTAAATAGATCAAATATGATGGTGAAAATATGCATATTTACGTACACATCAATAATATAACCTTACGTTGTCTTTGGCATTGAAGTTACCACAAAGGATTAGGGAAAACTGCTTTCTTTATAAAGTAGTATGATATTTGTATAAATAATTAATTAAAATGGGTTGAGATAAAAATTAATTGGATGCTTGCTTGATGTATGCATGGGTGATGTTTGGTTTGTTATAAATGATTTATTATTTGAGTGCATTTATAAAGATTATTTGAAATTGTTTTAATATAAGCGGGCAATGTTCTAATTATAATGTCTATGGATAAGGTATATTTATGTAAATATATATGGGATTAAAAGATGTTTTAAAACAAGCAAGCGATAATTTTTATAAAAGTGGGACTATTATATATGTACATATTTATTTAAAAAATTAAAGTTGATTTCTTGTCGATTTACCCATTGAGTGCTTTAAGAATTCTGCTCAATGGGTCTGGCTAATGTATCGATAAGGATTCCTAAACACTAGGATGAGGCATCTCGACGCAATGGTTTGGAAAAATAATAATGTTTTAAATAAGAAAATTGCTTTAAGTAATATTAAAACCAATGTTTTAGACGTGATATCTGGAGGAATAGTTTGAAAGGTAATATAACATTTTAGGAAGTAGTATAAGCAATATTTAAAAAAACAACACACACACACACACACTCGCACGTAGTTGATTTGCTTTAGGTTGAAAAATAATAATTATATATATTTCTAAAATACTTTATATATTGATAAAGGTTACTTCCAAGATAAATCATGAATATATTTAAATATGTATATTATATGATTGATTTAAAAATTCATATGAAAAAAATTCAAGCGAAGTATTCATTTATAAAATAAAGTATAAGTATATGAAAATAAATCTATTTTCTAGTTTTATGGGTTTAAGCTACTAAAGTAAATTCAAACTTTTGCAAATCTTAGTTTTCTGGAAAGTAGATTTCAAACCGCACAATTTTTTTAAGGAGTTTCGATAAATTTTTAGTTTTCAAAGTAAAAAATTTAATTTGAAATAAGATGGAAATTTGGAATAGCGTTTTGAAGCGTTATACACAGCCATAACTTTTGATTATATGTTTCAATTTTATTGATTTTTCTTTCATTGATTGTTTCGTTCACTTGGAATGTAATTTCGTAAAGAGCAACTTTATTGTTCGACACTTTATGACAACTTGAAGTTTGCCAATGATAAAGCTTGCTTTATGTGAATGCAAAATTTTATCACATGCATATAAATTTTTAAACGACATCATTATATTTATTTGAAGATTTTATATTCATTGGAAAGCTATGACAATAAGGAAAAACTTTTGTTGCAATTGCTATGCAAAATTTTGAGGTTTACTAATGTTAAAACCCATTTAAAAATGAATCGAAGCTTTGTCTAGTTAATCAATTTGTAAGTTAAAGCATCCTTTTATTTTGACTACAAATTTCAAATGATTTATCTGTTTTTGATGATCTTGAACTTAGTTTAAATCTAACATAATAAGGAACAAGTTTAATGTTGAAAGTTCAGCAAAAAATTTCTATTTGCTAGATGAAAACCAAGTTTTAAAGCAGTGGGCCTGCAATTTCAAATTCGTTTCAAAATTTGTATTATTAAGTATACAGGTCGTGACTTTTGATGTAATTTGTATTTTTATAATTTGAAAGATGTTCGAAAAACATATTATTATTCTACAACTTTACTTTGTAAAGAATTACATAATATTGTGTTTTGACACCTAAAAGTCAGTAGGAAAGTCGCCTAAAAAGAAAACTCAAATATTGTTCCAATTAAACAAGAATATAATGTCACTTTACACTTTAATACGATCTCATATGAGTTATTAGAGTTGAGCATTGATATATGATGATTATTATTTAGGTTGACTTTGGTGCAAGCTCGCTTTTGTTCGCATGATAACTAAATAAGCTTGCTTAAAACACAAATATAAGGTATGTTTTATGCTTATATCAGTATATATATATTTCCCATGTTTTGGTATGCCCTATTATTGGAATGTTTATATATTATGTGATTATGAGATGGCGATTTTCGAAACACTCTCCATACAAAGAAGACTTTATCAAAAATTTCTAAAAAATTCGGCACTTAGAGGAACTCATGCAATATTTTCGTATGCAAAAAAATAAAAAGTCATTAAATGAGTCTATTTTAAATCAATAGCACACGTATCATAGTAAAGGGAAAGCCACATGGAGAAATGAGCAAGTTTAAATTCTATCCAAAACTGTTGATCACACAAAGAAATTTGACGGTATGAATTGGGAATGACGTCTTTCTTGTAAGATATTGCAAGAACGCAATTCTCATAAGGGGTGGTATGTAACAACACTAGTTTCTACATCGTCGTAACAAATAATTTTTACCAAAATAAAATGTTCGAGTTTAATTTTTGGATAATTTTATTTTTGAATGTATAATTTATGAGTTAAATATTAATCGATAAAGAATTTGATTTTAGTAGATCTAATTAATAATAAATTTGTTTCAGAAAATATATTGAATTCACGTAAAATATTTACTATGAAATTATTTATTTTATTTTTTAAATAATTGTTATATAAGTGAAATGATAGAATTAAATAATATTCGATACTTATGAAGTTAATAAATCAATAAAAGATAAATTACTTTGAATTTGAACATTTTGAAATCTTATTAATGATGATAAAGTAATCATTGAATTTAAATATCTTGTGTAATCCATTATCTTGCAAATATATCGATTTCAATCAGACTGAAATATATTCATAAACATAAGTTAGCATATGTAAGATTTTAAATTGCAAACAAAGAGGCAATTTAAAATACGTTTCCATAAAGGGCTTAATTGAAAAATGAAGAAATAATAACAAACAAAAATCCACTCTCCATTATTCTAAAAGGATCCACACTTCCCTTATTGCTATAATACAGCCATACCCGTTCATCTCAAAATACCATTTTCTTCTCATTTTCCCTAAAAGCCTCCTATGTAAAAAGAAAGAAAAAAGCATAATGAAGCATTAAAAAAATCGTGCAATGCTCATGGCCGTGAAATCATGTTAGAGGTGCACGGCTTGTGCATGAGATAATGGAGGTCAATGAGCACACACGATGATGGACTGGAGAAGGTGGCCGATTAGGTGCCATGACTAGGGCGATTTAAAGGTGATGGCGCATTCATGGATGGTGACTAAGTAGGGCGACGGTGGGTGGTGGCAAACAGAAGACGCGATTGTAGTTAATGAAGACAATGGTAGCACCTTGATTGAGTCAGAATAGCTCAAAAGCCAACCGAAAGGACTGGAACAAGGATCCAAAAGGAGTCAAAAAAAAATACTCCAAGGGCATGGATCGCTAGCAATCCGTGGCTTATGGATTTTTGGTGATCCATGCTATTAGCTCGAGAGTTCACGAACAACATTGACGTAAGACAATGAAAGCTATTCAGATGACAAAGTCCCAAATTAGGCTAAGTATATATATAGTAAGCAATCTATATACCATAGATCGTTCATGATCCATGCTATTTCACCAGTCACCCATGATCTTGATGAAGCAAGGCAAGGGAAAAAAGGCCAAGGCATTGGCTCGCCTTTGAACCAATCGGACGGATCGCTAGTGATCCATCCTTTTAGCTTGGGTCGCTATGTAACCTCTAGTGCGCCTTCCTGTGTTGATATGCAAGCATGTGGTTAGCAGATTTGGCCTAATAGCTCTCCAACCTCTACAAATCAATCCTACCTGCAACATAAACTGAATCTTTTAGACTAGTTTCTTAAACTCTGCATAAAGCTTTCTTTACTCCTCTCCTTCCTCACAACAGTCATTCAAAGAGTTCGTTGTGATTCTCTAGTGAATTCTAACATTGGGGACTTGATCTAACTAGAGAAATTCAAGAAATTTATAATTCGATCAACTTTGTAACAACAATCATTCAATAATAAAAACAATAAAGTGGACGTAGGCTTCGTTAATAACTGAACCACTATAAAAATCTTATTATCTTCTTTCTATTTCTTCTCTTTTACATTTATTCTCTATATTTTTTCTCTGTAAGAACAGGACTGGTGCTTTCACACTCACTCCTGGGTGTTGATCCTTTTTTAGGTTAATATTTTGGAGCTTTCACTGAGAAGGCCAACATAGGGTCTAGATCTAGCTATCTACTTCGGATCAGATTGGTCCAGAAGTTAGATCCTCAAACATTGCTTGAAAAATTCTGCTGCTTGGAACCAATGGCTTCGAGAAGGAAGAGAACTATCTCTAGAAGGTCTATAGGTGCAGTAATAGCTGAAGAATATAGAATCATTAGCAAATTGAAGTAAGTTGTGCCACCACAGGAGATCAGGTGGCCAGCATATTCCAATCAATGCGAAGTCATTACATGAGAAGAGTTGAACAAAATAGTTGACGAAATCAATCAAAAAATGGAAAGCAGTCAGAGCTCTCTGATGGATAAGCTCAATGCACTCTTAACCTTATAGTCAAATCCTGTTCCAAGAGCTATGGCTGAACCCGCGGATGTCATAGAGTAAGAAAATTCTTCCATTTCTATCTTAAACAGAAGAAAGAGGAAGCTGCTGTAAAGAAGGGTGATGGCAGGAATTATAGGAATCAACGCAGAAGGAAATACAAATACCGCTTGCCGCAAGAGGGCCAACTTTGAACATGAATCAAGGGGAAAAAACCCCATGAGAGGATATAGCCATGGACCTCTCCGACTCAGATGGAGAATAATTTAATGATGATAAGTTGGAAGAGAATGCCAACGCATTTGATAACGCTAAAAATGTCCAAACTGCCCCGTTAGGCCAACTGGAAGCCAACGGGATCCTAAGGGAGTGGTTCTCCCAAAGACAGGAGAGCCTAGGCTTCAGCCCACTCACCAAGACCATTTGCGAAGCTAAACACTGAGTGTAGTGACTGACATCCATCCCCAAGACTACCATACATCAGAGGCATTTATCGTGGATATGATCAAGCGACCGATGGACAAAAATAAAAAAAGAAAAGATGATGAATGGGGATTCGCACCAAGTCGAAGTCCCTTTTCTGATGAGACCTTAAATAACCGATATCTGAAAAAGTTCATGATGCCAACTATTAGATCCTATGATGAGACAAAAGACCCAAAACCCCATTTGTACAAGTATTGTAGGTACATGGATGGAGCAAATTCTTCATAGGCTGTTTGGTGCTTCGGAGGTTGTTCGGTGTAGATGTAAATTCCCATCTTTTTAGAAGGAAATGCTTCCATGTGGTTCACTTGGCTTCTCCCGAGATCCATCTCCACTTTTGACCAACTAGGAACAAGATTCCTCGATCAGTTTAGTCTCTATAACGCACAGCCTAAAGATGTGATGTCCCTGTCCGGACTATTTCAGAGACGAAATGAATCGCTAAAGTCTTTCATGAACCGGTTCTATACCACAGTGACAGAAGTGAGCAATCCAGACGAGGACATGGTTTTCATGGCCTTGGTCCATGCCATTCATCTCGAAAGTGAATTTGCAAAGGGGATCAAAATGAAGCAACCCACTACGAGGAAGGACTTCAATTGTAATGCAAGCCAATTCTTGAGATTAGAGGAGGCGCGGGAGCTAGAAAGGAGGTCCACCGGCATGCAACCGATGAACGTCGGGAAGAGATACATGGTGATGAATTAGAATACAAATTCTTTCGGAACTAGTAAAGGAATCACAGGGAAAGATTTAAATCGAAAAAGGAAGATCAAATTTTCAATAAGAAAAATAGAAACAATAAACGCCTTAAAGGCTTTAGGCCTGAAGATTACACCCGTCTCAACGAAACTTCGAAAAACATTTACTCGCGACACAAGGGACTAAGGAATATAAAACCCCCTAAGAAGGAAGCAACTGGACAACAAAAGCGCTTAGGGAAGTTCTGCCGCTTCCACGAGATGCATAGTCGCAATACAAACGAATGCGGCCACCTAAACAGTTGATTCAGGAAAATAAGCTTCAGTTATACATGAGAAAATCATAGAATCCTGACCATTCTGTGGTTCCTCAATCCCCAAGGAATCAAAGGAACCAAGCTGGAACAAGTGAAGAGGGATCAATGCAAACCGAATAGAGACTCATCATTGGAACGATATTTGGAGGCCCATATCCTGCATAAAGAATTTAAAGAGAGATGGAGTGGTATGAAAGTTCATTAAAGCATGCTCCGAAGGGATCATATCTCACAATCAAAGATGGGGTTCCAACCAAGCAGTAGAAAACTTTGTATGACGACGTTGTGTTCAGAAATCAAGATACCGAAAGGATCGAAGCTCCAACTCTTGATCCAATGGTAGTGACAGTAGGAATTGGACTCGCTGTGGTCAAAAACGAGTTTTGGTTGATAGCTGCAGTTTTATCAATATTATTTGCAAATGTACCTTCGACCAAATGAAGATTGGAATGAAAAGTGTGTCTTTGTAACAACCCGACTTTTAGGGATACTAAATTGGGAATCAACTTAATAAATTGATAATTAATTAGTTAATAATAATAAATAATTAAATATTTATTTAGAAAATAAAATAATAGATAAATGGGAAAAAAATGAGAATTTAATATTAATAGCGTTGAGAGTAAAATAAATGGTAACAAATTCGTACGCTTTTATTTGGAGTTATAAATTGTTCATTCTTGAGGTAGTGTAATTTATTTTAATAAATGAACCATTTTATTAACCTAAACTATTCAAAAAAAAAAAAAATTAAATTAAATTAAACGTTGAGAGTGTAATGTTTTTTTTTATGTAAGAATGGTAACTAATTACATAAGATAAAATGCGTTTTTATGTATGAAAAGTTTAGATAAGAATTTTTTTTATGTTGATTTACAATTAGATATAAAAAGGAAAAAAGAAAAAAAAAGGAAAAAAGAAAGAAAGGGTAAAAATAATAATAAATAATATCTTTATATAATGTAACGTAGGAAAGATCTAGAAAGTGAATAAAATATTGTTAAGTAAAAGAAAAATCTAGAATAAGGACAAAAGATAATGAATAAATAATTTTAAAAAGAAAGAAAGGGGGGAGAAATAATAAATTAAGGTTTAATTGGAAGAAGATTCTAGAGTAGGGGCTTTGTAATAAAAATACCATTCCCTCTCCTCAAATTTTTTCACTGTACGTACAGATATCAGAAAGAAAGAAAAAAAAAACAGAGAGGAGGAAAAAGCCCTAAAACCTAATTTCCAATCTTCTCATCCAGATCCAACTTTGCAATTGAAAGATAAAAGAAAAAATTCCCAATTCTAATAGTAAGTATTCCTAAATGAGTTCTATTCCATCTCTTTCTTCTTATTTTCACAAATAGGTATTTAGGGTTTTCTTTCATTTGTTAGCAATTGAAGAAGGAAAGTCAAGCAATCCAAGGGCTAGCTGAAGTAGGGCTTGAAGATTGCTAATTGGTGTTTAGGTGAGTGAAATTATAATCATGTTTTGTTTTATTTTCTTGTTCATGTGTGCATGCAAATGTAGGGTGAAATTCTGAAATTATTGTTCTTTGTTAATTTCTTACATCATGTGGTTAAATGAATTATTGGATTAAAAAAAATGATAATGAAAATCAATGCATGCAAGATGTTTGTTTAATTGTCACAATGAGCTGCAGTTTTGTTCCCTTTAAAAGAGATGGAGAAAAAAAAAGTAACAAATGTGCAGCCTCGGTGCGTCTAGGCTGCTAGTGCAGCTCCAGGCTGCCAGTAGGCTGCAGGTGCAGCCCAGATGGGGCTGCACTAAGCAGCCCAAAGTGAGCTGCAGGTGCAGCCTCAGGGCTGCACTGAGCAGCCCAGGCCGGGCTGCAGCAGCAGCCCAGACCGGCTGCATGAGAGCAGCCCAGGTTGGGCTGCAGTTGCAGCCCAGGTGGGCTGCAGTAGCAGCCCAGCTAGGGCTGCCCAGGAGCAGCCCATTCGGACTGCCGTTGCAGCCCGATTGGGCTGCCAAAGAGCAGCCCTGGCGGGCTGCTGTGGCAGCCCAGCAGGGCTGCCCAGGAGCAGCCCAGCAGGGCTGCCCAGGAGCAGCCCAGCATGGGCTGCCCAGGAGCAGCCCAGCAGGGCTGCTGTGACAGCCAGGCAGGACTGCCCAGACGCAGCCCAGATGGGCTGGGCTGCCCAGGAGCAGCCCAGCAGGGGCTGCTGTGGCAGCCCAGCAGGGGCTGCCCAGGAGCAGCCCAGCAGGGCTGCTGTGACAGCCAGGCAGGACTGCCCAGACGCAGCCCAGATGGGCTGCGGTTGCAGCCCAGATGGGCTGCTGTGACAACCAGGCAGGACTGCCCAGGCGCAGCCCAGATGGGCTGCGGTGGCAGCCCAGCTCGGGCTGCAGTTGCAGACCAGGTGGGCTGCACATGGCTGCAGCCAGTCCAGGACTGGGCTGCACAACTGCAAGCCCAGGTCTGGGCTGTCCAACTGCACCCCTGCTTTGGGCGGTGCAGCCCAGACAGTTTTGGGCTGCACTGTACAGTCCAGTTCCGCGGCAAGCTGCGTGTGCATCCCAGCTCAGGGCTGTACCATGCAGTCCAGATTGGCAAAAAAAAGTAAAAATTTAGTTTTTAAATTAAATTAAAATGTCATATTTGGCTATTTTGATACAATGGAAAAAAAAGTTATTCGCTTTATACGTATATTGAAAATGATGGAAATTTTATTTATAATTTTAGTAGCATTTTGCATACTAAAACAAATGTTGTTTTGTTTTTTTATATAAGTAAATTGTTAAGAATTTTTATCTAACTTAACGAATTTTGAATAATTTTAATGCAATAAGTTAAGTTTCTATGTTTCGCCTTGATACATAAATATTATGGGGTACTTGTGTATTAATGCGAAAGGAGATGTATTATTTTTATTTGTATGGACAATTGTTTTGCAAAATTTTATTCACTTTTGAATATTATACTGGGTTTATTAATGGAATTTTTGAAAGGCGATTGTCATCGTTGACTTTTATTTTTAAGAAGTGTTTTAAAATTATAAACACTTTGATTTTTGGGTCGGGATAGATTGGACTCTGTTGTACCAATGGGCCAAAACTCCACCTTGGCCGACCTGATTCAGGATCGCTACCTGAATCGGTTGTATATCACATGCCCTTTTACCACCAAAGGTCAACGGTCTGCTACATAGGGCTAATCTTATTTTGATCGGGATCTCCGATCGGCGGGTCACGGACTATGAAGGATGGAGGCGTGGGGGTCCCACGTGTAGATCCGTGAACGGGTAGCATACGGCCTTTGCCTTAGACCGTCTTAGTTATCCTGGGTTGATCGCCAGGTGTATTATGGCGTTATGAGTAGGTTACGGGGTTGATGTCTCCGCGCGCGCTCGAGCTCTACCACTGTGATTTTACAATATTAGCGTCTGTTTATTGGGTATATTTTATGAGTCATGTTATATTTATCCCATAATTCCCATAATGCAATTTTCTTTACTTTATGATTTTTGGAAGTATTAAAGTTGATTTTGAAAACCCAGTATCTTTGGAAAATGTGTGTATGAACTTATCCTTGTGTTACAAATAATAATTGGGAATGTATCGTATTGGATTATATACGATAGGTTTGGCCTAAAATCATTGTTTGATTAAAGGAATTGTTTATGAAACCAAATTTGCATGTTAGTTCTCACACATATATATGCCTCATGTTGGATTATATATGCGGTGTTTTCTTTCTCTTTTGTTGATTAAGACAATTATTGCTCATAGATCTTACTTCACTCACACTAGAAATAGTCTGACCCGTGTGATTTGTTTTATAATCCTCGGGTCAGTCTGAGGATTATGGTTGCAGGTTAGGTTGCGTGGACTGTAGCAGAATTCTTATCACTTTCCACGTTTTGGGGTTTTGGACTTTTCAGCTTGGACTTAGAAGTAGTTAATATGTATTATGGTATGTATGTTATTATGTATTTTGGAAGTGATATGTACTATGGACTATGTATCGTGGACATTATGATATGTATTATGCATTATGCTGTTTTTGGTGCTGATTTGTACATTCTATTATATTCTATACTATGTAACCTGGAAAATTTTTATCTTGTACCATTGCTTTGAACCAACACTGCGCACAAATGGTAAGTAGAGGGAAAAAAATCGAAAAATTTCTCGTGCCAGTGTTAGTTCATGGGAATGAGTACAACATTTAGCCCTATCGAGTCTCATTCTCCGTGCTTTCCGACAGTAATACTTAGTATTGCTCTTGGTTGGCATGGGTATAGGGGCCGGGTGTCACATTTTTGGTATCAGAGCCCAGGTTAACAATAGCATAGAATATATTTAGAATATAAGTTAGCACAAAGCAGTAGAAGCATTGTACATGTCTATATACCATAAGTATCACTTCCATAATATAATAATAGTCATACATACCTAAACCAAAACCCTAAATTTTTGATCTTTTTAGTATGAGAGCTATTTTGATTCCAGCATAATAACATTTCTCACTATGCAGAGTAGTGAGAAAGATGGCTGGATGAACTCCCCGTTTGACCATGGAGCAGTGATTAGAGTTAATGCGGAACATGCCACAGGCCGCACCTGCTCCTAATGCTGCTCCTAGAGTTGATTTCGCTCGTATGTGTAAGGATTTTGTGAGCCTTGGAGGGAAGCCTTTTCATGGTAATGAAGGTGTGGTTGGAGTTCAGGCTTGGTTGAAGACTTGTGAACGAGTCTTTGGACACATGGGTGTGACGGACCGTCAGAAGGTCCAGATTGCTTCCAGCTTCCTCCAAGACGGTGCATCTGACTGGTTCGATGTGGTTAGTGCTGAGATAGGCGAGGAGGAGCTTACATGGGAGAGATTTAGGGAACGATTCGAGTTAAGGTTCATTCCTGAGGCGGAGAAGGCCATCCTCGCTCGTAGATTTATTGAGCTGAAGCAGAGAGATATGACAGTTCAGGAGTATGTCAATACCTTCAACTCCCTCTCTAAGTATGGCCCCGATTTGGTCAACACTCCCTTCAAAAAGAACCAGAAATTTGTGGATGGTCTACGTAGGAAGTTGAAGAAACAGCTTTTGACTCAGCTTCGCTCCACTTTTGATGAGATTGTTGATTTGGCCATGAGGTATGAAGACTTGTATCGGGAAAGAGATGATGATGCACCTCCGAACCGACCGAGCTTTGCGCCTAAGAGGAAAGCTCCATTCTTCCCTAAGAAGAAACAAAAGAAAGGTCAAGCTTCGGGCTCCCAGAAGCAAGATAAAAGTGGAGTGAAGTGCTATAAGTGTGGAGTAATGGGGCATTTTGCTAATAATTGTCCCCAGAGGCAATGTTATGAGTGTCATCAGACTGGTCATTTGAAGAACAACTGCCCACAGCTTATGAAGAAGAAGCAAGCAGCTAAGCTGAATGTGATGGAAGGAGATCCAGGCCCGAGTCAGAGGAAGGGAAAGCAAGTGGCGGTCATGGAAGGTACGATTCCTTTTAGAGATACTTTTATTCGTATACTCTTTGACACCGGTGCCTCCCATTCTTTCATATCTAAGGAATTAGTTGATAGATATGATTTGGAAGTTGTTTACCTCGTGACGTCTCTAAGGGTTGCGAATCCCATAGGTGGGTCCGCAACACTTGGAATGTTGTGTAAAGGCTTTGAGCTTTCCTTATGCGGGCTCTCTTTTCTCTGTGATTTGCATGTATTTGAGTGCCTTGGCTTTGATATTATCTTGGGGATGGACTGGTTGGATCGTTATGATGCACAGCTTTCCTGCTCAGACAGAGTTGTTACTTTGAAGCATCCATCCTATAAAGAGCTTGTTAATATGACTCTGGATGTACCGAGCTCTAGTGCTTATGTTTCTTTGTTTTCCATGGAGTCACGAGAGGAAGATGAGATAGCCAGGGTACCAATTGTCAGAGATTTTGGTGATATATTTGAGCCTGTTACAGGCTTACCACCAAAGAGGGCCGTGGAGTTCCGCATAGATCTAATTCCTGGAGCCCAACCAGTCAGTCGACCACCTACTCGTATGCCACGAGTCGAGATGGAGGAACTTCATAAGCAGTTGACTGAATTGGAAGGGAAGCAGTTTATCCGATCTAGTAGCTCTCCTTGGGGAGCTGCTGCTGTGTTTGTAAAGAAGGCTGATGGCTCTCTTCGTTTATGCATTGACTACATGAAGCTTAATGAGCTGACTATAAAGAATAAGTATCCATTACCTCGTATTGATGATCTTTTTGATCAGTTGAGTGGAGCAAAAGTCTTTTCCCAGCTGGACTTAGCCACGGGATTCCATCAGTTGAGAGTAGCGGAAGATAGCATTCCCCTTACTGCTTTCCGCACTCGTTATGGTTCATACGAGTGGCTGGTGATGCCGTTTGGGCTTACGAATGCCCCTGCATATTTTGTTGACCTGATGAATAGAATATTCAGAAGCTATCTTGACCAATTTGTCCTGGTCTTTATTGATGACATCCTAGTGTATTCCAAGTCCGAGCAAGAGCATGAAGGGCATTTGAGGATGGTTTTGGAAACCTTAAGGGAACATAAGCTAAAAGCTAAGTTCTCCAAGTGCCACTTTTGGCAGAAAGAGGTAAAGTTTTTGGGCCATATAGTCTCCGAAGCCGGTCTGGCAGTGGATCCTCCTAAGATTGAGGCCATACAGAATTGGAAGAGACCAGAATCTGTTACCGAGATACGGAGCTTCTTGGGACTAGCTGGTTACTATCGGCGTTTCATTAAAGATTTCTCCAAGATTGTGACTCTTTTGACGAGGCTGACGAGGAAAGGAGTTAAGTATGAATGGTCAGATAAATGTGAAGAAGCTTTTACAAAGTTGAAGGAGATGCTCACTAACGCCCCAGTTTTGGTGATTCCAGAGGGTAATCAGGATCTTGTGGTCTATACGGATGCTTGTGGCTCTGGCCTGGGAGCGGTACTTATGCAGAAAGGGCGAGTTGTAGCTTATGCATCCAGGCAATTTAGGCCCAATGAGATTCGGTATGCTATTCATGATTTGGAGCTAGCAGCCGTGGTTTTTGCTTTGAAGTTGTGGCGACACAATCTTATGGGGGAGCGGTTTGTTCTCTATACAGACCATAAGTCCTTGAAATACCTATTACCCAGAAGGAACTGAACATGCGCCAACAAAGGTGGTTGGAGTTTTTGGCAGCCTATGATTTTGATATTCAGTATACTCCTGGGAAAGGAAACCGTGTTGCGGATGCCCTCAGCCGTAAACACCAGGCAGTTGTATCGATGATGGTGGCTGAATGGCGTGACTTGGAGGTGTTAGCTTCTAGTGGGATCTGTTACAGTATGCCTACTCATAGCTCAGGGAGGATGTTAGCTAGCTTGGTTGTGAGACCAAGTCTTATGGACAGGATTTCTCTTGCTCAGAAGGAGGATTCAGTTGCTTTAGATCGTGTTCATCGGTTGAAGAATGGAGAGGAAGCGGATGACCTGAAAGGTTTTGAGATGGATGCTCATGGTTGTTTGAGGAAGAAGGGTAGAATCTTTGTACCTAATGTTGCAGGGCTTAGACAAGAGGTGATGAAGGACTGCCATTGTTCACGATACACTATTCACCCAGGTGGCAGCAAGATGTACATGGACATGAAGTGCCTATATTACTGGGAAGGAATGAAGCGTGATATAGGTGAATATGTTAAGAATTGCATTACTTGCCAACTGGTGAAATGCGAGCATCAAAAGCCTAGCGGTCTTCTTCAGCCCTTGGAGATTCCATTATGGAAATGGGATCAGGTATAAGTGAATTTTGATTTTTATAACAGTTCACTTATATAAACCCTTATTTGTGATCCAATTAGTGTTCCATTAGTACTTTATTTAGGTATCAATGGATTTCATTGATGGCTTGCCTCGATCGAAGCAAGGGCATGATAACATATGGGTAGTAGTGGATCGTTTGACGAAATCTGCCCATTGTATTCCTGTCAAGGCAAAGAGGACTGCATCTTATCTGGCGAAGCTGTATGTGAAGGAAGTTATTCGTCTCCATGGTGTACCTAGTGCTATAGTTTGTGACAGAGATCCATTATTTACTAGTGGATTTTGGAGGAGCTTACAAGAAGCTTTGGGGACGAAGTTGAATATTAGCTCAGCCTATCATCCTCAGTCCGATGGACAAACTGAGCGAGTCAACAAGATATTGGAGGATTTGTTGCGATCCTGTATTCTGGACTTTGGAGGCTCTTGGGAGGACCACCTGTACTTGGTAGAGTTTTCATATAATAACAGCTTTCAGTCTAGTATAGGCATGGCTCCTTTCGAAGCACTGTATGGAAGACCATGTAGATCTCCTGCATGCTGGCTTGAGACTGGAGATAAGTTAGTTCTTGGTCCCGACTCTGTACGTGAAGCTTCAGAAAAGGTAGAGATAATTAGTAGGAGGATGAAGGAAGCACAAGATAGACAAAAGTCCTATGCAGATAAAAGAAGAAAGGACTTGGAGTTTAGCGTCGGCGATCATGTGTTCGTGAAGGTTACTCCTTTAAAAGGGGTAATGAGGTTCAGCAAGACTGGTAAGCTTGCTCCTAGATTTATTGGGCCTTATCCTATTATGGAGCGAATTGGGAAGCTTGCCTATAGAGTTGCTTTACCTGAACACTTATCAAGTGTGCACAATGTGTTTCATGTGTCACACTTGAGAAAGTGTCTGAGAGATTCTGAGGAGGTGATAGAGCCAAAGCAGTTGCACCAGCTTGGGATCGCTCCTAATATGACGTATACTCGAGAGCCTATCCGTATCATTGCCTCTGAGATGAAGAAGTTGCGTAGTAAGGTGGTTCCACTAGTCTAGGTGCAATGGTCGAGCAATCCGAAGGACTGCACCTGGGAAACACAAGAGTCGATGCAGAGGCATTATCCTGAATTGTTTGGCGCTCGAGTAAGGTATGTCTTATTCTTTTTGAAATTTAAATCAACTAATAAAGTTACAGATATCGCCCTTACGTAGAAATTGCGAGGACGAAATTTTTGTAAGGGGGGAAGTCTGTAACAACCCGAATTTTAGGGATACTAAATTGGGAATCAACTTAATAAATTGATAATTAATTAGTTAATAATAATAAATAATTAAATATTTATTAAGAAAATAAAATAATAGATAAATGGGAAAAAAATGAGAATTTAATATTAATAGCGTTGAGAGGAAAATAAATGGTAACAAATTCGTACGCTTTTATTTGGAGTTATAAATTGTTCCTTCTTGAGATAGTGTAATTTATTTTAATAAATGAACCATTTTATTAACCTAAACTATTCAAAAAAAAAAATTAAAATTAAATTAAACGTTGAGAGTGTAATGTTTTTTTTTATGTAAGAATGGTAACTAATTACATAAGATAAAATGCGTTTTTATGTATGAAAAGTTTAGATAAGAATTTTTTTTATGTTGATTTACAATTAGATATAAAAAGGAAAAAAGAAAAAAAAAGGAAAAAAGAAAGAAAGGGTAAAAATAATAATAAATAATATCTTTTTATAATGTAATGTAGGAAAGATCTAGAAAGTGAATAAAATATTGTTAAGTAAAAGAAAAATCTAGAATAAGGACAAAAGATAATGAATAAATAATTTTAAAAAGAAAGAAAGGGGGGAGAAATAATAAATTAAGGTTTAATTGGAAGAAGATTCTAGAGGAGGGGCTTTGTAATAAAAATACCATTCCCTCTCCTCAAATTTTTTCACTGTACGTACAGATATCAGAAAGAAAGAAAAAAAAACAGAGAGGAGGAAAAAGCCCTAAAACCTAATTTCCAATCTTCTCATCCAAATCCAACTTTGCAATTGAAAGATAAAAGAAAAGATTCCCAATTCTAATAGTAAGTATTCCTAAATCAGTTCTATTCCATCTCTTTCTTCTTATTTTCACAAATAGGTATTTAGGGTTTTCTTTCATTTGTTAGCAATTGAAGAAGGAAAGTCAAGCAATCCAAGGGCTAGCTGAAGTAGGGCTTGAAGATTGCTAATTGGTGTTTAGGTGAGTGAAATTATAATCATGTTTTGTTTTATTTTCTTGTTTATGTGTGCATGCAAATGTAGGGTGAAATTCTGAAATTATTGTTCTTTGTTAATTTCTTACATCATGTGGTTAAATGAATTATTGGATTAAAAAAAATGATAATGAAAATCAAGGCATGCAAGATGTTTGTTTAATTGTCACAATGAGCTGCAGTTTTCTTCCCTTTAAAAGAGATGGAGAAAAAAAAAGTAACAAATGTGCAGCCTCGGTGCGTCTAGGCTGCTAGTGCAGCCCCAGGCTGCCAGTAGGCTGCAGGTGCAGCCCAGATGGGGCTTCACTAAGCAGCCCAAAGTGAGCTGCAGGTGCAGCCCAGGCCGGGCTGCAGCAGCAGCCCAGACCGGCTGCATGAGAGCAGCCCAGGTGGGCTGCAGTAGCAGCCCAGCTAGGGCTGCCCAGGAGCAGCCCATTCGGACTGCCGTTGCAGCCCGATTGGGCTGCCAAAGAGCAGCCCTGGCGGGCTGTTGTGGCAGCCCAGCAGGGGCTGCCCAGGAGCAGCCCAGCAGGGCTGCCCAGGAGCAGCCCAGCAGGGGCTGCTGTGGCAGCCCAGCAGGGGCTGCCAAGGAGCAGCCCTGGCGGGCTGCTGTGGCAGCCCAGCAGGGGCTGCCCAGGAGCAGCCCGGCAGGGCTGCTGTGACAGCCAAGCAGGGCTGCCCAAGCGCAGCTCAGATGGGCTGCAGCCTAGATGGGCTGCGGTGGCAGCCCAGCTCGGGCTGCAGTTGCAGACCAGGTGGGCTGCACATGGCTGCAGCCAGTCCAGGACTGGGCTGCACAACTGCAAGCCCAGGTCTGGGCTGTCCAACTGCACCCCTGCTTTGGGCGGTGCAGCCCAGACAGTTTTGGGCTGCACTGTACAGTCCAGTTCCGCGGCAAGCTGCGTGTGCAGCCCAGCTCAGGACTGTACCATGCAGTCCAGATTGGCAAAATAAAGTAAAAATTTAGTTTTTAAATTAAATTAAAATGTCATATTTGGCTATTTTGATACAATGGAAAAAAAAGTTATTCGCTTTATACGTATATTGAAAATGATGGAAATTTTATTTATAATTTTAGTAGCATTTTGCATACTAAAACAAATGTTGTTTTGTTTTTTTATATATGTAAATTGTTAAGAATTTTTATCTAACTTAACGAATTTTGAATAATTTTAATGCAATAAGTTAAGTTTCTATGTTTCGCCTTGATACATAAGTATTATGGGGTACTTGTGTATTAATGCGAAAGGAGATGTATTATTTTTATTTGTATGGACAATTGTTTTGCAAAATTTTATTCGCTTTTGAATATTATACTGGGTTTATTAATGGAATTTTTGAAAGGCGATTGTCATCGTTGACTTTTATTTTTAAGAAGTGTTTTAAAATTATAAACACTTTGATTTTTGGGTCGGGATAGATTGGACTCTGTTGTACCAATGGGCCAAAACTCCACCTTGGCCGACCTGATTCAGGATCGCTACCTGAATCGGTGGTATATCACATGCCCTTTTACCACCAAAGGTCAACGGTCTGCTACATAGGGCTAATCTTATTTTGATCGGGATCTCCGATCGGCGGGTCACGGATTATGAAGGATGGAGGCGTGGGGGTCCCACGTGTAGATCCGTGAACGGGTAGCATACGGCCTTTGCCTTAGACCGTCTTAGTTATCCTGGGTTGATCGCCAGGTGTATTATGGCGTTATGAGTAGGTTACGGGGTTGATGTCTCCGCGCGCGCTCGAGCTCTACCACTGTGATTTTACAATATTAGCGTCTGTTTATTGGGTATATTTTATGAGTCATGTTATATTTATCCCATAATTCCCATAATGCAATTTTCTTTACTTTATGATTTTTGGAAGTATTAAAGTTGATTTTGAAAACCCAGTATCTTTGGAAAATGTGTGTATGAACTTATCCTTGTGTTACAAATAATAATTGGGAAGGTATCGTATTGGATTATATACGATAGGTTTGGCCTAAAATCATTGTTTGATTAAAGGAATTGTTTATGAAACCAAATTTGCATGTTAGTTCTCACACATATATATGCCTCATGTTGGATTATACATGCGGTGTTTTCTTTCCCTTTTGTTGATTAAGACAATTATTGTTCATAGATCTTACTTCACTCACACTAGAAATAGTCTGACCCGTGTGATTTGTTTTATAATTCTCGGGTCAGTCTGAGGATTATGGTTGCAGGTTAGGTTGCGTGGACTGTAGCAGAATTCTTATCACTTTCCACGTTTTGGGGTTTTGGACTTTTCAGCTTGGACTTAGAAGTAGTTAATATGTATTATGGTATGTATGTTATTATGTATTTTGGAAGTGATATGTACTATGGACTACGTATCGTGGACATTATGATATGTATTATGCATTATGCTGTTTTTGGTGCTGATTTGTACATTCTATTATATTCTATACTATGTAACCTGGAAAATTTTTATCTTGTACCATTGCTTTGAACCAACACTGCGCACAAATGGTAAGTAGAGGGAAAAAAATCGAAAAATTTCTCGTGCCAGTGTTAATTCAAGGGAATGAGTACAACGTTTAGCCCTATCGAGTCCCATTCTCCGTGCTTTCCGACAGTAATACTTAGTATTGCTCTTGGTTGGCATGGGTATAGGGGCCGGGTGTCACAGTCTTCATGCCAAACAAAAATTTAAGGGTTTATTAGCGAATTCAAACAACCCGTAGGGACAATTGAATTGCCAGTAGAGCTTGGTGAGGGTGATTGAAGAGCTACCTTCATTCAGACTTTCGTAATTGTGGATTTTTTTTTGCTCATAATGCCATTTTGGGACAACCTGCCTTAGCTAATTTCATAGTCGCTCTGGCCCAATGGTGCCTTACCATAAAGTTCCTAGCGGGTCAAATGAGATCAATGCGCCGCCAGAGAATGTTACATTGCAGAGTTACACGAATTTAAAAGAAGAGAAAAGGAGAAGCATTTGGGGAGAGCTCTCTACATTCGTGTACCTTCTGAATAGCAAATACAGAGCCTCGTCTGGCTTAGGGACCATAGCCGATTCGACAAGGCTTTGGACCCTAGAAAAAAGAGTTCAGAGAAGGATTGAGCAGCACTGGCAGAATTGACGGTGTCTGTCCCATCATTATGGATGGCGCAATAAGAGTCTTGAAAAATAGATCGCATCTTGGAAACAAGATGCAATTGGAGCTTACAAAATTTCATCGCACCAACTTAGATATGTTCACTTGGACACATTCCAATATGCATGGGGTACCACCAAAAATCGCATGCCAAGCACTCAACATTGAACCCAAGTTCACATTAGTAAAGAAAAAAAGGAGCAGGCTAGGCCCTGAATAGTCCAAGGCATTAAGAGAAGAGGTGGACAAGCTAATGGCCAACAGTTTTATCCCTGACACAACTTATCCTAAATGGGTATCTAACCCGGTCTTTGTCAAAAAGTCCAATGGGAAGTGGCAAACCTACATCGACTACTCGAACTTAAACAAGGCTTGCCTAAAAGATAGCTTCCCCCCACCCAGAATTGACCAGCTTATGGATGGGATGGAGGGATACGAATTGCTATCATTTATAGACACATGCTCAAAGTACAACCAGATCCTATTGCACGAACCTGATCAAGATATCACCAGCTTCGTCACCGATTTGGGATTGTAATAAAACTGGATAATGCCATTTTGTTTAAAAAATGCTTGGGCCACCTACCAAAGATTGGTACCAAGTTCAAGCATCAAATCGAGAAAACCATGGAGGTTTACGTAGATGACATGTTGGTCAAATCATGAGTAGCTGCCAATCACCTGAATAATCTCACTGAAAATGTATGAAATACTCCGGAAGTATGGAATGAAACTCAATCCGCTCAATGTCACTTCAGAGTAGCCTCGGAAAGTTCTTAGGATTCATTGCAAGTTCTAGGGGTATTGAAGCAAATCCAGATAAAATAACTACCATACGAGAAGTTCAAGCCCTGAAGAACAAGAATGCTGCAAAGCTTAATTAGGAAGGTCGCACATTAAGTCGATTTATCTCAAAAGCCACAGAAAAGTGAATATTGTTCTTTGATGCTTCAAATAAAGGAAAGAAAAACTTCAAATGGAGTAAGGCATGTCAAACTGCATTTGAAGAATTGCTGCCACACATGGAAGCTCCACCGATCCTATCAAAGCCAGTGAATGGAGTGGACCTGTTCACTTACCTAGCAATCTCATCTCATACGTTGAGCACTGAAATTGTATGTGAAGAGGAAAAAATCCAGTGAACCGTATACTACATTAGCAAGCAGTTTGTTGAGGCCGAGAAAAATTACCCAAAGTTGGAAAAGCTAGCGTATTTCCTCCTAATCGTGTCTAGGAAGTTACGATCGTATTTCCAAGCACATCCAATCAAAGTATTGATTGATTAGCCTCTGAACCAAATACTATACCGACCTGAAAATTTCGTATGACTTCTCAAGTGGAACATTGAACTAAGCCAATAAGATGTTACTTACCATCCGAGAAAGGCTATCAATGGGCAAGCGCTGGCAGATTTAATCATCGAGTTTGCCATATGGGATGACGAAGAAGAAACACCGTCGAAAGTGGAGATGCCATTGAAAGTCTTTCTTGATGGCGTATCTAACAACCTCTATTCAAGGGGCGGAGTAGTGCTTAAAACCCCCGAAAGACGAGCCATTTGTTATGCCTTACGCTTGGAATTCCCTGAAACAAATAACAAAGAGAAATATGAACCATTGTTAGCAAGGAAAAAATTTGTGAAAGAACTCAAAATAAAATCCATCCACATCGAGATCGACTCTCAGCTTGTCATCTTACAAGCAAAAGGCGAGTACCAGGCTCGAGGGGAGAATCTTGCCCCGTATCTACCTAAAGTACAAGAGTTGCTGAGCAAGATCAAACATTATAACATTACTCACATTCCGTGGGAGAAAAAAACCATGATTGACTACTTAGCTAAACTGGAAAGCTCCAGAGAAGCTCAATCGTTGGGACTAGACCCGCTTGAGACTTTAACTGCCCTGATTATGAGCGAAATGGATGTCGACTGGATTCTTGAGACCACCACCGAATCAGAAACATGGATGACGCTAATCAAGTACTACTTACTTACAGGGACCCTTCCAATGGACCAGAATCAACGGAAAAAGCTTCTCCGAACGGCACCGCGATTCATACTACAAGATGGGATACTCTACCAAAGGGGATTCTCAACCCCCTTCTTAGATGTGTGATCGATGACGAAGCTTGTTGGATCATGAAGGAAGTGCATGAAGGCGAATGCAGAGACCATACGAGGGGCAAACCCTTGCAAAGAAAGTTCTATAGTATGCGTACTTCTGGTCAACAATAATCTGCGAAGCAGTAGGCTACACAAAATGGTGTGATCATTGCCAAAAATTCAACAAAATTAAAATAACTCACCAAACAGAGTTAACGAAGATGGTCAGACCGTGGCCATTTGCGATATGGGGAATTGATTTGATGGTGTATTTCCAATAGCTAAAGGAGAGGCCAAATACGCTATAGTTGTTGTTAACTGTTTCACAAAATAGGCTGAAGCGGAACCGATGGCCACCATTACCATAAAGAAAATCATTAATTTTGTACTAAAAACATTATTTGCAGGTTTGGTGTGCGACATAAAATCATCACTAATAACGAGACCCAATTTGAAAGTGCCAAGTCCAAAGACTTCTACAAACACTTCCAAATTAAGAAGAGCTTTTCCATAGTCGCTCATTCTCAAGAAAACGGGCAAGTGGAAGCAATAAATAAGATCATCGAGTCCACCATCAAAAAGAGAATAACTAAAGAAAAAGGGCACTGGGTTGATGAACTTCCACTCGTACGATGGCTTACAGAATAACTCAAAACTAGAGTCCCGTCTCATCGAAGGCAAAATTTTGATCAGAAGCAGAATGAGCAATTCCTACTCGAATCACTTGATATGATTGAGGAAAGGAGGAAAGAATTTGAATTGAGAACCGCTGCCCACTAAAAAAGGGTTGCACGATACTTCAACTCCAAAGTTCACAACCAAACCTTTAAAGCGGGAAACCTCATCCTCAAACAAGTCTATCACGTGTTGGGAGCCTTCGAGCCAAACTGACAAGGGCCGTATGTGATAATCAAAGCTAAGGGATGGAACTTTCAAGCTGACAACCATCGACGGGATCCAAATTTCCAAAGAATGGAACAAAGAATTGTTGCGCCGCTACTTCACCTGAATACTACCTTATGTACTTTCTATTTTTTGAGAAATAAGCCATCCCTGATGCCAGAGGCATTGTAAATCATAAAAAACTTGCCTAACTTTTCTTAATTAAATTAATTCGCTCTTTGAAGAAACAAAACTATTTTCGTACTAGTAACTTGCTGAGTTGACGAGGTCAAATCGGCTCAAAACCATGCAATTGCTACTTGAGAAAGTGAAATCACGCTCAAGTATGCCCCACTTACCCGCTGGGTCGATGGAAGCAAATCGACTCAAACCGTTGGATTAGCGGAACCTGATCCTCGCCTACTTAGAACTGATCCCGCCCCGGCGGTATCGGGAAGGCTCGAACAAAAGTCGTGCTTAGCTACAAACTAAATCTTTGCACCATGAAATCACGCTTTTAAGATGTAAACTCCTCATGTTGCTTGAAGATAGGAAACATTGAGAAGCATCAAAAGCCACGCATCCCATAAGCCATGCACTAACTTTTTGAGCCATGAAATCACGCTCTTAAGACATAAACTCCTAACGTTGCCCAAAAATAGGCAACATTGAGAAGCACTAAAAGCCACTCATCCCATAAGCCATGCACTAACTTTTTGAGTTGTTAAATCAACCTCTTAAAACATAAACTCCTCAAGTTGCCCGAAGATAGGAAACATTAAGAAGTATTAAAAGTCGTGCATTCCATAAAGCCGTGCACACTTTAAGTACATGAACTGCCCTGGCAATACCGAGAAAATTATTCATCACACGAATTAAGAGAATCAACCCACTCCCATAATCGAGAGTAATGGACGCAAATCCAATAAAATTGAAGTGCTACAAACCGGTAGAAAACTCCAACTACTAATGCCCAATGATTAGCTGTAGCATTTAATATGGAAATTGTTCAGCTATCTATTGTTAACTCATACAATATGCATGCTCTAAGCAATGAAGCACGCGTTTGAAGATTGCAAAATTCCTAGAAAATAATATGCATAACTATTTACTCACGTTCTTGAGGAGTGAAAAGTAATTTAACTTCAAAAAATTTGCAAAATTATTCATTTACCAAAGAGTTTTTTTGATTTTCTTTAATCGTTAATCTTAATACTATTTATATTATGCACTCAATTTACATTTTTATGCACGTCTCCAACATGCATATGTTATCAAACCGTAGACTGTATACTAAAGTTTTAAAACTTACAAAATTCAAGTCGTAACTTAGTTTTATTCCAAGTTTTAGAATGCAGACTATTTAAACAATAAGTTACTGGTTGTTTTTCAAGAGTTCGAAGTAAACAGCCTTATGAACTGAGGGGCATACATAGTGTACCCAAATAGAAATGCACAAAAAAAAAATCATTTCACAAGTTCTGTTACTTCAAACAAAGAATTTTGGTAGTAATCATAGGACTAGATAAATAAAATAGAAGCAAGCAAAGTAAACATAAGTACACAAAACATAGATAAGAACATAAGCAAAATTACAATCAAAATGTCAACAGTATATTACTTATAACTTTTTTGTACAAGATCAAAACATGGGGGCTGTACCCATATAATACCAGCTAAACAAGGAAAAAAGTACAGACAACGCAACAAAAGCAGTGAGTGTAGACTCTACACTTGAACAAAACAACACAAAATGACTCAAAATCAAATTGACCGCTGTCCAAGCTTCTCAACGCTATTTTCCACCACTCCCCTTCCTGCCTTTCGTTTGAAGTTTCTGCTTTACCTCAAAAATGGTATCGCTGTCAATAATGTCAACTATTTCCTCTGTTATGACGTCCTCTTCCTACTCTTTAAGTTTCTCAAAAATTTACCCTTTAGTCTTACGCTTGAAAGATCCACGAGAGCTCTTAAAGGACTATACCACTTCAACTTTCTCCTTTTCGATGGAAACCAACTATTGTTGAGATTTGCACGGATATTCTATCCGAGTCTCCTGCTCCTGAGCTTCGGCCGCCATGAAGTCACCCTCGAAAGATACGAAAGGGTCATCCAAGTCATGTCATGCGATGATTTTCTCGAACTCTGACCCTAGCTTCAAGCCGAACACGGACACAGCAACTTGAGCAGCTACAGAAACAAGAACGGACGCAGTTGAAATAGCGATAGGTCCAGGCATCGAAGAAACAGATGGATCAACGGATAAGGAAGACGGACCTATAAGATAAAAAATGAAAGCGTTAAGTTCATCTTGCTCTTGCGGCGTAAGTTGAAAGTTCTCGAACCGGGGGAAAACAAGAAGATCACCTGCACAAAAGAAGTGACCTAGAATGTCAACTTCATATTCATCGCCTTCACCCTCCTTGGATAGCTCCACAACCTGCGGAGAAGCTTCAAGCCCAGAACTTGTTGGGGGATCGCAAGGCCGCCTCGATGATTTACCGGGACCGAAAATAAAAGGCTCCAGGAACGCTTCAGTAGTTACCATCGTGGCGGCATCAACAGCTTCCTTCTCCCTTTCAGTTCGCAAATTCTCCCCGTCTTCTACCAATGCTTTTTTTGATTGTTTATTTGGATAAGCGTTCTCTAGCTCTCGCTTGGTATAAACATCCCCTCTATCACGGAAATGGGTCAAGACTTCCTTCCAAACCACGATAAGAGTGCATGGGAATTTAGGGCCTAAGTAAATTGGACTCCCCTAACTATAGCAGAGAGTTGGTATAAAAGTTTAAGATGGTCTCATCCATCTCCTCTATCTTTCTCTCGAAGGCGTTCTGAAGCTTAAAATAATCAGCCGTAACCGCGACCTTTTCAACTTCGACACGAGCTTTATCAGCACTAAGTTGCGCAACTCGATCTAGAGCATGGCAATCATCTCAGCCTGGTCGGAGAAGGTTTTATTGCACGACTTCACGACTTCTTCATATTCCATAATCGTTTTATTATTCCCCTCTACAATAAAGGTCATGGCTGGAAATGATCTTCTTTTGGGACTAACTGTTGAGCTGCAAACTGCCACCTCCTCTTTTAACTTGGCTTCTTCTGCACAAGCCTTCTTAATTTCGTCTCTGTAGACGATGATCTCTATTCTCTCATGAACCTCTTTTACCTCTTTCTGCAAGCCGACGCTATTCTTGCTTTGTCGAAGCGCCGGTTCTCTTTCTTCTTCCCATCGCTTGACTTTGGCATTACATTCCACCAACGCTTTTTCGTAGTCATCCTTCTTCGATTTAAAGGAGTGGATTTCTTGATAGTTGTTGTGGTTCATATTTGCCAATAGTTTGCACAATTTCTCCCACTCCTCAGCCTGCTCTAAATCAATCTGGATTGCTTGAAGGTGATGCATATATGTATCTTTGCGACTGGATGAAGATCGTGATCATATTTAACTCCCTTAAAAACCACCTGGGGAGCACTGCTTCAAGCCTGGGAAGACCAAACAGAAGAACATAGGAAGATCTCCAGTGCGGGCATGAAGAAATGGGGGCAAGTGCCACACGAGATGAGGGAACTTAAGATGAAGATGGAATAAAGACAGAAGTGGTTGGGATTTCAGGACCGATTGAAGCATGGGCCGGAGCGAAGGCCTGTTATTTCGAAGAATGAGAACCACGATCAACTTTTGAATTTTTACATGACTTCTCTCGCTTATAGAAAGTCTATCATTTCTCATATCCTCCTTTGTACACACGACCCCTTTCCCTTTCGTCTCGTTGACGAGCTTCATTCTCTGAATCTTTTCTTCTTCTCCGTTCCTCCTCTGTTTCATGAGGCTGATGATGTCTGGAAGATCATTTCGACCAGGGTTGAGAGTCAATAAATTCCTCAAGATCATCGTAAGGCCGCGTCCTCTCATGGTACATGACATGAAGAATAAATAAAGAACCTTTGAAACTAAGAATAAGCATGAAAAATATGTGTGTAAATGAGTGTAACCCTAGAAAAATGTGTAATGTGTACGAGGAAGAGACTAAAACGACGTCACAAATCAGATCGCGCAAACATCGTGGAAGGAATCAAAATAATTTTGGGCAAAACAAGACCTAGACAAGGAGACACCTCTTCGAATTTAAATTCTTCTACCATGAGCGTGTCAAAATCGATATAAACATTGCTTAAATCTCCAAAGTCTATGCCAACATCTTTAATCAGATAATGGTGACGTCCTCTAACTTTTGGATCACCATCTTCATCACTCATCTCTAGGGAAGGAAAGCTTGAAATAACGGGACTCATCCCCTGAGTCTCGTCGCATGATTCAAATTCTCCATTATTAGATTCTATAGAGAAATTATCATCGTCACTGGATGAGGACTCATCGCTACTGCTCCCAATCTCACCCTCCTCCTTTTCTATGTATATCGTGGCTTTTTCTTCTCTTTGATTAAACTCCACTTTATCTTCTTTAGAAATTAGGGACATTCTATCTGGGCAACTGGCTTCGATCGCAGTGTCTTTTCCCTCATGAATCTCTCCAACCGATTCGCCGAACAAGCCTTCCTTCTTTTGAAAAACACCCTCTTTGAAACCCTGAGATGAAGAAGTAGATCGGGTACATATCCTGGATCAAGAATGGGATGGGACCTCAACTGGGACTGTAGATCTCCCAAGATGCAACAGTCCATACCGAAGTAGGTTCTCGTCTGTCAACAGAAATTTAACTGATCTCTCTTCGGCATCGACAGCCTTTCAGGTTCAGAAAGTTTCATCGAGAGATAAGTCCTTATTCGGCCTTGGAACAATCGTACGAAGTATTTGATATGTTAGAAATTTTGTAGCAAGATATCAGATCTCTATAAGTAGGAAAAAGAACTTACCCCCTATTGTCCAGAGTCGATTGAATCCCTCAAGACACCTAACAAAAAAGTATTGGATCTTGAATTGAGATAAAATGCTCTATAGTCATAACACAATTTTATGGTTTCTTCGGGCCTCAATCACAACCAAGTGTGGATACTTGTCTCTACTTTTGAATGAGAGAAAATATCTTAACACGTTAAAGCTCTGGACGTGGTTGAGAGTCCACATGAAAAGAACGTACAGGCAGGTTAGAATAGCATATCCATTAGGTTGAATCTAAAATGGAGCAATTCCCAATTTCGAGAGGGTTTCTCTCAAAAATACATTGAAGGGGGGAACTGCTCCATTCAAGCACATATGCCGATGACAAATAGTGTATCCTAGACGCAACATATGAGTAAATTCATCTTTCTCTGCTAGGTGCATGTCTTCCTCTATAATGCCATGTTGCAAGCAGATGTTGAGCAAGATTTTATAGAAATCATAAAGGAGGCTCTCTCCGGTGGATTGAGAATAACTCTAAAACTAGGAGGAGTTCAAACCAAGACCGGACCAACTGGAACTAGCTGGCCATATCAGCCTGTAAAGTAGAAGAAGGAAGGATGACAGACGACGACTCAGCCTCTGAAAGCGCAGAACTTTCTCAGTTAGGATTACACGAGAAGAGGATGCTTCATTCAAAACAATAGGACTTGCGTCTGAAACGGTAAGGTAATTCTACTCTAAAATAAGAATTACCCTTAGTACACTTGAATTTCGAAGAAATGTTGGTTCACGCTGACACATAAGATTTCAAGTATGTACCAGGTGAGTGCGGTGTGTTATCCATCTTTGGTGGGCTCAGTGTCCTGAACACCGCAAATGCTCTATCTCGTGTAGATAGTACGCTTGCAACTGAAAGGGAAAGGACTTCCCATATTGCTTTCTTTTTGTAACTGCTTCCTTTACACTTACCCGTTATTGATCAATGATCGACAACGGATCTGTTGTTCGAAATAACATGAAAAGTTCCTCCCGGTATAGGTACACCGCGTATGCAAAATAAAGCAAAACCAATTTGAATCCTCCAGAAGGGTGGAACCAATTCACGATGTGTCGTGTGGTATCAAAAAGGGAACCTAACACAATTTAATTTTGGTTCAATGGATGAAGATAGAAAAACATGTCATGCATCGGGGAAAGTCCCAAATGTCATTCCGTTAAGAATTCAAGACTTGATTTACTATCTTCCTCTATTAAATCATAATCAACTCGGATTTTTGACGGCTAACATCATGAATACAACTCCGTTGCCAAATCGATAAATGAATGTCATAATCAGCAAACCCACCTTGAATCAATGATCAAAACACAAATATGGTCGAGTTTTTAAATCAACGAGCTAAGTGTAGTGGATTTTTAAATTTTTATAAGTAAGGATATTCTATAACATTCCGATAAAGTATAAATAGCTTACATTCAAATATAGGGATTATTTAAATATTTTAGTTATGAATTAAATATTAATTAAATGGATTTAATAGCTTTATTTAACTCCTTTAAATAAATAAATAATACTAGTAAACTAGTTATAGAAAAATATTTCCAAAAATAATTAGTTCGAACAATATCGATAGTGTGACTGAAATCGCTTTATCGACAGACGGTCTCGAAACGCACGAAATTATCATTTTTGGATAGTGTTTTAGATTTTGATGAAACTAGTGTCATTGTATCCGAAATAATAAGGTTGATGTATGATGATGAGTTTCACAATGATCAGACTACTGTGTGATCGTTGGAGCTCGGAACGTTCGACGAGTTGACTAAGAGAATTAAATATATTATTTATTTTATTATAAATAATCCTCTCAAACCCATACCATTTCCTCCCATCACATTTCCACTTTCTCTATTTGTTTCATTTCCTCGAGACGCCATCCCCTCTTCTCATTCTTCCAATTAAATCTGGAGCTACGGACTACGAGAGACGTAGAGAATCAGTTCTTGAACTTATAGGGAATCAGGATTCAATTCCATTTTGTTAGATTTGGGTGCGACCGAAGTTGGTGGAGGTCAACCATTTTGGTATTGACTAAGGTTAGCCGTGGACGCAGATGGAGGAAGCGTGAGGTAAAAACAAGTATACTGTTGCAATGCTTGTATTGAGGAGCACCTTCTCACTAAATTTTAGCCGCTCCGATCAAGCAAGGAAGAATGTGATGTGGCCATCAGATGCAAGTTAGAGGGCATAGTAATGCTTCATGTTGAGGGGTCGGTTCTGACAAGCACACAGTGAGGAGGTCGTTGGAAAAAATAGTAATCGATTTCGTGAGAAATAAAGGAAAAAATCATGGTATAATGCATTTTCATGTAAATGTAGGAGTAATTATAAAGAGGGAAGAAGTATTAGTGGATTGAATTGGTAATTATTTGTTAGTGATAATTATTAATAAATTTAATTAATCTCAAATTTTGTAAGCTCAATAACTTTTCCATGCGAGGTCGGATTTGGACGCGGTTTTTGCATTGTAATCTTATCAATGTTTTCTATGCATTGGAGTTGGATTCGTTGAATTTGGAGCCAGTAAAATTTGGGATAAAATCAAATGATTTTAGATCAAATTGGAATGCGAAGGCCCCAACTGGAATTTCCGTGAGTTTACTCATCTCTATATAAACTATATGATTTTTTCTTTGCTATAGATTATTGCTGAATGCTTGAATGATGGTTATGAATTATTTTTTGATTTTTTGTTTGGATTTGATTGCTGCTTGAAAAGCAGATGATGTAAATAGCCATTGTTTTGTAGGGGACTTTTATAGAGAAACTCTAAAGGGTTTCTTGTCATTATTAATTTACTGTTATATGCATCTTACTTATATTCTTATGTTGTTTACATTGATGTTTAAATGAAATATTTGTGACATATGGTTTGATTTATGTAAGTGTTGTTATAGCAATTATTGCTACACTGGCACTTATGAAATACCATCTCCTTAAACCTCTATATTTGTTGAACATGTGCTTGTATTTTTACAAAATAAATGTTTGGTCGCATTTGCACATTGAAAGTTTTTTAAACTATATTTCCAAATATTTTTTTAGAATTTTGAAATAAAGGATAAAAGTTATTTAAAATTTATAAAAGAAGTTATAAATTTTATTAATTATCTTTGGGATAACTAATGTTATTTTAAATTTATAAAAAGATAATAAATTTGATTAATTATCTTCTGGGATAGTTAATATTGTTTTAAATTTTTAGAAAGATTATAAATTTGATTACTTATCTTTTTGGATAATTAATTGGTTTTAAATTTGTAAAAAGATTATAAATTCGATTAATTTTCCCCACTAGGATAATTTATGTTGTTTTAAAATTTATGAAAAAGATTATAAATTGGATTAATTACCTTTTGGTATGATTAACATTGTTTAAATTTATAAAGGCATTTTAAATTGATTTATTATCTTCTAGAGTAATAAATGTTGATGTAAAGTTATAAATGTCAGTATATAAATGAGAAAATCTTTAAGAAGAAATGATTAAAAATAAAGCTAAGTGTAAATTGTTTTGGGGGTACAGTAAACAATGTTATAATGAAATCCAATTTTTGAATCTTCTTTTTAATACACTTTTAAATATAACTAACCCTTTAAAAAAAATTAAAGGGCGTTTTTAAAGTGTATTACAAATATTTGTGGTGTGAAAATCAAGCACAAAGGTGGTTTATATGTTTTAAGAAGTTTGATTCATTTATTGAATTATTTAATCTTACACTTAGCATAAAACGTTAAAGGAACTCTTTTTATTCTTATAGTTAAGAATGTTATCATGAAAAGGGGGAAAGCAACACTGCCCTTACTTGTATAGCTTCATTTCCCCCCCTAAGATGGTGCTATTTTAGGATCGATAAGTGGTGATAAGTGTAAGAGATTTAACATTCATATATGATCATTTTGTTGTTCCCAATAGTTAACTTATTAACTATCGATCTTGCTATCTTCTTTGTGTTCATCGATTCAAGATGATATTGTTGCTCATTTGGGAATTTAAACTCTTGGTATCCTTAAAGTTAAGAATGTTGTCGAGTCAAAATAGGAAGCAACACTACCCTAACTTGTTCGACATCATTGTTTTCTCAAGGGCAGTACTAATTCGTTTTCGATAGTTGATTCATCGACTATCAACTTTAATAGCCTTCTTTATGCTTCCTCTATCTAAGACGATCTTTAGCTCATTTTGGGCATTGGTATCAAGTACCATAGAACTAAAATTAAAGTGCGTGTGGGACCCAAGCTTAGTGGTCACTCTTATTAGGGTATGTTTACGTATATCTAGAGAGGTCTCAGCAAGCATTGATGTGAAATATTTGGATTCTCATGTTTTGCAAGGGTCCAGCTTTGTTCCCGAGGGTGACGTATGTGCTCTTAAGTATATTTTGTCTAAAGGTAAACTTTTGATGTTGGAGGGGGGAGGGGCACACCATCCTAGTCACGTTAGATAAATTCATTCTCCTTATTTGACTTGAACCTTGGGGTTAATCCTTTATTAATTACATCTAGAAGTTCCTTGAGCGCTTATCTAAGTTTAATTACTTTTTTTTCCTTTTTTTGAGTTTGGATTTTGATCTTGTCTGTGTCCATCCCTTCTTGTTTGGATTGCTATTCTGATTTTTTTTCCACTTCTTTATGTATGGATATTGTTCTTGTGAGGTAAAAAGCCATTCCGTGCTTAGCGGTATGGTCTCACAGAATTATTATATGTTTTCCATAATTCTTGTGTTTTCTCATGTTGGTTTTCCAAACTGATCCAAATGTTATTTTACAATGATGCTTAGGTTAGACCAAGTTTTTCCAGTTTGTCGTTAGTGAAACACGGAGCTGATAGAACAGAGCTGGATGTTAACCTACCGTAGTGTTTTTATTTTCCACTGTATTATTATACATACACATCATTAATTATAAGGTCAGGAAGTTATAATTGTCCAGACCGATGAGGTTTATTTTTTAACTCTGATATAGCATGTATCTTAGAGCGATAGATTACTACCTTTGTTATGTCATATAGTCATTCCACTATGAGATTTTGTTCCTATATCTTTTTTCAATCTTACCCTAAAAATCTGTCTTTTCAGCACTTGAATGCTCAACATTCTAATATCGTTGATGTATTAAGTGCAGACTTTCGAGGGTCAAAAGGATAGTCATTACATTTGGTATCAGAGTTAAAGGTTAAGGGAGAACCTTGGCTTTGGTGGGGTAAACTCGTTTGAGATAGGGTAAGTGACATTCTAGAATGAGTTGAGAGTATTATATATACGAGAGTGTATTTGTTGTTACTATAAAACATACTATGTTAATTGGTCTATTGAGTGGTTTATGAATTCTGGTCGAGATCTGTGACGTTACAGTGTCGATAGGGTTTTTTTAAACATTCAAACCAGGCAAACGAACCTGATACTGATTTTTAAAATTTTGGTAGATGAAATATTTTACCTTGAATTATATATTTTACATATGTAAAGGAAAATTTTCAAATTTATATAGTTGTTTATGGTGTTTGTTGTCAATGATAATATTTCTTTATAATCATTATTTTTTGCTTTTTCTTGCTTAGATAATCTAGCTGTAACATCCCATATCTGGAGGCCAAAAGCTAAGCGCTACAACATCTATAGTATTAACTTCTGGAGACAAAATATGGTAATGCTAATGGTATCCATAATATCAAAAGCACCAGAATATGAACTAATCACAGATTTCAAAAACATCATTTTACTAATTATATTTCAAAACAATAACTCGTATCCAAGTTACATAGTCCCTTAACATTTCCCAGGTAATGGTCAAATATATCATTTACAAAATACGCCAAGAGCGACACATGACTATGCCCCTTGGCTAATCAAAGCAATATAGTTATAACTGACTTAATATACACAAAGGAAATACACAGAATAAACTGCAACTCCCAAATAGCTATCCGCTAGACACCTACTCGTCTCTGGAAGCTTTATTCACCAAAGTTTCTAAAACTTGAAAACCTCAACCCTCAGCCTACACAAATCAATTTTGATCACCCGAGAGTTTAAGGGGGAACAAAAAACTTCGAGTCAGATATAAAGTCTGGTGTGAATAATATTGTTACATCTCTGTTTACTGATATTAAGTGAGACCACACCGCTTAGTGGAACGGGTTTCCCCTCACGATTTTCAAAACATATATTTTGCAAATCTTTTCCTGCAACCATACTGGTTAATCAAACTGATTATAGTAATAAATATAGCAATATCCATTATGCTAAAAACATGTAATAAATGGACCACCAGTCCGAAATCTAGGCTAACTATCCGCAGACTGGACTAACTGTCCCTTTGGCTGACTTGAGCCTACCAGATAAAATGTGAAATGGTCTAAACATCTATTAGACAAAACATCTGGATGGTCTGTCTGTAACTTACTTCTCTAAGGGTCAACTGATCCTAATGGTTTTGCGAGCTAACCAATAACTTATCTCTGTACATAAATATTTCTTTCTATGTGTATCAAGCATTTTATTCTTACCTGTGACTAAGCTCTGGACATTGGAATTCTGGACTAAATTAGCTAGGAGCTGATAGCTAATGAGAATAAGGTGCAACCTTATACTAGTCCTATCTAGTCTTGTAAACTGATTCATTCTTTGAGGGTCAACTACCCTTCATCTTTTTCCTTGAAAACCTTTTCAAAATGATTTAACTTTTTGAATCATACATATACAGGGAAAATACATTCTTAGCTTTACTCTAAGCTATTTTTCCATGTTATATATACTTTATTCGAAATAATGTTGATGAATTTTAATAAGGATTGGCTATCCTTTCAAAACAAGTTAAAACCATTTTAACTTGAAAATACTTAGGCTATATTGCCAAATTAATACATTCGAAACCTGTGCTTAAAACCTTTAAATAACCCTTTTGAAATCCTTGAAAGTAACCATTTAGAAACCCTTAAAAGTACCCTTTCGAAACCAATAAAAGCCTTTCCTTTGAAAGCTTCAAAACATTAGACATCCTTCTTTAAAACCTTTAAAAACATAGAAAAAACCTTTTTCAACCCTTTCGAAACCCTAGGGAACCACCCCTTCAAAATCACTCATTAAAACCCTTTCGAAAGCATTAAAACAATAAAAATTTCGAAAGCCTAAATCATATGAAACCTTTCGAAAACATTCAAAAATTTACCCCTTCGAAACCTTTAAAACCTATTTCGGTAGAAACCCTTTAGATTAGGCCTTCAAGTAGAGCAAAAGGATCAGAAACCCATTAAAGTCGAAAGCCTTCCTTTCAAAATCGCTCTTAAGTAAAGAAGTGATAGTATCGAAACCATCTCTTCGAAAGCATTAGAGAAGTGGCTAAATTTTAGAAAACAAAGTAACCCCTTCGAAACCATTTGATTCGAAAGGAAGAAAGTGACAGAAAAAGGTTTCAACATAGTCGAAAGCAGTCCTTTAAAAGAAAAGTGCTACCCAATCGAAATCATTTCCTTTAAAAACATTTAACTTGGCCAAAAGCCAACCTAGTCGAAAGCTACTTAGTTGAAAGCAAGCAAACGCATTTTCATTTAAAAGCAAAGTAATTCCTATACCCCTTCGGAATCTCTGGTTTTGACACTATTACCTTTCTCTTCCATCCAATTCACTACATACCAGTTCCCTTATACCATGTGCATTGGTTTTGACAGTGTCAGAGGCGAAGGTAAGAAGGCAGAACCTGGTGCCGAAAGCATCGAAACAGTGAAAAACATCTTTATTTGTCTATTTAAACTATTTCTTTGTACCTAACCTATCTTGTTTGTCAGATTTTGATTAGTTGCAAGTTTCTCTTTTCCAAAATACTGCCGACTTTCCATAAATAACAATTTGAATTTATTAACGAAAAGCCCCTTACCCTTTTATAAATATATAAAACATTTAAGTCTTGTACCTTAAATAATTTTATATATCCATTAAAACACATAGGAAAATTCTATAAAAATTCAAAAAAATCACTTTTTATATGTTTTCTAACATATATAAATTTCGAAGCCAAGCCATTAATTATTTTACCATAAATAATTTATAACCTGAAATAACATTTTCTTTACTAGAAAATTTATATAAAATCCACAAAATTCATAAAATCAAAATATATCTCTAAAATATCATGTCTGATATAAATAAAAGTTCACAAGGCATTTAGATGTTATTTAATAAGATTTTCATGTCAAAATAATAAGGTCTATATGAGTAATCATAAATCATCAACAAGTATATATAATCATTCCATCGTTCGAAAACATGGCATATCATTGCAAATAAGTTCAGATTCAACATAAAACCGAAAATAATAAGAAACTTGAGATATAGTCATTATTTAATTTAGCTTTAGAGATTAAAGAGATTGAGATGTGAATGTATTTGATTTGATTCAGCTTCTTCCATAGCTTTTCTTAACTTCGTCCACTTTCTCTTGTTAATGGTGGTCGACCTCTAGTTTAAAATTTTGATAAATGAAAATGAACGTGTGTAGAGAAACGCAGCCAAGGTTTAAGGATACAGGAGTAATCGCTTTCCTATATTACCCCTCCTCTATTCATTTTAACTCTGATTTTAATTCATTGTTTAAATGACTCGACTACCCCTTAATAAAAATCAAATCTCAATTCCCTAATCAACAGATTATTTAATTTAATTTAACTATTAAATATCCTAAATAATGTTACCAAAAATATGGGGTGTTACATCAGCAGCATTGACTATTGTTTGTCGATTGTTGATTTATGCTTGACCAGCTTATAGGCATTTATTATTTTAATAATTGTGAGTACATTAAAATGAACCCTTTATGAACCGAGTTCCACAATTTGACTATATGGTGTTCGGAGAAAATGTTAAGTTAAAAGTCATCTTATAATAAAATTATTCAATTTAATCTAAATGGGAAGATAAAGCATTTAGAGGTTAAATGTGTAAAAAGTTTTATCTTAATACCGAGAATTTATTATAGTACAAGGGGATTTTAAGGGTACATTTTATATGAGTATGTTATACATAAAATGATCTATATGATTTATACAAAGGTGTTTTATAAGTAAAATGAGTTTTTGAGATTTAAATCTTGGTATTGCTTGAAATAATTTCAAAACGATTATTAAGAATGGTAATAATGGTGTTACTTGAAAGTATTCATAGGTATAAATATTTCAAAGAGAATTTTTTAATAAAGATATGTTTTCTTTGGATAGTTAGCGGAAAACATTTCGATTATTTTTGTGGGAATCTGAATAATCTTTTAAGTGATAATCGAATGTTTGGTTAGGCTAATGTTGTAATGCACTCAGTAAATCATTCTCTTTATCATTATGTGATCAAAACGAGTTCATATCCAAACGAACCCAAAGTGAGTTTTAGTGAATAATTGTTAAAGTTGTTATACACACACACACATAGAAATATCTGTTTTATGATTTCCAAAGGGGTTTTGAAATAAAAACCGGGTATATTGTTCTTAAGCTTCCTTAAAGGAAATTGATTTAAAATACAAGGTATTTTGATAGATAATTTGATAAATGAAATGTTTTAAACTCTTGGATAGAAAAGAGATAATTTAACTTAAGTTTTTAAATGGGTAAATAGATAGGGATGTTTTGATAAACATTGTTTTATTAAAATCATAGTTTTTATTTAAACTTCTAAGTCTCATAAAATATTTAATGTTATTGGACCGACTAATAAACATTTTTACCTTAGGGAAATCTAAGGAAAGTAGACTCTGGGATTGGACATCATCATCCTACTCTTCTAGCTACTTACCAAACCGGATAGGTAAAGAGGTTAGAGTAGCCGACTAAGTTTTATGACCCATGTTTTGTTTTGGCCTTCAATTGAATTTAAAAAATATAAATTAAAATTAACATTTTGTAGATACTCTTGGGACGTAGAAGAGTATTATACAAGTAAATAAAAGTGGAGTAAGTTTTGAATTTAATGTTCTATAAATTCTTGTCACTATAAAATGTTAATAAACTTAAGTGAAAATTTACAATATAACTCATAAACAATTTCAGTATTGAATAAAATACTATAAATGAGACATGAAAGTGATTTAGAAAAACGATTGGTTTAGTTAAGAAACTAAGAAGATTAAGTACATAAGTTATATGTAGATCAGTTAATTCACACGGTTCTTGATCTAGAATTCAAGTATATAACTTCGAGGTGATTCACACTGGACCATAAAAGGATTTCTCGCTTGATTCTTGTCAACAAACATTTGATTCAGATTCTTGATATGATACCAAGGATTTTCTATCATAATATATGGCAATGTAAGGGCAACGGAGGTTTCTATTTAAGGAAACTAATTTGAGTCTGCATTAGGAGGTCGAGTGAGCTATCTAGTTGAAAAGTAAAGTTCATGAGCGAGTGGTCGGATCAGACATTGCATACAGATGATCCATGTACATCATACGAGCTTAAGTATATTTGTATACTATATTTGGTTTCATAGGAAAGTTTGGGGTGTGACTTTCAATTTTTTTTTAGGGAGCTTAGATATAAGCAATAACCTAACGCTAATGAGCATAATGGTACACTTAGGAAATTATCTATATCCTTGGACGATCGAGAAAGTTGAGAACTTAAGCAAAATTTCTAAGTCTTGCTTGATAGTTATTTAAAATTTTAAATAATGTTAAGTGTCGGTTTATTCCTTTCTAGAATTTTATTTGATCGATGGTGTGATTTTATAGACTACGGTTTACAAAGTTCATGTTTATTAGGACTTTAATCCCAGTGCTTTTGGAAAAGTGATTGAAAGAATTTATGAAAGAAATAATAATATTACGGTTTTGAAAACTTTAATGAAGTATTATTATTTCAGGGTATTTGAAAGGAGCTTTTTGAGGTGGTTTTTCAAATATATTTTTATGACTAAAGTTAGATGATTGGGAGTTTTTTGATTTTGAAGTATCACTAGGTATATTTGTTTACTCTAGTTATCATTTTAGGAGGAATCACATTACCACTAGATGCTTCGTGCTATTTTAATTCTAAAGTTATACCATGCTTCGATAGGAGGAGCCTCCTTCTTGTCATAATTGATTCGGGTTTTGATATAATTCTCTTTGGAGGAATTTGAAAATATATTTTGAATATAAAAACCCACATACTAAGTTCTAAAATTTATCTTTTGAAAAGATTGGATGCTTAGTATTTTATTACAAAATATTCTCTAATACCTTTTTTGCATATGGTTATTATATTACTTTTGGTTGCATGCGGTTTATATCACACTAAAGTTACATATAGATTTATATCATGCTAGTTTTTGATATCTAGAGTTGCATCATTATTATTGGTTGCATCATATTGCCTTGTTGCATATGATTGTAATATTGTTTATATTGCTTGTGCTTATGATAGAAATAGCTAGTGTAGTACCCTTTGTCAGTATGATTCTCTTATAAATTATGTAACTACAATATAGATACAAGAAAACAAGAGGTTACTATTTGATTTCTTACGCACCTACATTCGCGTCGAGATAGTAAGTTGCTTGCCAAAAAACAAACGCAAAAGAGGTATGTAGTAGATTCAAAGATTGGTAATTGATTAATGATTTTATTCCCCAAATATGGGAGGACAATTTTCGAATTTTATTTCCTTTGTTGTTTTAGGCCAGTTGTGGTGCTTTATAACTTTTCTAGATCTAGCCGCGCAAATGAGGTGCTGTTGAAATTTTCCATAACATAAGGTACCTCAAATGCCTAAGGGTGAAAGGACTTTTTCTTCCTTTGGAAATTTCGAATACAAAATTCTTTTAAGAGAGAGGGAGAATGTAACATGTCGGAAAAATATAAGTATATTATATTCAGATATAGGGATTATTTAAATATTTGAATTGTGAATTAAATATTAGTTAAATGTAATAAATAATAATGGTAAAAAAATTATAGAAAAATGATTACAAAAATAAATAATTCGAATAAATATCAATAACGTGACCAGAATCGTTTTATCTATAAATGGCCTTGAAACGCACAAAATTATCATTCCAGGGCACTCTCTCGAATTTTAACGAAACTAGTGCCATTGATTCGGAACAATAAGGCAATGTATGATGATGAATTTTGTGACGATCAATTGCGCCATATGATCGTGCGAGCTCGAAATGTTTGACGATTTGATTAAGAGAATTAAATGTATTATTTATTTTATTATAAAGAACCTGCTCAAGTACTTACTATTCCCTCCCATCACTTTTGCTCTTTCTCTATTTACTTTCATTTCCCCATAAACCAAAATGGAGCCGAGGCCCTCCTCCCCTTCTTCAAATTAAACCCTAGCTACAAACCATGAGAGATGTTGAGAATCAATTCATTTAACTCGTCGGAAGTAAGGCTTAATTCCATTATGTCAGATTTAGCTATGGTCGAAGTTGGTGGAGGTCCACCATTTGGGTCGTGGCTAGGTTTAGGCATATGCGAAGATGGAGGAAGCATGAGGAAAAATGGAGTAACCATTGCAAATCCCATGTCATGGAGCACCCTTCACCAAATTTTAGCTACTTAAGCAAGGAATAACTCGACATTAGGGTTGTCGTGCCGTAGCCATCGGGTTGCAAGTTATGAGCTTCATGTTGAGAGGTCCGTTGCGATGAGCAAATGGAGCGGAGATCATTGGAAAAATCGATGGTTTGAATTGGTAATTAGTTGTTAATGATGATTATTAATTAATTTAATTAATCTTAAATCTTGTAAACTCAATAGCTTCTCCATACAAGATCATATTTGGAGTGGTCTTTTGCATTGGACTCTTATCAATGTTATCTATGCATTGAGTTGGATTCGTTGAATTTGGAGCCAGTAGAATTTTAGGCTAAAATTGGACTCCATTTGATTTTAGATCAATTAGAAAATTGAAAGCTTCAATTAGAATTTTGGTGAGTTTACTCGCCTCTAAATATACTATATGATATCGTGTTGCTATAGGTTATTGTTGAATGCTTGAATGAAGTTACATATTGTTGTTTGATTGTTTATTTGGATTTGATTCCTGCTTGAAAAAGCGAATGACATAAATAACCATTGTTTTATAGGGAACTTTTGTAGAGAGACCCTAAGGGGTTTCTCGCCATTATTAATTTATTGTTATATGCATCTTAATTATATTCTTATGTTGCTTATATTGATGTTTGGATGGAATATTTGTGACATATGGTTTGATTTGTGTAAGTGTCATTATAGCAATTATCGCTACACCGGCACTTATGAAATATCATCTCCTCTAACCTTTTTGTGTATTGAACTTGCACTTTTATTTTACAAAATAAATGTTTGGTCGCATTTTTGCACTTTGAAATTGTTTAAACTATATTTTCAAATATTTTTAGGAATTTTGAAATAAAGGATAAATGTTTTTAAAAATTTATAAAAGTAGTTATAAATTTGATTAATTATATTTTGAGATAATTAATGTTGTTTTAAATTTATAAAAATATTATAGATTTGATTAATCATCTTTTGAGATAGGTAATGTTGTTTTAAATTTATAAAAGGATTATAAATTTGATTGATTATCTTTTGAGATAATTAATATGTTTTAAATTTGTAAAAATATTATAAATTTGATTAATTTCCTCTAAGATAATTAATGTTGTTTTAAAATTTATAAATAAGATTACAAATTTGATTAATTATCTTTCGGGATGATTAACATTGTTTTAGATTTATAAAAGCATTTTGAAGTGATTTATTATCTTCTGGAATAATAAATGTTCTTTTAAAGTTATAAATGGTAGTTTATAAATGAGAAAATCTTTTGGAAGGAATGTTTAAATATAAAGCTATGTAAATTGTTTGGGTTTACTATAAAGAATATTTTAATGAAATCTGTTTTTGACTCCTCTTTTTAGTACACTTAGAAATATAATTAGCTCTTTAAATTGATATTTAAAGGTTGTTTTTAAAGTTTATAAATATTTGTGATGTAAAAATCAAGCACAAGTGTGGTTCAAATGTTTTAAAATTTTGATTCATTTATTGAATTATTCAGTCTTAACTTAGCACAAGACATTAAAGGAACTCTTGTTATTCTTAAAGTTAAGAATGTTTCCATGACAAGGTAGGAAGCAACACCGCCCTTACTTATTTGGCTTCATTTTTTTACCAAGGCATTACTAGTTTGGGGTCGACAAGTGGTGATAAGTGTAAGAGATTTAGTTTTCATATACGATCGTTTTGTTATTCCCGATAGTTGACTTATTAACTATCGATCCTGCTATCTTCTTTGTGTTCGTCTATTCAAGATGATTTTGTTGCTCATTTGGGGCATTTAAAACCATGGTATTCTTAAAGATAAGAATATCGTCGATTCAAGATAGGAAGCAACAAAACCCTAACTTGTCCAACATCGTTGTTTTCTTTAAGGCAGTACTAGTTTGTTTCCGACAGTCGATTCATCTATCCTTTTCCATGATTCGTCTGTTTAAGAAGATTTGTAGCTCTTTTTAAGCATTAATATCCAACACCTAAGAACTAAAACCAAAGCGTGCATGGGAGTCAAGCCAAGTGAGTCACACCCATTAGGGTTTGTTTACATCTGTTAAAGAGGTGCATTGACGTGAAATATTCAAATTCCTGTGTTTGGCGAGGGTCTAGCTTGGAAGTTCCCGAAAGTGATGCATGTGCTCTTAAGTATATTTTGTGTAGAAGCATACTTTCGCTGTAAGGGATGCACCCTCCTAGTCACGTTAGATAAATTCATTCTCCTTATTTAATTCGAACCTTGTAATCCTTTCTTAATTGCATCAAGAAGTGCATTGAGCTCTTCTCTATATTCAATTATTTTTGTCCATTCTTTAAATTTTGATTTTGATCTTGTCTGTGTCTATCCTTTCTTGTTTGGATTGTTGTTTTGTTTTGTTTTTTATTTCATCATGTATGGATGTTGTTGTTGTGAGATAAAAACTCATTCCATGTTTAACAGCGTAGTCTCACAGAATTATTATATGTTCCCATATCTTGAGTTTACTCGCACTGCTTTTCCAAACTAATTCGGGTATTATTTTATTATAATGCTTGAGTCAGACCAAGTTTTTTCAGGCTGTCGTTAGTAAGACATAGAGCTCAGGGAGTAGAGTTGGATTGTTCACTCGCCATAGTATTTTTATTTTCCATTGTACTATTATGTATACCCTTTAGCGATTATATGATTATAACTGATTGTTAAGGTTTGTTTTTTTAACTCTAATATACTATATATATATATCTAGGTGTGACAGTTTACTATTTTTATTATATTATATAATGTCACTCTACTATGAGACTTTGTTTTTCCCTATTCTTTTTTATTTTTACCCTAATAATCTGCCTTTCTAGTACTTGAATGCTCGACATTCTAATACCGTTGATGTTTTAAATGCTGGCTTTCGAGCATCGAAAAGGCGGATCATTACATCTTCCTTTCGAAAAAATCATTTTTAGATTACTTTAAGTAAGGAAAAGAAAATTATAGCTCAATAAATTACTTTGGTTTAAAAGAATTTGGAAGTAAATAAAGACATAATTTAAATTTAGTACTAGAGAATAAGAATTTTTTTGAATTGAAATCATGTCGAGACGAATAATATAATTTGAATTTGATATTAAAGGAATCGTTGATTGCATACCTCTTTTATCAATGTTTTAAAGCATTAAAGATGGCTTTTATATTGTACGAGTTAATTTTAAAAAGGGAGGATTTATAAACTAAATAAATGTTTAAAAGAATTTTTTTATTGTAATCAAATAAGACATTTTAAAGCATTGAAGTTGGGAATTAAATAAAGAGTTTGGAATTGAATGAAAATTTTAGAATTTAAAACCTCTTTGTAATTTTATATCAATATTTTAATTTAAAACGAAGTTTTAGGAATCCTTTTATAATAAAACCTATTTTTAATCAATAATTGGTTGGATGGTGAGTAATTCTATATAAGGATAATTTCGAGTAAACGGACTGGTAATACCGAGCGCTATGGGATGTTCGTTGATATTTTTTCAGTTATTCTTTTGACTCGTCGTATAGAATATTTATGTTTGTATTGAGTGTCATTTATGAGAATTTAGTAAATGATCGATTAATACCGAGTGGTATGGGACACTCACTTGATATCTATTCATTTACTTTTGTAAGTAAATGTCACTCTCATTTGTAATGTGGAGTTAGGAATTTATGGCATCGTCCAGAGGTGACTCTTTTATAGTGATTAGTAGCTGAGAGTTTATTGCTGTAAAAGGACTATGAGTTGAATTTACTTTGGGAATTATGGATTCATCCTCTAAAGACTAACTAGTCAATATTATTTACTCTTATGGATAGTATTTAAGGATTTATTATGCTGACATGCTTTCATTAGGACTCGTAGAGTTAAGAATACTTGTCATTACTCTCATTAGGACTCATCCATCAACTGTATTCATTGGGAATCTACATCATAGGATTTACGCCACTATTGAGAGCGTGTGATTGGGAACCCGTCAAATAGGCTAGTATGCATCCTAGTTGTCCTGATTGTAGGGTCACCCCTTGGATCCATGATATAAATTTGATGAGCCGATGAGATTGAGTATGAAGTTATTACTCTCTCTAGAGTCGTCGCTCGAACGTCCCTTAAGGGCTAATAGTATGTTACTATGGGTAAGTAGGAGTTGCAACCAATGTACGACATAGCCTTGCAGCATGTTTATGATATGTAGATATGTATATGTATCATGATTATGGAAGTATATAAGGGACTATAGAAAACAGGTTGTGGTCGTTAGTGTTTCCTAGAGAAGTGATGCCGTACTACAATCTCCTATCTAGGTGACTTAGGTAGATTAATTTCTAATAAGATATTCGATATTATCACCTCGTTAACATGGTGATTATATGACATTAGAGACTAATTATGTGCTCATCTTTCATTTGAGATAGCCTAACCCAAAGACTTGCTTCAAGCTCGTCTTCACTCATCTTGCTATGTGCTCCTCATTATGTTTTTCATTATAGACTCACTTTATGCTTATCTGTCATTCTTTTATAGAGCCATCGGGTGAGAGATTTCTGTGTTGTTTTATAGTTTGTATATCATATATCTTAATAATCTCCTAGGTCTAAACAGTTGAGTGTCTTGCTTCTCATTAGGGCTATTGGTCGAGATATTCATTGTTATATGTCCTATAAGTATATGGTGTGTGCATGTATATGTGTGATGAAGTTGAGTTGTCTATTGTATTAGGCTTGCAACGATGTCTACGTTTCTGTAGTAGTTCAGATACTCAATTTCCTAGACTCACTTTATATGTATATGTTATAATGTTATATTTTTCACTATGTTCTGTACTGTGTCCTTTGATTATATTATGTATTGTTTTGTCTTGGTAAACACACATGTTTATTGTTATATATTGATACCGAGTATGTATGGTGATGTGTTTATGATTTTAAGACACATATAGGTGTTAGCCTAAGAGAATATGCACGTTTAGTCGTCCAATACCGTCTTTTTCGCCGTATTACTAAACATTATTACATTTTAATACTCCTTAGTAGTATAGGTATAAAGGTGGGGTGTTGCAATATTAAACAGTCTTAAGTAAACAAAGTAAACGCTGACTAAAACAGAGGCACATCATTGCAGATTTAGTTTAACAATTTTAGTTCCCAATGTCTGCCTATGTAGGGGTTAAAAATATAATACAACATAGTCAATAGTGTCGTGTCCGGCATATGAAGATGCTGATAGGAACACTTTATACAAATGAACTAAATAACATAAATATAACACCGAAGCTTACTATTTCGTCTTCGGCTTGCACAATTCGTTCATCCTAAAACCAACCCACCTAATCCCATAAACGCAGCCTACTTGAATGAGTACCTATGAGTTTATAAGCTATAATAGTAATAAAACATGGATTAGACATAAAGTCTGGTATGAATAACATATTGCCCTAAACAATGAAGATAGTGAGGCCACATCATTAATATGTAGGACAAAATTTTCATTCTAACAAGGCCTTAAGCCTTCTGCTAAAGACACACGGTTAAAGTCTTATCGTTCAACTGCCATTGAGGCCTTATGCCTTATGTATGAACAAAGTGTTATAATTTTACATTAAGCTGCTATTTAGACCTTATACTGTTATACTACACCAAAATTAAGATTTAACTTTCGACGGCCACTAAGGCCTTATGTCTTTTTTGTTTTGTATTTCGATTACCACTTCGACCTTACACCTATGCTTTCGTATTTCAGTAGCCATCCTCGGCCTTACACCTGCTTCGTTGTCAGTTTCTAAGCTGCTGCCACTCTTGGCCTTGCATCTTCCACCATTCCCTTGTTTGCCGCTCTTAGCCTTGCACCAATTGCTTTCGTAGTCCTAATGGTTGCCCTTTAGCCTTACACCACTTTCGGTTTTGGTTGCCACTCTGGGCCTTACACTATGATTTCAGCTTCCCGACTTCCACTTTATGCCTTATGTCATCTACCGAACTTACTACCAAACCATTCCCTATTAGGCTTTTCACTTAGCCATTCATTAAGTTGATGATTCATCCAGCATCTTTCAGTTAACAATATTACTTATTATATTATCATCAGTGTCTCAAATTGTAGTTTCAACCATCTTAAGCCTAATCATAAATTATCTCTAGAAACCATTTGGCTCTGATTTTCATATCTTGTTAAAAACTACTCTAATTTCGAAAATCACTACTATCTATCTCATCAGGGGAATCCTATTAGTTTAGCTTAGGTGACTTATGATATTAAATCTTTAAAATTTTGAAACCACCTTCTCTACACATATTCCTCCTTAACCATCAACCATCTTCGTCCCTCGATTAATACCTTTAGTTTATCAAACCTTAGCTTTATACTTAGCATTGCTTATCATTCATACTGAAGTATTTATACTTAAGATTTTAGTTTATCTCACTTTATGGCTCAGCTCCACCTCCTTTGGCCCTTCCCTTCGTTACTCATTAGGAACCATTCTTGCACATTTGACACTAACTTTGCATGTATCGACTCCTGATTTGTTTGACTCGGTCCTTTTTGAACCTTATAAATAACTTTGTTGACATGTTCAGCATAAAATGTGGATCTGGTACTTGACCCAATATTTACTCTTGTTTTTATTAAATTACCTTCCGACAATAATATTTGTCTTCCGATCCCTATTATAACCCTTCGGCTATTTTTATTTTCTTTCGAAAAATATTTGACTTGTTTCCAGCGATCTGCAGTAAACTTAATCATGAACTGTCTCTGCATCTTTCCTTAGACTTCTTGTTTTCAAACCATTATCCATAATATATGATTCTCTAATAATTCATTACAATTTATTTTCTTATGAGAAAATTTATAAATCAAAATCCACTTCCAATTATATGTTTTGATCATCATTTGAATTTCTCAGATCTTAAAGATTAAAAAGAAGAATTAAAAATGATCAATATTGACATGATTGTAAGATATTTAGAGAAGGTGGGATTAGGGAATATGTTAATCACCTAGATTCCTTAGTTGATGAAGTCTCCAGTTCCCTTAGCTTTAAATCTACTTTTATTCTTTTTCTGCTAGACCACAATCACCATTAATGAGCTCAAGCTTTTATTTTTAGTTTGAGTGAGTAATCAGTCATGCTAGACAGTGAAAAGATTTATATAATCCCCTACCCTTTACGTGCCGTCGGCCCACCATTTCTTTTCTTGCTTAATTTGTTCAAGCTAAGCTTTATTTAAAAAGGTACGATAGGTTGTCATTTAATACATTGTAACAAGTAAATGTACACCTAAATACTTATCATAATATATTGGTTAATTTCAAATAATTTGACCATTCTTGTAATTATTCTCTTAATTATTTAATTAATCGTCTATTAGCATATGGAGTGTCCTCTTATTGGAGTTTCGTCCTCGAAATTAAAATAAGGAATTATAGCGATTCTTAATTTTTCCCAGGCCCACTTTAGCATATACACATAAGTTCCATATCCATGTGTTTCAAACGAAGATATATTGATGCATCTACCAGTACCTAATAAGATCAGCCATAATATCATACACATATGTGCGCACATACATGTGCGTGCGCGCTCGCGCGCACGTACATTATAAATCAAACTTAGAAACCATATATGCTAATTTAAACAAACAATTGAGGATAAGTCCACTGACCTTACCTTCCGCTTTCAATGTAAAATCACCTTGGTCCTTACTCCAGTGGACTCACACGAGCTTCAACATCTTATTTCGAAGATTTTTCTCATCTCAATCTACGATACAAATATGTTTCCTAATATAAGTCATATTTCGTTCAACAACCAAATCTTCCATTTCTCTCAGAATAATAATGTCTATAGGTTTTGGACATACTTTCGTAGATGTGATACACGAAAAACATTATGGGCCTTGAAAAAACACTCAACAATTCAACTCTCCTCTTTAGTATCAAAAATGGGTCAACATATCCCAATGCTAACTTTTTGGCATTTCTAAACCTCATAGTGCATCTCATTGGTGGCACTTTAACAAATATGTGATCCCTTATATCAAACTCCATGTCTTTCCGTGTAACAACCCAAACATTTCGACCTACAATTTAACATAACTCATGACTGTATAAACCCTGAAAAATGAAAATGATGTGTCATTGATGATTGATAACAAGAGACAAACAACAAGTATATTCTAATTATCTCTTTCTGAAATCACAACGAAAAGGTAACAAAATATACAATATAACCAAATATCATTATATTTCAACCAATGGATCCATTTACATATCTAGGTCATATACATACATACATTTAACCCAATATTAGTGTCAGATGATTAATTATACATAGGTTTATATAAATAAGCAGTGACACCGTCATCCGCACCATCAAGCATCACCTGATACCCCATATCAATTTCCATCAACCTAGCGATGAAACAAAAGGGAAAGTAGAAGGCCGGAGTATAGTCTGGTAAGTAGTGTACATCTACTTTACTACATACTCTAATCATTTCTAAATAATATTAAGACAACAATGAAAAACATCATACTTTAGCCTTTTTTTTACCAATATCCAACAAGTCGGTAAAATAATACAATAAACATGGCTAACTTTTGAAACAATGTCTTAGTTTAATACAATAGTCATTGATATGGTCTAACCTATATACAAAGCTAAGCCTATCCTATTGCATTAACACATGGTGGAATCATTAAATGGGCACATTTGCATATACAATCAATAGACAATAAACATATTTTTATATTGTAAACATGTACCTAAGAAAATACTCAGGTAACCGAGCGATTGTGTTACAATGGTAACTATTAGAGGTCCCAACAATCAATAGTCTAACAAATCATTAATAGAAATCAACTACTCGTACATATACATATATATAAACACGCACACGCGCCACTGTACACATGTCCAAACACTCCATTCAATAAAATAAAGAAGGTCACATTATATGTAGTTTAAACATAACCTTGAAATACATAGAGAAAGTCTTGAACCGACTAAGAAAACCTATACGAATAGGTATGGGGTCAAGGAAAACTAACCCAACAACCTGCTTACTGGTCAACTGGTGTTAGCGGTCAACCGATGACTCCACCGTTGATCGACTGATGGTGGATGAATTTATAGGAATTGCTGCTCCTATCAAATTTCCATATGGTATATTTTTTTCTTTAGTCTTTAGTTTGTTCTTTCTTACTCATTTTACATCCAATTCTCGATTCGTTTCCTTTCAAATTTTGAAAACTTCCTTTGCTATCTTTCTTCTTCAATTTCATTAAAAGATACATGTCAAATTCTTTTTAGAATTACTTCAAGTTGGTATTTATATAATTAGTTTTAGGATTTTATAAATACACTCTTACATATGTAGTTTAAAATATGCTAATAAATTTTAAATAAAAATATAATATAACCTGAAATATTATAAGATACGTTTTAAAAAAAATTATACAATTTTACATATATTTATACCGTGCAGTTAAAACGCTTGGCAGATTCAAAGTGGTGGAGGTGCAAAAAGTCATAACGGGGATACAGCGAGGATATAGCGGGATATAACGGATAGCTCTAAAGTAGCATATACAACTCATACTTAATGTTTTTACAAATTTATAAATGGTAATTAAATGAAAAATTATCATTCAATTGAATTATAATTAATACATAAATGATTTTAAACAAAAAACATGTGCGGATATACTTTAAATAAACGTAAAACTGTTATATAACATAATTGAATTTAGTAGAATATGAGATTATTTTCATTTCAAAAAATATTATAAAACTTAAATCAAATAAATTAGTTTCATAATTTTTGTAATGTATAAATGCAATTTTTTAATTCACTTTATTAAAGAAGATATAGTGGAAATAGCAAAATATAGCGGGTATAACGGGATATAGCGAAAATAGCGGGGATTAAAGCGGAAATGCTATATTTTGGGGCTATATGAAAAAATCGTAGCGGTAGAAATCCGCTATGAGATATTACGGCGTTATAGTGGGGTAATAACGGGGTGTTAACTACACAGTATTTATAATGTATACTCTCCGTATAATTTCTTTTCTTACTCCAAATTACCGTCTTCCGGGAATCTTGAGTAATCGGTTTGCTAATAGATGGCGACCTTCGATCAAACTTCTTTCCCACCTCAAAAACCTTCAATCCCATCTATTTTTGACGCAGCGGATATAACTCTTTGACGTGCTAATAATGTTTGATACAAATTGACGCAACTTTCTTCCTCACGAAATGTTGATTTCGTGTCAATTAAACCGATAGAACGATAAATGCCCAAATCCGTTGATCTCTCGAGATACCGTATTCTAGCTATCTTCAACACGTTGATCGCGCACGATTCCGCGTTAGAAGATCTACGATTCTTCGATGTTGATCTCGTGCACGAGATTCTGTGAATCAGCTTCAAATTCGTTGATTTGAGCGCACTCGAATATCCGAAGATGGAAGAAGAAGGAGCTCACACTCAACTTCAACAAAAGTGGCAAAAACACACAAAAAAATTTTATTCCAAAAATCAACTCTTTTTTACAATGACAACACACCCCTATTTATAGGAATTTACAACACAGGCCGGCGACTCAACACACGCGACTTACGGCCTAACACATTGCATCCATGTGACTTAACACTCCATGACATAACAATATACGACCTAACAGTTACAACACACACACATGCGACATAACAGAATACAACATCACGCGGCTTAACACAATGCAACATCACGCGACTTAACACAATGCGATATAAGGAAAATACAACACGAACGACTTAACATCATACAACATAACAACATACGACCTAAGACATCAGCGTCTTAAGAGAACAATGCAGTTTGCTGAACGGCTTAAGAGATGCATGCGGCATATGTTGGTTGGCTCGCGAACGACTTAGGAACTGCGACATCAAGTGAGCGACTTAAGGAAGCAACATCAGGAGCGACTTATAGAAATGAGTGACATAAGATCCCAGCGGCCTAAAGAAGATAGCGACATAAAGAACTACGGCACAGGGCAAGCGACTTATCATAGTGACTTAACTCGTTAGGTCGCTCAGGCGACTTATCATGGTGACTTAACTCGCTAGGTCGCTCAAACGACTTATCATAGTGACTTGACTCATTAGGTCGCTCAGGCGACTTATCATGGTGGCTTAACTCACTAGGTCGCTCAAACGACTTATCATAGGGCGCTGTATCATCCTCCACTGCATCATCCTCCCCTGGTTGAAAAGAATTCGTCCCCGAATTTACACTTTCCTCTTCTTCGACATACTCAGTCTTATGATACGGGATGAAGTGTTTGACGTTGAAAACGTCAGCAGTATGGATATGATCTGGCAATCTCAACTGATACGCATTCTCATTAATCTTATTTACGATTTCCAAAGGACCAATCTTTCTAGCAGCTAGCTTGTTGTAAGCACCAATAGGAAATCGATCCTTAGTCAATACTGCATATACAAAATCTCCTTCTTTGAATTCAACATGTCGTCGTTTGTTATCTGTGGATTGCTTATATTTCTCATTCGCCTTAAGCAATCGTTCCTACACAACCTTGTGGCATTCTTGCAATTCATTCACAAAATCACTAGCTCGTTTGATCACTCCTTTCTGCTGTGGTACTATAGATAAATCCAATGGTCCTTTCGGAATTGTTGAATAAACAACCTGGAATGGACTAAAACCAGTGCTACGATTAACTGCATGGTTGTGTGCAAACTCAGCTTGACACAGCTTGGAATCCCAACTCTTCAAATTGTCATTCACGAGGCATCGCAATAGATTACCTAGGGATCTGTTCACAACTTCTGTCTGTCCATCCGTTTGTGGATGATAAGCACTACTAAATTTCAGCTTCGTCTCGACCATTCTCCATAGACACATCCAAAAATGACTCAGAAAACGAGTGTCTCTATCTGATACAATAGATTCAGGCAACCCATGAAGATGATCGATCTCTCTGAAGTATAATTGTACGACATTAACTGCATCTGCCATCTTCTTGCATGCGATAAAATGTACCATTTTTGAAAATCGATCAACCACCACATAGATAGAATCATTGCCACGTTGCGTCCTCGGCAAACCCAATACAAAGTCCATGCTAACATCCACGCATGGCTTAGTAGGTATAGGCAATGGCAAATATAACCCTGCATTTGTCGCGGTCCCCTTTGAAACTTGACAAATATGGCATCTCTGAAAAAACCTTTCAATTTCTTTTCTCATTGACGACCAAAAATAAGACTTTGCGATCAACTGCATAGTATGGTCGTGGCCCACATATCCTTCTTCATGTAATTCCTTGATGATTTTCATTCGTAAACTACAATCCGAAATACACAACTGATTTCCTTTGAACAGAAAACCATTAACCAGCATATATCCATCCATGCTTCCCTGTTTGACTTTGTCTAAGATCTTGGAAAAATAAGAATCTGATGTAAGAAAATCTGGAAGCAAATCAAAACCCATCACCTCTACTCGCATGGTTGTTAGTAAAGTATTCCTCCGACTCAATGCATATGCGACGCGATTAGTTACACAGACTTATGCTTGACGACGAATGTAAATTGCTGCAAATAAGCTATCCACAATGCATGACTAGCTGCAATTTTATCCTGCCCTTGTAAATGTTTCAACGCTTCATGATCAGCATACAAAACAAATTCTTTATGGAACAAGTAATGTCTCCAATGCTTCACAGCCTGCACAATAGCATAAAACTCCACATCATAAGTATTGTATCTCATCTTTGCTCCAGAAAGTTTTTCACTGAAATAGGCAATTGGACGACCCTTCTGACTCAACACTCCTCCAATTCCAACTTTAGATGCATCTGTATGTAACTCAAATAGCAACTGAAAATCTGGAAACACTAGAATCGGTGCCAAGGTTAAAAGTTCCTTGATTTGCTCAAAAGCAAATCCTGCCTCTTCCGTCCATGTAAAATTCTTTCCTTTCATACAATTAGTAACAGGAGCCATCACACTACTAAAGTGTGGTATAAATCTTCGATAAAATGAAGCTAACCCATGAAAACTTCTGACTTTTATTATAGTCTTGGGCTGTGGCCAATTTATGATTGCGGCAACTTTACTCTGGTCCACTTGTATTCTTTCCTTGGACACGACATATCCCAGAAATAAAACACTTGGCGTCATGAACACGCATTTCTTCGTCGCTGCATAGTTTTGTTCTTGACGAAAAATTGTTAACAACTTTTGCAAGTGTTGAATATGCTCCTCTGTGCTTGCACTATAGATTAAGATATCATCAAAGTAAACAACAACAAACATCCCAAAGTAAGGTCTGAAAATTTGATTCATCACCCTCATAAATGTACTTGGTGCATTAGATAGACCAAACGACATGACCAGCCATTCATATAATCCTTCCCAAGTCTTGAATGCTGTCTTTCATTCATCACCTAGTCTAATGCGAATCTGATGATAACCACTCTTAAGATCAATCTTCGAAAAGATTACAGACCCACTAAGTTGATCCAATAGATCATCAAGTCTTGGCATAGGAAATCTGTATCTGAAAGTTATTTTGTTGAGTGCCCTGCTATCCGTACACATCCTCTATGAACCATCTTTCTTCGGCACTAACAAAGCTGGTACAGCACAAGGACTGAGACTTTCTCGAACACGCCCTTGCTCAAGAAACTCCTCAACCTGTCTCTTCAACTCTTCATGCTCTTTCGGACTCATACGATAATGTGGTCTATGCGGTAATACATCACCTGGCACTAGATCAATTTGATGTTGTATGTCCCTCAATGGCGGTAACTCCTTGGGTAATTCCGTAGGAAAGACATCTTCAAATTCATTCAACACTGATTTATCCTCCTCAGGAATTTCAACATATTCACTTGCTTCATACCCAATCAACATAAACATTTCAGCACTATCTTTCACTTCTTCAACAAATTATTTCGAAGATAATAGGCTAGTTGATTCCACCTTCTTCTCTGACTTGCTTTCACTTTGTTCTCGCTTCTTAGGAACCAAAGTAATTTGAGTACCTTCAAACATGAAACTGTAGCTGTTGGTGCGATCGTTATGTTGTACAGCTCGATCATATTGCCATGGTCTTCCCAAAAGTAAATGACACACATCCATATCAACAACATCACACCATATATCATCTTTGTACTTCTTCCCAATAGAAAATGTAACTAATGCTCGTCTTCCCACTGTCACTTCTCCACCTTTTTTTAGTCATGCCAGTTTATAAGGTCTAGTATGTTTTTCAATCTTCAACCCTAACTTCGTAACGGCTTCTTCAGAAATAATGTTATCACAGCTTCCCGCGTCAATAACAAACTGACAAACCTTCCCCAAGATAGTACATGTAGACTGAAAGATATTGCTTCTTAGCCAACTAGAATCATTTTCATGCTTTGGCACTAAACAAGACCTTCTTATCATCAAATTACATCCTTCATCTCCTGACACAACTTCTTCATCTTCATCAAACTTCGATGGTTGAGTATAATCAACTTCAGCTTCCTCATTTTCATACTCACATTCCTCTGCAACCAATGCTCTCTTCTTTGGCTTTGTACATTCATTACTTTTATGGCCAAACTCCTGACAATTATAGCACTTGATACTGTCATTGACCTTTACTTTAGCGACTTCTTTGACAGTTGGTTTACTGACTGCCTTGGAAACATTAGCACCGCTACTAGCACCTTTACTCTGATTGTTAGAACTCGTAAACACACCACCTCCTCGTCTCCCTTGCTTCTCCCATGCTAGAGCTTTCTGATGTGCATCAGCAACAGACATTGGATTAAACATATTCACCATGTCTTGAATTTGCATTCGTAACCCTCCAATATATCTAGTTGTTAGCTATTCCTCAGTTTCCCAAATATCATTCCTCGCAATCAACTGATAGAATTCATCAGCATAATCATTCACCGTCCTCGTCCCTTGTCTCAAATTCGGCAAACGTTGATACATAAGAGATTGATAATTGTACGGCAAGAAAGTTGCTTTCATCATCTTTCTCATCTTCTCCCAAGTGACAACTTTTGATTTTTCCATTCTCTCCCGAGTTAGTTTAGTTTGTTGCCACCAAGCCATAGCTCTTCCCCTTAATCTTGTAGCAACTAATTGAACTCTGCGATTCTCTGGTACCTCCTTGAATTCCAAAATTTCTTCAACATTTGACAACCAATCAAGGAATTCTTCTACTTGCGTACCACCTTTGAATTCTGGAATTTTCATCCTCATACTTGATTCCCATTTACGATCATTTTCTGAATCAAAATAGTGATTTCGCACTTGGCCTCGATCTCGATAATGAATACTTCCTCTATCACCATATTCCTCAAAATCATATGTACTTCGATATCGATCCTGTCCATCTACATCTCTACGATCATGCATGTCCCTTCTATCATGTCTTTCAGCATCACGATATGGATCATCTTCAAATCCACGATGAGTTCTTCTTTCTTCATTTTGATACTCATGGTGTTCTCGCCTCATTGATACTGAAGATTCTCTCCTCTCCCGATAAGACTGGGGTGACATTCTCCTTTCTTCCGAACCCGATGGTGAAACCCTGTTTCTACTTTGGTTTGAAACTGGTGAAGTTCTCCTTTGACTTTGATTCATGTCTTTCATCAATTTCTCTAACTTTCCAATACCTTCATCGAACTTTTCATTGATACGCTGCTCCATCTGCTCTGCTTCTTGTCTTCTATACACATCTTCAACATTATGATAGCGATTAGCACGTCTCGGAGGCATGATCTTCAAACAATCTCGTTTCCTTGACTTAGCTCCAATCTAACTTCCTTAACTCGACTCGGCTTTGACTTAGCTCGGCTTCGAACTAGATTGAACTGTTACGTCTCGGATCTGATATGGCTTAGCTCTTACTCGGCCTTGATCTTACTTAGCTTTGAACTAGGATTCAAACTAGGCTCTAATACCAAATAAGTGACGCAGCGGATATAACTCTTTGACGTGCTAATAATGTTTGATACAAATTGACGCAACTTTCTTCCTCACGAAATGTTGATTTCGTGTCAATTAAATCGATAGAACGATGAATGCCCAAATTCGTTGATCTCTCGAGATACTGGATTCTAGCTATCTTCAACACGTTAATCACGCACGATTCCGCATTAGAAGATCTATGATTCTTCGACGTTGATCTCGCGCGCGAGATTCCATGAATCGGCTTCAAATTCGTTGATTCGAGCACACTCGAATATCCGAATATGAAAGAAGAAGGAGCTCACACTCAACTTCAACAAAAGTGGCAAAAGCACACAAACAAATTTTATTCCAAAAATCAACTCTTTTTTACAATGACAACACACCCCTATTAATAGGAATTTACAACACAGGCTGGCGACTCAACACACGCTGGCGACTCAACACACGCGACCTACGACCTAACACATTACATCCATGTGACTTAACACTCCATGACATAACAATATACGACCCACGACCTAACAGTTACAACACACACATGCGACATAACAGAATACAACATCACGCGACTTAACACAATGCAACATCACACGACTTAACACAATGCGATATATGGAAAATACAATACGAACGACTTAACATCATACAACATAACGACATACGACCTAAGACATCAGCGTCTTAAGAGAACAATGCGGTATGCTGAACGGCTTAAGAGATGCAGGCGGAATATGTTGGTTGGCTCGCGAACGACTTAGGAACTGCGACATCAAGTGAGCGACTTAAGGAAGCAACATCAGAAGTGACTTATAGAAATGAGCGACATAAGGTACCAGCGACCTAAAGAAGATAGCGGCTTAAGGAACTGCGGCATAGGGCAAGCGACTTATCATAGTGACTTAACTCGTTAGGTCGCTCAGGCGACTTATCATGATGACTTAACTCGCTAGGTCTCTCAAACGACTTATCATAGTGACTTAACTCATTAGGTCGCTCAGGCGACTTATCATGGTGACTTAACTCGCTAGGTCGCTCAAACGACTTATCATAGGGCGCTGTATCATCCTCGACTGCATCAATTTTCCTCCATTTCTAATTCTCCCTCTAGGGTTTCGATCCTCAAATTCGGTTCACAATCTCATTCTTATGCATAAGGGTTGGAAGAAGGATTGTATTCCCAATTTGTTAACCGTAATCTCCAAAGTAGGATCGGTTATAAAAATAATTCGAATTCTTGTTTTAGGTGTGAGGATGTTTTGCATTTTGTCAGAGATTGTCCAGAGCCTCTTCGTTGTTTCAATTATGGATTCTTCAATCATAAGAAGAATCGTTGTTTGAGGAATACTAAAGATTCGGGTGCTGACGAAAGAAATCAGTTGAATATTACTGAATAGGATTTCCAGTTCGTTTTGGAATGCATGAAACTCAAGCGTATCTTGCTTGATCAATTTGGGTTCAAAGAAATGATGGAATTAAACTATCGGAGGATCATTTTAGGCATTTTGATGTTGTTAATTCTATCAATATTGGCATGAATTATGAAGAAAAATTTGGTGATCCAGGAGACAATTCTGATATTGGCAATTTCTTGGATATAAAGATTATAGAGAGTTGTTTAAATAATAAGTTTTCGGATTGTTTTCTTACAGTTAATTCTGAAGTTTTGGAAATGAATTCTTGTGATCACTTACATATTGATTCATTATTGCTTGACCCAATAGTAATGAATCATATGATAAATAATCAATATCATGAAGCAGTTTCAGGAGTATAATATCTGTAGTAGCTTAAGGAAGTGTTTGGCTGTCTCTTATAAGGATGTTCGCAATATGCTTGATGATGGTACTGGTGATGTTGATTGGGTGCATGGTGTTGATATAGTGCGAAATTCTATAGAAGTTCTTAGTGTTTTAAATCTGGACCTTACATCCAATTTGTATTTGTTCAGCAACTTATCAAAGGTGCTATTTTTTGTTATGGGTGATAATGGTATGGCTTTAAGAGATTCAGCATCGAATTATTTTGATGATTTATTTGAATCAGATGCATTAAGTTTTAATATAGAGTTAGACTGCTCTTTTAGGAATAATGAAATTGATTTTGAAATGGTTGTCGATTCGATGTATTTGGTTGCTTCTAGGGTGAATGCTGATAGTGTACATGATAGTAATGTCATAGTCAATTGCCTTAGTAATATTAGGGCGATTAAACAAGGCTGCGGTCTTTCTGATATAATAGATGTGGTTAGCCTCTGCGATTCTATAAACGTGCACAGAGATTTTGTTAGCATGCACGGTGATTCATTAGATGTTTTTGTGGGTGATAGTTTTGATATAGACAGTTGTTTGGTGAAGTAGAAGTTTTAGCCGACATTGGTTGATCTATATCAAATGATAATGTTGTGACACCCGTTGGTCTGATGATGCAGGTTTGGGTTCGCAAGCCAAGTCTTATCATGTTGATGTAATCATGGGAACTGTTTGAGTATACTTCTTTGCTTTCGCCTGGGATAGAGAGGCTTGATGGTTTGAGATGGTGCTGTAGTGCAAGGCAAAAGCATTTACGTATTATGGATTCCTCTATTAGTATAAGGCAAGTGTGCACGACGGGTTGTGATTTTTTGTTTCAACTGATATGTTGTTGCACTCCTCTAAGAAGTTGGATAGGGATCGGTTGCGGGTTGATAGTTACGAGAGGATGGATTTTGAGAATTTTGATTTGGTAGCAGTTGTGGTTATGGAAAAGTAGGCTATAGTAGATGATAATATGAATTCTGGGGAAAAATTTGTTTATTATCATATTGAGGATCTTAACTTTATTTTATACTGCTGCCTTGCATCTTTAAAAAAGTCTACAACTTCTTCTATCCATGCTTGTACTTTTTCTCATACTTCCAAGCCCGATAGAAGAAATAGTAGGAGTAATTCAACAGCTAATATTAGAAGAAGTCCTCATTTGAAACTTAAAGCTGCTAGGTCTTTTGTTTGAGGGCTGATTTCTTTTTAGAGCAGATATTACAGTGATTGTTGTTTTGAAGACTATTTGCCACTTTCGTAGATGCGATGGGATTTTTGAGGCTTTTTCTAGCATTGTTGTTGAGGATGACATCATGAGCGGTGATTTTGTAGGCTTCCCTTTTCTTGGAGATGTTTTAGGCATTAGATGCTTGTTAGAGTTGGTTGTTTAGGGAAAGTCATTAGTTTCGTAGTTTTCTGTGAGGGTTTTTTAATTTCTTTTCTCTTATTTGTATGGAGGATTTTGCTACTAGCCAAGCTTGTTGGCAGCACCTTTTTGAGTGTTAAATAAAATTATACGAGTGCTCTCCTCCTTGTGAGGATCACTCGTTTTCTCAAAAGAAAAATAGTATCGTCTTCCAATATATTATCAAATATCACATAATAAATCATTTTAAATCTATGCTAATTTATATATATATATTCTATGTATGACCATACCTTTGAAATTATTTTATGTAGTTTTAGTATGATTTAAAATTGGTTTTTCCCTTCAATTATAAATAAATACGCACGCGCGTGTGTATATAACAAATATCCATTTTTAATCATTTTGTTCATTTACATATACATGTATATGTACATACATATGTGTGTGTATAATCGAAATTTATCTTCTAAAAATAATGAGTTATCATCCTTCATTTTAGTTCTCATTTATTTATTTATATGGATTCAAGCCTTATAATATCCATATTTCACTTTCAGTTTCCACTCACTCAATCACATAACAACCATGAGTCATTTTTAATAAATTCTAATATTTATGTTATCTTTCATTCTCACATTTATCTGATATAGTAATCATCATCAGTTAACTTAAATTCAGACCCTAATCCATAAGTATCTTAGAACTAAGAAAGATTAACTAGTTTTACAGTAATTTAGGCGAAAACCACTCGCATAAACTAAGATTCCTTCAATTCGCTCGCTGTCGGAATTGACCTCCTCTTTAAATCTAGTTATCCACGGATCTAGTTGGTATGAGAGAATTATCCTCGCATTTCTCTTTGATTTGGTGGTTTATTTGTCAAAGTTGAACAAAGATTGAGCGAGTAATTGTTGTTGATTTGATGTAGGTTTTCTAGTTTCATAGAGACGAAAGAAGAAAAATACATGTGGGAATAAGGAATTTAGATTTCAAATAGAGGGTATGATCTACTATTTTGAAGAGTATGTAAGTGTTTGTTCAATTATGCTAAACTTTGCTCAGTTCGAAATTCAAGTTTTTGATTTACAAAAATGTCAGCAACTTCATCGTTCGGAATCTTATTTGGATAAACCAATGCAGACGTGCATCAGAAAAACATGACGATCCTAATGGAATTATTTCATTTCCATATTCAAAATTTTAAAAATTGAAGATTTTATCTTGGAAGTAAAATTGTTGATTTTTTTTATAAAAAAATATGGATTATTACACTCTTATCTCCTTAAAAGGAATTTCAACCCCAAAATTACTAACTAGCATCCAAGTCAAATAAACCACACCAATTATCAGATCAACTTTTTATCAAAACATATACATATAGATGAATGAATAGGAATGCATGATTATGGCATATAATATTTTACTAATGCAAGAATGCAAACTGGTAGTCGGCCTCTTAGATGTATGTAATATAGATGGCATATAGGCATGGTGTACAACCATAGAATATAAACATATGTAAAATCTATATGAATGCAACAGTTAACATTATATCACGTGCCAAAGGTTCAACCATCGTAGGAATCTATTCCAATCTGAATCAACAATGAAGTAAGTAAACTTAAGAATCTGAAATCTAACATGAAAACCTAGATTCTAAGGAAATAAATAGAACCAAGGAATGTTTGGTAAAGATATTAGGATGAGAAGCCCTCTATCTTCTTCTCAGAAACTATGCGCTTTTCGTCGGGTCGTTCTCCACTACACTCTCACCAACCTCACTACCTTATTTCTAAACCACTTCATTTCATGCTCAATAATATAGGATGTACCATGAATGAACTAGGCTCAAGTTCTAACTGCACATTCTCCAATTGTCTTGGCTCGATAACAATGGCCAATTCATTTACACATTTTTGCAAATGTGATACATAAAATACAATATAAACTCTTGACATTTTCTTTGGGAGTTCCACTATATAGGAAAAGCTTCCAATTTTCTCCAATATCGGGAAAGGTCCAGCAAACCTTAGTGCTTGTTTTCCATAATTCACAAACCTCGTTACTCTCTTTAATGAAGAAAACTTCACAAATACCAAATTTCTAACCGCAAACAACTTGGTCCTTCTCTTATCAACGTATATTTTTTTGATCTTGTGTAGTCTTCGTTCTCTTTCTTATCATTTCAACCTTCTTTGAAGTGTCTCTTATCATCTTCGTCCAATAATTACCTTATCTATCAATTTCGACCAACACGACGGTGATTTACAGGCCCTCCCATATAATGCTTTGTACGATGCCATGCCAATACTAACTTGGTAACCGTTATTATATCAAATTCAACCAATGGTAGATGGTCCTCCCAAGCTCTTCTGAAATCAGTATACATTGCCAAAGTAGATCCCCCAATACTCCATTCACCATTTCTATATGTTAGTCCATCTAAGGGTGATATGTCGTACTCAGTTTTAGTTCCATTCCCAATGCATCCTACAAACGTCACCAAAACTCACTTTCCAAAGTGGGTCCTGATCATATACTATACTAAATAGAACTCCATATAACTAAACTATCTTCTTTATATATGATGTTGCCAATATCGTTGCAGTCCTTGTGCTCTTCGTCAAAATGAAGTGTGCGCTCTTGGTTTGTCAATCCACTACTACCCAAATGTTCTCATTACCTATTCTTCTTCGAGGCAATCCATCGATAAAGTCCATGGATGTTCTCATATTTCCACTGTGGAACCTCTAATGGGAATAATATTCCACTCGACTTTTTATATTCAGCTCTTACTCCTTTGCCTGTTAACCACTTTTTCCTATTTATTCCCAGTAAATAGAGTGTCCTCTTCATATCCTAATTCATTTTTTCTCCTCTGGAATAAATGGTCATCCTAGAATGGTGATAATATCCCAAGGCTTCCTTTATCAACTCCTTGATATGAGGTACACGTGGCATACCATTATGCCTCAGGTATCTTTTTTGGTTTTTTGGAATAACAGTCCAAACAGCTCCACCATTCACCTCATTATAATTTATTCAAAATCCTAATTAATGCCATATCTAGCCTCTGACTAAGTCCAATTCTGTACATCGATGTGGGTCTAACCTTCCTTGCAGCTAATAAACCGGGTGTATATCTAGCAAGGATTGAAAATCAAAATTAGAGATAAATTCTAAACTCTTCCATTCCAACAACAAATAATTCATCGTGACATGTTTTCTACTTAATGCATCAGCAACCAAGTTCCTTTTTTCTGGAGTAGAAGTAATCCTAAAATTATAAGACGAAAGAAACTTCATCCACCTTTATTACCTCTGATTCAAGATGTTCTGCAAAAATAGGTACTTAAGAGACTTGTAATTCATTAATAGCTCAAAATTTTCTCCCAATAAATAGTCTCTAATATAAATACGATGGCAACTTAAGTTCATGTTTCGGGTAATCTTTTCATGTACCTTGAGCTGTCAGCTAGCATACGCTACCACCATCCCTTCCTGCATTAAGACAACACTAAGACCGATTCCAAAAGCATAAGTGTAGATGGTAAATGGCTTGGTACTATAAGGGAGATTAAAGATAGGTGCGCTCCTCAATAACCCCTTCCATTTAACAAATTCTTTCCACAATATGGGTTACGAGCAAACACCGAATTTTTCTTAGTAAGCTTAGCTAGGGATGTAGAGGCCTTTGCAAATCATTGATAAGCATCCAGAAGAAACCAACCAAACCTAAGAACCTATAAGCCTCTGAAGCATTCTTTGTTGTCTTCCATTCTTTACCACTTCCACTTTTCTTGGTCTACCGATCCTTCTCTATATAATATATACCTAAGGAATTTGTCTTCCTTCTTTAAAAAATGGCATTTTAAGAACTTCACTCTCAATTGGTTCCTTCTTGAATACTTCTAATACCTCCATTAAATGACGTTTGTGCACTTCTTTGCTTTTGTAGAATACTAAAATATCATGCACAAACACCATAAATTTTTTATTCAGTTGCTTCTAGAATTCTCTACTCATCAAATCCCTAAAATATGGAAAAGCATTAGCAAACCAAAATGATATGGCCATCGATTAGAAATGTCATCAAGAGCTCTAAATGCAGTCTTTGATGTACTATCATCCACTACTCTCAACATATGGAATTTAGTAGCCAAATAAGGCTGGGAGAGAATTTTTGCCCCGTATAACCAATCGAAGAGGTCGTTAATGCAAAGCAAGAGATATCAGTTCTTTCGTTTATGCTTGTTCAACTCTCTATAATAAACACACAACCTAAGGGAACTGTCGGCTTTAGTGGCAAACACAAAATTTGCTTCCCACTTCAAAATACTTTTCTATATAAAGCCTTTCTCCATTAACTCTAAGACTTGCTTATCCATTTCCTTTCTTTCTTCCAAAGCCATATGCCTAAGTGACAATACTATGGGCCTTACATCTTCAACAAAATCGATTAAAAACTCAATCTCTCTTTGGAGTTAAAAATTTTTAGTGAAGACATCTGTTAAATCTTGCACTATAGGGATCAAAGATAAATTATCCTTTAAGATGCTGATATAATACAAATAACTGGACCATTATGGAATCATTGGGCTATAACAAGTAATAAGGTCTTTCCCTCCACCATTTCTTAAGCGGTGCTACTCTCCTATCATAATCCAAACTACCCTGAAGCACATTATCTGGACCATTCCTAAAGTCGTCCATACCCGGGAAGCTAAATACATATATATCACAAAGGAAACTACACCACACATGACCAACTTTAGATTTGGACAAACCATAGATAGATGGGTTGATCCCCCGACATGATTCGACATTAATTTAGAATCAAAGATAATTTGGGGTATAAGACAACACTTATCTACTAATGCATGACTAATGAATGATGTGATGCATCGATATCGAAAAGAGTACCGATAGAAAATCCATATAAAAATAACACACCTTCCATAACAATTTGCTTCCCCTTTTCATCAGCAGATGGTATAGTACTAGTAGTTGGAATCGCCTCCAACACATATGCCTTAACTACTTGCCTTTCCTTCATCTGTTGAGCTGGGTGGTTATTCTTAAAGTGTCCAAACCATTGGCATCAGTAGCACTTGATCTTAGAAATATCTATCTTACAATGCTTCAATAAACGGCCTTTCCCATGACACCCCTTAAAGATAATGGTGTGCTTCTTTCCTTGTCCTCCTTAAGGTCTAGCTTTTCACTTATTTTGATCCCGATTCAAAACATCTTTGGTTTATCTTCCTTAGCTATAATAGGAAACTTCCTAATAATTGAATTCAACAATGCAACTTCAACCAATCCTTAAAATATTGCGCGAAAAGGTATCTGATTCAGTTCTAAGTCTTTTAGCGGAGAAATAAGAACCTTAAAAGATTTCAGTGCCTTCTTTCCAAGGATGTTGATCAAATTAAATCCACCATATCTGTTTCATTAAACTGACTGATGTACTCACTCACAATTGACACTCCTTTACTTCAAATGGATAGACTTTTTCAGTAGCAACCCCCTTCTCACTTAGGAGATGAACTTAACCTCAAACCTCCTTTTGAGGTCTTCGCACGTGATGATGGTCTCATCCACTTCTGAAATAATTACTTCCAACCAGTTTGTTGCCCTCTCCATGAACATGCGATGCGGCCAACTACCCTCTAGAAATATTGCATAGACCTAGTAAGTTAAAGTTCTTCTCATGAGAATTCAACCATGCCTTGGTCACTGAATAGGGTTCGGTACCCACATAAGGTTTCCAACCAAACTTGAGAAATCCGAATAAAGCTTTGGGCATTCCACCACTGGTGCTTATTAAATGGGGGTAACCTCTGTAATGGTAGTACTATCATGAATAAAAGGAGCCTCGGTGGGATTAATGGCATTCGCCTGACCAACCACTTGTAGGTACCATCGAAACTACAAAGGAATGTTCAACCTAGGGTATCCATGATATCAACCCTATTGCTAGTACCAACATTGGTAACTACCACACTAGTGTTGGTAATGTTGGTTACCATTCCAATTGAGCTACTCATTTTCAACTATCTGAGTAGAAAATGGGATTCATTAGTAACCACCTATAAATATGTACTCAACTCACATATATGCACGCAAACACGTGCATACATATATATAATAAAAGCTACAAATATGCTCTCCCAATACGATTCTAATACTTAATTTAGGGAAAAAAATTCTCAGATACTAGATGTAGTAATCCACATTTTCAATCTTTTGATTTAACATAACTCATGATGTGTAGACCTCGAAAACTGAAAATGATGTGCCGTTGGTGATTGATAATAAGAGACAAATGAAAAGTATGTTCTAATTATCTCTTTTTGAACTCAAAGTGGAAGGTAACACAACATTTAATATAATCAAATATCATTAATTTAAACTAATAGATCTAATCCAAACATATATAAATGCATATAGCCTAATATCAATGTGAGATGATCATTTATACATGGGTTTATATAGATAATTAACGCCTTGTCATCTACACAATCAAGAGTCACCTGATACCATACATCAACTCCCATCAACCTAGCAACGAAACAAAAAGGGAAAAGTATAGAGAGGGTTAGATTGTAGCCTAGTGAGTGATTACATCTACTTTATAACATACTTTAATCATTCCCAAATAATAGTAAGACAACTATGAAAAACATCATACTTTAGCCCTGTTTTACCTGCATCCAATAAGACAATTAAACAATGCAATAAACATGACTAACTTATGAGACAAGGTCTTAATCTAATACAATTATAAGGTTTGATGATATGCTTTAACTTATATATAAAGCCAAGCCTACTCTATTGCATTTACACATGGGTGAATCACCAAATGGACATAGTCCATATATGGCTTACGGACCCATTTCCATAGTACAGCATGCACCTAAGAAAATACTCATATAACTAAGTGATTGTGTTGTCATGATAACCAAAGGTCACAACCATCAGTAGCCAAACAATTCCTTATTAGAAATTGACTACCTATATGAATATATTCTTTAATATATATACAAACACACATCCCTATAATTTCATCCAAACATTCCATTCAACCAAACAGAGAGAATCATATCATAGTGTAGTTTGAAATTTACTCCAAAATGTTTGGACAAAGCCCCGAATCAAGGGAGAAAACCTATGCAAACCGATCCTATTAGGTCAATGCAAACATAACCCAATAGGCAGCCACAATTCAATCAGTGAATCCACCACCGGTCGACTAGTGATGGATGAATTGACAGGAATACATGCTCCTGTCAAATTTCCTGAAGTTATATTTTAATTTTCAATTTTGAATTTGCTTCTTTCTAACTCATTTTACATTTAATTCTCAATCCATTTTCTTTTATATTTTGGAATATTCCTTCACTATCTTTCTATTTTGGTGTCATTTAAAGATTCGGGTTAAAATTGTTTTACAATTGCTTCAAAAGTTGGTGCTTATGAAACTAGTTTCAGGAGTTTATAAATACACTTTTCAAACATATATGATTTAAAATTTACTTATAAATTACTATAAATTAGAAAAAATTAATATAACCTAAAATATCATAAGGGGCATTTCAAACAATTTTATATAGTGTTATATACATTTATAATTTATACTTTACATATAATTCCGTTTCTTGCTTAAAAATATTATATTCAAATATATTATCAAATATCACATAAAAAGTTATCTTAATTTATAATATTTCACACATATTTTTTGAAATACATGAACATACCATTGAAATTATTTTATGAAGTTTATATATAATTTAACATGGTTTTTTTATTCATTACACATTTATATATGTCTCGTATATCCATTTTTAATCATTCATTCATTTATATTTAATATATACATACATACATACATATATATATATATATATATATATGAATTACCTATATATGTTATAAAATTATAAATTTATCTTCTATAAATAATGAGTTATAAATATGGATTCAAGCCTTATATTAACCATATTTCACTTTCAATTTCCCCTCTTTCAATCTCATAACAACCTTGAGTCATTTTCCATAAACTCTAATATTTAAATTATTTTTTATTCTCATATTTTACAAATTTTATTTTTGTCTAATTTAATATTAATTACAAATGAACCTAAATCCATTATTATCTTAGAACTAAAAGAGAGCAACTCATTATATAGTAATTTAGCGGAAAACCACTCGAATAAACTAAGATTCCTTTATTTGCTCGTTGTCCAAAATTAGCCTCCTCTCCAAATCTAGGTATCCATGATTCCAATTGGTATTAGATCATTTCCTTCGCCTTGCTCTTTAATTCAGTGGTTTATTTATCAAACTTAATGAAAGATTGAGTGAGTAATTGATGTTGGTTTGATTTAGATTCTCTGGTTTCAAAGAGACAGAGCAAGAAGAAGAATACATATGGGAACATTGCTTTTTTTCAAACAAAGGGTACAACCTTGGCCTACTATTTATAAGAGAAACTAAGTGTCTGCTCAATGACATTGGGATTAGCCCAGTAAAATCGTCATTTTTTCAATTACCTTGGCTTACTCTTTTCCATTCCTTCATCCCATTCTAATAAAAATAAAAATAAACTTTAGAGTACATTAATGGAGGGAGCTTAAAGAGAGAAAATAAAGTGAAGGTAAGGAAACACAAGCTAAAGAGGGATTAAGAAGATAACAACAACTACTACTACTACTATGCCATTTTTCCCAAACAAATTGGGATCATCTAGAGTTAGAACCCAAAACTAAATGACAAAATCAATTTAAAAGTGATAATAACAATAATAATAATAATAATAAATCCATTATTTCCAAACAAGTTGGGGTCGGCTAGAGATGTAACCCAAAAATAGATGACAAAGTCAATTTAAAAGTAACAACGACAACATCAATAGTAATAAATCATTATAACAATATAAAATAAAGTAAAATAATTAAAGAAATAATAATAATACTAATAATAAATAAGTAAAATAAATATAAAGAAAAAAAACAAAGATAAAATTGTATAAAGAAAATTAAAAAACCACGATAGTAATAATAAAAAACAATAATAATGGTAATAATGGTACCAATAGTAATAGGGACCTAAGAACAAACACTATCTCTTAGGCTCTTATTTACTAGTACTATAATCTAAAACTTATAACACTACTTCTAAACCAACCCTAAGAAAAAACTCATATCTCATGATTCTGGTATATGGATCGCTAACTTCCACGTGCTCCTATCTAACACCTGCTCTTTGGATATATTTCAATCCTTCATGTCCCTTTTTACTACTTCCTCCCATGTCAACCTTGGTCAACCTCTACCTCTCTTTGAGCATTCGATGCAGCCTATAATTCCAATGCGCATCGGTACCTCGAGAGGCCTCCATTAGAGATGTCCAAACCATTTAAACGGTGTTAGACTAGCTTCTCTTCAATTGGTGTTACTCTAAGTTTTTCACGTATATCATCATTTCTAATTCGGTCTCGTCTTGTATGACCCTGCTCCATCGCAACATACACATTTATGCTATATTTATCTTCTAGGCATGTTGTCCTTTAGTAGACTAACATTCTGCACCATACAACATCGTAGGCCTGATTGCTGATCTGTAGAACATTCCTCTAAGCTTTTATAGAACTTTCCTATTACAGAGAATGCCTGACCCTAGTTGCTATTTCACATATCTCGATTGAATTCTATGACTAACATCTTCGTCAATCTTACCATCATACTGCAACATTGACCCTAAATATTGAAAGAATTTCTTCTTGGGCACTACTTGTTTGGCTAGAGTGACATCTCCATCCTTTGGCCTAACACCGCTGAACTCTCACTTTATATACTCTGTTTTAGTTTTGTTATGCCTAAAACGCTTTGATTCTAAAGTCTGTTACCAGAACTCCAGTTATCTATAAACCCCTATCCTACTTTTGTCAATTAGCACAACATCATTAGTAAAGAGCATACACCAAGGAATCTCACCTTGTATACCATTTGTAACATCATCCATCACTAGAGAAAAAATGTAGGGTCTTAAAGCTGACTTTTGATGTAAATTTATGTTAATGGAAAAGTTACAGGTTTCACCATCGCATGCTCTAACGCAAGTCACAACATCATCGTACATATACTTAATAAGGGTAATGTACTTTTTTGGGACCCTCTTCTTTTCCAGAGTCCACCACATAACCTTTCTTGGTACTTTGTCATAAGATTTCTCCAAATCGATAGATACCAAGTGTAGATCTTTCTTTTGCTCCGTAAATCTCTCCATAAGTTGTCTTATCAAGAAAAATGTCTCTATGGTCGACCTCCTAGGCGTGAAACCAAATTGGTTTCATCCTTCATAATCAATGTTCAATGACTCTCTCCTAAAACTCTATTGTACAACTTGTATGCTTAATTCCTCTGTAGTTTGTGAAAATTTGAGTATCTCCTTTATTCTTGAAGATATGAACTAGTTTGATTCTCCTCCATTCATCTAGCATCTTGTTTGATTTGAAAATATTATCGAACAACTTAGTTAGCCAGGCTAACCCTGCATCTTCAAGGCATTTCCACGCCTCAATGAGGATGTCATCAGGTTCCAACGCCTTGCCTACTTTCATCGTTTCAGCGCCTCCTTTACCTTGAACTCTTGAATTCTCTGAAAATGCCTATCTGTCTCATAAAAGGGTCGTCCAACTTGATCATAGTGCTGTTACCTTCTTCATTGAATATATTGTCGAAGTATTCACTCCATCTATACTTAGTCTCATCATCCTTCACCAAAAGTCTATTATTCTTTTTCCTAATGCATTAACTTGGTTGTAGTCTCTTGTCTTCCTCTCATCGATATCAGATATCCTATAGAAGTTTTTTCTCCCTCCTTCATACTTAGCTTTTGATATAGATCTTCGTACGCCTGTCTCCTTGCTTCACTCACCGCTCTCTTTGCATTCTTCTTTGCAACTTTGTACTTTTGCATGCTGTCCTCGCTCCTATGATGATACAAGCATTTATAGCATTCTTTTTTCTATGATAGCCTTTTTCATATCACTGTTCCACTACTACGGATCATTAGGTTCGCATTTATTTCCTTTTATTATCCTAAAAACCTCAATAGCCGCTTTTCGAATGTGCATTGTCATCTCATCCCATATGTCATTTGCTTCACCTTCCATATTTCATGCCCCTTATCCCATCACTCTATTCTTAAACACCTATGAGAATTCTCCTTTGAGCTTCCACCATTTTGTTTGAATAATCTTGGCTCCTTTATCCTACCGAATACGTATTCGAAGATGAAACTTAGATACAAAAGCTAATGTTATGAGATGACCCATTCTCCAGATATGACTTTGCAATTTACACAAACTCGTTTGCCATCTCTTCTCTTATGGAAAAAGGAAATTTGGTTAAAGTGTCGGCTACAACTGAAAGTAACTAAATGCGATTATCTCTTTTTAAAGAAGGTATTTGCTATCATGAGGTCATAAGAAATAGAGAAATTCAATATTTGTTCTCCTTCTTGGTTCTTATCGTCGTATCCAAAATCACCATGCACTCTCTCAAACTTCTCACCAGTTGCACCAACATGGCCATTGAAATCTTCTTCTATGAAAAGTTTCTCGCTACTAGGAACATCTCTAATCATGACATCTAGCACTTTTCAAAAATTCCTCTTGGTGGTTTCACTTAGGCCGACTTGTGGGGCATAGACACTAACGACGTTCAGTATAATATCACCAACTACCAGCTCGACTAGGATGATTCTGTCCCCTTGTCTCCTAACGTCGACTACTCCGTCTTTAAGGTTTTTGGTAATTAAGATGTCTATCCCATTATTATTACGTTCTTCTCCCATATACCATAACATGAAGCTTATGTTCTCTACCTTCTTCGCCACCTGGTCTATCCATTTATTCTTCTAAATTCATAAGATATTCACACGTCTCTCAGTTATAGTATCAACTATATCTCTTAACTTTCCTGTTAAGGATCGTACATTCCAACTACCTAACCAAATCCTACTTTCATCGCTTACTTCCTTACCCCTCGCACCCGTCAAGTAAAGTAAAAAAACCCTTTCTTATTTATCATTACATCGGGGTGTCTATGTAAAATGCCATTAAGGGAGTGACGACCCAGCCCTTGCATATTTATCACCATACCTGAGCCTCCATATGACGTGCTACTAAGAGAGTGGCGACCTAGCCCTTACTTATTTATCACCATACCAAAGCCTCAATATGGCGCGTCACTAAGAGGGTTACGCCCAATGAAATATAATAAGGTTCCATTTCTATAAGAGAAGCTATGGTTTTTTATATTGGCCCGCCAAGACTATCACAGCTCTCCTCCTTTATCCTGCCTTGGAACATGCTGCATAGAAAATTACACAAGCGGATTAAGAAGACTAAAGCAAGATATTTCAAAGATCTAGATGGATAATACTAAACATATTTTACCATTCCTAATCATTTGGTTTTGGTATAATTTTATATACCTTTATATATGATGAAGTTTCATATGAATTTTCATTAATAAAATGTAAAATGTTTAACGAATGTTTTGGGTAAAAAAAGATGAACATGGGATGTTTAGATATATTTTCCTACTTTAAATATTTTGATATGCTATGGAAATTTAATATGATATTCTAAACATGATTTTGGAAATGGGTCTATAGTTCGAGAGGTTTCCAATGTCAAAATAATTTATTATGTGTTTTTTGAAGGAGAATACCTAGAAGATAAGTAAAGAAAATATCTGTAAAATTGAAATAAAGAATAAATACAATAGAATAGTAAATATAATAGAATAGTTATCCATAAGTTTTCTAGAATTTAACAAGGTTTTCTATGAGGAAAATAAGCTAATAGAAGATAGGATCAGGACTGGGGAAAAGGTTACTACACGGTCACTTGTAACTTATAATTATATTGTGAAACTAGTGTTAGATTAAATTAGGGATCAGATCAATACAAAAACTAAAAAGGAAAAAAAGGATACCATCAATAACATAACGTGGAATCGGGAGTTATCAGGTAGCTACATGTGTAAAGATGTTATCAGGCTTTATTTGATGTTAAGCTAAAGGGGAAGCTTGACCTTCAATAGAACTGCACTAGGGAATCGGGGGTAGCGAATTGCCAAAGGAATCCATGGACTTTTAGTGGAAAGTAGATGTACGCCGCAATAGGTAGAATATGTATTATGCTGCAAAATGTAAAGTTGTAGAGACTAAACTGCACCACCATATGAGTATGACATACTGCGCCGCAACATGAAAGTGAACTGCGCACATAGGTTAAGGTAGGGTGGTACTACGCCAAGGCAAGGTATGAATGAAACCTAATAAAAGATAATTAGGTTGGACTCGGGAAAGCCTGAAGCAAGTAAGGGAAATAACCCATGCGTTACATATGGGGTGGGAAAGGCTATTGATGTTGGATGGGTACGCTCACTCGAGTGCACACCAAAGTGAGAGGAGACATTCAACTTCCAAGAGACTATAGGGGCTGATTTTATGCAGTTTTAAATTCAATAAATATTTAGGGACTATGGGTGCCTATTTTATAGTATTCCAAAATTTAAGTAGATAAATACACAGGGACTACATGTGGCTGTTTCTTTATGATCTAAAGTTTAACAAATAAATAATTTAAAACTACACGTGGTTAGTTCATTATAGTCTAAAGTTTAACTAGAGAAATACAACAAGAGGCTGATTCCATGTAGTATCAAATTAAATAAATAAGTTAGAAGGATGTTGTAGGAGCAGGTTCCATGTAGCATCATGTTTGAAGAGTAGTTTAAATAAAAGTATTGGGTAACTGTGTGCGGACGTAGAAGTAGAGGGGATTTGCGTAGGGGCATACCTCAGTAGGCACCGGGTACTAAGAAATTCCATAAAAGTAAACTATCACTATATTTATTATGATATGCTACATATAAAGGGGGAAAACCATTCAACAATCTGCGGCATGGTCTCACTGTATATGTTATATTGTTGGGTAAGGTATTATTCACATCAGACTTTATGTCTGACTCATGGTTTATTATTACTTTTCCATAAACTCATGGGTACTCAACTATATAGACTGAGTTTATGGGCTTGCTTAGGTTTATTTTAGGCACTATAATACTTAGATTGAAGAGGAAGCAGTATGCTTTGTTAGCTAATACATAATGTAAGTTTCATCATTTTATGAGTTTAGATAAGGCAATTTTATGTAATTTTCTATTATTATTTGACCCCTGCTAAAGCACGACTCTCGGGCTAATCTGGAAAACTATGTACATAATAAAATTTTGAAATAGGATATTTGTAATAAAAAAGTTTAGATGCTTGTTTACCTAAATTACTTATGAATATACAAAACTCACTTATGTTACCTGAAAATAATTTTGGTGATGATGCAGCATCATTGGCTTCCATTTTCGAGTTTCATGATGGGCGATGTTAAACAAACTCATAGAAATGTAATAATTAATCATCCATGTATCCAATATATAAAAGGGCAACACAGGCTGATAAATGATATAGTTGGCGACGCATGATTATGGAAATATAAGTGGAAACACATGATTATGAAAATATAAATGGTGATACAGGCTAAAAAAGGATACGGGGATTGAATATATACTAGACATAGTCCCAGGTTTAATCATAGCTCACCATCTCAAGTTGGAATATAAAGATTAAATTTCTATCCACCGCACACATCAGAACTAGACGGGAGACTGACAACATATCTTCTTGCTTCAAGAGCCGCATGTGTGTCTATTTGAGACTACTCCTGCAGTCATTGGTTACCTCCTCTTGGTATCATGATAAGATCCGCCTATGTGCTCATCTACTCGAGGACTCAACTTAGTCACGACATAACACATGAATCTATAGGTAACTGACTACTGGCCTAGGTGGCACAAGAGCAAATTCACACAATAGGACACAACAATATATAAGGACGTGATGGATTCGAGGCGCGATCCCACAATCAGGCCACCAGGGTAGATAATGTTCTAATCTAGTTCACTCTCGAATCATAAAGGAAGTTGGATAAAGATAGACATAAATAAAGTATCCACATTCAATGGCTAACACATAGCTCTGCATGTTTTTCGACACATTGCTCCATATACCGGTCGACACATAGCTCTATATACTAGCCAACAATGGCTCCATACAATTGTCGACACAGGCTAAATACTCGTCTCACCTCAGTGAACCCCATCATACATAACAAGTCCTTGTGTAAGTGACATTTACAATGAATAACCAAAAAAAATATCACAACGGCATCCAATATCACCACAAGATACCCAAACGTTTATTTACTACTCATAAACTACATCAATCTCCTCAATATTCTATATAACAAGTCCAAAGAATAATTGAAGAAATATTACTGAAACTCCCATACGAAATGGTATTATAACTCCTTTTCATTCAAATTCATGTTAAACGGAATGGAAAACAATCAAATATAAATTTATAACAGAGATTATATTTATCACAATGTAATAAAAACCTCTTAAACCAGTTTCATATTCAAAAAATAAAAAATAAAAAACTTTTAAAACACTTATATATTAAATATTATATTCAACTTATTTATTTAATAGCAATATAAGATTTAAATACTATAATTAATTTCCCAATCCTTTTATACATATTTTCAAAATTTTAGAAAATCACTTTACTAATCAAAAATAATTATAGAAGCTATTTCTTAATTTTCTATGACAAAATACGAATTTAAAATAAATTCATGAACCTTTAAATAATTTCGTTTCATTTAAATTGTAATTTATAATTCAAAACCTTCACTATATACTCAAATGTCTAATAACTCATATTGAGAATCACCCAATATTGTTTAAATTCATTTCATATCTTCTATAATTAAATAATATTTCAAAGTAAATTTACAAATTACAAAATAAATTATATTTATTTCAAACATATATAATATAATTAAAAATCTCCACTTTATACTCTAACAAGTTAGAAATAAAACATTTCCTTTAAATTATACCACATTTGAGATTCTCACTGTATAGAAAGAGATGTTTACTTATTTAAAACATATCCAAAATCTTATAATTATTTCACAAAAGAGTTCCATATTTTTCCAAGGTTTGAATTTTCTTAAAAGTATCTAAATAACCTTTTTAATAAAAAAATCACTTAGAATAATATTATTACTTGAATAATATATTTTATAAAATAGTGATATATTTTATTTATGACTTTAAAGAATTCTAATTTATAATTTTATCATGACAATGATGTAAAAAATTTCTTGTGTTATTGTAATAGTAGCAAAATGGACACTACATTTATATACAAACTAAAAAATAGATTTTGTTGAAATGAATTGTGAGTTAAGAAAGCAACCTGCTTATGTTAATGTCCTATCGAAAACTGCCACTCCCATTTTAGTCAAATCTGTTTCAAGCGTAGTTTTTCACTACTCTTTGGCTGATAAGTTTTCCTGGTTCTTCTCCTGTCCTTGGTAGTAGGTGGTCATCTTTATTTAGTGTGATGCCAAGGAATGCGGGTGAATATATTCCATGCTCTTTTGATATTGAGGAGGGGATGGTCCTATGATACCCCTAATAGTGGTTTTGGAAGCAGGGACTGCCTTTTTGGTTGGAATATTTAATGGGGGTTTTCCTCAATTTTAACCTCCTTATCAATTAGTTCGTGATCATTGCAGTCAGCATTGGAATAATAGGGGTCGATTGCAAGTGCACTTTGATAATAGTATGTTCTTTTTCAAGTAACTTAGAAAGGAAGAAAGGCTCCTAGTGCTTGAAGCGGATCCTTCCATTATAGTCGATCAACCATTTATTATTACCCCATACTGTCCGACGTTGGACAAGGCTAAGGAAAAGATTCTCTCTATTCCGGTATGGGCTCATTTTACATATATTCCTTCTATGTTGCGATCCTTGATTGGGTTAAATTGGTTAGCGGGTGTTGTTGGTAAACTTAAATGTATCGATGCTAATACTATTGCTCGAAATAAGCATGTATATGCAACGGCGCCCATCGACCTGTTAATCCTCTTTGCTCTAAGATATCTGTTCCTATTACAGAGGGACATGTTTTAGTTGTCGATGTTCATTATAGTTGGAAATTGGAAATTTATTTGTCTTGTTACACTTTCGGCCACCTTGTCGAATCCAATTCTCAGAACTTTGATGTCCTTCTTATTCCTCTTTCTCTTCCGATCCTGCTTCCTCGTCCTATCATAAAGTAGGTTTTAAAAGTTTGCCCTACTACTATGCTTACTCTACCAGCAACCGTGACTCCTATCATTGATGTCACTACAACAAAAGTAACCTATTACAACGCCTTTTTTACAACAGGCATTGGCTGTCCGTTGTAATAGAACGCTATTACAACGGGCCATTCAAGCCCATTGTAATAGATGCCATATACAACGCCTTTTTTACAACGAGCAATGACTGTCCATTGTAATAGACTTCTATTACAACGGTCCTTTCATGTCCGTTATAATAGATGCTAATTTTACAACGTTCATAAAATGCCCGCTGTAATATATGCCAATTTTACAGCTGTCACAAAATGCACATTGTAAAAGGTGCCAATTTTACAACGCTCGTAACGCCCGTTGTAATAGGTGCCAATTTTACAATGGTAATAAAATGCTCGTTTTAACCGGTGCCAAAATGCCCGTTGTAATAAATGTCTATTGCCAATTTTCAACAATCAGTAATTAATAATCACAATGCTTTCATAAAATTAATATTTAACAATGAATAATTAATAATTACAACGTAATCGATGCCGATTTTACAACGGCCATAGAATGCCTATTGTAATAAATACTCGTTGTCGATTTTTGATAATTAATAATTAATAAATACAATGCTTTCTACAAAAATATTTTTTTGACAAGGCCAGCCGGTTTTATAGTGGACCGTCCACTTTTATTACAAACGTAATAAAAATTAAAGTACAGGAGAAAGGTAGAAGCACCTTAACTACTAAATAAAATGGAAAATACAGTACAGGTATGTGACAGACATGTCACAGAACTATAATAATCACGAGAACTAGGACTCCTCCGAAGTGGAAGAGTCACCATCGACATGAGAGACCATGGGGTCTTTGCCACATAGACCAGCGTAGGGGCTGAAACGGCTAGCAAGACTGGGGTCGTAACCCGAAACATCTGGAGTGTAAATGAAGAAGCGATCCCAAGAAGAGTCGGCTAGCATAGCAGAATTCTTGCTCGCAAAAACACCATCCAAATCAAGAACTAGCGCATCACCGGACGGAATGTAATATAGGCATCTAAGGTCCAAGTGATCATCGGATACAAATCTGATAAAAGAATCATTCACTGGGCTATATCTCACATCAGAAATGTGGTCAATCCAACACCTTTCAGGCTCATCAAAAACAACCCGGGAAGATTCGAAAACAACTAAAGGATTATCTAGGGCAGCACAAGGAACCACAGCAATAAGAGGATAGACAGGCCCAACAGCAGAAGGAGGAGGACAAGGATCAGGTAAAGAGACCGCAATGTTGGAGGCAACCTGGGAGACCTTCGGGATCCATTTCTGGAGCGGGGGACAAGGCAGAGGAATCTTAGAGGGGGCTGCGATGGATTTGGAATGCAGGCAGGAAGCAGCAAGGTGAGGTGCATATATCAGGAACCCATCCATAGCGTACACGAACCTCAGCAACATGACCAACAACAAGCTGCACAGGGATAGAGGAAGAAAGAGGCTTAAACGGGGATATTTCAATAAGAGCCTTAGCATACATTAGTTTTTCTCGGGCAACTGTATTAGTGTCAAAACATTTCAATTTCCCGACATTGCAGGCTAACCAATTCAATCCAAGCAAGGGCTGGAGGGAAGATGGGATTTGCGAAAAAAACACCCAAATGGGGACGGACAACACTTGCTCACGAGCACACGCCACTGTGGGGACCAAGGCGTGATAATTAAGGGTCTACCAGCAAAAAAAGATGGCTCAGTACCAAGAACTAACCGTCGATCCTCAGGAGAGGAGAACTTGAGATAATACATAGAGTCGATGAGATTAACATGCAAATTACCTCGCAGCTTCCAAGTCTTACGTAAAACCGAGGACGGATCACGGAGACGGTGATTCGGTTCCAGAAAGAAACCAACCAAATACTCAGACCAAAAGTCTACTCCAGCTTGCATCACAATTGGAGGAGGGATCATCACTCCATTTCCTTCAACGATTTCAAATTCAATTGGATTGTAATCGCCCGCATTTCGAGGAAGAGAACTGAAAAGGGACGACCAAACTTCGGGGCAAGCCATAGCTGAAGCAGGAGGCCCAGCATGAACCTCAACCTGGGGCAAGTCGGGAGGTGCAACAGATTCCAAAAAAATTTCACAGAATAAAGGGCCAGAGGTCATAGTGGCATTTAAACAAGCATTTGTAGTGCAACGGCCAGGAACATCTGCCAAACCCAATCCCACGTTTCCACCAAACTTACCACTAGTACTATCCTCACTGACCTCAATACCAGATACATTCTTGCCATAAACACTGACACTGTTTGGATTCACGCACATACTACCAACAACAACAGGAGGAGATGGAAACTGCATACCAGATGTGGACAAAGGCGGAACAGCTCCAGACTGCCCACGGTTATCGACTACAGGAGGAACCCCAGCACACGAGATCAAGGTGGAATGGTTTCCAACAGGCAGAGGTGGAAAATCTGACGACAAAACTAGGGTTGGATCTAGAATCACTGCAACAGCAGTCGTACTATTGAAAAACGACCGGACCTAGTCGATGATGGAGAGAGAGGAAGCGCTGAAGAGGGAAGAGAAGGGGAAAAGGTCATAATGGACAAGGAGGAGGGGGTTGGGGGGATCACGGAGGAGAAGACAGAAAAGCGAAATGGAAATCGCTAGGAGGTCGCGACATTATCAGCAAATATTTCTACAAAAATATTAATTATTATTAACTATTAATATTTAATAATCAGTTATGAATAATATTAATATTATTCATCATTATCTTCGATTATTTATACATACTTACTTACTCAATATTTATTTTTTATATTAATAATTTATTATAGTTAATTATGAATAATTAGTAAATTATAGCTAATATTTATGACTTATAATTAATAAATATTATTAATACTTAGTAAAATAATTAATATTAAATAATCAATATTAAATAATTAATAATTAATAATTAACTTTTAATAATTGATATTCCGCAATAAATGTTTATATTTAATATTTAACTAATTTACAATTTTAATAATTAATATTAAATTATTTACTATAGTTTAATAATCTAGAAATATATTTTTATAAATTTAAAAAAATCCATAAAATTTATAAATAATTAATATTAAATAATTAATAATTAATATTAAATAACTAATGTTAGATAATTGACAGTTAATATTAAATAACTAATATTCAGTTATAATTTAGAAGTGATAATTAATAATTAATAACTGATAAATAAGAAATGATATTTAATATTTAATGATTGCTGATTAATATTCAATTAAATAATTGATAATTAATAATCAATAAATAAGAAACAATATTTAATAATTATCGTTAAATAATTACTATTAGATAATTAACAATTAATAATTAAAATGAATATTTAATAGTGAAAATAAGAGGGACGTCCATAGAATCAAACTCAATACACAAAACATCCTCCTCATAAAAAGATATAAATCACATCTCTACTTTCAAATACTACAATTTTCTTCCCTATAATATTCAATTTGGAAAGGATGTTTTCTCTATTTTGAAACTTAACAAGTATGTGAGCCAGACTATCCTTTTAAAGTATGGAGGGACATGAGCCAAATTTTATTTAAAGAGAGAGATGTGAATCAAAAGTTTCCTTGGTATATCTTATTTGTGTTTCAATTTAAAATGAATTACGATACTAAATATATACTAATAAATGTTAATCGTGATAAATTTTATTAGGAGAGCTAAAGTCATGGGTTCATGAACTGAATAGAAAAAAGGTCCGCGAACTCACACTTGTTTCGTGCCTCGTTTCCGGCTAAATTTCATTTCCTGCTTTGCTTGCCCCATTTTTCCTTGATCTAATTTCCAAATACCCGCTGAATCCCAAAACAAAATCATTTCCTTTCTCCACCAAAATACCACAATACTACCCGTGCCTAGATCTGAAGCCCTATCAACAAACAAACCGCCGAATTGCCCTCGATGGCCTTTCTCGATTCGAACCAAAGCTCCAAACAGGATCGTGTTGACGAACGATGTATGTGAGGCGATGGAGCTGATTGACCTAACACTGCCGTCGATGTTGATAAACTCTAAGTCGCCGCCACCGATGGTTAAAGGTATCGGGTCTTTATTTGTGATATGTGAAGATTATCGAATTCTGGATTGTTGTCCATATCTGCGATTAGTAAAATCTTATGTTCGCTGCCACAAGGTTGCATCGAAGTTCCAGAGTGTGTATTACTGGTGCCCTACAGTACATGATCGTGAATGACTAGAAGTGTTGGATACATGGCGGCATCATGCCTTAACTGTGATGCTTGTAATGAATCTTAAGAGAACTACTGCAACAAGATGCGATGTACTTTCAATGGTGTTTACTGGGATGGTAGCTCTACATATGGAGGGTTCTCCAAAATGATTGTAGCTCACAAGAGGTAATTCCAGTTCATCTCAAAATTTTAATCCTGCTTACATTGTATTATCAACCACCAAATGATGGCTCATCAGCCAAAACACCTAGATGACATTGCAATGATAGAATTTCAATTCAATTCAGTTCATTAGTATGATTAGTTCATATTTTCTCAGAAGTTTAACGGACTAGCGTTTGGTTTATCTTTGTCTAGCTTAAATGGATTTTGGTAACAAATGGGGAATTCTAAATCAAGATGATATACTGTTCGACGGTTTGTAGTGCATATACCGGACAGTCTACCGTTAGACTCTGCAGCACCACTGCTATGCGCTGGAATCACAGTATTTTCTCTGATGAAATAACACAACATGCTTGAAACATCGGGCAAGAAGCTTGGTGTTGTTGGACTTGGAGGACTTGGACATGTAGCGGTTAAGTTTGGTAAAGCATTTGGACTTCATGTCGCTGTTATTAGCACGTCGCCCTCCAAAGAAAAGGAAGCTCTGGAGCGTTTAAGTGTTGACGATTTCCTTGTCAGTACCAATTCTCAGTGGATGAAGGTACTAACTTTTTTCTTCTTCCGTGTATTGGTGACCATATATTCAAATTGTAGTATATTGTTGACCAAAAAAAATAAGATGTGAAAAAAATCACACTACTGACACAAACTGGGTAATGGTTGATATGAGCATCAGAAAGTTAGGGAAAAAACACACTGTATAATAATACTCTTTTTTTAGCTGAATGACTGTGCATGAAATTTTTACCCGAGCTAATAAAACTAAATTGGCATGTGTGATGGTAATAGGGAGCTAAGAAGAGTTTGTACTATATCTTTTATCCCAATCTTTATTTGGAATGCAAATAGAATTGGCCAGTTAACTAAATTTATGGATAGATAATCATACAACCGTACACGATCGTGAATGACTAGAAGTGTTTTACTTTCAAATTTTATTTTATAATTTCTGACTTTATTTAACTCTCAAATTCAGACCCAAAGGTGCGATCACAAGATTCAGTGAACGGTGTGGCTGCGATTTTGATTTTGGATGGATTCAGTCAAAGAACTAAGATCTTGATTTATTCAATTAGGCGGAGGCGATTAGGTTATTGTCTAGTAATTATGTTGTTTGTGCACTATTAGAAATTAGTTTTGTTTATATTTTTTCTCATCAAAATAAAAATCATCCTAATCTGATAGCTTCGATGGTTGGAATTAGTGATGTAGTTGATGGCGGTGCACTGTGGCAGCAGCAGTGTAGGGGGATGGTTGGAATGTGGTGTGATGATATTGGATGGATTTGAATAATGTACTGTGGTTTTGGAGATGGTCAGGCAAGTTGTTGTGTTGATGATGGTTTGTGATGTAGGGGATGACTGTAGGAATGTTGTTGTTTTGGATAAAGCAGTAGAAAGTGTTTATGGTAGTGGAAATTATGTGAGGCGGTAAGTGTGGAAGAGGTGTTGAACTGTTGTAGCAGTCATTGGCGGTGAAGACTGGTGGTAGTCTGGTTGAGAAGTGGAGCAGTCGAGCTGTTTGTTGATGCAGGGTGATGCAACTGATTTGCTGTGCACTGTAATGAAGTTGATGGTTCAAGTAAGGGGTAGAAAGTAGGGTGTGTGATGTTGCATTGCAGTTGCAAGGACAGGCAGCAGTAGAAATGTAATGAACTGGAGGTGGTTAAGATGCGTGACAGTGGCTATTTGAAGAACTATGTGTTGATGAAATATGTAAGAAGTGTGGGTTGATGACTGTTTTTTTGAATTGCAGATATGGCTGAAGTGCACAGAAGCACAAAGGCATAGAGGAGTGTGTACAGGGGGTTGTTGAGGTTGAAATGGAGGAGTTGAACTAGAGATTGACAATACAAAATGTAAATATAATGCGTTAATGCTTTATGTATTTGGCATGTAAACTTATCTAACTTTTTGGAGTGTTAGAATTCTATGACTCTAGCTTTTAGTCTTCTCGTATGTGATTTTAATTATTTTACGATAATATTTAGTATTAGTATGGATGTATTGCATAGATGCTGCTGTAATTTTTTTTAAATTTGCATTTATTTTGCAACGGACAATGTGCATTGTTATATGAGCTTCTTACAACGGTCATTGCACGTTGTTATATAAGATTTTTACAACGGTCAATACACGTTGTTAAATATGTATTTTACAATGGTCAATACATGTTGTGAAATGGGCTGTGCAATTAATATGGTTAGTCTATTGCAACGGGTTATGGCCATTGTAAAATGGTGTACTGCAACGGTTTTTACAACGTGTTTTTCCCATTGTAAAATGTGGTGGATCTATTACAACAAGGCCTATTACAACGGGCACATGCCCGTTGCGAAAACCATATTACAACGGGAATTGCCGATTGTAAAAAGACTGTTTTATTGTAGTGTGTTTGCTTGATCGATGTTATTGATGACACTTTTGCAGTTATCGTGGATCCAGTTCTCCTTCCTCTGATGCTTCTTTTGGGGCTCATCAGAGCACGCTTGGATTCATGAGTCTTCGAAAATGAGATTTGACCATAAAGGAGGTTGGTTCTATAAGTTTGATGGCATAAATAGAGAAGTAAGGTGGCCATATTATCATGTTGAAGGTGAAGGCCTAGTGCTTTCAGTGCTGGGGAAGCTAGGTGATTTGAATCGTTATGTTTTATCGGATGCCTCATGAAATAGGAAATATCTTTACAATTATGATTCAGTGGTTTTTGTTCCTACATTAGCTTCTCTTTCTTAGGGTTTACCATGTTATTGGGCCTGAATCTTCACATGAGGGTAGTGGTTCTTCCTCTTTGGCGGGAGATTAGTTTTGATTTCGTTGTTTTTTCTAGTAGTTTGGCATTTTTCCTAACTCCTATGCTTTATTTTTCATATTCCTATTTTGGTGCGTGTACTGAAAACCCATTTCTAATTCATTCAGTCATGTGAATAGCCCAAAATAAACACCTTGAATAATTTTTCGAAGCTTTTCAAACATCTTTTAAAAACAAGAAAATAAATCGACCGTCAAAAATATAAATCATAGAGAAAATTTCTCAAAAATTATCATTACAAATTTATTATGTGGCCCGAATCGAAATATATCGAATTCCGACCATCCAAACAATGCACACACAATATATGAATAAACTACACAGATCAAAATGCAATTAGATAGCATCTCCTTTGCATTTTAATGATCCAACCTACAAAAGATCTCACCATCTAATCTAAAATCATATCTGGCGTATCACAACAAACAATCTCATATCCAAAAAAATACTTCAACCAAGTGGTTCAATCAATAATAAAAATCAATTCAACCAAGCTATGCAATTAAATATTAGGATATATATAACTTGCAAGGAAAATAAATATAAATGTGAGTATAAAACTCAATGAATCGACGAATGCAAGAAATGAACTATGCTCTAAACACTTTTGCAATGCCCTAGCCGTCGTTGTCTTCCTTTCCTCCACCATCATCGCAGCAACCATCATTAGCCTACAACCACGACCCAAAGTGCATTCATCTTCCCCAGGTTGTGGCTCCTACTTTGCTAATCCCACATCCTAACTTCCTATTTCAATTGCGCGATATCCACCTTCAGCCTCTACGTTGTGGCTCTTCTTATTGCAATGCACTATCCTTAGGTCGCTATCTTCATCTCCCAATCATGAGAAACATTACACTGCTATCTACACCATGAATGCACCTCCTCCCCTGCTCACGTTGATCACCGTCACCTGGCCTGCATCGCCCTATGCGATTCTTTTTTGTTTTCCATTCCAGTTCATGATTCTTCCTTTCGAGAATAATCTGGGGTTGGGGGCTTTATTTTGGGCACAATGGGAACGAGTTTTGGTACGAATAGGGCTTGGGTTAGGGGACGGTGTAAAGAAAAAAGGAATTAACAATTTAAACAGGCTTGGACTTTCATATTGGTTCTAATTTGAATTCACCAATTTTCTTTTCTTTTCTTTTAACCAATTCTTTATATTTGTTTGTATTTCCAATCTAACTCAAATTTATTTTACACTTCATTATATTGAATATTATAATAATTTAATAATTTTATTCATTTCAATGCCCGCTTATTTATTTTCCACTACTTTAATCACATAAAAATTATTTATATTTTAAAAATATTTTATATTTAATTAAACAATTTATTTAATTTTAACGTATTATCCAAAAATAATTTATTAATTTAATTTAGTTTAATTTAATTTATTTAAAATAAAATCTTTTATAATAGCCTTCAATTAAATAAACATTTACTTTCAAAAATAAAATTCCCAAATATCGAATACAAATATCTTTATTTTATTTAAATTTATTTATTTTACAACGTATAAATCATGGTTGTTATAGACTTTCTCTTAGAAAAATTGCGTCCTTACATTGTCTTATGGGGAAACGTCATACACAATTCATACCTAGATTCTTCGTATTTTACAATCTTCTAACAACTTACATAATCCTCTATATGGCTATTTCACAAACTTCTCTTATTGTATGCTATAGATACATTCAACAACTTCCTATTTTTTAAATATGACAATTTATGAATTTTTTTCTAAGTGTAGGATTTTTCCAAAAATTTCAGTAGATACTTCCTTTGTATAGAGCATTCTAAAAAATTAAAACGGGTACATCACAATAAATATACATCCCAATTAATAGGGCATCCAAAATTTTGAAACAACATAATATCACATCATATATCTATATAGCTTAAAAACATACCTTTTAATTAGCATTTATGTGCTCTATTTCGCTTTTATGGGAGCAAAAGAGAGCCAACATCATCAAATTATCCAAATAAGCTCCAAAAGTATATATATACTTAATTTAAACATTAGTCGCATATTTAAAAGGTAAGATAAGAATGCATTTATCCACTATAATAACAACATCACATTCATATTTAACTCGCTTCCAATCAAACATTCAAAGGTTAAAAACATAAAATTAGGGATGAAAAGAAAAGTGGTTACCATTTCCAAAACAATTTTTGAATCATAAAAATGCTAAATACCACTCAAGTTATGATAGTGTTTCTAAAGAATATGAAATTTGAAAATGCCACATGTGGAAGCCTACTTAACAAATCAGCATTTTTAGCTTAGAAAATCAAAATTTTGCAAAATGATTGAAATAGAAGTTGTTTCTTATATTATTCGCTTTCTAGAATGGGCAAGAGAATTGAAATCGGATGAATCGTTTGAAAGATATGATCAAAAAAGTTCATCTCTTTTACATGAAGTTTTCAATTTCTGAACAGTAACATACATCATTTTAAATTCACATTTTAACTAATGTTAAGCTCAAAAAATTTCATTGCATTGTGAATGTTTTTATCTCTAATAATATAGCTTTTCGATGAATTTAAAGTCATCGAAAACAGATCAATAGTTTGAGATTTATGGTCAAACCAAATTTCAAGGTTAAGTTTTAAAAAATTTAAGAGTAAATTTCCATTTAACATTACTTGCAAAACATTTCTTACTAAAATGTTGAAGTAACCCACTCGGTTTCCGATGGTCGAATTTGGCGTATTGGCAATTCAAACATTCCTTAACCCATAAGCCTACATCCCCCTTCATACCTTTCCACAAAAACTTCTCTTCATGTCCTGATACATTTTAGTTCCTTGAGAATGAACAGTAAACTTTGACCAATGACACTCCCTAAGGACTTCCCTTCTTAGGTCACAAATATGTGGAACACACAATTGTCCCTTCTTCCTTAACCATCCATTTTGGTCAAGACTAAAACCTTTCAAATCATCAATACCAGTTCCTACTTCAAGCCTTCTAATCCGTTCAGCTGGTAATGGGTCATCTCTCTACTTAGAAGCAATTCTTTCGATCATTACTGGCAGTACTTCAAAATATGACAACACTGTAATATTTTGGCTAGAATTAGCCGATGACCTTAACCACATACTACATGTAGTTAGTGTCTCTAAATCCTTTCAATCTACCAACACAGCTAAAACTGCATTTTGATGTTTTCTGCTAAGCTCATCTACGACTTTGTTTCCTTCCTAGTGTATACTCAATATCAAAATCATTAGCCACCATAAACTCCAGCCACCTTTGATGTCTCGTATTAACTCCTCCCGAGATAATAAATATCTTAAAACTTATGATCTATAAATAACTCAAATCTTCCCCCAAGAGATAGTCTCCACACTTTAAAACAAAGATCGTCACTGCTAACTGTAAATCATAAGTAGGGTATCTAACTTCATGTGGACTAAACTATCGTGAAGCGTAGGCAATCACTTTACCTTTTTGCACCAATTAAGCTCCTAACCATGTTCTACATGCATGAGTATACACCACTAAATCTTGATTTTCATCTGGAACAACTAAACGGGAGCATTCATCATTAAATGTTTCAACTCTAAGAATGCTTCTTCAGATGTATTGTTCCACACAAACTTTACATCCTTCCTTGTTAGTTTGGTCATAGGTGCCGCTATATGAGAAAATTTCTTGATGAATCTTTAATAATAGCCAGCTATTCCAATAAAACTCCTTATCTTAGTCATAGTCTCGGGTCTCTTTCAATTATTAACAGTTATAATCTTAGTCGGATCCGTGGATAACCTCTCTTCTAAAGCTATATGACCAAAAAACTTCACTTCTTTCTTCCAAAATGACATTTTGAAAATTTCTCTTTTAATTGATGCTGCCTCAATGTCTCAAACGCTATTATAAGGTGATTCTCATGACCTTCCTTATTCTTAGAATATAGCAGAATTTCATCTATAAACACAAATATGAACCTATCCAAATGCTCAAGGAGAGCTTCGGCTCATCAAATCCACAAAGAAAGCAGGCACATTAGTCAGTCCAAAGGATATGACTAACAATTCATACGAACCATACCTTATTCAAAACACTGTCAAAGAAATACTGTCATCTACCACTCTTATTCGATGAAACCCTATCGCCAGATCCAATTGGAAAAATACTTTGGCTCTACTCAACTAATCAAAAAAATCATCTAACCTCGACAAACGATACCGATTCTTTATCCTTTTCTCATTCAACTTATGATAATCAATACACATCCTCAACAATCCATCCGCTTTCTTCACCAACGCCACGGCCGCTCCCTAAGGCAAACTACTTGGTGTGATAAAATTCTTCCTTTCTATGTCCACTAGCTACACCTTTAAATCTTTCATATCAGTAGGTGCCATTATACTAGGAGGTCTACTTACATGTTTGGCTCTCGGTATAAGATCTATTCGAAACTTAATAGATCGTTACAACAGTTGTCATTATAACTAGCTCGAAGACAATTACATACTCTTACAACAAAAAGCTAATTCACTTCATCCTCCACTTATATTGGACCCGATAAAGCACATACATGGACACTTGAATTTTCTAGTGAGTGTATAATTCAATCATAGCTATTAGGGTGTCTTAATTATATCTTTCTATCCTGGCAAAATATATACTTAACAAATCCATACCCAGCAATTTCAAAACCCACAAAATTAGATACGTGTAGACTGTAGGTAAATGTAACATCTCATTTTCTAAATGGTAACAGCTCATCCCAAGAGTTTCATAACCTTCTATCGGATGTGCAACCCTTTAGGAAGAAACAAGGTACGATGGTCCTAGATTTAGCTTATCTACTAAAGAATGTGAGATAAAAGAATATAATGCACTATGTATCAAATAATACTTTAACAGATATGCCATGAATTAAAGCCGTTCCTCCCATCATAAACTTTCCTTTCTCCTCTACGATCTATCTAAAAGCTAATGGCTCCAAAGCAAGAACCTTCCCGTTATCAGCCTTGACTGCTTCTGGACATTTATTCTTGTAATGTTCCACCTTATTGCAGATAAAACACTTTACGTTCTTCTTTTCCACAATCGTCTTTCCATCAACAAGTCAGCACTCATTAGCAAAATGCCATTTCTTATCACACTTATAGCAAACAATATCAGCTTTCCCTTTCTTGGTAACTCCTCCATTTTGAGCTCTCTTCTTTTTGAAGAACTTTGTCTTCTTGCCTTAAGAACCTTGAGTCTCCACAGGCCTGTCCTTTCCTAATGATGAAAGCATTTCTTTGTTCTTTATCACTGTCTCTACAACTGCATCACATGGATCTCTAAGATGCGGCATTGTTGCTTTGGCTATTTCTTGCTTCAACCCCTGAATGAACTTCTCACTCCTTTTGATTACAGTGTCTATGGTAACATTTCCATATCTAGCCTACTCATCCAATTTAGTTGCATACTCTAGTGCTAATATCTCTCTTTGCTCTGATTCCATTAACTTCTTGGGCAAAGTTGACCTAGCTATCTCAGACAAAAACCATTCCTTAAACCTCTTTCTAAACTCAACCCAAGTCAAATTCTCCTACGGTATTCCTATCGTCGCACCATTCCATCGATACAAAGCAGCTCATTGTCATTGTCTAAATGCCAACCTCCACTTCTGCTCATCATTCAAACATAAGTTAGCAAAGATCCTCTCATAGTGTAATAGCCAATTCTCAACTTCAATAGAATTCTCCATTCCTAGAAAAGGCTTTTCCTATAAGACTGATATAATCTCGGCTCAACTTAGCATAGTTATTGTCACCCGGTACCTCGGGATTAGCTCCTCCCGCATTAGAAACATCTCGTCTAGCCAAACTAGCAAAAGCTCCAATTTGCATTATATTCAAGAAGAACTGATACATAGTTCCCATATCTATTGGTAGGGATGTGACACTCACATTAGCATTTTCATTTGGATTACCATTTTCTTGTCGATCTGGAGTCCTTCTAGTATTGGGCCGAATATTTCCATTAGTTGTAGTGCTTCCTCCATCTAGATTCACTCTTCTATTTCTTGCTTTCATATCTTCATATTTCATAATCTACATAAGGGACTTAATAAGATACAGAAGAACTATCTAAGAGAGAGTGGAGAATAGAGATAGAGTACATACCTATATATATATATACAAAATACAAGTATATTATTATAGTATTATCTCATATCCCAATCTTATTCTCTGATTCATTTGGATTATTTTTTTAAAATCTTTTAAGTCATAAAAGTTCTTTTAAGTTTTACACAAACCTATGCTTTGATACCAAGTTGTAAGATTTTCCATTTTGGGGTCCTAAATTAAGCGCTATGGATGTTGTAGTTATCCATAGTATTAATTTCTAATAATAATATAAGTCCAGTTAATTTTATCTATAATATCAAGAGCACATGAATATGAAAAATTCCAAAACTAATTTCATTAATAACTTTCATATCATTATAGCCTATTACATAATCCTAAATTCCACATTCGAAGAAAATATAATAATAATTACAGTTATATTTCAAGAGCGGCATATGAAGATACCCCCTTGGGTGATCGGAATCTAACCACTTAACAGTTATAAATATTGTCATTATATTAATTTAACAAAGCAAATACTTTAAACAACATAGCAAAAATAAATTCCTAATATTAGTTAGCTTGCCTCCTACACGTCTTCGAAAGCTTATTTTCCTAACCTGAAAATCCCTACCCCCGACCTACTCAATTGAGTACCTGAGAGTTTAGGTGGAAAAACAAAAAATTCGATACCAAAAGTCTGGTGTGAATAATAGTATACCATATTGAACCAAAATAGATATTTAGTGAGACTATTGAGCGTAATAGATTTTCCTCTCACTAGTATCCTATCCAAGTATGTCAATCATAAATCACGTATCTACAACCACAATGGTTAAGACAAACATAACATGATCATATGCAGGCATGCAATGTGGGTACATCTAACTAATCTATCTTCATAGGGTTATGCACACCCACAATCTACCCAATCTCATAAAATGGACTGTCTGTCGCAAATCTATGGACTATCTGTCCAAATTAAATGGACTATCTATCTCATATTAAATGGACTGTCTATCTCAACTCATGTGGACCACCCATAACATATATTATATGGACCATCTATCTCGGGTCATGTGGATTATCCATCATACATGTCATAGTTTTCATACTATTAGTATGAATCTTTCAAGAATTATATGTATTATCCGTCTCATATATCATGTTGTCTATCCATCGCACATATTAAAGTTTTCCTAGGATGACTATGAACCTATTAATTATCACAGGTTAACCAATAACCAATCTCCTCATATGGTTAGGAGTAAACAAGTATTCTTTTAACCAGTTTGAGGCATCCTAACACAAATTTAATCTATCCAATCTTCTGGATGCAATTCTACTCACCCTCTATCCAATCTTCTGGATGCAATTCTACTCACCTGGGAGTTTAGTCTGACCATACTCACTATCAGGTCAACCTAATTGGTAAACTTGCCACTAAATCCCAGGATGCAATGTTGGATCATAATGATGTGAGTATGACAATGATAAATGTATTCAATCAACCTAATAGAAAATAACAACATATAACATCATTCATCAAAACATGTTCAATCAATAGTCAATAGGCATCAAAATCACTTGGAAAATTCATATAAAACTTGGGCAAAAATATCATTTTATTTCCTTGAAAACATTTATCTTTACAAGTAATCCCGTAAATCATTCTTTATAAAAAGGAAAACATAGCCCCTCTATTTAGTTAAAATCTTACATCAAAATACAATCTTCTAAAACATATGGCCTATCAAGCTACTAAATAAAACTATTCAATTTATAAATATATGATATCTATACAGTAAGAATATGATACTGAGCCCCTATATTGAGTCTCTAAAACAATAATTTTGAATTGTAAAGCATATGGGAATAATGCCAAAAGTATATAATTATCGGCTTTCTATAAACATAGGCTATCGTGCCTTTAAACACAACTTTCGGGTTTGTATAACATAAGGTTTTCGACTCTATAAAACAAAGATACTAGGTAAAACTATGACTATTATGTCGCAAGCATATGTATCAAAAATATATGAGACAAGCGGTTCCAAGTAAAACACTAAAGGTTATCGAACGCTTAAACTCTTGGGGTCAATTTATTTAAAGACAAATCTTTTCGCCGACTCTTGTCTTTTGTCAAAATATGATTGGTTAACAAATTACTTTTCATGTTCTTTTCAAAAATTTACTGTAATATTATATTTTACCTTCGTAAAATAATTAGCATACCTTTGTAATTAACATCATTAATTAGTATTAATTTAAAGCTTTTCTAGCATAATAAATTCATGGAAAATCATAACCACTTGGGAAAATTCCTAAATAAATACCAAAAATCAGGATTTCCATCTTCTTTCACGTATAAAAATTTTGGGGCGAAAAAATTTATTTATTTATTTTTAATAGTTAAAACCTGAAATAAATTCCTTTTCCATCTTAGAAAATCCAAAAAATATTCACATAAACTTGAAAATATTAAAATTAAAAAATCATCTCTAAAATAATATTTTATACATCTTATCAAAATATCAAGTCAATTGGATATAAAATATTACGTTTTTACCTTTTAAAACCCATAGGAATAATTCCAATAAATCATCACTCAACTAGACAATGATGTAACCAACCATCGCATAATATATTATCACAAAAGAAATCGGAAGTCATCCTAGATCCAAAACCAAATATAAATAAATGAGATGGGTATTACTATTCACCTTAGATTGAATAAGAGAAATTGAGATTTGTCGTTGATTAATTTCCCTATGCTCTTCCTTTGAATCCCTCATAGTTTCCCCTCTTTTCTTCTAGTAATGGTCAGCCTTCCCTTATGATTTTGTTTAATTGGAAACGAAAATGAAAAATTAATAAGAGAGGGACGGTTTAGGTAATGGAATAAGGAGTCATTCTCATTTATCCCTTCTCATTTATTTCTTTCTATTTTATGTTCAAAGAAATCTTATTAATTGGTTATTTAAGGCCTGACCCGATTAATTACCCAATCTCATTCTCTTTATTGTTACACTTCATATTACTCTATTTAATTCATCTAGTTAAATCTTCTAAATAATGTTAAAAAAATAAGGATGTTACTTCGTGCCTGCATTGCACATCCTAATGATATGTCTAGATAATAGTAGATCTCGATGTTGATAATGAAAGAGGGTGCACTTGATCGGGGCCATGCATCACAATCTAGTTGTACTCGAAGTAGGAATCCATGAATGTGGGTAGCTCTTGCCTGCTAGTCATGCCTACGAGTTGGTCAATTCAGGGCATTAGGAAGATATCTTTCAGGCAAGCCTTATTAAGATCTAAAAAATCAATGCAATTCCTCCATGCCTCACTTGGCTTTTGGACGAATACAGGGTTAGCTACCAAGGCTGCCTATGTTGGTTCACGGATGAAACAATTTATGAGAAGCTTTTCTACTTCTTCTTTGAGCACCATGTACCACTTTTGATTGAGGGCTCATCTCTTTCAGCTGCTCGAGTGGGCTAATGGATCAATGTTAAGTGTGTAACAGATAACTTAGGGATTTATACTTAATAATGTCAACACGACCAAAGGAAAACACATCTTTGCTTTTCCTAAGAAAGCAAATTGGTTCATCCCTTACTTCCAGACTTATTTTTGTGCCTACTTGAACGATCTTGCTAGGGTCGCTGTTATCAATTGATATTGCCTCAAGGGGAGTTGTCGGTGCACCGTTTGGGTTTGAGTCTCTCATACGAGGGTCAAGTAGGTCATCATCATTATCCTCTATTCTCTCTTCCTAATCCCATTAGTCCAATGTGTATATCATGTGTTTGATATCATCCTCCTCTGGGATGGACATCCATGCATGAACTAAAGGTCCATAACTACCCCTAGCACTTATAGATGAGTCTGCCATCATTAAAAGGGAAAGAGCAATGATGTCTTCTTTTCTCGCATACTAATGGGTAGCCCTGACATAAATATGAGCATTGAACGGCTCTCACATTCTATTGAGTGTGTCACAACTGGGTGTTGCTAACTCTTGTTGTAGCATGCGTACTCTCTTTTTTGCTTGTTGTAGTGATATGATGTAGTAGGCTTTGGCAACTTCTTGTTGCTACGGACACATTTGTCCCTTCCATTGTTTGTAACTTTATTGCTAGTTGCTGATAATCCATAATTACATCTAGGTTTACCAATGCTGGTCTACCTAGTAAGATATTATACGCGGATTGGCAGTTTACTACAATTAAGTTTACCTGAATTTTGACCGAAAGAGGTTCTTAGTTGAACGTAACAACGTGCAAGGTTGTCCTTAGAGGAACTATTCCAACAACCATGAACCCATAGATAAGAAATGTGCAAGGAGTGAGGATGGACAATGAAGAATCAATTAAATTAAAATTAGATTGAATCAAAATTGTAAATAAATTGAAAGAGTGAATTACTGGCAATGTAAACTAAATATAAGCGGCCCAGAATCTACAAAACCCAAACCAATTCAAACCCTTCTCCTTTTCACTGGAGCCTCCCTAATTTCTAATAAGCCCGACCCCCAAATAACTTCAGCCCTAATTCACAAAACGCCATTTTCATATTAAAAAACAACACAAACAAAATCGCGATCGACTTCGAGGCGCACGATGTTGGAGGCGGATTAGGCAATGGACGCCGACCAGGGGAAGGAGTGATGTGAGATGGTGTCATGATGGTGCATATGTGAGTTGCGACCTGGTAGGGGGTGTTCATCGACGACGCTGAATGATTTGCAATCGCGACTTATGGTGTTGCGGCAATAACGACGATCGATGTTAAGGTAGGGAGGTATGACCGTGATGAAGTTTGGCATTATGGGCATGCGATCGGACTTAGAGAGCCATGGAGATGTTGAAGTGATGTAAGGACTGGCGGGTGTTGATGGCGACTGGATTAGGTAGAGATGGCGGCTGTGCTTTATGGTTCGCTGTTTTTTCTGGGTTGCCTGCATTTGTTTGAGGGAGGCAAATGGAGGAAGCTTGGGATATGGACTTGGCTATTGCAACGGTGGTTGCAATGAGGTTTCAGGCTGAGTAGCACTGAGGAGCTGCTGGTGGAATGGAAGGCATGCCAGTGGTAGCGACATTATTTTGTCACTGTTTAGAACTCGATGGTCGTTTCAGTGAATAATCCCACTCGCAAATATGTTTATTTCCTTTTTATTTGACGCGAAATCCCCCAAATAATTATTTGAATTTTATATTGGATGGATTGTTGATTATTTAATGGAATTGGATGCTTGTCTACGGTTGATGTTGCTCCAGTTGGATAGTAATGTGTTCTGGGTTTCGATTTATTTAATGTTGTGATAATTGACGGTACATTATTGGTCGTAACGACTACGGAGGAAAACTATAGTTGCAAATAATTTTGTGGAATTTGAAATCAATTGGAAAAGAGATAATTAATTAAAAGATGTATATTTGAATAAATAGATTATTTAGAGACTGCGAAATGATGTTTGAAGTAATATTTTTAAAAGAGATGAATAATTTGAATTTAAGATGGGAAATTTATAAAAATAACATTTTAAAGTGGCCACAAGTTGAATGTAGATAAGTTAATTTGACAACAATTAGTTAGTTTTAAAATGATGTTTTATTTAATATTGAGAATTATGGGATTAATGCAAAATTTGAAACATGAATGATTTGGAAAAAATAATATTAATAGGTGAAATAATTTTGAGGTTTGTAAATGGAAATTATTTTAGGAAATGATGAGTTTTGGGGTTTTGATGAAATAAGGGAATTTTGAAGATTTATGTTTCTACTTACCGATGATTATAAAATATTTAGAGGTTATTAATGAAATTAAGTTTGAAATTTATATTTTTAAAGTGAAGAATAATTTGAACTAAAAGAAGAAAGTTTATTAAAAGATGTTTTGAAGTAATAGCAAGATGATTGCAGCTTATTTTATTTAATTGAATGAAAATTTTCATTTGTGGACATTTAATAAAGAATGAATTTTTGGAAGTAATAAATACTGTTTTTAGTGGATTAATAGCTTTAAAAGGAGCTTTTGAAAATAAACGAGGATTTCAAATAATAATTTTGAAGTGGTATATTTGGGGTTTGCAAATACTTTGAATTTAAAATATTTGGGGATTTGATGTTTGAATTCATTTCGGGAGTATAAATTCCTTTGAAATATTTCTGTATTAATAAAGTGGAAACTTGAAGTGAAAGTGTTTTTGAGGTTTTAAAATTTATCAACAAGTTTGAATAATGGTTTCTTTCAAACCAAATAAATTGTTTTAAAATTTGGATTTTAAAGTTAGATGTGAGATTAATTATTTTATAAAAAAGAAGGAAACAAATAAAGTGGTGTTCGTTGTTAAATTAATTGAAGTGTTTTATAAAATGAAGAGAATGAAGTGAAATATATTTAAACAAACCCTGCATCTCGTTAAATATTAATTGAGTAATAAATTTATGTCCGAATGATGATTGTTGATTTGTGTGTTCCAAATTAGATGAAGTAATACCGTTATGTTGAATTATAATGTAATAAAACTGAAGAATAATTAACAGAAAAGTGATTTAAGTACGAGTGATTTAATAAACGAAGTAAAAAATTAGTTTAATTTTGATTAATTGAGTTGTGTGTATAATTATATTTCATCGAGCATTATGGGACGTTCGTGTGGGGTGTATTTATTTACTCAACAAAAGCATTATTGTCGAGTTATTCATTGAGGATCGAGTATTTAACATTTGATGTCGGTGGATTATTCTAAATTACACATCTATATTAATGGATATTACTTGGATTTATGACTTAACATGTGAGCTAAATTATATTATTCCTTACTTTATTTTAAAGCGGGAATATGATTATCTTTGCTTTTGAGTGGAACGAGGAGTACGTAGTCCCTTACAAGGACGTTATTGCTAGAATTTTTCGCTAGCTCCATCCTAGCTCGACTGACCGTGGGATTGCTCCTCGATATGGTTGCGACGACATGACCCTCATCGCATGGCCATCATCTGCTGCAGTGGCTAACAAGATGAATTCAGAATGATATGAGGAGGTTGTTGATGGAAGCGAGGAATGAGGAAGCGAGGCAACGACATATTGTGTAGCTAAAAACTGATGAGGTCTCTCATAAAAACATCACGAGTAGGGTTTCACTTTGCATCTGAGAATCCATGCGGCTCAGATGTTGACTCAGCTTCTGGCAATAGCAATAATAACAGCACATATAATAGCAGCAGTAGCAACGAAAATAAAAATGAAGAACAAAATGAATAAATTAATACTGCTAAATAAATATGAATGAATTGATGTTTGATGTATGCTGTGTGTTGTGTGCAATATGCGATGTGTAGATCTGTGTGATGTATTAGATGCATGACGTATAAGATTGATGTGTAATGTGTATGATAATGTATTGATGTTTGATGGATATTTTGATGTTTGATGGGTTATGGGTGATATCTGATGCTGTTGCCGTCTATCCGTTGGAGTTGGGAATGTATATTTTGCTGGCGTTTCGCTATTTTACCCATTACCTCACATACTGCACTACTATGCCTATAAGAATTAGCCCCTCTATTTCGTCATTAAGGTTCCAACACTCATTGGTGGAGCGGCCATTAAAATGGTGAAATTCACAATAATTTTCATTGTCCCTAGGCTTCTCCCTTCATCTAGACTGGGAAGAAGCACATCATTGAAACAACATGTGGGCACACATGGCTGGGTAGATTGTTTCCATATTACGGTTCAAAGTTGCATAATTCATGTACTTAGGCTGTTAGAGCGAACTATCTTCTGCATGTTTCTTGCTTTTTTCTTATTGACCTTTCTTTCAGCAATTTTCTTCCCTTAGGCTAGCTTTGTTTCTCTAGTTGCTTTCCACATCACTATCTGAGATGTTTACCTCATCCACCCTCATAATATGGTTCAACCTTTGGAGAAAATCAGCCAAGGACAAAGCAAGTTGCTTTTTTAGTTCTATCCACATCCGAGATCGGTACCTCATCCTCGAACACATCGGGTCCAACTTTGGGCACTACCGCTTATAAATGAAGGAACCAGCGGGGAGCTGGTCTGATAAGGATAGAGGGAAAAGTAAGGAATTTTTCATGGATGAAGAGCTGGCCTATCTGGGTTATTAAGATAAAGGCAATGGTATGGTCGGATGGGTTAGTGCTCCGGTCATGTTTGTCCACGGAAGGTAAAACATACTTCAAGGATGTAGGTGCACAAGATTTATTTAGAGAAAGGGTCACTGTTCTCATCATTTGATAGGCCCTCGCCGCATGTGTTCCTTATTTGGATTTTATGCATTTTCTAGCATAAGTAGCCATTTCTTCATGGAGAAGACCAACCTACGCATTCTCAGGTGGCATTGTCCCCTTGCTAGGGAGGGACTCCATTGCCTATCCAGATACATGGTTCTATGGAAGCCTTATAGCGAGGGGGAACATTGATGACCAATTAGTGTAAGAGATCTACTTCTGATGCTTGAGAGTGATCGAGGTGGATAGGGCCGCCTTTCATGAGGTCTAGGTTCAAGTACTTTTCATTGGGATCGGGAGAGAACTGGTGGTTCTTTAGGTTTCAAGTTTCTACCTTGCCCACCGCCTTTAAGACGGCCAAAATGCAAATCTTTGTCCCCATATGCTATCCTATGGCGATGAAACGTAGAAATTCTTTCCACTAAAGGGGAATGACAATCGATTTGGATCTATCAATACAATAAAGGTTCTGGTTCTGGAACATCATAAATGTTTCCTTTCTCGTAGGGAACATGAGGATTCCTATGGTGGTAGGAATGCCTCCCTCGGCTACTTCCAATATGATCATCTCGTGAGCATCATGCATTATGCTGTAAGGGTTGAGGAGAGTAGGTTAGATATAGGTCCGATTAACCACTGGGAGCTACATGGTCGAAGTTTATAATTGTCTGATCGTCCATTTTAACCCCAAGGTCGTTCACATCATGAGTAAACTGTCCTATACTAGCTAAGCCATTGATCACGTAGGCCCACATATCATCGCTAAGCCCGGTGATGGGATAGACGACACTTAACCCAGTAGCTCCATTGGTATTGTGATTATTAGAGTTGCCAGCTTCGTTTTCACTATGATTTTGCATGATGTTACTCGTGAAAAGAGTTTGTAGAGAAGAAAAAGTGAAGAAAGATGAGAGCTTTTAAGGGAGGCTCTCTTTCTAGCACCAAAATGTTAAATAAAATTTAGCCAACCTTAACGCAACGATTAATAGTTGATATTTAGTGAAGGATACTCGATAAAACCTTGATAAAATGGAAAATGAGGAGATAATATTTGCAAAATTTACAAAGAATACAATATAAAGTGGTTCAATCGATATTAATCTTTATCCATTGTGAAGAATCACTTACTACTTGCTTTTGTCACAATTGATGCAGAGATAATAATAAGAAATCACAATGCTTGAAAGCTTAGATTGTTCAACCTTCATGAAAATGAAGGTCCTTTGTATTTGTAGCTACTGAATAAAATATTGGATGGCTAAGATTGTCTAGTTTAGCCACTGAATTCATGTTAGACCTCCGATCTTGCTGTTCAGTTGATGTGTGACTATTAGCATGCTAGTTGGTTTACACGATTAAGATGGTGAAAGCTAGCCGGTTATACATTGGGCACGCTTTGTGAAAGGGTAGGTGGTCGTTGTTGTGGCACTTTGCCAGAGTGGTAGCAAAGGACATTGATTAATTGTGGTATAGTGATGCTTTTGTCAGATGAATAATGTCGCTTATGTCGGTATTTTCAAATAAATAGTTCAAGGAAGCTTCTTTTGGCAAGAGTAGTTAAGCGACTGTGGCCAAAGCTATTAATCCAATACAAAAAGGCTTTAAAATATACGGGAGGTCGATGAAGAAGGTGAGCGATGGACTTGCGGGAGTGTGGTTCATGAGTTGGGCTACTCAGCTATTGATAGAGGTGCCTTAGGGATAAGCAGATGTACATCATTTTTGCCTATAGGCATCTATGCGGCGGTGCTCTAGTTAAGTACATGAATGCACATGGACTATTTGTGAGGGAGATTTTCTATTTGAGTCAACGTGGGTTAAGCGAAGCAGGTGAGCCATAATATCAAGCTATAAATGCATAAGGATCATGTGACAGACCAAGAGGCATGATGCTACAATCATACAAGCCGGTTGAACAATGCGGGTCAACCAATTCCACACTTACAAGAAATTTGAGCAACATATGGCATACAAAAAGAAGGTTCATTTAAGTAGACAAACAAACCCACTAGAACTTGATCCTTATAACATTAGAGATAACTATATACAAACTTCTCTACTTACAAATAAAAAGGAATTTTTTTATGAATAGTTACCGACATGATCTAAAGGTTTTTGCCACCTTTAGCACTAATATTCTTTATTTTCATCTCTAGGATCAAGGTATATAAGTCCCCTGGTTTTCTCGGTCTCTATTCCTAGCTTCAAAAGCAATGTATCTAAAGTACACTTCTCCATTTTAGGTTAGGAATATATTTGCATCTAGTTAGAGTTGCTTTATCACTTTTAAGATTTTATTTAGAACTAATCTTGAGCCTCATGACAAGGGGTCTAATGGAAGGATTAGTTAAAATATTCCCCATTTTAGGACCAAAAAATAAAACTAATGATGTTACAGTAATCTTTAGTACTATTTTCTAGCAACAAAATATGATTATTTATTACGTCATTAATATCAAAAGCATAAAAAATTAAATAAAATTCATAAACAGTTTCATTTATTTATTTCTAGTTTCATTGCATAACCTTGCATTTACAGCATTTGGTATAGTTATGGTAACAAAAAAATATTACGAAGAGTGACCTATGACGATGCCCAGTGATCATAATCATAACTACAAATGATTATAAAACTCATCATTATATACATATGCGCAGTTTTGCTACATAGCATAGTAAAGTCTATAACTATCTTGCTTCATTCACGTTTGTAGAAACTTCTACTCACCATAACCTAAAATCCCTACTTTCTGCCTACTAAAATGAGTACCCGAGAGTTTAATGGGAAGAAATTCTAGTATGAATAATATTAGCCATCCCAAATCAAAATAGATGCATAGTTAGACCTCACAACTAAATGGAATGCTTTCCTTTCATTGATATCTTAACCATTAATATGCAAAACATAAATCCATAGGATAGGACATGACAAGGCTGACGCATTGTTCTTTCCTCATCCAATTGCAACCACAAGGTTGGAAATAACATAAACATCATACAAAATCGGTTAAACTTAACTAGGTTAATATTCAAAAGGGTTCGAGGATCACACATTCCCTACATTAGCCATCTCCTTTTGTACTAACACATTGATATAGTTTTCACAAGATCACTGCAAACCTATTAGTTTTCACAGTCCAATAAAAAGTCTATTAGGTTGACTCAAACCAAAACTAGGTGAAACCATGGCTTCCATTCCCATAAAGGCACCAAGATATCCCGGTGAAGAAATAAAATGATAGTGAGCATCCCTACTTCATTCGAGTATTCATACAAACAAAATTTAACCTCGATGTTGGAAAAGCTCTATGCATTAAAATCGTTGACATTGATAACCGAGGAGCTTAATCAGTAACAGTGCAGGGCGCTGCCTCGACACTAGTCTCACAAATCTTAACTTGATTTTCTAGACAACAAACAGGTCATTTTCCCATGATTAGTTTTAGACATTCTAACACGTTTAGATCCTCCAAATCTCGTGGATGAAATTTTACCAACATAGGAGTTTAGCAATATCGGGCCCATAGTCAAAAACTCAATATGGTCATCAATTCTTGATCCGTAATGCGTATTAGATGATTTTATATAGGCAAGCACATATATAAGCAATAATAACTGATCAAAATGTATGACACACATAAGGTTACCAAATTAATTTTAACAACGGAAGTATGTACTCACCAAAGCCATTTGCATATGAATAAAATATGAACAAATATGCAATTAATTAAACCCAAGAGATTTTTGTTAAGTTTCTCAAGCCACTTTGAAACTAAACAATTACACTTCAAATTTCCATCCCTTTATAAATTTCTTACACAGTTTTTCAAAGTTATCAAATTTAACTTTTGTATTTGGAAAAGTATGGGCCATCACTTAACGGTATACTTTGTATGTTATTGATTATATAAGTTATTAAGCTTAGAACTGTCATCTCCATGGTTTTCAAGAAAATCGAATATCGACTTTATAGAATTACTTAAGTATATAGCTACTGCACAAACAAAATGCTATGGAGTATGTAGCTATCACATGTATAAAATACTATTTTCATTATAGCTATCACATATATGAAATGTTAGCATGTCTATTGATATTCCATGTATAAAGTGCTATCGGGTTTATAGCTATTGCATATACAAAATGCCATCATATCTGTAGTTATTGCTTATATAAAGTTGTTGTCGGGTTTATAGCTATTACATATACAAAATGCTAACATATTTTAGCTACTGCATGTACAAAACACTGTCAGGTTTACAGCTATTGCATACACAAAATGCTATCATATTTATAGATTACCATATTATCAAAAGTTGTACTCACCATGATATCGTATGTATATGATAACATGCTATCAAAGTTTTATCTTAGCTTGCTATCGTATTTATGCAATAAAGAGCTATCAGAGTTATAGCTCAAATTACCGTCGTATATATGTTATAACAAGTTTTCGTAGGTGTACAATTCATTTGTTATCAAAGCTATAATGGTAGCATAATGACCCATATCTTATGTACTAGAGGGTCATAAAATATTATTTTAGATTCATATTGGATCTTATGACACTATAACTTTGGAGAACGTTGAGTGGTGACATTTTTGAACCTATGTAATATTATCGGACGATTTTACCCCTAAAACTTGTAATGACTATAACTTTTGATAGAATTCGAAATAAGACTCGGTACCACTTCAATTAGAGAGATATAATGATTTTTGCTTTTCGTAGGGTGGTTATAATAGTGATTTGGACTTCCTGACTAGGAGATATAGCTATTTGAAGTTGATTTTCTACCTAGGAGATATAGCTATTGAAGCTTGGCTGTTTTTGAGTAGCTTAATGGAAAATTAGTGAAATTAGGGGTAAACCACTAACCCATTTTTGGTTTTAAGCTATTATAGGTTAAAATGACGTTCCTTATTCTTCATATCTCCAAAATAGATCTAAGCCTCCATTACTCCTTTCTTCACCAAAACCTTTACTTTTATTCTCCAAATCAAGTCTAAATCATTGATCTATGGTAGCCTAACAAGAGGAGTTACCAGAGACTTTCAAACGTACATTTTTAGAGAGTAAAATTTAGGGCTTTGCTGTTCATTCTAGATTTACCTCAATTTGCGTGCAAAACTTGGTTTTTTATTGTTTGGTGAGTGGTTTATCATCTCACACCTTACTATATATGTATATATAGGTTCCAACATGTTTTAGATCCATTTTTAATGTCAAAACATTTTTTATTGTAACATATAACAAAAAAAATGATTTTTGGTGTTTTAATCATGCTACTTGGATGTGTGATTGCCTCTATAGATGTTTGTCTATGTTATAGATACATGATACGATGGTTGCTATAATTTTTTGCATTTTTGCATGCTTGGATGTTGATTGGTTCATGTGTGTTGTTTTTATATACGCCTGAATAGTCGAAAATGCTCATCGGGGAGAATTAGAGGTAGAGAACTATAGAACTAGACTTCGATGGATAAGCTCTACAGAATCAAGAATCATATCAATGTATAGGGAATGCATATGGGTCGAAGTATTGAGCATAGTGATGGAATCAGCGTGAAATTTAAATTTGGAGATGCTACAACATTTTGGTCTGACAGTATTGTGGTTCAATGCTATGGAAGACTGGATATCAAATGCTTTCCAGCAACATAACCGTTCAAGGGAAGGAAAGAGATGGGGTTAGATGATGGTTTGGTTTAGATTGTAGGGGGAATCCGGTTATTGCTTTACCCGAACTAGAAATGGAGAAGTGGGATTTTAAAGTGTCCTTAGGATAGCCCAGGGTGACTTCGAGTATGCTTCGTGTATGCTTTGGTTCTTTCCAAGGACCACTTCGGGCTTGCTCTTGAGGCAAGGGTGTATGACTCTATGATGATGCAAGGTTACTTTAAAGTTTGTGTGTCGTTTAGTGAAGCGAGGACATGACGCTTCGACATTATGACTTCCAAACTTTAGTATGACGACTCTATATCTTACGATGGATATCTAAATTGTTCCAAGGACGATGACGTAATTGTGGGAGTCATACTGATGATCTATAAGGACAAGCTCAATGATAGGGACTTTTGAGTAAAATTTGCGAATGTGTTACAACTATAGCGATATCCCTGAAGGAATAACGATTTGGTTCAACTACAGGGATGTTTGCAAAGAGATCATTAATAACTCGGAGGTTTCTAGTGTTCTCGTACAGAAGGTGTATGTGGGGACGCCCACCTGGATTACGACTGTGTCCAAATCTTAGGATTATCGATTACCCTTGACTTTTGTGATCGTGAGTCGGGTTCCTAGACATATGAAGTGGCATAGATTCGAGCATCAAGATGCCAGGATTTGATTGAGTCTCCGGTTTGCGATTGTACCATACGATTTATCATATATCCAATACACATGAGTGATGGTGATGATTGTTTAATGGATGTTATGTTTGCCATGGTTGTTTATCACTATAAGGAGTCACATGATGTAGATATTTTCAACTGCGAACCTAGACACTATATCTTATAGTATTTTAAGATATTGTATCGCTCATGCCGGACTGTTGTCTGACCCAAATTCGTTTTTCTTTGCTTTTTAATATCTCGAGTACTCTTAAATGAGTAGGTTAGGAATAATAGGTATGGATAGTGCATGGAGCAAAATAGAGTAGGATCAAGAGGCTATGCTTTCATATATCTATAGTTTGGAGCTTAATATCGCTTATATTTTGCCATGCAGTACTATGGAGCTTTATCAGTACTTGTATTTTTGAGAGATAGTTTAGAGTTTATTTTGCAGTACTGGGATGTATAAACTCTTTTATTTCAGTTTTACATAATCTATGAACCTATTGCACTTTGATGTTTTTATTTATAGTTCATTCGATTATATTACTATCTCTCATGTTTTGCATCTATTTGATTATTATATTTTGTCTGTGTAGTATGAGTTGTTCTTTAGGTTTTGTGTTTAGATTTTATGTTACTTTTCACCATTGATTATCATTCTACATCCATCGGGTACCTAAACAACTCACTCTATAAGTATATTGGATGCCAAAGTTGTAGGGTAGTGATAACATTTGGTATTAAAGCTTAGGTTGTGTAGACGACCTAAGTTAATACCAATTCCATTAGAGATAGGTTAGGAGCTATTACCTTAGAATGGATCAAGACATATATGAGAGTGCGTATTTATATATATACTTTTTTTTCAAAACAATATAGCAGTACATATATAGTATATAAATCACATCACCATTTAATTCCTTTTTGAGTAACGTATTGTTATTATTATAGCTTATAAGAATGAGCTGACAAACAAGGAAAGTTGCTAGGACTTTTACTTCTAGCATAAAGCAGGGAGCGGGCGATGAGGCGGCTATAAACCTCGATATACAAGCTATTTTCAATTACATGATGTGCAGCATGCTGCAATATGCCCAAGGAGTTTCTCCTACTGTGGCTGTTGATGGTCGTGCTCTAGTGCAAGTGCCAGGGGCTAACTTTTCCAAACTGAACAAAGACTGTTCTACTATGAGTGGCTAAACATTTCTTGAAACAAAATTAGCTGATCAATTGCAAGATTTGTTGGATATCCGTGGACACATCTTTGAGGGCATGGAGTAGGAAGATGTGATGAAGAGAAAGCATCCTCTAGGCATGTGATGATCCGTAATTTAATCACTTTAAATGTGAACAATATAAGGCAACAACATCGGTTGGAATTTCTCGTGAAATATGACCTTGATATTACATATCCGCTGGGAAAAGCCAATGTTGGTTGATGCATTTTTGGCTCCATTGTGTAACAACCTGGGGTTTTTGACCTTCGAAATTTGGCATTATTACGTTCATTGTATAGCGTGCCGAGCAATCGAGTGCTGAAAATACCATATTGTTAGGGTTAAAGAAGAACAGATAGAAGAAATAGAAACAGGAACAACAAGATAGAATCTCACGATCGCAGCGGAACAAATATAATATATATAATAACAAATTTTTATACAAAGAACTGTAACTGTTAGTATACATATAATTTAATAAGAGTATAATCATCAACAAATAAATCAGGGCAGTTAAAATAACTTGTCCTTAAAAATACTGAAAATACAGCCTACAATACACAGGGGAATATAACCATGTATGTGCAATACGTCTCTGCCATCTAGCTCGCCTCCTGAGCTCCCAAAGCATCCTAACCTGAATCTGTAATACTCGGTCTGACCTGAGCATTACATTAAAATAACATCCGAGTCAGGCTGGAAACCAGCGTGAGTAAACATTCATAATTTGAATTGCTTATGTTATTAAAATCCTTCAAAAAACAAGGGTAACTCATAAGACCATGTCACACATAAACATGATGGCTTTTTACCTTATGATAACCAAAAACACTGTTATAGAAAATCCTATAATAATGTCTAAGTACAATACTTATTTAAAATAGTCGAATTTGTTAAATTAATTAAATTCCATCATGGTGGACTCTATAATCAAAACCGTAAAGGTTTGTAGTGGTTATTGGATCGAAATGGTCTCGGATAATGCAGATGTCCGATCTCAGTCTTATCGAATCCAAGCAATAAATTTTTAAATGTCCAAGTTTTTTAAATAAACAGTTCATATTCAGGGTGTCAACATTCACATACGGAAATTTATTACATATATTTGTTTTCAACAAATCATGTCAACGTTTTATCCTAACCATTTTAATTCATTTGGCTACTTAATGGCACAGATAATAAATAATCGAAAACAATATCTAAAATCCATATCAGTCAATTACAGATCATAATTCAATCAACAATTTATAATCAATATGACTCCGTTTACAATTAGAATTGATCATTTTCAATAAACTGGGTCGAGTTATATTTTAAAACTTGATTATTGCCACTTAAAGAAAATTAAATAAGATAATTTATTTTAAATAAACTTGAGATTAAATAGTTCATTAATTAATTAATTTATTAAAATGTAAATAATTTAAAAAGAAATTACTTATTTGTTTATCTAAATTATTATAAACCATTAAGTTATTATAAACCATCAAATTATTATCATCCATTAAATTATTATGAGCCGTTAAATTATTATGAACCATTAAATTATTATAAACCATAATTATTAACCATTATCACAAACCATTATTTACTTTTCCAACGCAAATCAACCCATAACATCACCCGGTCCATGATTTCACTTGGCCCAACCCACGTTTTCACCTTCTCTTTCCTCCAATTCTTATAATTTCCACATACCTTCTCCAAAAAACACGAAGACGTGCACACACCTACCTTCATGCACATGCACACTGGCTCCGGCCAACAATATGTGCCTCTGTTCATCCACAAACGTCCCTCTCGACCACGACATCTCGTCTCCCTACTCGAAAATGCGAAAGAGCCTTTGAGTCAAAACCGAGCATAACGCTAAAAACTGGAATGACCGAAACCATTCAAACCCCTTGTCACGCCAAACACCATCACATCGACCACCATATTTCTCCCTAAGCTCCGCCGTCACTTCCTCGACCAACCCCCCTGGTGCGCACGTCCATCACGTCGCCTCGTCGCCACCATTGTCTCGAAGCCGAACCCGTACCATTAACACCCTAAAACTGCCTCGACAAACGACAACACCAAAAGGAAAATTGCCGCACTATTTTTCCCGTATGCCGCATCTCCTCACCCTCCTCAATGCCAAATGGCAAGCCACGAAATCGAGCCCCTCGTCAAAATTTAGCCAAAGACCTAAATCTGATCATCTTCCTTTATCTCACAAATACACCACTAAAATTCTCCTATTCACTTTCAAAAATCTATTTTTTCAAAGACAAACACATTTATGCAATCATAAAATCAGATTATGAGATTCGATTTTTGGTTATTTCTAAGCAATTATTATTATATGTATTTTTCTTCTTCTATACTCTATGATATCAAATGAAACAAATTTTAGAATAAACTAAACTTAAAAACAACTATTTTTACTTTTAGAATCATGGTCTAAAATCAACTGGATTGTGAGCTAATGATTTTTGAAGTTGGAAGGCCTTAACTTTTGGAAAAAACCAGAGGTAGCATACATGGTTTTGTGAGGTTACAGGGCGTATAACATGCTCAAACATACATATATATATCATAGAAACTTATTTGCATATGAATGCTTAACAATATAAAAGTGTTCATTCAAAATTTACAAGTATATATATGCCTACAAGGTTTTTCCAGTAAGTAAAGGTTTAGACTTTACTCACAGTTTTGGAAAAAATGATGCACTGTTGCTTCCTTTTGTTCTTCTTCCTGGAACTTGAATATTTTGCTTCTCTAAGGTTTTAATGGCATTTTTTCTTTCTTTTTGTTTGAATGTTAGAATGGTATACGTGGACAAAAACAAGGCAGTGCATATATACATAGAGAGAGGGAACAAGGTTTGGAGAAAGGCTGAAGCCTATTGCACATAAACAGTACCTTTTTCTTTTTATTTTATTTTCTTCCAGTTGCTTTGAAAATATGATGACTTGACTTGAAAATTTAGTTGACTTGATTTCTTATGTGATTTGAAAATTGAGCGAATGATTTGATTTAATTCATGCTTGACTAGATATTTTATCGTAATGATGTTTCCTTGCATACACACACACTCTTCATATATATATATATATATATATATATATATATATATATATATATATAGTTTTTGACCATATGTACATGCTTTAGCCGATACACTAAAATAATATTTAACATGCTAAAGTTTGTACTTCTTTTGTATCCATTTTTCATAAACATTATATTTAACATAAAACATAAATAGCTATATACATGTATTTATTTTTATTTTTTATTTCATATCATAATTTTTGCATATACAAATGTATATAATTGAAATGAGAAGCCTATTTAATTATTTACAGAAATTATATTTTGAACTTTTAAACCAAAGCCTCTAATATATATATATATATATATATATATATATATATATGCATACATATACGATATACATGTTTGCGCCAAAATTGGTCATAAACACCCAATATCATGAAAGCACCCGTTTGCGTATTCAACTTGATAATAATCAACACAGAACTCAGCAACAATCAATATAAAATTCAGCTCTACGTAACAAATCACAGTTATTCACAAACAACAATCACAAACACAGGATTTATAGTGGTTCGGCGTTCGTGCCTACGTCCACTTTGAAGGATTTATAGAGGAAATGATCCAGAGTTTATTCCAACAGATAGGACAGCTTGGAGCACAAAATAGGGAAGCCAATGGAGTCCAGAACGGAGCGGGACCGTCCGGCGTAGCACCAGAGCTAGGGGGCACACATATGGAGAATGTTGACCCAATCTTGGAAAGAGAAAGAGAAGGATCTGCGCAACCTAGGAGTAGTAGAGGAGTGAACGCTCAAAGTGGACGTAGGCACGAACGCCGAACCACTATAAATCCTGTGTTTGTGATTGTTGTTTGTGAATAACTATGATTTGTTACGTAGAGCTGAATTTTATATTGATTGTTGCTGAGTTCTGTGTTGATTATTATCAAGTTGAATACGCAAACGGGTGCTTTCATGATATTGGGTGTTTGTGACCAATTTTGGCGCAAACAATACATATTTATTTTATCATATTTACAAACATAAAAATATATACCTATATATTTGATCATAAGGTTTGTACTTATATGTGTGTGTGTATATATTTACTTATGCACTATTCTTGTATAAACATATATATATATATATATATACTTATATCTATTTTTGTCACCATATAAATGTATTTACATTTTATACATATTTTCATATACATTTAAATATACACATGTATACATATATTTACATATTCACTATTTAATAAACATATATACATATACATATACATATACTCAAAAGTTTGAAATTTGCCATTTTGGTGTTTATACATTCAGGTATATATATTTATTTACTTATACATATTTTTTAATCATATTTACATACATATAAAAAAAAATTATCATGAAACTTATATATATAATATATATACATACATACATATATGGATATTCTATCTTAAATTTTTAAATAGTGGAGTTTATATACATATATCTATAAAATTTATCATATCTAGAAATTTATATTTTAGGATTAAATATAGTTAAATCAATTTAGATATTTAAATATTAGAAAAATTTATCTATTCGATATATAAAAATAATATTTCAATATTTGAAATTAGTTAATCATTTTTTCTTCTCATGTCAAATTTTTACTATTTAAAATTTCATCTAAGTTCATATCTAATAAATTACATTAATATATCATTAAAATTTATTTTTAACCGTTATAATTCAAAAATTATATTAAATTTAATAAATAAAAATAATAAAATATTTGGGTTGTTACAAATTGGAAGTTACTCCAACTCTCCTTAGGCAAGTAAAGAGAAGGTAGTCATTTAATGTAGATCATCAAGGATATTGATGAGGGACATTGCTCGAGCTTTGAAATCGATCATCATGGTATAGTGCAGATGAATGGTAGAATATTCCTTGCGAATGTTGATGGATTTAGGCAAGAGGTATTAATAGAATGCCATCAATCCAAGCTAAGTACCCATCTTGGTGTTTTGAAAATGAATTGTGATATGAAGCGAGTATTCTGGTAAAAGGGAATAAAGAGTGATATTTCTATTCATATTAACATATGTGCAAATTGTCAGCAAATCAAAGGTGATCATCAAAGGACTTCTGGACAACTACAACCACCTGATATTTCGAGTAGGAAATGGGAGCAAGTATTGATGGACTTTATAGATGGGTTGCCTAGATCAAGAAAGGGCAATGAAGGCATTGGGGGTATTATCGACCGACTAACCAATAATGCACATTTTATTCCAGTGAAGCCGAATAGGACTACAATAAGTTTGTAGAAATTTTTATGAAAGAGATTGTCCAATTACTCGGAGTTTCAAGTAGCATTGTAAATTATCGTGATCCAATTTTCACTGGTCAATTTTGGAGAGCATTGCAAGCAGCTTTGGAAATGAAGCTTAGTTTGAGCACTGCATATCATCCTCAAACTAATGGTTAGACAGAGAAGGTGAACTGGGTTTTGGAAGATCTTTTGGGAGCTTGTATCTTGGATTTTGGAGGATTATGGGAGGGTCATCTTAATTTAGTTGAGTTCACTTATAATAACAATTACCAGGAAAGTATTAGCATGGCATCTTATGAAGCTCTTTATGGACAGCCCTGTAAATCACCTTCATGTTATATGGAAACCAAAGATCAATTAGTGTTGGGTCCCGATATGATTCTTGAAGCCATAAAGAAGGTTGATGTGGTTAAAAGGAAGATGTAGGAAGCTCGGGATAGACAAAAGGTCTATGCCAATCGAAGGCATATAGAGTTCTTAGTCGAGGACTTCGTATTTATGAAGGTTTCTTGAATTAGAGGAGTGTTGAGGCTTGGGAGAGCATGAAAGTTAGCATCTCGTTATATTGGACCCTTTCCGATTCTTGAGAAAATTGGGCCACTTGCCTATCGAGTTAAGTTACCAAGAGATTGTCACGCGTACACAAAGGTTTCCATGTATCGCATTTAAGGAAATATGTGCACTATCTAACACTGATTACTAAGCCAGCTATTCAGGAAGATTTGAAAGTGGAACAAAACTTGAACATAAAAATGGATCCAATTAGCATTATTGATTGAGATGTAAAACAATTGCGTAATAAGGTCATGAAGTTGGTTAAAGTTTAATGGTGTAAAGATCCTAAAGACTGCACTTGGAAAAGTGGGGATAGCATGAGAGAGGCTTATCCCAAATTGATGATAGATTAGTAGTATTTCTAAAGTATGGATAGTGTACTCAACACTTGTGGTTGGGTCGCTTAGTATGTACCTCTTTTATATGTGTTTCAGTATTTATGATATATGTCCTTTTTCAGTTATCCTTTTTGTGTGTTAATTTTGGGACGAAGTTCTTTTAAGGGGTAAAGAATGTAACGATCCATAATTTAATCACTTTAAATGTGAATTAAATCCCAGTGTGGCTATAAACCAACCATGGATTCCGTGTATCCTGGATATTTTAACTGTGATATATGATATATGGTAGATAATGATCGGTACACAAATACCACAGATGTTTTAAAAGGATTTTCCAAACTCGATTCTTGTTTTCAAAGCTCTTCACAGAGAGGTTAGGAATTGATTTGGAACTTACTAAAAATGTGTTTACAATTACAAAGGAAAATGCTACCTTTTTAAAAATCAAACTTTAGTTTTAAATAACGAATTTTTGAAAAAGGTTTAACTTACTAGTTTAAAACAAAAAAAATCTAGAATTAAGTTTCAAAGATAAATTTTCAACGATTTTTAAGGTCATTGTTTTTAAAACAAGGGATTTCTTTATCTGTATCATTAAGTAACGTATAACAATTATGATAGATAGTGTTAAAATGTTGACGTGTTTATGGAAAGTAAGTTGTCTTATATTTAACACTAAAAACCGATCAGTAAACTATCCTTTATCTATGAGATCTAGAATCATAGTATTTGTAACTAAGGTAAGGTAGGGTGCAACCAGTACCCTGACTTACCTGACTTCGATTTCGGGTGACAGATAGGGAAGTCGAAATATCGAAAGTGTGATAAATATAAGAGAGTTAATTTCTATAAATAGGTCATGATGAATTACATATATGGAAGGTACTTCATATTATATTTAACACTAAATTTCAAGGTAGGGAAGTATGTTTTCTTTCTATGAGAGTTTAAGAATGTCCGTCGAAGCACGAGTAGTTTGCTAACATGTCCGACTTCATTATTAATCAAGGGGTGATACGCGGTTGAAATCAAAAATTATAATATGTGTACGATATCCGATTTTTCATATGCAAACTACATAATTCACATTTAAACTGATGAAATTACGGGTTATTACAAGGCAGCTTCAAGGGTAAGCAATAGGGTGATGGAACACCATTAAGATCACTATCCCGAGGACCAGATCACCTGGGAGCATTTTAGGATGAAGTTTGAAGAGAAGTATATACCGGTTTTCCAAAAGTCGGTGCTTTTTGGGAAATTTGTTGATTTGAGACAGGAGGATATGTCTGTGTTAGAATACATGATCGAGTTCGATATGCTATTGAAGTATGGTCTATCTTTCATCATGATCTGCTCGAAAAGAATGAGAAGTTTATTATGGGCTTGGATGATTATCTTGGAGAAAAGCTAATAGGACTTATCAATGAGTCCTTTGAAAAGCTAGTGGAAAAGGCTCTTTAACACAGGAGTCTATATTTGAAGTCTAGGCCGGCTGTTTCTTCCAAAGATGAGCCAAAGTTACAAGCAGGTAGGGAGGAAAGAAGAAATGGAATAACAATAAAAAGAGGAATCAGTTTCTTAATAATGATCGCTAGAAGAAGGGAAAGTGGGAGCCTACTTGCTATAATTGAAGGGAGAATGATCATTTTGTTAAAGACTGTAAGGCAGAAGGCATGAAGTGATAAAACTGCAACAAGCCGGGGTACATTAAGAAGGACTATCTAGAACCATCGAGGAACAAGCCATTTGTATCTACTTATGCTTTGAACGCAATTTTAGCTTCAATGAGTGCTCCATCGGTGAAGAAGGAGAAGAGCGTCGTTATATAAGGTATGCTTTCTATTCTTAACACACCTTTACATGTTTATTCGATATTAAGGCTTCACGTTCCTTCATATCCAGTGATTTTATAGATAGATTAAGATTGAAACCTAAGATAATTGACCGATCTTTGATTGTTACAAACTTTATTAGAGGAGCGACTAACCTTTGCAAAGTTTATAGAGACTTAGCCTTATCGAATCATGGATATCTGTTTGTTTGTGATTGCTTTGTTTTGGGTTTCGTGGTTCTATATTATTTAAGGATGGACTGGCTGGAGAAGTACTCAGTAGTGGTGAATTATGAGAGGTCGTTGGTGATGATATGGATGGATCATGGCATCGGTTGGAAATATGCTGCCTACCTGATGATGAGGTGATGGTTGGCTTTCTATTTCACTTAAGGTACTGCACAACGAGTTGTCATCTATGTCGATAACTAGGAAGTATTTGGACATATTTTAGGCGGTGATCGGATTACCACCACATAGGGAGATAGAATTATGTATAGATTTGTGAAGATACAAGATTGATTGTTATGCTATCGAGACATATGGGTGTTGAAAGAGAAGAAGGAACTAGAGGTGAAAATGAATGATTTGTTATGATAAGGGTTCATTCGACAGAGTATATTGGAGAAGAAAGCACCTCTAGTATTCGCCACGAGGGTGATAGCTCTTTGAGATTGTGTAGAGATTACTGTAAGCTGATTAAGGCAACGAAGAGAATAAGCATTCACTTGAGCGTATTGGTGACTTTTTTGATTAGCTCCTTGTGATAAGATGTTTTCTTAGTTAGACCTTGTGATGGGGTTTCATCACTGAGAGTGGCGACAAAGAGTGTGCCGATTATAGCGTTTTGTATTCCATCTAGATTGTATGAGTGGATGGTTATGCCACTCAGGCTAACTAATGTACTGCATACTTTGTTGATCTTATGAACCTTGTCTTCAAGGGTCAACTAAATAAGTTTGTACGTATGTTCGTGGATGATATCCTTTATTTATTTAAGGATGAAGGAAGAACCTAAGAAGTATTTGAGGACTGTAGTCGAGATGTTGAGAACCGATTGAAGGCAAAATTGTCAAAGTGTCTTCTAGAGGAGGGAAGTATGATTTTTGGGTACGTTGCTTCTAATAAGGAAACTGCTGTAGATCCTGTGCAGGTGGTAGCAGTTTAGGACTGGGATTGACAAAGAATGCTACAGATGAGGAGTTTCCTTGGTTGATAGGATACTATAGAAATTTTATAAAGGACTTTTCTAAAGTAGAAGTGCCACTAACCAACTTAACATAGAAGAATAAGAATTTTCTTAGGACACAAGTTTCGAGCATGCATTTGTAAGTCTGAAGGAGTGGTTGAAAAGTGCAATGGTGTCAGTCGTTCCAAGAGGGAAATTGGAGTTGACAATGTACACATACGCCAGTGGTACTGGACTAAGTGCGATATTGATACAGACAAGGAAGGCAGTCGTGAATGCTAGTTGACAGCTGAAACTGCATGTGAAGTAGTATCCGACTAAAGATTTGGAGTTGGCGGCGATAGCATTTTCTTTGAAGATACAGAGTTACTATTTTCTTGGAGATAGGTTTGATTTATTCATGGAACAACAAATCATTGAAGTACCTCTTCTCCCAGATGAACTTTAACCTTCACTGGCTGCAATGGTTAGAGTTTTTAGCCTCCTACAACTTTTACATTTCCTATATGCCTAGCAAGGGAAATATAATCACTGATGCTTTGAGTAAAAGACATTCCAGCTTGGTAACGATAATCCTAGAGTGAAAGCAATTGGAATATATTACTGTTTATGACTTTAGACATCGATGTGAGCTAGAGCCGAAAGTTTTGGCTAGCTCGATGACCAGATCTACTTTGATTGAGCATACTGGTACTAATCAGAGGCATGATGCTAAACTAGCGAATATCATGGTGAAGATATAGGAAGAAGTAGAATCCAAGGTGATGAAGTGGTACGGGTTCGATCGTGGTAGTTGGCTCAATAAAGATAGGAGATTGTTTGTACCTAATGACGATGGGTTGAGGAGAGTACTGTCATTCTAAGTTGACTATACATCCTGGAGGATTTAAAATGAACCATCATATAAGGAAAACATTTTATTAAGATGGGATGAATAAGGATGATGAAAGGTGACTTTGGAGTTTGTGTGCCGACTAGTGAAGCGATTGTGTGATGCTTCGACACGATAACTTCATAACTTTAGTATGATGGCTCTAAGACTTGTAATGGATGTCTAGAGGTGTTCTGATGACGATGACTTAATGATGGGATTCATGATGGAGATCCATAAGAACAAGTTCAGATAAGGACTTGTGAGTAGAATTTGCGACCATATTCTACTATGGAGATAGCTATGGTGGAATAATGATTGAGTTCCACTATGGAGATATGTGCGAAGAGATCATTGGTAACTCGAATGTTCTTTGTGTGTTCATACAAAAGGGATATGTAGGGTTGCCCACCTGGATTAGGATTGCATCCAGATCTTTTGTCTTTGGATTACTTTGGACTTTTGTGATTGTTTATGAGTCTGGTTCCTAGCCTTACAAAGTGGCATGGATTCAAACACTAAGAAGCTGGGATTCAATTAAGTCTTTGGTTTGTGATTGTGCCATACGAGTTCCATATATCCAATGAAAACGAGTGATGGTGAGGATTATTAAATGGATGCTATGTTTTTCATGGTTGTTTATTAATCTAGGGTGTCATACGATATAGGTATTTTCGACTTTGTGCCTAGAAACCAGATATTTTACTTCAATTTTAGCACACCGGTATTATGTTGTTAATAAATTAGAATATATCGTTTCTTATATGCCAACTCTTTGGATGTGGGGACCGACCATGCATGGTCCTATATACCATATATCCTTATTATTATATACGATTTGTATAGTATTTTGAGATGATGTATCGCTTACACCAGACTATTGTCCAACCCGAGCTTTTATGCTTTGCTTCATATTATCTTGGGTACTCTTAAATGAATAGGTTAGGGATAATAGATCTGGATAGTGTATGGAGCTGTATGGAGTACGAGCAGGAAGCTGCGCTTTTATATATCTTCATTTTGGAGCTTGCTATTGTTTATGTTCCATCGTGCAGTACCATGGAGCGATATCTGTACTTCTATTTTTAAGAGATAGTTTAGGGTTCATTTTGGAGTATTGAGATGTATAAACTTTTTTATTATAGTTTATATAATCTTTGAACCTGTTACACTCTGATGTTCTTATTTATGGTTTATTTGATTATATTTCTAACCGACATATTTTACATCATTTGATTATTATATTTTGTCTATACGCTGCGAGATTATCTATAGGTTCTATGTTTGAAATTTTCATTACTTTACACCCTTGACCATCATCTAACATCTGTCCAGTACCTCGACAACGCGTTGTACATATATATTGGATATCGAGGTTATAGGACGGTTGAATGGGCAGACTTGTAAATAACTTTAAATTATTTAATTTCTTTTTAAAGCAATTATTTTCGATAAAATCTTTCAAGATGTAATATTTTAATTTTTCTATTACCTTCACTTCATATTTTTATTCCAAATAAATTCAAAAAAATTCTGCTCTATAAAAAGCATTAATTAATTCCTTACTCGATTATGTAATACCGTATTTATCTCATTTTGTCCCTAAAGGAATTAATTCATATGAATTCATAATTTGATGTAAAAAATCTTGAAGAATTTTCTAAATTGAATTTCTCATTTTCTATCTTAAATAAAATTTTAGGGAAGAATAACTGTTTTTGTATTTTGAATGATTAAAATCCAACATTCCATATTTTACAAATTATAAAATGCATAGAAACTTCATATTAACTAAAATATTATGAAATTAATAACCTGTCTCCAAATTTATGTTATAAAACAACCTATCAAATTTTCAGGCCAACTAGAGATTATTAACTTTAGTTTTAAATTTGAAATTATTACTTTTAGCTTTATTACTTCTTCTATAAATTCGTAGAATTATTTTAATGAATATATTAACCAAATCCATGTTTTATCAATAATAAAAGCATGGATTTAATCAAATCCATGAACCAAAACAAACAAACATAAGGATGGTAATATCATAGTTTAGCTTAAGTATGGATAGAATTAGCACTAAGCCTCTTTTTTCATGCCTTAGATTTTCCTTCTTTGTTCATAGAGTTAAAATGGTGGATATTCTTTTCCCTTTCTTATATTTCTTTTATTAGGAATAATGAATGAAACTAAAGAGAGGCAGAGAGTTTAGGGACTAATAAGTGGGTTGGCATTGGTTTTCCCTTCCTTTAATCCCCCTTTATTGATTTGAAACTTTAATTCTCTCTTCACATAAAAATGTCATTGCTCGCTGAGTAATTAAGGACATTCTAATTCAATTAATTTGACATATCTCCCTGCTTATTATATTTTGTCTCACATTTTTATTTAATTATCAATTAATTAAATTTCTCATAATAATGAGTATTAAATACAAATGTAGTACAAAAGCAAAAACATCACTGGTGATAACCACGTCAACTAATTCTATATTTATAACTAGGGCTGTTGATGAGACTATGGCTTTATACACAAAACTATTTAAAGGAAATCTTGACTTAGAACTTTGGTAGTCGGAACTACTGAGCTAGTGCTTCATATACCTTATCAACAAGTCCCACCTTAATTAGGTGGATCGTCGCCATAACCGAAGAATACACGAAAGCAAGAAGCTAATCGCGTATTCCTTTAGGTTTATCAACTAGAAAACAAGTGTCATCTATAAGATTATCGCATTATTGTCATGGCCTATTTTCCCATACCCTTTGAATCGACAATAAACAACATAGTCCAACTCGCACAACAAGACGGAACATGAAGGGTAATAAAGAAAATAAGGTAGAACCGAATCTCACACGAACGGAATAACATATACTATTTAACAATATCTTTACAGTGGAAAACTTTTAAATACATATATCAGAGTCTAACCTAAATTCAGCTTGGACGGTTATAAACATCTGTCCTTACAATTGCTGACAAATATCAAACTAAAACTTAACAAAGCACAACAGATAATAGAATATGTCATACGTAGATGAATATTTCCAGCTCTCCTCTGGAAACTCCAACCGTCTTCGAATAAACCTGAAACTACTCGGATCTGACTCGAGTATTGAAAATACTTGGATCAGGCTTGATAAACCAGCGTGAGAAACTCAAATATAAATGACAGTGTCATATATCAGCCTTTGAATAAAATCCTTTGAAAATAAAGAGTATCTCATAAGACCACGCCCACACATAAACACAGACGGGTTTTAACCTTATGATAACAAAACTTTTACATATCAAAAAATTTGATATTATTTTTAATGACATCTCTTTGAAAACATTTGAAAATAAGCTTATTAATCTTAGACGAAATTGTTACATTGATAAAACTCCAGCATAATAGGTTTACAATCAAGTCCGTAGGCTCTTATTGGATAATGGATTTCCATACAAATGACCAGGTGAAGGATCTACCTTTCGAAATAAGTACACCTTTGGATGGATGCCCCGAGCAACAGCATAAAGGAACCTCTACCAACACAAGACCGGCCTACCTCTTTAACTAGATGGTACCGAATATGTCACCTCCGATCATTACCAACCTTTATCTGAGGCCCCTCATAGCATACAAACCACATTAATTTACATCCCGAACATCATAGAGGGAAGAAATATATCTAGAAGGGGATGACCATACCCTACTTGGGAACTTGGGAATGACCCACTTAGCCTTGCTGCATCTAATCCTATTTTGGTCTTTTTCGGTTTTATGAGGCTTAAGGTAACGATTACCTTTTCACATAGCACATATCACATCTTTGAATGCCACATTGCCATTTCCGTTAATAACTAGTTGTGTTCCACAAAAATACAACCCTTGAGCTCGTACGTCTTAAGGAGGGTGTTAAGCTAAGAAAAGTTGCCTTCTTCGCCGACACTGATGTACATTTGTAAAAGCCAATGTACGTAATCATTAGAAATGCAATGTCAGACAAACGTCCATACAAGTTTTCCAGAAACAGGACAAATCGAAGGCACTCTCCTACTACCACTAGTAGTGAGTAGTCCTTGCAATCCAAAAAATCTCCATCACGAGGAGACCATTGCTATTCATAACTCTGTAATAGGAGCTACCCAGAGCATGTTCAACAAGCAGTCTTCATGATATGAAGATCCACAGTCTTCAATAATCTTCATCTTTAACATGTCTTCACATTCGTACGTATTCATTGGTTCGAAGAGGTTTTCGGATAGGAATTATCCAAATCCGACCTCGATTCCTTCGAAGCCAATTATCGATTTAAAAGATGTTAAGTTCATATGTGGATATCAATCATCAATCAATTACCTCATCTTTTATAAAAAATATCTTTCTTAGATATATTCTTTTTAATTTATTCCATTTTCTTCTCAAGACTATATCGAATCATTAAGCCTTATTTATCAAATCATTGGTTAATTTAAACCTTTCTTAAATCCTGGAATAGTTCCAATTCGTTTTCTCTTTTACTTAGGAAAACCCTTCCTATTCATTAAATCTTAATCAAAGATTTCTTATATTCAAGCTATAACTTTGAACTTAGGGAAAATATTCCCAAATCATTTATTAAATCTTCATAAAAGATTTCTTCCTTAACTTTTAACTTAGGGTGATATCACTTTCCAAAACATCTATTTAGTTTAAAGGATTATTCACTGTCCAAAATCACGAATATAATACCTTTAATAAAACTTCTTCATTTAACCTATCAATTTAAATTGATTTTAGACGTACAAAACAGTGTTTATAAATTCCATTTTTATTTCATAAACTTCCATATACAAAATTTCTTTACTAATAAATTCCATTTATATCTCATTTGTAAGTCAAAATTCAATTATAATTTAATTACTTATAAAACTCTTATTTACAAATTCATTCCTTTTGAAATCTTATTATTTATAAAATCCATTATAAATTCTTTTCTAAATTTCAATTGCAATATATTGATTACAATCCCATTTCTAATATTTATAAAACACTTTTATAATTCCATTACTTTTATTTATAAAATATAAATTTTATATATCTTATATATAGACCATTTATAATAAATTAAAAGAATTTATTTTTTCTTTATCTTAAAAAAAACTTAATTATGATCTTTTAGAGCATTCGGGCTTTCCTTTCGATATGATTCACCCTCGCCCAAGAAAAGAAAACATAGGCTAGATAAGTTCAGGGCACTGGTTGCTCCATCCCTAACCTTAGTTAAACACCTTGTTTTATCTTCTCAGATCTCACAAGTTGGACAAATGTACTTGTCGTTTTTGCATACTCAGTTTGTTATTATATTCAGTCTTCTTCATTTATTGTTTAAGTGGTATAAATAGTTCCTCTTACCCATTTATTCAATCTCTCATTCAAACTTCCAAATCATCTTTAAATGACTTAATTATTCTTTTAAAATCATTCACAGAATATATAGGAAAGAATTTTAAGTTTAAAACTGCGTTTCAAAAGATGTTTCAAACTTTTGCGAAAAGCGTTGCGAATAGCGTTTTATATAATCTTCAAAACGATTTTTATATCATTTAAATATCCATATTTTAACTTTAAAATTTAAATTTTTTTAAAAGATTTTTATAATTTATTTCATATTTTTAAAACATTTAAATTACCAGTTTTAAACTTTGGTCACTTTACTGCAAAAAGCATGATTTTTTTGAAAATTATTTTGGACATATTTAAAATGTACAAGATGAAACCTTTATTTTCTTTCTTTATTTACTTAAACATATTTAAATGTTTATAAAACATTTCTAACTCGTTTTAAAACCATTTCCAAAAGGTTTAAGCATTTCATATACACCATTTCATTTTTAAAAGAAAAGTAATTTCCTTTGTCTTATCGACGTGTATTAACGTGACTTGGTAAAATAATTTAACAATCATTTCAAACAATCGATACTTGATGATCAAAGAATATATAAGAATCCATAGCAATCATAACACAACATCAGACATGTATATATATGAATAGAGATGCTAAATAGAGTTTCTCACCTTAAACCAAAGCGATTAACTTCCCACCAACATTCTGATCAACCAACACTTCATTAATTAATTCGTACTCCATTAAAAACTAGCGAAAAACACTCTCTTCCTTCTTATAGCTTGGTCGAGGCTTGAGATGGAGGTTGGCCGAAAATATAGAGAAGAGGCTGTAGAGTTTCGAACTTGAATTCTCAAAATTAGGCCCGAAAAAAGGTCATCTTCTCTTTTATTTTTGACTCTCTAACTCACAAAATTTTAAAAGCTTTTTAACATAAAAGTTGTTGAAAATTATTTTATCTTGAATTTAAAAAAATGAATCACTTGATTTTGATTAGTTTTGAGGAAGATATGATAGAATGAAGAAGAAGTATTGTCGGATTGACAAAAATGAAGCTCGAAAATACACTTCAAAGAATTGAGTTTTAAATGTAGCAAACCTCAAAACTGAAAAAAGTGATCAACATTAAAGTTTTAGTCACTGAAATTTCATGTTTAAAAAAAAACATTCTTAATTTGGATCAGTAACGGTCAAGTTATGATCAAAACAAAATGGCATATTCTCTGGCTTAAAAACTGGGCCAGAAAATGCACTTGAAAGAAGTGTATTTTTCACATGTATATTTTAGAATGAGACAAAGTATTAAACATGAGAGTTGTAGCCACTGGAAAAATATATGATTTTAAAAAATAATTTTGCATTTCGGTTCGGTTTTAAAGTAGTTATACCCGAGAGAAAAAAGGTAAAATGTGGAGAAAAAATGTGTTTGATTTGAAGAGAATGAACATTGATTTCTTTTGAATGTTTTGTTAATATTTTGACATTATCTCTTTCTAATTTTTTCCTATGGTTTGGAAGCCATTAAAAAGAAGAGGAAGAAGATGAAGAAGCTTTAGAAAATAAGAAGAAGAAAGGTGAATGAAAGTGAAGAAGGAGGTGGGTATTTATAGAAAAGAAAGAAGTGGTAATTTACCAAAATTACCTCTTATCAAATTTCCAAATTAACCTTACTTAAACCTAAAGCAAACTCTACTTTTTCAATACTTAACATCATCTTTCATATCCTTAATTTATGTCTTAGTCACTTAAAGATTAAGTAAATAATATCATAATAATGTTGGCTTTTATTTGATGTGATTTGATGTTTACTTTTTCTTACTTTTGTTAATTCTTACTTGTTTTTGCTAATGACTTCTAGAAGTTTTCTAATCTTATTTAGTAAAATTAAACATGTTTAGTGAATTAACTAATACTTACACTATTTGAATATATGTTTACACTATTTGAATATACGTTTCTATATAATAAAATAAAGGTGCGATGACGTTGCGACAACTTTTAATCGACAAAACGTTGATTTTCGACAAAATGTTTTACGGTCAAATTTTAACGTTTTTGTTAAAGTATTTATTCATGTAAACCAAATTTAAAAATAAATTTCTTATTATATTTAAATAATTAAAAAAATCATATTTGACTTATAAAATAATACAAAAAATATCCAAATCTTCTTATAAGAATACAACATCGATTTATCGATATGCGACGAAATTTGTCAATTATTATAAAACAAGTTTTATATATTTATCAAACCATTACAAATTAAATTACTATTATTATCAAATGAGTTTGATATTGATTATATATATATATATATTTAAAAGGAATTATTTATCCTTTAAACAAATTTCATGAATATTTATCTTCTTTATTGGAATCCGATTTTTGTCAATTTTACAATGGAAATTCAAAATCTTTATTCAATATCAAAAATAAGTTTACCATTCTTATTTATCATATAAAACTTGATTGTTTAAGTTTGAAAATTCTACAATTTAATATTTAAAATAATTAAATATTTTATTTTCAAAGTGGTAAATTTATGGGTTGTTACAATTATGCAACGGTTTTTTTTCCTAATTGACAACCTCCTCATTTGAAATTCCTCTAGCTTAAGGAGTTTATGGTAGTCTTCTAGTATCAAGTAGTGCCTATAGATTCATGCTACCTTTTATGAATGGTGAACTTCGACTTACATGGTTCATATTGACATTTATAGTTAGAGGTGTCCCTTTCAGCTTCTACTTTATCCATTTGAAGCTTATCGGTCCCATCCAATACTTCTTAATTTACTAAATATGGGACATGATGAGCTCTACCTTAGGAGTAATTTATTTTTTGATACAATTCGTTACACAAGTAAGAATCTCATTCTAGGAGGAGACTATGCAAATCATGGATTTGTTTAGATTGTAATTTTGAAAATGATGATTTTATTAATAAGCTCTCTAATAGTGGAGTTCTTATAATCAATCTCATTGTGATGACTCACACTAAGCCAGATATACTTATCAAACTTATTTCTAAATTTACTTCATGCTCCTTGAATATTTCAAAATCCAAAGATGCTCATTATTCTTATATCTCAAAGCATTTATAAACTTTTTAATTGAATGATTGATTGAGTTAAGTGGCTTAAGAAAGTAACTCTCTTCCTTTTCAACTATGAGAATATGGACCTCCTTCGACATCTCACAAAAATTTTCCTATGTTTCATTAATTCAAACCTTAATGTTGATTGAATTAAGGGTGTGCTCTACGAAAATTATGAAATTTTTATGCAACTTAACTCCTGTAAAACAATCTTGTTCGAAATAAAGTATGCTTTTGGTTTTATTTTCACCCACAAACACACACACAACATATGTATATATCCATGTGTATGTATGTATGTTTATGTATGTATGTGTTGTCATATGGATATAATTAGTGTTATTATATATATATAAGCAGAAAACCATTAAGAATTGTATTTTATCAATTGCAGTTATGAATCGGTTTGTAAACATGAGTTTTAAATTGATATTCAAATACTTGTTACTTCCATATTCATAGTTAAGGTGTATAAGAAAACGATATTAATACATTCGTTCAGATTAGTAGATTTAGTGTTCTCCATACGTTGGACAATAAACTACTAACTACCATTGGGGACTCCAAGGATTACATACTTGGTTGTTTTGAATAATAAAAAATGACTCAATAAGAGTCTTCTATAAGTTAATATACTAAGTTAAAATAGAAGATCTCATGTATGATGTGTAGTGGTCATTAGACTTCAAGGTACTATGAATCTTAAGTAACTAGGCTATACTTTTATTATGGTCAACCACATGACATCATAATTGTGTTGCAACCATAAATGGACATACGTTAAACTACTTAAAGTAAACCACTAGACAAGAGAGGATTCGACTCTTTCATTTAAATGGGTAGTATCACTTTAATTGGTAGTCAATTTAAAGTCAAAATCTATGACCTTGGTAGATCCATTTATCGATAAATGTTATTGTATTAAACCAAGGAATCTAAAGTAGTCTATAAAATTGACTATAGATTTTACTAGAGTTTTCGACCTTTAATCAAACTCTAGATATCTCAGTAATATAACAACGATGAAAAGCAAAGGTGCACAAAATATTGTTACAAGGTGTAGCTTAATAAAGATTAAAAATTTAAATTCACTAAAATTTATAAGCAATTGAGTTTATGACGGATATTATACGAAAAAGTCCATACACGCTTTAGTATTCAAATTATTTAAATATTGACCGAGGACCAAGTTCACACTATAGAGTCAACACAAAGGTGTTATTAGCTAATTTTTTAGTTCAACCAAATTAAAATTGATTTATTATGTTATAAATTAATAATAAAATTAACACAAATGTTGTGTTGAATTTTTATTGCATTTTACTTATTTATTTAAAGCTTAAAATTAATTAAAATGATATATAATCGGTGTGTATTGACTTAATTAAAATACAGGCTTAAATAAATTAATTAGATAATTAAGTTAAATGTTAAGTTAATTAGGCTCAAAGCTCATAAACCATGAAGGGCGACTAGCCATGCTAAGTGAGGCAATATAAAGGCAAAATGACTTGGTCATTAGATATGAAGAGACACGTGTTGGATATTTTGGTATCTAATTGGCTATAAATAGCCACATCTCTTTTATTCTCAATACATAAAGAAAACCCCTAGCCTCCATTGAAATTAAATCAGTGAAGCCTATGTGAGGGGAATTGCACACCATAGTCAAGGACATAGAACATGGGATTCGAAGAGGAAGTAGCTAAACTGTTGAAAACCAATATGACGGAATAAAAGGTAAACATCTCTTTTTACTACATTTCCGTATTTAGAAACGTCTCATATCACCATGAATATTTCTACACAACATCAATCAATAAATAAATTTTAAATTAGAAAATTTCAAAAATAATGGTAAATAATTGAAATTGGATAATATGTATTTTTAGAAACTAAATTATTTATTCAATTTTAGAAAAAAATTATATATACTAATTATATATGCACACATGATTTAGATATGGCTTTATATTTTAAAACACACGCACACAAATACATACACACGCACACACACACACACACATATATATAACTTTTTTAATGTTTTTTTTATAAAAAACAACAATTTTGTTACTCGACTCAAAATAAATAAAAGAAATTATTTTTGAATTTAGAATACACACATAAAGTAAGTTATGTTTTTCTTTCTAGTTTGTTCATAAAAAATTATATGTTTTAGAAATATTTTGAGTAAGTCAAAATATATAAATTTAAAATCAAAATCAATACTTATATCATAATACAAGCATAAATACATTTATAAATTCATTTCGTCTTATAATATAAAATGTAAAAATCCAAAAAATATACTATCTTGTTTTATAAATGTTGAACAGACACACACACACATATAGTATGAATGATATTCAAATTTGTTTAAAATTATTATATGGATGAAATATAAAGGTAAAATGTTTATTATATATATGTATGTATATTACTTATATGTAAAATTATATATAGATGTTAATATGTGACATTTGTTATACTAAAGTTATAAACCCTTGACATTATAATTATTATATAACTATAGACCATAATGGTTATTTACATATACATTTGACATTTATTTATGCATATACCTTAGGTTAGTTTACCATATTCATTATAGTTATAATGTTTGCATTATGAATACGAACTTCTCATGAATATAAGATATTAAATCAAATCAAATAAAAACAAATAACAACATATATTATATTCAATAAAGCTAAACCATTATATACAAACACTAAGTTTTAATAGAAAATAATTGTATTGAAATTACTAAATTATATAAGCACTCTCTTTAAACGAGGACACTTATTTTTCTCAAAAAAATAAAACAAAAACTTTAAGATCCTTTATTATTAATCATTGAATAAGATTTAGCGCAAATACGTTGTTCATGCAAGCACAAAATAAGATTCAGTGCAAACTAATAAAATGATTTTTTTTTTAATTTCCCTTTTTTACCCTATTGTCAATGCACCTGATATAAAAATGGTATTAGAGCCTACGTTGTGTTCACATAAATAATTACCAACATGTGGGCCAAATACTTGAAAAATCCAATTAGATGGGTCTCTAAGGAAAACATGTTTAGCTAAGGAGAAGGTTACTCCGACAAAGGAATCTAAAAAAGGGAAAATCTCCCATCTCCTAGCCTTTAACTAGTTTATCAAAGTTGTATGTTTCAATGGTATGCCTTCGTGAAGGACTCAAAAGTGTTTTCTGCTTTAGGTTGATTCAACGAAGTGTATTTTGAATATAATGAATTCAACTTAAAATTGTTTTAAATTTAAATAAATATTTGAAAATTTTATAATGATTATGAAATGTAAATTTAAAATTATGTTAAATTTACCCAAATATAAATGTTATATAAGTATTAATTAAAATGTTTAAATAATTAAAGTGTGTGTATGTATGTAGATTAATGAATTATGAATGGTCTAATAAATTAAAGTGTGTGTGTACTGTGTACATAAAGGAAAGTGAGGTTTAAATTAATTAAAACCCATATAGACTTAAGACAACGTACATTAGACGTAGAGACTTATAATGTCGCGAAATAATACCCATTTCCCTTATAATATCAATAATACTCAATAATAATTTTTTAATTTTAAAATAATTTTTTGCCATCTTTTACAATATAAATAATGTACTTTACATACCAATTGTTATTGAGCACCCTTAAGTTATAAAATATCTAAAGTGTTGTTTATATTATCCCTATATTAGTAAAGTATTTTGTACCATTGTTGAGAACTCTCAAAGGTTGTAAAATTATCCATAGGAGGTTGCCAAAATAATGATTTTAGAGTGTCTAATGTACTTTATGATTTGTTGAGCACCCTCAAGGTTATAAAGATGGTCAAAAGCAAATAAAAATATAGTTTGGAATTATATACGAGATATAATTTGTAAAGAGTCCCTATTTATGGAACCATTTATGGGGAGTATAATTTGTTGAGAACACAGGGCTATAATAACATGATAAACAGATCCTACTGACCACTAAAGTTATATAGGGAATTCCCATATTTCTTTTAGGGCTTTTGAGAGCTGTAGAGTTTAGCGGGAGCCCAATTAGATGAATGCAATAAACTAACCTAATAAGTATAAGAACATATGCAATGTTATCTAGTATGCTGCAACAAATTCGCATAGATTAAATGGAGACAATGAAGCTTTTCTCATGAAAACATGCTAATCGGCATGAACTATAATAACCGATTAATGAATGCAAAACATGCACTCACTGATGATAAACTCTTATATTTCGTTGCTATTGAGCCCACGGCTAAACCCGATAAAAATGCCAAAACCATACAAATGGCATCTTACAAATCATGGACTACAGACCGTGAACGTGCTCAATGCTACATACTATCAACCATGAGCACCAAGCTCCAAAGGCAATATGAGAGTATGAACGTTTGATCCATGTTTTAAACACACACAAAAGTTGTATGGTGAATTGTCTTATACCACAAGGTACAAGATCACATGGAAATTGTTTCACACAAGATCATGTACATAGCATGATTAGGTGCATAAATAGATTGGCTGAGTTAGGAATGACTCTTAATACTAAGCTGCGAACTGACTTAAATCTTGGATCACCAGATGATTGTTTGATCCATTCAGAATTTCAGTATGAATTCGCTAAGTGTTCTGTCCTAGATCTCCTCAATATGTTAAGTATGATTAAGAGTACGTTTAGGATGAATCGAGTGTGGTGCTTGCGGTTAAGGGTGCACCTTCCATAAGTATACCTGTTAATGGATGTTTTCCGTTGCAGATAGTGTCATATCCACATCTGCATCTGAAATCGTTTCAGACATAGAATATCCGCATCCATGGACATGGTTGTATATCGGATTATTATCCTATCCGCTAACCATTGATAAATCAAGAATTATAAAAAGAAAATTTTAGTTTAACATAAATATTTTTAATCCCATTGATTTTAAAAGTGTTAAAAATTAACAAATATGATGATAATAAATAGTTTCGAGCAGTTAAAAAGCTTTAAGTGCGTATAATATAAACTATTAACTTAATAAAATAATAAACAAATAACTTTCACTGCACTAAAATACACATAATTTGAACTATAATCTTGACAAAAAAGGGACAGATAATTTTCGGATGCGGATGTCTTCGCATGCGCACCATATCCCTTTTTCGAATATCATATGTTTATCTGCTTTTCGGATGCGGATGTGGAAGGATTTGGATTTCTCGGGTATATATTGACAGCCCTATCCATAAATGATTCAACTAAGATAAAGCATAAGTCGAAGGGAAGCAACATTAAAGCTAAGGCCGAAGTAAAGAAAGGCGAATGCAATTTTTTTCTAGGAAGGGACACTGGACGAGGGACTACCTAGATTTTCTGAAGATGCTCAAGGGGAGGAATCTGGTTCCACTCGTTAAGGTTCTTTTCTTACAAAAAATTATTTATCTATAAGTGCTTCTAGTTGAGTTTTAAATGTTGGATTTGGAATTCAGATGGGTAATTCATTACAGGGACATTGAATCTTAGGGCTCATACCAAGAGCGGACATGGATTTCTAAGTTGTAAATTGAGCTATATTGGCTGTCGTCATAATAGGAGATTACCATATGAAGCTTGCTAATGGACAGAATTTAATTTTGTATAATTGTTTGATTCTGTCAATTGATACTTATACATCATGTATTAAAGATAAAATTGCCAAACACCCATTCAACGGGAGCAACAAAAGGGTTACTAAGCTCTTTGTCGATGTATGTGGTCCTTTGCCTTTAACTAGCAAAAGTGGAACCTCTTACCGCATTATGTATATTAATGATTTATCCAGATATGGGTATGTGTATCTTCTGAAACATAAAGTAGAGATCTATGGTAAATTAATAGAATATAGAAACGAAAATGAAAACCAAACAAATAAGAAAATGGAAATACATTAATTGAGGTGGTGATCACATTAGATATGAGTTTCAGCATTACCTAGAAGGGAACGAGATTCTCTCTCACGTCACCCCTTCATGTGCTCCTCAACAAAATGATGTTTCGAAAAGGTAGAATCAAAATATGTTAAACGTGCTTCATTGATTATGATTGATCATAAGTTGCCTCTTTTTTTGGGATGTGTGCTTAAGACCGCAATATATATGTTGAATTTCTTACCATCTAAAACTATTCCTGAGACTCTATACGAGTTATGGACAACTAGTAAGAACCCCACCTTAATTACCATAAGTTGTGATATTTTTCAGCCTACATTAAAAAGTAAACCATGTAAAATTGAGACACGGTCAATTTTAAGCAAGTTTATAGGGTATCCTAAAAATTCTCAAGCATAATCAAGGAATAAAATGTGTTTGTTTTGGGATGTGTTACTTTTTTGCAACATGACTTTTTAACGAGAAATTAATAGCAATAAGATAATCTTTGATGAGATATAAGAAACTTTCACAGAAACTAAATATTTAGGGAGTAATTTAACATCTATATAAGATATGAAGCTAATTAGAAGGTCTAGTTGGAAATCTCACATCCCAAAGAGATGTTATGGGTTTCTTGTTGACAATGAGAACGTAGAATGTGTCATTCATGATGCCGAAGCCTTATGCATCGACAAGCCATAGAGATAAAAGACTCTACCTTATGGTTAATCTTGATGCAATGAAATTAGATATAGATTCTATGGATAAACGCAAATTTTATACTATTGATAGCATACCTAAAGAAGTGTAACCTATCGACTGCAACTTGATCTTTAAGAAGAAATCGGTGTAGATGGAAAGGTCAATGCCTATAAATTAAATCACCGACGAATGGTTTCCATCAAATTCAAGGTGTTGATTATGACAAAACATTTTGACCAGCTTCCATGCTTAAATCTACTCGGGCTCTATTTATTGTCGCTGCTTATTATGACTATGAAATATAGAAAATGGATATTAAAGCAACATTTCTAAATGGTGGTATAGAAGAGAATATTTATAAGTTGCATCATAGGATTTCATGGTCGGTAGGACCAGAGACAAAGCATGTGAACTCTTAAGATCATTTATGATCTTAAGCGAGCATCTAGGAATTGGAATAAATATTTTAATAGGGTAATATAAAGATTTGGGTTTTCAACCAAAACACAGAAGAAGCATGCTTATATGAAAATTGTATTATAATGTTCTTAGTTTTATACATTGAGAATTTATTACTAATTGGCAACTATATACTAATGTTACAATCAGCGAAAACTTAGTTGTCCAAATTTTAATGTACAAAGATACCGTACTAAGAAGATTTAGTATAGAAAAATCCAAGCACAAAAATATTCTAGTATAGCATGAAATTGTTCTTTCTACAAAAAAAATTCCCCACTACGGATGAAAAAAGATAGCATGTAAGTGGTATTATTCATGTATCGGCAATAGGACCATCGTAGATGTTGTGGTAAGTACTAGGCTGGATGTCGCTTTTGCACTAGGTGTAATCAGCCGATTAGTCAAATCCTAGTAAAAATAATTAGAGAACAGTTAACATTATCCTTAAGTATTTAAGAAATACTAAGGGTTATTTCTTTATATAGAAACAACGAACTCCTTATGAAGGGGTACTCAAGCTCGGGTTTTCAAAGTGCTATTGACAACAACAAATATGTCTCAGTATTCTTATTCACCCTCAATAGGGGACTATTAGTCGAAAAAGTTACAAAGAAGAAGCTATAGTCGTTTTGACCATGGAGGTTAACTACATTTTCTTAAATGATGGTGTAAAAAGAAGTAGTGTGAATGTGCACATGTTTTAAAGAGGTATGAATGATCTGAAGCATAGACGAGCTATTATATTTTGAAAATAATGAAACAATCAAGATTGCTAGGGAGCCGCTAGCTCATAAGAAGTCGAGTCATATCTTTAGCAAGTTTCACATTTAGGATAGCTTATCGATTACGAAGAGATAGTGATCGAGAAAGTTGATACTAAAGATAACGTCATAAATCCTACTAAGGCACTTTATAAGTCTAATTTAGGTGGACTATTACAGACATACACAAATATATATATATATATATATTGAAAATAGGTTTCTTTTATTGCTCTAATTTAACGTAATTTATATAAAAAATACACCACAGTAGCCTAAGCAATAATAAGGCTACAAATCTACTAAAGGCCCAAAAAGCAACACAACTCGCATTACAAAATCCATTCGAATAAGCCCAATAACATAAAAAGTTCACATTTCTACTACAAACTTGAAAGAGCAATAGGATGACTCTAGCCAGGTGTTTAAACCAAAAATTTGCCAAACACCCAAATATTATGTAGAAAAAAAAAGTGAATAAATATAACAGAATTATAAATGAAAAAGAGGAAAGAAAAGAGACATAGTCGTTTATAGTGGTTTGGCAAGGGAAGACCTACATCCACATTAATATTGTATTGCTGATTTACAACTCGAGGGCGGAAGTTTTTGGGACTCGATACAACTCCAACACTTAGAATATCAAAGTTACAAGAATATATAGTAGAGAAGAGTTGGAGCCAAATGATCCTAAAAAATTAGTCCCATCTTTATATTTATAGAGGTAGGGAGCCTAAAACCTCACACCAAATTCTCCTAGCCGTTAGTCATGATTTAGATCGATTCTTCAAAAAAAGTAGATGCCATGTCTTTATTTACCAGGAGTTGTCAGTTGGGAATCATCATTTAAGAGTCGTCATATTGAGAGTCGTCATCTTGGGAGTTGTCATTTGGGAGTCGTATTGAAACAACTAAACAACTTTAGAAATGAGCTTTTGTCATCATGTTAGGCATGTAGACAGGAGATGGGATCCACCCAAGCTTTATTTGGAAGTCGGTAGCGATCTCTAGGTAAGAGTCTATACCGATCCCTAAATTGGGTAATCCCATTGCTGCGTTGTCTTGATTTGGGTTGATTTAGATTTGGTTGAATTTGCTTGGAGTTAGACCCGAGAAATTTGAGTGTTTGCTTAGGGTTTGACCTAAAGATTTTCTAAGGTTTCCATGTTTTGAGTTTCCCTTTGCTTGCTTGAAGTCAAACTCTAGATTTTTGTAGGTCTGAACCGAGTCCTGATATGAGTTCGCTTGCTTGGAGTCAGACCCGAGTTTTCCACTTGTGTGACACAAGTTTTCGAGACTCGGTACCAATCCCTAGAGTGGTGGTCAGTACCGACCCTGAATTGGAGTTTTTGCATGGGTTGCTCTGGGCTAGGCTTGGAATTTTTTAAGATTGTCCTCCTTTGAGTCTTAACCCGAGGATTTGGGTTTTCTTGAAGTCAACCCTTCCAAAAACTTGAACTTTCAAATTTTCAAATTTTTTGGCCCATATTTAGATATTTATCCTTTTCTTTCCTTTTCATGATATTCCCAAAGTTCTTGGATCATTTCAGCATCGTTCGCTCGTCCAAGTAGGTTGTTTAGGTCTATTTAAATACTACCTGGTCAAAAGGCTGGATAACATTTGCCTTCCAAAGTACATCTTGTTGCGAACGTGATGTGCTTTGAATCAAGGCAAGTTAGGATTGCTAGAATGGATGTCACTCATTACCTCAAATATCTTTATCCTTTCATCGAGTGCCTTTCACAAAGATTCGTATATCTAACTTTTCGGTGTGATGGTTGGTTGATATTTGACATTGTAAAATTGGAATGTATTCTCTAGGTAATTGTCTGTGGTCGGTTTCATTGATCTAGTTGATTAAAATGGTAGATCTCGGTTATCTGAATTGGTTTCTTTTCTGAAAGTCTCTAGTAAGAATTCAATTTCTGTCCATTCCAAAAATTGTATGTCGAATATGCTGCCGGCTCCTAAACACATTCTTATGCCTATGGGTCTTGCCAAGTTCTAGTGGATTGTAAACACAAGTTGTTTTCAGGCGAGCCTGAAGAAGGGCAGTCATCAGGGAGACTAATTTCGGCTATTGACTAAAGCAATTCCTTCTTAAGTTATCCATTCAACATCCTATTCCAAGATGGTTAGTTCCAATCATACCCCAGTCCTCAGTCAAGAGGTCGAGGGGGCTTAGGATGATGTTGAACATAATGAAATGATAAATGTTGATGATGCAACTGGCCATGACATTGTGAATCAAAGTCACGAGTCAGCGATCAAATGATATTGATTGTTTTATTTCGAGGCATCCTTTCGGCTGTAGCCTTAAGTTGTGTTAAACATTAGGTACAAGCCACAGTCTTGAGCTATCATGTTTGGCTATAAGACGATGATATTCCTCTGCTCTAAGGCTATGGTTAACGGGATTAGTACATGGATGGTCAAGTCTCATCCTTATGTAGTGATACTCTTCCCTGTCAGGTCTAAGGTCCAAGTTGGTGAATAGGCAGTCAGGTCACACCTTAAGTTTGTGCTCCCTTTGCCGGATCTAAGGTAGGAGTAGGTGAATGAATGGTTAAGTTACATTCATTCCATGTTTGTATTTTAGTGAAGCCATGAAAAATAAAGTTGATGGATATATGGTCGGATCACATTCGTCATGGTTGGACGATGAAGTCGCGTCCATTTTGTATTTGAATTTCCCCTTGTCCGATCAAGGGCATGAGTTATGAAATGGACTATCGAGTCATATCCGCTCCAAGTTTGACGTTGGATGGTCGGGTCATGCTCATCTTGAAATTCATTCTCCCTTTGTTGGATCATAGGAAAGAGTTAAGTTGATCGACGGTCAACCTCATCCATTCTGGTTCGAACTTCCCTTGTTTGGTCAAGGGAATGCAGCACCCCTTATTTTTAGTAACATTATTTAGGATATTTAATTATTTAAATGAAATAAAATAATGTAAGTGGATCAATGGATTGAGATTTGTGATTAAATAAGGGGTAGTCATGCCATGTTAAACAAGTGAACTAAAGAATAAAAAGAGAATAAAAGGATAGGAAATATGCAAGGGCAAAATAGGAACAAGGCATATCCTTGTACCCTATACCACTTAGGAATCCATTCTACACATTTATTATATTTTCAAAAACAAAAATAGGGCTAAGGCCGGCCACTATTAGGAAGAGCAAAAAGGAAGAATTCAAGAGGAAGAATAAAATCACTTAATCAAGAATAAATCTGACATCCTTAATCGAAAAGCTAAGGTGAATAATGACTACATCTCAATTTGTAATGGCCTTTGGTTTATAGTATGAAATCTGAATTATTTGCAAACGTTTTGCCATGTTTTGGATAATAAAATGTATATTTATATGTTGATGATTTATGCTAATTCACAAAGATTTTGTGATATGTTTTGATATGGAAAAATCTAATATAAGGCATCCAATTGCCTTGCAAATTTAAACTTAGATTAGAAACGATAACATAGAAATGGGTTTCAATTTTCATAATTCCCTGAATTAATGTGGATTTTATATGAATTTTCTAGTTAAGAAAATGCTATTTTAGGTTTAAAATTAATTTCGGCCAAATAATATTGGCTTAGGGTCTGAAATTTATATATGTTAAAAAACATATTAAAAATGATTTTTTAGAATTTTTATAAAATTTTCTTAAGTGTTTTAATGGATATATAAAATTATTTAAGGTGTGCGACTTAAATGTTTTATGTATTCATAAATAAGAGAAGAGATATTTTGTAAATAATCCAAATTCTTATTTCTGAAAATCGATAGTATTTTTAGAAAATAAAAACTTACAACCAATCATAATTTGAAAAACAAGACAGGTTAGGTACAAAGAAATAGTTTAAAAAGTCAAATCTACATGCTTTTCCCTGTTTCAATGCTTTCGGCACCAGGCTTCCGACTCCTTACCTCCACCTCGACTCCATTTAAACCAAAGCGCATGGTATTAAATATCTGGTACGTAGTGAATTGGAGATAGGCAGATGGTATTGGGTCGGAACCAAGGGTTCCGAAGCGGTCGAAGCACTAGTTCGCACATAAATGAAAATGCGCCTGCTTTGCTTTCAACTGATTAGCATTCGACTTAGTCTGTTTTCCCCTCAGTCAATGACTTTAAAAGAATGGGTTTAATAGGTTGCGCCTTTGTTTTTAAATAACTGCTTTCGAATAGGACGAAACCCTAACTGCCAGTTTTTACCTTTAGACCCATATTGGTTTCTACAGGGCTATCTAGTTTTTAAAAATCAAGCTGCTTCTCTAGTGCCTTTGAAAGGATAATTTCGACACCATCACTTCCATACTTAGGAGTGCTTTCTACTTAAATGTTTTCGTTGCCCTTTTGCTCTATAAAAGGTAGAACCGAAATGGTTTCGAAAGAGGTAGTTTTACAGGTTTCTAAAGGTGTTCCACATGTTATAAAATTGAACTCAAATAATTTTGAAAGGCTTAATGTTTTGATGCTTTTGAAAGGTTTTAAAGAAGGGTTTCTAAGGGTTGGTTCCCGAATGGGTTCGAATGGTCTAAAAGGAAAGGTTTTCCAATGGTTTCGAAAGGCAATGTTTAAGTGTTTTAAAGAGGATATCTAAGGTTTTATAGCTTTCGAAAGGATAAATATGAATGGTTACGAAAGGTATGATTTCAAAAGGTATGATTTGGCCTTCGGCCTAAGGTTTTACTTGTATCGAAAGAGATACCTTCAAAGGATTGGAAAGGGGTACTTTATAAAATTTAAACGTTTTCATTAACAAGGTTTGGTTTAAAGAATATGTAACATGGTAAGGTGATTTGAGTAAAGCAAAAAGTATATGTAAATAATTTTCTTGTATATTTATGATTTAAAGGTTTAAATCATTTTGAAAATATTTTCAAGGAAACATTAAAAGAGTAGTTAATCCTAAGAAAATGATATAGATGACAAGACCAGACGGGACAGGTATAAGGTTACGCCCTATACTTATTAGCTATTGGCCATTTAGCCCCTCGCTAGTTTAGTCCAAAACTCCAGTGCGTAGGGCTTTGTCACAAGAATGACTAAAACTATGTTACACACATGAAGGAGTCTAAAAAATGGAAAGACAGGTTATTGGTAAGCCCTCAAAACCATTAGGATCAGTTAGACCTGGAGAAGTAAGTAACGACAGACCGTCTAGAAGAGGAGTATCTAACAGATAATAGATTTTTATGTTTTCTAGTAGGCCCAAGTCAACCAAGAGTTAGTAGTTAGCCAAACAATACTATAATATATGGACAGATAGTCCATATACTAACTGGTAGTACATATACATGATATTTGTTTGCAGATTTAACTAGTTTGGGTTGCAGGAATATAATTTATAAAAGGTATGTTTTAATAAAGATATTAGTAAGGGGAAACCCGTTCCGCTAAACGGCATAGTCTCACCTAATATCAGATAACCGAGACGCATAGTATTATTCACACTAGGCTTTAAGTCTGTCTTGAAGTTTATTTTCCTAAACTCTCGGGTGCTCAAAATTGATTTGAGTGGGTTGAGGATTGAGGTTTAGGTTTTAGTAGGTTGGCGAATAAGGCTTCCGATGACAAGCAGGTGGCTGATATATAGCTAATTAGAAGTTTTGTTATATTTTGGATTGATTCTGCCATATTGTACATATAGTACTCTAGTCAACCAAGAGGGCATCGTCATATATCACTCTTGGCATAATATTGTAATAACTATATTTTATCTGAATTTGGAAAAGCGATGGTATTATATTATTTGATGGAACATGTTTTGGAAATGTAATCAAAAATATTTTTTTGGAATCTGTGAATTTGTTTCATATTCATGCGCTTCTAATATTATGAATAGCATTAACGTAACCGTATTTAGTCTTCGGAAGTTAATACTATGGATGATTGCAGCATCTATATCGCTTAGATTTGGGCCTCTAGATAGGATATGTTACAACTTGGTATTAGAGCATAGGTTTATGAAAAACTTTAACTAAAATGATGATTTTGAAATACATAATCCAAAGGAAATAGATAAAAGATCGGGGCATGGGATAACGATATAGTAATATACTTGTATTTGCCATATATAAGTATGCGCTTTATCTCTAGTATCCTATCTCTATTATGTTGCTTTTCTGTAAGTCATGGAGGTTCAAATGCAGATATGGATTTTAGAAGAGATGGCGTTGAAGGAGGAGGTACCACTGTAGATGGAAATGCCAGATCTAATACTAGAAGGAACCAAGGTTAGGCACGAGCTAGAAATACTAGTGCTGAAGTCCTGCAAGTTAATATGGGACCTTGCATCAGTTTTCGTGAATATGATGCAAGCGGGGGTTGCTGCTGGAGCAGTTAGAAAAGGAGTCTAAGAAGTTCTAGCAGTTAACAATTATACTGCTTTGAGTAAGGACTATGCTAGGTTGGGAAGAAAATCATTAGTTGGGATTAAAACCTGAATTGGCTAGGGCTATATTACCTCATTCAGGGATCCTTGTGATGTTTTAGTAGAGATGGCTCTAAGACACGAGGAAATTATTTCTTCTATAGAGAAGAATAAGGCGAAGGAGGTCCAAGTACAACAGGGTCGAAAAAGGAAGTTCTTTCCTAAGGGAACGTAGAAGGGTAGAGCCGTGAAGAAGGGAAAGTCAGAAGTTGGCTGTTTTAAGTGCGACAAAAAGGGGCACTTTGCGAATGAATGTCGTTCTAGAGAGACAAAGAAGGTGACTGGGAAAATGAATATCAAATGCTTCAACTACGGTAGATAGGTCATTACAAGCGCCAATGCAAGGAGTCTGCTAAGAACGGGAAGGGCAAAGTATATGCATTGGAGCCAGCTACCTCGAGACCCACGGTAGGGGAAAAGGAAAAGCGGTGTTGGGAGGTCCACTTATGATTCTTGGTATGGAAGTTAGTGTTTTTTTATACAGGTGCACCACATTCTTTATAACTTGTTGTTTAGTAGATAAGCTTAACCTAGAACCCTCATATCTAGTTACTTCCTTAAGGGTTGCAAATCTGATAGGAGGGTATGCAACAATTGGGATGAGATATGACCACCTAAAGTTTGACTTGTTAGGTCTTACGTTTTTTTTGCAGTTTGCATGTGTTTAATTTTATAGGATTTTAAATTATATTGGGTATGGATTGGTTAAGTAAGTACGATGCTATATCGATTAGACACCCAAACTATAGGGAGCGGATCATATATACTATAGAAACCTCTAATTGTGAGGTGAATACTTTGTTGGGTGTAATGGAAATAGAAAACGAGCCGAATCGAGTTTTTATGGTCAGAGAATTCGCGGATATTTTTGAACCCGTAGTAGGATTGCCAATGAAACGAGCCATTGAGTTTCAAAAGATTTGGTGCTTGGAGCAGAACAAGTGAGTAGACTACCAAGCAGAATGACACCTACAGAAATAAGGGAGCTTAAGGTGCAGTTAGTGGATTTAGAAGGCAAGAATTTTATCAGACCTAGTGATTCACCTTGGGGAGAAGTCATTATGTTTTCTAAGAAGTCGGACGGATTGTTAAGGTTAAGCAACGATAATCGTAAGTTGAATGAGAAAACGATAAAAAATCAATATCCATTTCCTAAGATTAACCATTTGTTTGATCAGTTGAGCGAGCCAAGATATTTTCGTAGTTGGATTTAGCAATAGGTTTCCATCAGGTTAGAGTGGCAGAGGATGATATTCCTTTGACGGCGTCTAGAGGCAAATATGGATGGTACGAATGGTTTGTGATGCCTTTCGGACTGACTAATGCGCCATCTTTCTTTGTAGATTTAATGAATCGGATTTTTCGAGAGCACCTGGACAGGTTCGTATTGGTTTTCATAGATGATATTTTGTTGTACTCTAAGGATGAAAGAGAGCATGAAGTTCATCATAGAGTAGTGCTTGGAACGCTGAGGCAATATCAACCGAAGGCAAAGTTATCGAAATGTCATTTTTGGAAGAAGGAAGAGAAATTTCTTGGCCCTGTAGTTTCAAAGAACGGATTATCGGTAGATCCAACTAAGATCGAGATCATGAATAGTAGGAAGAGACCAGAAACTGTAACTAAGATAAGAAGTTTTTAGGGATTGACAGGTTACTATCAGAGGTTTAATAAGGTTTTTTCGCAGATAGCGGCACCAATGACCAAGCTAACTCGAAAGGATGTGAAGTTCTTTTGGATCGATAAGTGTGAGGAGGTATTGTAGAAGCTGAAACGCTTATTGACTAATGCACTTGTGTTAATTGTTCCAGAGGGGAATTAGGATTTAATGGTGTGCATGGATGCATGTGGGACTGGGTTAGGAGCTACGTTAATGCAGAGTGGTAGGTTAATTGCCTATACTTCTCGACAGCTTAGACCATATGAAGTCAGATACCCAACCCATGACTTGGAGTTAGATGTGGTGATTTTTGCGCTGAAGGTGTGAAGGCATTATCTTTTGGGATAAAATTTTGAATTGTATATGGATCATAAGTCGTTGAAGTATTTGTTCTCTCAGAAGGAGCTGAACATGATACATCAGAGGTGGTTAGAGTTCTTAGCGGCTTATGATTTTGGTATTGAGTACACACTAGGGTAAGGCAACAAGGTTGCAGATGCGCTTAGCAGAAAACATCAGAATGTGGTGCTAGCGATGATAGCTGAGTGGAAAAATTTGAAAGCATTAGCGACTTGCAGAGTACAGTGGAGAACTAATAGTAGTTCGAGTACAGAAACTGCTTTGTTATCATGTTTGGAAGTTCCTCCAGTTATAATCGAAAAGGTTGCTTCTAAACAGCTAAAAGATCTAGTGTTGGCTGAATGGATCAGAAAGCTGAGAGATGGAACGGAGAGCGATGAATTGAAGGATTTTAGTCGGATTTTAGTCTTGTCCAGAATGGGTGGTTGAGAAAGATATAAAGATTGTGTGTTCTGAATATGGAAGACATTAGGAAGGAAGTTTTGAAGGAATGCCATCTTTCAAAGTTCACTATTCATCCGGAGGAACTAAGATGTATCAGGACATGAAGAGAAGTTTCTTCTGGGAAGGTACGAAGAGGGATGTATGCTTATGGGTGAAATAGTGTTTGAACAGCCAACGGGTAAAAGTTGAACATTAGAAGCCAAGTAGGTTGCTTCAACCTTTGTACATTCCACTATGGAAGTGGGATTATATTTTTATGGATTTCATTGATGGGTTGCCAAGGTCTAATAGAGGAAATGAAAGCATATGGGTCATCATGGATAGGTTGACCAAAAGTGCCCATTGCACTCCAATTAACTCAACTAAAACAACACCTATGTTAAAAAAGTTGTTTATGAAGAATGTAGTTAAACTGTATGAAATTTCTAATAGTATAGTGAGTGATAGAGATTCTTTATCCACTAGCGAGTTCTGAAAGAGTCTACAGGATACCTTAGGTACCAAGCTCAAGATAAGTATCGCTTACCATCTACAGACTGATAGACAAACAGAGAGAGTTAACAAAGTCTTGGAGGATTTGTTACGAGCTTGTGTACTATATTTTGGGGGATCATGGTAAGACCATCTACATCTAGTCGATTTTTCATATAACAACAGTTATCAGGCTTGTATGGGGATGGCAATATTTGGAGCTTTCTATGGAAGGTCATGCATATCTCCAATTTGTTGGTTAGAGACTGGGGATAGGTTGGTTCTTGGTCCGGATTTGGTTAGAGAAGCTGCAGAAAAGGTTAAGTAAATTCAAGCTAGAATGAAGGAAGCTCAATCTAGGTAGAAGAGTTATGCGGATAAAAGGTGGAAAGACCAAGAGTTTTTTGTTGGAGAGCATGTTTTTATCAAGGTGTCGTCGATGAAGGGTGTGTTTCGGTTTGGGAAAGCAGGAAGGTTGGCACCGAGGTTCATTGGACCATTTCGTTTTATTGAGAGCATTGGGAAACACGCATATAGAGTAGAGTTACCGAGCAGTTTGGCAGGAGACCACAATGTTTTCCATGTTTCTCATCTAAGGAAATGTATTCGAGATCCAGATACTACTATATTACCGACTATATTAGACGACTTAGTCGTAGATCTGGGTTTGACTATAGTTAGAAAGCCCGTTTGCATAGTCGAAAGAGATGAGAAGAGACTCAGGAACAAGACAGTCAGATTAATTAAATTCCAGTGGAGTGAGGACGAGAAAGACTGTATTTGGGAGACTGAGAACAGGATGAGAGATGCTTATCCCGAATTGTTTGATGGTATGTTTTACCTGTGGTTGTTTTGATGCGTACCTTATCGTAATTTCGAGGATGAAATTCATTAAGAAGGGGAGTCTGTAATACCCCATATTTTTAGTAATATTATTTAGGATATTTAATTAGTTAAATAAAATAAAATAATGCAAATTAATTAATGGATTGAGATTTGTGATTAAATAAGGCATAGCCGTGCCATGTTAAAAAAGTGAACTAAGGAATAAAAAGAGAATAAAAGGTTAGGAAATATGCAAGGGCAAAATAGGAACAAGGCATACTTAAACCCCCTTAGGAATTCATTCTACAAGTTTATTCTATTATCATAAACAAAAATAGAGCTAAGTCCGCCTACTTTAGGAAGAGCAAAGAAGAATTCAAGAGGAAGAATCAAATCACTTAATCAAGAATAATCTTGCATCCTTAATCAAAAAGATAAGCTAAATAATGATAACATCTCAATTTTTAATGGTTTTCGGTTTTTAGCATGGAATTCGAATTATTGCAAATGTTTTTCCATGTTTTTGATGATAAAATGTGTATCCATATGCCGTTGATGACTTATGCTAATTCACAAAGATTTTGTGATATCTTTTGATATGAAAACTCTATTATGTGACATCCAATTGCCTTGTGAATTTAAATTTAAATTAGAAACAATAACTTAGAAATGAGTTTCAATTTTCATAATTTTCTGAATTAATGTGGATTTTAAATAAATTTTTTAGTGAAAAAATGCTATTTTGGGTTAAAAATTAATTATGGCCAAATTATATTTGCTTAAGGTCTGATATTACATATGCTAGAAAACATATTGCAAATGATTTTTTGAAATTTTTGTAGAATTTTCCTAAGTGTTTTAATGGATATAGTGGGACTTAAATGTTTTATATATTTATAAAAAGGAGAAGGGGTATTTTGTAAATAATCCAAATTCTTATTTTTTAAAATCGGCAGTACTTTTAGAAAAGAAAAATTCATAACCAATCATAGTTTTACAAACATGGCAGGTTAGGTATAAAAATATATTTTAAAAGGTCAAATCTACATGCTTTTTCCTGTTTCAATGCTTTCACCACCAAGCTTCCGACTCCTTACCTCCGCTTCGACTCCATCCCAATGCACATGGTATTAGATATTTGGGACATAGTGAATTGGATATAGGCAGAAGATATTGGGTCGAAACCAAGGATTCCGAAGGGGTCGAAGTACTACTTTGCTTTTAAATGAAAATGCGCCTGTTTTGCTTTCGATTGAATAGCTTTCAACTTGGTTTGCTTTCAACTAGGTCAATGACTTTAAAAGAATGGTTATAAGAGGTTGCTCCTTTGTTTTTAAATAACTGCTTTCGACTGGGTCGAAACCCCTAATTGCCGCTTTTTCCCTTTTGACCCAGATTGGTTTCGAAAGGGTTATCATGTTTTCAAAAATCAAGCCGCTTCTCCAATGCTTTCAAAGAGATAGTTTCGACACCATCACTTCTTTACTTAGGAATGCTCACGAAAGAGATGCTTCCGGTTTAAACGTTTTAACGATCCATTTGCTCTATAAAAGGTAGAAACCAAATGGTTTCGAAAGAGATGTTTTAAAGGTTTCGAAAGGTGTTTCCAATGTTACAAAATTGAACCTAAATGCTTTTGAAAGGCTTGATGTTTTGGTGCTTTCAAAAGGTTTTAAAGAAGGATTTCTAAGGGGTGGTTCCCCATTGGTTTCCAAAGGTCTAAAAGGAAAGGTTTTCCAGTGGTTTTGAAAGGTCTAATAGGATAGGTTTTCCAATGATTTCGATAGGCAATGTTTAAGTGTTTTAAAGAGGATATATAAGGTTTTAAAGCTTTCGAAGGAGATGTTTTTAATGCTTTCGAAAGGATAAATATAAATGGTTTCGAAAGGTATGATTTCAAAAGGATAAATATATATGGTTTTGAAAGGTATGATTTGGCCTTTGGCCTAAGGTTTTACTCATATTGTAAGGGATACTTTTAAAGAATTCGAAAGGGGTATTTTCGAAGGTTTAAACATTTTCACCAGCAAGGTTTGTAAAGAATATGTAACATGACAAGGTAATTTGAGTAAAGAAAAGAGTATATATAAATAATTTCCTTGTATATGTATGATTTAAAGGTATAAATCATTTTGAAAAGGTTTTCAAGGAAAAATTAAAAAGGTAGTTAACCCTAAGAAAATGACTCAGATTAGAAGACCAGATGGGACAGGTGTAGGGTTGCGCCCTATACTCGTTAGCAATTAGCCTCTTGCTAATTTTTTTCAAAATATCAGTGTGTAGGGCTTTGTCGCAAGAATGACTAAAATTATGTTACACACATAAATGAATCTGAAAAAAGGAAAGACAAGTTATTGGTGAGCCTACAAAAAAACTAGGATCCGTCAGACCTGGAGAAGTAAGTAAGGGCAGACTATCCAAAAAAGGAGTATCTAGCATATGCTATATTTTTATGTTTTGTGGTAGGCTCGAGTCAGCCAAGGTTTAGTAGTTAGCCAAACAAAACTACAATGTATGGACTGATAGTCCATATGATAACTGGTATGTAAATATACATGATATTGCTTTACAGATTTAACCAGCTTTGGTTGCAAGATTATAATTTGCAAAAGATGTGTTTTCAAAAAGGTATTAGTGAGGGAAAACCGATTCCGCTAAATTACGTGGTCTCACCTAATATCAGATAACCGAGATGTATAGTGTTATTCACACCAGGCTTTATGTCTAAGTTGAAGTTTATTTTTCCTTAAACTCTTGTGTGTTCAAAATTGATTTGAGTATACTAAGGGTTGAGGTTTATAGGTTTTGGTCGGTTGGCCAATAAAGCTTTCAATGACGAGCAAGTGGCTAACAGATAGCTAATTAGGAGTTCATGTTATATTTTGATTGATTCTGCTGTATTGTATATATAGTATTCTGGTCAACCAAGGTGCATCGTCATATGTCACTCTTGACGTAATATTGTAATAACTATATTTTATCTGAACCTGGAAAAGCGATGGGATTATGTAATTCGAATATGGAACATGTTTTGGAAATGTAATCAAAATATTATTTTTGGAATTTTTGATTTTATTTCATATTCATATGCTTCTAATATAATGAATACCATTAATATGGCCGTATTTAGTCATCAGAAGTTAACACTATGGATGAGTACAACATATGTAGCGATTCTCTTTGGGCCTCTAATGGGGATTGCTACATGGAAGGAGTTAAACTGATGGATGGTAATCACATCCATTTTGGTTCGAACTCCTCCTGTCGAGTCAAGGGAAGGAGTTAATTCGATTAATGGTCAGTCACCTCCATTTTGGATTATGTTTTGTTCCCTCGCCCCCCATCAGGTTAAGGGAAAAGACTAGGAGATGGGCGGTCGATCACATCCATCTGGGATTATGTTTTGGGCAACCCTATCGGGTCAAAGGTAAGGGCTAGGAGATGGATGGTCAGTCACATCCATCTTGGATTATGTTTTGCACCCCTTTTTCGGGTCAAGGGAAAGGGCTAGGAGATGAACTGTTAATCACATCCATATTAGATTATATGTTGTGCCCCTGTTATGTCAAGGGAAAGGGCTAGAAGATGGACGGTTATTCGCATCTACCTCAAATTATGCTTTGGGCCCTACATGGAAGGCAAGAGGTTATGCGTGGACGGTCTTGTCACATCCACGTTGGATTGGATTTCGAGCCTGCCGAGCCTTAGACAGGGTATGAGTGTTTGGGAAAAAAATTCCGAGCATGAATTTGAGACTGGATGGTTGAGTCACATCAACTTTGAATCATGGACTTGCCCCTGGGTCAAAGGCAAAAGTTGGCTAAGAAGCGATTGATTTACGCTTATCTCAATAAACTCTGAAGGTTAGGCCATGGGCTGTGGACGTTTGGTAGGAACCTGAACACCTGCATTGTTCATATGAAGTTTCATTCGAGTTGGTCGCATATCACAACTCATGTAACACGCAAAGGCAAAGTTACATAAGTGGAAAGAAAATTCATCGAAAATAGAAAATAACAAAGTCTGACTTATGTAATAGTTCAAAACAAACAGTAATAAGTCTTATTCTCAAGTGAAGTAGCATCGTAGATGCTTGCTACTTCCTTCTGTTCCAACCCTTCTCAGTTGGAAGATGATCATCAGTAGTCTACTTTATAACCAATCTTCTTTCAGGCCGCCTAGGTTCGTTGACACTAGGAGCGGTCTGTCCTCGTTGAGGGTTGGATGTTCCCTACTTGCCATCCCATGGGGCTTTCAAAAATTGTTAGTGACTTTGTTTCGGATCAGCTCTTTAATCATATCTCGAAGGTGTTTGCATTCGTTTGTGTCATGACCATGGTCTCATGAAATCTACAAAACTTTTCAAATCTCCTCCAGCTTTTCAATTGATTTTCTTAGAGCTAGTTTCTTGTATTACTCTTAGTCGGAGTGGCTAAGTAGATGTTTTCAGTCGAATCATTTGAGGGGGTGTAAGTGTCAAATCTCAGGATTCTCGATCGACTCCTATAATTCGGATACTCGGCTGGGGCCCCTCTGCGGCCCTTGTTTTGACCACTACTCTTATTTTGAACATTCATAACTATATTCCTAGAACTCTCTCCAGATTATTTAACAGCAATGTTGCTTTCAATTCCTTCGGCCTGATGGCATGTTCAATCTCGTTGTCTATTCTGTAGAGTCTCCTCCTTAACAAGTACTGGGTCGGCTTGTTGTAAAAGCAATTTAGGATGGAGGGAGGCTTCCTTGATAATCATTTTCCAAATTCCGCGTCGAGGTGGATTCCCCTGATCAAAGCCATTAAGATGATATTGTCTTGAGGGTTGCTCATCTCAGTCACTATAGTATTTAATATGTGTAGAAAATCCTTGAGTGACTCCCCCGATCCATGGAATAAGTTAGGTAAAGGCATGAAATCTTTGGGGTGAGTCGTGTGCACCCTGAACTATTCGATAATTTTTTTCCAGTTGGTCAAATGATGAGATGGTCCTTGGTAGGTAGTCTAGTAAACCACGTGGTCCCTACTCCTTCTAAGGAAATGGAAAAGCATTTGCATTTGACAACATTCATGGCTTTGGCAGAGTCCATGTGCAATTAGTATTTCATGGTGTGTCATATAGGACCCGTCGTTCCCAAGTATAAGGGCATCGTCGGTATGTTGAATCTTCACGGGTATTCTTTGTGTAAAATAACTTTCGCGAAAGGATTCTGACCAGGTGAAGTGCCATAATCGTTGTCAGTTTGGTCCTAGCTTTCTCTCACAAGCTGTCTACCACCTCAGCCAAATTCGACGCATGAGAACCTGCTGCTTACGATAGTCATAATCTATTCCTACTGCTCGGCCTGATAAATGACCCTAGTTCGTGCGTCGTTGTCCAGGCTTTTCTGGCTCTGGAAGAACCGTATGCCTAGCAACTTCGTATTCATTCCTTAGAGGAAATTTAATAGCACAATCTCGAATTCTGATTCCCTGGTCAATCATAGTACACCTATGTCGCATGATGTTTCCAAGTCGAAGACTTGAACCTTTGAGAACGGGTTTAGCACTGACCCCTAAGGTGGGATAGGTACCGACCCCACTCCTTGGTTGGGATCGGTTCTCAACTTCCGCCTTGACATCCTTGCTTCATATGCATCTATCTGTTGCCTTCTTCTCCTCTGGAGGTGGTCAGATTATGAGGAGTTTCTTGATTCCAAGTATGGAGGAGTTGGATCTCTCCTTGTCCTTCTGCATCCAGTGTTCAGCTAGTTCACCAAGCTCTTATTCTCCTAGATTTGTCGGTTTAGCTCTGCACGACTATCCTGCAGTTCTTTCATAATGCTTTCAAAGTTAATCCTGATGAGGAGATTAGAGAGATTATGGGTATCCATAGGATCCAGCTATAGAGCTTCATCCGTAATTTGATGGTCAGTGTTCTCTGCTCCATCAATAGCTCTTATAGAGGCAACAACTTTGTCTTTTCTGAGGGCCATTGAAGATAACTTTTCTGAGGGCCATTGAAGATAACTTTATATAGACTTTTTTCAAATTTGGGTAGTAGAGAAACTAGTTGAGAAGGGATTGGATCTCTTCCCCAGATTTAGGCAATGCAATGGTAGTTACGGATACAAATAGCCTGAGATTCGAGTTCTCAGTGAAAGCACTAAAATGTTTGAACCAAAGTTTACCAAACACTCAAAGATTATGTATAGAACAAAAGTGAAAAAAATAAAGGCAATATAAATGAAAAAAGGAAAGAAAAGAGACGCGACCATTTATAGTAGTTCGACAAAGTAAGGCCTACGTCCACTTTAAAATTTTATTGCTGATTTACAACTTGAGGGAGAAGTTCATGTGACTCGGTACTTAGAATTTCAGAGTTATAAGAATATAGAGTAGAGAAGAGTTAGGGCCAAAAGATCCTAAAAATAAGCTCTACCTTCCAATTTATAGACGTAGAGAGCCTAAAATCTCACACCAAATATCTTCTAGCCATTAGCATGATTTAGATCAGTTCTTCCAAAAAAGTAGGCCCCACGTCATCAGTAACCAGGAGTTGTCAGTTGTGAGTGTCATTTAGGAGTCATCGTTTGGGAGTACTCATTTTGGGACATTTTGGGAGTTGTCATTTGAGAGTCGTATTAAAACAATAAAACAACTTTGGAATTAGGCTTTGGGCATTATGTTAGGTATGTAGGTAGGAGATAAGGTCCACCAAAGCTATATTTTGGAGTCGGTACTGATCCCTAGGTAGGAGTTGGTACCAATCCCTAACTTGGGGAATCACATTATTGTGTAATTTTGATTTAGGTTGTTTTGGATTAAGTTGAAACTTCTTGGAATCTGACCCAAGGTTTGACCTGAAGATTTTCTGATGTTTTCGTGTTCCCTTCGCCTGCTTGGAGTTAAACTTAAGATTTTTATGTGTCCGACTCAAGTCCTGGCATAAATTTGCTTGCTGGGAGTTAGACCTGAGTTCTCCCATATCTGACTCGAGTTTTCGGGACTTGGTACCGGTCCTCGGAGTGGGGGTCAGTACCAACTCCTAACTTGGAGTTTTTGCATGAGTTGCTCTGGGTCGTGCTTGGAGTTTTTTCAAAACTGTCCTACTTCGAGTTGGATCTGAGGATTTTGTAGGCTTGCTTCGAGTCAATCCTTCCAAAAACTTGAACTTCCAAATTTTCAAAAAAAATTTCTCCTTTTTTGACATTTCTCTTTTTTTGCCTTTTTTATGATATTGCAAAAGTTCTTGGGTCCTTTGCCCTTTGCTCGGCCAAATCGATTGCTTAAGTCTATTCAAACACTGCTCGGTAAAAAGGCCGGATAACGCCGGGTAAGTCAATTTCATTATTTCCCCTGGTCATTAGCAAATTTCCTATCATGCAATGCATGTTACCTTGTAATTGCAAATACCTAGGGGTAGGCGCGGGTCGGTTTGGTGCAGTTTGGAGTCCAAACCTCTTCCACACCACATTAAACGGTTAATCAAAAATACAAACCATTATACCAATCTTTTGAACGGTTCGGTTTCGGTTCGGTTTGAATGTAATACGGTTCGGTTTCGGTCCGATCCGGTTTGAACCCACATTAAATATGAAATAAAAGAATTACTTCCATCAATAATCAATTTACAAAGGCAACCGTGCGAAACTTTTACACTTAAAGGTTAAAACACACAATGTTATACTGAAATGAAAGATTAGTTCTTAATTGTATGAATATTTCAATTTGACATTTACATACAAGTGAGATTTTTTTGGTAGATTAACCAAACATCAACATTAATAAATGCATAATCATTAAGGAAAATGACTAGAATAAGATTATAATTAGCATTTATTCATAAAAAATTGAGATGAAAAATATTATAGCAAAACTATAACTTCTTCCTTTATGTCAGCGATTATTATTAATCACAACAACGTACGCTAAAATTGGAATGTACATCGTTAGAATCTAAAATAAGATAGGAGTTGCTTATAATTTTTATCATAAGATTACTAATATAAATTTTTGGTTCGGTCCGGTTTAATATGGTAGGTTCAATCGTTCAAACCGCAACCGAACCGTATCGATGCAGGTTGGTCCGGTTTAAGGTATCAGCTTTGGTTAGAAAATTTGGTGTTTCCGCACCGCTTTTGCGGTCCGGTGCGAACGGTTTCCGTATAGCGGTGCGGTTTATGCCCACCCCTACAAATACCCATGTATTTGCAACTTTCAGCCTATTGTGAAATGTTTTGTGGGCTGTCAAAAAGCAGTAACGTGATATAAATTATCGTGATTTCTCTTGTAACCTCAACTCACGTGCTTCTTGTCCCATTATTCACACAAGTGTGCATGGCACTTTTCGTCATTGCCATGTTGAACTTAAGCTGTAGCACAATTACGTGATTTCTTCTCAAATTGCAGTTGCGAACCCAAGTCCACCCTCTTCCAAGTTATCCCATCTCTGACATCTAAAGGTACTACACCCCTAAGGATCTCAGCTAACCTCAACTTCTTTGTCGTACCAACCGATGGTATGAATCTAACCTTCAACCCAAATTTGGCAAGAGATTTAGATACTAACAGAGTCAGTTCTCAAATAATTCTGGCTTCGCCGATGTTAATCCTCATTTTTGAATCCACAAATAAAGGGTCATGTAGAATGAAACTCATACCATTAGTGTTTGAGTTTTCCTGATAATTAGACTGCTAGCAACATGGTGGTTTTTCCCCATAAAGTCGGTCGTCGACGTCGTTCAGGCAAGCACGTCAGTGTTGAGTAAAAACAAATCTACTTCGTCGTAAGTTGAGAAATTGTTTCCACTCGAACGGACATTTGATTATACACTTATGAACTCTATTTCATCACTGTAAATACACATCGGGACTATGAAATTGAAGAATGTGATTACCAGATCCCTTGAGATCGAAATTAATAGACACCCGATTATAAATCATTGATTCTCTAAAGCATTGAACCAACAACAATTGTTTTAGGGATTATACCTAAACTCGTATTGGAAGATGAGTTATTCTAGGCTTGGTAGATCCAAAATTCAAATTATCGATTACAGGGAATCTTTGGCGTTTGATTCTGCAGTAGAGAAACATTTTCGCCCTTGCATAGGATATCTCCAGTGGTTCAATTACTTACTGCACTGAATTTGATAAAAAAAATCTCCAGTCGTCAAATTAAAAGCATGAATTCAGCTGAAAGTTCAGGCTCCAATTCAGAATGGACTTGGGCATCCATTTTATGGACGCCAGAGAAATGGACGTCAGGGCTTGGGCGCCCATTAAATGGACATCCAAGCCCCACCCCATTCATTTTCCCCCTTCTCCGATATAGACCGTCTTATTCCGACTTGCAACGACTATAAACAACCGTATTTTGAACTCCAACGGATATAAACGGTCATATTTTGACCACAACAGATATAAACGGTCATATTTAAAATTACAACGGCTATAAACGGTCATATTTACGACATATATCAGACTATTTTTCAGATTGTAGTACACATCTCTTCTTCTATTACAATTATATTCTCAATTCCATAATATTGAAAGTATATCTCATCCGTTTCATTCATACACCAAAGCGATGAATATGGATAGCTGAGATTTTGATTCTCACCCCTTTCAAACGTTCATCCCTAGACCGCTCCCCCTTTATCCTTCCATTCTTCTACTCCATGACCTGGCAATGAAGATAAGGATTTGTGTTATATTTATTGCCATTTTTCTAACGACTCGGTAAAGGGGAATGACCAAAGTGGAGAAGCGTTTTGGGCAAAAGTCATGAATGCGTACAATAAAAAGCATGTTGAAAAGACGAGGTCAATGTCTGCAATCACAGGTCATTTTGGGAAGATTAATCGACAAACACAATTCTACGAGTCGCAAATTCACAAAATAAGAACAACAAATCCAAGTGGAGTGGGTGGCGAAGCTGAATTGGTAGCGTTTTGAAAAGTATCAATTTTAATTTATATTCATTTTTGATCACTTTGTTAATATATCATTTTTTGTTTCCGTTTTTTAGAAGAGAATGTCGAATGATCAATTCTTGAAATTATTTCCAAAAGAAAATGGTACAAAGAAACCCTACTACTATCAATTTGCAAACTGCTATGACTTGCTTGTTAGTCAACAAAAATGGAACTCAAACACCGCAAAAAGCTTAAGAGATGTCTAGACTTTCAAGCATGCCAGGCCAGCCTTTGCTTTCATGCATTTTACGCAAGCGCGTTACATCTGCCTCATTTGGAGAATGAAGATATTCAGTCCCATAAATGTCCACAACTGACTGACAGAAGTGATCTAGGTTTTCCAATGTCGTACTCTCTGCAATACGATATGCGTCGTCAAGGGCATCGACGGGTGTACCATATGCTAACATCCTCAAAGCCGCGGTCATTTTTTGATGTCCACTCAAACCTTATTTTTTTACAGCGTCCTGCTTGTAAAAAATAATAATTATTATTCTGCTGATTACTTTCGATAATTCTTAAAAACAATGGACGACTCATTCTGAATCGTTGTCTACACATCTCTGGACCGTAAGTTGGATCATAGGCAAAGTAATTTTGCATAAGTGTTTTTTGAAATGCTTCCTGGTTACGGTTGATGTATTTCCGACCCACAACTGAAGCGCCGTGTTTTCCATAAGTTGAACCGTATGCTTCACGGTATATCTCCATCAGTTCCTCCTCCTCTTGTTGATGTGCTAACACATACGCTTCTTCTTTAGAGTCACTGTTGCATAGCAATATAGCTTTTAGTAAATTTTCAGACATTGTTTGATATTTGAGGACAGTTATATGACATTTGAATGTTTTGTTAGACTTAATTGTGGTGAACAAGTATGAGATCCATATGATTATATATAGGACTAATTTTTGAGTGGAGAGAAGGTGGCTCAGTGTGCGGTCAAATCACGTACTGTAGCCATGCTCATTTGCCGGTCAAGATTCCCTGCTTTGTTGAGTGGAGAGAAGGCGGCTCAGTGTGCAATCAAATCACGTACTGTAGTCACGTTCATTTGCCTGTCAAGATTCCCTGCTTTGTTGAATGGAGACAAGGTGGCTCAATGTGTGGTCAAATCACATACTGTAGCCACGTTCATTTGCCGGTCAAGATTCCCTGCTTTGTTGCGTGCGGAGAAGGTGGCTCAATGTGCGGTCAGATCACGTACTGTAGCCACATTCATTTGCCGGTCAAGATTTCCTGCTTTGTTGAGTGGAGACAAGATGGCTCGGTGTGTGGTCAAATCACTAAGCCACGTTCATTTGCCGGTCAAGATTCCCAGCTTTGTTGAGTGGAGACAGGGTTGCTCGGTGTGCGGTCAAATCACGTACTGTACATTTGCCGGCAAAGATTCCCTGTTTTGTTGAGTGGAAATAAGGAACATCCATTATTTAAATTCACAAATCATTATCTGTTTAAATCATTTAAAAACTTAACATTATTAAACTGCATTGTCCAACATGACATTTACGTCTCATGAATTGAAGTTGCTTATGCAGTACTACATACAAACCGATGAGATGTGCGACAATTAGAAGTTAATGGTAATTCATTTTTGGGACACTCTGGCTGAACTTTACAACAATGACGTGGGCCCTCAAGTCAAACGTACGGCTCAAGAGGTCAGGACTACATCTGAAACTTTACTAGGGCATGCACGCGTTACACAAAGATTATTAATGAGGTAATATCGAAAAATGTGTTCGAGACTACACGTTCGACTTATAACGGTCGATGCAATTTAAAATACCACACTCCGTTCATTGGCCATGATGTGTACGTCATACGCCAAAATTGGCTTGAAAGATTTGGATGGCCTTAAGATAACAGTATTACTAGTTGGTTATGTAATGGTCGTTAATGTATAGTGAGCTTTCTGAATTGTCTTTTCAAATAATAATGTCTGTTATTGTCAGATCAAAAAGTAGTGGTAGCACATAAATTAAATAGACCTGTTTGTTTATATAAGCGCTTTCTGATTTACTTATTCATCATTCATAATCATCTTCTTCCTCACTCACAACAATAAATTCTTCATCGCAATGCCTTCTTGGCCTTCTTCTATCGATTCAGATGCAGGTTACGTGCCTACGAAAAGTCCACATACTGACGAGGATTGGCTTATCAATTATTAAGAAGAACACTATGAAGATGTCCGCGGTCAGTTTAATAATCTTGAGCAGTTGAGACTTGAGGAAGTGGTTGAACCACCATACGAACAACATGTTGTTCGTCATGCATATGAACAACCTGAGAACCAGGTTCAAGTAGTTCAACCTCCCACTGAGCAAGAAGTTGAATTATACCCAATTTTTTGTCAGTGCGGGTATGGAGTTGAAGTTGTAGTACGTGCGGATGGATAAAATATTGGTCGTCAAATCCAACTATGTCAATTCTGCCCGAATGGTTGCAATTACGCGGAATGGTTGGATGATCCTTTATGTCTAAGGGGCATAACCTATGCAAACAAACTAGAACAGAAGATAAGATATCTTAGACTTTCTTTACAGGAGTTGCAGTTTAATCGTCACGTCTAGTTTCTTCATATTTGTGTTCTATTATTACCGTGTCGTTATTTATCAGTGTTCTATGTTCGTATATCTTCAATTCTAATGTCATTAGTAGTTTCTTTATGTTTATATGTCACTAGTTGGTGCTTATAGGTTAATATAGCAATTGTAATAGGTTTAGCAAATTAATTTACATCAGCGTATTCAAACATATAAAATTCACAGTATACACAAACATATAGAATTCACAGTATACTCGAACATTATTATCCTAAATCCAAGAAAGTGAAATTATAAAAACATAAAGAGTACACAGTGTACACAAACAATGACATAAGTACATAAGCTATAGGAACTGCAACATATAATAAAACATCCACTGTGCATAAACTAAAAGGTATACAACTAAAGGGATGCAACGACGTCGTCGTCAGCATCATCACCATCATCACCATCATCCCCATCACCATCATCATCATCTTCGTCGTTGTCATCATCATCCCCATCACCATCATCTCCATCATCATCATCGTCATCCCCGTCACCATCCTCTCCCTCGTCCTCATCATCCCCATCTTTCTCATCTAAACCACCAGAATCATACCCACTGGGACCAGCATCACCTTCGCCTTGTGATCCGAAAGGCTCAAATACATCATGTCTAGCTGATAGCTGATCAATCTACGCCTCTAGCATCTGTGTTGCTGCATGTACGTATCATGCATGGTGTGTGTATGTGCAAGAGTCATATCGCGAAACACACTAAGTGAAACTCTGCCCTGGTCCAATCTAGCAGCATACTACATAAATATGATATTTGACATAGTAAGAAACTAAGCATAAAATAAAGGGAAAATGGAAATAAACAACAAACGTACCTCATACGAAGGATATAACCCGACCGAAGGCACACCAGGATAGTCGGGGTGATCTGGAAAGATTAAAGGCTACTCAATCAAAGTACATATCACGTCATATGCTCTAAAAGTAGTATCAGGCTCCAACTGCATGGGAGTCTGGGAGAACTGTGACAGAATCGGGTCAAATGGAACCTGAGGTACCTGAACTCTACCGGATGCCAAGTGAGGTTCTATATGATCAGAGTTGACCCCACGAACATAATCTGGTACGATAAATCTACAGGGCGCTACTCTAGCCCAATAAGCATCGTAATCTCCATCGATGGAGAAAGTACTACTATCCACCAACCCAGCCTATCATAGAGCATCTAAGTACTGATCATCAATCACCCTATGTCTACCAAACATGTCCTCACAAGATAAAGGATCATATATACGACCATCACCCGTAATCTGATAAGCACGCCTCTCTCTCAAATACCACATAGGCATAAATGTAGGTGTATGCAAAGCAACACTACATCTTGATAGTGAATACGCAACCATTAAGGGATGGTCGTCGACCATAAGACCTGCATCTGCTAGATAAGTCCAATGTGAGGCTCAAGGAGTCCGAATGATGTTACCTCGACTACACATATCAAGTTGTGACCTAGCCTCCATCAAGTCATGCCTTACACCTAAGGGAACATGGTGTACGTACTGCATAGTCTCCCATCATCTCATCCTAGGGAAGTACTGCTCAGCAGCCTGACTAGCCATGTCCTGGATGTGGGGATGCATGTTTGCCGTGTACTCATAGTACCATAACGGCAAAATATACCAAAATTCATGTATTTGCTTGACATCGCCAAACGCAAATGAATCTAGAGCGGTATAAAGGGTGCCTAATATCGCTGTGCCCCAATCAATAGTATGTAGCTGGTCTATCTGGCAAGAGATGCTAAATAGCCTAGTCTAAATGCACCTTTTTGGTTCGAAAAAAAGGTCGAACCAAACAAGTATGGCAGAATTGCTCTAGTAACTACATCCATCATATCGGCTCTAGCTATATAAGTGGTGATGTACTACTGCAGGTAAGTCAACTTAACAGAACCACTAGTGACGCAGGTAACATCTATCAGTGGTAGCAAAACAGTAAATAGATTGGGGGACTCGTATAAATCATCAAATGGAAATGGTCGAAGACCATTTCGTCCAATCTCAACGCCAGTGAACATGTAGAAATCAACTGGGGTGATACCAAGCTCAAAATTTGAAAAATGAAACGTATGCATGATGGGCCACCACCTCTCAGCTAATGCCTGAATGAGAGGTCGTTCAAAGGATTGAACATGACTAATCAACAAAAAAGACCAAAAGGGCTAGCCTATATCCTCTCAATAATAGGACCGGCAAGAGTCATAAAACTGGGTAATGCACTTAGCCCAACTACCCCGACAATGAATGTAATGGTCCTATAGATAATTTATGAATTAATAATTTTTGATAGAGTAACAGTTATTTAATATGATTATGTGATGTACATATAAAAATAACTAGATATATTTATGTGCAATTTTTACTTGTACGGTCGTCAAAGCGGTTTTGACTCTATGTCGATAACCATCTGGAAGATCGTGTAGTACACATAAGTCGTCTGGTGAAACTCCAAGTGGCGGCGGAACGTGTAACGGTCCAGCTTGCTCCACTGAATGTCTGTGAACCATTCTCTGGGTGATTTTGGTTGGACGCGGTGGCATTTCGTTTAGCTTTTCTAATTTAGAAAAAATGAAAATGAAAATGTAGTGGAATATGTGGAGGGGAGGAGAGGAAATGGGTTTATGTAGAGGGAGAGGGGCTGGCGCCCATTTAATGGGCACCTGCCATTCAGGCGCCCATTAAATGGGCGCCTGGCCCTTGGGTGCCCACCTCCCATTCATGGCTGAATATTCAACCCACTGAATATTCAGCCCTGAATCCACTAGAGTTGACCTTACAATCGAACGTTGATTTCCAAATCTCCAAATTTATAATTATATACATGTTTTTTATATTACGTACATAATATGTCAAATCTATTTATCTTTCACACGCACTCTCCCTCTTTTGGTCATTTTATGTAAGTAATAATTGGTGTAATATAAAATCACTTATTCACGTATTTTAGAATACAATTAAGTAATGTATATATAGATTATAATATATGATTTGAGTGTGATTTTAGTTAGGAATTTACAAGGGAGGAAGGCAGAAGGACTTTCCTTTTTCTTTTAGATAATAATTTGGTATTTCCTTAACAAAAGAAAAGAATTTGAACTTTGTTCCATTGACCGGTCTTCGATTATTACTTATCTAAACTTAATTTATATGGAAATATTTATGTTATATGCACATATAAATGTCTAAACTCTATACACACACATATGGAAAGGTACCATAAATATCTATATACAAACATTATACACACATTATAGCCTATTCAAACATATATATATATATATATATATATTAAGGCACTTATATTTATCCAAATCTTGAAATTATACTTGAAATTATCCTTCAAGATAAAATTTAGGAATTAAATTCTCGATAAATTCCAAACTATTTAGAGATAAATAAATGCACATATACAATATATATATATATATATATATCCATTCAAATTTGAAATCATATATCAGCATATGTTATAAATCCAGTCTTATTTTAGAAATTCAAATCAATTAAATTCACTAAAACAAAACTGTGGCAAGACTACAGAACAGTCTCTTCACTTTGAAACTCGAAAATGAATGTCGATGATGCTGCAGTCATCACCGAAATTATTTTCCAACGACAAAGAGAAGAGCATAAATTTTATACTTTAAAATTCTTTAGAAACAAATTTCTATTCGAAAGTACTTAAATAGTATATCCTTTAAAACTTTAAATACAAGGTTTGAAATCTATCAGAAATTAAATTCTCAAATTCTTGTTTTAAATTCATTTTAATTTTCCCAATAAATTTATAACCATGTTTATAGATTAATTATTTATATATGAAACAAAAGATAATGATATATCTAAAATCAAATATTATTTCTCAACAACCAATTCAATAAAAGCCAGAAAAAGATTTATAATATAGTTATAAAACCTATTTGAAAAGCATATTGTGTCCGTTTGCTCTGTTCAAGTGTTTTGGAAATCTTATCGATAGCGTTGATCAGACGAATCGATCAGAAACCCATATCAACATCAACAACTCAAACAACACAATATGTAAAACATTTAAATATTAGTTTACAAGTACACTTCATGAATGATTTGAAGATAAGTTGGAAATAAAGATGAGATGATTAAATAACAGAATAGGAAGATGGATAAGCTTATATAAATCGCGGGCAACCTTAACCTGGTCAACCGTGACTTAAAGAATAAGATCGATGTGGATTTCTGGGGTAAATCGACATTCGATCTCAAGAGATAGAGTTTGGGATAATAAGAGATACTAGCATCTAAAACGAGGATATAAAATCTCTGGTGAATCAATGCTATTGTAAAGGAGTTTCCCCCTTTACAAATCAATTTGAGATTGGTGGGACCGCCGACTCATTATAAAGATCATTTGAAGTAGAGTTATGCGATATTCCAGAATCAAAAGAAGACGAATAGTGAGGGACACAAGTGGATTTCGGAACCGCAAGGAGCATTCCAAAATTCATTGGAATCGAGTCAAAAAGGAAGGGATTCAAACTCGAATGAAAGTTATTCTGTAAATACATTTACCATACATGTTGAGTTTTGCCTAGAGCAACCAAAGCTCTGATACCAAATGTAACGACCTGATATTTGCAACCATTCGCATCTGCACATGTCGGACTTGAATTGCTCAAAATACCGCATTGTAAATAAAATTTGGCAAATCGTAGAATATACAGTAAATTAATAATCACAGATCACAGACACAGAGTAAATAATAATGCAGCGGAAGCAAAAAAGATAGTAGTTTATGAGGCTACTATATATATATAAGATACATCAGCGTTAAACAAGATCCAATAGAAGATTAACAAGATACATCAGGTACAAATCAGAATACATCACTGGAAACACTAGATACATGAAGCAAAGATAGATGGTTGGATCTTCAAGAAAAGCTCCAACTCCGAAGGTGGGTCTTGAATGCTGAATCACTCAGTCTGACTCGAGCGTAAAGCAAAAACACAAAAAACTCGAGTCAGGACATAAATACTTATGAACTGTAAATCAACTCAAGTGAACAGTAACAAAATGCATCAGTAACTTAAAGGATGCTTGGGACCGCCCGTCCTCTAAGTATCCGTTAAACTATTTACTATGTAGTAATATTGTACTATTATAATAATGTTTACAGTAAAATAAACTTACTTTTAAACAACGTTGAAGGGTTACCCATATAGCCCCCAACACATAATAGTCCCAGTAGTCCATCAGTATCAGCATATCTCCAGATCGGAAGACTACCCTAAATACTCCATGGGCTACGACAGAAAAACAAACTCATAGTAAGTCTCGCTATGGTAGGTGACACGACACACAAGGCATTGCCAGGGTAGATATACCAATTACGCACACGGGCTGGTGGTAACGTAGCAGCCACATACGCCCACCTCGGTACACACTCCCAAATCAAAATCAGAGGATGACCATCAAATCAACCACAAGTAAGAGTATAGTATTGAGGAAATGTGTCCGATCGGAGGAATGACCTCACTTGGCCCGAGATCGCTCCTGTTTTAGCTACCTTATGCCAACTCACGGGAGTTGGGCCCACGTAATATACCTCAAGAACGATGCCACTATCCTACTTTTCTGGAATCTCCACTGCGTACATGGTTGTTAAAGTGGTTTTTGGAGTTGGCAGAGAGTATGACAATTTTCGATCTCGGTCTCTTTAACAACCAAACGTTATTATAATGCCATGGTCATTTCAAAATAGTACATATTTCAAAAATCAAATCATTTCATTTCAAAACTATATTCCTTCCAAAATAGTTTATCATTTCCATCTCAAACATATATTCACCTTTCAAAATAATAATACTTTCAAAGTTATAACTCTTTCGAAACCAAAATACTTGAAATCATTACATTTTGAAAATCATAACATTTCGAAATCATACACTTGAAATCATGAAACATTCCTTTAATTCTTTACATTTTAAAAATTTATTCAATTGAACAAAATTTTCAAATTTCTAATTTAATTCAATTCAAACCATCAGTCTAAAGCTTTAAATATACCATATTTCAAAACTAAATTTTATAATTTTATATATCTCAAATTTAACTTCATTATTACATAGTTTTAAAATGTTCATTTCATAAATCTAATATCATTTAAATAAACCAGAATTACAAGTAAACCAAATATACTTTCATATTAATATAAACTTCAAATATTCATTTATCAAATAGATCAAAATCAAATATCATTCCAAATTCACCTTCTTTATCAAATAAAGATTATAGCATTCAAAACCATTTCAAAATCATTAAAATATCATATCCTTCAAAACCTCATTATCAAATCATTATTTGAATTCAGTTTCAAATATTCAAATCTAAATATCATTTAAAAATCAAATATGTCATTCATTTATTATTTCAAATATCATTATAAAATACATTTCAAAATTCCATTCAAAGATTCATTTATCTCATTACATTTCATTCCATTTAACACATAGCCATGTAAACCATATTTAAATTCAAATTCAATTCAAATTCCTTAAAAATTCAAATTTAAATAATAAAATATATTCAAAACTCCTTAAATTTCACAAATAATCAATTCCAAAAGTTAAATCATTTAACATTTTAAAATATAACAGTGTTAAAATCTATAATATTTCAAACATTGTTAAAATATAGCAAGACATCATTTATAAAGTGCTATTATAGCTTAAAATTTCCAAAATAGTTTAGTTTAGGAACAACGACATTTACAAAATGTTGTAATATATATTTAATTATTTCAACATAGTTAAATTCAAAAACAACAGCATTTAAAAATGCCGTCATAAGACTACAACATTTTGGAAATGCTATTAATAAAATTCCAGATTTTATTTCAAATATTCAAAAACAATAAAACTTCAATTTAAGCAAATTTTAAACTTATAAATCATATTTTTAGGCTTCTAAACTTTCACATTTAAATCAATTTAGCATATGATTCATCGCAATTTTTTTTTACAATTAAATATCTAATTTAAAACTCAATTTATTAGTTAAGTCAAAATTCACTGTTTTCTTAACTTATATATTTAATAAAAATTAACTATTTATTCCAAATATCATTTCAAAACTTGAAATTAAATTTCCATTATTTACTTACATTTTAAAAATAAAATTTAAAGTCAAGAAATCATATTCACTTCAAATTCACATATTTGAATTCAAAAATTCAAAACTTAATATTCAGCTTTCTTAAAACCATAAAATATATATTTTTAAATCAAATTTTGTACTTAAAAAAATACATATATTAATAAAAATATTTTAAAAATATACCGCGGGGTCTGTATAATTTTCTAACATAGGTCAAGTGATATGGATATATATCATTTCAATCCGTAGTTTAAAAAGAAATCCCGAGTTCTATCATTTCAAACCCGCAATCCCAAGTAAATAAAAATAAATAAAAATCACTAGGGCCTATCATTTCAGCCCATAATGATTTTTTCCTATTCTAATGTCCATTCGGGTATGTATCATTTCAACCCATAGTGATTCTATTCTAATAGGGAACTTGCAGTGTGAATATATGCATAAACAATACAAACAATTATACTAACATGTAAATGTCACAATATACTATCATATTTCAGATGTCAGGTGATAATTAACAAGGTTAACATGGTAATAACGTGGCATAGCATATCATGAAATCATCATTAACTTGCATAAACATTTTTAATAACTAAACACTTGTCATCAATTCACTATTTCATAAGTAAAATGTCAGAGTGAGAAAGACTCACATTTTCAAGCTAGAGTTAGCAAATCAAACAACATGAATGAATTCCAAAAAAGCACGATATGGCATGACACAGCACGACAATGGATTCAAGAGAGAAAGAGCCAATTTGATCTTGTAAACAACACCCAAACAAGACAAAACAACACATGAATATACAACACCAAACAATATTGGACAAATTGAAAAAATGAAAGCAATAAAGACAAGACAGCTTAACCTTGCCTTAACCACTCCAATGCTCGACCATAGGGGATCTTTTGCTCGGCCATAGTTGTGTGTTTGGGTTAGGCATAGGTCAATATGTCTCGGCTAATAAGGAAATGAAGGGTAGTTTTGATAGCATGAAACATATACAAGGTCAAAGCAACATAGTAGGGTTTTGGTCACATTTCTTGGCTCCGCCATGGCAAGTGGTGGCTCAGCCTTGCCAGTACAGTTCTGGACATGATCAGGTGGTGGTTGGAGATGGGGCTAGAGTTGGTGGAGTGGCTGGTGGTGGTGGCAAAGGGGGTGGCCAAAGTGATGTATGGAGGGGTGGGTGAAGTATGTGGCTCTAGGCATTGTTTTGGTGAAGCTTTGCAAAGTTTTTGTGGTGATGGCTTCAATTGGAGGTCACAGCCTATCATGATCAGAGGAGGGAAAGTGGTTGCTGCTGTAGATGGAGGGGGTGATGGTCGAAGGAGATGATGGTGTAGTGGCCTAGCGAAACTCAAGAAAGAACGAAGGCAAAATCAATAGAAAATAAGAAGAAAATGAGAAGGAAAAAGTAAGAAGATGAAGCCATTACTTACCACCATTTTTTTTGGTCGTGAGAATGAAAGTGAGAAGAAAGATTTCACATGAATGAAGGTGGGAAAACAAACGGCTAGCATAGAAAAGTGTACGGTCAAACAAATGAAAGGTCAAAAGAAGGTGTAAAGCCAAAGGTAAGTGAAAAGTCACATGCAAATGAAAGGTTTTTGTCTCTTTAAATTTCCTTTCCTTTTAAATTAAAATAAACTAATAAAATTTCAGCAAATAAAAATAAAAAGATGAATAAAATAAAGTGAAAAATAAAAAAAAAAATAATTTAAGGAAAAATAGAAAATAAATAAGAAAATAGCTTAATAATTGAAACTAGCATTTAAAAATTGTAAACAATGTACAATTAACATTTAAAAATTATAACTATGCTTTTAAAATGTTTTGAAAATATGCATAACATGTCATGTTACACATACTAGAACATGATTTGGCACACAAAAATATTATTTATATAAATTAAAATAAATCAATTTGTTAAATAAATCAATTTACACACAATATTGTAAAAAGCATAACTTTCACAATATAAATTGGATTTCAACGAAACGAAAAGCAGTATTCTTGAAATTTTATTTATTTTCATAACAAAAGATAAAATTAAAAATTCAAATATTTAAATTTTAAATTTAAAAGTCAAAGTTTGACTAAATTGACCAAAATTCACATTTCTGGAAAATATTCAATTTATTCATGTTTGAAACTATGATTCACATAAAAATCAAAATTTATATTTAAAATAACAAAATTTATCCATTTTAATAAATTAAATAAAATTTTTAAATCATCAATTTCAAATTTAAAATAATTAAAATATATAATTTAAAATAATCAAAAATACAGGGTTGTTACAAAAGTTGGCCATACCAAGACAAGACAGCTTCAGAATTGGGCAACTGAGGTAGGAGACAAGCCGAGGACTTTGCTAAAGAATGGATGATGCAGCTATCTGGGTGGATCAAGGTACGGCCAAGGCATGTAGCTTGGGTTGCTGGTCTAGGTTAAATACCAAGACACCATTTGTCCTGGTCCGTTGAATAAGTCGCGGGCTTCACATGGCTCGTGTCGTACTAGAGTTGGACGAGTTGTTTTTACAGTGGAGGCCTTGTGCTTGGAGAAGAATATTGGCCTAGCAAAATATGTGAGACAATGGTTTATGACAACTGAATCAGGTGGGCCAAGATGCTGATAATCGGAACCGCGTAGGCTAGGACACATGCTAAGATGCAGCGTGGCCCATATTACGTGAGAAAATTAAGTAACATTTTCCCTATATTTGTGCCTCTAAGTAGGGGAAACTTGTCATTCACTCATTTAATACTGCAGATATTCAATTGGAAGTGGTGGTTACTTCCCCGATTCACTACAGAAACAATTAAGTGGTTGATTTGACAGACTCACTGATGAAAACGTAGACGGTTCAGATGTTCTCCTACCTCTCAAATCTAACTATTTAGATCGAATATTGCTATCTGTGAACAACCCTCTTCTTTTCTTTTTCACTCTTTACTAAACATCACAAACTATCACCATTTGAGGATAATTTTAAGCTTTCAACTCTTTTCATCTTCAACGAACTATCTCAAGCTTTAAATAGTGGGTATCTCTATCACTGATGTGGATTTCATTTTTTACTTCGATGCCACATTGTATTTTGATTTGAAACAGATGTGAGTTTTTTTTTGCTATAGGCTTTTCCTTTTCCACTGTTGCATTTACTTTGTTTGTCTGAATATCACCGCTATTCTTATAAATTTTTACTTAGTATGGCATTGACGATCGCCTCAATGAAATCAACATCAATCAATCAATCTCGAACATTTAAAAAAACTTACACCAGTGTCAATATTACTAAACCGACCCTCGCTAGAGTCGAAAGATGCTTTATTTGTCCTTGGCCCGACATTATGACTTAAGTAAAGAACAAATAGTAGTCACGAGCCACATAGCCCACTTAAACATAGGCTAGGATTAGAATGGGGTTTAGTTGATTGCCATGAGTTTAAGTAACTTCCGAATCGTCATGCTAGTTTGGTAATAAGGTTTATTGTTGATTACAAATGACTATCGCAACTTCCACAAGCGAGCAATCTTAATGCTGTTATGTCCAAGGTCCGAGAGAACCGTGTTGATCTTATGTATGTATGGCTGAGCACACTTGCTAGGAGATAAGCCTTTTTATCGTGTGAATGCAGACAAATTCAACCAACCCCCAGTGGGCTACATCGCTTAGTCACATGCATACATGTAGAGCAGGGTGTCGCTCCCTCTCCACTCCTTCTCTGTCGATATTCTCAACTCTTACCACCTAGTGCTTGCAAAATTCTCTCCCAACAGCTACAACCTCCTACTGGATTATTCATTATGTGTCATGACCTAGGCATCCATGAGCCTGACCTATCCTTTGTCATATTGGTTTTTAGATTGCACAAGATGGCCAAGATCCATTGGACACTATTATCATCTTTAGTGGCCAATAAGCCTCCTCACTTCTTCAACCTCCTAGTAAAAATACATCAGCCTATTATTTATTTGTGTTTGTCATTGTTAACCCAACACTCACGATGCGGACCTTCCAATCCCCATGTGGCATATTCCTTGGATCTCTTATCCATTTAACTTTGACTGGCTTGTTGTTGATATCCACTTATTCTTTTGTTGTAGTGGCTCCTACCAGTATTGGTTCTGATGTGCCAGTTTATGAAGAATATCTTCGTTAGATAAGGAAGAAACCCAATAATGCTATGAACTTAGCTTTAATTTTGATTGATGAGAATCCTCACCGGTGGGATTGTTTGGGCTGAAAGAAACTATGAGAGGAGGGGAAGCAATAGCTCGGTCCCTTAATTGTTAGGCAAATAGGGGTCTCGAGGTCATGATTAGTGAGCCGGTTCTGGGGTCGATGGTGGATATTAAGACCAGGAGGCTACTATGTCAGATTTTGGTCGCAATGGTGAGTGGAAGGCCTATGTCCGACACTTATGGTGTAAGTGATGGTCCCATACCACATGGTCCTCGAGTTATTCTAGCACTTCTGAGACCCCGAGGCGAAGAGGACGAGCAGGTGGGCACAAGAGCTAGATGTACCAATGAGCATGGGGTTCTCCTCCAAGATCCCTCTAGCTTGTGGATCTCCAATTTAAGCAACATACACCATTCCCTTGGCTTTCTAACTTTCGATTGGGTATGATCTGACAATAACAACATGAGGCCTCCTTACCCGCCTTTGATTAGAGGGCAGCCTTAGGATCGATTTGATAATAGTTTTAATTTATGTAGAATTGTCTTTACTTTCTTTTAAGTGTTGCTAACCCTTATTATTTTTACAGTGGTCTGTTTAGACTTCTCATAAATGATGGATAGGGTCAGCTCTAGGAGGACTTCACAACAAACTACCTCGACTTCTTAATCCGATCACTATAGAGGTGCATCTCCCCATTGACTAACCTCACATTATTGCAAGAGCCTTCGCAGTTATCGTATGCCAAGCAAGGGGCGATGTGGGCGCACATAGGGTTATTAATGGGTACTCAAAAATTTGAAATTCGTCTATATTCGTATTTGAAATATGAAAAATTATCCAATATTTGAAAAATGGATATGGATGTGGATATGGCCACATTTACATTCAATAATTATTCATTGGTTTTTATCAAGGTTATAATAATTTTTCTATGTATTTTAGTACATAAAATGAATGCAATTTTCTTTTTTTAAGTAAAATTCTTAATATGTATATAAAAATTAATATTTTGTGCTTAAAATTATTTTTCTTGCATATATATATATTTAATATTAATATGGATTTATATTAAATCAAAAGCTCTATTATTATTTTACATTTATTAGTTGTGAACTAGTCGAATAATATCCGGTAACTATCTGCATCCATGAATGTAGATATCTGATATCCAAAAATGATTTTGGATACAAATATGGATATGGAATTATCAAATCTATATCTGATTATTTATAAGATTATGCATAGAGTGGCCGTATTTAAGAGGCCCTACATGGAGGAGATAGAGAGCTCAGGAGGTTGTTTGAAGTCTAAATTTTCAAGGAATGCAGACGTTTTTGGGTCCTTTCAGGAGTACTCTTTTTGGGGTTATAGGACCAACCACTCTAAGGATGGTCATAGAGAGGCTGAGGTGAGCCTATAAATTCTCTATAATCATTGGTCGAGGAAGCCTTGGTGCACAACCTAATGCAAGCTAGCCGAGATCTGGTTTGGGTCCTTACTGTTTTAAGGTTGTGGTGGACGTTTAGTTGAAGGATGCTAATCAGGTGATGGTTCTCAGTCCGTTCTCTCTTTATACACACATACACATAGATATACATATATATCTTTTATTTACACCTAGCTTATTATACATGTTGAACCACGTAGCCTCCCTCATTTGTGGCTGCACACTTTGAGGAAGTGGGTTCAGGACGAGGATGAGGCCGCGGCTCGCCAACAGGAGAAGAGACGTTCCCTTAAGACGAATGGGGCAAGACATATGGTGGAGATGTCTAGGAAAACCATTATTAGAAAGCTAGCAAAGAAGAAGGAGAGTCTTGAATTGGAGCTAAACTGGGTATGGGTAGCTTTAGAGGCCATTCGTAAGAAGGCCAATGAGATAAGTTGGTCACTTCAGTAGCACTCGATTTGTGTGACCCATGAGTTGTTGGCAGCGGCTATGGCGGCCCTATAGTAGGAGTTGAACAGTTGGTTGACAATCATGCCGAAGTTGATTTTTAATGCCAACTTTAATCTTCCTTTTGCTGTAAGTTTTCGCCCCTAGAGGCCTACAATAAGTCCGTCAAGAAGTAGCGGCGGAGTTGGCCACTGTCGAACAGACCCCTCCACTAGTATAAAATCTAGAGTAGATCACCTCTCTGAATGACAATTCTAGTGGACAACATGCCAATGACGCTCTTGTGGTGGAGAACTGGATGGCCTTTCTTTCCTTTCGTACAAGTTTGTAAGTCGCCTTAATCCTAAACTTTTGTAATGAACTTTCATGTAATGAATATTTGTAATTTGACTTGTTTATTTTTGGTATTTACCTTTTGTCTATTTATTGCTTTTATACTCATATTTTACACACATTCCTATCTACCTTATTTGTTTTTATTTGTGATCCCTTTATTTTTTTAATGTTAGGCGACTTGAATAACCCTCGACTATGGTAAGCTAACATATAGACTTGGACATTGTTACCTAGAGATTTGACCAGGGAACTGGGAACTCGGCATTTGCATACCGTTCGGCATCCTAAGCGTTCGACACAACATACTTGGTCGGCTTCTAGGTTTGTTCGGCACAAATGGTTCGTTCGGCATTCAAGTTCGATTGGCTTCCGGGGACGTTCAGCATTCGGCATTGAGAGCCGTTCGGTATTGCATATCGTTCGGCATTAAGTGCCGTTTGGCATGGCAGAGTCGTTCGACATTCCATACTGCTCGGCATCCAGACCTTGTTCGGGACTCAACCCAGTTCGGCATAAATCTCGATCAGCATTCGAGATCGTTCGGCATCCAGAGGTGTTCAGCATTCATGCCTTGTTCGGCATTCGAGATCGGTCGGCATCTAGAGGTGTTTGGCATTCATGCCTTGTTCGACATTCGAGATCGGTCGACATCCAAAGGTGTTCGACATTCATCCAATCTCGAATGGCTTCGATTATTGCTTGGCCTGTACTCTCCACTCAGCACATCACTTCGTTCGGCATGAAGATATCGTTCGGCATTTTGCCGTTCGGCATCTATGGATCGGCACACAGAACTCACTCTTTATGGGCTGAGATATTTAGTTACCAGGCCCACCAGGAAAGTCCAACCCATCTTCGTCTATAAATAGAGAGGCATGGGCACAGTGAAATGGACCATTTTTTGAGAACACCAAAGAGACTCTGCTGCATTCAAGCCTCATTCAAGACTTATCTTTTTTGCTTAGCAATTGTATTTAAGTAATTGATATACGGATTGTATCTGTAATCGATTATCAAGAAAAGAAATAAAGATCTACCTGAAAGTGGATGTAAGAAGTCATGCCGAACCACTATAAATCTGGTGTTCATTTTTTCTGCATTTAAATTTACGTACTGTTTAACTTTACTTTCTTCATTAATCTCTCTGCATAATCTCTCTTAAGGGTGTTAGTGACCAATTCTGGTGCTAACATTTTGGTGCTTTCACTGAGAAATGAACTCAGGACGATAGAATCTACTTTGTAGATACTGGATTGAAAAATTCCCTGAAGGAGATCCAAATCATTCGCAAGACATCTGTTGATCCTACTCAGAGTTACAACCGAAAACTCTATCATGGGAAGACCACGAACTAGATTGGCCTCTCACAATGCAGATGTCAATGAAACTGCTAGTGTACAACAGATAGGACCTAACAATCAACAAGCAATTCAAGGTGTAGGAACCTCCACCCAGAACCAAGCAGAGATCGTTTCCCAAACAGAGTTCAACGACTTGATAAGAGAACTCAGGGAAAGTAGAAGGCAACTTGCTGAGAAGATCCAAGCCAATACTAATCTCATGACTCAGCTTGCCCAGCAGCAGCATCAGAATGCTGGGAGTAATCTTGCTCCTTATTCTTCATCTGATAGCTCGACCTCAGCCGACGAACCTCCTAGGCATAGACGCCGCAAGACAGAAACTACAAGGACAGGTGCCACTGATCGATCCGCCAGGGATCAGGCACGTGAAGAAGCTAGATGCCCGGCACATCAAGACCCAAATCAAGTTGGCCTTCAGGACGCACGTTTGGCTGACGTCAGCAGGCGGGACATCAACCCGCACGGTCCCGTGGAGCAAAACCTAACCTCCCACCTTCCATACAAACTCCAGATTTATCAGCCATGGTCAGGCAGTTGATGAGAGAGAACCAAGGCCTGACCAACAAAGATTGGGGCGTGTCCAGGAGTCATACTCCCTTCATAGATATTATCCTATAGGCTGAGTACCCCAAGAAATTCAATATGCCGACTATCCCAGCCTACGAAGGGAGGACCGACCCTAGGCAACACGTGATGAGGTACGAATGGATGATGGATTCAGCAAGGGCACATGACGCGACTAAGTGTAGGTGCTTCCCAATCACTCTGTCCGGAATCGCCATTATGTGGTTTACCCGGCTTCCTCCGCGATCTATATCCGACTTCGACGAGTTAGCGATGAAATTTGTTGAACAATTCAAAATACATGCTACTCGTCCAAAGGACGTGATGTCCTTATCAAGCGTAATCCAGCCTCCTAGAGAGTCTTTGAAAGCATACTTACAGAGGTTTCATGTTGCCGCCACTGAAGTTAGCAATCCTAACGACCATGCAATTTTGATGGCAGTAATGTGAGGCGTAGATCCAGACTCGGAGTTTGGAGATTGGTTGGCGGGAAAGCCCCCAGCTACGTTGGAACAATTCTAGTCCAAAGCTCATCAATTCATACGGAGGGAAGAAGCTCGATGGACAAGACGAGACAAGGCACCAGGGCCTGCTCAGGATACTGTGAAAAGTAACATCGTCGTGAAGCAGTCTGACGATAATTTGGGAAAAGTTCAAGTCAACGTCCAGAACAAGCCTGGACAGTCTAAAGGATCCGGAGGTGGAAATCTCGGGAAGAAAAAAGAAGCAGGGAAATGGAAGCCAAGGATTCTGACCTACAACGAATACACTCCCCTGAATACTTCTCTTGAAAACATTTATCTATCTACCTGTAACACCTTTGAATACAGAAAGCCGCGCCCAAAGGAGTCCACTGAAGAACAGAAATGGACGGGGAAGTACTGTCGCTTCCATGAGACCCATGGGTACAATACCGAGGAGTGTAGACACCTTCATGACGCCATAGAAAGGTTGATATGGCAAAAAAAAGCTATAGGAGTTTATTAAAAACCCACCAGAGGGTAGGCAAGGAACGTCGGGCCCTGGGCGTGGGCCGGCTCCACGTCACCCAGAGGAACCTTCCCGGACTATAGGTGGGTTGATCATAAACACTATAGTCGGAGGGCCTCATCCTACAGACAAGAATTGGCAGGAGATGGAACGATATGCTATCTCCTTGAGGCATGCGGATTATGAATGTTGTTCGAATGTGGAAGATGGAACCCCCGCAAAACTACAATGCATGATGACTGACGATATAGTGTTTAGGAGTCGAAACACGGACAAGGTGGAGGCTCCAACTATCGACCCGATGGTTATATCTGCAACGGTCGGGACAGCTTACATAAAAAGAATTTTGATTGACTGTGGAAGTTCTGTTAACATCATCTTCAAGAAGGCTTATGACCGAATGAAGATGGAGACAAAAAATTTGAAACCATGCAAAGCCCGTATCCACGGCTTTAACGGTGCTGCAACTGACGCAATGGGGTATATAGAGCTACCAGTTGAACTGGGGGAAGGTGAGCGTAGGAGAGTGCGAGTCCTACCATTCATAGTAATGGATGTTGACTCTCCATACAACGTATTTTTGGGTCGTCCAACCCTGGCAGAGTTTAGGGCCGCTCTGGCCCCATGGTGTTTGACATTAAAATTTCCGACAGATAAAGGAGTCGGTGTAGTACATGGCGATCAGGCGACCCATCGCGCATGTTATGTGGCTGAGCTGAGAGAAGCTCAGCGAAGAGAAAAGGGATAGGTTGCAGACAGCTCCGTCCGCATCCTAAAAACTGATGATTGACAAGTAGTGCCCGAGCCCTGGCTCGGACGACATTCTCGGATCCTTAGAGACGTAGATCCGAGAGATGACGATGGGGAATCCAGGGAAATGAATACAGCACCGGCTGAGCTGACGATCGACATTCCAGTTACCCGGGATGAGCCATTACGAGTTATTTAGATTGGATCACAACTCGATCCTTCAGTGGCCGATGATCTTACTGATTTCCTACGGGCGAATCTGGACGTTTTCGCTTGGACACACTCTGATATGTGCGGAATTATATCCACCATCGCAAGCCATATGTTGAACATAGACCCAAAATATGTTCCTGTGAAGTAGAAAAGGAGAGGCATGGACCCGGAGAGGTCCGCTGCTCTCAAAGAGGAGGTGGACAAACTCAAAGCCAATGGGTTCGTCCGCGATGCCCTCTACCCTGAACGGGTATCTAACCCTGTGCTGGTAAGAAAGTCAACGGGAAGTGGAGAACTTGTGTTGATTACTCTGATCTGAATAAAGCATGCCCGAAGGATAGTTTTCCTTTACCTAGAATCGACCAGCTCGTCGACTCTACCGCCGGACACGAATTATTGTCATTTATGGATGCATATTCGGGATACAATCAGATCCCGATGCACATTTCAGACCAAGAACACACTAGTTTTGTCACAAACGTGGGGCTATATTGCTATGTGATAATGCCTTTTGGATTGAAAGACGCCGGAGCAACTTATCAGCGTCTGGTGAATCGAATGTTTAAAGATCAAATCGGTAAGACGATGGATGTCTATGTGGTTGACATGCCCATGAAGTCACGGCAGTCAAACGACCACATCCGAGAGTTAGCAGAAATGTTTGATATACTCAGGCATTACGGTATGAAGATCAACCCCTTAAAGTGCTCTTTTGGCGTTGCATCAGGAAAGTTCTTGGGTTTCATTGTGAATGCACGTGGAATTGAAGCTCATCCGAAAAAGATTCAGGCTATTTGGGACATACAAGTGCCCAGAACTATAAAGCAAGTACAAAGCTTGAACGGGAAGGTGGTCGCGCTGAGTTGATTCATATCCAGAGCCACGGATAAGTGCATTCCTTTCTTTGATGTGATAAAGAAGGAAAAAGGAATTTCGAGTGGACATCCGACTGCGAGGAAGCATTCCAAGCTCTGATAAGGCATTTGGAGAGCCCCCAGGTGCTATTGAAACCAATAGACCATGAAATGTTGTATGTGTACTTGGCAGTATCCCAACATGCTATCGGTACGGCTTTGGTTCGTGAAGAGGACCGAATTCAAAAGCCAGTTTACTATGTTAGTAAATGTCTGAAGGGGGCAGAAAGAAACTATCCCAAGATCGAGAAATTAGCCTATTGCTTGGTGATTGCATCACGCAAGCTTCGCCCATATTTTCAGGCACACTCAATCAGTGTTTACACTGATCAACCCTTGCGACGGGTACTCCAACGGCCGAAAACTTCTGGAAGAATGTTAAAATGGAATATTGAGTTGAGTTAGTTCGATATTACTTACCTGCCGCGAAAGGTCATACAGGGACAAGCGCTAGCGGATTTCATCACTGAATTCACCATGACAGATGAATCAAACGGCCGCAATGTCATGCCTCCCATTCGATGGAAGATGTACACCGATGTGGCATCTAACGACCATTGTTCAAGGGCTGGCATTGTTCTTGTAACTCCTAAGAACCGATCAGTTTGCTACACTTTGAAGCTCGAATTCACAACAACGAATAACAAAGCCGAGTATGAAGCATTGATTGCCGGCTTAAGACTCATCAAAGAACTAGGATTAAGATCGGTTGAAATCTTTTACGACTCGCAACTGGTAGTGTACCAAGTGCGCGGAGACTACCAAGCAAGGGGCAGAGACTTGCTCTATATTTGGTCAGAGTTTAGGAGCTGCTAGTGAATCTCGAGTATTATGATATTTCACATGTCCCGCGTGAGCAAAACAGAGCAGCCGACTCATTGGCGAAATTCGCAAGCACTGGTGATGCGTAGCAGATGGGATTGTTTCCCGTTGAAACCTTACATGTTCCGAGCATAAATATGATGGAAGTAAATTTTATGTTGGAAATAGAAATCGAAATGGAGTCATGGATGACCCCATTCAAGAAGTACTTGTTACACGGGGTCGTTCCCGAAAGAAGGAGGATAAGACGACAGGTCAATCGCAAGGCTTCACGTTATATGGTGCAAGATGGGGTAATGTATCGGAGGGGATTCTCGACCCCCTTACTCCGGTGCATTGCTCATGATGAGATAAAACGAGTCCTGAAGGAAGTCTACGAAGATGAATGTGGCGACCATGCCGAAGCGTAGACGTTGGCAAAGAAAATCATTCGCTATGGATACTATTGGCCAACCGTAAATCGGGATGCCGCAGACTATGTGAGAAGATGTGACAAATGTCAGAAATATGCAAAAATCCCAAGAGCTCCGTTGATGGAACTCACACAAATGGTTAGTCTCTAGCCATTTGCAATGTGGGGGATCGACATAGTCGGTTCCTTACCCCTATCTAAAGGTGGTGCAAAATACGCGATAGTTGCGGTCGATTATTTTACCAAGTGGGCAGAAGCAGAGCCTTTGGCCACTATCACCACCAAAAAGGTCATTAATTTCGTTGTACGAGATATTATATGCCGTTTTGGCCTTCCACAAACCATCGTTACAGACAATGGAACTCAGTTTGAAAGCAAAGAGTTCAAGGAATTTTGCCAAAAATATGGTATTGAGGAAAAGTTTGCAGCAGTTGCTCACCTGAAAGCTAATGGACAAGTGGAAGCCGTGAACAAGATAATCAAATACATATTGAAAAAACGTTTGGAAAAGGCTAGAGGCAAGTGGGTGGATGAGCTTCCAACCGCGCTTTGGGCTTACAGAACCACCCACAAGTCTGCGACTGGCCACACTCCATTCGCACTGGCATATGGCATGGAAGCTGTCATACCCGTGGAACTTGAAGTTCCATCACATCGGGTAGCTTATTATGCCCCGGAGTCAAATCAAGATCTCTTGCTAGAATCATTGGACTTCATTGATGAAAAGCGCGAAGAAGCTAATTTAAGAGCGGCCGTGTACAGGCACCGAGTCACTCGATATTATAATGAAAAAGTCCGACCGAAAATCATTGGTGTGGGTGATCTCATTTTGAAACGAATTTTCACAGTTCCATCACATATGAGCCCCGCATGGGAAGGTCCATACGTCATTGAACGGAAGCTTAGAGAAGGAACTTTCAAGCTAGCGACCGTTGATGGTGCCACACTCCCCCGAGCATGGAATATTGAACATTTGCGGCATTATTACACTTAGTTCATTTCTTTCATATTTTAGTTGCATTTATTTCCAGCAAGTTTTTATTCCTAGTTTATGGCATGAAGAAAGACAATTTAGCTTATTTGCATTAATAAAGGCTTGAAGCCATTTTCTCTATGAATTGTCGATGTTTGTGTGTATGATAACGCTGTGACAAATAACTAAAGAATACATTATTTTGCCCGACGTACGAATGCGCTCGAGCACTCAAAATCTCCAAGTCCCCGGAGTGCGGACCAGAGTATAAACGACTCAAAATCTCTAAGTCCCCGGAGTGCGGACTGGAGTACTCTAAGTCCCCGGAGTGCGGACTGGAGTACTATGAGTCCCCGGAGTGCGGACCAGAGTATAAACGTCTCAAAATCTCTAAGTCCCCTGAGTGCGGACCGGAGTACTCTAAGTCCCCGGAGTGCGGATTCGAGTATAAATGACTCAAAATCTCCAAGTCCCCGGATTGCGGACTGGAGTACTCTGAGTCCCCGGAGTGCGGACCAAAGTATAAATGACTCAAAATATCCAAGTCCCCTGAGTGCGGACCGGAGTACTCTAAGTCCCAGGAGTGCGGATTCGAGTATAAATGACTCAAAATCCCCAAGTCCCAGGAGTGCAGACTAGAGTACTCTATGTCCCCGGAGTGCGGACCAAAGTATAAATGACTCAAAATCTCCAAGTCCCCGGAGTGCGGACTGGAGTACTCTAACCCTAGAGTGTGGACCAGAGTATAAACGACTCAAATCTACAAGTCCCCTGAGTGCGGACTGGAGTACTCTAAGTCCCCAGAGTGCGGATTCGAGTATAAACGACTCAAATCTCCAAGTCGCCTGAGTGCGGACCGGAGTACTCTAAGTCCCCAGAGTGCGGATTCGAGTATAAGCGATTCAAATCTCCAAGTTCCCTGAGTATGAACTAAGACACAAATGATTTGAATTTATCAAACCCCCGAAATACGGACTAAAAAATATTCTAAGTGCTTGAAGCACGGAATGAAAAATGAACAACTCCCAAAGAATTTCCGAGCTATATGAAGATGAACCGAGAAGTCTATGTTATTCACAACAGCTTGGATTACAATCACAATCACGCAGAAAATTGAACTATAAGAGTCTTTTGAAAGACTGAAAAACTAAACTTTATTCAAAAATGAGTTTTTACTACAACTCCTCCAAAATTTGGAGTCAACAGTCTATTTAAGAGGACTACGAAAATAGATAAAAGTAATTACATAACTTAAAATAACTCTCGTTGAACGAGAATAATGATTACTTCATGGATTTCTTCAACTTCTTCCCCTCCTTTGTCTTCTCAGATGACTCCTCTCCTGTGCGTTTACCCTTGGTAATCCTTTTTGATGGAGAGGTAGCAACCAAAGAAATATGGGGAACTTCCATTGGCCTAGACCCGCTAGGAAGGATAATTTTCAACGGCTTGTTCAGGGGATCGTTTAAGTCCATAACTTGAGGCTCGACTTTGATATTGACTGTCTCTTTCTTCTCCCTCTCAAGATGCTCCTTCATGCTCAGTTTGGATGTGTGTTCAGAAGCTCCCGTAATCTCGACTTCATAACTCCCATCGATAGGAGAGGAAGTCTCGGACTTGTCCTCGTCAAGCGCTCCGATCACCTGAGCATCTGGACCAGGAGCCTCCCCTGCGTGAGTAGCCTCACTTGTTTTTTCCTCCACCTCCTTGGCGACATCGCTCCTCGGAGTTGGCTCGGGATCAGAACGGCCTGCACAAAATCATGAAAAACAAGCATTATAATACAATAGTCCTTCATGAAGAACGACGACTTTTGGAATCTTAAAGTGAAGAGTTATCTACCAGGTTCTGGCAAACTCTCAGCCGTCTGAGGGGTCTCACCCTCTGGAATGGGAAACAGAATGTGGACGCCAAGGCCAGGGTCCTTCGGGTTGTAACCAATATGCTGCTCAAATGGATCGAGTATCGGCCGAACGGCCGACTAAGTAGGCACATGAGCTGGAGACATGGCCTCGGATGGACCGGTAGTAGCATCTTTCCCTTTTGATGAGGGGAAGCCTTTGCAGTAAAGGGCTTTCACCGTAGACAGATCTGAAGGCTCGTTCCCCTTATCAGAGCGTCCTCGTCAACCTCGTCGGTGTTAAGTTCAACATTCCTGATATCTATTAAGGTGTCCCATGCCTCGGCTAAAGATTTGAGATAGCCCTCGTCCAGAAAAGTTAAATCCCGGTGCATGAGAACGCGGGCATTGAATTTCGCAATAAGCGGGTCGAACATGCTTTTGACTTCTTCCCTACCTTCTTCCTTAGCCACCTCAAGACGGGAGTCAATCTCCACAGATGCCATCTTTTTGCCCTCTTCACGGGCTTCATTCTTTAGCACCTCAACTTTGGAAAGCTCATCGTCAAGTTTCTCCTTTAGGAGTCGCGTAGCAACGATCTTGTCGTAATACCATTGCGACTCTTCTTGGGCGGTAGTCTTCTCTTCTTGCTCTTTGTGGAGTCGCTCCTCAAGTTCTTTGACTCGGCGGTTGAACGCATCTCTCTCTTTTTGCACCGAATCTTTCTCCAAAGCTAAGGCCTCACAACGTTGGACCGCCACGTCGATTTCTTTTTTGTGGGTTGATTCCAAACGAGTTACGGCTTCGACGGTATCTTTGGCGCTCTGCTGGGCGGCCTCAAGTTGAGTTTTGTAAGACGCGAGCTCTTCGTCTTGAGCTTTGATAATGTCTTTGTCATGGATAGCCTCAAGCTTCAGGTGATCAATCTCATGCTGGCGCACTATGGAGACTTCTGACACTTTTTCAGCAAGATGAGCAAACGCGTCATGTTGAATAGAGACGTTGTTGGTACAGGCGATAGCGCTCTGCTTGACATGTCCCGGAATAGGATGAATCGTCGGGAGAAATTTCGGGCCATCAAGCAGATTTTTGAAAATTTAGCCTTGAGCTCGTTCAATCTCTCCAGTATTGTTTGATCTGCTGCGGGAACAGGAGGAGATGGCTTTGAAAGTTCAGTCCTTTTATGAGTATCCCGGGACTGTCGTGTGGTGAAAGAATCGGAGTGTTGATCGTGAGGGACATCTGATTGCGACCTCTTATGGCCGTGCTTATCTTTGCTTAGCCCCAGGTGAGAAGGGGGATTATGATGGTATTTGGGCTGATAATACGATTTCTTCCGAGATGATGAATCTCGGGAATGATAATCCCTATCGCCGTCTCATCCCTATCTCGGCATCTTTCGGAACCTGAGTCCCATCCTGATTGATGGAAAATCGATGAATTGCGAAGGCGGTCAAGTCCGTGTGTGCGCCCCATGTCACCTGCGTAGAGTTTAAGTAATGACAAATTAGTAAAAACTAAGGTAATGACAGAAAGTTCAAGTGAAAAGTGGAATGCGTATGTTTGTGTGTGTCCTAGTATTTCCCCCCGACAGACCAGTTTCTTTACTAATAGGAGTTTGTCCTCCCTCACTTTGGGCTTGAGCGTCGGCATCGCCTCTCGCGGGCGAGTGGAGCCTAAGGGCTTTGGATCGTCGAAACCATAGTTGAGCAGGTCGTCAGGTATCGTAAGGTTCGATAGACCTTTTAGAGAACTTTCCAGGTGCTGCGGGGAAGCTTCCTTCTCCATTGGAATAAGGGCAACCTTAGAAGTTCCGTCCACTTTCTCCTTCCTCAGCTTATACGTTAGTTTCTTCTTCCTCTTCGAAGGGGAAGATGACGTTTCAATGTCGTGGACTTCAACTATTGGATCCTGAGGTGGACTAACAGTTTTTCCTTGTACTTCTGGTGTTTCGGTTTCCTTAATCTCCCCCTCTTCTAGTGTGTCCAGGGCATTACGTGTCGAAGACTTGGCCTGCTTTTTCCCTTTGCCAGCGGTAGGCCTGGGTATGGTAACGCCCTAAGGGAGGCTTATCTGGCGACCTTCCGCCAACAGCCCGAACCTTGAAAGCGACTCATTTGTAATGAGAGTTTTGATGTCCCGTTCTTCGACGGGAATGGCTCGAATAGCCCCGACGGCTTCAAAATATCCGAGCCCCTCAGGACGTGGGTTAATGCCTGAAAAGATGGAAAAGGGTTTGAAAAGGTACAATTCGACCAAACATGAGTGTCAGTCCAGGAAAAAGACTTACTTTCTTCCACCCGTCTATTTGCAAAGCCGGGGGGACATCGCACATAAAACCATTCCTGTTTATACAGGGCGAACTTGGTCCATGCCCCAGTTAAGATTTGAAATTTGTTATGCGGCTCGAGAAACATAAAAGATGGGCTATCCCTCCGCTTCTTGATGCAATATATGTATATGGTATTGTCCGGAGTTGGAAGCCTGGAAAGGACACTCATGAAGAGGATACAGGTGCCGTAGATGAACACGTGGCTATTCGGGTGCAGTTGCGACGGGGCAATGTCGATATACTGCAGCACGTCTCGAAGAAACGAGTTAAACGGTGGCACACTACCAACCCAGCACATGAATTTATTACAAGCTGTGTATCCGACTGGGGGCTAGTGTGGACGATCGTGCCTCGATGGAACTAGCACATCATCAAAAGGGATTCCATGGACTAAGCATATCCGACGTAATGTATTTTCATTAATCTTCGAAGCCTGTGAATCGGCTGGGTTGTCCAAGAAAATTGCTGCCTCCAGAGCGTCGGGAGCCAAGTTATGAGTAGGGGAAGTTGATGGATTTGAAGTATCTGCGACTTCTTGTAGAGAGGATGGCCCAGGTCTGTCTGAGATTGTAGCAGAGCTAGATTTCCTAGACATCTCTAACGAAGATTGAATCTAACAGAGTACCTGTTTGAACTATACTTGAAAAGTAATCGACGTTAGACTTAACAGAATAATTATTCCCCCCGTGTGGTGTGTGAACTAGTGCGACCATTCAAGTTTAAGTGATGAGAAATTATAAGTCACAAAGTTGATGGTATAAAGTTGAGCTTTGAACTGTCGTCTTCGAAGACCGTCATCGCTGACCGTCTTCGAAAGCCAGCCTTGCAATGTTATCAATTTTGGACTCGGACATTGGCAAAAGCTTTTATCTGTTTTTATCAATTTAAGCTCAGGCTTGTGATTATTGAAGCTAGGAAGCTATCAGTCTAGATTAGTTCGATATGCTAGTATGCTTAGGTCCTCGTCCTTGTTTTCGTCATATGATTAGGCAAGGTGAATAGATGAATTCGACGAGGGTTATGTTCAAGTTGGAACGATTTCGGCTGTTGTTATCAACTCATCAAGGGTCAAGGCCGAGCGACACTTGAAACACACGGCCTAAATGACCTTTGGTGTAAACGCCATTCGTCCTAAATATTGTTCGGCCTGAATATCGATCGACCATTATTTTGTTCGACCATTATTCTGTTTGGCCATTATTCTCTTCGGCCATTATTCTGTTCGGTCTAAATTCAAGTAACGATCGGCATAAGTATCAATCTTCCAACCCTTCTTATTCGCCGTTCGACACATGGAAAATTGTGCCGAACCCTGCATATGCCGAGCCGCTTCGCTCGGCATTCTGCCCTTAACATCATTTTTCCTCTTTTCCTCCATCTCTCCCGACTGGCATGGCCGAGTCCTTCGACAAGTCAAACCGAACCGTCTCGATCAGCATCCTTCCCACTCCCTACTTCCTTTCTGTTCTTCCACTCCAACCTCATTCGGCATGAGGGGGATCATGCCGAACCATAGCCATGCCGATCCACACCACTAGGCCTTATCTCCAATTCCATTCCCATGCTCCCTTATGCTCACTCGGCATTAAAAGATCATGCCGAGCCACAACAATGCATCTTCCACTTTCCTCTTCTCCATTCCACCCACCTTGAAATCACCTAAAATCATATTTGCTTCCAGCCCTAGGACGCGTCCGAACCTTAATTCATCTCCCTCATCCACACGCCTCCCACTTTTTACAATTTATGAAGGATTTACACGTTCGAGTTATGTGTTATACTTCCTAATTTGAGAAAGTGATCGAAAGGTTCTTACCAAAGGGAACGTCAGGAGTTTGGAGGTCTATGAGCTTAAGATTGGAAGTTGTTCGAATTTAACTTGGAAAGGAGTTGTAGGAAGGGCGTGATGGATTCGAAGTAGGAAGGGAAGATCAGAGAGGTGAATAAAACTTAAGGAAGGTAAATTACGGGTTCTTGGAAAATAGCGGAGGTGAAAAAGTAAAAAGAGAAGGAGTGGAGTGCAGGGTTTTATAGGGGAAGAAAGGAAGTCAAAGAGACGATGACCGGTAGAACCGGTCAAAGCGCTTCATTCATTTGGCATCGGCTGTACTGTTCAGCATCCAGAGTGCTCGGCTTCGATCATGCTGTTCGGCATTTGTATGTCATTCGGCATGCATTGCCTCACCCGGTATTCACAAGAAAACACCATCGAGAAGAATAAACCAAGGCTCAAAGCGAAGCACGGAGGACTCGCGATTCAAAGCGCAACACGTTCGATCATGTGATGCACTTTGTGGGGGCAAATATTACCTGGAGATTTGACTAGGCAACTAGGTACTCGGCATTTGCATACCATTCGACATCTCGAGCGTTCGACACAACATACTTGGTCGGCTTCCAGGTTCGTTCGGCATAAATGGTTCGTTCGGCATTCAAGTTCGATCGACTTCCAAGGATGTTCGGCATTCGGCATTGAGAGCCGTTCGGTATTGCATATCGTTCGGCAATAAGTGCCGTTCGGCATGGCAGAGTTGTTCGGCATTCCATACTGCTCGGTATCCAGACCTTGTTCGACACTCAACTCGGTTCGGCATAAATCTCGATCGGCATTCGAGATCATTTGATCATCCAGAGATGTTCGGCATTCATGCCTTGTTCGGCATTCGAGATCGGTCGGCATCTAGAGGTGTTTGGCATTCATGCATTGTTCGGCATTCGAGATCGGTCGGCATCCGGAGGTGTTCGGCATTCATCCAATCTCGACTGGCTTCGATTATTGCTCGGCCTACACTCTCCACTCAGCACATCACTTCGTTCGGCAAGAAGATATCGTTCGGGCACATAGAACTCACTCTTTATGGGCCAAGATATTTAGTTACCAGGCCCACCAGGGAAGTCCAACCCATCTTCGTCTATAAAAAGAGAGGCTGGGGTACAGTGAAAGGGACCTTTTTTCGAGAACACCGATGAGACTCTGCTGCATTCAAGCCTCATTCAAGACTTATTTTTTTGATTAGCAATTGTATTTAAGTAATTGATATACGGATTGTATCTGTAATCGATTATCAAGAAAAGCATTAAAGATCTACCTCAAAATGGATGTAGGCAATCACGCCGAACCACTATAAATCTGGTGTTTATTTTTTATGCATTTAAATTTACGTACTGTTCTCTATTTAACTTTACTTTCTTCATTAATCTCTCTGCACAATCTCTCTTAAGGGTGTTAGTGACCAATTCTGGTGCTAACAGACATTTATGCATCATGTAGCAAACAAGTAAAAGAAACTATACGAGTTATCAAAAAAATATACCTACCTCTCTAGTGAGGCGAGAAACCCTAGCTAGTATATACAGTAAGCATGGGTTGACGATGAGGCATCGCTTGATGATTGTCAGACACTCATATTGGCTTTCCTTCTTATTTGCATGCTGATAAGGGGCCCGACTTTGTTATGATGAAGCCACCTTGGAAGGTTTTTTGAGGTAGCTAATGCTATTGATGCTAGATTCGTGGTTACATTTTGTGTAACCATACCGATCTTCGCACTAATGCCACGCCACACTCGGGACATGCAACACCATGCATGAACAAATTGGGACCACGCTGTAGGTGGTCATGCCACTATTCGTTGGCGCCTCTGTTGGATCAAAGGTTTTGATTGCTGACAATACACAACAGTTCACGAATCTACGACTACGATAACATCTAGACTCATCAGCTCAATATATGGTTTGTATAGTTATATATTTTAACAAGAGTCATCAAATATGTATATAGAGTCTAGTTTAGTGCTTTGTTATTCCTCAAGAATCATCATTCACATTCAAATAAACTTGCTTGCATATTTTAATCAAAATCAAGTTTTCAAAAAATGCATGGAGCAGGGCTCGAACTAGGGTCACTAGTTTGGAAGGCATATACTCTAACCAAATGAGCTACTGCTATTTTTGTTTAACAACAAAATTCAGTCGACTGAATAACCTGAGTCAGTCGACTGAATCTGTGCAGTTTAAAATATTTGTGCACAGTTTCAGTCGACTGAATTTCCTGCACAGTCGACTGAATTTGGTCCCGAAAATTTTACTTCATATTTTCAGTTGACTGAATTCCCTGCTCAGTCGACTGAATTTGAACCTGCGAATTTTCTCTGAAAAGACACCTTCTTCCTCCCAAGAGTTGCAACCTTTCATCAATGGAAATGGAAGCATCTCTTGTTTGAAACCTTTGACAACATATGCATCTCTTCTACAAGTATATATACATGATTCTAACATCATTTAATTCACCGACTTCTCTTGCTTTAATCTTACTATTCTCTTGTTCATATTCTCTAGATATTCTCAAAGCAATCACCAATCTATTGCTTGAATCACTTTTTTTGTTTATAACATTCTTTTGATTCATAGCAATTCACATTTCCTAAATCTTCACAAACACATTGCATATTCTCAAGGATAAGATTATAGGAATATTGTACTACATTAGACTCATTAGTGTTGACAAGAACACAACAAGTCGAATATTGTATTTTAGTAATTGAGTTGAAGTCCTCTTCGGTAGTTGGAGCAAGAAATCCCGTTCGGTTGTTCGGGTAAGTTGTAAACCTATTCCTCCAGGTGAAGTGAGGGTGTTAGTTAGTGAAATTCCTAAGTGAAGCTTAGGGACTGGATGTAGGATGAGAGGTCCGAACCAGTATAAAATCCTGGTGTCTCCTTGCATTTACCTACTTTATCTACCTAGACTATTTCAATATTCCATATTACACGATCCTATCGCATAGCCTCTTTCAGCCTCTACAAGAAAGGGAGCATTGATGAGATCACATATCCTAACGGAGCAAAACACCTCTGATGCAGGAATTGGTGTGAGTTGGAGAACTATGGATCTTAAGACTAATTATATACCAGAGGAGGGTGAATAGTGTTATCTAATTTATGTAAATCTTTTTAAATTTCTTTCAAGTTAAATATTAAATCACAAATTAATAACACAGAATTATGTTATCAAAGAATCATGGATGCAATCACAGATAAAAAAAAGAAGGAAAGTAAAGAATTAGAGAAATGACACTAGCGATTTTATATTGCTTCGGATTTCTACTACGTCTAATCTAGTACAATTTCTTATATAGAGTTCTTTTCAAATCCTTCTTTAAACAGGTAGCAAGCAAGCCCATTATAGACATGATTGCAAGGCTACTAGGTACACCCTCCTGATTCCAAAGTTGAGGATAGACTCATTTGATTTAAACAGACTACACATGCACCCGCTTGATTTAAATGGGCTACAAGAACACCCACTTGTTTTGAACGGGCAACAAGCACAACCACTTGATTTGAACGAGCTACAAGCACATCGAAACAAACTTAGTAGAGTCAGTAGTTTTTCCAAAGACTAATTCTTGTACTCTGGATACATGGATTCTATTGCCTCTTGAACAACTCTAATCTTTGATTTGAGAGAGAGATGTTTGCAAAACAATAAGAAAGTAGTATCGAATCAGTACAATGTAGTATGAATTGATTTTATATGATTTTGATGAAAATAGAGTATATTTTTCAATGGAATTTTCAAGAGAGTAAGAGCAAGGAAGAAAATAAGCGATAAGTTGTCAATTTTTTTTTATGCACTTCCCTTTAGATAGTAAATCAACAGATGTGTCTATTTGTGAAAAGCAATGACGAATAGACACTTCCTTTCAAAATTCAAAAAATCACCTGGCGGCATGTATATCGATATACCATTAGCCTGTATGCCAAAACTTGGTTCTTTTAAAATGTTTTGAAAATCCTATATAATAATTTGGTACTTTGTAAAATCGTTCAAGCATAGTTTATAGACATTTTAATGAGGAGGTATTAACAATCCCCCCTTTTGATGATAAAAATCATTAAATATACTTTATATGAAATATGATATAGCTCCCCCTGAGTTACATAAATCCCCCTGAATATACGCATGTATATTTCATATTCCCCCTTTTTTCATCAACAGAAATGGAAGAAAAATAATACACCCCCTAAATGATACACCATAACAATGGGAACACACTCCTTAAGTAAGATGATATATACATCAATATCAATACTTAATATATCAAAATTAATATAAACCAGATGCTATATATGAAATCAAAATTTAATGATGAGAGTATGGAAAACAATTCAATGTGACATAAATGATATTATTATATAATCCTAACATCCACATTTGACAAAGAAATTTACAAATTAAATTTATTACCTAAAAGTCATATATAAAAAACTATAATAACTATGAAATTTAATCATATCATAATCATAATATTTTATAAGAGTAACTATGTAAATTATCAAATTTATATTTATTAAATTTTTTTAAGTAAATATTATTTATTCTTATGTAATGTCTATTTTTAGAAAGACATGATAGTTTATAATAATATTTTTAGCTTAATAAGAAAAGTATAAATGGGATATGTGGAGTTAAAAATATCATTAAAAAAGCATCATATAAATTTAATAATAATAATAAGAAGAACCTAGGAATGGCAGTAAAATGGTTGATGATATTTTTTAGCATCGTTGTTGTCTTGAAAATTTTCTTTTTTGGAGAATATCATGATATGATTGATCATATAAAAGATCTTCATATTCATTTTTTTTAACTTTCTTTTCTTATTTTGCATAGTTCCTGAAGGAATATATCATATTTATACCGGTATCCATAATTGCTAACGTCCTTTATTCCAATATTACTATTTCTCTACCCAAAGGTTTGTCTTTAATAATATATGTTTGCATTGATTTTCTCATTTTCTCATGATCTTCCATTATGTCTTTTGAACATCTACATTTTAAAATCCATTTGTCCTTCCTATTTTGTGATGTATAACTATCAAGTTTTTCTTCACCATTAGCTATATAACAAACTTGTTCCTATAATTCAACATTATACCTTTCCAAAATATCAAGTGACTTTTCAAAATAATTAGTTTCTAATAACATATTGGTTTCACAAAAATAGTTTCTCTATTAATGTGTTAAAAAGAGTAGAAACAATATTACTTGCCACCTAAACTTTTCAAAACCAAATTACAAGGTTTTGAAAACCTAAAGCTTCTATACTAAATGTGGGTTGCACAGATATGGATCTTAAGGCTAATTAAACACCAAAAAGAAGGGTGAATAGTGTTTTCTAACTTTTATAATCTTTTTAAATTTATTTCGAGCTAAATATTAAATTATAGATTAATAACAAAGAATTATACTATCAAATAGTCTCAAATGCAATCATAAAATAAAATAAAAGTAGTGAAGCAAAATAAAGAGTTGGAGAGATGATACTGGAGATGTTATAATGGTTTGGATTTCTCCTACATCTAGTCCTATATAATTTCTTATAAAAGTTCTTTTTGAATGCCTACTTTAAAAAGGTAGCAAGCAAGCCCTTTATAGTCTTAATTTCAAGGCTACAAGATATACACCCTCATGTTTTCGATGTTTTGGGTAGACTCACTTGATTTGAATGAGCTACAAGCGCACCTACTTGATTTGAATGGGCTACAAGTGCACCCACTTGATTTGAACAGGCAATAAGCATACCCATTTGATTTGAATGGGCATATACACCCAAACAAACATGAGTAGAGTTAATAGTTTCACCAAAGAAAACTTCTTGTACATTGGATACAATGGATCCTATAGCCTCTTCGACATCACTTTGATATTTCATTTGAAAGAGAGATATTTGCAAAGCAGTAAGAAAGTAGTATCAATACAATGAATTTTGAATCAATTAAGAATAGTGTATCGTTTGAACCAAAATTGGTGCAAATACCCAGAAACGTATGTAGTAGAGATCGAATGAAGAAAATAAATGAAAATTAGAGGAAATCTATTGGAAAACAAGCTTACACAAATTTATAGTGGTTTGACATTCTTGGCTTACGTCCACATTTTGAACTTGTTTTTGTGATTACAATAGAGTGGGATCAGAATCGATCCTTGAATATAAGAGAGTAAGGGTGTAATGACAGCATAAAAATCCTTAGAATGAACCATGTCTTTTGTATTTATAGGAGTAGACCACCAAATATCTCGCTCAAACTTCTTATACGGAACCTCGTCGCCAAGACCAAGTCTCGTAGAAAATTTCAACTCCATATCACCTATGATACGTAATGATCCCTATAGGCGAATAAATACTGATCCCTGTATATGTAGCATATGTTCTTGGATTTCTTATATTGACTCTTCCTATTGTTAGTTTCAAGATTCTAAGGTTTTTTTGCATAGTCGCCTAGATATTTTTGATCCAAGAGATAGATCTACAGAAGGTTGAATTACTTTTTTAGATTGCAAATGGAGATTGCTAATACAACGCATGAGAATTTTGGAACAAAATTTGGATCGGGCTCTATATAGATAGAGAAGAGCGGTCTAGGAGTGGGGACCACTGTAGGGGTTCCCCTAGGGATGGGTAAAGATCCCCTATGTAGGGTTGAACATTGATCCATACTTAGTGTATTCCAAGATATTGCACTTCTACGCTTGTTTTACCATTGTCTCATGGTCTTATCTGCCTTTGGTTCCTAGACCATATGATCATATATTTGGGCTGCTTGCCCTGATAATCGTCAGGTCTAACTTATCCAACCAATTTGGATATAGTCAGGCCAAAAGACTAGATAATACTTGCCCCCGAAGTTCATCCCATTTTGAACATGATATGCTTTGGATCAAGACAAGCTAGAATTGTTGCGAAGTATCCCATTATATGCTTTGAATGGTCTTTATCCTTTCTATGAATTGTTTTTGTAAAAAGTTATGTCCATTGTGATCCATCGTGACATTCTATCATTATCTGACAATATAAAACCAAAATGTGTTCTCTTGGTGATTGTCTATGCTCAACTCTATTGAGCTAGTTGATTTATTTAGTAGGCCTCGGTTGTCAGAACTTGCTTCTTTTCTGAAAATTCCATGTAAGAATTGTATTTTCATCAGTTAATAAAATGGAATGTTAGGTGCATACACATGCTTCCATGCTTGTGTACACGCTGTTGTTACTGACTTCCAAACACATTCACATGCTTAAGATCGTTGCCAATTTGCATCGAATTATAGTCCCTACCTATTTTTTAAAATTGTATGGTGAGATTCAGTACCGATCCCTATGAGGGGGATCCAGTACCGATCCCACACTTAATCGACTTTTGTTTTTGGAGTCGAGAATATTGGGTCATACATGGTGTATATACTGTTTCACTTAGTCTTTTCCCTTCACTTACTTTCATTTGATCTTGTTGAACCCATATTTCCTTCACCTCACCGTTAAAGTTGGAAATCGATAAGTCCAACCACTCCACTTGAATCCACCATCGTGTTGATTGCTCATTCCCCCAAAACATGGACCTTCCTCATAAGTTGACTTTCCATTCACCTCAACAGATTCAGCATAGATCTAGGACCCGATTCCCCCAATTCACAAACTCTAATCATCTTACAATCATCGTACTTGCATAATTTTAGGTAGGAGAAGGACTATTGGGGTTGGCGAAGGTTGGGACGAGAAGGATCTGACCTTGAAGTGATTTGTATTGGTGGTTGAGTTCGATTTCGAGGTCGTTTTGTATTGATCGAAATGGGTTCGAAAATCGATTTTTAGAGTTGAAGATAAGACTCATATGAGGGACGAGAATTTCTTAGGTATAGGATCGATAATGTTCCCATACTTAGTTGATTTTCTGACTTTTTTCCTATATGAAGTTTGCATATACATGAGTGATCATATATGACCATAGAATTGGACATGGGTGCACGTGTAATTTTTTATAGACCTAAATTAAGATGAATGCAAATGCCTCAAATATAGACATCACACCCTAACATCCCAATAGATGATCCCTGAACTTGGATAAAATCCTCATGTACAACCTTCGACGTAAAGGCCAGCTAGGATGGTCAGTGGTGACAGTTACTCTAGTCGAACTATCAAATCTCATCATCACTACTATATAATTCTATATAGTTCAACACTGCACTACATACACCTCACTAGATAACACTTAACTTAGGGAGATAGATTGATCTATCTAACTATGACCATCTACTGCATTTAATAACTATAGGTTCCAGATGCTTCTTTAGAATTGAAGTATGGTACGGGAAACTAGTAGTTTAGGATAGAATTACCTGACTATTTAGAATGAAGTAGCCATCCATGCGTCGTGAGTCCAGCAGGGGAAGCCCGACACTCTCAAAATCCGAGTCATCATCTGTTGCCCTTTCTTCTACCACTTCACAAGCTGAGTATGGCCAGTTAGTCCCGATGGGCCAATCATGAATCGAATGCCTCCCAACTTTAGAGTTCTATTTAATTTGCCTGAGAGAGCTTCTTCGGTGATTTCTGTTAAGGTTCTTCATAACATCTGTACGTGTGTTTGCCGGAGAAGGATGAGTATGCTCATCTGCCTTCCTCGGCGTACACCGCTTGCCACCGATATACGCATTTAAATAGAGTTGTGGCTTCCTTTAACGACTTTCTACACGAGACTTTTCCGAACATAGGTATTGCCCCGATTTTAGCTTCATCCTATATGCTATGCCATCTTGACTTGCGTATATGTTCTTTTCATGTGAACGTTCAACCGCGCTCCAAGCTTTGATGAGTTGCAGCACTTTCTGTCGTTCAAGAGGAGAGATGACTGCCCCTTATTGATCATAATCAAAGCCCAAATAAATTTGGAAAATCATTATGCGCCTGCAGAGCAATCCGTCACGATTCAAGGTGCAATATTTCTTTGTTAGATGTCTTGAGGGTTAAATCGTCGATGGACGACAGGGGGTAAGTTTATTTTTTCCATTTATCGAGCTCTAATGCATTGCAATAGAGTTTCTAACTAGCTATATGTCTCTTGCAGTTATTCCAGGGCCAAATAGAGACGTGGCTCTCGGTGAAGTTTGTTAGAATCAAAAGGCTATTGAAGACGAGGAGAGATGCATCAAAGTGTCACTGATTGATGAGAACTTGCTTCGATATCGATTACTGGCTTCGGGTAGATCTGCTGTTCAAGTTGAAATTCCCTCCCCTACCTAATCCAAGGATCATACAAGGTCTACTTCTTCCTTCTGCAATTTCAAGGAAGGTACCTCTCAAGAGAGAGAGAGAGAGCCCATCTAGAGGATCAACAGAAGATGGCCGTGAAGGAGGAGATGCTACCGTGACTGGATACATCGGCTTGGTTAGAATGCCACAAATCCTAGAGGAAGGGGAAAAAGAGCTTTAGCAAAGGAAGGCAAAGCCACATTGGACCCGAAAAAGGAAGAGGGGGAGTTTGAGAGCAGTAGTGACGAGTCTACTGCAAGTGACGATCTCTACGCAGAATCTGACGATGAGGACTTGGAATCGTGTGACGAAACTCCGAGTATGAGCCCTCTTCTTCCGAACTTGCCTCTCCTTGATGTAAGCGATAAAGACAAAGCTTTAGATATAGGAGGGCATCAAGATTCTCTAAGTAAGGACATCGGAGCAGAGTTTAGGTATTTGAGCGACGTTTATTTTGACTCTGACATGCTTATGAGAGAAGACTTTAAGTTTGATGAGGTGCCCCATTGCTCGAGCGATATCGTGCCAGCTGTTAACTCAGTTTTGCCTACGATGGCCGAAGGTAGTCTGATTCCACCTACAACAGTCCTTCGTTCTGGTTCACGATGACGTTTTAGGCCTACCTTAGAAACACACTACACATCTCACTAGGATTATACTTACTTTCTTATACTCTTTCCATGCTTGTTTTTTGTATCTATTTTTTTTTTATGATTCATGCCAGGTATGACGAGAGGGCGAGGTTTTTATAACGAATTCGAAGAATTTACTGACTCACAGTGGTATTCCAAGCGCACCTCCGGTTGTCATCAATCTAAGAAATAGAGAAGGAATATAGGAGGAGGAAAGAACTAGAGCCGAAGTCACCGTCAAGAAGAAAGAGATCGAGAACGATCGTAAAAGGCAGGTACGAGAAGAGGATAACTTTTGAGGAAAGGGAGAAGCCATCAAAATGGTCCAAATTTGAGCATCGTCCCCATTCTTCAGGGCTTGCCACAAGACACTCTTCAGCGGGCTAAGAAATTCCCACTGCTTCTGCTCCGATTCCCCCTTCAACTCATATCCTGTCATCTTCTATTGTTATTACCCCCGGTGCTTCTTGTTCCCACCGGAGACCTGCCTATCTTCTTCCTTCTGGCCCCCATTAAGCTCAAGGTACCGCTCCTTGGATGGTTCCTGAAGGGGGTTAAGTTTCATCGCAATCCACACCCAATCCACAAAGACTCATATATGCCACCTCTAAGCTATACAACATGATTTAGAATAGGCTGAAGGATGGGAAAAGTTGTGTAAGTTGTTGGCGGACACCAATCGCAATAACTACCAAGAAATCCTTTCTTTCGAATCAGAGAAGGATCATTTTGAGAAAGCACTGTCTAAACGTGACACCAAAATTAAACTGATAGAGGAAGAGAAAGCATCGGTGCTGCAAGAGTGTAAGAGAAACTTTGACTTGCTAAAAGAGGTGAAGGAGGTGCATGCCCTAATAGAGATCAACTGTAGAGGTGAGATGAAAAGGCACATGCGGAGGAGAAGAAACTATAACAAGAAGTAACTATTTGCAGCGCAACTATTGAGGCTCAATGGAAAACTATTGCCGATTATGACCTCATCGTTGAGGGGCTCAACAAAACTATTTCTGAATAAGTCGAGACTATTGCCAAGCTAATGGCTTAGGTCGCGCAGCTCAGTACCGACAAGTCTGCTGTTGAAGTTGAAAAAGCTGCCGTGAGAGCGAATTACTTAGAATTCCAAAATGCCTTCGAAATAAAATGCAGAAGCTAGACACGACCATTTTGAACTTTCATGTTAGCTCCCTGCTACACTAGGGGAGTTCAACTACTTGAGCTCGAATTTCCCGCACACTCTTGCTTTGGTATGGGAAGAAGTCTCGTCCCGCTTATCTAATAGTGGCGATGTCTACACCGAGCAGGAGTTGGAGGACGCTTACCAGAATGAATATTCAAAGAAAACATTGCTCAAGGGCTGGGAAATTTTACGAGATGAGAGAGAGAGAGAGAGAGAGACAGAGGCACAAATGCTCCCTTGATGACTGGTGCTGAAGCGCTCACCCAACACCTTATTTCTAATGCAGGCGAATCATCAGGGCAGCTCCACACCGTCCAATCGGTTCAGAGTTTGCGATTCTTGCTCGGGTGGTGGAGCCATCGACCAGAAGGCGAAGATGGTAAGTTTAACGTCGCTATTCTCGACCATTCCTCCAGTGCAAGTAATGTCCTTGCTTCTTCTGAATTCGGGCTCTTCTAGCTTATGCCGTAAGAGCAGGAAGAATTTAATGCTTTCATTTTTGATCTTATAGGTATATCTACCTTTCCCATTAATCTGCCAACTTCTTTGTTGCCCAAACCTATTGCCATTTCCACATCTTCTATGGTTGTTTCCGTTCATGTTCCAATTTCCACATCTACGTCTGGCTCACAACTGGGGCCAGAGGCTGAAAAGATAGCCACGCTTCATGGCTTGGACGACCCTTCTGTGTCTTTGGAATATGACATAATAGCAGCAGAGGCCAAGGATCAGGAAACTCAAACGGATCAGCCCTAGAAAACTCAATACGATCTGGTTTCTATCAAGAAGGAAATGGTTAAAGCGATCAAGGCCTCAAAGAGATCCCACAAATCACGAAAACAAAAAGGAAAGGGAGGCCCTTCTGAGAAGGCTGTAGAGGAAGAAGAGGACATTGCCACTGAAGTGTACGTTGATATCATCGGCAGTGATTGCACTCCTGAGGTGAGGTAGAAGCTGCCAACAAAGGGTGGAAATGGGAGCAGTGGAAAGAAGTGTTGAGAGGTTTCTGTGGAGACCGATTTTATTTTTTGGTTCCGTTTTAGAAGTTTTGTTCTAGTGCAGAGTCTGCACTTAGTGTTTCCGCTGTGCAATCTGTATTTTCTTTTTGTTGGTCGATGTTTGTGGGTACGACCCTCACATTTTGACCCTGTGTAAAGAAAATTACAAGCAATATATTGATACTTTGACTATTGTAACGACCCGGAATTTCTAACAATTTAAATTGGAATATTTAACTGATGTAAATATTTCAAAAGTTAATTTTTAACTTGAATTCAAATAATATTATTATTATTTAGCAATTGAGTTATTGGATTTAATAAACTGAAATTGGGTAAATTACCGAATCTTCATTTTTAAGCCTGTTAAAAATAATTTAAGGGTTTGTAAAATTTATATCGATAATACTGAAGATAGTAAAAGTGTTAAAATTGAATTTAAAGGTGATTTGTTCAGTTTTGAAAATGTATCGTTTAAATCGATATTTAAAAATTGCCTTCCAAGGCACAGTCTCAGAATTTGACGGAACCAGTTCCATTGGATCCGTAATAGTTAGTTATTGTTGGATTTCAATTTTCGTAGAAATCAGATTTGTCGTTTGACCCTGGCAGCTCAAAACGCATAAAAACTATTATAATCGATTTAATTTAAAATTGATCGTTTACTTCCGTAACTCGCGCATATGATCGAATTAGCTTTCGAAACACGTTCCATTGTATTCGGAACGCGGGTAAAACCTTATAATCGCCTAGCGACATTCCTTAAGAGGATTTCGAAATTTTAAGTAGCAATTAACGAGGCATTTTGGAACTTTTATAAAAAAATAATTTTTGAAGGTCAACTAGCCATAGATATTTTTATAAATAAACAATCGTATGCAAGAGGCCATTCCCAAGTTATATACGTCTTCATCTCCCTCAAGTTTTCACACCGAAATCAAACGAAAAAAATATTAGGGCTGAAGCGAAACTGTTTATAATGGCCGAACTCATTATTTAAAAAAGAAAAAAAAGAAAACGACCCCTTCCTTTTCCTCTTCCTGAGAACGAAATCGAATATGGATATCAATCTCGATCCAAATTTCCATGATTCAATTCGAAGTCGAGATGATTGTCAGATTTAGCTATTTCGAATCGAGTCGACTCTGGTAAGTACGAGCTAGCGCGGCTCGACGACACGTGAAGCATTGATGCGCGCTGAGATGGAGGATGGGCTCGATTCACGAGGCTTCATGGTGGTAGTAGGGTTTGTCGGCGGTTTCAGTTTCGCGGTTGACCTAGGGTCTTCGTATGGCGACGAGGCGTGCGTGCGCGTGGGGAAGCGGCTTAGGGTTCGACCGATTTGGGCTTTGGGTTGAGGCAGTGGCAGTGTCGCGAGGGTAGGCGAGTTCGTCGGAGGCAGTTGTTTGCGGCAAGTAGGTTCGATGCTTGTGGATGCACGAGTTCATTCCCAGAAGAGAGAGGCACCGAGAGAAGGTATAAACTAACCTAAATTTTTGTTTTTTTAATAAATTTAGAATTAGTTAATTAAAGAAATTTTTATATATAGGTAATTTGAGATTTAATTCTAAGTGTTGTTAGTTTATTTAATTTTAGATCGAAGAAAAATAATAATTACATTAAGATAAGTGTAATTTTTCCAATTTATATATTCAAATACAGAAAAGATTTTATATAGAAAGGATTTTGAAAGAAATGTATAGGAATTTTAAATAATTGAAAAGTTTTATATAAAATTAGACTTTTGAATCTGTATAATTTAATTTTTAAAATATATGTAGTTTTAAAGAAGTAAAATAAAATAAATATACATTTACACATTTTTATTTACTAGTTTATTTTAAATAGTATTTGGGAGATTAACCTATTCAATTTATTTTTGGAACTTAAAATTTATTTATTAAAAGAAAAATTGGGTTAAATAAAATTTTGGGTTAATTAAATTTATTTAAGGGAAATTAATTATTCGGTTAATTCAAGTATTAATAATCACCTAATGTTTATAAAAGGTCCATATATCGTGAAGAAAATAGTCGGGATTGATGTGGATTGCAAACGAAAATCAGAGGTGAGTAAATCTCACTCCTTTGGATTTTTAACTAAATTTAAATGGTTAAATTTAAGTATTTGGTTGCATGATTTAAATTGATTTGATGTGCACTGTGAACTGATGATCGGGTGACTTTGGTTTTGGTTAGTTCTCGTGTTAATTGTGGCTTGACTCGAAGTATTCAGGTTTCAAATTGTTTTAAACTTAAGTCATAAATAAGAAAATGTTTTCATTTTAAAGTTAATAAGGGCTTAATGAATTGTGATTCATTTAAATAGTAGGGTAATTAAAATGGATAATTAATTAATTCAATTAATTAATGATTTGGGTTAATTAATTTAGTAATTATTGGTTTGAATTAATTTATGAAGATTTAAGTTAATTAATTAGGTTTAATTAATTTAGAATAATCAATGGATGGATTGATAGGTAATTACTTAATGTAATTAATAAAATAAAATTACTTTGTGTAATTAATCAGGAGATTTATTAAGATAATTAATTAAGGTGTAATTAATTTATTTAATGAAGTAAATAAAAAAGGTAGATAATTACAGGATGAGATAAATCAAGAGTGATTAATATTTGTGGTTTAATTAATGATTAATTATTTAATGTAATTAATTTAGATTAGGATAAATTAAAATGTAATTAGAAATCAATAATTTATATAATTAATGATGTAATTAAAGATTGATTAATTAAGATTAATGAATTAATAATAAGTGACTTATGAGAAATTAAGTAATATAAGTAATTAAGGATTAACGTAATTAATATAGTTAATTAATTTATGAAGTAATTAAAGATTACTTATTGATTTTGGTTAAGAATAATTAATTTTGTGAAGTTAATTAAAGATAATTACTTGAATGTAAATTGAGGGATAATTAATCAGGATGATTAATTAAGATGATTAATGAAGGGATGATTGATTAATTGATTTGAAATTAATTTATGAGAAGTAAAGAAATCTAAGTGATTGAGGTTAAAATTTTTATTAGAATTAATTAAATTAATTTTGGTAGCGATCAAGCTTTTCTTATGAATGATTGAATGGTATTGAATGCTTTGAATGAGTTGATATCTCTGATATGAAATGTTGTGTATTTCATTTGGATAACTTGGGTTAGGATGACATGAGACTCGAAGAGACCGGGGTCGGGTGTTGGGAAATACCCAAAACCACTTTGAATTTTTATAGATTGATATGTGAAATCTATATGCTGGAGTGGAGTGGTTTAAAGGAATTGGACTATTTTAAATCTAAATCTTTGGTATTTAGAAAACTTATATGTGAAATAAGTGATGTCTATAATAAATTGTGGCTTTGTGATTTGCTTCGAGTTACCCCGGGTTCTATATAAGTTGTATGCTTTGTATTCCATGTTGGATGAGTTACGCTGGTTTCCAGCCTGACCCGGGTGTTACTTTGGTGTAATGCTCGGGTCAGACCGAGTATTACAGATTTTCAGGTAGGGACGTTCTAGAGCTCAGGAGGCGAGCTGGATGGTAAGAACGTATAGAGTATTTCCGCTGTATTTATATTGTTGTATATCTGAGACATGATGATTGTGTATATCCAGTGCCTGTATATATGTGTAACTCTGATGTATTATAAATGTACTTTGACAGGTGCAGAATTCTTTTGTAAACTATTATTATTTATTATTATATTTCATCCGCTGCGAATGTAAGATGTTGATGTTTTTGATATTCTTCTTCTTCTTCTTCTTCTTCTTCTATCTCTTTCTTCTTTTTTCCTAACTATTTGGAATTTTTCGGTTCGAAAATTTCGGGTTGTTACAATTGGTATTAGAGCCGAAAGGTTAAGCGAGAACCTTGGCTCTGGTGGGGATTACTCATTAAATAGAGTCCATAGTACTCTAGAATGAGTTGAGTATGTGTGTGTGTATATATATATATATATATGAGAGCGTACTTGTTATTTTCTTATATAAAATTTTTAAATGGTTTTAGATAAAAATATATTTTGATTTATAAAGCAATATTTCCTTCTAATAAATATTAAGGTGATTGGTTATTAAATCATTGGAATTAAATTTAGCAGTAATATAATACAACCAAATTGAAATCTTTTTTTTTTGGCAAAGCCAGCGGGGTTGACTGGGCCCCTACCAGTTTTATTGCAACACAATAAAAGAGTACAAATAGTGAAACAAAGGGGAAATTGAAAAGAAAAAAATACAAAAAAAAGGACAGAGGACTAGAGAAAAACAATTGAAGAGACAAAAAAGGTCAAGCCCATCCAATAATCATACTGTCTGGGAAATCTCTATTGCAATTCGTCAATTGTTTAAGTGTTGTAGTCTTCACTTCATTCCAGAGAACAACCATGCTCTTTCTTTGCTTATCAAAAACAATCGCATTTCTTTCCTTCCATATGATTCTCATGTATATCTTCATACAAACAACAAACAGCCTAATTCTATCACATCTCCATCTCGTAGCCTTATATATGATACTCCACACCAATCTCGAGCTTCCAGAAGAAAAGTTATAACCAGTAGTGTAACTGATGCAGTTCAGCAAGAACTTAAGAGCAGGGCAATCAAAGAATAGGTGATGCACACTTTCCTCAAACATATCACAAAACACACAGGAAGAGGTGCATGGAAACCCAATGCTGTTAAGTTTACTTTTAGTAAGAAGAGCCTGATTAATCACTTTCCACATCATCAAATTTTGCGATGGAACAGAGTCATTTGTCCATATAACAGAAAACCACTTGGTGGCTGGCAGTGGATAATATGCAGAACAAAATAAGTAGACACTATGGACATTGTGATGCTTTAAATCCCAAGATACAGCATCAGGTTGATTAGTTATGCAAAAATTGGCTTGGATATCAGTCCACATGACTTTGAGCATATGATTACTAGTAGTTGGTAACTGCAACTTTCCATCATACATGAAGTCATTTACTTTGGCATCATGATGAATACCAGATTGCTGAAGCAGTTGATATTCACAAACTTTGGATAGAATGAGACCCTGTCTTGCCCATGGTTCGTGCCAGAAGCTAACTTCAGTGTTTGCATTAACATGATATTTAATGATAGGAAGAAAAACATGTCTTAGCTTAAGTATATTCCTCCAAAACCAGCTGCTATTCTGAGGTATGTCCATACACCAGAAGTTTTTAGTCTTTATATAATGTAACTTTATCCATTTAACCCATGTTGTATCTCTATTGTTGACCATGGCATCAAAATGAGAACTAATAGCAGCTTGATTCCACTTTCTTGGGTTAATGACACCAAGACCACCATGCTTCATGGGAAATTCAATACTAGAAAATGAACATGGCAGCAACTTCCTATTATGTACACTACCAGTCCAGAAATATCTTATCATTGCTGACCTAACAAGTTGCATTAGCTTTAATGGGAGAATCATTGAACGAGCCCAGTAGACCAGAGAAGAGAATACAATAGTTTTGATAAGAACAAGTCTACCACTTTGTGATAATTGTCTGTTCACCCAAGCATTCATAACAGAAGTGATCTTATGGTATAATGGGAAACAGTCAGCATTGGAAATCCTTTTAGTAAGGAGAGGGAGACCAAGGTACCTCATGTCATTATCCATGCATGTAAAACCAGTGCAATGAAAAAGAGCATCTTTCTGCACATCACTAACCCCAACAACAAGCATGGAAGTCTTGGCTTGGTTAATTGAAAGGCCTGTCATACAATAAAATGACTGCAGAGCTTCAATTACACCAGTTAGAGAAGGTATGTCTGGCTTAGTAAACACCATCACGTCATCCGCAAACATTATGGAATTTATTTGGAGAGAAGAGCACTTGGGATGGTACTTAATTAAATTGCAAGTGTATTTAGAGTTAAGTAAAACAGTGAATACTTCCATAACCAGAAGGAAAATGTAGGAAGAAATAGGGTCTCCCTGTCGTATTCCTTTGCTACTACTAAAAAATCCCACTGGTCTACCATTGATAACTACAGAAAAGGAAGGAGAGGAGATGCACACATATATCCAAGACACAAATGCTCTGGGGAAACCCATTTTAGCCATGATTCTAACTATAGATGTCCAGTGAATGGAATCATAAGCTTTAGAGATATCAATTTTAAGAGCAGCAGAAGGGGTAACATTACTTCTACTGTACCCTTTAAGCAATTCTTGTGCTAGGATCACATTGTCAATAATATTCCTAGTTGGGATGAATGCAGCTTGATTCTTAGAGACAACAGATGGTATAACACTAATCAGACGAGAAGCAAGAATTTTTGTGATACATTTGTATATTACATTACAACAGGAGATGGGCCTGAAAGAAGAAACACTGGTCGTTGGATTTACCTTAGGAATAAGAGCAATGTTTGTGCAGTTCACCTCACCAAGTAGCTTGCATGAAGAAAAAAAGTTGTGGATAGCTTGACAGAAGTCATTTCCAAGAACACCCCAGGTGGATATGAAGAAGTTAACGTTTAGACCATCTGGACCACCACAAGAATCTTTGTTCATTGAGAAGAGAGTATTTTTGATTTCCTCATCAGTGACAGGCTGTATAAGTGAGTTTGCTTCATGTAGGGAAATACAAGGCAAGGGAAGTGAAGAAATTTGCTCAAGATCAGGAGAGAATCCAGAGAAATTTCCAAGTAGATTAGTGTAATAGTCAACAAAAGCTTTGTCGACAGATTCAGTAGTAGAACATAGGGTTCCTTGTTCGTCCAAAATACTGTAAATGTTGTCTCTGGCATGTTTTATCTTTATTGCATCGTGGAAAAACTTAGTATTCCTATCTCCTTCTACCAGCCACTTATTATGCAGTTGTTGCCTCTTCATGTTAGCTTCCATGGCAAGAGCATTATTGACATCATTAAATAATCTGGCTTCATCAGCAGCTGCTTGTTCATCCAAAGGGTGGTCCATCATAAAGTTTTGCTGTTCCTGCAATTGTTCCTTGAGAGTTGTTGAAAGCAAACTACCAGCTCCAAAGGTGGAAGCAGCCCACTTTTTAATCTCCAGCTTAATTCTTTTCAATTTCCTGCAAAACTTATACATAGGATTACCAAAACAGTGGAAATCAGTATTAACTTGTGTTACTAGTGTTAGAAAGTGTTCATGCTTGAGCCATGCATTAAAAAATTTGAAACTTCTTTTTTCTTTTCGAAAATGGTGACCCAGAGATAATATTAAAGGAGAATGGTCAGACAAAATTGGTTGGGGGAGGAATACAGACAATGATGGCCAGCGGGTTAAAGCTTGGATATTGCAAAAGGTATGATCAATGGTTGTGAAAGTACGAACACCACTACGACTCCTATTATTCCATGAATACTTAGCTCCAGTCTTATTAACCAAAAGAAGTTCTGAATCAGCAACTGCTAGATTGAATGGGGCAATGTCACGAGGAGATAGTGGATTACCACCAAATTTGTCAGAAAGTTCAAAGCATGTATTGAAGTCACCTAAAACAATCCAGGGGTGAGATGATTGTCGAAAGGGGGGCAATGTTTTAAAGAAGGAATTGCGAGAAATGACCGAGTTATCGGCGTAGACAAAAGTGATATAGGAAGAGGATTTTGTTTGAATTTCATAGACATGAAAGTGAATAAACTGTCTAGAAATTAATATAGGGGATAGAGTTATAACTGCAGGGTCAAAAATTACAAGAATTCGACCATAAGAAGCCATATCAAGGTTATGATAGAAATTCCATTTTGGGTTTATGTAAGCAGCTGCTTTGATGGTAAATGGAAGATTGAGTTTAGTTTCAAGCAAACCAAAAAGGCATATGTCATGTGAAGAAATGATACTTTTCACCTGATCAAGTTTTGCATTGCTGTGAGCACCTCTGAGGTTCCAGGCAGCTATTTTGCTAAACATAAGATTATTGCTGAGAGGTGGAGTTTTTTCTTCTCTTAGCTGAAAGAGATCGTGTTTCAATGTTCCTGTGGTGTTGAGGAGGTGGGGAGGTGATGAGAGACTTAGAAGTGGTGGTTGTAGGGTTTTGTGAAGGAATTGATAGTGGGGTAGGGGATGTGGATAATGGTGGCCAACCAGGCAAGTTAATGGAGAAATTGTAGTGAGATGTTTCAGGCACTTGCACACCAACATTTGGTTTATGCATTGAAGTTACTAAATGGATAATGTTGTTTTCAAGTTCTGTACACCATGTACAGTCCATGTCTGTGACATATGTATCAATATGTGCATTATCTTCAAGATTGTTCTTGCCACATCCATTACTTTTTTCACTGGAAAGAGTTTCAGTAATGCTACTGGGGTACTGAACTGAGTTGCATGATGGTTCTGGATTTAGTTCTATAATGCCAACATTTGATTTTAGTCTGGACAATATAGCATCATTACTGATAACTTCACAATTTTTATCAGTTAAGGTTTGCCTTTCCTCCCCTTCAGAGTTTTCTAGAATTATTTGCACTTCCTCTTCATTCTGCAAAATATTATATTTATTATGAGTAGCATCAATGCATTCTAGACCAATTACATTGCTCTGTACTGGAATATCATCACTTCTTACCTCACTTTCACTAAGTTTAGTTACTCTTTCTGTTCCTATTAATTCCTTTGTTGTGCACTCCACTTCTTTTTTTTTTCCTCCTTTGTTCACTTTGTTCCTATTGACTTTTTGCCACATTTGCTTCATTTTATCTTGTTTATCTACATGTTTCCCTTTCCTAACCAAGTTTTGTTTGTCTTCACCACTTTCTTGTTGTTCAGTATCTTCAAAAAGTATTCCTTTTTCCTCATTTACTGTCTTCTTGCATGTTGTAACCATGTGCCCAAACTCCAAACATGTAGTACAAATTTCTGGCTTCCACAAATAATCAACTTTTACAACTTGATCAGTTCCATCAAGCAGTTTAACTGTGAAACATTCTGGTAAGTCATTATTTGGTGTGACTTCTACTAAACATTTGGCATAAGTGATTCTCTCAAACTTTTCAGTTGAAGCATCCAAGCATAGGAGTTTTCCAATCCTTGCTGCTAACCAGTTAATTCCTAACAACGACCATGCAAACAAGGGAATGTTGGATAACTTAATCCATACAGGAACTGCCTTGATGCTACTACACGAATTCCCAACATTTTCATCCCAAGGTTTGACAATAAAAAGTTTGTTCCTCATAATCACAGGGTCAGATTCAGAGATTCTAACTTTGTCATCCTCATTCGAAAATTTAAAAAGGAAAAGGAAACCATCCGATTTAACGGAGATGGATCCACTTAATTTCCATGCTTTCTTAAGGTAGTACAGTACAGTTGAATAAGGTAATGGGTTATCGAGGAAAAAACCAACCAGATATTCCTTCCACATATTGTTACCTTCCTTCACAACATCTGCTGGAGGAACAATGGAGTCACCATTAAAGTCAAGTTTGATGTTGCGTGGTACATATTTCCCAGCATTTGTTGGTTTTGCTCTGAACAGAGAGTTCCAAGCAATAGGAGTTTGGGGAAGGGGAAGCAAAGGGGGGGTAGGTGGTTTCAGGGCAGCAGTGTGAGAAGAAGAAAGATTGGGCAGCGAGAGGCAGACGGTGTCAGGAGGAGGAAGGGGACAAGACTGGGTGGCTCGAGACGCAACAGCAGGTGGTACGAGAATAGGTGATGATGGACAGGGTTGCAGGGAAGAATTTGGATGGGATGGGTCAGCGGGAAGAAAGGGATTTGGGAGGGTCCCCATTTTCAAAAAAAATTTTAAAAGAATTCTTTGCTTTAAGTGACCAAATTGAAATCTTAAACTGGAATTAAATTAAGTGGTAACAGAAATACAACCAAATTAAAATTAAATTGATTGAAAATGAAATTCTATAATTTGAGCTCAGAAATTAAATTGTTTAAAAACTTTTAATAAAGGTTAATTTGGTTTAAAAAGTTAAATCAACCTTTGAGAATTTAAGTCGAATTTATATAATTCGAGATGGTTTAAAATTTGAAATTGGAATTGAGTCAATTAAATGGAAGTGGAAATTTAAATTAAATTGTTGGGGAAGTGAACAGTTTTGACTCTGGACTATTTTCAATATAAATTGTTTCAATATAAACTTGTTTTTCGAGCTATTTAATATATACAACCTTTCTTTCTTAAAGCCAAATTATTTTATACTTGTTTTACAATTATTTTTGGAACTATTTAACAATTTTTCAATTGTCTTATAAACTAATTATTATTTTTCAACTATTTTACAAATTAATTACTATTTTGCAATTATCTAAAAATTTCTGAAACTATTTGACTATTTTCCAACTATTTTATAATTAGTTAACTATTTTACAGCTATTTTGCAAACTAATAATTATTTTTCAAATACTTATCTATTTTTAAATTTTCAACCTATTTTCTAAAAATAAACTAGTCGGAGTTCAAACTGTTATTGATTATATACCCAACTTAGATAAGGATTGAAGATATAATTCAAATGAGAATTAAGGCAAATGTGATTAAGTGAATAAAGTTCAATGTGACGATGAATAGAAAGGAAAATTGATTTGGCTTATAATCAATGAAAATAAATACGTTGGATGTACGTATATTATTCTATTCGCATAGTGATTTGATCCAGATTCGAGCACAGAATTTCGAGATAGTTATATCAACCCGAATTGGGATTTTTCAATCGATTTTCGACGGCGAGCCTGGATATGGATTGTTGATTGGTTCTGGATATTCTCTGTCGTAGTTATGGCTATGCAAGGAGAATGACGGTTTCTGATCAAGAAACCAAATCTGAGTCCGCACTAGGAAGTCGGGTGGACGATACTAGTTCGGAAGTGAAATTGTGTGATCGAGTGAGCGATCAGATTGGTATAGCGTACGGATGATAAGTGTACATCGTATAGATTTGAATGAAATTGATATTGAAAAGAGTAATCAAATTTGAATATTAGATTTTGAATAAAAAAATTATATATCTTGTTATATAAGATAAATCTCCCCTTGTTGTATCTATAGACGGAAGAAAAGGATTTTGAAGTATAAAAGGAGTTTTATACAAGATTGAAATGATCCAAAGTTTTAAAAATTATATATATTTATGTATATATGAAGGATCTTATGACGATTTTGGAAAAGGTTTTAGGAACCTTTGGATTTGGAAAGGCTTTTAATTTTTAGGTAAAATCGATATTGGAATTTGGAAAGCCTAGTTTGAGAATTATCGATTTCGGGATAATCGATTTTGTGTAAATGAGCTTTGTATAAGATCATACTAGGTGTATGATTTGAAAGATACTATATGTGTATAGTATAAAGTGTTTTGATGATGGCTCTGGGGAAAAAGGCGCTCCCCTGAAATGAACTTCTCAAGAGTGCCACCGGGTGGTGCTGCCTTGAGCCCTGGGGGGGTTCTAAAGTTGATCCTGTGATGAGTCCAGACAAAACTAGTTCCTGAGGATTATGAGTAGTGTGTACCATTGCGAAAGTCGTGTGTGCCGCTGAGAGCCAACGGTCTACATTTGATTTTATATCGGTAGACTGCGACCTATGGTAACATAGCGAAAGTCGTGTGCTGCTGAGAGCCAACAGTCTATGTTTGATTTTACATCGGTAGACTGCGACCTATGTAGGAGTGGAGAAGTTTCATTTTTGACAGCGAAAATCGGGGGCGCTGATGCCTACAGTTACATGGACTTTTGTTGTAATGGCAACGTAACCCATGAATGTAACTGCGATTTGTTGTGGGTTCTATGGCGTAATCGAGGGGCGCGGAGTACCTACAGTTACATGGACTTTTGCTGCGATGGCAACGTAACCCAGGATGTAACTGCGACCATGGATGGCGGTGATGATTTCTAGAGCATTCTCACCAAAGATATTTCCTCTATTTTCAAAATCCATTTTCTATATTTTCAATAAAATAATTTTCCAAGTATTTTCACTGGATGTTGAAAACAGGTTTACCAAGTACTTATAGATTTTCAGTCCTACGCCTTATCAACGTATGACTGAATTTCTGTGAGAACAAGGATGGACTGGTTAAGGCATCGAGTTATAAGAAGTATTTTTATAAAGAGCTATTTTATTAATATGATGTGAATTTAAAAGCATTTCTAAAATTTTTAAATAAAAGTGTTTCTAAAAATTTTAAAATAAAAAAAATGTTGGAATTTTGGAAAATAAAGGGAAATCCAAACTAGAATTATGAAAAAAAAATTGAATTCAGGAAAATTGAATGAAGTGATTTTTGTAATAAAAAATTGGAAGTAAGCTAATTAGATAAATAATTATTTGATAGAGTATGTTAATAAAATTTAACTTGGTTAAATAAAATGGATCGTATGTTAATAATGGAGTTTGGAAATGAATTCGAATTGTAAATAGAATTCGACTTGGATGTGATAAGGAATTAAAGTAAGTGGATATGTTGTAAAACTAAAATTCAAGTGAGTTATAAATAAAATTTAACGTAATTTGCTAGTAAATTAGATATAATGGAAGTGTTGTCGAATGAAATGAAAGTGAATTATAATAGATATGGTTTGAATTGCAAACAAAACCCAAGTGAATAGAAATAAATTGAGAATGGCTTTGTATTAATAAAATAAATTCAAAAATGAATTAAGTAGGTAAGTTAAAAATTTAAAATGGGGTAAATAAATGGGTTAATTGAATTAAATAATAAATGGATGAAGTTTGATCGAATAAAGATTAAATTAAAGTTTTAATTTGGAATTGGGTTATCGGAGTGAACTTAAGTTATGAGGCATATTAATTTGCAGCAAAATCGCTTAAGTCAATAAAAGCTTGGTTTCGAGTAAGAATGGAAGACCATTAAATAAAAGTTTGGGTTAAAATAAATTGAAAGTAAGGAATTGAGTTGTAAACCATTAAAATTGAATGAAATGGTATATGAATTGTTTGAAAGCAATTGAATTAGTTTTGAAATCATAAATTGCTCGTGGAAGTTATTTAGAATGCATTTCTTTTAGAATTGATGTGTTGTAGTTGTTTAAGTAAGAGAAATGTTATAAACTTCATATATATAGTGCTTACATGTTTAAATTGAGTAAGTACAGGTACCTGAAGGCCGTTTGGCTGGATTTGGTTGCACTAATTGCTAAAATAAAAAGCCGCTTGCTTAAATGCTAAATAAAGGCACGCCTACGCAATAAAAATAGGAAATATGAACTATTTTTGTTTTTCGGACCGTGTAAGTCGATGTATATATATTTATATCTCTTGTCAAATTGCAAAAGCTCCTCCGTATAAAGGAGACTCTGCCGAAAAATTTCCAAAATTTTGAGAGTTAGAAAATTTTTGAAAAAAATTGGAATTTTTTTTTTGTTAGCGACAAAACGTTTTTAAATTGGAAATCTAAATAAATTAGTGATGAAACTAATTGAAAATAATGGTATGAATCAGTTATAAATGGAAGATAAAATTCAATATTCCGAATTGAAGATAAATTGAATTCATATGGAAATGGGAAAAACAAATTTGAACAGAAGTAGATATGAAACCTATGTAAGGAAATGTATAAAATGATTTGAAAAGTTACGATTGGATATTATTACGTAGGATATGCAAGTATTAAAGGGAAAAGGAAATTGATTTTCGATTTCAGAAGATAAATTTGAATTTGCCCAACTAAAAGGTATGTATTTAAATTTCTGTATGAAATTGGATTGGGATTTTGATCTAGCCACTTGGCCTTTTGTTTTCTTTTGCAATTTGGGAGCCCGTAGAGGCATTTTGTAGTTGTACTGAACTAGCCACGCAAAGGAGACGCTGACGAAATTTTTCGGAAATTTAGAGAGTTAGAATTTTTTTGAGATGTTGTGATAATTTAAATTTGAATTTTAAATTAGATTTGAATAAATGAAGTAAATAATGTTGTTGGAAACTATGGAAGGTTTTGGAAGTTGGTTGAAATGATAATGGGTCTTTTATAAAAAGATATATTGTGGCAAGTTGATAAAACTGTTTGGTTTTGGGGAAATTGTAACAGGTGTTGGACCATTCTTCCTAACTAGTAATTTCGGGGACGAAATTCTTTTAAGGGGGAATGAATGTGACGACCCGGAATTTCTAACAATTTAAATTAGAATATTTAACTGATGGTAAATATTTAAAAAGTTAATTTTTAACTTGAATTCAAATAATAATATTATTATTTAGCAATTGAGTTATTGAATTTAGTATACTGAAATTGGGTAAATTATTGAATCTTCAGTTTTAAGCCCGTTAAAAATAATTTAAGGATTTGTAAAATTTATATCGATAATAATAAAGATAGTAAAAGTGTTACAATTGAATTTAAAGGTGATTTGTTTGGTTTTGAAAATATATCGTTTAAATCGATATTTAAAAATAGACTTCCGAGGCACAGTCTCGGAATTTGATGGAATCAGTTCCATTGGATCTGTAATAGTTAGTTATTATCGGATTTCAATTTTCGTAGCAATCGGAGTTGTCGTTTGACCCTAGCAGCTCAAAACGCATAAAAACTATTATGATCGATTTAATTTAAAATTGATCGTTTACTTCCGTAAGTCGCGCATATGATCGAATTAGCTTCCGAAACACGTTCCATTGTGTTTGGAACGCGCGTAAAACCTTATAGCCTAGCCGCATTCCTTAAGAGGAGTTCGAAATTTTAAGTAGCAATTAACGAGGCATTTTGGAAGTTTTATGAAAAAGTAATTTTTGAAGGTCAACTAGCCATAGATATTTTTATAAATAAACAATCGTACGCAAGAAGCCATTCCCAAGTTATATACGTCTTCGTCTCCCTTAAGTTTTCATTCCGAAATCAAACGAAAAAAAATTAGGGCTGAAGGGAAACTGTTTATAATGGCCGAACTCATTATTTAAAAGAAAAAAGAAAAGAAAACGGCCCCTTCCTTTTCCTCTTCCTGAGAACGAAATCGAATATGGATATCAATCTCGATCCAAATTTCCATGATTCAATTCGAAGTCGAGATGATTGTCAGATTTCGCTATTTCGAATCGAGTCGACTTTGGTAAGTGCGAGCCAGCGCGGCTCGACGACACGTGAAGTATTGATGCACGTTGAGATGGAGGATGGGCTCGATTCGCGAGGCGTCATGGTGGTAGAAGGGTTTGTCGGCGGTTTCAGTTTCGCGGTTGACCTGGGGGCTTCGTATGGCAACGAGGCGCGCGTGCGCATGGGGAAGCGGCTTAAGGTTCGACCGATTTGGGATTTGGGTCGAGGCAGTGGCAGTGTCGCAAGGGTAGGCGAGTTCGTCGGAGGCAGTTGTGTGCGGCAAGTAGGTTCGGTGCTTGTGGATGCACGAGTTCATTCCCAGAAGCGAGGGGCATCGAGAGAAGGTATAAACTAACCTAAATTTTTGTTTTTTTAACAAATTTAGAATTAGTTAATTACAGAATATTTTATATATAGGTAATTTGAGATTTAATTCTAAGTGTTGTTAGTTTATTTAATTTTAGATCGAAGAAAAATAATAATTACATTAAGACAAGTGTAATTTTTCTAATTTATATATTCAAATACAGAAAAGATTTTATATAGGAAGGATTTTAAAAGAAATGTATAGGAATTTTAAATAATTGAAATTTTTTATATAAAATTTGACTTTTGAATCGGTATTATTTAAGTTTTAAAATATATGTAGTTTTAAAGAAAGTAAAATAAAATAAATATACATTTACACATTTTTATTTACTAGTTTATTTTGAATAGTATTTGGGAGATTAACTTATTCAATTTATTTTTGGAACTTAAAATTTATTTATTAAAAAAAAATTGGATTAAATAAAATTTTGGGTTAATTAAATTTATTTAAGGGAAATTAATTGTTCGGTTAATTCAAGTATTAATAATCACCTAATGCTTGTACAAGGTCCATATATCGTGAAGAAAATAGTCGGGTTGAAGTGGATTGCAAACGAAAATCAGAGATGAGTAAATCTTACTCCTTTGGAATTTTAACTAAATTTAAATGGTTAAATTTAAGTATTTGGTTGCATGATTTAAATTGATTTGATGTGCACTGTGAACTGATGATCGGGTGACTTTGGTTTTGGTTGGTTCTCGTGTTAATTGTTGCTTGACTCGAAGTATTCGGGTTTCAAATTGTTTTAAACTTAAGTCATAAATAAGAAAATGTTTTCATTTTAAAGTTAATAAGGGCTTAATGAATTGTGACTCATTTGAATAGTAGGGTAATTAAAATGGATAATTAATTAATTCAATTAATTAATGATTTGGGTTAATTAATTTAGTAATTAAGGGTTTGAACTAATTTATGAAGGTTTAAGTTAATTAATTAGGTTTAATTAATTTAGAATAATCAATGGGTGGATTGCTAGGTAATTACTTAATGTAATTAATAAAATATAATTACTTTGTGTAATTAATCAAGAGATTTATTAATATAATTAATCAAGGTGTAATTAATTTATTTAATGAAGTAAATAAAAAGGTAGATAATTACAGGATGAGATAAATCAAGAGTGATTAATATTTGTGGTTTAATTAACGATTAATTATTTAATGTAATTAATTTAGATTAGGATAAATTAAAATGTAATTAGAAATCAATAATTTATATAATTAATGATGTAATTAAAGATTGATTAATTAAGATTAATGAATTAATAATAAGTGACTTATGTGAAATTAAGTAATTAAGGATTAACGTAATTAATATAGTTAATTAATTTATGAAGTAATTAAAGATTACTTATTGATTTTGGTTAAGAATAATTAATTTGGTAAAGTTAATTAAAGATAATTACTTGAATGTAAATTGAAGGATAATTAATCAGGGTGATTAATTAAGATGATTAATGAAGGGATGATTGATTAATTGATTTGAAATTAATTTATGACAAGTAAAGAAATATAAGTGATTGAGGTTAAAAATTTAATTAGAATTAATTAAATTAATTTTGGTAGCGATAAAGCTTTGCTTATGAATGATTGAATGGTATTGAATGCTTTGAATGAGTTGATATCTCTGATATGAAATGTTGTGTATTTTATTTAGATAACTTGGGTTAGGATGACATGAGATCGAAGAGACCGGGGTCGGGTATTGGGAAATACCCGAAACCACTTCGAATTTTTATAGATTGATATGTGAAATCTATATGCTGGAGTGGAGTGGTTTAAAGGAATTGGACTATTTTAAGTCTAAATCTTTGGTATTTAGAAAACTTATATGTGAAATAAGTGATGTCTATAATAAATTGTGGCTTTGTGATTTGCTTCGAGTTACCCCGGGTTCTATATAAGTTGTATGCTTTTTATTCCATGTTGGATGAGTTACTCATGCTGGTTTCCAGCCTGACCCGAGTGTTACTTTGGTGTAATGCTCGGGTCAGACCGAGTATTATAGATTTTCAGGTAGGGACGTTCTAGAGCTCAGGAGGCGAGCTGGATGGCAAGAACGTATAGAGTATTTCCGATGTATTTATATTGTTGTATATCTGAGACACGATGATTGTGTATATCCAGTGCCTGTATATACGTATAACTCTGATGTATTATAAATGAACTTTGACAGATACAAAATTCTTTTATAAACTGTTATTATTGACTATTATATTTCATCCACTGCGAATGTAAGATGTTGATGTTTCTGATATTCTTTTTCTTCTTCTATCTCTTTCTTCTTTTTTCCTAACTATCTGGAATTTTCGAGTTTGAAAGTTTCGGGTCGTTACAACTATATTCTTATTTGTCCAATCATATATGCTATGTGGACTCGTGCTTGTTTTATTTGATACTTATCTAGTCCTATGATTACTACCAAAATCCTTCGTTTGAAGTAACAGAACTGAAGAATTAACGGAACTATTTAAGAATTCTTTGTTTAAAAATTCTTTGTCTAGAGCAATAGAAATTGTGAACCTTTTGTTTTTCACGTGTTTTTGTTCAAGTACCGGTGTATGCCTCCTAGTTCATAGGGCTGTTTACTTCAAACAATTTTCATATGACCGATAATTTAGGGTTTAGATAATTTTCATATAAACTTGAAATTTGACTAAGCTAGAGCTCAATTTTCCTTTCTTCAGAATTTTTGCAACTTTACCATGTTATCCAAGTTTCTTGTAATATTTTTCAGCAAGTGTTCAATATGCATGTTTGGGAGATGCACATTGCATAGGTTAACTGATGGCAGTTTTGATCGTTAAGTGTCCTTAGTCGAAACTTTTATATTGTATTTCAGCATTAATTATGTTGGAGTTGGCACTAGTTATGGGACGAGCAGTTTTTAATGCTCCTTGGCATTGCCTATCTTCGGGCGATGCAAGGAGAGTATTCTTTAGTGCTCCCCGATGATGCCTATCTTCAGGCAGGGTGAGGAGTTTCAGTTTAAGAATTAGTGCGCAATTTTTTGTTCTTCTCGGAGTTGCCTATCTTTAGGAAATGTGAGGAGTTAGTGCTTTGGAATTTAATGCATGGCATTTCGCACTCCTCGGTGTCGCCTATCTTCGAGAAAAGGGAGGAGCGTATACTTTGGAAGTTAGTGCGCGGCTTACGAAATGCTTGACTTTTCGTGCTCTTTAGTGTTTCCTATCTTCGGACAACGTGACGAGTTAGTATTGTGGTGCTCCTCAGCGTTGCCTATCTTCGGGAATTGCGAGGAGGTAGTTTTTTGGTTCTCCTAGGCGTTTCCTATTTCTAGGCAACGCATTGGTTTTTTGGTGCTCCTCGGCATTGCCTTTCTCCGAGCAATGTAAGGAGTTAGTTTTTTGGTACTCCTTGGCGTTGCCTATCTTTGGGCAACATGAGGAGTTAGTTTTTTAATGCTCCTAGGTGTTGCCTATCTTTGGGCAATGCAAGGAGTCATTTTTTTGGTGCTCCTTGATGTTGCCTATCTCTAGACTATGTGAGGAGTTAGGTTTTTAAAGCTTCTCGGTGTTGCCTATTTTCGAGCAATGCGAGGAGTTAGTTTTAGGTGGTCCTCGGCATTGCCTATCTAGGCAATGCAAGGAGTTAGCTCTTGGTGCTCCTCGGTGTTGCCTATCTCCGGGCAATGCGAGGAGTTAGTTTTTTCCTTCCTAATATTGCCGGGGCAACATCGGTCTTTAGAAGGCAAGAATCGAGTTTCGTCGATCTGATGGTTTGAGTCGATTTGCTTCCGTCGAACCTGTGAGTATTTATTATGGACACAATTTTGTCAGTTCGAAAGAGCGAGTTAAATTTTATTAAGGAAAGCAAGGCAGATTATTTGCCTATTTACAATGCCCCCGGTATTTTCGAGATGGATTATTTGCTGAAAAATAGAGAATACATAAAGTAGTTTCCAAATGAAGTAAGGGTGGTGTTATTCGCTATTCTAGGCTCCGCGAATCTGAATTCCATCGACGGTTGTTAGCTTGAAAGTTCTATCCCTGAGGTTTTGATTTATGACGTATGGTCCCTCCCAATTTGGCCTGAAGGTCCGTAGAACGGGATAAACTCGCTTGAGCATAAGATCTCTCACCTTGAAGGTTTGGTTGTGGACTTTGGAGTTGAAGTACCGTGCTACCTAGTTTTAATGGGCGACGGTTCTCAACTTAGCTTCTTCTTCTTTTTTCTTCGATCTTATCTAGCGATTCGAGTAGGAGCTGCTTATTTTGGTTTTGGTTGAAATTTTGCCTTCGGTGCAAGGGGACTTCTAACTCAATAGTATCATTGCTTCTGAACCATATGCCAAAGCGAATGGAGTGTTACTGGTTGCCACTTTATGGGTGGTTTGGTAATCCCATAGGGCGAGTGAAAGCTCTCGACCCAGTTTCCTTTGGCTTTAGTTCATCGCTTCTTGATGGTAGATTTGATGATCTTGTTTATTGCTTGCACTTTCCCATTTTTATGTGGGTGAGCTACTGCCGTGAAGCTCTTTTCAATCCGGAAGTGTTTGCAAAAGCCCTTGAACTCAGCGCTTTCGAATTGGGTTCTGTTATCAGTATGATTTTTTTGGCATAGCAAACCTGCAAATAATGCTTTTAGGAACAATATTAATGACTTTCTTTGTGGTTATTGTGACCAGCGGTTCCGCATCGGCCCATTTTGTGAAATGGTCTATAGCAACTATGGAATATTTGGATCCTCCTTTTTCTATCGGTAGGACGCCAATCAATTCTATCCCCCATATTGCGAATGGCCACGGGATGACCATCTCTGTTAACACTGTTGATGGAGTTCTTTTAATTTTGCTGAATCTCTAACAACGATCACATCGCCTGGCATAATCTGCAGCATCACAGTTTATTATTGGCTAGAAGTACCCATACCGGAGGACTTTCTTTGCAAGGGTTCACCCTGAGTATCGTCTCTACATTCGCCTTTGTGCACTTCCTTTAGGATTCGCCTGGCTTCGTCGTTGGACACACATCTAAGGAGAGGGGCTGAGAACCCCTTTGGTAGAGTATTCCATCTTGTATCATGAACCGGGGTGCTTTTCGGAGAAGCTTCTTTCGTTGATTCTGGTCAGTTGGAAGAGTCCCGGCGAGTAAATATTCTTTTACCGGTGTCATCCACGTTTCTAGTTTGATGGTGATTTCGAGAATCCAATCAACATCCATTTCGTTTATGCTTGGGTTGGTTAGAGTTTCAACTAGGACTAGTTCCAATGATTGAGCTTCTTCAAAACTTGCCGATTTAGCTAAATAATCTTCCTTAGTGTTTTGCTCCCACGGAATGTGAGTTATATTGTAGTATTCGATGTCGCTGAGAAGTTCTTGTACTTTGGACAGGTAATGGGCACGATTCTCCCCTTGAGCCTGGTATCCACCCTTTCCTTGATAGATGACCAGCCAAGAGTCGTTGTATATGTGAATAGATTTTATCTTGAGTTCTCTAACAACTTTCAGTCATACGATCAGTGCTTCATATTTAGCCTCCTTATTTGTGGTAGGGAATTCCAGGCAGAAAGCATAGCTAATGGTTCGCTCCTTTTAGGTATTTTAAGCACTACTCCTACCCTTAAACAGAGGTTGTTATATGCGCCATCGACAAAGAGCTTTATTGAGTTCCCCCTCAGGCGGTGTTTCTTCCTCGTCATCCTGTATGATAAACTCGGTGATGAAGTCTGCTAACACTTTCCCATTGATGGCTTTCCTTGGATGCTATGTGACATCATATTGACTCAACTCTATATTCCACTTGAGTAATCATCTAGAAGTTTCTAGTCAGTATGGCACCTACTTCAGGGGTTGGTCAGTCAACACTTCAATTAGATGGGCCTGAAAGTATAGCCCTGACTTCCTAGATGCGATCGGGAGGCAATACGCTAGTTTTTCTAGTTTTGGATAGTGTTTTTCTGCTCCAACAAACTACTTGCTAATGTAATACATTGGTCACTGAATTTTTGCTTCTTTACGCACCAGAGCGGCGCTCAATGCATGGGGTGCAACCATTAAGTAAATGAACATGTCTTCTCCATCCATGGGTTTGATAGGATTGGCAGAGCTTCCATGTGTCACAGCAATTCTTCGAATGCCTTTTGACAAGCTTCACTCCATTTGAAGTTCTTCCTTCCCTTCTTTAGGTTGTCGAAGAACGGTATGCACTTGTTTGTAGCTTTTAAGATAAATCGGCTCAGTGCAATGACTTTTCCATTCAAGTTTTGAAGTTCCTTCTTGTTTTTTGGGGCTTGGACCTCTCGAAACGCCGTTATTTGTTTTGTATTTGTTCGATGCCTCGGATACTTACTATGAATCCTAATAATTTGCCAGAGGCTACTCCGAAGTGGCCTTTGAGTGTGTTAAGCTTCATTTCATACTTTTGGAGTATTTTGAACATTTTAGTGAGATTTTCTAGATGATTAGCAGCCACTTGTGATTTGAACAACATGCCGTCCATGTAAACTTACATAATCTTTCCAATCTGGCATTTGAATATAGCATTCACTAGCCTTTGTATGTTGCCCCGACATTCTTTAAACAGAATGGCATTAGCTTGTAGCAGTACAGTCCCAAATCGATGACGAGGCTCGTGTTCTCATGATCAGGCTCATGCATCAGGATCTGGTTGTAGCCCAAGTAGGCATCCATAAATGATAGCTATTAATGTCCTGCCATTCCATCTACAAATTGATTGATTCCGGGAGCGGGAAGCTATCCTTAGGGCAAGCTTTGTTCAAATACGAGAAATCATTACAAGTTTTCCATTTTCCTTTAAACTTCTTGACTAAGACTAGGTTTGATATGCATCGAGGTAAGTTGCATCTCGAATGAAGCCGTTAGCCATCAGTTTATCTACCTCCCCTCTTTGTGACTTGGACTGTTCAGGGCCCAAGCTGCTCTTTGCTTGTGTAAATTTTGGGTCAACGTTGAGCGCCTGGAAGGCAATTTCGAGTGATACTCCACACATAATTGAGTATGTCCAAACAAGTCCGTCCATATTGGCATGGAGAAATTTGGTTAGTTTTGACCACATCCTGTTTCCAAGGTGCGTTCCAATTTTCAAGACCCGAGTTGGGTCGTCCATACAGACTGCGACAGATGCCATCAATTCTGCTGGTGCTGCCCGATCCTCCCATGAACTCTTCTTTCTAGGGTCCAAAGCCTTGTTGAATCGGCTATGGTCCTCGAGCCAGGGGTGGCTCTGTAATTTCTATTCGGTGAGCTCATGAGTTTGGAGAGTATTCCCCACATCCTTTTCTTTTTCCTTCCTTCTTGACTCACGTAGTTATGCGATATAGCATTCCTGGGCGGCGCACTAGTCTCCCTTCATAATTCCGAATCCATGCATCGTGGGAACTTCATTGTAAGGTACCATTAGGTCAATGCTATTATAAAATCAGCTAGTGTGTGTCGTCCCAAGAAGGCGTTGCATGCTGACGCTTCATCCACGATCACATAATTTTGAATGAGGGTGAATCTTCGATCGCCCTCTCCGAGCTCCACAAGTAGGTCAATTGTTCCCACAGGCTGCTTGGGCTCGCCAGTGAAACCTTGGATATTTTGTTGGCATGATGACATGCTTTTCATGCTGATTTTCATCTGGTCAAAAGTATTCTTGAAAAGTATGTTAACAGAACTGCCACAATCGACCAACACTCGTCGGACTACAATAGGTCCAGTTCCTACGGTCACCACCAGTTCCTACCGCCATCACTAGTTCCTACCGCCATCACCAGTTCCTACCATCACCACAATTGGATCAAGAGTTGGAACTTCGATCCCCTCAATGTCCCTATTTCGGAACACTATGTCATCATTCAGGACCCTTTGCAGCTTGGCTAGAGTTTTGTCCTCTATAGCTAAACATGATTCCTTCGAAGCGTGCTTCAATGAACTTGCATACCACTCTATTCTCCCACAACTTCTTTGTGCAGGGTGTGGTCCCCTAGATATTATTCCAATTATGATCCTTTGGTCGATTCGTTTTGAACCTTCTTCGCTAGTTCTAGTTTGGTTCCTTCGTTTTGTAGGAGGCCGTGTGGCCATAGGTTGATTGGATTTCTGTGACTTTTTCACATACTACTGAAGTTTATTATCTCGGATCAACCCTTCAATGAGGTCCTTTAGGTGGCAGCATCTGTTTTTATTGTGGCCATGTGTCTTGTGGAAGCGACATAATTTCCCTGAGCGCTTCTGCAGCTCAGTTGCCTCTTTCCTAGGGTTTTAGTTTCTAGGTGAATTGCATGGACTAATGCCATGAAACCATATCTTTGTCGGGGTTGCTTACTTCTGTTACTGCGATGTTAAACCTGTTCATGAAAGATTTCAGTGATTCGTTATGCCCTTGGAACAATCCAAATATGGATATGACATCTTTTGGCTGCGTGGTATGGCGTCTGAACTGATTAAGGAACCTTGTCACCAGTTGGTCAAAAGTAGAGATAGATCTTGGCGGAGGCCTAGTGAACCACGTTGATGTAATTCCTTCGAGAAAGATAGAAGAGCATCTGCATCGAACAGCTTCGGAGGCATTAGCTCCGTCCATATACCAACTGTTTTTATACAGGTATGGTTTGGGTCTTTTGTCCCATCATAGGATGGAATAGTTGGCATTGTGAATTTTTCTAGATATTTCTCATTCGGGATTTCAGCGGTGAAGGGAGTCAAAATTGGTGTAGATCCCCATTCATCATATCTTCTATTTTTACTCTCCTTAATTAATTGTTTAACCATATCAACTATGCATGCCTCGTATGTTTGGTTGTCCTGAGAATGGTGATCAGTTACAACACCAAATGTTTGGCTTTGTAAATGGTCTAGGCGAGTGGGCTGAAACCTAGGCTCTCATATCTTCGAAAGAGCCACTCCTCCAAGATCTCGTTGGCTTGCATTTCACTTAAATAAAGTAGTTTGAGTATTCATTGCATTGTTAAATGCATTGGCATTTTCTTTCGATTGGTCATCTTGCTCTTGGTCCTTTGAGTCGGAGAGCTTCGTAGCTATGTCTTCTAATGGGGTCTTTGCCCCTTGATTCAAGTTCAAAATAGGTTGCCTTGCAGCGAGCGTAAAACTTGCATTTCCGTCCATATTAAGTCCTATTGTCACCCTTTTTTATGGTTGTTTTCCATTTCTTCTGTGTAGACCAGAAACAGAGGTATTCTCTTGTTCTACAACAGCCGCGAGTTCAGGCATAGTCCTTAGAGCATGGTTTGACTACAGGGTTAGGGGAGCGTTAAGTTTGTCCATTAGAGCCTTTTGGCTATTTTTCAGTTTTTGGTTTAGCTCATTAACCATTTTGTTCAACTCATCCTTGGTGACAACTTCATGTTGACTGGAGGATGCTATCACCTGATTTCCTAAGTTAGCACCATTTACTTCAGTTTGTTAGGGATTAACATCCTCTCTAGTTACTACTGCCCCATGGATCTTATAGAGGCAACTCTTCTCCCTCCAAGGGCCATCATTTTCTAACAGTGGATTTTTTCAGGCAAATATCATGGATCTCACTCCTCGACCTATATGATCCAAAGTATATAGCTAGATTTGGATCCTGAGTTGGGTTTCTCAGTGTAAGCACAAAAATATTAACCCAAAAAATGGATCAATACCGTAGTTTGAGTATGAAAGCACCAGCCATATTCTGATAGATCAATATCACAGATTATAAAAGAAGAATATAAGAAAGATGAAAGAGAACTTTTACAGTGGTTCGGCTGTTAATGAAGCCTATGTCCACATTATAGTTTATTACCGACCGATTGCTGCTACAAGAGGTGTTTGATTACAGGACTCTGATTATTTTTAAGTAGATTGAATCCTCAGAGCTGGAATCCGCTGGAGAATCATAGTGAATCCCTTTAGAGATTGTTGTGAGGGAGATAGAGAATAAAGAATGTTTTCAGCTGAGCTTCAGCAACCAATCCGAGGAACATCTAGTTTGTATTGTAAGTAGGATGGTATATATAGGGATCATAGAGATTTTGGGTCAGGCCACTTCATCAACCGCTCGTAGGTAGGTATAGAACGATGTAGGGGGATTTAGCTCGCGAATCGAGCCAAAACAATGGGTCGCTAACGATCCATGGTCTATGGATCGCTAGCAACCCATAAACTTGGCTCATATGTGAGCTAATGACTTGGCTCCTTTTTTCCTATTCCTCCTTAATCAGTTCGCTAAAGACACATGGGCAAGAATGGATCGCTAGCGATCCATACACTTAGCATTATTTTTAGCATCCTTCTTCCTACCTTCTCTTCTTCCCTACATCACAACAACCTTCCATTTTGCATGGATCGCTAGCAATCCATAGAGTATGGGTCACTGGTGATCCAAGCACTTAGAATTTTTTTTGAGTTTGGAGTTTGGGATGTTTCCATGGTCTTGTATCGTCGTTTCTTGCGTAGTCTCTTCATGTTGTTCCGTTTGATGATAATTTACTAGCTGTTTGCACTCAACTGCTGATTAGGCTGAAAGAATGCTAGTCTCTTGTTTTAGTCAATCCCAATTGCTACCTTAGTAATATGGCTTAGCTCTCGTTCACTCCTTGCCTCTTCCTTTCTTGTTAAGTTCTAAAAACAATTCTGATGTCACGAGATAGTTCAGCCAGAAACAAGTCGCATCAGCCCTGACGTGCCCCCAGTCGCTGAGGAAGGTGAAATAGTAGGTGGTGGTAAAGAGGCTGGCGATGACGACGTACATTCAAGTCACGAACCAGTGGCTGAGAAGTCTTCAAATGAGCAACCACTTGCTTTCAAGAGGAAGCTCGTTATTAAGCTTTGAAAAGAGAAAATTTCTAAATCGCCTTTTCCAGTTTGACGATACAACAGACTCCATCTCTTCCTTCCATGGATATATTTTAAAAGATGGGACCAAATAAATTTTAAAAGATGGGACCAATTCCTACTAAGTTTGGTTCCTTTAATATGTGAAACATGAGTGTAGAGCGTTCTCCTCTTCATTTTGATGGTGATACCATTCCTATTAGTGTGGAAGAGATTAATCCTATGAACAAGGCTTCGGTACATGGTCCGTTGGGGGGACATTAGGAAACTCTTGTGCATGTGCACTTCACAACAATGTCTTGCACTCCATATGTATGTTTTCATTGAATCTAACTCTTTCCCGTTTCCTTTGATGGTTCTATGGAGAAGAGAAAATAAACATACTGATCCTAAAAAGAGAAAGCGATCTAGCTCTAAGTCCCTGGTCGGTAGGTATCATGAAAGAAGTGGTTGAGATTACGGTTCAAGCCACCGCTTTAGATGCGGCGAGGATAATCGGGATAGGAGTAGTTACAATAGGGATCGTTCTTCACACGTTTCTGCTTCTATGCACTGGCTTAGATCCAGACCACCTCCTCCTAAAGGTCTAGATAGGCAACCTGATCGTCGTGATGAGATTCAACCGTTTGGCACTTCTCGGGCTCTACCTCCTAACTCTATTCCTATACAGCCCATAATTCTATCTCATTCCAATTGGTCTTTTGAACACAGACATCATAAATGTGGTTCCATGACTCCTCATCAAAGTCATGGAAAAGAGACTACTATTACTTCGGTCGATATAGCAAAATAACTTGCGATCGATATTCGCATTGCCGAACTTAAGGATCAATTCCCAAACTTCTATTTTGATTGGCTTACATTTGTTCCTAACCTAAAGAGAGTTCCGATGGAAATCCAAGAAAGGACTTCGACCTGCGTGATCGACATTCATTGCCAATATAACGAGTGGGTGCGAGTTGCTGAGAAGATTATTAAAGTTTCAAGAGATAGGTCGTAGGAGATCAAGAATCAAAATCTTATCAAGGTCGGTAATAAAAGAATCATCGCCTTCCTTGATTTTGAGTTTGATAATTTGAGAAAATCTCAAGCTGAAGCCGAGAAGAAAGTAAAGAAGGCTATCAAAACGCTCGAAGCTGAAAAGTCAGAGCATCTTAATGAAATCGAGCAGGCGCATCATCGAAATCGTGAGTTGGTACTCAAAAGAGATGCCTCCAAAAGGAATGCGGTTGAGTTAAAGACCAAGCTTGATCATGACAGAAAAGAAAATGACAAAGCATAGAAAATAGCTCAGGACTCATGCGATGAGCTGGTCACCACAAGGGAAGACAGGGACAAAGAACTTGAATGAGCCATGTATTTTGATGCTATTGTGGAGAGAGAAGTCGAAGTGGTGGAGCAACGGGTGAAGGAGAAGGTTATGAGGAGGTTAGAGCAATTGCTTACTTAATACAATGCCAATGTGCTCAAGTTCAGAAATCAAGAGTGGCTTAAAGATGATTATCCTAGACTCCTTATGTATGCCTGGTAGCAGATCATTGAGGAAGACAAAAAAATTTCTCCATGGCACTGAGGTGGATCTGGAATAGTTGGAGAAGAAGATCCTGATAAAAGATGAGACCTAGATTTTATATGATGATCTTATTTTTATCCATCTATAACTTGCCACAACCATGCAAATGGAAATAGTGTTGAATATGCGCTTATATATTTTTGTTTGATGATAATAAACATATATATTCATTTAAATGTATTTGGTAATGTACTATTTTGTTTTTCATAGATTAAATAAATATTTGTTGAATAAAATAAATTACACAGAATTTGAATTTGAATTCAAACAGAACAAGTTACACAGATTTTGAATTCAAACGAATATTTTATTCAAACTAATATTTATTACAATTTTAAATAGTACAATTACATGCTCTCACTATACATATACATTTTTGATTACAATCACATCACATTTCACATTTACAGTTAACCTCACTACATATCACTCACACTCGTATTTTGTCTTCAACTGCATTCCGGTTTGAATCCAGCATCTGAGTAATCTGCAAAAATATTTTCAAACGCAGTAAAATTGAAAGAGAAATATTTTTGAAATTTGAAAGAAACGATGATTTTGAAAACATTGTTTGCCTCAGTAATTTGGGTTGTTCGTCATCATTTTTGACTGTGCAATATCTGTGCATATCAGTATTTTTATCAGGGACAGGTAACTATAAGTGGCTGCAGTACACACGTGTACATTCGTATACGTGTGCACTGCCTCGCCAACTCGTGTACAAAAAATCAAACAAAAGCACAGAAATCAAAAACAAGGTCAAACCCAAGATAGGTTCAACTCAAGGCAAATGGACAAAGCAATTGACTACAAACAGTTCAAGACTAAAGCCACTAACAAATGCAACAGCAACATGCTTGAAGACTCCAGCACGACCAAGTATGGAGTGTACAAATGCAAATGTCCAAACAACAACATGAAGTGAATCAAGTTCAAGCCACAAGTGTACATGAATACAACTCGACTGCAACAGTACAGTCATGAAGACTGCAAGAACATGAACATAGAGCAACAATGAAACTGACTCAAAGCACAAAAGTGCAACAGTGAAGTGACAAATGTTCAGTGGTGAAGCAACAGAGATCAGAGACCAAGCAAAGCATAGTAACTGCATAGCAACAGCAAAAAGGGACTGAAACAAACATATATGCAGCATCAAGTCAAAGTATGCAACTACGTGACATAAATGCAACTACAACGATGCAAGCGAAGAACCAAAGTCAGTGGCATAAGTGACCATGAAACTGACTCGAAGCAGTAGTGACAGTAAGCATGAATCAAGCTCAGTGGCAAATGCATAAACATAACAGAGTGAAACATTTGAGTTGCAAAGAACCAGACACAACAGTGCACTAGTACAAGAAACTTGAATTCAATTGCAACAACTCCATGGACCAAACTGCAAGTACAGGAGGCGGTTCAATATAAACATGCTCAAGTCAGAGACTACAACATCAAAGTGCAGTGCAACATGAACCAACTCCAAGATGTATCACTAACATATACTACAGGGATGAACACATGAGAATGGACAAGGCACAAATCAAGTCCAGCTACAAGTTGCCGACTCAAAACAAACATGACACCAAGCTACAAACTCAAATGCAAACAGGAATAGAATATATACAATGCAAATGTATGCAACAGTGTGATAGATCAAGTGAGCACACTCATATGAACAAATGCAAAGAACAGTGAAGCATGCACATAGGCCACCAGTGAAACAAAGTAATATATACATGAACAAGTGTAGCATCTGTTACAGTGAAAAAGCCCAAGTCAAGATGGAGTTACAACAATGCATCAGTGAGGAACACAACAACAATGAATACTGCAACATGACCAAATGTCAAAACTGCATCAATCACAAATGCAATGCAAAATGGAGTGAATGCAACATGGTGAACAACTAAAGTGCAACAAGTATTGCAGTAATGAATGCATCACATATACAACATCAAAGTGCAACAGAATGGATGCAGCAGTACCAAGTGATAGTGAAGATGGCCAGAGATGAAGACAGGGGCAAACACAAGATGGCCGAAGCAGTGAAGTCAGAATTTTCGAAAATAGGATGCTAAAGTCAAGACAGAGAATTCAACAAATATATTCGTCTTTGAAAAAGTCAGAGAAATTAAAAGGGGAAAGTTTCTGTTTTTTTTATATACAAGAAGAATCGAACATGTAAAAGTAAAAGCCGTGTGAATCAAGAAGAATCGAACGCAACACAATCAAAGCCGTGCGTATCAAGGTGTAATTAAAATCAGGAAAGCATAATTTAGGAAAGTATCGAATCGATACAAGCAAAATCAGGTGCCCAGAACTCATATAAATACAATCCCATACTATCATCATCGGCATGGAAAAAAAAGAGCAAGCAATCAAACAAGCAACAAAAGAAACAACATACCAAAGAATCGATTGCTGAAGTAAGACAGAGAAGAATCAAATAGCCATCAACGAATAAAAGAAGCCGAAGCCCTAGCCAAGCAGAAAAATTCCTCAATCCCAAGTCAGCAAGCAGAGCGTCTGAGAATATCAATAAGGAAATCGAGCTTCAGATCTCTCAATCCTTAATTTGACAGAGAAATTGAAGAACGAAATATCGCCGGCATTTTTATTCTCAAGAGAGAATTGAAGATCGGGTGAAACAAGGATAAGGGGCCGGCCTTATTATTAAAAGGGGGATTTAGTTTTAATTTTATAATAGGGTTTTTAGTTTTTTTTTAATTTGAGCAAAAATTAGAGATTCTAATTTATATTTTAATTTTTGCTCCTGCGTGTATTTTTGAAATCGTTTTTTATTTTCGAGTCGAAGAATTTGTAAATCACCACCTAGGGATTAGGTAGTGTCAGATTGTCCATTTAGAATTATTTCAGTGAGCAGGGAGTGCGAGTTTGCAAAGCTCTATAGGCGGGAGCAGTGTTTGCGAGTGAGCGAAACTCTATAGGCGGGAGCAGGGTGTGCGAGTCTAGTAGAGTGTTTGTGAGTGGGAGCAAAAGGGTCTGCGAGTCTAGTAGAGTGTTTGTAGGTGTGATACTGTTTAATTCTAATAGAAATCTGGGAATGCAGCAGTAGGCAGGGGTTGCCGAAGCTGGGTAAATTTTGTGTGTGATTTACTTTTCAGCATATTTATTTCTGCAATTATATTTCTGTGTTTAAATTGAGAAAATTTGCTATAACCCTATTCACCCCCCCCTCTAGGGTTAATCTAGATCCTACAAATAGGTGATGGTTCTGGACCAGCATAGCACGATCCTTCGGCTAGTCAAACTCTTGGGACTCAAGCTGCTCCTAATTCTACCACTGACTCTGGGTATTATCTGGAGTGGCCTCAAATTCAAAAATATACTACTCTCTATCCTATTCCAAAAGGGTCCTCCGATGGAACTTCAGCTCCTACAGAGCTCAAGACTGAAGAAGCTCTCTCAATGACTTTTCCTATATTTCAAAGAGTCGACGTGTCATCGATCAACGTACCCAATCTCTCCTTTTGTGTTTCTCTAGCTTTAAGTCAGCCTACAATCACTCAGCTTCCTCCTAAAGACTCCCAGCTAGGATGACATGCACTTAGTAACCGTCACTATTTTGATAACGATCCCCATCGCTCTAGCTAAAGAGGCTCTAGGACTTGTTGAGCAGGTGATTGATGCTTTTCTAGGTGAGGGAGCTAATGACATACAAGAAGCTTAGTCTGATGACGATGTGACTATCACCAAGGTTTCTAAATCTTCATCAGGCTGCACCATGGCCGGACTTGACTAGAAACTTGGGATATATTTCCTCTTTGCCACACAGATAAAAAAAGAGGTTGGAAGTCATTCCTTTTCCTTTATCTATTGGTTTTACCAGGTAGACCATTTACACTCCAATATATATTTCTCCACCCAGGAGTGCTTAGAGCGTACCTGTTGGATACTCACCGAGTACCTCAGCCTTTGTTCCTCTGCCTGAAAGTGCTCAAAGTGTGCTTGCTGGTTCATCTTAGACCATTCCACCCAAGGGCAAAAGGAAGTGGGGAAAGAACATGAAAACAGCTGGAATGATCTAACATGCCATCTTCTACAGAGAAGAACAAAAAGTGATTATTTGTCTTCTTTGTGCCTTTTGATTATATAGTAGTGCTTAAGCTTTTCTAGTTCCCTTCTTTTGTTTTGTTTGGCCGATGTAGTGCGGGTTCGGCCCTCGCTTTTTCTTTATGTTTCTAATGTTGATAATAATTGTATTTAGCTTTTAAACTTCATGTGAATAATAAAAGTTTTTGGCTTTGTCAATTATTTATATGGATCTGCCAAACTGCTTAAGAAATATGCTTTCCATTCAATGTACTTGCTGTTTATTTCTTTCAACGATTGTTTTTAGACTAAGTTCTTACCCTATTTCATAGTTCATCAGCCTTTCACCATCCTAACAAACATAAGGTAACCATTGAAATGTAAATTTCTTGGCGTTAGTTAGGGTTAGTGACTTAGGATTAATGACAAGTATCCTTTTCTAGGATAATAAATTTTAGTAGCAATAAACTCTAGTTGCTGGTTTTAGTCAACCACTTAGGATTATAGTTCGTACATCCTCATCCAAAATGTTTACACCTAATCGTGCCTAACTTCGAGCATCGTTTAAAAGCTTGAAAGTTAAGTCTTGCCTTACTACAAGTATGGATCTTCCATTTTTCCTACTCTAGGCAAGAGCTAAAGAGTTGGACGGTCTTATCACATCCAGTTCATTTTATACTTCCGCCCTAATCCGAAGGCAAGAGTCAGCATACGAACGGTCATATCGTGTTCAGTTTAATTTATATTTCTGCCCTCAATCCAAAGGTAAGAGTTAGTGTATGGATGACCATGTTGTGTTCGATTTAGTTTATACTCCTGCATTTAATCCGACGGAAATAGTTGGTTTACGGATGGTCACATCACATCCGGCTTGGGTTTATACTCATGCCATAGTCCAAGGACAAATGTTGGATAATGGACGTTGGGCAATGGACAGTCGAGTCACATCCATTTACGTTTATATACCCGCCCTTAGTCCATGAACGAGAGTCATCGTGCGGATAGTCGTGTCATGTCCAGCTTGATTTTGTACTCCTATCTTCAATTCGAAGGCAAGAGTTGGTTAGCATCAATATCCAAACATCAAACGGGACTTCATGGGCCTGATCATAGGCCATAGAAGTTTGATTGCACCTATCTCCAGGTACCTGCAAACATATAATCATATGCAGATTCATTCGAGTCAGTCAAGTCACAACTCTCGAGTAATGGAGAGACACAATTTTAGGCAGGAAAAGTCATTTTATTTCATGAAAGACAGAAAAAGGCGGGATTCGTCTTATTATACGGCTCTAGCCAATTATTTACAAGTTAATTTCTATGTGATATAGCATCGTAAGTGCTTGCTATTTCAAGCCCTTCAGAGCATAATCCCATCAGTTGTCGCAAGCTTGAAAGTTCGATCTCCAAGCTTTTGCTCTATCGCATACGAACCTTCCTACATCAGGCCCAGGTTTCAAGAGATCGAGAAAGTTCATTCGAGAACCAAGTCTACAATTTCAAAGGTCAGAGTCCCGACCTTGGTGTTATAATATCGACGACTTTGTACCGATGTGTGGCTACTCTCAACTCAATTCGGTCCACATCTCATCGATCATATCAAGGGACGCCAAAAGGAACTGCTCATTTATCTATGGATTTTAATGCATCACTCGATGAGAAGGTAACTCTAGTTCGACCAGAATTATAGCCTTCGATTTGTATGCCAAGGTCTATAGAGAGCGATCTGTTGCTAACTTATGGGTGGTTTGATAAGCCAAAAGTGTTAATGAAAGTTTGTCGACCCACTTTCCCTTGTCCTTCTCCAACCGCTTCTTAAGAATGGACTTAATAAATTTCTTTATATCTTCGACCTGTCCATTCACCTAAGGGTGTGCTATCGTTGTAAATATCTTCTCTATGTGATGTCGGTAGTAGAAATCCTTGAACTCCATGCTGTCCAATTAGGTCTCATTATTATTAATGATTGCCTATGGAACTCCAAAGCAATAGGTAATATTTCGATTTACAAAGTTGATCATCTTCTTTTTTGTAATAATAGCCAATAGTTCTGCCTCAGCCCATCTGGTAAAGCAATCAACCGCCACGATAGTGTACTTCGCGCCCCCTTTAGATATCAGAGAACACCAATGATATCAATGCTCCTAAACTACAAATGGCCAAGGACTAAGCATTTAAGTAATTTCCATCGGTAGGGCTCTTGGAATTTCAGCAAATCTTTGACACTTGTCACACCTTAGGGTATAATCTGCTGCGTCTCGACTGACGGTCAGCCGAAAATATCCATATCGAAGAATCTTCTTTGCTAAGGTTTTCTGCCCAACATGGTCCCTACTAGCCCCATCATGAACTTCTCTTAGGATTTTTTTGGCGTCGTCGTGATGACACACCAAAGCATGGGAACAGAGAAACCACTCATGTGCAATAATCCTTTTTGCATGATGTATCTCGAAGCTTGATGAAGGATTTTTCATGGTTCATTCCTTCTCTCTAGAAGTATCCCTCTTTACAAATAATTCCAAATCGGAGTCATCCATGACTCCTTTTCAGGTTAAGTCACCAAGATCTAGTCAACATCCATCTGGTCAATGCTTATAGCTAAAAGTACTTCCATCGAAACTAAGTTCATGAGCTGCATATGTCTAGAACATGCCAGCTTAGCCAATGAGTCGGCCTTTTCATTTTGGTCTTTGGGAATATATGCTATTGTAAAGTATTCAAAGTCGTCAAGCAGCTCAAGAACCTGGTTTAGATAAGGAGCTAACCTTGGTGCCTTTGCTTGATACTCTTCCCTTACGGGGCATACCGTCGAGAGTCGCAGAAAATGTGAGAAGTCTTTATTCCTTGGCAGTTTTAAGTCCTACAATCAGGGCTTGGTATTCATCTTCGTTGTTCATCGTCGAAAAGTCAAGTTTCAAGGTGTAAGTGATTAGGTGATCTTCAGTGGTGACAAGTATGACTTCGGCACCGGAACACGGTAATTAGATGCACCATTCGTGTACATCTTCCATCCAGTTTCTTTTTCTCCACTGCCGGAGGATCATCTCATGCAATGAATTCAGCTATGAAATCTACCAGGGCCTATCCCTGGATTGCTGTTCAAGGGTGGTAGGTAGTATCGTATTGACTCGGTTCAATGTTCTAATTCAATAGCCTTCTAGAAGTCTCATGTCATTTCAAGACTTTTCGTACAGACTGGTCAGCGAGGACATTGATTGGATGATCCTAGAAATAGGAGCTGAGTTTTTGGAAGCAATCAACAGGATATAAGCAAGTTATTCCAGTCTCAGTTAGTTTCTTTCCGATCCTCTCAACCGCTTGTTGATAAGTTGACTAGTTGCTGGATGCGGGATTCCTCGTGTACAATTGCGGCACTCAATGCATGCACCAACACCACCAAGTATAAGAACAAATCCTCATCATCCGTTGGTTTTGAGAGAATGGGAGGTCTCTTCAAGTGATTCTTTAAAGTTTGGAATGTGTCTCTACAGTCTTGATTCCACTCGAAGTTTCTCTAACCTTTCTTGATCACTTCGAAGAAGGGGATGAACTTGTTAGTGGCTCTGGAGATGAAACGGCTCGGTGGCGACATTCCCGTTTAAGCTTTGGACCTCCTTGATCATCTTCAAGGCTTCGATCTCTCTCAAAGCCTTGATCTTTTCTGGAATGGCTTCAATACTACAGGAGTTGATAGTGAAGCCAAAGAACTTCCCTAACACAACATCGAAAGAGCATTCCAAAGGACCGAGCTTCATCTCGTTTGGTTGGAGGACACTAAACATCTCCACCAGATTATCAACGTGGTCTCTCAAATGTCGTGACTCTATAAGCATGTCGTCCATGTAAACTTCCAAATGATCATCCAATCAGGTCCTTAAACATCATGTTCACGACTCTCCGTTAAGTTGCTCCTATGTGCATTAATCCAAAGTTCATGACTAGATAGCAATAAAGTCCGAGATCAGTAATGAAGCTGATGTGTTCTTGATCCAGGACGTGGATCTGGATTTGATTTATCCAAAGTTAGCATTCACAAATGAAAGTAGCTCGTGTCCATTAGTTGAGTCCGTCAGCTGATCTATCCTCGAAAGTACGAAGCTGTACTTTAGGCATGCCTTATTCAAGTCCGAATAGTCGATGTATGTCCTTCGCATCCCATTTTATTTTTTCATCAAGATAGGATTTGATACCTAATCTGGGTATAAGGCATCACAGCTGAAGCTATTGTCCTTCAGTTTATCCACTTCTTCTTTGAGTGCAGCGGATCTCTTCGGACCCTGGCTACGGCATTTTCATTTTATAGAAACACATTTGGGATTGATGTTTAATGCATGGCTCGCTAATCCCAAGCGAGATCCCATACATATTAGTGTGTGTTTAGGAAAACACATCCAAGTTCGCCTGGAGAAATGAAACCTACTCCTTCATCACACTAGCACCGAGCTGAGATCCGACCTTCAGGACTTTGCTTGAATCATCCCTACTGGTTGGAATAGTGATCGCCAACCCTGTGGGAGATGCTCGTTAACTGCTCGAGCAAGGGCTTATGCCATAGTTGATATGTGTCCTAGCCTTTATGCAGAGGGCCCCCTCTATATACTTTTCCTACTCCTTTTTCCTTGCCTCCTTTAGCTTAGCGACGTAGCATTCACAGCCAACCGCTCGATCTTCGTTCACAATTCCAACTCCATTTTCTGTAGGGAACTTCATAGTTAAACATTAGGGAGCGATGGTCGCTCTAAATTCAGCTAAGGCAGGTCAGCCTAAAATATATTATAAGCAGAAAATATATCCAACATCAAACAAGGCACGATCGCACTTGCTGATGGTTGCCCTCACCCAGTACCACCGGTAATTCAACAAATCCTATAGCTTTAGTAGACATCCCATTGAACCTCTATATTAAAGACTTACATGGCTTCAAATTTTTCTCCTCCAACATCATTTGATCATAAGCTTTCTTGAATAAGATATTAACTGAACTTCCGCAATCAATAAGCACTTTCCATACAACAGCAGGACTAATCATGGCTGAAATCACGAGTCGGTCGATTTTTAGAGCTCCCACTCCACTAGCGTCTCTATTTAAGAAAAAAAATCATCAATTGTGGTTCGATATTGTTTCATTAGAGCTCCATGCTCAAAAACGTAGCAACTTTCATTCTTAGCATGTTTTATGGTTCCAATGTATCTATCCATTTCCGCAAAGCTTTTATCGACAGAATGCCATCACCAAACGTTTTTTGGATTCCTGGATGGATTAGCACCAAGCTGAGCTTGCCTTTACTGGGAAGATGACCTAGGGGGATAGAAGTTCCTTACCTGCACCATGTAGGGCTTTCACATATTATTGTAATTTGTTTTTTTCCAATCAATTCTTCAATCATGTCATGCAAGTGCCTGCACTCATTGGTATTATGACGGTGAGTCTTATGGAATCTGTAGAACTTACCCGACTTCATTTCTTTCTTGGTTGACTCCTTGGGAGCCTGCTTCCTATATAGTTCGGTGTAACCATCATACTTAGGAGTCCGAAAACGATTATGATTACCCGGCTTAAGCTTCTTGGCCCTATCATTATTATGTTTTCGCCTTTATTCTAATTTTGAACCTTCACATTTATATCCTTGGAATTTTCTTCATTTTGCTTTATAGCTACATTACTTTGTACTACCTCATCTAAATTTCCAGCAATGGTCCTCCATGGATGCTTGCGTGCATCCTCCCGATGTAAATATTTATTGGCTTTCCTATAAAAAGTTTCCATTATCAATTGTTGCTTCCTTTCCATCTAGTTTCTGAAATCTGTGTCAGAGTGAACTCCTTTACATAATGACCTCTGTACTATGACTTCCTTAGGATCCGTTACTTCTGTGATGGCCATATGGAACAGATTCAATTGTCCCTCAATGACACTCCTTCGGCTTGATAAATATTGGATTTTGACATCATATGCTTCAGACATAAAGCATGTAAGTCGAACTGATCTATGAACTTTAGTGATGGCTTAGCGAAAGACGTTATGGACTTTGGTGGAAGTTGAGTGAACCACATCGTAGCCACCCGTTCTAGGAAAATTAGGAAATAGAGGCACTTCACAGCATCTGAAGCTCTTGCTGAATCCATGTGCCATTCATATCTTAATAAGTGTTGCCTAGGATCCATTGTTCCTCTATAAAATGACATCACTGGGATACTAAATCTCTAGGGATACCCTGTGCGAAGAATGTCCTCTATGAATGTGTATCTACTTGTATTAGTACCCCATTCATCATTTTTTTTGAATTTTTTTCATTCACCAATTTCCTAACCATATCTTTGAGATAGTCCAAGTCAACAGGTTCGACTAAATAGTGGTAATCGGGTCCTGTCCCGGGTATTCATCCCAGCGAACGCTCTCAAGAAGATGCTCGGCACCTAAGCTCCTTAAACTTTAAGGTATCCATTTTCCAGTAGCTCCCCTTGTTTGATTCCTATGTGTTGTATTGACAGCAGCAGTTCGAAACTCCATATTTGAACATCAACAGCACGTCCAGAGACCACATCAATGCCACATTCCAATTTTTGAGCATTGAGCCCACCATAATGGGGTTCGATACTGATCCCTCCTCTAGAGTCAGTGCTGATCCCTAAACTTATGCCTTCGGTCGGCGCTCTCCCCTTGTATGATGTCTCCGTGGTATTTTGGGTCCACTTCTGCCATCTAATCCTATGCCTTTTCGTAGATAAAGAAGAACTCTCCAACTTTGAGCTAGACTCCCTTCTACTCCACCTATAGTTGTTTAGAGTCACTTTATTCATTAGGCTTCCGGTAGTGACGTCTAATATATACACCATAAGGTCCAATTCATTCACCAGCCTTGCGGTAGTGACAACAAATCTATACACCATACCTTCTACTCTATTCATCTTAGTTTTTAATTTAATTATCCATAGGATAAATTAATTATTAAACCAAATTCAGCTATGCCTTGTGGTAGTGATGTCAAATCTATACACCATAAGGTACAATTAATATCGAGTAGGTCTTTTAAATTCACAAATGGTAAATTTTACTCTGTTAATCTTTATTGATTACTAAGTTTTATTTTTAAATAAGTAAGAATTTATTATTGAAAATAAATTATAAAGGCACTTAAATTTGAGGTGCTCAGTGCAAAGCAGCTAATTGCCTCTACTGCGCAGCTCAGATTGCTAAGGACAAAGGCACTCAATTCAATTTGAAATCAGCTAAAGTAGAATCCAAACATTTATTGGAAGGAAGAATTACTTCAAGATATGAATTAGTATGCATAGAAAATAGGCATGATACATCCTAAGATTTTCTAAGATGTGACTTATCCCTTAAGAAAGTATTCCTAGTAACGACCCAAAGATCTGTAAGGAATGGTCTCTAGGACATATCTAGGTGAAGATTCTCATCTTTAATATCATATATTGTTCCAAACTTGGCTCCAATACCAAGCTGTGATGCCCTACCTTTATGCCCTCATTAATAAAGAACATTACAATGTAATGTTGTCTATTTATTTGGAGAATAAGGCTTATTAGGAGTGACCGTCTGGATTATTACTTTGGGTGAGCATCGACACATCGAATTGAGTGAAAATAATTTTATTTTATAAGAGGATTCAATGTATCTGATCAGGCATAAAACAACAACACAGTGGCTTAATATAATTCAAAATAATATAGAATATGATAGAACATCGAATCATAGAATGCAACAAAGTAATATAAGCATTTCTCATAAAGCGGATGTGAACATGACTATGATACATGATGTGAACTACAAAAGGTGGTCATAAAAGATCCATGATATACATATGAGATATCTAAGACAACATAAATGAATATAAATCAACATGAATCTCTACTTCGATATACAAGAAGGACTACAACATAAACTACAAGTCTACTAAAACATACGAAAAAGCCTCAAGCAAATCCAACTCTAAGATCATCATGATGAAGAATCTAAAATATCTCGATCTGACCCAAGTATAACTTAAAGGTAATAAATGGATCAGTCTTGTCTAATTTGAATCAATGTGAGATAAAAGTGATGATAATTTACAATCCATAATAGGAACATGAAAACTCACATAGAGGTAATATAAAACTCACATAGAGTTAAACAAAGAGGAATATCATCCTTTTTAAAATTATTCACCAAATCACAAAACTATTATTAGGTTATAAAATAAAATCTCACAAATATTCGGTGAAACACAAATTTCATAAAATCAAGAAATCAATAATCAGAAATCCAAAAATCTAACGGGGGAGGCATATCATAAGTGGGAGCATAAAACTCACTGAACATGTTTTATCATAAAAGGTTGCGGGATCCATAAATGAACGGTGAATCCATAACTCTAATGAGCTAAAGCTCCATAAATGAGCCGAAGCTCCTTAAATCCACTTATCACGGATCAACATAAAAGACAATTCATTAAACTTGTCTTTGTAATTGTTATATATCTCCAAATAGTTACTAATTAAATAAAACCCATACATCCTATATCGCACTTGTTTATTTAAATATTTTCTAAAAGTTAATAAACACCACTCAAGAGAAACTATGGTTTCAATAGAATAATTTCGGGAATTAATCGACTAAGTAAACACAAGCATGCCATCCTATTTGTTTTACTGTCTTTTAATTCAATTTCTCATTCGAATGAAGAAAGAGTTTTATATACTGTTAATAGGTTTGCAAATTATTTTCAAAATTTTGTTTTTGGAAAAAGAGTTAAAAATCGACAGAATGAGATTTTAAAAGTTTATAAATAATATCAAATTATTTTAATAAATATAGGGGTTATAAATATTTATGCAATATAATTGAATTACTCCAAAATCACTTGAAATCTATATATATTTATTTTTCAATCAAAATTTCTATTTATTAGAAAACCAACTTATCAAAAAAATTAAAAATATTCATTTTATCAAATATGAATTAAACCATTGAAATTCAACAGTAATTGTGTTACCCACTTTTTGGCAAAGCCGTAATACCAAAAGATCGGTCGAAAACAAAAGACAGTTTGTCTCAAAGATTGGTTACACATTGCTTCGCTATGGATATTGATGTCCGAGCCCGGATCTGGCTACAACTGATAGGACATGACAAGCAAGATCATAAAAGCCGGCATTTCAAATTTCAGGTTAATTGGAGTTAGTATGGACGAGATATGATCGATTCAAATTAGAGAAAGTATGCCATTCGTATCCATCAAAGGGTCGAAAAGATGTTCTGTTCGAACCCATCGGATTCGTATCCATCAATATTTGTTTTGTTCGAATCCATCAGGTTCCACATACTTCGAATCGATCGAGTTCAAATCGATCAGTAACATGATACCGGTCTGTTCGAATCGATCGGTTTCGAATCGATCAAACAGATGTCGCCTCACTCTGTTCGAATCCATCAGATTCGTATCCATCAGGCATTGGCTTGTTCGAATCGAGTGGTTTCGTATCCACCAGAATGGCGCCACGTTCGTGCAATTCGTATCCATCTTGTTCGTATCATGCCGATGTATCGGTACTATTTGCATCCTTTTTAACCACGCATTTCGTATCGATCCCCAGATAGCCATTTTGTATCGATCGATCCGATCGATACGAAACATAACCACAGTTGATCGGTGCGAATAAGATAACGAACGATGCAAATGCTATCGATGCAGAGTCAACGCGAACAAGATGCAATATGATTTAAACTTCAGTCTTGGAACAAACAAAGCGCAAGCGACCCGGTCAACACGCCACAGAGATCGGATCGATCCAGAAAATTAGCGCCACATCACTGCGTGTGCATGCTTCCGATCGATACGACAGGAATGGATACGAAATCATGGTTTTGAACTCGGCAACATACGAAAATTGCAATTTTGTATCGATCATATCTCCCAAACCACAGATCCAAATGCTACGAAATTTTCACAGAAGCTTCCATACAAGGTAAAGAATGCTCCTGCCAAGTTTCAGCTCGATTGGATCATTTTTTGATGGATACGAAATCATTTCGTATCGATCACAGATCGATTTGAAACTTGGTGGGGACAGTCGCATGGGCCCACTCACGTGCCAGAAAAAGTCTCCCGAAGTTTGAGCGCGATCTCAGCCTCCTACGCCTATAAATAGCCCCTTGAAGCCTACAGAAAGGGAAGCTTTCAACTTTGGAACGTCCAGACTCTGCCGGATTCAATTCTACTCTTCATTACCGCTGTTGTAATCAAACTTCAGAGCTATTATCAACTGTAATCCGCTGTAATTGATTCAAATCATCAAGTGAATCAATAAAGTCATCAACTTCAGAGTGGACGTAGGCAAGATCGACGAACCACTATAAATCCTGTGTTTCTGATTGTTATTGCTGAATTGTTGTGCTTGATATTGCTTAGATCTGATATTTTTGTTGAATATTGCTGATTTGTATTCATATACGGGTGCTTTCACGATATTAGGGTTTGTGACCATTTTTGATGCAAACACTTTGGTGCTTTTCACTGAGAAGGCTGATTCAGGAGAAGTTGAATTTGAAGATTTAAGAATTCAGATCTAAGGAGTTATGACAAGACAAACGAGTAGAAGGCAGAGGCCAGAGAGAAGTGAACATGAAGGAAGTCAAGAGGCTTCCTCAGGAGCGAACCAAGCTTCTGTCTTCATCACCAGGGATGAGATGGAGGCGATGATGAAGAGACAGGAGGAGTTGATCCAGAGCTTGTTTCAACAGATCGAGCAACTTGGAGCACAGAACCGAGGAGCAGATGGAGTCCAGAACGGAGCAGGACCATCTGGCGTAGCACCTGGATTAGGGGGCACACACTTGGAGCATGTTGATCCAATCCCATAGAGAGAGATTGGGGCATCTGTGCAACCTGGAGGTAGTAGAGGAATGAACGCTCAGTCAAGGGGGCAGATTCCAGAATTCCCTCGTGAACTCGGGGGGTAGGTCGACAGCGATGAACGAGGATTGCATCTTAGAGATAATGATAGATTGGCGGAGATGGTCAGGCGAGCCATGAGAGGCGGATTAGTAAACAAAGATCTTGAAGATGTGAACAGGAGTCCCTTTTCTCCTGCAATTAGGATGGCTAGGAACCCACCAGAGTACAAGTTACCATCAGTGGAGGTGTATGATGGGAGGACGGACCCCGCGGTCCATCTAACAAGGTATATGAGGCACATGGAAGTGCTGGGGGGCATCACATGAAGTTATGGCCCGGTGTGTTCCATTATATTTGACGGATATCGCAGCGTTACGGTTCAGGCAGCTGGAGAGTGGCTCCATAGGAACATGGGCAGATTTAACTGAGAGATTCATGAGGCAATTTAGGGTTCACATTGCAAGACCCAAGAATGTGATAAGTTTGGCAATTTTGAAGCAGAAAGCTGGGGAGTCATTGAGGAGTTTTCTGACGCGGTTCAACGCGGCAGCAGCAATGGTGGATCGACCAGATCCATCCATGGTTATGATGGCAGCTGTGTCCAGAATAGCTGATGGCACAGAGTTCAAAAATTCATTGACTAAAGATCCGCCTATGGATCTAGGAGAATTCTATCACGAGGCAGAAAAGTTCTTGCGATCGGAAGACGCAACTGCAGAAAGAGAAGAAGTAATGTTTATGCGGTCAAAGATGGAAATCCCCCTGAGAAAGATACAGAAACTAGCAAGGGAAAACGAAAGGCTGGGGATAACTATAACAAATCAATGCGACCACGAAAGGAACCAAGGTTCACCACGTACTCAGAGCTGAACAATAGTTTGGAATGAATCTATCAGGATACCAAAGAGCAGGTTCCGTATCGTAGACCAATGCGAAGGGATCCAACTGCCGACGAGAGGAAATCAGATAAATATTGCTTATTCCATGAACTGAACGGTCATAATACTAATGATTGTAGACATCTGAAAGATGAGGTGGAAGGGCATATCAGGAACGCTATGCTACTTCAGTATGTGAGGAGACGAGCTCCAGTGGTGGAGCCAGAGCGACCACCGTCTACATCAGCTAAAGGTGAACCTGAACCAGGACAACGTTTGGTTATCAATTGACTGATTGATTGAAATAATGATGAACAAGTCGTAAACCTCTCACTAACACGGTTAAATCATTTACACATGTAAGATATCACGCACGATCCATAGGCATGCTCTGAATGACTATTAACCGCACCATAGTAAGAGTTTACGCTTTGACATCTTCGTCTTGCCTTTTGCTTTGATTTTGATTTGAACACTTGAACTTAGTTTGTTTGGACATTTCTGTTGTGGAATTCGTATGATCATTGCTTTGATATTTGCAATTCTGTGAAAGAATTTACTTGTATGCCCGTTGGATCGCGAACGGTCCACGAGCACCTCTTGTATGGCGATGAACCGCCAAAGTCTTTGATTCAGAAATTCCCCCGAATGTGAAATCTGGCATCGATAATACTAAGCCCCCCCCGGGCACACCAATTCGCCTCGAACCGCACCCGACCTCGAACGGTCACATTTTGCCTCGAATGGCACCCGATCTCGAACGGTCACATCTGCCTTGAACGGCACTCGATCGCGAACGATCAACATTTTCCACGAACGGCCCCCGACCGCGAACGGTCATGATTCACTTACTATGATTTCCGATCGCGAACGATCACATTTTGCCTCATGCGGCAATCAATTGCAATCGATCACAATTCGCCTCGAACGGCACCCGATCGTGAACGGTCGCAACTCACCTTATATGACATTCGATCGTGAATGATCGCATTTCGCCTCGAACGGCACACGACCGCGAACGGTAACGTTTCACCATTTGCCGTGAACGGCATCCAACCACGAATGGTCCCATTGCATCATCTTCCACGAACGGCATTTGACCGTGAATGGTCCCGTCTTATCATTCGCCACGAACGGCATCGACCACGAACGGTCCCGATTCACCTCAAGTGGCACACGATCGCGAACGATCGTCACTCAAGGTCATATGGAACTATCGAGTTTTTTACAGGTTGTTGACAGGATATGAACATCCAGCTTATGGCATTACAAAACACACCTTCCTACCGCAAGGCATGTTTTGGGCGGCAAATGTTATCCCGCTTTTTGGCAAAGCCGTGATACCAAAAAATCGGTCGAAAACAAAAGACAGTTCGTCTCAAAGATTGGTTACACATTGCTTCGCTATGGATATCGATGAATTTTGTCCGAGCCCGGATCAGGCTACAACTCATAGGACATGACAAGCAAGATCATAAAAGCCAGCATTTCAAATTTCAAGTTAATTAGAGTTCGTATGGACGAGATATGATCGATTCAAATTAGAGAAAGTATGCCGTTTGTATCCATCAAAGGGTCGAGAAGATGTTCTGTTCGAACCCATCAGATTCGTATCCATCAATATTTGTTTTGTTCGAATCCATCAGGTTCCACATACTTCGAATCGATCGAGTTCGAATCGATCAGTAACATGATATCGGTCTGTTCGAATCGATCGGTTTCGAATCGATCAAATAGACGCAGCCTCACTCTGTTCGAATCCATCGGATTCGTATCCATCAGGCATTGGCTTGTTCGAATCGAGTGGTTTCGTATCCACCAGAATGGCGCCACCTTCGTGCAATTCGTATCCATCTTGTTCGTATCATGCTGATGCATCTATACTGTTTGCATCCTTTTTAACCACGCATTTCGTATCGATCCCCAGATAGCCATTTCGTATTGATCGATCCGATCGATACGAAACATAACCACAGTTGATCGGTACAAATAAGATAACGAATGATGCAAATGCTATTGATGCAGAGTCAACGTGCACAAGATGCAATATGATTTAAACTTCAATCGTGGAACGAACAAAGCGCAAGCGACCCGGTCAACACGCCACAGAGATCAGATCGATCTAGAAAATTAGCGTCACGTCACTGCGTGCGCATGCTTCTGATCGATACGACAGGAATGGATACGAAATCATGGTTTCGAGCTCAGCAACATACGAAAATTGCAATTTCGTATCGATCATATCTCCCGAACCATAGATCCAAATGCTACGAAATTTTCACAGAAGCTTCCATACAAGGTAAAGAATGCTCCTGCCAAGTTTCGGCTCGATTGGATCATTTTTTGATGGATACGAAATCATTTCGTATCAATTACAGATCGAGTTAAAACTTGGTGGGGTCGGTCGCGTGGGCTCACTCACATGCCAGAAAAAGTCTCCCGAAGTTTGAGCGCGATCTCAGCCTCCTACGCCTATAAATAGCCCCCTGAAGCCTACAGAAAGGGGAGGTTTCAACTTTGGAACGCCCAGACTCTGCCGGATTCAATTCTACTCTTCATTACTGCTGTTGTAATCAAACTTCAGAGCTATTATCAACTGTAATCCGCTGTAATTGATTGAAATCATCAAGTGAATCAATAAAGTCATCAACTTCAGAGTGGACGTAGGCAAGATCGCCGAACCACTATAAATCATGTGTTTCTGATTGTTATTGCTGAATTATTGTGCTTGATATTGATTAGATCTGATATTTGTGTTGAATATTGCTGATTTGTGTTCAAATACGGATGCTTTCACGATATTGGGGTTTGTGACCATTTTTGGTGCAAACAAATTGAATACATCAAAAATGGAGTATCTTCCATAGAACAGAAAGGCAACAAAATGGATTTTCTTCCATAGAGTACAAAAGCATCAAAATGCAATTATTTTTCATTAATTCAGAACTCAAAATTCATATTAGAAAATCATCGGAAAACAACACTAAAATTGCAAGCAAAGTCTAATTTCAACGTTTAGAAAGTAGTAAACTGACAGATAGCAAATGAGGAGTAGATATAGAAACACTAATGGTAATCACCAAACAAACATCAAGAAAACTAGTATTTTCACCATTCAACCACATGAAAATGAATTAGACTAGAAGTGTGAGGGTTACTCACCTCATTATGCTTAAGGTATCAAATTGCTTGCATTTTATTTTCAGCCCATAAAACCAAAATTTCCTAAATTTAACCCTTAGTGCAGCAACGATTTGACATAGGAAACTTTCTTAATTTTTTACGAAAGGTGTACTTATCTGTTGAGAACAACATATACAAATTTCATTTTTTTATGATTTTTATACAATTAGTTAGGAATTTTCTACTGACCTTCGTTTTTCAGCCCAGATCCACTCGAAAACCCCTTAAGAAAAGAAGACCTTTAACCCATCAAAACTAAACCACATGCCATAAAATTTGAAGCAGAGGTGCTAGAAGATGTTAGCAACAATATATCCAAAATTGAGAATTTTTTAGAATTTTTTGATTTGTTATGATTTTGGAGCAGCTAGGGTTCTGTGAAAAATTTGAGGAAATGGGATTTGCTCTTTAATTTGGTTTGAGAAAAAGATGGACATAATTTGTGTTTGCTGGTTTGAGAGAGATGGGAATGAGATAAACGTATTCTCATTTGTTCAAGTGCTAATGGGCTTTAGGATAATGGGTAGATATCCAGTAAGAAGTGTTGTTAAATTCTCTTATCACAAGGTGCTGCTATTACAACTTTGAATTATAAAACACTTTACTTTATTTAGACAAACTTTTATATTTTTATAAATTCAACCACTCAACTTTAAAAAAAGCCCTATAAGATAAAATCTTCATTTTATAAATTACAGCATCTTTAAATTTAACTAATCTATATTTTCCATTATAAAATATATTGTTATTATTAACATTTTAAAAATACACTGTTTGTGTCTAAAATTTAATACAACTTTTTATTAAACATTATTCTTCACAGTTTTACCAAAATAATCTATTTATGGAAAAACTATATTTCAAATGTTGAAATTATTTCCATTATTACTAAAATTTCTAAAACACCCATTTTAGTACAACATTCATTTACATGAACTCCGCACAAATATATTCTCCAAACTCTAATAATTAACACTAAAAATTCCCAAATCTCTTAATTATTTAATTATCACTAAATTAAATTGTTCTCCTAATTTAATTTCAGGTAATCTAAACCAGGGTTGTTACAATAAGGAATAGTTGAGATGATGCAATTATTGTTTAGAATTTTCTTTGGGCCGTAGATGAAGTTGTTTGTCTCATACCTATGCCAACTAAGCTACCAATGGGTTTGTATGATGCAGATGATGCCAACTGGCTGTCCATATCGACCATGCATTGGTCAGGGATAGACAACATGAGATCAGTGAGTAGTTGTGCAAAGACACATTGTCAGGGTAGTAGTAGGGGATAAGGAGTGGCTATCACAGTGCCTTTCTTGTTAGATAAACAATGTCATATGTTACTATCCCGTTACAGAAATGGCACAGTTGTACCTTCCTTTTGCAATGTCAGTCAAGTGCCCATGGCCAAAGTTGGCTATATCTAGATAAAAGAGCGATACAAGGAGTGGGAGGCTAAGTTGGAAGACGAGCATGGAACTTTGTTAAAGAAAGGATGATGAAATCATTTGGGTTGATCAAGGTATAGGTGAGGCATTTGCCTAGGTCACTCGCTTGGAGATAAAATGTAACAACCCAATATTTTTTTGAAATTAATTTTTTATTAAATATATTTCACTTTGAAAATGTTTTAGAAATTATTTTACTTAAAATTTTGTTTTACAATATTTTTAAAGTGAAGTAGGAATTTTTCTTTTGTAATTTTCATGCCCTGTTTTCAATTTTTAAACAATTTCTTTTGTTCTTTTCTATTTTCTCCAATTTAATTATTTATTTCATTTTAGAAATGATAAATGAATTATTTTATTTCAAATTTTTTCTTTATAATATTTTTAAAATGAAGAGGATATTTTTCCAAGGCTAGTGATGATTTATTTGTAATTTTTGAACCCTGTTTTGAATTTTTATGCAATTTCTTTAATTCTTTTTATATTTTCTTTAAATTTAATTATTTATTTTCATTTTATTTTACTTTTTTTCAGTTTTTAAATTCATTTGCTGAATTTTATTTTGTTTTATTTGAATTAAAGAAATGGTAAATTGAAGAGACAAGACTCTTCCTTTTCCTATGACTTTTCAAATGCTAGACTTTTCATTTTTCCATAACTCTTCATTTATTTTTTATTTGACCGTGCATTTTTGTTTCTTAGCCATGAGTCTCATTTACTTCACATGCAAAAAAAACATTTACATCTCATTTCATTCACGGCTATAAGAAATTTGGGTAATGGCCTCCTCCTTATTTCTCTTCTTTTTCTTCTTATTTTTCATATTTTTGCCTTGTTTTCATGGATACTTTGATCGGCCTCTCCTCCATAGCCATTGCCACCACCTCCTACATCTCCTCCTTGTCACCATCACCACCTACCCCTCAGGTCTTGACCACGGCCGAGACTCCTATGATGCAAAAACTCCACAAAAATGCAACTATGCCCTTAAAACCTTCATAGCCGAACACACCTTGCTTCATCTCTCCTTATTCACCACCACCACAGGTCGCCACCACTTCATTGTCTAGACCTCCTCTCACCACTCCAGCCACTGACCAGACCTATAGCACCCCTAGCCGAGCCCAAGGACCCATGGCCGAACCACTTTGATGAACCAAAACCTTCCTAGTTGCATAAGCCCCTTCACCTTCATGCTTTGTAACTCCTCACCTTGTTCATGCTTGTACCCGAGCCACGCTAGCCCAAACCCGAGCCATGTCTATAGGATCGATTTCATCCTAGAAGGGGGGTGAATAGGGTGATGCTATTAATAATAAAAATTATTATGGAAGCTTATAAAATTATTTACAGAATAATAAATGCAGAAATAGAACGACACAGAATTTACCCAGCTTTGGCAAAACCCAGCCTACGTGCCGCCCCCAAGGTTTCTACTAGAAATTAAGTAGTCACACACTTACACACGTAAACTCGCGACGCCTGCTACTGACTAACCTAATTCTACGCTCAAAACCCTGCCACAACTCAGCCACTTAGTTGCGAATTCTCAAACTACGCCACGTAGTTTGTCCCCTAGTCACATGACTAGTAATTACAATGGTTTAAAGGAGAAAATATAGAAATAACGGTTTAAAAAAAAACAATTAAACACCAAATATTAAAGCCTTATTAAAAATTGGCCCAAAATAGTTTATCTCTAAACTGCGGCCTTCTTTATCTATGTCGGCCCATTATTTTTATCAATTTTGCTCTCAGAAAAAATGTCGGCCTCGGTTCCTTCTTTCATTTGTTCCCTTTAGCCCTAAAATTAGGGCTTTGTGAAGTCGTCGCTTAATTGATGGTTGATGCTTCGATTGCTTACTTCAATTTAATCGCTCGCGGCTTCTCCTCCTTGACCGAGTTCGACTTAGATTTGGTATGTAAATTTTTCTTTTGCGTCTACTGATTTGCTTTCTTGAACTCAATGATTGCAATTTTCTGATGATGTTACTTATTTATATAGGATTCAAGATCCTTGATTTTCATTTGTATACATCTATTTGAATTCGTCTTCGGCCCTTCGATTTTATTTCGATGCTTGAGATTTATTTTTGACTTTTTTAATTCACTTGAATAACACGGTTTTGAATTCTGACTTGGTTCGATTCCTTGGTTGCCAAGGTGTTGATTTCGTTCGTTCTCGTTCTTGTTCTTCGGCTTTGACTTGATTTTGACGATGTTCGACTTTGGCCATACTGTTCACTGCCTCTAGTAGCACTTTCAACCTTGTGCGATTTTACTTGCTGTTTCATGACACCGGCCATTATGTCTTTGACTGTTGTATCACTTTGATGATGCTTGAGATTATTCGACTTTGGCCATTTGTGTTTATTGCCTCTGGCCATTTGCAACCTGTAGCATACATGACTTGTTTGTGAATTTTCATTGTGCATTCATGTGCACTTCGTTCACTTGATGGTTACTGGATGGATGATGTGCTCATTTTTAACGTTTACCTGCTGATGCAGTTCCATCTGGTTCATTGTAGTTTGATTTGGGTTGTTGTGCCATTTACTGGTACTCTTGAACTTCGTGTAGAGGCTGCATTGTGTATGTACATTTGGATTTTATTTGAGCTTGCACTGTCACTTGTATCAGTCATTGTTGTACCTTTTGGAGTTCTGGTTATGCTTTGACTTTGGTTACTGCTGCATATGTGTATTCTTGTCCACTGTTTCTAGTTGTACTTATTATCACTTGATGTTGTAGTTTTGTTTGCTCGTGCATATGCTTGCTTATTTGTCTGGTCAATCATTTATGTGAAGCAGTGTTGCATTCCTTTATGCTCGACTCTGATCTGTTGACACTGGTTTATATGAATTGTTGTGTTGCCATATTAATCTGGTTGAACCATGCTTCATCACTGTTAAACTTTAAGGCATATCATTTTATGGTTCATGTCCACCAGTTAGGTCTGGTTGCTCCATATGCATTGATCTTGAACTTGGTTTGGATTTTTGCTTCTTTGAGTTTGGTAGCATGTATACTTCATGTGTACTTCCAGTTAGAGTTGTACTTGCCTTTGAGTTTTGTTTGGAGTTCAGTAGCTTGTATTCATAATGTTCTTTTCTCTGTTGGCATCGGCTTCTGCTGTTCCATGGTTTGTAGTTTTCCATTTTCACTATGTCATAGCAGTTGAAACTTTGAGCTATATATAGTGCTCGCTTGATTACTGAACTGCCTTTGTATTGCTTCATGCCTTTGAGTTGTGTGTTCATGCAATTATACTACTCTGGTTTCATGACATCTTGTTGTAGTTGAGTTTAAACCATTTGTTTCAACTATCATGTGTATACATACATCTATGTACATATATATGTGTGTGTTGTTTTGTTGTTGTTTGCTGCCTGGTCGACACTTGTCTTTGACTTGTGAACTGCCTGTTTGGTTTGTGGTGCACTTTTCATTTTGATTTCACTTGAACTTCATCTTGATTTTTGGAATTACACCTGTGTTGAATCCAGCTTTAAAGCTCAAGTTTGACCTTGTGCTGATGTTGTGACATTATTTTTTTATTGCACTTGAGTTGAACCCGACGTTTTGGGTTTGACCTGTGCTCACCTGTCCCTGTAATTTTATCAAGTGTATATATCGGTGTGCACGGCCTTGTGGCATATACAGTGATACACTGTGTACGTCACAAGCTATTCGTGTATGATGAATTCGAATTTAAATGATGACGAAAAACCCAAATAACTGAGGCAAATATTATTTTCGAAATCCACATTTTATTTTATACTGCAAAAATATTTTATTTTTAATTTTACTGCGTCAAGTAGATTGCTCAGATGCTGGATTCACATTGGAATGAACTTGAAGAAAAATATGAGTTGAGTGAATGAGTGATATGTAGTGCGGTCAAATGTAAATTAGAAATTGTGATGTAATCAAACTTGTATTTGTAATTGAAGTTGTGTATATGTATATATATAGTGAGAGATTGAAATTTGTAATATTCAAAAATTGTAATAAATATTTGTTTGAATAAAATTTCTGTTTGAATTCAAATTCTGTGTTATTTATTTTATTCAGCAAATATTTATTTAATCTAAAAAATAAAATAGTACATTAACAAATACATTTAGATGAATATATACAAATATGTTTATTATCATCAAACGAAAATCATATAGTCGCATATTCAACAATCTCCCCCTTTTGATGATAACAAACATATATTTAAGATTTTGAATATGTTAAATGTATTTGATCATTGATATACTCTAATTGCTCCCCCTATTTAAATGCTTCCTCTCTACAAAAAGCTCCCCCTTCATATATGTATACAATTAAAAATATGCAAATTATCCTAGATGCAAATAGAAAATATTTGACCTTTGCTTGATTTTATTTGACAAAATCTTAACTTTTATCTCCCCCTTTTGTTATCAGCAAAAGAGTAACAGTGTTAGAAAAATGGAGATAAAGTGATAGATATTAATTCAACATTAAAACTCAATTGAATATAAATATTAAATTTCAATAAGAAATCAAACAAAAATCAAAAACACTTGTTAGGCGCATATTCCACTTTTAGAATGATGGGAATGATGTCATCATGTAAAACCTTACAGTTGTGTCTATTTGTGGTATATATATCAGGAATTTGAATATTTACCAACCATGCATAACCATTAGGACTTTTAAATGAGATTTGTAGTATTCTGATTTTTAAAAAATAATATGAATTCAAGTATCTTCTAACCATGCATAACCGTGAGGACTTTTAAATGGGATTAGAATCAACTTGCTTATTTAAAAAAATCAATTTTGATATGTGTTCCATACATGCATAATCGTGAGAACTTTTAAATGAGCATGGAAGCACATAACAAATTCCAAGTAATTAACCCATGCATAACCGTGAGGACTTTTAAATGAGAGTGAATACATTGGATTTTATTTTGTTTTATTATTTTTATTTTTATTATTTTTTATTATTTTTTTTATTAAAAAAATGTAAAATGAAAAACAATGGATTCTTGTTTAAAGTACCACATATTGACAAACTATGTTGAATTTTAATGAGTGATGGTCGTTAGAAATAGAGATGGTCATGAAATTTTTACCAACAAACAGTTTTATAACTCTTGTTTAAATTTCTAAAGAAATTTACTAATTATACCATCTCGAGTCATAATATATGATAAATATCAACACTCATCACTTTTTTTTCAATCACTATTTATTTTTTTGATAATTAGTAGGGAGTCAGATTAGTCAATGTTATAATTTAAAAATTAAATTCAAAAATAATTTAAATCAATTTTTCTAAAAATGACCAATCTGAAAACAATGTCAAGATGATTTTCTAGAAGGGGTTTTATGAGAAAAATTTCTGCTATTTGAAAATTATTTGAAATGAAAAATATGTAGATATTTTCTTTGAAAAACGATGCAGTTACTAAATGTCTCAACAAAAATCACGTTCCACTAGTAATTTTTCTACCAGCTAGATTACCAGTGTAATGTGCATCTGAATTTCTCTTTCACTTAAAAATATCATTAATTGAATTTGATAGACCAAACCATGAAGTGTGCAACAAAATATCTTAAAATCAATTTTTACAGCCTTTTAAATGACATTCTCTTGAATTTGAATTGAAGCCGTGTAGATAGTCAAAAACCGTGAATGTAGAGTTAGCCGTAAAATAACCAAATGTATTATCATCCAATAAAACACTATTATTAATCCAAATTAATATATATAAAGTAATTCAAAGACTCTAGAGATTTTTATAGTGTTCTTGGCATAAGAATATAATTGGCCAACAATTTTGAATAAGTCAGAATCAAAATCATCATTTATTTTACCATCACATTATTGGCTGATTTGATTCATACTACGGTGCAGATTATCACATTTAATATATCGTTTAAAATATACCATTAACTGTTTTACCTTTACGATAATTTTTCGTTGTTGCCCATTGTGATTCTGTCACCTTTGTACTAGGCTAAGGAACTTTTCTTTGTCGCCCGTTGTGTTTCTAGAACAACCAGAATCCAGATAACACTGTGGTTGTTCCTTAGCCTGCCACCACACCAACACGATGGAAGATTTTTGTGACTTATTGGTTTTTATAGTTCAATGATCATTAGTGGCAGAATATTTTGAAAAATAATTTTGTGGAGACCCAAAACTATTTATATAAGTTCCTTTCGGCACCCATATTTGTTTAGCTTTGAGAGATTTTATATTTTTGCCTTTTGGAACCCAAATTGGTATAGTTTTCGCTTTTTTTGGTCTATACCAACAATTATTGTGATTGTGTCCATATTTTCTACAAATTGTGCACATAGAATTGACTTGATTAATTTTTCTTTTAACATTTTCAGATTGATTATATCCAAGTCCTTGTCTAACTGTATTAACAGTTTTTTTTTCCTAAGAACATATTCAACGATTTTTCACTTTTGGAAAATTTATCTAAAGTCGTTGACAGGTGTTGGACTTGTGTTTTGAGAGATTCATTTTCGTTCAATAATTGTGTGTACTTTTTAATAGAGTTCTCTCTCCTGGTATTTTCACTTTCTTTCAAAATCAGAATTTCATTTTCAAGTGATTTTATATTAATTTCTGATTTTTAAATTTCTTCTTCAAATGTTGGACACTTATCACACTTAGGGATCCTACTTTGATAGGTTTTAACTAATTGGTCAAGTTCTTTATTTAATTCTATCAAAGTGTCTTTTTTCGATTCAAGTTTGGCATACTTCTCCCTAAGTCGTTCAAAACAGCCATTTACTTCGTGGAAATATATAAGTAATTCTGAATGAGTAAGTTTTGATACCTCGCTTCGCTCGTCATCGTTGCTATCAGTTATATTACCTTGAAGGCACATATCTGCTTTCTCACTCTCACTGCTAGTACTCTGATTATCTTCATCACTTGTATTCCATGTGGCTGGAAAACTTCTCCTTTTTGATTTCTTTTCAAAATCGTGTCAATTTTGAGGACAATTGGGCTTGATATGTCCGGGTAGGTTGCACTTATGAAAGATGATCTTCTGTTCGTCTGAGTTGTCTAGTGCTTTGACTATTCTGCCTTTCAATTTTCGATTTAGAGCTGGATTTCCGTATTTGTAATTCCACCTTTTGAATTTCTTTATTATCAGCTCCAATTCTACTGCTCCATCATCATCATCTTCACCATCACTTTCTGTTGTTCCTTTAAGAGCTATTGATTTCTTTCGAGTGTCACCTCCTTCACGCTTTTCCTTGAATTTCATTTCTAGCTCATAAGTGGTGAGATTTCCGATGAGTTCTTCAACTTCGATTTGTTTTAAATCTTTTGATTCTTGAATGATAGTAACTTTTGCTTCAAAACTTCGTGGAAGAACTCTGAGGATTTTTCGGATTATTTCCAATTCTATGTAAGATTTTCCGAGAGCTTTTGATTTGTATACGATATTGGAAAGTCGTCCGTACATCTCTTTAACATTTTCTTCCTTGGCCATTGTGAAGTTATTGTATTCGCCGCTTAGCATGGCAAGGCGATATTCTTTGACTTGAGACGTTCCTTCGTGAGTCACTTCGAGTGTGTGCCATATTTCCTGTGCAATTAGACAATGTGAGACACGATTATATTCAAATTGATCCAATGAACAAATAATCGAATTCATAGCTTTGGCATTAGAATTCTGTAACTTATTTTCTAGATCTGTCCATTGATCCTTCAGTTTATTTATTTCCTGATTATCTACAATTATAGTTGGTGCTCTATAATCTGTCTCAACAATATTCCAAGCATCAATGGTTTTCAGAAAAATTTTCATTCTATTTTTCCAATAGGCATATTCACCATTGAACATTGGTGGTCTAACTATGGACAGACCCTCAGCAAAAGTAGTATTAAAAGATGCCATTTTAAAAATTCAACAATTTAAAACAAAAATTGATTTTTGAAAAAAAAATCAAATTTTTAGAAACAAAAGCTGACTTCTATTCCTAGCTCTGATACCACTTGTAGGATCGATTTCACCCTAAAGGGAGGGGGGTGAATAGGGTGATGTTGTTAATTATAAAAATTATCGCGGAAGCTTATAAAATTATTTTAACACAGATATATCAAAATTAATAGCAGAATAATAAATGTAGAAATATAACGACACAGAATTTACCCAGCTTCGGAAAAACCCTGCCTACGTGCTGCCCCAAGTTTTCTACTAGAAATTAAGTAGTCACACGCTTACACACGTAAACTCGCGACACCCGTTACTGACTAATCTAATTCTAAGCTCAAAACCCTGCCACAACTCAGCCACTGAGTTGCGAATTCTCAAACTACGCCCTTAATTTGTCCCCTAGTCACACAACTAGTAATTACAATGGTTTAAAGCAGAAAATACAAAAATAACAGTTTTAAAAAAACAATTAAACACCAAATATTAAATCCCTATTAAAAATTGGCCAAAATAGTTTATAACTAAAATGGGGCCTTCTTTATCTATGTCGGCCCGTTATCTTTATCAATGTTGCTTTAAGAAAAAATGTCAGCCTCGGTTCCTTCTTTCGTTCGTTCCTTTTAGCTTTCAAATTAGGGCCTTGTGAAGTCGTCGCTTAATTGATGGTTGATGCTTCGATTGCTTACTTCAATTTATTCGCTCGCGACTTCTTCTCCTTGATCGAGTTCGACTGTGATTTGGTATGTAAATTTTTCTTTTGCTTCTACTGATTTGCTTTCTTGAACTCGATGATTGCAATTTTCCAATGATGTTACTTATTTATATAGGATTCGAGATCCTTGATTTTCGTTCGTATATATCTATTTGAATTCTTCTTCGGCCATTCGATTTTGTTTTGATGCTTGAGATTTATTTCTGACTTTTTCAATTCACTTGAATAATACGGTTTTGAATTCTGACTTGGTTCGATTCCTTGATTTCCAAGGCGTTGATTTCTTTCGTTCTCATTCTTGTAGTCTTTGGCTTTGACTTGATTTTGACGATGTTGATTTTGTTCGACTTTGGCCATACTGTTCACTGCCTCTGGTAGCACTTTCGACCTTGTTCGATTTTACTTGCTATTTCATGACTCCGACCATTATGTCTTTGACTGTTGTATCACTTTGATGATGCTTGAGATTGTTCGAGTTTGTCCATTTGTGTTTATTGCCTCTTGTCATTTGCAACCTGTAGCATACTTGAATTGTTTGTGAATTTTCATTATGCATTCATGCGCACTTCGTTCACTTGATGGTTACTGGATGGATGTTGTGCTCATTTTTAACTTTTGCCTGCTGATGCAGTTCCATCTGGTTCATTGTAGTTTGATTTGGGTTGTTATGCCATTTACTGGTTCTCTTGAACTTCATGTAGAGGTTGCATTGTGTATGTACATTTGGTTGCACTGTCACTTGTATCGGTCATTGTTGTATCTTTTGGAGTTCTGGTTATGCTTTGACTTTGGTTACTGCTGCATATATGTATTCTTTCCCATTGTTTCTAGTTGTACTTAGTATGACTTGATGTTGTAGTTTTGTTTGCTGATGCATATGCTTGCTTATTTGTCTGGTCAATCATTTATGTGAAGCAGTGTTGCATTCCTTTGTGCTCGACTCTGATCTGTTGGCACTGGTTATATGAATTGCTGTGTTGCCATATAAATCTGGTTGAACCATGCTTCATAACTGTTGAACTTTGAGGCATATCATTTTATGGTTCATGTCCACCAGTTAGGTCTGGTTGCTACATGTGCATTGATCTTGAACTTGGTTTGGATTTTTGCTTCTTTGAGTTTGGTAGCTTGTATATTTCATGTGTACTTCCAGTTAAAGTTGTACTTGCCTTTAGTTTTGTTTGGAGTTCAGTAGCTTGTCTTCATAATGTTCTTTTCTCTGTTGGCATTGGCTTCTGCTGTTCCATGGTTTGTAGTTTTCCATTTTTACCATGTCATTGCAGTTGAAACTTTGTGTTGTATATAGTGTTCACTTGATTACTGAACTGCCTTTGTATTGCTTCATGCCTTTGAGTTGTGTGTTCATGCAATTGTACTACTCTGGTTTCATGACATCTGGTTGTAGTTGAGTTTAAACCATTTGTTTCAACTACCATATGTATACATACATCTATGTATGTATATATGTGTGTGTTGTTTTGTTCTTGTTTGCTGCCTGGTCGACACTTGTCTTTGACTTGTGAACTGCCTATTTGGTTTGTGGTCCACTTTTCATTTTGATTTCACTTGAACTTCATCTTGATTTTTGGAATTACACCTGTGTTGAATCCAGCTTTAAAGCTTGGGTTTGACCTTGTGCTGATGTTGTGACATTATTTTTTTATTGCACTTGAGTTGAACCCGGCGTTTTGGGTTTGACCTGTGCTCACCTGTCCCTGTAATTTTATCAAGTGTATATATCGGTGTGCACAGCCTTGTGGCATATACAGTGATACACTTTGTTTGTCACAAGCTGTTCGTGTATGATGAATCCGAATTTAAATGATGACGAACAACCCAAATAACTGAGGCAAATATTATTTTCAAAATCCACATTTTATTTTATGCTGCAAAGATATTTTATTTTCAATTTTACTACGTCAATGTATATTTTTGCAGGTTGCTTAGATGCTGGATTCACATTGGAATGAAGTTGAAGATAAATACGAGTTGAGTGAATGAGTGATATGTAGTGATGTCAAATGTAAATTAGAAATTGTGATGTAACCAAACTTCTATTTGTAATCTAAGTTGTGTATATATATATAGTGAGAGCTTGAAATTTGTACTATTCAAAAATTGTAATAAATATTTGTTTGAATAAAATTTCTGTTTGAATTCAAATTCTGTGTTATTTATTTTATTCAGCAAATATTTATTTAATCTAAAAAATAAAATAGTACAATAACAAATATATTTAAATGAATATATATATGTTGATTATCATCAAACAAAAATCATATAGTTGCATATTCAACAATGTCTTGAACAAACCCGAGCTAAACCGTCCCTAGGACGTGCTAAAGAATTTAGAAAGCAAGGCAAAAGACTTTGTGTTCAAATCACTTTTCATTTCGAAGTTATTTCATTTCATAGTGTATTGAATTTATAATTTGTTTTGATTTTGTTTTGGGTTGTAACACAAGATCTATAGCTTGGATCTCGCTCTCCACTCAAGTCTGTAGTCTTGTCATTGTGTTTTGATTCCATTGTGTCATTTGTATTGCAATCTCCAGCTATAGAGGTGAGTAAATCTCACACGACATTATAAACTTATGCAAATGTGAAGCGATAACAATTAAATGTGTAGAATTATATATAATGTTATAACTGCTTGTGATTATTTATATATGATGTTAAATTTGTTAAATTACATGTCATCTCATCTGTTACTAATATATATTGTTAAACCGTTTATTTTTATCTATTTCTCACACTACAAGTTCCCTGTTAGATTAGAAATCACTATGGGTTGAAATGATACATAACCGAATGGACTTTCGAGTAGGAAAAAATCGTTATTGGCAGAAATGATAAGCCTGAACGGTTTTTATTTATTTTATTTTTACTTGGGAGTGCGGGTTTGAAATGATATATATCCGTATCACTTGACCTACGTTAGAAAACTATATACAGGCCCGTGGTTAATTTTATAAAGTATTTTGAATATTTTAAATATATTTAAAAGTGTAAAATTATGAAAATTTGATTTAGATTGGGTTTTAAATATTTTAATAAAGAAATTTGATGTTTTTGTAAGCTAAAAATGTAATTTAAATAAATGGTAAAAGTGAATTTTTTGAAATATAACTTAAGTTGGAAAATTTGAAATTTTTGGTTTAAAATGAAAATTAAGTTATACAAATAAAATGGAAATTTAATTATATGGGAAAATGGAAGAAAATATAAGTGTTATTTGTTAAAAAGTGAAGAAAAGAAAATGTTACACTTGAATTTGTTTAGTGAAATTATTGAAATATTTTATTTAATTATAAGATTTTTTTTTTATAAAAATCATAAGTTAAAAGTAAGTTTAATGAACATTTTTAAATGTTAAAATATGATTTTTATGATGTTTAAAGGGTTTAAATTGAAGTTTATTATTTGCTGGAAATATACTAAATTCTGGAAAATACTTTTTACAGCATTCAGAAATGTTATGGTTTCTGTAAATGAACTAAAACTGAATAAAAGAGGCTATTACAGCAGTTCTGAAATGTTGTAGTTGCTATAGTAAATTTAAAGGGCTAAAACTTAATAAAGGCCTATTACAGCAGTTCTGTAAATGTTGTAGTGGTCTGCTGTCTTTGCAGAAATGAATAAAAACCTTAAACTTGAAACCTGAGCTATTAACATTTCTGGAAATGCCGTCTTTGCTGTTTTAAACTAAATTTCAACTAAAACTGAGTTTTAACAGCATTTTTTAAATGCTGTCGTTGCTGAACTAAAATGTTTTCAAGTATAACTTATAACAGCCTTTTCTAAATGCTGTGGAAGACTGAAATTTTAAATGTACGCGGTGGAGATTGCAGAATGAAGTAGGATGGTGGCGACGTTCTTGTGGTATGTTACGTGGACCCAACTCCCGTGAGTTGGCTTAAGGTGGCTAAAACAGGAGCGGTCTCGGGCCAAAAGGGGTAGCTCCTCCGGTCGGAAGCATTTCTTCGATATCATTCTATTACTTTGTGATTGTTTGGTGGCCACCCTCCGATTTGGGAATGTATTCCGAGGTGGGTGTATGTGGCTGCTGCTTTACCACCAACCAGTGTGCATAATTGGTATATCTACCCTGGCATTGCCTCGTGTGCCATGTCACCTACCATATCGAGCCTTCCCTACGAGTTTCTATTTGTGTCGTACCTATGTAGTATCTTCTCATAGTCTCCCGATTAGGAGATACGCAGATACTGTATAGACTATTGGCATTATTTGTGTTAAGGGGAATATTGGGTCACTCCTTAACGCTATTTTAAAGTTAGTTTATTTTACTACAGATATTATTATAATAGCGCAGTATACTACATAGTAAATAGTTAACGAATCCTTAGAGGATGGGCGGTCCCAAGCATCTTCTAAGTTACTTGTACCTTTACTACAGTTCACTTGAGTTGGTTTACATTGGATAAGTATGTATGTCCTGACTCGAGTGTTTGTGTTTTATTTACGCTCGGGTCAGCCTAAGTATTTACAGATTTGGATTTCCACTCTTTGGAGGTCTGGAATTGCTGGAGATTATTAGCTTATATAGTTTTATCTATTTCAGTTCTGTTGTTCTGTTGTCAGCTTGTATTAGTGGACTTTGCATTTGGGATTTTATGTTATATCTGTTTTCAGGCTGATATTTTGTATTTGGTTTTGAGACTTTGTGATAATAGCTTCATGAACTACTATGGTATTTTATTTTCCGTTGCGAGATATTCTGATGTTCTGTGACTGTGATTCTGTGATTTGATTTTATTTGCTCCGGATTTTTATTACAGTCTGTTATTTTGTACTATTCAAGTCTGGCATGTGTGGATTATTGTCAATTTGAATGGTGGAAAATAATGGTCGTTACAGTTGGTATCAGAGCTTTGGTTTTAGGCAAACCTTAGCCTACAGAGCAAAAACTCATTAGAGATAGGATAGAAATACCCTAGAATGAGTGAAATCAACTTCAGAATTATTTCTTTGTGAGATAACGTATTTTCAAAGTATAAAATGATTTTCAAAGGATATTTCAAAGATTATTTTGATATTAAAAATTTCTTATTTTAAAAGCAAATTTTTCTAAACTTCTTTCCTTTCATATCTACCTTGCTAGAAATTTCTGTAATTAGGATGTTCATCCTAGTGGATTTATCTTGTCTTATCTTTATCATATCTTTACCTTTGTCCTAATATTCATTCTTGAATTTTCAGGATGAATCTTAGGAATGCTAGAGGTCAGGGTCGTGGTGCTGCCCTAGTTCCAGCCCCAGCTCCTGTCCGTTTTACTTTTCTTTGCAAAGAATTTACTCAGCTTGGTGGTACCAAGTTTGCTGGTTCTGAGTCTATCGTTGAGGCTCAGCAATGGCTGAGGAGTGTCGAGAGGATATTTACTGGTCTTGAGATTATTGATGCCCAGAAGCGTCAGCTAGCCGCATGGCAGTTGCAGGAGGCTGCCCAAGATTGGTGGAAGTCTGTTACGGCTAACACCGTTGAGGCTGATCTTACTTGGGAACAGTTCAGGTATCTTCTTGTGTTTTCTTGAATTTTGTTTTTCTATCTCTTAGTGCCTTTTCTAAGCTTATCTATCATTCTTCTCAGGGAGGCTTTTCTTGCTAAGTGGATGCCCGAAGCCGGGAAATCCCAACTTTATAGGGAGTTCATGGACCTCAAGGAGGGAAGCATGTCTTTTTCAGAGTATGAGAGGAAGTTTAATGAACTTTCTAAGTTCGGACCTGGTTTGATAGACACTCCTCTGAAAAAGAATGAGAAGTTTATTGCCGATGCTCGTCCAGAGTACTATAGTCGTCTCATTTCTCATGTTCACGGCACTTTTACCCAGCTTATGGATATGGCTCTTCGTTATGAGAACCCTACTTCTAAGGGTCCTGCTTTAGTTGGTGCTCCTTCATGACGCAGCGGATTAATCAAACAAAACTTCAATCGATGGATTGTAGCAATCGGTGAGTTGAAGATACCAAAAATGCCCAAGTTCGTTGATCCAAAGATACCGAACTCTAGCTATCTCAAACACGTTGATAGCGCACTATACCGTGTTCAAAGATCTACGATTCTTCGCACGTTGATCTAGCGCACTAGATTCCGTGAATCGGCTTCAACAAACGTGGATTCGAGCGCACTCGAACGACGTAAGTGGAGATAGGAGATTACACTCAACTACCAATTGGTATGAAAGCACAAAGCTAACAAAAGAGAAATTTTATTCAAAATCAACAACCACAAAATGTACAACACACGCGCTATTTATAGCTTTCACAACTCAACACACACAAACCCTCACCTGACTCTTAGGTCGGCGACGACTTACGACCTAACTTAGGTCGCGGCCGACTCAACACAAGGCAGCTCAACTCCAGAACGACTCAACCCTGGCCGACTTAACAAGCACGACCTTCATACATCATCATATGACCTTAAGACGACTCACCATAGGTCGTATGCGACCCAACACTTCATATACATGACCGACTCAACATTACCCCTAGGTCGGTAACGACCTAAAATACAACACTCACAACCCATAGGTCGGTAACGACCTAAAATGCAACACGATCCACTACATACCGACTTAAAACTCACGACATACGACTTACAACATACAACAGTACACGACTCATCACAACAAACGACTCACGACTCATACTAGGTCGGCAACGACCTACGACTCACGACTCATAACTTCAGCGACTCAACATCCTTCCTTCGACTCAAGCTCCCATCAGTTGAATCCTTCTCCTTCTTGATGCTATCTCGGTCACGACTTATGGATACGTTGTTAAGTCGTGTACGACTCATCAAGTATGCACACTCCAAGTTTCCCTTGAGTCGTAACCCTGTTCCATTATCCCGTATACGACTCAAGCTCGCACGACTCAAACCCGATGCCTCTTTTATGCGGTTCAAATTGTTGTTAACTCGAAACTTGCTATCCCGTGCACCATTAAGTCGGAAACGACTTAACCCTGCCTTCCTAAGTCGCGTACGACTTAACCTCTCTATGAGTCGTGTACGACTCATCCTTGTTAGAAATTTTGGTTGCATTTCTTCTCTGTTCTGAGCTGCATCATCCTCCCCTGGTTGAGAAAAATTCGACCTCGAATTTGTAAATTCTTCCTCAACCATCTCACCTCCATGATATGGAATTAAATGTTTGACGTTAAAAACATCAGAAGTATAAACATCATCTGGTAACTTTAATCGATAAGCATTCTCATTGATTTTCTTCAAAACTTCAATTGGACCAATTTTTCGTGCCTTCAACTTGTTATAAGCACCCACCGGAAAACGATCCTTTGTTAATACGGCATAAACCAAATCACCTTCCTTAAATTCAACATTTCGACGTTTCAAATCTGCAAACTTCTTATATTTCTCATTCGATTTCTCCAATCGTTCCTGAACGGTTCTATGACATTCAGTCAGCTCATCAACAAAATCAGTAGCTCGTTTAACTGTTCTCTTTGACTGTGGTACAGCTGCTAAATCCAATGGCCCCCTGGGTAAATTTGAATAAATAATCTGAAACGGACTGAATCCTGTGCTTCGATTTACTGCATGATTATGAGCAAATTCTGCCTGGCATAGTTTCATGTCCCAACTTCTCAAATTATCCTGTACAAGACATCGCAACAAATTTCCCAATGACCTGTTAACAACTTCTGTCTGCCCATCGGTTTGTGGATGGTAAGCACTGCTAAACTTCAGTTTCGTTCCCACCATCTTCCACAAACTCAACCAAAAGTGACTCAGAAAACGAGTATCTCGGTCAGAAACAATAGATTCTGGTAAACCATGAAGTCGATAAATCTCCTTGAAAAATAGCTGTGCGACTCGAACTGCATCTGCTGTCTTCTTGCAAGCAACAAAATGTGCCATCTTTGAAAACCTGTCCACCACAACAAATATCGAATCATTTCCCCTTTGAGTTCTCGGCAAACCCAAAACGAAATCCATGCTGATATCAACCCATGGCTTAGATGGTACTGGTAACGGCATATACAACCCTGCATTCGTTGCTGTCCCTTTTGAAACTTGGCAAATATGACATCGCTCCACGAATCTTTCAACCTCTTTCCTCATCGACGGCCAAAAGTAAGACTGCGAAATCAACTGTAAAGTACGATCACGGCCAACATGTCCTTCCTCGTGCAATTCCTTCACAATCTTCATCCTCAAACTACAGTCCGGAATACATAAACGATTTCCTTTAAACAGAAAACCATCAACTAACATGAATTCATCGGTACTCCCATCCTTCACTTTTTCAACATATTTCACAAAGTAAGGATCTTCTTCAATCATCTCTGGCAACATTTCAAACCCCGTCACTTCCACCTTCATTGTCGTCAGTAAATGACTCCTCCTACTTAAAGCATCAGCTACTCGATTGGTCACCCCAGATTTGTGCTTAACGACAAAAGTAAACTGCTGTAAATATGCAATCCATGATGCATGTCTTGCTGAAATCTTATCTTGCCCCTGTAAATGTTTCAAAGCTTCGTGATCAGTGTACAGAACAAATTCCTTCTGAAATAAGTAATGTCTCCAATGCTTAACAGCCTGAACAACAGCATAAAATTCAACGTCATATGTACTGTATCTGATCTTTGCCCCTGACAGTTTCTCACTAAAATAAGCAACTGGCTTTCCATTCTGGCTCAGAACTCCTCCAATTCCAACCTTCGAAGCATCAGTATGCAATTCAAACAATAACTGAAAATTAGGTAGAACAAGAATTGGTGCAGACGTCAACAATTCCTTGATCCTTTCAAAGGCAACCCCCGCTTCCTCTGACCACACCAACTGTTTACCCTTCATGCAATCAGTCACTGGAGCCATCACGCTACTGAAGTGTGGTATGAACCTTCGGTAGAATGACGCTAGCCCATGAAAACTTCTCACTTCTGTAATTGTCTTTGGCTGTGGCCAATTCTTGACTGCTTCAACTTTGCTCTGGTCAACTTGAATACCTTTCCCTGAAACAACATACCCCAGGAATAAAACACTAGGTGTCATAAACACACATTTCTTTGTAGCAGCATAAAATTGTTCTTCACGAAGAATAAACAACACTTCTCTCAGATGTAGAACATGTTCCTCCGTACTCCTGCTATAAATCAAAATATCATCGAAATAAACCACGACGAACTTTCCAATGAGTGGTCTAAAAATTTGATTCATCACCCGCATGAATGTACTAGGTGCATTAGACAAACCAAATGGCATAACCAACCATTCGTACAACCCCTCTCTAGTTTTGAAAGCTGTCTTCCATTCGTCTCCAGGTCTGATACGAATTTGATGATAACCACTCTTCAAATCAATTTTCGAGAATATAGTTGCCCCACTCAACTGATCCAACAAATCATCCAACCTCGGCATAGGAAATCTGTAACGAACAGTGATCTTATTCAAAGCTCTACTATCAGTGCACATTCTCCAAGTTCCGTCCTTCTTTGGTACTAACAATGCAGGTACAGCACACGGACTCAAACTTTCCTGAATACGACCCTGTTCAAGTAATTCTTCCACCTGCCTTCTCAATTCCTCATGTTCCTTCGGACTCATACGATAATGTGGTCGATGTGGTAACACTGCCCCCGGAACAAGATCAATCTGATGTTGAATGTCTCTAAGTGGTGGTAACTCCTTTGGCAACTCCTCTGGAAAGACATCTTCAAACTCTTCCAAAACTGGCTTTGCTTCTTCGGGAATCTCAACTTCTTCACTACTCTCTCTCCCAATCAACAAAAACACTTCCGGTTCTTCCTCCACTTCTTTAACAAACTCCTTCAAAGTCAACAGAGTTTTCAATTCTTCAATCTCCTCCAGTTTGTTCTCCTTCTGCTGTTGCTTCTTAGGAACCAAAGTGATTTTAGTACCCTCGAACATGAAACTGTAACTGTTGGCACGACCGTCATGCTGAACTGCTCTATCAAACTGCCATGGCCTGCCCAATAACAAGTGACAAACATCCATGTCCACAACATCACACCAAATTTCATCTTTGTACTTCTTCCCAATCGAAAAATTCACACAAGCTCTTCGACACACTTTCACTTCACCTCCTTTTCTTAACCATGCTAGCTTGTATGGTTTAGGATGCTTCTCGGTCTTCAAATTCAACTTTCTCACTGCTTCTGTAGAAATAATATTATCACAACTTCCTGCATCAATAACAAACTTGCAGACCTTTCCCAGAATAGTACATGTCGATTGGAAAATATTGCTTCTCAGCCAACTACAATCCTCCTCTTGCTTAGGTGTCAAACAACTTCTCCTCATCATAAGATTACAACCTTCATCACCCGACACTTTTTCTTCCTCCTCAACATAAGGTACATTTGAATACTCTGCCTCCTCACCATCATCTGCTTCAACCTCTGCAACCATGGTTCTCTTCTTCGGCTTCGGACATTCGTTGCTTTTGTGACCCAACTCCTGACAATTATAACATTTGAAAACACTACTAGCCTTCGCCTTCTCAACCTCCTTGACCACTAGCTTTGTAACAGGTTTAGGAACATTAGAACTTCCGCCAACACTCCTTGCTTGATTATTGGAATTAGTAAACACACCACCTCCACGCCTTCCTTGTTTCTCCCAAGCTAACGCTTTCTGATGTGCCTCTGCTACTGATCTAGGATCAAACATATTAACCATATCTTGGATTTGCATTCTCAAGCCCCCAATGAATCTAGCAGTTAGCTGTTCTTCTGTTTCCATGATATCATTCCTGGCGATGAGTTGGTAAAATTCATCAGCATAATCACTAACAGATTTTGTCCCTTGCCTCAGATTCTGCAACCTCTGGTACATAAGTGATTGGTAGTTATAAGGCAAAAATGTAGATCTCATCAACTTTTTCATCTTCTCCCAAGATTCTATCTTTGACTTCCCCATTCGTTCTCGAGTAAGTTTAGTTTGCTGCCACCACGCCAAAGCTCTCCCCCTCAACCTAGTAGCAACCAACTTCACCCTTCGATTCTCCGGCACCTCCTTGAAATCAAAGATTTCCTCCACATTAGACAACCAATCTAAGAACTCCTCAGCAACCATCCCGCCTTTAAACTCCGGAATCTCCATTTTCATACCCGACTCCCAACGACGGTCATCCTCCACATCACGGTAAGAATTTCGAACTTGGTCTCGATCTCGATAATGAATACTTGCTCTATCACCCTCTTCAACAAAATCAAAGGTACGCCTACATCGATCTCGACTAACATCATCCCTTCTCTCATGCATGCTTCTTTGACTATGTCCCTCTTCATCTCTATATACTTCATGGTCAAATTCTCGATGACTTCTTCTTTCTTCATGTGCATAGTCATGATGATCTCTTCGTGATGAAATTGATGTTTCTCTTCTATCTCTACAAGAATGTGGTGATACCCTCCTCGCTTCCGTAACCAATGGCGAAACTCGGTTTCCTCCATGGTTCGAGTTTGGTGATCTCCTCCTTTGATTCAAATCATTCATCAATCTCTCCAATTTACCAATGCCTTCATCAAATTTTTCATTAATACGTTGTTCCATAAGCTCGGCTTCTTCTCTACGATACAAAGCTTCAACGTTTTGATGACGATTAGCTCTCCTTGGTGGCATGGTTAAAATTTTCACAAACTTCAACAAATTGAACACAATACTTCAAAATTTCACACGATAAGGCAATCTAGGCTCAACTGTCTCGGCAATGCTTGTCTCGGCCTTGACTCTTCACAACTTTGCTTGGCTCGGTCAAGACTTGCCTCGGCTCACTCCAAAACCTTCAAAACTTTGGCGCGCAAATCACCAATTCAAAATCCAAACAAAATCCAACTCCTCGATCCAAAATGAAATGGATCAAACTCTCCAAACTTGATGCAACTTCAATATGAACACGATGAACTACTTCAAACTTCAAAAACTTGGCTCCAAGAATCAAACTTAGCTATGATTGGCTAAGTATGGCTCTGATACCAAACTGACGCAGCGGATTAATCAAACAAAACTTCAATCGATGGATTGTAGCAATCGGTGAGTTGAAGATACCAAAAATGCCCAAGTTCGTTGATCCAAAGATACCGAACTCTAGCTATCTCAAACACGTTGATAGCGCACTATACCGTGTTCAAAGATCTACGATTCTTCGCACGTTGATCTAGCGCACTAGATTCCGTGAATCGGCTTCAACAAACGTGGATTCGAGCGCACTCGAACGACGTAAGTGGAGATAGGAGATTACACTCAACTACCAATTGGTATGAAAGCACAAAGCTAACAAAAGAGAAATTTTATTCAAAATCAACAACCACAAAATGTACAACACACGCGCTATTTATAGCTTTCACAACTCAACACACACAAACCCTCACCTGACTCTTAGGTCGGCGACGACTTACGACCTAACTTAGGTCGCGGCCGACTCAACACAAGGCAGCTCAACTCCAGAACGACTCAACCCTGGCCGACTTAACAAGCACGACCTTCATACATCATCATATGACCTTAAGACGACTCACCATAGGTCGTATGCGACCCAACACTTCATATACATGACCGACTCAACATTACCCCTAGGTCGGTAACGACCTAAAATACAACACTCACAACCCATAGGTCGGTAACGACCTAAAATGCAACACGATCCACTACATACCGACTTAAAACTCACGACATACGACTTACAACATACAACAGTACACGACTCATCACAACAAACGACTCACGACTCATACTAGGTCGGCAACGACCTACGACTCACGACTCATAACTTCAGCGACTCAACATCCTTCCTTCGACTCAAGCTCCCATCAGTTGAATCCTTCTCCTTCTTGATGCTATCTCGGTCACGACTTATGGATACGTTGTTAAGTCGTGTACGACTCATCAAGTATGCACACTCCAAGTTTCCCTTGAGTCGTAACCCTGTTCCATTATCCCGTATACGACTCAAGCTCGCACGACTCAAACCCGATGCCTCTTTTATGCGGTTCAAATTGTTGTTAACTCGAAACTTGCTATCCCGTGCACCATTAAGTCGGAAACGACTTAACCCTGCCTTCCTAAGTCGCGTACGACTTAACCTCTCTATGAGTCGTGTACGACTCATCCTTGTTAGAAATTTTGGTTGCATTTCTTCTCTGTTCTGAGCTGCATCACTTCATCTCAGACTTCTTCTCCAAATTCTAAGAGAAGAAAGCTTAGTTTCCAGCAGCAGAAGAAGAATTGGCTCAAGAATCCTGGTTTGGGATCTTTATAATCTGCTCCATCTTAGAGGCAGCCAATTGACCTTTCTTCCATCGCCTAGTTTAAGTGTGACCAGAAGGGACACTATGCGAATAGTTGTCCTACTATTGTTGGTGCTACCAATCCTCCCCTACTCAGTCAGCTAGGCATGATCTTTGCCACATCTGTCTCCAGACTGGCCATTTCAGGAAGGATTGCCCTACCCAGCAGAAGGGTAAGCCTTTTGGTATATTTGCTGTCACTTCCGCATCTTCTCCGGCTCCTCCAGCTCCTAGTGATGACCAAGTTACTCTTCAGGGCTCTTTTTCTTTATTTCAGCATCCTGTTCGTATTTTATTTGACACTGGAGCTTCCCACAGTTTTATATCTATTGATTTGTGTGATAAGTTCGAACATCTTCTTTCTCCTGAGTATGATTCTGTGCCTTTACATGTTTCAAATCCTATTGGGGGTCTCGCAAACCTTAATCGGATTTGTAAGCATGTGGAACTTCTATAGTCTGATCATTGCTACAGTGGTGATTTTTATGTTTTGGGCTTTGATGCTTTTGATTTATTGCTTGGTGATGATTGGCTTGGTAGGCATAATGCCCATATCTCTTATAAAGCCCCGTCCGTTTATCTTGAGGATGATCTGGGAAATTCTTTGACTATTCAGTGCCGCATGCCTCAGGACTTTGCTGGCAGTTTTATATATTCTTTGGATTCTGCTCCTGGTGATTTTCATTCGACCCTTGTGGTCAAATTCTATCCAGATGTTTTTGGTGAAGTCACTGCTTTGCCTTCTAAGCGGGAGATAGATTTCTGCCTTGATCTTATTCCTGGAGCTCGACCTGTTGTTCTTCCTCCTAGAAGAATGGCACCCCACGAGAAGGTTGAGTTAGCAAAGCAAATTGAGGACTTGTTCTCCAAAGGTCTGATCAGACCTTGCCATTCAGAATGGGGAGCAGCGGTGGTTCTCGTCACCAAGTCTGATGGATTTTTGAGGATGTGTGTTGATTATTGGGAGCTGAACAAGCTCACTATGAAAAACAGATATCCAATGCCTCACATAAATGATATGTTTGATCAGCTTTATGGTGCTACTTGTTTCTCTTAGCTTGATCCTGCCACAGGTTTTCACCAGCTCAGAATTGCTGAGGAAAGCATTCCCAAGACCTCTTTCCGGACTCAGAATGGATTTTATGAATGGTTAGTCATGCCTTTTAGGTTGGCTAATGCTCCTGCTTTCTTTGTTGATTTGACGAATCATGTTTTTCGTGATGTGCTTAATAAATTTGCTCTAGTCTTTGTTGATGATATCCTTGTCTTTCCTAAGACCAAGGCAGAGCATGAGTCACACTTGAAATCTATTCTGGAGATTCTTAGAAGTCATCAATTGAAGGCTAAATTTTCTAAATGCCATTTTTGGAAAGATGAAGTATGATTCCTTGGACATATTATTTCTGGTAATGGAGTTTCTGTTGATCCAGCCAAGATCGCTGCGATCAATGTAAGTCTTTCGTTCTTTCTCTTTTCCTTCATCATTTAATTATTCTATCTCTTCTGTGGTTCTTATTTTCCCTATTTCTGTTACAGGATTGGGAAACTCATAAGACACCTTCTTGTTGAATATGCGATTATATGATTTTTGTTTGATGATAATATATATATATATATTCATTCAAATGTATTTGTTAATGTACTATTTTATTTTTCATAGATTAAATAAATATTTGCTGAATAAAATAAATAACACAAAATTTGAATTCAAACAGAAATTTTATTCAAACAAATATTTATTACAATTTTTGAATAGTACAAATTTAAAGCTCTCACTATATACAGTTTCAGTTACAATTCAATTCACATTTGCGTTGCACCTCACTACATATCACTCATTCACTCAACTCGTACTGATCTTCAACTTCATTCCAATGTGAATTCAGCATTTGAGCAATCTGCAGAAAAATACATTGACGTAGTAAAATTGAAAATAAAATATTTTTGCAGTATAAAATAAAATGTAGATTTTAAAAATAGTATTTGCCTTAGTTATTTGGGTTGTTCGTCATCATCTAATTTTGAATTCATCATACACGAACAGCTTGTGACATACACAGTGTATCACTGTATATGCCACAAGGTCGTGCACACCGATATATACACTTGATAAAATTACGGGGACAGGTGAGCACAGGTTAAACCCAAAACGTCGGGTTCAACTCAAGTGTAATAAAAATAATGTCACAATATCAGCACAAGGTCAAACCCGAGCTCCAAGATGGATCCAACACAGGTGCAGGTCGAATATACAAGTTTAATAAAATGGTCAGGTGCAAGCACACTCGAGGCACAATACACATCAACCCAATGAAAACCAGAAATGTGCTCTAAGCAAATCCAGACCACATAAAGGAATAAACACATGAATGTACAATAACAAGTGTATCAACCAAACAGTTCAATGCAGCAGCATAGGCCTCAACATCAAAGACAGAGTAACCAGAATGCAAACATATATAACAGTGGACAATGCAATGAACTGACACAAATAATAATGGCACTGCCTTAACTGTCAATGCATAAGCACATGCACTAGTGATACCAGTGAAGACCACAAGCTAATCCAAACAACAACGAAGTCAACAATGAATCAGAAATTACAAACCAAAGGCTAAAAGTTCAAGTCACTGCTACCATGAATCGAAGCATATACAGGAATGCAACAGTAAATCACAAACCAAGTGCACCAATACTAAATAGAGGAATACTTCAACCACAAGTGAACAGTAAGATGGCCAGTTTGGTCAGGTGACAGTATTGGAAAGGAAAGTTGATGGTTATGTGTTGTATGAAGAAGATGTGCAGTAAATAGACGTAATAGCAGTGGGCAGTTGTTTGATGAACGTGAAAGCAATGGACTAGAAGTGAGTTAATGGGAGTGGAATTTTGTGGTGATGTTTGCTCAAAAGTGTAGTAGTGAATGAATATGTGATGCTGTACAAAGTATTCTCTGGTGGCATTGGTAGGTTATGTAATGAAACTGGTAGAAGAAGATGATGTACACTGTTGATTGTTGCAGTGTTTAGCCTGGCATGCAAATACAACATGCAGTGATATACAATGACATATGATCAGAAGCAATGCAAGTGAGACAAGGCTACGAGTTCAAAAGCAATACAATATGAATCATATTGGTAAATATATATAAAACAATGAATCCAACAGATGCAAACTTCAAAAGGTATCAGACTCGAAACAGAGACAAGTACACAAAGACTCCAAGTTTGTAAGCATTTCAACATTGAAGTTCCAGACAGTATCAAGTTCGAACAAATCCAAAGCCGAGAAAATACCAGCATAAGCAAGTGACACAGCTAGTTCGAACAAAGACAGAGGAGATTTCAAACTGTAGTTCTAAGTGACCGAAGTCAAAGTACCAAAGAATTCAAAGCCATGGTAATCAATAAATCACAACTTCAAAGCCGTTTAAATCAATGTAACAGTTTTGAACAAGTCATAAGAAACAAATTCAAATCAATGGCCACAAAAGAAATCAACATCGTCAAATAAAGTCAAATGTAACAGTTTCAAACCAAAACCGTGGTGGCCAAGTAAATTGACCATGTCACGAATCAACACCGTGAGTATCAAGCAACGAAATTATATGAATTGAAGAAGTCAGATAAATCACCATCGTTCAAGAATAATCAAATGGCCAAAGAAAAATTCAAAAAAAATATACGAACGAAAATCAAGGGGTTCGAACCCTATATAAAAACTCAATCATCATAGGCTACAAAGGAAATCGAGTTCAAGCTAGCATAATAGTAAAGCAAAAGGAATAAATCACATACCAAATCACCGAACTCGATCGAGAAGGAGCTGCCGTGTGCAAAGTGAAAAATACAATCGATCATCAAGCAATCACGAGAACAACCCACCTGATCGAACTAATTAAAGTCGGCTTCCTCGATTTTACACAAAGCCCTAATTTGCAAGCAAAGGAAAAAAGGAACGAGCCGCCATTATACAGAACAAAGAGAAAAAGGAACGGCCGACCTTGATAAAAGAAATAAAGGAGGCCGCGTTTGTTTTTTGGTGATAAATTAAATTGGGCCGGCCTTGTTTTTAATTGAGATTTAATTAGGGTTTTTGTTAAGGTTTTTTTGTTCTATTTAATTTTTTTTAAATTATATTTTGAAAATTGTGTAATTTCTAGTCGTGTGACTAGGGGACAAACTACGTGGTATAGTTTGAGAATTCGCAACTCATTGGCTGAGTTGTGGCAGGCTTTTGAATGTAGAGTTAGGTTAGTCAGTAGCGGGTGTCGCGAGTTTATGTGTGTAAGCGTGTGACTACTTAATTTCTAGTAGAAACCGTGGGGGCAGCACGTAGGCAGGGTTTTGTCGAAGCTGGGTAAATTCTGTGTCGTTCTATTTCTACATTTATTATTCTGCTATTATCTGTGCTGCAATAATTTTGATATTTCTGTGTTGAAATAATTTTATAAGCTTTCGCAATAATTTATAACTATCAGTATCACCCTATTCACCCCCCTCTAGGGTGAAATCGATTCTACAAGTGGTATCAGGGCTAGGAATAGAAGTCAACTTTTGTTTTAAAAAAATTTGTTTTTCAAAAATCAATTTTTTAAAAATTTGGATTTTTAAACTGGATTCTTTTAATAATGCTTTTGCTGAGGGCTAGTCCATAGTTAGACCACCCATGTTCAATGGTTAATACGCCTACTGGAAAAATAGAATGAATTTTTTTCTAAAAACCATTGACGCTTGGAATATTGTTGAGACAGGTTATAGAGCACCAACTATAATTGTAGATAATCAGGAAATAGATAAACCAAAGGATCAACAGACAGAATTAGAAAATAAATTACAAAATGCTAATGCTAAAGCTATGAATTCTATTATCTGTTCATTGGATCAATTTGAATTTAATCGTGTCTCACATTGTCTAACTGCACAGGAAATATGGCACACACTAGAAGTGACTCACGAAGGAATGTCTCAAGTCAAAGAATCTCGCCTTGCCATGCTAAGCAGCGAATACGAGAACTTTACAATGGCGAAGGAATAAAATGTTAAAGAGATGTATGGACGACTTTCCAACATCATATACAAATCAAAAGCTCTTGGAAAATCATACACAGAGTTGGAGATAGTCCGAAAAATCCTCAGAGTCCTTCCACGAAGTTTTGAAGCCAAAGTGACTGCAATTCAAGAATCAAAAGATTTAAAACAGATGAAAGTTGAAGAACTCATCGAAAATCTCACCACTTATAAGCTAGAAATGAAATTCAAGGAAGAGCGTGAAGGAGGTGACACTCGAAAGAAATCAATAGCTCTTAAAGGAATAATAGAAAGTGATGGTGATGATGATGATGGAGCAGCAGAATTGGAGCTGATAATAAAGAAATTCAAAAGGTGGAATTACAAATACGGAAATCCAACTCGAAAACAAAAATTGAAAAGCAGAATAGCCAAAGCACTAGACTACTCAGAAGAACAGAAGATCATCTGTCACAAGTGCAACCAGCCCAGACAAATCAAGCCCATTTGTCCTCAAAATCGACGCGACTTTGAAAGGAAGTCAAAAAGGAGAAGTTTTGCAGCCACGTGGAATACAAGTGATGATGATAATCAAAGTACTAGCTGTCAGAGTGAGAAAGCAGATATGTGCCTTCAAGGCAATATAACTGATAGCGACGATGAGGAGCCAAGCGAGGTATCAAAACTCACTCACTCAGAACTACTTATATATTTCCACGAAGTAAATGGCTGTTTTGAACGAGTTAGGGAAAAGTAAGCTAAAATTGAATCATAAAGAGATAGTTTGATAGAATTAAATAAACAACTTGATCAATTAGTTAAAACCTATCAAAGTAGGATCCCTAAGTGTGATAAGTGTCCATTATTTGAAGAAGAAATTAAAAAATCACAGAAATTAATATAAAATCACTTGAAAATGAAATTCTGATTTTAAAAGGAAGTGAAAATACTAGGAGAGAAAATTCTATTAAAAAGTGCACACGATTGTTAAATGAAAATGAATCTCATAAAACACAAGTCCAATAAATGTCAACGACTTTAGATAAATTTTCCAAAACTAAAAAATCGTTGAATATGCTATTAGGAAAACAAACTGTTAATACAGTTAGACAAGGAATTGGGTATAATCAATCTGAAAATGTTAAAAGCAAAATTAATCAAGTCAATTCGGTGTAACGACCCGCCGTTCTGACCGCCTCTAGTCGGTAATTAAACCAACTAGAAACGTTCAAAATGACAGATTGTTATTTAGTTTATAACATTTAAACAGAATCAGTCACAGAATCACAGAACAACAATATATTTTATAAATAAACTTTTCTTTTATATACAAGTATCAGAGTTACACAATGAATTATACTTGAATTTATACAGCGGAAACAATTTATTTTATTAAGTACAAGAAAAATCTCTTGAAAAACTTTAGTGGAGTCCTTTAATCCCCCTCGAATTACGCTAGCACACTATACCAGTCCAAAAGGACATTCCAACTAATGGAAATACAAAAAGTCACTCCAACTAATGGAAATACAAATAGTCATTCCAACTAATGGAAATACTACGTAGCTACGATTTCAAATGGACACTCTTCTCGAGTTCCAACAACCTTCACAAAGTTTAAATGGAAGGTAATTTTCCATATCCTCAATTTGGAAAACATAATATTATACATACATATATAATATTTCATTTCACATTTTTGTACATATCATACTCATGTACTTACATAAGTTTTCCACAACCATTACTTTTCCAAACTAATTGGTTTTCGAATTAATCGTATTCACACATCTACGTTATGAAAACCACAACATTTCATACCCATAACAAATAGAGGTTTCACAAATTTTTTCATTTCATCATCCATTTAAAATTTTCCTCTAAGTCGATTTGGAAATTTTTTAAGGTTATCTCAAACCCAATTCACATTTCATAATCCAATTTATTATCGACTTCACACTCGATTTGGATTTCACGTTACATCGTCAATCCTCAACACATAATTGATGTCTATCGATATATAACCTCTGAGCTCGTACGTCTCAGAGAAGGGTGTTAAGCTAAGAGAATAAATTCTCCGCCACCAACAGATATATATTTAATAGAGATCAATTGATATGTCGTCAATTCACGACGTTAGACATACAATCCAAATCATCTATTTAAAATTCAAAGTTCAACTTACATTGTTTTTGGGTGTCAAAGTTAAACTCAATTTAACTCAAAATTCAATCACTTTGAAAATTTTCCAAGTTGAACTAAGTATTCAAATTTCCCAAAAATAATATCTTTACAAGATATAAAATTTTCACACTTAACCATTTGAAACAAATTCAAATATTCACTTTTCAATTTATCTTTAAAAGATAAAATCTCAAAACATTCACTTTTCACTTTATCTTGAAAAGATAAAATTTCAAACCTTTCGTTTCATATTGGAAAATATTTCCATACTTATTCAATAATAAGTAATTTACAAATCCATTTATTTTCAACACTTTGAAAATATTTGATATACTTAAACTAAAATCAAGTATATATTTCATTCTTAAAAGAAATCATTCTTTTAAACACATTTATTTGAGTCAAAACGAATGTTGCGTAAAACATCGTTACGACGACCCAAAATTACTAGTATAGAGACTCGAATTTAAAATAGATATATAAATCCCAATACTATATAAAAACATTTCCTTTCGGAAATCATTTACTATAACAAAAGTGGTATCAGAGCAAATGATAGCAAATAACACCCCAAATCATAACATGCAACCAAACACCCAATTCAAACAAATCTAAAAGCTTGAAATAAAATTAATCGTGAGAAAATTCACCATATCTCGAATCGAATACGGCCGAGGTGGGAATGAGCACACTCGAACGAAGAATGAAGCCCCAAATTAGATCGCAAGCCCTAGTTGAGACGATCGGAGGAAGAAGGAACGAAAGAGGATTCGTGGCCGCCATTTTTTTTTCTCTTCGTGATTTTTTTGTTTAGGGTTTAAAAAATGGAAATGGTAAAGTGAAATAAAGGGAATCGGGTATCGGGTTGAAAGTAAAGGCAGTGGTTCTTTTCTTCTTTATTTTATGTTTATTTTATTCTTATTATTTTATTTTATTTTTATATATTTTTCTTCTTTCATTCTATGTTTATTTTTCTATTATATTTTTTTCTTCTTTCATTTTAAATCCAATTTGTTTTGTGTAATTTATTTTCTTTACTTTGTTTTGTAAATCTTGTTTAAATTATGTTATTAAAATTTCTCCAATATAGTTACATTATGTTTTTCATATTAAACTTGAACAATTCAAATTACTTCACAGTTTTCAAATCAAAATTTAATTCAATTTTTTATTTACGTAAGTAATAATCCTTAAATCCAAATTATTTTTCTAAGTCATTAGTCCGAATTTTTAAATATAAATTTAATATTCAATCTCAACTCCAAAGTCAAATTTAAATTTTTATTCAACTCTTTATAGATTAAATTTTAAAATTTAATCACCAATTTCATTGTTATATTGGAAATTCGATTTAAATTATCATTCAAATATTTAAAATTAATTAAATATTCACAATTTAAATTGTTCAAAATTTAGGATCGTTACATTCGGTGTGCACAATTTGTTGAAAATATGGACACAATCACAATAATTGTTAGTATAGACCCAAACACGTGAAAACTATACCAATTTGGGTTCCAAAAGGCACAAATATAAAATCTCTCAAAGTTGAACAAATCTGGGTGCCAAAAGGAACATACATAAATAGTTTTGGGTCTCCATAAAATTATTTTTTTCTGCCACTAACAATCATGGACCTATGAAAACAAATAGGTCACAAAAATCTTTTATCGTGTAGGAGTGGTGGCAGGCTAAGGAACAAAAATAGTGTTACTTGGATTCTGGCTGTTCCAAGGACACAACGAGCGACAAAGCAAAGTTCCTTAGCCTAGTATAAAGGTGACAGAATCACAATGGGCAACAACGAAAAATATCATAAAGGTAAAACATGTAATGGTATATTAATTTGAACGATATATTAAATGTGATAATCTGCACCGTAATCTGAGTTAAATCAGCCAATAATGAGATGATGAAATAATGATGATTTTGATTCTGACTTATTCAAAATTGTTGGCCAATTATATTCTTATGCCAAAAACACTATAAAAATCTCTAGAGTCTTTGAATTATTTCATATATATTAGTTTGGATTAATAATAGTGTTTTATTGGATGATAATACATTTGGTTATTTTACAGCTAACTCTATGTTCACGGTTTTTGATTATTTACACGGCTTCAATTCAAATTCAGAAGAATGCCATTTAAAAAGCTGTTAAAATTGATTTTGAGATTTTTTTGTTGCACACTTCATGATCTGGTCTATCAAATTCAATTAATGATAATTTTGAGTGAAAGAGAAATTCAGATGCAGATTACATTGGTAATCTAGTTGATAGAAAAATTACCACTTGAACGTGATTTTTGTTGAGACATTCAGTAACTGCATCATTTTTCAAAGAAAATATCTGCATATTATTTCATTTCAAATAATTTTCAAATAGCAGAAATTTTTCTTATATAACCCCTTCTAGAAAATCATTTTTGACCATGTTTTCCGATCAGTCATTTTGAAAAATAGATTTTATAATTATTTTTTGAATTTGATTTTAAATGACTATTTTGACTAATCTGACTCCCTAATAATTATCGAAAAGATAAATAGTGATTGAAAAAGTGATGAGTGTTGATATTTATCATATATTATGACTCGAGACGGTATAATTAGTAAATTTCTTTAGAAATTTAAACAAGAGTTATAAAACTTTTTGTTGGTAAAAATTCCATGACCATCTCTATTTCTATCATATTTCTAACGACCATCGCTCATCAAAATTCTATATAGTTTGTCAATATGTGGTACTTTAAACAGGAATCATTCATTTTTCATTTTACATTTTTTATAAAATAAAATGAAAATAATAATAATAATAAAATCCAAAGTATTCACTCTCATTTAAAAGTCCTCACGGCTATGCATGGGTGAATTACTTGGAATTTGTTATGTGCTTCCATGCTCATTTAAAAGTCCTCACGGTTATGCATATATGGAACGCATATCAAAATTGATTTTTTTTAAATAAACAAGTTGATTCTAATCCCATTTAAAAGTCCTTACGGTTATGCATGGTTAGAAAATACTTGAATTCATTTTTTTTTAAATAAAATTGGAATACTACTAATCTCATTTAAAAGTCCTAACGGTTATGCATGGTTAGTAGATATTCAAATTTCTGATATAAATATACCATAAATAGACACAACTGGATGGTTTTATATGATGACATCATTCCCATCATTCTAAAAGTGGAATATGCGCCTAACAAAGTATTTATGATTTTTGTTTGATTTTTTATTGAAATTTAATACTTATATTCAATTGAGTTTTAATGTTGGATTAATATCTATCACTTTATCTCCATTTTTCTAACTCTATTACTCCTTTGTTGATAACAAAAGGGGAAGAGAAAAGTTAAGATTTTGTCAAATAAAATCAAGCAAATGTCAAATATTTTCTATTTGCATCTAGGCTCATTTGCATATTTTTAATTGTATGCATATATGAAGGGGGAGCTATGTGTAGAGAGGAAGCATTTAAATAAGGGGAGCAATTAGAGTATATCAATGGTCAAATACATTTAACATATTCAAAATCTTAAATATATGTTTGTTATCATCAAAAGGGGGAGATTGTTGAATATGCGATTATATGATTTTTGTTTGATGATAATAAACATATATATATATATATATATATTCATTCGAATGTATTTGTTAATGTACTATTTTATTTTTCATAGATTAAATAAATATTTGCTGAATAGAATAAATAACACAGAATTTGAATTCAAACAGAAATTTTATTCAAAAAAATATTTATTACAATTTTTTGAATAGTACAAATTTAAAGCTCTCACTATATACAATGTATTTGTGGTAATGTTTGCTCAAAAGTGTAGTAGTGAATGAATATGTGATGCTGTATAAAGTATTCTCTGGTGGCATTGGTAGGTTATGTAATGAAACTGGTAGAAGAAGATGATGTACACTGTTGATTGTTGCAGTGTTAAGCCGGGCATGCAAATACAACAAGCAGTGATATACAGTGGCATATGATCAGAAGCAATGCAAGTGAGACAGGGCTATGAGTTCAAAAGCAATACAATACGAATCATATCAGTAAACATATATAAAACAATGAATCCAATAGATGCAAACTTCAAAAGGTATCAGACTCGAAACAGAGACAAGTTCACAAAGACTCCAAGTTTGTAAGCATTTCAACATTGAAGTTCCAGACAGTATCAAGTTCGAACAAATCCGAAGCCGAGAAAATACCAGCATAAGCAAGTGACACGGCTAGTTCAAACAAAGACAGAGGAGATTTCAAACTGCTGTTCTAAGTGAACAAAGTCAAAGTACCAAAGAATTCAAAGCCATGGTAATCAAGAAATCGCAATTTCAAAGCCATTCAAATCAATGTAACAGTTTTGAACAAGTCATAAGAAACAAATTCAAATCAATGGCCACAAAAGAAATCAACATCGTCAAATAAAGTCAAATGTAACAGTTTCAAACCAAAACCGTGGTGGCCAAGTAAATTGACCATGTCACGAATCAACACCGTGAGTATCAAGCAACGAAATTATATGAATTGAAGAAGTCAGATAAATCACCATCGTTCAAGAATAATCAAATGGCCAAAGAAAAATTCAAAAAAAATATACGAACGAAAATCAAGGGGTTCGAACCCTATATAAAAACTCAATCATCATAGGCTACAAAGGCAATCGAGTTCAAGCAAGCATAATAGTAAAGCAAAAGGAATAAATCACATACCAAATCACCGAACTCGATCGAGAAGGAGCAGCCGTATGCAAAGTGAAAAATACAATCGATCATCAAGCAATCACGAGAACAAATCACCTAATCAAACTAATTAAAGTCAGCTTCTTCGATTTTATACAAAGCCCTAATTTGCAAGCAAAGGAAAAAAGGAACGAGCCGCCATTATACAGAACAAAGAGAAAAAGGAACGGCCGACCTTGATAAAAGAAATAAAGGAGGTCGCGTTTGTTTTTTGGTGATAAATTAAATTGGGCCGGCCTTGTTTTTAATTGAGATTTAACAAGGGTTTTTGGTAAGGTTTTTTTGTTTTATTTAAATAGTTTTTAAATTGTATTTTCTTTTGAAAATTGTGTAATTTCTAGTTGTGTGACTAGGGGACAAACTACGTGGCATAGTTTGAGAATTTGCAACTCAGTGGCTGAGTTGTGGCAGCGTTTTGAGCGTAGAGTTAGGTTAGTCAGTAGCGGGTGTTGTGAGTTTACGTGTGTAAGCTTGTGACTACTTAATTTCTAGTAAAAACCTTGGGGCAGCACGTAGGCAGGGTTTTGCCGAAGCTGGGTAAATTCTGTGTTGTTCTATTTCTGCATTTATTATTCTGCTATTATCTGTGCTGCTATAATTTTGATATTTCTGTGTTGAAATAATTTTATAAGCTTCCGCAATAATTTTTAATTATTATTATCACTGTATTCACCCCCTCCCTCTAGGGTGAAATCGATCCTAAACTTCTGGGATTCATAGTTTTCTAGGCCTTGCCGGTTACTATCGAAGATTCATCGAGAATTTTTCTCGGATTGTTGCACCTCTCACTGCTTTGACTCATAAGAATATTAAATTTATCTGGGATAAGAAGTGTGAAGAGACATTCAACGAGTTAAAGAGCAAGCTAACTTCTGCACCAGTTCTTACCATTCCAAACGGAAGTGAGGGATTGACGGTATATACTGATGCTAGTAGTGAGGGATTAGGTTCTGTTCTCTTGTAGGATGGTAAGGTTATAGCCTATGTCAGCCATCGGTTAAAAACCCATGAGGCTAATTATGCTGCTCATGATTTAGAGTTTCTTGCTGTTGTCTTTGCTTTGAACCTCTGGAGGTATCATCTTCTCGGAGCTAAGTTTGAACTTTTCACTGATCATCAGTCTTTGAGATATATCTTCACCCCGAAGGATTTGAATCAAAGGCAAGTTCGTTGGGTTGATTTTCTGGCTTCTTACGACTTCGATATTAGCTATACTCCCGGTAAAGCTAATGTTGTGGACGATGCTCTGAGTCGGAAGAAGGCTTTGTTGTATCAGCTTGTTGTCTTCTCCTCTTCTGGATCGTATCAAAGCTAAGCAGGATGAGGATAAGATGCTTAGATTGATGAAGGAGAGTGTTCGTAGCAGGGTTGGTGGTACTAGTGGAGCTCAGATTGATGATAGTGGCATTTTGAGGATTAATGAGAGGATTTGTGTCCCGAATGTTGATGGATCAAGGCAGGAGTTGTTTCGGGAGAATCATCGATCCAGACTTTCTATTCATCCCGGTGTGTCGAAGATGTATCATGATGTAAAGATGCTTTATTGGTGGAGAGGGATGAAGCAGGATGTTTCTATCTTTGCTAGTCGGTGTGCGACTTGTCAGCAAGTCAACGCCGATCATCAGAAGACTCTTGGTTTGTTGCAACCTCTTGAGATTTCCAACTGGAAGTAGGAACAGGTTTCCATAGATTTCATTGATGGATTGCCGAGGTCTAGGAAAGGCAATGAGAGTATCTAGGTTATTGTAGATAGGCTGACCAAGTCTGCTCATTTCATTCCGGTAAAGTCTACCTGCTCTGCTTCTAGCTTGTCTGAGATCTACATGAGGGAGATTGTTCGTCTCCATGGTGTTCCTCTCAGTATTGTTTGTGATCGTGATCCTATCTTTACCAGCCAGTTCTGAAAAGATTTTTAGGAATCTTTGGGTACTCATCTGAATCCGAGCACCGCTTATCATCCGCAGACCGACGGTCAAACGGAAAGAGTGAATCAGACACTCTAAGATCTTCTTCGTGCTTGTGTGCTTGATTATGGTGGATCTTGGGAAGATCATTTGCATCTTATTGAGTTCACCTACAATAATAGTTATCAGGTATAATCTTATCTTTTATTTTAAGCTTAACTTAATCTTTTATCTATCTCTTTCTATCTTTGAATTCAGGCCAGTATCAAGACGTCTCCATTTGCTGCTCTATATAGACGACCTTGTCGATCTCCATCTTGCTGGATTGAATCCGGTAATCGTCTGTTTCTTGGCCCTGATATGATTTTGGAAGCTTCAGAGAGAGTTGAGGAGATTAAGAGAAGATTAAGGGTTGGTCAAGATAGGCAGAAGAAGTATGCTGATAGCGAAGGCAGAAGCTTGAGTTTGCTGTTGGAGATATGGTTTTCCTTAAGGTCTCTCCCTTAAGGAATGTCATTCGCTTTGGTCGTAGAGGGAAGATTTTTCCCAGATTCATTGGTCCTTTCCGTATTTTGGAAAAAGTTGGTTCCTTGGCTTATCGTCTGGAGTTACCCGAGAAGCTTTCTGGAGTGCATGATGTATTCCACATCTCACATCTTCGTGGGTATCTCCATGATCCATCTCTGTTTGTTCAGCCTTCCGCTCTTGACACCTTGGATATTGAGCCTAATCTGGCTGTTGAGAGGAAGCCACTTCGTATTGCCGATAGAGGTACGAAGCAGCTAAGAAGAAAATCTGTTAGTCTGGCCAAAGTACAGTGGAGCACTGATGATCGTGATTGTACTTGGGAGATGGAGGAGAGCATTCGTGTTTCGAATCCAGAATTTTTTATTCTAGATACTATTTTGTTTTCTATCTTGTTTTCCTTATTTCCTTGTTTCCGTTCTTTTCAAGGACAGAAAGGTTCGAGTAGGGGAGAGTGTAACAACCCAATATTTTTATGAAATTAAGTTTTTATTAAATTTATTTCACTTTTAAAATGTATTAGAAATTATTGTACTTAAAATTTTGTTTTACAATATTTTTAAAGTGAAGTAGGAATTTCACTAGAGTAAATGGTAATTTTTTTTGTAATTTTCATGCCATGTTTTCAATTTTTAAACAATTTCTTTAATTCTTTTCTATTTTCTCCAATTTAATTATTTATTTCATTTTAGAAATGATAAATGAATTATCTTATTTCAACTTTTTGCTTTATAATATTTTCAAAATGAAGAGGATATTTTTCCAAGGCTAGTGATGATTTATTTGTAATTTTTGAACCCTGTTTTGAATTTTTATGCAATTTCTTTAATTCTTTTTCTATTTTCTTTAAATTTAATTAATTATTTTCATTTTATTTTACTTTGTTTCAGTTTTTAAATTCATTTGCTGAATTTTTTTTGTTTTATTTGAATTAAAGAAATGGTAAATTGAAGAGACAAGACTCTTCCTTTTCCTATGACTTTTCAAATGCTAGACTTTTCATTTTTCAATAACTCTTCATTTTTTTTGGCCGTGCATTTTTGTTTCTTAGCCTTGAGTCTTATTTACTTCTCATGCATAAAAAAATTTACATCTCATTTCATTCACGGCTAGAAGAAATTTGGGTAATGGCCTCCTCCTTATTTCTCTTCTTTTTCTTCTTATTTTTCATATTTTTGCCTTGTTTTCATGGATACTTTGATCGGCCTCCCCTTCATAGCCACGACCACCGCCTTTTATATCTCCTCCTTGTTAGCATCACCAACCTACCCCTCAGGACTTGACCATGGCCGAGACTCCTATGGTGCAAAAACTCCACAAAAATGCAACTATGCCCTTAAAACCTTCATAGCCGAACACACCTTGCTTCATCTCTTCCTTTTTCACCACCACCACCATAGGCCGCCACCACTTCATTGTCTAGACCTCCTCTCACCACTCTAGTCACTGACCAGACTAGTAGCACCCCTGGCTGAGCCTAAGGATCCATGGCCGTACCACTTTGATGAACCAAAACCTCCTTAGTTGCATAAGCCCCTTCACCTTCATGCTTTGTAACTCCTCACCTTGTTCATGCTTGTACCCAAGCTATGCTATCCCAAACCCTTGCCATGTCTTGATCAAACCCGAACTAAACCATCCCTAGGCCATGCAAAGAATTTAGAAAGCAAGACAAAGACTTTGTGTTCAAATCACTTTTCATTTCAAAGTTATTTCATTTCATAGTGTATTGAATTTATAATTTGTTTTGATTTTGTTTTGGGTTGTAACACAAGATCTATAGCTTGGATCTCGCTCTCCACTCAAGTTCATAGTCTTTTCATTGTGCTTTGATTCTGTTATGTCATTTGTATTGCAATCTCCAGCTACAGAGGTGAGTAAATCTCACACGACATTATATACTTATTCAAATGTGAAGCGATAACAATTGAATGTGTAGAATTATATATAATGTTATAGCTTCCTGTGATTATTTATATATGATGTTAAACCTGTTAAATTACATGTCATCTCATCTGTTGCTGATATATATTATTAAACCGTTTTCTTTTATCTGTTTCTCACACTGCAAGTTCCCTGTTAGATTAGAAATCACTATGGGTTGAAATGATACATACCGGAACAGACTTTAGAATAGGGAAAAATCGTTATGGGCTGATAGGCCTGAACGGTTTTTATTTATTTTATTTTTACTTGGGACTGCGGGTTTGGAATGATAGAACCCAGATTTTTTAAATTGCGGATTGAAATGATATATATCTGTATCACTTGACCTAGGTTAGAAAATATATACAGGCCCGTGGTTAATTTTGTAAAGTATTTTGAATATTTTAAATATATTTAAAAGTGTAAAATTATGAAAATTTGATTTAGATTGGGTTTTAAATATTTTAATAAAGAAATTTGATTTTTTTTGTAAGTTAAAAATGTAATTTAAATAAATGGTAAAAGTGAATTTTTGGAAATATAACTTAAGTTGGAAAATTTGAAATTTTTGGTTTAAAACGAAATTAAGTTATATAAATAAAATAGAAAATTAATTATATGGGAAAATGGAAGAAAATATAAATGTTAAGTTTATTTGTTAAAAAGTGAAGAAAAGAAAATGTTACACTTGAATTTGTTAAGTGAAATTATTGAAAAATTTGATCTAATTATAAGAAATTTATTTATAAAAATCATAAGTTAAAAGTAAGTTAAATGAACATTTTTAAATGTTAAAATATGATTTTTATTATGTTTAAAGGGTTTAAATTGAAGTATATTGTTTGTTGGAAATACACTAAATTCTGGAAGATACTTTTTATAGCATTCAGAAATGCTATGGTTTCTGTAAATGAACTAAAACTGAATAAAAGAGGCTATTATAGCAGTTCTGAAATGCTGTAGTTGTTGTAGTAAATTTAAAGGGCTAAAACTAAATAAAGGCCTATTACAGCAGTTCTGTAAATGCTGTAGCGGTCTGCTGTCTTTGCAGAAATGAATAAAAATCTTAAACTTCAAACCTGAGCTATTACAACATTTCTGGAAATGCTGTCTTTGCTATTTTAAACTAAATTTCAACTAAAGCTAAGTTTTAACAGCAGTTTTTAAATACTGTCTTTGCTGAATTAAAATATTTTCAAGTACAACTTATAACAGCTTTTCTAAATGTTGCGGAAGGCTGAAATTTTAAACGTTTATGGTTTTTGACTTAGTAAACGGGCTCAGAATGGTTTGAAACTTTGGAAATTGAATGCTTGACTTGAAAGAATAATAACTTCACTTTTATAATATTTAAATGAATAAATTTAATTGGAAAATAAATCATTTTAAAAAAGTGATTTGAATTGAAATAAATGAATGTTATCTTTGAATTTAAAAGGGTATTTAAATCGGATATTTGGATTTGAATTCAAATAATGATTCGAAAAGGAAGTTTTGAAAGATATGATATTTTGATATATTGAAATGATTCGGAAAGGATTTAATCTTTATTTGATAAAGATTTAGATTTGAAAAGATATTGTGTTTTGAAATATAAAATATTAGTTTTCAAATTTATAACCACGGGTTATAATAACGATTGGTTGGCAAAGAGACCGGGATCGGATATGGACATACTCTCTGTCGATACCGAAAACCACTTTGACAACCGTGTACGAGGTGGAGATTCTAGAATGAAATAGGATGGTGGCGACGTTCTTGTGGTATGTTACGTGGATCTAACTCCAATGAATTGGCTCAAGGTGGCTAAAACAGGAGCGATCTCTGGCCAGAAGGGGTAGCTCCTCTGGTCGGACGCATTTCTTCGATATCATTCTATTACTTTGTGATTGTTTGGTGGCCACCCTCCGATTTGAGAATGTGTTCCGAGGTGGGCGTATGTGGCTGCCGCGTTACTACCAGCCCATGTGCATAATTGGTATATCTACTCTGGCATTGCCTCGTGTGCTGTGTCACCCACCATATCGAGCCTTTACTACGAGTTTCTATTTGTGTCATACCTATGCAGTATCTTCTCATAGTCTCCCAATCAGGAGATATGTAGATACTGTATAGACTATTGGCATTATTTGTGTTAAGGGGAATATTGGGTCACTCCTTAATGTTATTTTAAAGTAAGTTTATTTTACTGTAGACATTATTATAATAGCGCAGTATACTACATAGTAGATAATTTAACGGATCATTAGAGGATGGGCGGTCCCAAGCGTCTTCTAAGTTACTTGTACCTTTACTACGGTTCACTTGAGTTGGTTTACATTGGATAAGTATGTATGTCCCGACTCGACTGTTTGTGTTTTATTTACGCTCGGGTCAGCCTGAGTATTTACAGATTTGGATTTCCACTATCTGGTGGTTTGGAATCGCTGGAGATTATGGGCTTATCTAGTTTTATCTATTTCAGTTCTGTTGTTCTGTTGTCAGCTTTGTATTAGTGGGCTTCTTTGCATTTGGGATTTTATGTTGTATCTGTTTTCAGACTGATATTTTGTATTTGGTTTTGAGACTTTGTGATAGTAGCTTCATGATCTACTATGGTATTTTATTGTCCGCTGCGAGATATTCTGTGTCTGTGATTCTGTGATTTGATTTGATTTGCTCCGAATTTTTATTACAATCTATTATTTTGTACTATTCAAGTCCAACATGTGTGCATTATTGTCGATTTGAATGGTGGAAAATAATGGGTCGTTACATAAAATCAACATGTCGGGCTACCATTTGTCCCATCTAATAGTGAAATCGTAGGCTTCGCTTGGCTCGCATGTGTACCAGTGTCGAGCAAGGTGTTTTTGTAGTAGATGCCTTGTTCTTTGAGCATGATGTATGCCCAATAAAATAGGTGAACCAATGGTGTGATCCAACTGAATCAGGAGGGCCAAGATGCTGATAATGGGAACCATGCAAGCCGCGACATGGGCCAAGTTGCGGGCTATCCTATTTTACTTGCGAGAAAATTGAGCAACAATGGAAAAGTCTTAGAAAGTTTTAATAACTTTTACACTGCTTCTTGATTTCTTGAAAAAAAATGAAACTGATAAAAGTTGTAAAATTACAAGAGTTAACACTATTTTGCTATATTTTAATTTTTGGTAAAAGATAATTCTATTATCCGTAGTAAAACTATAATATAGTGTTATCATGACTGGATCCAACTGCAGTCTGACTAATAATTTTGTTGAACCGTAGATAGTTACAGTCTAAGACTCAATCACAACTCAGTTGTACGCGAACCGAAGCTCCGACCGTAACACCTTGTATTTTTATTAAATGATTAATTAAAGCCACTATAAACTTCTCTCGAAGGAGCCGAGATAGTCGAAATCAGGTTAAATGAATGATTCCAAAAAGAATTCTATTTTGATTTTTATTAACTCTATGAAGCCTCAATGGATTTTAGGTCCAATTTAAATATTATAAATAAATCATTATTTTATTTTGTTTTATTTGGAAGTTTTGTAAGTTTTAATTTACAAGTATATCAAACATACATGTTTATGTGAAGTGCACATACTATGATAAGAAGCGTACATGACTAATGTAACCGTATGTAGATGCTAGGACTTACACTGCAATGAACCCTTTGCCCCATTACATATGCCTTTGTTGTCCAAGATTTTGATTTAAAAATATATTTATACATAATAAAAATGAAGAAGTATATAAATATATCTGTATACATCAAAATCATCTTAAATAATCATATATGGTTTGAAATAAAAAATTATCGATAGTGAGATGGGTTTTACTAGAGAAGTTTTGAAACTAAATTTGCCAATTACCACACATGAACCATCTTGTGATTTAATTAAAGCAACACATGTAAGTTACTATATATAGCTTGCACATTTTTTCATTAAACCCAATTTTACTTATTATAAGCGGTAATCATTAGCAACAATTATTTACACCAATTCTCCTCATCAACACGATATCACATTAGGACTTATGGAATTTGTTTTTGGTCAAAAATCCAAGTAGTGCCCACATTCAACTTTGTATGTTCAAACACAAGATCCTTGAGCCGCTAATTACAATGATTATTAATCGAATTTCTCTAGCCAACGAATTTATCTTTAAGTTGACTACAGTTGACTGTGCTATTAACCTCATATAATGAGGAGATGAATTATCTATTAAATAGTGTTTACTTCTAATGTTTTAACTCAGACCCAACTATAGTCGTTTGATGGATGCTATGCCATGATTTAATAATAATCAAATGGAGTGTCTACATTAAAGTTGCATAGTATTCTCATATTGAGGAAAATGTGTAACATCACTATTTTGAGATTATCCGTTTGACTTTAGTTGTATTAACCAACAGAAAACTCTCAAGTGAATCATTCCAAAGTTATCCAATAACAATCGGTATGTAATCCATTAGTGCCTCCAACAGCCATGAGTAATACACTGCCCAACATTTGGACAGTGCTATATATTTTAGTCTCAACGGATGAATCAATATACTTTCTCGAAACATCTCGACTAGGAATATAAAAAAATATGTTATTTTTTAATGTGATAAAGTTTTCATGATTACAACACATTGTAATTACTATCACATAACATATCATTTAAGGATTTTCTACTTAATAAACTTTAAATTAATTAATTACTTAATTAAGTATATCATAATATAACCAGTATACAACAAGAGGAAAACACCTTTTATTTTGAATAAGATTGTTTATCGAGTTAGATATATTTAACAAATTACATAATTGCTTCTTGAACATACCCTTAAGTCTATCAATCTTCCAATTGAAATTAGGTTTAATTATGGAATCTTATTCCAATTTCTTCGATCAATTTTCTCAAAAATGATCAGGTCTGTTCCTTAGTGAATTGATATGCTATTGTTTAATTATCTACTTTGTCAATCAACTATCTCCATTGCTGATAAACTTTCTTCATCATGTGGAACTATTTGGAGTAAGTCACTTAGCTTCTAGTGGGATCTAAGTTCTTACATGAACTATATTGCAACATTATTATTATATAACAATGTTATGGAATTATCAACATTTAGAATCACCCCTAGCCCGGTTATAAATTTATGCTTTCATTTATACTTCTTTTATTGGAGTGATATTCAAGGAGATGCATTCATTCTTTGGTTGAATCATCCACTACTTATTATGTGGAATATTTCCAACTTAGATATTAACATAAGATTGAACAAGAAAATGCGATTGACACACTTTGCTCAATATTACTTCGAATCCATGGACTCCTTCATAAAGAGTTCGCTATTTCTATAAAAAATTCTGTAGTAATTTATAAATACTCAAGAACATTCTCGATTCCATAAAGTAGTCTTAATTTGGATACTTTCTTTACATATCAAATACATAAGCAGAGTGCAATATTGTAGTCAATATATCATGTAAGATAATTTCCATTGCCAATTTATAAGGGACTCATCTTAAATGATCCATATTAATCATTTTTAATATCTTGCCAACGTATATAATTTAGGACAATCCTTATATTCTTTTATACTGATTATAAAAGATATCATTTTCATATTCAACATCGAGTGTTAAACAACCAAACTAACATGATTTTAACTTAAGTGCATTGGTAACAATCATAATTTTGTAGCTTACTTTTAGTTCTAGACATATTTTCTACATATCAATATTATTTCTTACAGAGACAAGTTTCCTTTACATTTTGACTAAAAGTCGAACTATTTGATTTCTGTGTCAAAATACTTGCTTAAATCTGGTGCTAATCGAATAATACTTTCGTATAGCTCCTTGGATCATATGCAATAAACGATAAACTCATAATTTATCCCATTGTCTTCGAGACACTTTGGTTATTAAGCGCAAATATATATTCTAAATAATTATTTATAATTTCTGCTTCATATATCAAAATTCAAAATCATATCAAGCGATAATTTTTTGACTAAAATCTGAATTAACTTAGGTACGTTGAGCGATAAATCATTAATGTTAATTTCAACAGTTGAAGCTTACATTGTTATTCTTTTCAACATAGCATGCGTTGTTCCAACTACATTGGTTTTTTTCTCAAAAACATTTTTGCGGTTGATGGATCATATCTATTCGAGTATAACCATCAAATCATATTTTGGTAATGTGCTTGGAATCCATTTTGGATCCAGGCGTCGTTCCATGTAGTAGAGTAAATAACCTTAATAGTTTATTGATAACCGAGAATATTCTTTTCTCAACATTGAAAGAAATCATAGTTTATCTTTAGCGTATAAGAGATCTTATTAGACAATCTAATTAGTTATCTTCGTTTAGGTCTGGTAAATTTCATTTCAACGTTTGTTAGCAGTTTTTCTTTGAATCATGTCTAAATCCATTTCACTAGCTGTAATTTTTAAAGAAATTACTTCATCATAAAATAGATGTTTCTTGGAACAATAATTGTTTCTCAATGCAAAGGAAATTGGTATTCATTTATGAATTGCCTATATATATATATATATATATATATATGTAAAATTGATTTTGTTTCAGTTTCAAAAACTTATGTTCATAACATAAATTGGTCAATCAATATTGATCGATCCCAAACTACTTTTCATTGGTTCACATTAGATCCTTCACGATCTTATGTGTAGCCTCATGACTTACACAACCTATCAACTCTTTGACCTAGGATAGTAGGGTTGGTTTCATCAACTATTATCTTGTATGGTTTCGTAAACTGTGTTTTAGACACAATTAAATTTAACCTTATGCAATTACTTATAAGTAATTGACCTTATAGAAAGAAATTAATTCAAATTCACTCAACATCAATCGTACTTTTCCCAATAAAGGCTGATTAATCTTATCGATACATCATTATGTATTATATGGGAATTTTTTTTGAGATTGAATCTTTATTAACTGTTTGGTACTTTTGGAACCATTTTCATATATACTCACCTATTCAATCAAATTGACGTTTCTTATTTCTTTTGTACATTACATTTACTACTTCCTTTTATATACAGTGAACTAATCATAGACATAATTTATGTTTATCAAATACACATGTTTATTTCACGATAAATATCTATGACTTAAAAAAACGTATATGGAACTCTTTTTTCCATCATTGGACTTTCAACTGCTTACATCTTTCTATATATTAGTCTGAGGAGTTCACCCACTCCTACGTCACTACCATTAAATGGGTACTTTATCCTTAATTACAAAATAACTGTAAAATTACATATACTTTTGTGTTATGTAGCTAATTATAACATCCTCCACTCCAAGACTCGAAAATAGATGTTAATGATGATGCAGTCATCATCAAAATCATTTTTCAGGAACAAAGCGAGTTTAGTATTATTTTGCATAACATAAGTAGAGCGGCTAAATAGCTTTTTCATTACATCAATTCGAATTACATAATTCATTGCATTATTTTAACCCAAAATGTTGCCAACGTAGAGGAAAATATAAATAGAGTAGTGTTGTGTCCGACATATGATGATGCCAACACAACGCGTAGACTATAAGAAAAATAGCCTTTTGTAATGCTAATTTATAACGCGTTGTTTCATTGTGTTATTGTTTATTTTATTTTTTTATTTGGAGCCAGTGTTTGGTTGCATAACGCTTTCTACCACCAATTATTTCTTTTGGCCGCACCCTCATCTAATTATTTTTCTCTTTCCTCTTCCTCAAATTATTTCCCTCTTTTTTTGCTTCCCTTTTCCCTCTTTCTCAAATTATTCTCTCTCCATAATCACAAAATCGACAGATCCCAAACCAAACTGTTATCCTCCTTCGATTTAAATTTTATTCGTTTTGCTCACTACTTGCTTCCTCTTTCACTAGACCAAATCAAAAACTTATTACCCCTAATTTAATTTTGTCCTGAAAATTAGAATGCACATGATTTACGAAAAGAAAGGACGCATGATCTAGGCCAAGACAACTGATGCATGCGAAGACAGGTGCAACACTTGTAGCGACAATGCGATCATGAAGCCACGATCAACCTGAGAGCGAACGAACTGGGTGGCGATCCGTGTAGATCCTCTAGCTGCATACATAAGCAGAGGCAGTTGCTAGTGTTCGATTTGGGGGTGATGAGGGTGAAGGCGAACTGGGCGGTGGCAAGGATGGCAATAAAGATGATTGACACTTATGTAAAGCATGGTTGTGATTTTATGAAGCGGCAGTGGAATGGTGTGCTGCCAGCTAAAGTTAGGTGAAGGAAAGTACGACTTCGCTTAGTATTTCGGTGAGTTTTACACTCAAAATATTATCTTAATCTTATTTTCTATGCAATATTAACATTTGTATCATATATTGCATGAATTGTTTGGTTGAGCGAATCATCAGTATATTGTTGTTGGGATTATAGTTGGAATTGTTTGTATGTTGAGAAATGCAAACAAGATGTTATCCAACTGCATTTTGATTATGTAATTTTTTTTTATAATGTGTATGATGTATGGATTATCGAAATTCGATGGATTCGACTCGGTCACATTATAAATGTACGTTGAAAGTTTGTCCGTAGAGTTTGGAAAACTTTGCACCATAATTCATATTTTTACATGTTTAATTGATTTTTTGTTTTAAAATATTTTTAAAAGCTTAGATAAATTATTTTGATACTTAAAAATTTAAAATGAAGTACATTTATAAATAAATAAAATTTGCTGAAAAATAGTATTATAAAATATTTGTTCTTTGCATCTGTAAATCATGATTTAAATTCAGTTACAATTTAAAGCTTGAACTTTAAGATCAACGGTATGAATTTGACAACCTTATTCCGAACTCTAGATATGAGAGGTGTCACAATTTTATCTATAATGGTCAATAGTTGTAACAAGAAAATAAGTGATATGTCAACTTCACCCTATATAATTTTGATCTCCCTAGAATGAAATCGGTCCTCATCAGTAATATGTATGTTATAGGCTGAAGATCTTACCTTAGAAGAAGTGACGATAATAGTTGTTGCTTTTTTTCAATACAAATTATATTTAGACCGTGATGGACTACTATACCAATTTTATATGTACTCCAATTTCTAATTTTTGTAGAAAAAGAATTACTATGTATTACTGATGTTGGCTTTGAAAAAATAGTATTATATACATGACCAATAGACTTGCATATTCTACAAGCTTACATTCTATAATCTTATAATAAGAAATAAGAACTGAGAGGCTGTAGTTACGTCCATATCTAAAAGTATGCATTATTATGCATGCTTCTTCTATGATATTTAATTAGGATACCATCGAAATGTTAATTCAAGAAAAAAGAAGAGTTCCATGTTTACTTAGGTGTCATTCAAACCCAAAAATGGAACCGAGAAAGAAAAGACTCAATTTTTGAGACAAGGAATATCTTATGTGCACAAACTAAGATTTCTAATTTTAAAACTACATTGTACTATGATACTTGCTTCTTTTTTTAACGTCGTGTTTTGGCTTTTCATTATTGTTTTAATGTATGAATTAGCTTATATAGTAGGGTGGGAATTTGAGATGAATAAATGTGAAGGAAATATATGGCAGCTTGAGAGAATAAGCTTATATATTGGTTCAATATTTTTTCCAGAATCAATTCTTTTCTTTAGCGTGATTGTCCTTGATTCACTTTAATTTTCTCATGCTTTGCTAAAGTGATATACTAAAATACGTGCTTGGGATGGAGGTAGAGATTATTGATAGGGAGGTCAAGAAAATTGAAGCACCTATTAAAATTGTTTCGCTTCATTATGAGTAAATTTCTTTTAATTTTTCTTTGCAGTTATGTTATTGGAGAAATCATTTTTCGGATGATAATTCATTTCAAATGTTAGTTAGCATCATTCTTAACATAGATTACACTTACACAAAGTAAAACTATTTCGGACCAGTTAACCAAATAGTTTATGTTACTAGTTCAATGCACTGTCATATTTTTTTTAATGTATCCTAGTTGGTTGTTAGTGATGCATTAGTTGTCTTTTCCTATACTATGGCTTTTATATATGGAATTTGTATGTTAACTACTGTTTGTTGACAACATCTTAATCTTGTTCTTTAGCTTGGATCATAAAATGATTATGTTGTGGCTTTTATATGTTTTGTTACATGAAAATACACAAGGAACTTCCAGTTGATAATATGGTTTTTTTATATAGCAATATTTGTTAGAATTTGATTTATTTGGGGATGATTATGGAGTTTTACTATACATCTAATTGCCTTTGGCCGTATTGTTCATGTGGTAATATTTCATAGAGTTGTTTGGTATAATGTTTATTAGCAGCAATTAGGTTTATATATAACAATTATGTCCCTATATACAGTTGATTACATTGCAAAAACTGTGTATACACGGCTTTTCTAGTACACTTCAATTTGTATATTGGCACATGATTTGATGTGTCTTCATTCAGGCTTACAGCTAGATGTATAAACTATAAAGATTTTTAAAAAAATATGAACTAGAATAGATGGGATTAGATGAAGAGGAAAAAACCATTGAAAACTAATGCTAAATTACTTATATACTATAATAATCGTAGGTTACTTAATAGAAATATTAGGAAATGAATTTGATTCAGGAAGCTGTTACTATCCTTGTATGTTAAGTAAGATTTATAAAAATTGAATAAGTTTATAATAATAATAATAAAATATTAACAAAATTAATGAAAATTAACTAACTTCATATTAATAATACATTATATATTACTAACCAAGTTAACTAATTTTATAAAATTTAACTAAGTTAATATAAAAACAACAACAATAATAAAATAATTATAAGTTTATAAAAACTAACTAAGCGCAGTATAATAATAATAATAATAAATTATAAAATATTAACCAAGTTTTATAAAAACTAACTAAATATATCTAATAATAGTCAAAATCAAAATAAATTAACTAAAATTATGAAAATTAACTCCATTAATTAATTTTTATAAAAATTAACTAAGTTTATAATATAATAATAATTTAACTAATGTTTATGAAACTTAATTAAGTTTATAATAAATAACACTAACAACAATAATAATCATAATAGTAATAATAATAATACATAAACTAAGTTTATAAAAATTAGCTAAGTTTCATAACAATTAACTAAGTTCAGGATATAATAATACCAATAACAACAACAACAGTAATCATAATAGTTACAACAAAATTTTATAATCTTAGTTAAATAATCATAATAATAAAATTAACTAAGATTAGTTGAATTAATAAACCGTAACAATACAATTTAAATAATTACAATAATCACAATAAAATTAACTAGGAATATAAAAATTAACTTTGTTAGGGGACGAGCCATAAGGATCGAAAGGGGATGAAAAACTGGAAAGACCGTCAACATGACTATCAGTAGGAACCAATGGAGGGGTTGCTGAAGCATGAAAGGAAGCTGACTCCTCATTAGACAACTGGGAACGAGCAACTTGTTCTGCAGCAGCAACATTTGTGTTTGGGCATTTTTCAATCTGGATTTGGTGGTGTTCTAGTTCCATCACTGTCTTTTCATTGTTACATTATATACTTGTATAATCTGAACATTTTCTACTGTAAAATCCTTTAAAAATATATTATTGAAATATTTAGGTTCAGGATCATTTCTTACAAAATCATCATCGAACCCTGGAGCTGGAGACATTCTCATGGGATCTCTAGGATCGGTCATACATTCGTTTACACTTTCAATGTTCAAACAGTAAAAGGTATTTACATATGCTATATGTACCATTCTGTACTGTAATTCTGTGTATAAATTGTATTTAGTTAGGGTAATTTATCATGTTATAAAAGATTGTGAAGTGACATGCAACAGAGAATTTCTCATTAGCGATGAACAATTTTCTTTTGTAATAACCGTTTGTCTTAGTGGCACAAGTGGAGATTGTAGATTTTAACAACTGCCTCAACTTTTACTACCCATTTTCTTTATATTAACATAGTCTTATATATTCTGTTGCTTCTGAACAAGGATGATAGATAATATGAATTGCAAATAAGACATCATTCATTCCAAAATAATAATAAAAAGAAGTCTCTGTATCCTATTTTTTCCCTTTACTTGGTTATCTAATATTATGTTGGTTATTAAATACCATTAATCTATAGTCTGCCTCAATCATGCATGCACAATAGACCAAAATGTTCAATTTCCATACAACTTGATATATTGGACTAATTGGTTAACCATCAGAGTTAGGGTGGCTTGATTATGGATTTCTATCAGCCACAACATGAACACACCTTATTCACTTGATCTGTACCTCCTGGATAATGAAGTAAGTCTATTTCCTTTATTCATTTCCGCATAGCCAAAATGCCATATTTATGTTGATTACTCAGATTAAATTTATGTTAATTTTCTTTTGACTTCGTATTTTCTCTCTATTCTGTACAACATACAATTACATGTCAGTTTGCTTACTACTATGTATTTCATTCCAAAGTTCTGCTAGTACTTCATTACAATGTGACAATGTGTTTCCTTTCCTCTTTTACCTCTGTTTAGCTCTAATGCTAATATACACTTTTTTCTTTTGTGCCTTATCCTATAATGATTTTCTGTAGTGTATGCTAGAACCGATTGAACATCAATTCTCTAGTGCGATCTCACCTCTTACCACAGCGACACAACTGTAGAAACCATATTAAGAGGGCTTGAACATGAAATTTCAAATAGTCTATATCTGATTAAACAAGCCACATCAAAAAATAAGTATTAGCTTTTGAATGTTTAAACTCAATATATATACATACACATGCGCACACAGGAATCAGTTAGCTTGGAATGCTACTAATGGAGAATCAAAGGTGTAAACATGGATTATGTAGTTAGGGATAATAGAAAAGGATACAAAGCAAGGGCTTTGCATAAGGGAATGAAGAAGGATTATGTTTAGAAGTGTGATTATGTTGTTATGTTCGATGCCAAAGACATGCATGAAGAAAGGCTTTGAGCAGTTCAAGTTCTTAGTGATGAATTTGGTACTTGTAGACATTAACTTTGAACTATGTTGTCTTTTGTTATCATGAATATGTATTGAATTTGGTAACTCATTCGTTGAACTTATTTTTTGTTTGTTGATACTTTATTTTGTTATCATGAATATGCATTACATTTGCTGATTATTATATTTTTTTCGTTCATACATTGTTCAAATTGTTATATATTTGGAGAAGTGTGACAGCCCAGAATTTTTAGATATTTGAAATTGGGAAATTTAATTTATTTTAAATATTTGGATGTTGGTTTAACTTGAATTTCAAATATCATTATTATTTGGCAATTAAATTTTTGAATTTAATAATTAAAGATTGGGTAAAATATTAAATCTTATGTTTTAAGCCGGATAAAAATTATTTCAAAGGCTTGAAAAATTTATAGTTATAATACTGGAGATAATAGAAGTTGAAAATTTAAATTTGAAAGTGTTTTTATTTAGTTTGAAATTTTATTGTTTAAATTGAATTTAAAAATAGCCTTCCAAGGCACAATCTCGAATTTCGACGAAACCAGTTCCATTGGATCCGTAATAGTATATTATTATCGGATTTCAATTCTCGTAGTGTTTGGAGTGATCGTTTGACCGTATGGTAAGTAAACGCGCTAAAATCTATATTGAAAATTCAGTACAATAATGAGGTCCAAAAGCTATTTTCTCCATACGATCGAATTAGGACTCGAAACCTTTTCTATTTTGTTCGGAATAGGGTTTAACATTATAAAAGCCCAGCGGCACGTCTCGATAGGAGTTCGGAAATTTGGAGTGGAAATTTCTAGATGATTTAAATTTGAAATTTTAATTTAAAATATTAATAATTGTGTTGCATTGAAATACTGTGTCTTTAAAGACACGTAAACAATTTAAAAACACTTGTCTTTCTTAAGGACACGCGTCATTTAAAAAAAATAAGATAAATACTTCGTCTCGTTCCTTTTCCCCTCTCATTGAATTCAAGCCAAACGAAATCAGAAAAATAATGGTATCGACTTGCTCCTTCCCAAATTTCTTTTCGTTCGAAGCAATAACCTTCTCCCTCCTCCTAACATAACTAATAATGTCCTTCGAGTCCCTAAAAAATTATTTGAGATCGTGACTTTTATACAACTCTCCTCTCAAAATTAATCTCGGAATCGAAGCTCGTTGGCCCTAATTTCCCTTTCCTCGTTCTATGGTCTTACCAAATCGAAGCTCTCGAGATTGGAAATCTCAAGGCTACTTCAGAGTCGTGGCGATGTCAACAGTAGGATGGTTTCGATTGGGGAAGTTTCAAGTTCAAGACGCAAGGGTTCAAGTGCGGCATCTTGGGCGAGGATCGATGCTGATGTCACGAGCTTGGGTATGTGTTCGTGGGTTTTGGGGCAGTGATGGGCGAAGGGAAGGCCATTGATGTTTGCGACAAGGGTAGGTCGAAGAGGGGGTTCGGTAGTGCTTCACGAGGGCTTGGGTGGCTCGGTGTTTTACGGTGAGGGTTCGGCATCGTGATCGAAGAGGGTTGTAGGGACGTTGACGAAGAGGCCTGGATTTTCGACCGGCGAATAGGGTAGGGTAAGATAGTTCTGTTTAATTTAATATAATGAATTTATATATCCTTATACCTATTTTAAATTCAAAACAATAATTTTAAATGTGGTTAATCCTAATTTAATTTTTATATATCTATTTACAGGGAATAGAAAAATTATTCTTATAAATTAGATTTGGAAAGAAAAATAGGAATTTGAAAATGTTATGTGAAAATAGATTTTTGTTGGTAGTCCATAATTTATTTTATATATATACACAAAATTTCAAAAATAAAATAAGTATACAAATTTTTGAATTTTATTTTAAAATAATGGATTGAGTGATTAATTGTTTAATCTACTTATGTTAATTATTTTAGTTACCAAAAAGATTTTTAAAAAGGGAAGTAGTTAAAAAAATCCTTATTTAAGTAATTTATAAAATGAGATAAATGGTTCGATTTATTTCGAATATTAATAAATTATATGATGTTTATACAAGGTCTGAAACCGTGAAGAAATGGTCGAAATGGAAATAGATTGCAAAAAAAAAAAAATCAAAGGGGAGTTAATCTAACTCATCTGGATTTTATTTAAATTTAAATAGTTAAATTTAAATTTTGGTTGAATGATTTAATTAATTGGATGTGGTATATTATATATAGTATTATATATATTGGAGTGATTTATTTTCCGCATTATATAGCGGATGAGACCTTATGCACCGTATAATAGCGGATGAGATAATATGATCCCATTTACCACGATAATCCACCTCAAAGTGGAATTGGTATTATTATATTGTGCTAACATCTGTGGATGCAGGAAAAAACAGGTTGGAGGATCCAACTGGATTCCTCAAAACGTTTGAATTTATTTTATATAGTTCAGCGACATGATTATGTGATGATCTGTGATGAATTATATTGATCATATTGGGAATTGGAATTTGTTGAATACTCTGGCTAGGTAAAATATATATATTAGAATTTTGAGAATTGATGTGTATATATATATATGAAGTTTGGATTTTTAAAGTAAATAAAAAGGTAATTTTAAATAAAATAATTATAAAGAATTTGGATAATCAAATGATTTGGATGAATAGAAGTTGATTTTTAAATTTTAAATAAATGAATTCCGAGTAGGGGAAGTATATTTTGAATAAAGAAGAATAAATAAATTTTTAGACTTAATGATATTATTTGGAGAAATAAAGAAATTATTTTCAAATTCAAGGTTTAAATTTGGAAAAGATAAAGAAGAAATTTAGGAAAAGTATTAAATTTGTATTTCAGGTTAAATAAGATTTTGAATTATAATAAAGAAGTTAAATCTGAAATTAATGATTTTTGAAATGCAATTGGGTAAGTAAAGAAATTTATTTTAAATGGAGTAAATTTTGAAAATTAATTTGAAATTGATTTAAATGTTTGAAATTGGAATTTTAAAGGGAGATGAGACTATGAAATTTATAAACTGGTTTATAAAGTGAAATGGATATCGATGGATATTCGAGATTATAAATTCACGATAGGAATCTGTAAAGGAATGGGTAATTTGTTTTAAAAATAAATATTGGTTTATTTTTAAAAAGCATGGATATGGAAAGTATATTTCCCTTAAAAGCCAAGTATTTTTTAAAGGAGAGTTTTTATAAGTTATAGGCTTTAAAAATTTGTTTTGAAAGAAATGTTTTAGAAAATTTATTATTTCTAAATGTTTTCAATTTTAAAGTAAATATTTTTCAAATTATTTTCGTAGTAATTATTTAAAGGACAAGTGGTATATGTTTTAAAAAGATAATTATTAATATTTATATTTTATAAAGTAATTTTATTTTAAAGATAGTTTGGTTAAAGTTTTATTTAAAAACTTGTATAGAATTTCGTAACTCTTATTTTAAAAATTTAGTTCGCTTAACTTTATGTTAAAAATTTGTTTTTATATTTTACAAAGTAGTTTTATTTAAATATTTTTAAAATATATATTTTTGAATTAAGTGTTTAAGTAATTTTAATTTAAATGCTTTAAAGTTTGTTTAAGAATAAAATGATTTAAATTGTTTTTGAAAATCTTAAGTATTTAGGACTTGGCAGTTTTCAGCGGAAATAATATAATTGGGTGGAAATTTATTTCCAAAAGAGAGAGAAAAGTGATTTGAAATCTATTTCAAAGGATTGAAATCTAGAAAAATACCTTGCGAAAATATTTAAAAATAAATAATTTGGGAGAAATTATTATGGCTTATAATTGTTTGTAAATGTTATTTGATAGTTAAATAATCGACTATCAATATTGACCAATGCACTGATCGTTTCGAAGAGACCGGGATCGGGATTAATTTTCTGAAAACTACTTCGATCCGGTTTGAATGTTTCGTGAAGAAGACAAGAGTTTAGTTGAAGATGGAGCAGTGAAGTGCAAGGGCTAATCACTACTAATCCTAAGGGTGATTCCAAAATGGATGTAGTAGGAGTTGTGCCTTCGGTTCCGTTCGAACCCGGAACGGACTTGTATCGACGAATGCTTTCAGAACATCGTCAGGAGGACGATGAGCACTCTAAGTGATTGTGTGCCAAAAAGGTAACACATAGCCTCAAGCCTCATCAACCAGGAATGGCTAAAACAGGGGAGGTGCACACAAGGCTATGTGGCTAGCAACCAATTAGGGTAAGGTCACCCCTGTCTAGATGTCTCCTAATGTATTCGGTTGTGTGGCGGTTGCTGGTCCCAATGTGGGGTGAACTTATTCGGACTGTCCAGTAAGGGGTAGCTCCGGTCTTGTGTTGTAGGGGATTTAGGGTGGATCCTCGATACAGTGATCTAGACCACGTACTGTGATGGGCGATATCCCAGTAGCCCTGCCATTGATGGAAATCCATTCTCCCTACGTGCCCTTAACGGTTTTTGTTTGTATAACCCACTTTGTGGCTAGTAGATGGAATGTAATGAATGTAACAATTTTGGCTATTTGAATAAGTATTTGTATATAGAAACTATTATAATATTAGAGGATTTTATAAGAAATGTTTTGGTTATCGTAAGGTAAAAACCCGGCATGTTTATTTGTGGCGTGGTCTTACGAGATACCTTTGATTTCAAAGAATTTTGAAAACTTTAATAATCCAATTGAGTGTGTTTACTCATGCTGGTTTTCCAGACTGACTAAGGTGTTATTTAACTATAATGCTCAGGTTAGATCGAGTATTATAGAGTACAGATTCTGGATGGACTGCTATGGAGCTCAAGAGACGAGCTAGATGGCGAGACGTATCAGATGTATTTTCCGCTGTGTATTCAGTTTTGGAAGGACGAGATATTATAATCGTCCTGAATTGTGTTGAACTCTGATGATATATTCTGGTGATGTAAAACAGATATAGTTTCCTTTGTGTAAAGATCGATTATTATCTATTATATTTCATTCCGCTGCGTTTGTGAGATTCTGATGTTGATTTTTATTTCTTCTTTTACCTCCTTCTTCTTTAACCCTAATGGTTCAAATTTTCGGTCATCGGAAAATCGGGACATTACAGTTGGTATCAAAGCTGAAGGTTAAGCAAGAACCTTGGCTCTGGCGGGAATTACTTATTAAATTGAGTCTGTAGTACTCTAGAATGAGTTTGAGTGTATTAATAGATATAGCGGGTATTTGTTAGTGAATATAAAAATTGTTTTTATATTGTAGTGATTTATCGGTTGAGTGTTTATGGATTCTGGTCGATGGGTAGGACGCGAATATAAAAATTGTTTTTATATTGTAGTGATTTATCGATTGAGTGTTTATGGATTCTGGTCGATGGGTAGGACGCTATGTCGTCGATAGGGATTTCTGAACTCTTAAACAAGATAAATCGATACAGTATTGTTTTAAAACAGGAAAAATGAAATAATTTTACCCAAATTATTTTTGTATATAAAAAAAAATAATTTTCCATAAATTATTATAGTTATATATGATTGCTTGGTAGTTAGGAAGTGATAATATTAAAATTATTATCATTGTTGTGTAAAAATTAAATAAGAAATCGAAATCATAACTAAAAAGCTAAGAATTTTTTTTATATATAAATGGAAATTATAAATGCAATTTATAAAATGAAGTAAAATTCCAGAGTAATAGTTGAATATGAATTGAAAGGATTTGGAATTTGAAATTTTTGGGAAAGGTTTAAAATTCCTTTGAATTTGAAAAGTGGTTTTCGAAGGTTTTGGAGAAATAATAGTGGTATCATTTCGAAAATATTTTTGAATGGGATTTGAAATCTGGTGGGATTTGGAATTTAAAAATATTTGGAGGATGTTTTAAAGAGGTAAAAGCACTGAACTCTTTTTGGTCGCTGGAAAATAACTTCGGTGATGATTACAGCATCATCGTTGTTCATTTTTGAGTTTTCAAGAGAGGAATTGCTGCCTGGAGATTTTTAATTGGAATTTTTTGCAAAACTGGGTATGGTTTTGAAATTTAAAGTGATAATTGGATTTGCCGGAGGATTTTGGATATAATTGATTTCAAAGATGATTTTGAAATATTGAGTAATTGTTTAAAATGTAGTTGTTTAAGACTCTGAAATCTTATTAAAATGTAATTGGAATATAAACAAGCTGAAAAACTTATAGAAGTGAAAAATTCAAATTAAAATGGAATGTAATTGAATCTAGTAAATAAAATAATTTGTTTTATTGGAAGTAAATTTATGGGAGAACAAATTTATTTAAATTTATAAGTAAAAGAACTAGAATTAAAATTGAATAATGAAACCAATTTAAATTGTGTCAAGAAGAGTGAATTGTAAATTTGTTCGAAGGAACGAAAAGAAGTAAAAGTTTAGAAATAAACTTTTTATTAAAATTTGGAAATTGTGTAATAAGATTCAACTTGAAGGGTCAAATAAAGGTAAATGTGACTAGAGAATAAAGTTAGAATGATAAACCAATTGAAGCCAGTTGGTAAATGGAAGGGAGATAAAATTGTGAATAGACAAATGAATTAGCATTTATAAGTCGATAAAATTTGGAACTGAATATTGGAAATATATTTGAATTGTGTGTAATGGAAGATAGTCAGGATTTGACTAAATAAAACAAAGAATTGGAATAAAATTAGTAAGTAAACTAATTAATTCAGGTGGGTAAGCAAATGAATTGGAATTGTATATTGGATGATATTCATTTAAAATGTGTAAAATAAAGAGAAGTTATTAATTAGTTTGAAGTGAACTAAAATTATAAAAGTTTGGAAATAAGAAATTGTTTGAGATTGAAATAAAATATTAAGTGGAACTGATTTAAAATAATGATATGAACCAATTGTGAATGGAAGATAGTTGATAAAATTCAATATTCAGAGTTTGAAGGTGAATCGAATTCAAGTAGAATTGAAAATGAAAATTTGGATGAAAAAAAAAGTATTGAGATTTGAAATTAATTTGTAAATTGATGCAAATTGAATCTTTATGAAATTGGAATCGAATATTAATTAACTGTAGTTAAAAACCAAATGGTAAAGTGAAGTAATATTATAAGAGTATGTAAAGTGCTTATATTAAACTTAAGAAAAGTTAAGGGTGGAAGTTCTAAAGTAAATTTGGTATTGAAAATACAAAGTTAATAGTGGGATGAAAATTAATCTGGAAGTTGTGAAATGGAATGGTTGTGAATAAATGAATAGAAATCAAAATAATTTGAATAAAAGAGAATTGATATAGTTAGTAATCAATGGATATAAATATGTAGGATGTACGTATATTATTTATTTTGCATAGTGATTTGATCCGGATTCGATCATAGAATTTCGAGGTAGTTATATCGATCCGAGTTGGAATTTTTCACTCGATTTTCAATGGTGAACCCTGGATATGGATTTTGATTGATTCTGAAAATTCTCTATCATACTTTGTGGCTATGCAAGGAGAATGACAGTTTCTGATCAAGAAACCAGAACTAAGTCCGCACTAGGAAGTCGGGTGGTCGATACTAGTTGGGAAGTAAAACTGTGAGGGCGAGTGAGCGATCGAATTTGGGTATTGCGTACGGATGATATATGTGCATCGTACGGATGTAGATGAAATAGATATGAAAATTTTTGTAAAGAAATATATAAAATGATTTTGAAAACTGTGATTGGATGTTATTGCTAAGTAGGAGATTCTGGTGTTAAAAAGCAAAAGGGAATTGGGATTTTTGATTTTTGAAGATAAATTGAAATTTGCTAGGCAAAGGTATGTATTTAAATTTCTATATGAAATTTGATGGTTTTCTGGTCTAGCCACTTGGCATTTTGTTTTCTTTTGAAATTTGAGAGCCCGTAGAAGCTTTTTGTAGTTGTACCGATCTAGCCGTCCAAAGGAGACGCTAGCGAAAAATTTCAAAAAATTTAGGGAGTTAGAATATTTTTGAGAAAATTTTGATAATTTAAATTTTGAATTTGAATTATAAATTGAATGGTTGAGTTAGTAATGTTGTTTGGAAATTTTGGATAGGTTTGAAAGGTTATTAAAGGGTAATAGTGTTGTTATAAAAAGATGGCTTTGGGTATTGTTAAAAACTGTTTGGTTTTGGTTAGTTGTTGGAAACCAGTTGTTTGGGAAAATAAAGAACGGGTTAAGGACCATTTCTCTTTATTAGTAATTTCGGGGACGAAATTCTTTTAAGGGGGGAGGAATATGACAAACCGGAACTTTTAGATATTTCAAATTGGGATATTTAATTTATTTTAAATATTTGGAAGTGGGTTTAACTTGAATTTCAAATATTATTATTATTTGGCAATTAAATTTTTGAATTTAATAATTAAAGATTAGGTAAAATATTAAATCTTATGTTTTAAGCTGGATAAAAATATTTCAAAGGCTTGGAAAATTTATAATTATAATACTGGAGATAATAGAAGTTGAAAATTTGAATTTGAAAGTGTTTTGTTCAGTTTGAAATTTTATTGTTTAAATTGAATTTAAAAATAGCTTCCAAGGCACAATCTCGGTTTTCGACAAAACCAGTTCCATTGGATCCATAATAGTATATTATTATTGGATTTCAATTCTCGTAGTGTTTGGAGTGATCGTTTGGCCGTACGTTAAGTAAACGCGCTGAAATCTATATCGAAAATTCAGTATAATAATGAGGTTCAAAAGCTATCTTCTCCATACGATCAAATTAGGACTCGAAACCTTTTCCATTGTGTTCGGAATAGGGGTTTAACATTATAAACGCCTAGCGGGACGTCTCGATAGGAGTTCAGAAATTTTGAGTTGAAATTTCTAGACGGTTTAAATTTGAAATTTAAATTTAAAATATTAATAATTGTATTGCATTGAAAAACTGTGTCTTTGCAGACTCGTAAACAATTTTAAAGCACGTGTCTTTCTTAAGGACACGCGTCATTTAAAAAAATAATAAAATAAGATAAATACTTCATCTCGTTCCTTTCCACTCTTATTGAATTCAAGCCAAACGAAATTAGTAAAATAATGGTATCGACTGTCTCCTCCCCAAATTTCTTTTCGTTCGAAGCAATAACCTTCTCCCTCCTCCTAACATAACTAATAATGTCTTCCGAGTCCCTAAAAGATTATCTGAGACCGTGACTTTTATACAACTCTCCTCTCAAAACTTATCTCCGAATCGAAGCTCACAAGCCCTAGTTTCCCTTTCCTCGTTCTCTGTTCTTACCAAATCGAAGCTCTCGCGATTGGAAATCTCCAGGGTACTTCAGAGTCGCGGCGATGTCAACAGCAGGACGGTTTCGATTGGGGCAGTTTCGAGTTCGAGACGCAGGGGTTCAGGTGCGGCATCTTGGGTGAGGATCGACGCTGATGTCGCGAGCAAGGGTACGTATTCGTGGGTTTTGCGGCGGTGATGGGTGAAGGGAAGTCCATTGATGTTTGCGACAAGGGTAGGTCGAAGAGGGGGTTCGACAGTGCTTCGCGATGGCTTGGGTGGCTTGGTGTTTTGTGGTGAGGGTTCAGCATCGTGATCGAAGAGGGTAGAAGGGACGTTGACGACGAGGCCTGGATTCTCGATCGACGTACATGATAGGGTAAGATAGTTTCGTTTAATTTAATATAATGAATTTATATATTCTCATACCTATTTTAAATTCAAAACAATAATTTTAAATGTGGTTAATCCTAATTTAATTTTTATATATCTATTTACAGGAAATAGGAAAATTATTTTTATAAATTAGATTTGGAAAGAAAAATAGGAATTTGAAAATGTTATGTGAAAATAGATTTTCGAAAGTCTACAATTTTTTCTATATATATGTAATTTCGAAAAAAAATAAGTATACAAATTTTTGAATGTTATTTTAAAATAATGGATTGAGTGATTAATTGTTTAATTTACTTATGTTAATTATTTTAGATACCAAAAGATTTTTAAAAAGGGAAGTAGTTAAAACAAAATCCTTATTTATGTAATTTATAAAATAAATGGTTCGATTTATTTCGAGTATTAATAAATTATATCATGTCTATACAAGGTCTGAAACCGTGAAGAAATGGTCGAAATGGAATTGGGTTGCAAAACAAATATCAAAGTTGAGTTAATCTCACTCATCTAGGTTTTATTTAAATTTAAATAGTTAAATTTAAATTTTGGTTGAATGATTGAATTGATTGGATGTGGTATATTATATATAGTAGTATATATATTGGATTGATTGATTTCCCGCATTATACAGCGGATAAGACCCTATGCGCCGCATAATAGCGGATGAGATAATATGATCCTATATACCACGATATTCGACCTCGAAGTGGAATTGTTATTATTATATTGTGCTAACATCTGTGGATGCAGTCAAAAAAAGGTTGCGGGGATCCAACTGGATTCCTCAAAACGTTGAATTTATTTTATATATTCAGCGATATGATTATGTGATGATCTGTGATGAATCATATTGATCATATTGGGAATTGGAATTTGTTGAATACTCTGGCTTGGTAAAAAAATATATTGGAATTTTGAGAATTGATATATACATATATATATGTATATGAAGTTTGGATTTTTAAAGTGAATAAAAAGGTAATTTTAAATAAAATAATTATAAGGAATTTGGATAATTAAATGAATTGGAAGAATAAAAGTTGATTTTTAAATTTTAAATAAATGAATTTCGAGTAGGGGAAGTATATTTTGAATAAACAAGAAGAAATAAATTTTTAGACTTAATGATATTATTTGGAGGAATAAAGAAATTATTTTCTATTTTAAGGGTTAAATTTGGAAAAGATAAAGAAGAAATTTGGGAAAAGTATGAAATTTGTATTTCAGCTTAAATAAGATTTTGAATTATAGTAAAGAAGTTAATGAGTTTTGAAATGAAACTGGGTAAGTAAAGAAATTTATTTTAATTGAAGTAAATTTTGAAAATCAATTTGAAATTGATTTAAGTGTTTGAAATTGGAATTTTAAAGGGAGATGAGACTATGAAATTTATAAACTGGGTTTATTAAGTGAAATGGATATCGTTGGATATTCGGGAGTATAAATTCACGGTAGGAATTTATAAAGGATGGGTAATTTGTTTAAAAAATAAATAGTGGTTTATTTTTAAAATGTATGGATATGGAAAGTATATTTCCCTGGAAAGCCAAGTATATTTTAAAGGAGACTTTTTATAAGTTAAAAGCTTTAAAAATTTGTTTTAAAAGAAATGTTTTAGAAAATTTATTATTTTTAAATGTTTTAAATTTTAAAGTAAATATTTTTCAAATTATTTTAGTAGTAATTGTTTAAAGGACAATTGGTATATGTTTTAAAAAGATAATTATTAATATTTATACTTTGTAAAGTAATTTTATTTTAAAGACAGTTTTTTAAATTTTTATTTAAAAACTTGTGTAGAATTTCGTAACTCTTATTTTAAAAATTTAGTTGGCTTAACTTTTATGTTAAAAATTAGTTTTTATATTTTGTAAAGTAGTTTTATTTAAATATTTTTAAAATATATATTTTTGAATAAAGTGTTTAAGTAATTTTAATTTAAATGTTTTAAAGTATGTTTTATAATAAAATGATTTAAATTATTTTAAAAATCTTAAGTATTTAGGACTTGGCGGTTTTAAGTGGAAATAATATAATTGGGTGGAAATTTATTTCCATGAGAGAGAGAAAAGTGATTTGAAATCTATTTCAAAGGATTGAAATGTAGGAAAATATCTTGCGAAGATATTTAAAAATAAATATTTTGGGAGAAATTATTATGGCTTGATAATTGTTTTTAAATGTTATTTGATATTTTAAATAACCAACTATAAATATTGGCCAATGCGCTGATCGTTTCGAAGAGGCCGGGATCGAGATTAATTTTTCAAAAACCACTTCGATCCGGTTTGAACGTTTCATGAAGAAGAAAAGAGTTTAGTCGAAGATGGAGCAGTGAAGTGCAAGGGTTAATCGCTTCTAATCCTAAGGGTGATTCCAAAATGAATGTAGTAGGACTAGTGCCTCCGGTTCCGTTCGAACCCGGAACGGACTTGTATGGACGAATGCTTTCAAAACATCGTCAAGTGGACGATGAGCATTCTAGGTGATTATGTGCTAAAAAGGTAACGCATAGCCTCAAGCCTCATCAACCGAGAATGGCTAAAACAGGGGAGGTGCACACAAGGCTATGTGGCTACCAACCAATTAGGGTAAGGTCACCCCTGTCTACATGTCCCTTTTTATATTCGGCTGTGTGGCGGTTGTTGATCCCAACCATAGGGTGAACTTATTCAAACTATCCAGTAAGGGCCAGCTCCAACCTTGTTGCAGGGAATTTAGGGTGGATCCTCGGTACGGTGATCTAGACCACGTACTGTGATGGGCGATACCCTAGTAGCCCTGCCATTGAAAGAAATCCGTTCTCCTTACGTGCCCTTAACGGTTTTTATTTGTAGAACCCACTTTGTGGCTAGTAGCTGGAATTTAATGAATGTAACAATTTCGGCTATTTGAATAAATATTTGTATATAGACCTATTATAATATCAAAGGATTTTATAAGAAATGTTTTGGTTATCGTAAGGCAAAAACCCGGCATGTTTTTTTGTGGCATGGTCTTACGAGATACCTTTGATTTCAAAGGATTTTGAAAACTTTAATAATCCAATTGAGTGTGTTTACTCACGCCGGTTTTCCAGACTGACTCGGGTGTTATTTAACTATAATGCTCGAGTCAGACCAAGCACTATAGAGTACAGATTCTGGATGGACTGCTATGGAGCTCAGGAGACGAGCTGGATGGCAAGACGTATAAGACGTATTTGATGTATTTTCCATTTTGTATTCATTTTTGGAAGGACGAGATATTATAACCGTCCTGAATTGTTTTGTTGATTGTGTTGAACTCTGATGGTGTATTTTGGTGATGTATGTATAAAACAGATATAGTTTCTTTTGTGTAAAGATCGATTATTATCTATTATATTTTATTTCGCTGCGTTTATGAGGATCTGATGCTGATTTCTATTTCTTCTTTTACTACTTTCTTCTTTAACCCTAATGGTTCGGATTTTCAGGCTTCGGAAAATCGGGTCTTTACAAGAAGATCCATTTTGATTGTTATTATTAAAATGTCATAGTCGAGTGCATCAAATATATAGCAAAATAAAACAGAGCTCATAAAAAGTGTTATAACTATATTACATAAGTGCTATAAAAAGATAACGCAATGTATGAGGTTAGAGTCAAAGGATAGCAGCAAATAGGCGTTATTGTATCAACACTTTTTATAGCGGTATATATATGCTGTAAATGGATGCTCTTTTATAGCAGTTTTTTCGTGTGTTATAAATATGAAATTCTTTTTCTAATATGTCGATATACAACGTTTATCAAACCGCTATAATTGTGTTTAATAGCGGCTATATGCCGCTGTAAAAGATTGTTTTTCTTGTAGTGATAACAAGTTAGGTGTTTCATTGTGGAATCACTTTTTACTATATAGCAAGTCGCATGCTTCGTCTTCGGATAATTTATTTTCCCTTCAAAAGCTACCTTTCTGATCCAAGCTCTGCCTACTCGAATGAGTACCTATGAATTTATGAGATATAATAAGAACATAGGTCATACATAATGTATGGTGTGAGTAAAACCTTTACCCTAGTCACTATGTTGCTAATGTGAAATAGATTTTCTACTTACTTTATCATCATCAAGATAAATCATCGATGTAAATAACATTACTCAAAAGCAACTATGTCCATATATCATTAAGAAGTGTACCTACACTTATCCAGTTATGAACCATTGTTGAATATGCGAGTATATGATTTTTGTTTGATGATAATAAACATATATGCATATATATATATATTCATTCAAATGTATTTATTAATGTGCTATTTTATTTTTCACATAATTAAATAAATATTTGCGGAACAAAATAAATAACATAGAATTTAAATTCAAACACATATTTTAATGAAACAAATATTTATTACAATTTTGAATAGTACAAATGTGAGCTCTCACTATACATATACAAATTTCAGTTACATTACAATTTCAATCACATCACATTTGTCACTATACATACATTTGCGCCTTACAACATTTCACTCATTCACTCTAATTTTATCTACAACTCTATTCCAGATTGAATCCAGCATCTGAATAATCTGTAAAGTAAAAACTGACGTAGTAAAATTGAAAAAGAAATACTTTTGCAGTGTAAAATAAAATGTGTTTTTGGAAATATTATTTTCCTCAGTTATTTGGGTTGTTCGTCATAATATTTATTTTGAATTCATCATACACGAACAACCTATGACATGCACAGTATATTAGTGAACATGCCACAAGGCCGTGCATACCGATATACACTTGATAAAATTACAGGGACAGGTGGGCGCAAGGTCAAACCTAACCAAAATCTAGGTTCAACTCAAGTGCAATAAACATAATGTTACGATACGAACATAAGGTCAAAACCAAGCTTTAAGCTGGATTCAACTCAGGTGCATGCAATACAATTCAATGGGTCAAGTTTTTAATGACTCGAACAAGCCTCGACCAAAAATTCAAATGTACACTTGAACCCAGACTGGTCAGAGAAACCGATAATCAAGTACAGACTCATATACAAAGTGCAAACCACACCATCACACATGTGTACAAAAGACCAAAACAAGTTGTCATTGTCAAAAAAGACACAAGGAAATGAACAAAGAGTGAATGCAACAAAACCAACATGACTCGATGCAACTCAGATTTGAAGTAACAAGAAGGTTCAAATAAACCCAGAGATGATGACTGGAAACACAGTGCACATCAACCCAATGCAAACCAAAAATGAGTCAAAGCAATGCGATGAACAAAGGCAATACTCGAGTACACATAAAGACATCTTGAACAAAAATGCAAGACCAAATTACTTCAGACTGCAACTAAAAAGTGCACATCAACTATACATAAAGAACAACAACAGTTCAACATATGTATACAGTGAAACCAAGACCACTTCTAGTAATAGTGGCAACTAAACAAGAAGGTCGCAGACAAAAAAATTATAAGCATGGATGATATAAGCACTGAAACAGTGAATGGTGATCCATAAAATATACAAGAACTAAGTACATATGAACTACATGACTCGAGATCAAAACCATGTTGTAGCCTCAACAATGAATGCCATAGTGACTTCAACATCAAACCAGACAAGTTGATATGCAGACAGTAACACAAATGCTTTCAGACTTCATATATACATATGTTTGCACTTATATACAATCAGTCAGATAAACAAGTACATATTCAAGTATATAAATAAAGACATATACAGGTGCATCAAATCACACAGTAGCTCGAATGAGCAACTACACAAGACCAGTCGGCTTGAAAGTAATATCAAAGGCAACAAAGGTCAGGCAATAGGATAACTCGACTAACATCATCGTTGAAGACCAGAAAATCAGTGCAGACCAACCTAGTGAAACAAGAACAGGCATAAGCACAAGAAAGCCGTGGTCACACGTTTTCAGTCAGAGCAATACAAAACTGTCAAGTAGCAGAGAATATATGAATATGAACAATTCAGCAAAAAATATTATCACCATATCAAAGTAACCAAAGCTATGCAATAGACCAATGGTGAAACAAAGTGGGGATGACCACCAACCAAAATGCAAACGAGTTCAAAAATCATGGAACAAAAGTTTCAAATCAAGTCAGCACCGAAATAAAAATATTATCACTAGCTAAAGTCAAGATAAATCAACATCGTCAGAGAATTCAAAGCCGTGATGACCAAGGAATCGAGCAAGTTCAAAATCAGAGCTATGATAATCAAGTAAACACAAAATATACGAATTCGAACAAGTCAATAACATCTCAAGCGTTCAAGAAAAATCAAACGGAAAAGCAAATTAACAGACGAACGAAAATTTAGGGAATTAAACCCTATTAACCCATATCATCATCGGCTTAAAAATCATCGAGTTCAAGCAAGCTAACCGGTAAAGCAAAAGGAATAAATCACATACCATTTTAGTCGAACTGGATCAAATTGGAGCAGCTGTGTGCAAAGTGAGGAAACAATCGATCGTCTAAGCAATCACGAGGACATCCACTCGACCAATCAACAAAGTCGGCTTCTTCAGTTTATCAAAAGCCCTAACTTTCGAGCAAAGGAAAAGTGGAACGAACACTTCCATGTTTCATAGAGCATACAACCCATAAAATAAAAGGAAAAGAGGGACAATTTTTATCACTCAAATCTTGTTTGGGGCGACTTATAATTACTTGGGCTTAAATATAAAAATTAGGGTTTTATTGTTGTTGTAAATTGTATTTCTTTTTTAAACCATTGTAAAGTCTTGTCGTGTGACTAGGGGATGAACTACGGTGGTGTAGTTCAAGAATTCACTACTCGGTGGTTGAGTTGTGGCAGGTTTTGAGCGTAGAGTTAGGTTAGTCGATAATGGATGTCATGAATTTACATGTGTATGCATCTGACTACTTAATTTCTTGTAGAAACCTTGGGAGCATCACATAGGTAGGGTTTTACCGAAGCTGGGTAAATTTGTGTGTTCTATTTTCTGCTTTTTAGTATTCTACAACGATCCATGCTGCTATTATTCTGCTATTACCAGTGGTGCAATTATTTATATACTTCCGCAATAGACTTTTATAATTAATAGTATTACCCTATTCACCCTCCTTCTAGGGTGAAATCGATCCTACAAGCTGTATTAGAGCTAGGAATAGAAGTAGATTTTTGTTTTAAAAAAAATGATTTTTCAAAAACCAATTTTTGTTTTAAAAATTGAATTTTTAAAAATGGCTTCTTTTAATAATGCTTTTGCTGGGGGTCAGTCCATAGTTAGACCACCAATGATCCATGGTGAATATGCTTACTGGAAAAATAGAATGAATTTTTTTTCTAAAAACCATTGATGCTTGGAATATTGTTGAGACATGTTATAGAGCACCAACTATAGTGGTCAATAATCGTGAAATAGATAAACCGATGGATCAATGGACAGATCTTGAAAATAGACTACAGAATGCTAATGCTAAAGCTATGAATTCTATTATTTGTTCATTGGATCAAATCAAATTTTATCGTGTCCCACATTGTCTAACTGCGTAGGAAATATGACATGCACTCGAAGTGACTCACGAAGGAACATCTCAAGTCAAAGAATCTTGCCTTGCCATGCTGAGTAGTGAATATGATAATTTCAATGGCTAAGGAAGAAATGTCAAAGAGATGTACGGATGACTTTTTAATATCATATAAAATCAAAAGCTCTTGGAAAATCATATACAGAATTAGAAATAGTCCAAAAAATCCTCAAAGTCCATCCACCAAGTTTTGAAGCGAAAGTTACAGCCATTCAAGAATCAAAAGATTTGGAAAAAAATCAAAGTTGAAGAACTCACCGGAAATCTCACCACTTATGATCTAGAAATGAAATTCAGGGAAGTGCATGAAGGAGGTGATAATCGAAAGAAATCAATAGCTCTCAAAGGAACAATAGAAGGCGATGATGATGATGATGTTGAAGCAGCTGAGCTGGCAATATTAATAAAGAAATTGAAAAGGTGGTACCACAAATACGAAAATCCATCTTTAAATCAAAAGCTAAAAAGCAGAATAGTCAAAACACTAGACAACTCAGAAGAACAGGAGATCATTTGCCACAAGTGCAACAAACTCGGTCATATCAAGCCCAGTTGTCCACGGAATCAATTCAGCCATGGAATTGGAAACAGAAAAGGAGAAGTTTTGCAGCCACTTGGTGTTAAACTGATGAAGATGATAAAAGCACCTACAGTGAGAGTGAAAAAGCAGATCTGTGTCTTCGAGGTGATATAGCTGATAGTGATGATGACGAGCCAAGCGAGGTATAAAAAATTGCTCGTTCAGAGTTGCTTATATATTTCCACGAAGTAAATGTCTGTTTTGAATGACTTTGGGAGAAATACGCTAAAGTTGAATCACAAAGAGATACTTTGAAAGAATTAAATAAACAACTTAACCAATTGGTTAAAAACTATCAAAGCAAGAGCCCTGAGTGTGACAATTGTCCATCATTTGAAGAAGAGATTAAAAAATCAGAAATTAAAATTAAATCGCTTGAAAATGAAATTTGATTTTGAAAGAAAGTGAAAATACAAGGAGAGAAATTTCTATTAAAAAGTACATATAATTATTAAATGAAAATAAATATCTCAAAAAAAAAGTCAAACAACTATCTATGACTTTAGGAAAATTTTCAAAAAGTGAAAGATCATTAAATATGCTATTCGAAAAACAAACTGTTAATACAGATAAACAAGTACTTGGATATAATCAAACTAAACTTGTTAGAAATGAAATTAATCAAGTCAAAACAAATTGCACAATTTATGGAAAAACCGGATAAAATCAAAATATTTGTTGGTATAGATCTAAACATGTGAAAACCATTCCAATTTGGGTTCCAAAAGGCATGAATATGAAATCCCTTAAGGTCAAACAAATGTGGATGCCGAAAGGAACAAATATAGATTGTTTTCGGTCTACTCAAACATATTTTTTAAAATCATTTTCCACTAAAAACCATGGGACAATAAAAACAAATAGGTCACAAGAATTTTCTCCCGTGTCGGTGTGGTGGCAGGCTAAGGAACAACAACAATGTTATTTGGATTTTGGCTGTTCCAGACACACAACGGGCGACAAATCAAAGCTCCTTAGCCTAGTACAAAGGTGGCAGAATCACATTGGGCAACAATGAAAAATTATCGGTAAAGATAAAATAGGTAACTGTATATTCAACTTGAATGATTCATTAAATGTGAAAATTTGCACCACAATTTGGATTAAATCAGCCAGTTATGTGATAAAATAATGAATGTTGATTTTGATTCCGACTTTTTCAAATTTGTTGACCAATTACATTTTTATGCTGAGAACATTATAAGTTCATCTAGAGTCTTTGGAGTAGTTCATATAGATTTGTCTGGACTAATAATGTTCTTTTATTGGTTGATGATTACTCATGATACACATGGATATATTTGTTTCTGGATCTGACACTATGGTCACTGTTTGTTTATTCACACGGCTTCAATTCAGTTTCATTTAAAAGCTATTAAAAATGATTTTAAGGTATTTGGTTGCACACTTCACAGTCTGGTCTATAACATTCAACTGATGATAATCTTGAGTCTAAAGGAAAATTCGGATGTAGATTACACTAGTAATCTAGTTGATAGAAAAATTACTAGTGGAACGTGATTTATGTTGAGATATTCAATAGTTGCATCATTTTTCAAAGAAAATATCTGCATATTTTTCATTTCAAATAATTTTCAAATAGCAAACATTTTTCTTATAAAACCCTTCTAGAAAATCATTTTTGTTAACCCTGTTTCAGATTAGTCAATTTGGAAAATTTGATTTTATAATTATTGTTGGATATGATTAACTAATCTGACTCCCTACTGATTATCAAAAGAATAAATCATGATTGAAAAAGTGATGAGCGTTGATATTAATCATATATTATAAATTGAGATAGCATATTTAGTAAATTTTGTAAATTTAAACAAGATTTATAATAACTTTTGATGGGTAAAAATTCCATAACTGTCTCTATTTCCATCATATTTCTAACGACCATCACTCATCAAAATCCAATATAGTATGTCAATATGTGGTATTTTAAATGGCATATCATTCGTTTTTCATTTTATTATATTTTTGATGATAAAAAAACCATTCTAATTATTTACTCTCATTTAAAAATCTTAAATGTTATGCATGGTTGAATTACCTGAAATTTTTGATTATGTACTTTCATGCTCATTTAAAGTCCTCAAGGTTATGCATGTATGGAACACATATCAAAATTGATTGATTAAATAGACAAGGTGATTCTAATCCCATTTAAAAGTCCTCACGGTTATGCGTGGTTAGAAGATACTTGAAATAATTTATTTTTTTATAAAAATTTGAAATACTACTAATCTCATTTAAAAGTCCTAACAGTTATGCATGGTTAGTAGATATTCAAATTCCTGATATAAATATACCACAAATATACACAGCTATATGGTTTTGCATCATCCGTATCATTCTATAGTGGAAATGCGCCTAACAGGATATTTATGATTTCTGTTTGATTTTTTACTGAAATTTAATATTTATACCTGATTGAGTATTAATATTGTATTAATGTCTATCACTTTATCTCTATTTTTGTAACACTTCTACTCTTTTGCTGATAACAAAAGGCGGAGCAAAAAGTTAAGATTTTGGCAAACAAAGGTCAAATATTTTATTTTGTATTTTATATTTGCATAAAGGCTCATTTGCATATTTTTATTTACTTTTCATGCACATATGTAATGGGAGCTTTGTTGTAGAGAGGGAGCATTCAAATAGGGGGTGCAAATAGAATGATCAAATACATTTAACAAAGTCAAAATCTTAAATATATGTTTGTTATCATCACAAGGGGGAGAGTGTTTAATATGTGAGTATATGATTTTTGTGTGATGATAATGAACATATATATGCATATATATATATATATATATATATATATATATATATATGTATATATATTCATTTAAATGTATTTATTAATGTACTATTTTATTCTTCACATAATTAAATAAATATTTGCTGAATAAAATAAATAACACAGAATTTAAATCCAAATAGATATTTTATTCAAATAAATATTTGTTACAATTTTGAACAGTACAAATTTGAGCTCTCTCACTATATTTATGTACAAATTTCAAGTACATTATAATTTCAATCACATCACATTTTTCACTACACATACATTTGCTCCTCGGTACATTTCACTCATTCACTCGTATTTTATCTTCAACTCTATTCCAGATTGAATCCAACATCTGAATTATCTGCAAAGTGAATACTGACGCAGTAAAATTGAAAAATAAATAATTTTGCAGTGTAAAATAAAATATGTTTTTGAAAATATTATTTGCCTCAGCTATTTGGGTTGTTCGTCATCATATTTATTTTGAATTTATCACACGAACAACCTGTGACATGCACAGTGTATCGCTGTGCACACCACAAGGTCCTGCACACCAATATACACTTGATAACATTATAGGGACAGGTGAGCACAGGCTTAAACCCAACCAAAAGCCAGGTTCAACTCAAGTGCAATAAAAATAATGTCACGACGCAAGCACAAGGTCAAACCCTAACTTTAAGCTGGATTAAACTCAGGTGCATGCAATACAAATCAACGGGTTAAGTTTTTAATGGCTCGAACAAGCCACGACCAAAAATTTGAATGTACACCTGAACCCAGGCTGGTCAGAGAAACCAGTAATCAAGTACAAATTTATATACAAAGTGCAAACTTCACCAGCACACATATGTACAAAAGTCCATAACAAATTGTCAATGTCAACATAAATGCTCCAAACCAGACTCAAGGAAATGAACAAAGAACAAATGCAATAAAACCAACATGACTCGATGCAAATCAGACTTAAAGTGATATGAAGGTTCAACTAAACGCGGAAATGATGGCTGGAAACACAATGCACATCAACCCAATGAAAACTTGAAATGAGTGAAAGCATTGCAATGAACAGAGGCAACACTCGAGTACAGATGAAGACATCGTGAACAAAAATGCATGATCAAATTACTTCAGACTATAACTCAAAAGTTCACAATAACTATACATGAAGAACAACAACAGTTCAACATATGTACACAGTGAAACCAAGACCACTTCTAATAACAGTGGCAATTAAACAAGAAGGACGCAGACACAAAAATTATAAGCATGGATGATATAAGCAGTGAAACATTGAATGGTGATCCACAAAGTATACAAGAACTAAGTACACATGAACTACATGACTCGGGAACAAAACCATTTACAAGTGTAGCCTCAACAATGAATGCCACAGTAACTTCAACATCATACCAGACAAGTTAATATGTAGACAGTAACACAAATGCTTTCAGACTTCATATATACATATGTTTGCACATATATACATGCACAAACAAACAAGTACAGACTCAAGTATACAAATAAAGACATATAAAGGTGCATCGAATCACACAGCAACTTGAATGAGCAACTTCACAAGACCAGTCAACTTGAAAGTAATATAAAAGGAAACAAAGGTCAGGCAACAGAAAAACTCGGCTACCATCATCATTGAAGACTAGAAAATCTGTGCAGACCAACCTAGTGAAACAAGAATAGGCATAAGCACAAGTAACCGAAACTATGCAACAGACAATTAGTGAAACAAAGTGGAGATGACCATCAACCAAAATTCAGACGAGTTCAAAAATCACGAAATAGAAGTTTCAAATCAATTCAATACCGAAATCAAAATATTATCACTGGCCGAAGTCAAGATAGATCAACATCGTCAAAGAATTGAAAGCCGTGATACTAAGGAATCGAGCAAGTTCAAAATCAGAGCTGTGATAATCAAGTAAACACAAAATATACGAATTTGAACAAGTCAAAAACATCTCAAGCATTCAAGCAAAATCAAACGGCAAAACAAATTATTAGATGAACGAAAATTTAGGGAATTAAACCCTATTTAACAAAAATCATCATCGGCCTAAAAAATCATCGAGTTCAAGCAAGCTAACCAGTAAAGCAAAAATATTAAATCACATACCATTTTAGTCGAACTCCATCAAGTTGGAGCAGCTGTGGGCAAAGTGAAGAAACAATAGACCGTCTAAGAAATCACGAGAACATTCACTTGATCGATTAACAAAGTCGGCTTCTTCAATTTATCAAAATCCCTAATTTTCGAGCAAAGGAAAAGAGGAACGAACGCTGCCATGTTTTACAGAGCATATGGCCGATAGAACAAAAGGAAAAGAGGGATAACTTTTATCACTCAAATCTTGTTTGGGCCAGATTATAATTACTTGGGCTTAAATATTAAAATTAGGGTTTTATTGTTGTTTTAATTTGTATTTCTTTTTTAAACTATTGTAAAGTCTAGTCGTGTGACTAGGGGACGAACTACGGTGGTGTAGTTCGAGAACTCGCAACTCACTGGCCGAGTTGTGGCAGAGTTTTGATCGTAGAGTTAGGTTAGCCGATAGCGGGTATCGCGAGTTTACGTATGTAAGCATCTGACTACTTAATTTATAGTAGAAAACTTGAAGGCAGCACGTAGGCAGGGTTTTGCCGAAGCTGCGTAAATTTGTGTGTTCTATTATCTGCTTTTTAATATTCTGCTAATATCTATGCTGCTATTATTAAGTTATTACCAGTGCTGCAATTATTTTATATATTTTCACAATAAAATTTTATAATTAATAGTATCACCTTATTAACCCCTCCTCTAAGGTGAAATTGATCCTACAACCATGTCATATATCAATCCAAGTATACCATACACTTATTATCAATAAAGAACAGTGTCATACAATCATTTAGCATCCATTCAATCATCATCCAATCTCTTGTTATAGGCTTTCATAGTAAAGTTATCATTAACTTATTTAGTGATTACCTCCCTAGGCTTATCTATCACCAAATCATCTTTTCTTGAATAATGTCACTTGATCAAATGACTAGTCATTCCATCAGTGGGAGCCACCTAGAGTCACCATAACTCACCATAGAGGTTGAATGTAATCACCTTGAATACACTCTAATAAGCATCCTAACTAATCGTTAATAGTTCCTCTTAGTCCCTGAACCGATATCGTTCACATTACCAATTTATTCATTTTAGTCGTAACACGTCCTATTGTTCTGGCACCCTACCTTAACTCCACTTTTGTGTTTATAAAGTTTAGGATTGAACTCTATCGTTGGACCTTGCCATATATTGTTGGACTTTAAATTAATAGTCAAGGCACACTGCCATCGAATAACTCCATAAGCCAATATATCTCTATGACCGTAGTACAACCCATTTCATTCATTCGTTTATAGTGTACCTTACACTTTCTTTTGATGAAACATTTTCATATTTCATTCAAATGATACCCTATCATTTATTAACTTCTCTAAACTTTCTTCCATTTAAAAATAAGTTACACTATTTTAACTTATAAAAATATTTCCTTTATTCCATTCCTATGGAATACTTCAATAACACTAGAAAACCATCTTCTAAAATGTCTTAAGCATTTTCTCATTTTACTTAGAAAATGTAGCATCCCATGCTTTCAAGAGTTATGATTATTTGTCGTGAACTAGCTATCCCATAGCTTTCTAATATTAGGTTGTTTTATATTATATTTGACTATCCTATAGCCTTTTATAGGTCAATAGCTTCCCATGCCATCACATATTACCTTTTAAGTAATGGTCATAGGTTAACTTCCTTATAGCCATTGTGTATTATCTTTTATATAGTCATCGCATATTATCTTGTATATATTTAACGTATACTATCTCATTAGATGCCATTGTATGTTAATCCACCTAGGGCCATCGTGTGTTAATTCATCTAAAGCCATTGTGCTTTATCTTATCTATGGTCATCGTGTATCATTTCTTCTAAAGCCATCACATGTAATATCTCCTAAAGCCATAGTGTGTAATCTCATCCATAGAAATCGTGAATAATCTCCTTAGTAGCCATCATGTACTAACTTCTCTGAAGTTATCGTGTACTAATTCTTTCATTGTCATCGTAGGATAATGTACTCTTATGTCATCACATATTGAGTTCTAATAGCCTACATGGTTTACCCTAGGTTTGCGCATGATGACTCCAGAAAGCCTTCATGAGTAAATTCCAGTAAGCTATCATGGGTTATAGGTATCATGGCACTCGTGACCTGTAATATATATACAAGCCTTCCTGAGCCAAGTGGCAGTTCTGCTATTATATTGAAATTGATTAGTTTCCTTTCTTAGTTTTAGCTTCTCAACAAACCCCATTAAGTGTCAAATTTCCATTGTCTAATGTTTATCTTCATAGTTCACTTTTCAGAAGTAAGTTAATTACTTCTTCCATTTATTAATTAATTACTCTTTTCCTCAGCCAATTAATTCATATAAAATCAAAATTGATGGAAATAAAAATCCCAAAAATTCAATAAAAAACAATTTTACCATATTTTACCCTTTTCTAAAATTTCAAGTCAAAATAATAAATTTCATTATTTTTAGTATATAATTTATCCAAAATTCACTATTTTTCTTAACTTTAAAAATTCTCAAAAATTCTAATTAAATTCCAAAAATTCTGAAATTTAAAATCCATCTTTAATTTATCATTATAAACATATTTTAATTTTGAATCATTTTAACTAAGATCAATTCATGTTTTACCCTAAAACATGAACAAATTTTCTTCATTTAAATTTCCAAGCACTACTAAATAAGGTTTAATCACTCAAACTTTTTTAACATCACCAAAACATTCATATAAAAATAAAATCCAAACCTGTTAGGTTAGGACATGATTTGGAGAAAGATTTTGCCCACATTGGCTTAAGAAAACTTTTTCAATCTTGCTTTCTCTTTAAAGTTGAAAGCTTTAATCTTCTAGCATTGAGATGTTTTTCTTCTTCAATGTGAATAATGGCGGACCTTGGTTCTTGATCTAAGTGTTTTGTTTTTCTAAAATGAAATGAAGTAAGGTAGAACGAAATTAGGGGTTGGAGCTAAATAAAATAGGACAGTGCTTTTGGCTTGGACTAATATCTCATTCAAGCTCAGTCATACTATAATGTTTCCCTTAAAACAAACTTTTCCATCCAAAATTTAAATTTATTTCCACTAAGAAGGCCAGCCTTAATTGCTCTAATTGCCCTCGCTCGGCTCAATTAACTTTACAATGTGTTCTACACTTAATTAATCAAATCTCCCTAAGTTAATTTTTGTAAGTAAACTATCCTATTAATATCTTTTATTATATCTTATTATTAATAACTTAATTTAATTTTCCATATTTTGGACCCTCCAAAATTAAGGTGTTATAGTCTCTCCTCCTTATAAAAATTTCATCCTCGAAATTTCGATAAGGGAAACAAAATTTCAAGTAGCACCTTGAAAGTGAAATGTCATCATAACATAGTACACACAAGTATAAAAGATTACAATATCACCCTATTAATGAAAACCTTCAATCGCCAATCGAAATGTATCGGTACAACTAATAATACATAGTCATATCATAAGAATATACTGATACCCTACTAGTCCACATAATGGAGAAACAAACCACCCTGCTATATACATGAATGTCTAAACAACTCAAGATAGATATTCCTAATCTTATCCTCTACCTCTCAGGTACAACCTTCATTTTCATCACTCTTTGGTTGCAAACAAACCTGTTAAATTTGTTTCTCAATTCCTTCATATCACAACCTATTAATTCTTAAGGTCGACTCACAGACATCAAATCTGGTTATATAGATAAGTCTTCTATTACTTTCGATCCACTACCAAAGTTAGCTTATGCACATATTTCCTTAAATATGATATATGAAAAACATTATGAACACCTGCTAATCTGCTTGGTAACTCGACCCGATAAGCGAGCTTACCAATTCAATGGATTGATCATTGAACATATTCTCATATATCTAGTACTCTTTCCTCATTTGTCAGCATATCTCTTCTATCTCGATTGTGCGGCCTTTATCCTACCGTGAATCAAATTTACCTTTTTAGTAGCTTCACTATAACATCGCGTAAAATTAATAAGAAATTAAATAATAGCGATGCTAAAAATAGAAATTTTACAAATTTTATTATTTGGATACTAAAGTTACAACATTGTGTTTATAGTGATTTTTTGAGCAAACTTCACATACAAATTTTTGCGATCAGAGTACAAATGAAGAAGTCAACAACGTTTGGAAATTTGGAATCGAAAATAATTTAAAACAAATTAACAAAATAATTCAAATAAATATTTTAAAAAATTAGTGTTAAAAAAAAAACTTTAAGGAAATGTTAATGTTAAGTTAAAAAGATAATAAATATAAATTAATAATATGTTAATATAGCTAACACTGGTCAAAAGGAGTGATCAACCGCCTTTGTTGGGCTAGTCGACCGGTTATTGATTAGCGATCAGGGTTTGCCAAGGCTAGAACGGCCTGGATTTAGTTTAAATAAAAGATTCTCGATGATATGGTTTTAACATGTCTAACCACTATAAATAAGAGGCTCTTGCCTCACTTTTATTTAGGAGAAAAATAAAAATTCTAACGAGATTCCGCCAGTTTCCTTCATCTCTAATAAACTTTCTAAATTTAAAAATAAATGATTTAAGCTTTATGGAAGAAACTAATCAAAACAAAGGGAAAAGCTAAAGAATTTTAGATATATGTGTATTTCTCTATTTCTACTCTTCCCTAATCCCTGAATTTTGAATCTAATTTATATACGAATGAATTTTTATATGTTGTAAAATTAAAAAGAAGATAATTGGAGGAGGAAATAGGTGGCAGCATGGAATCAAATCCAAAGGGCAAGGAATCAAATCCAAAGGAATTTGGTGAAAGCTATCGTTAAATGGAAATTCCAGTTTTTCTCTTTTTAGTAGTTTGTGCAGTAAATATTTGACTTGTTTTATGCCTTAGAAGATTTTTTATGTGAAAACTTCAAATATAAAAAACCCAAGATTCCCCCTTAAAATGTTAGTTATATAACTGGTTGGAATCTTATTGTTTTATGCTGATATGGTAGAATTTAATCCATTATCATTTGCAATACAAATAATTTATGTTCTATTCAACTTTCACTTCCAAATTTGTGTTTGTGAGGATGAAGGATTCTACAACGAATTAGAAAATGGAGTGTACAACATGGATTTTATCACATCCGTGGTTTGCACCGCCTACTTCCGTAATGAAAATAAATATGAATCCTTTTTCATTTCAACTTTATCAATTTATAAGTTGAATAAAATATATAAGAAATTACTGTCAAGGACAAAATTTCACAGCTTTTTAGCCTCAAGAACAGACCTTCAATATTTTATCATGAAGGACAACTTTCTATAGGTATCAGTTTTTAGTTATTGATAGCAGTTTTTAGGTATCAGTTTGTAATTATCGGTAGCAGTTTTTAGGTATCAGTTTTTAGCTCGGTATCAGTTTTGTTGTCCTTATGAATAATTTTGAAAAATGTTTGTCCTTGTGAATAATTTTTAGAAGAATGTTTGTCCTTGTGGTAAAAATATTGAGGTCGTGTCCTTGAAGCAAAAAATATAGAATTTTTTGTCCTTTAAATTAATTCCTCCTAAAATATAATCGATTTAAATTGTAAAGTTTTGCTTCCTTAAAACAGAGGCATTATTTATACTATATTAATGTAAAGAAAGTTGGATGCTCTGATTCCATATTTCTGAATATATATGTGTTTGGACCAAAATTGGCAAAAACACCCAGAAGATTATGCAAAGAACAAAATGTGAAGAAAATATATTAATATGAGCCAAAAAAGAACATACAGGGCTTATAGTGATTCGGCTAATCTTGGCATACATCCACTTAGTAATTTTATTTAGATCATCGAATTACAAGTAGTTGTCTTACTCTAACGATTCGGTATTTTCAACCATTCGCATCCGCATATTTCGGACTCGATTTGCTCAAAATAACAGACTGTTAATTTAAATTTGGAAAAACTCATAATGTATGGTAAATAAATATATCATAGAATCATAGACACAGAGTAATATAATAATAATGCAGCGGAATAGATAAATAGTAGTTCATGAAGCTACTATATAAACAACAAAGTTTAAAATAAAATACAATAGAATAGCTCAAATACAGTGAAGTCTTGAATACAAAAAGGTGACATCTCTGAACAAATCAACTGGAAAAGCTGAAAGTTGAATCAATAGTTGGATGTCCAAGCAAAGCTCCAAACTCCAAAGGTGAGTCTTAAATGCTGTATCACTCAGTCTAACCCGAGCGTAATACAAACACAAAACACTTGAGTCAGGATTAACATTCTTATACCAATAAATCCGACCCAAGTGAAATATCAACTGAAATACAAGTAACTCAAAGGATGTTTGGGATTTCCATCCTCTAAGAATCCATGGAACTATCTACTACACAGTAATATACGCTATTATAATATGTCTATAGTAAAGTAAACTATTAAAATAGCGTTAAGGCGTTACACATATCCCCCTTAACACATTTTTATGATGCCGTAGTCTATACAAATAATGTAAACTCCACCCGTGGGTTGGCTATCAGGGAGCACTCCATAGGTACGACACAAAGCAAACTCGAAGAAGGCACGATAGGGCATGTGACACGGCACTCGAGGCAATGCCAGAGTAGACATACCAATTGCACTCCTGCACTGGTGGTAACGCATAGCAGCTACTACCGCCCACCTCGTGACACACTCCCAAATCAAATCGAGGATGCACCCAATCACATCACAAAAGCAATAGAATGGTATCGAAGAAATGTGTCCGATAGGTGGAATGACCTCAATTGGCGCGGTATAGCTCTTGCTTTAGCTACATCAAGCTCAATCACGGGAGTCAGGGCAACATAAATACCATATAGAATTATCACCAAACCATCCTACTTTATTCTGGAATCTCCACCACGTACACAGTTGTTAAAGCGGTTTTCGATATTGGCACAGAGTATGACAATATCCGATCCCAGCCTCTTTAACAACCAAACTTTATTACAACGCCGTGGCCATTTTAAAATACTTTATACTTCAAAACCAAAATATCATATTATTCAAAACCACATCAATACGATCTCATTTTCACTTCAAATATATCCATTTCCAAAATCATAGTACTTTCAAAGTTAAAACACTTCTGCAACCAAAACACTTGAAATTATAACACTTTGGAAATCATACACTTTGGAAATCATAATACTTTGAAAACCATAACTTTGAAATCATAACTTCCACCACCTAAATAGTTTAGATATCGATAATAGTGTATATATATAATATAATATGATAGTTTATAAAACAAAATAGTTTATATAAAAATAGTACAGGTTAAAATAGTTTATATTAAAATAATTTATAAAGTAAAATATGATTTAATAACACTTTGTATAATAAAATAGTTTCCTCAAATTTCACAAATCGATTCAAATCAACTTAAATTCCAAAATTCTAATTTTATTCAATCTCAGTTCTTTAATTTCAATTCAATTCGGTTTCTCAATAAATCATTTCAAATTATATCGATTTCAAATATAGATTTGAACCACAAAATAAACCATTTAAATTTCAATATATTTCAAAACTTAAATAGTCAAACTTTTCAAAACTAAATTTGGTAATCTCATACATACACACACACACACACACACACACACACACACATATATATATATATATATATATTAAAATTTAGCTTCATTATTATTTAGTTTGAAATGTTTACTTAATAAATTAAATATCTTTTAAATAAAATCTCAAATTTCAAATAACTGAATATCCTTTAATTTATTTAAACTTGAAATATTTATTTAATCACCTTAAACCAAAATCAAGTTATAAAATCTTATTTTTTCAAATATCTCAAATTCAATAAGCTTCACATTGATTTTAAATTAATAAAATTATCAATTAAATACAATTTCAAATAAATTCAAATTTATCAATCCAATCTTAACTTATAAAATCATTTTAGAATCTAATCTTAAATAAATACTTAAACATCTTATTAAATTTATTTATGTATTAAATCTATTTATGTAGTCTAAAATAGTGAAATTGTGAATAAATTCTTAAAATTTAGAATTTCAAAGTTAACTTATAGCCATAAAATTTTCAAAACATATAAATTTAAAAATCTAATTTTAAAACTTTGTAAAAATACATTTATAAATAATATTTTTAAAATCAATATTTATTAACCGTAAATTTCTTTTCCAAAACCATAGAAATCATTTTCAAAATATTTATATATAGATCAACGGTGTCCACATATAATTTTCTATCTTATGGTCAAGTGATACGTATCTTTATCATTTCAATCCGTAATTTAAATATATACGGGTGTATCATTTCAACCCGCAATCCCAAATTCAATGCAAATGAAAATCGTTTGGGTTTATCATTTCAACCCATAACGATTTTCTCATATTCTACAGATCGTCCGGGTATGTATCATTTCAACCATAGAGAATTCTAAACTAACATGGAAGTTGCAGAGTGATAACAGATATGACAATAATAATAACTGGCATATCATTAATATAAATAACAGATAATGATGTCAGATGTCATAGGTGAACGATACAGATAACATCATATATATATAGCAATGTAACTAACTAAGAACAACGTATTTCAATTGTCGTTTCGACTGAAATAAAATCTAATAAATATGAGAACGTTAATTATGAGTGATTTCTCACCTTTCGAGGCTAAAGAGATTCGACGAATGAAACGAATTACGAATCCAAGCATGAATTTCGAGGCAAAGCTAGATGGACACGATTCGACAAATAAAGCTGATAGATAAGGAATCAATGAAACAATTAGAATCAATTTGATAGAACGGAAATGATAAATATATATATATATTATTTCCATGAAATCAATATTATTTTAAAACGAGTATTAAAATAACATATATATAATGAAAAATCATTGTTTTAAATCAAAACACATATATATATATACATAATAAAATTTAAAATAAATACTTATGTAGATAAATAAACATATCACTTTATATATATATATGTATATATTAAAATATACAATATAAAACAACAATATCTATAAACCTTTAATTTAAATCAAATAGTTAACAAATAAATATACTATGCAGACTAATAATGTAATAGAACAAAATAGATGGACATATTAACCAAATGTACTTAGACCATATGCGTAGATATTATATATGTATATCCAAAATATCTATGCAATTGTACTATACCAAAGTTACACTTTGTAAACAAATATAAACTTATGAAATAAAATAAAATAAATCTAATAAACAATCAAATCACATATAATACTTTTAAAATTTATACAAATCGATTTTTAAACAAAATACTATTGGAAACTTATATACCCAGATCTCTGTGTGTGTGTGTGTGTGTATGTAAGAAAGGCTGAGCTAACTTTACTATATCATATGCATATGAAAGCTGTAAACACTATGTACTAAAATAGTATTTTATACATAAAAAAATATACAAGCACGTGTACGGTTGTATATATTTGTATGCTATATGCGATACAACAACAATGCAAAGAAACTATAGTCACCTAATAATATATAATATATATTTACTAGACAGAACAAACAATAAAGTAACATGTATACTCTTATATATACCTTATTATATAGTACGAAATAGCATAAAATATATATACTTAACAGAAGCAACATGTATGCTTAGATATAAAATATGAAGAAGTAGAGTATATATGTTACATATGATACGACGTAAGGTGGGAAGGCCACTAGGCAAGGAGGAGTTTGGCAGGTCTGGGTAGCGAGTGGTCGGTCAAGGTGAGGTGGCTTGGCTGCTGACGTGGGTTGGAGGAGGAGCAGTTTGTCGAAGGTGGATCGAAGGAAATCTTGGTGGCAGGCGAGCTGTCGACGTGGAAGGCAAGAGGAGCCAGGGAGGGCCGGTGTAAGGCAGTTTCTACCGGGGTGTATGCATGAGTTAATAGAGAGGGAGAGGAGCTACAGGGGAGAGCAAAAAAGGGCAAAGATTTTGAAGGGAAAGTGAAATTTACAGAGGGGAAGAAAGAAGGAATTCTGAGCGTACCTTTCCTTTGTTGGATGAACAACAATGAGGAAATGTAAAGGCTGAACGAATATATATAAAAGTAGATATAATTTCAACGGTCAAGCCTTTGATTCAGCTGGTGAAATTTAAAGAAATTTATTATTGTGGTCAGGACCGCACGTTTCAAAATTTGAAAAGGTAAGAAAGTGGGAAGTCACCGATTTTGGTACCGTTACAACGGATCGTTATCATCGTTTCTGTCCCGTACCGGACCTCAAAACATAGAATTGAATATACCGCAGTGATCAGCATGATAAGATGATCAAAACAATATACAGATATCAATGATATTACCATCCTATCAAAAGTCGACATCGGTACCGAAAATGCTACAAATCTGTCGAAAATAAGATAAACAGCACAATAGCAGTTCAAATTTGATGAAACGAAACATGATGTCTAACTCAGAAGATGATTTACAAATTTATTGTGTAAAAATATTCATATTTGGAAAACATTTTATTATCATCAAACATTAACTGATTTAAATTGAAATAAAATTACACAACAAAATAAACTCGCATATTATCAGATGAAAATTCACCATTTGCTATGTTTAATTAGACGCATTTCAAATATAAAAAATTTATTTCAAAATTTAATTATTTAAAATTTCATAAAATTTCTGTTAATTATGTTATTAAAACCATTAAAATTTACGGGTCGTTACACTCTCCCCCACTCAAAACTTTTCATCCCCGAAAATGAATGAGGTAGGAGAATAGAAACAAGCAGAAAGAAAATAAATTTGAAATGCAACAATACACAATTAATTTAAACCATATAAACTACATTTATTTTGAAATTGGTTTATATTCCATTAGTTGATTCCAATTCATTTTATTTAATCAATCAAATTAATTGTGTTCAAATTTGGTTGATTTCATTTCCATATATTTTTATTCAATTGATTTGTTTTCCATTTATTACAAAAAATTTCACAACAAAATTGGTTTTATTTTATTCATTTATTAAATCTATTTGATCAACCATAGTAAATTTGCCTCAACATTTAACCTCAACTATTCAAAACCACATAAATTTCAATTTAAATAAATTAATATTTAACAATTTGGTTTAATCCATTTTATTCAATAAATAACTATTTATTATATCCATATTTTTTGATTCAATTAAATGTATTTAAATCAATAGATTTGATTTCAATTTATTAGCATTTATTACAAAAATTTCTTTCAAACAAAATTTATTTTATTTAACTCGTTTACTTAATCCATTTAATCCTGCTTAATTTATTCCTACTTGAAATTCAAATTTCAACTATACTTCAATTCATACTTATTTGCTTAACTAGCATTCTCCTTAAATTTATTTCACTCAATATATTTTTTTTGCAACATATATTACATGTATAAACATTTATTACAACCATTTATTATTCAACAAATTAATTTTTTTCTATTATTCAATTTATTATCCAATTTACTACCTTTATTATCCAATTTACTATCCATGAATTCTCTTAACAAAATACCATTTTGATATCCTATTACCTATATCGTAGTGTATACTATCCACTTACATTCTGATAACATTTAAACTTTCTAGGGTAAGTTATATAAATTTATGAGTGTAATTAAATACTACACAAATTTTCCTATTTATATTTCAACGTTTATATTAAGCCAGGTTTTAGTTTGAGCCATTTATTACTTAAATTTCCTCCTTGTACAACCCTATATTATATCCTAACATTTTTACCTTTTGAATATTTTAGGCAAGTTATATATATATTATAATGTAATTTAGTGCTATACAAATAAGTTTGTTCAAATTCAACTATCAAGTTGGTTAAATTTCATTTATCATTTTAGATATTCCACTTATTCAAAATTTCACTTTATTTCAGTAGTTGAAATCATTTCTTAATATAAAACATAAAATTCGAATTTTGTTTTCACTTTAAACTATTTTGAAATAATTATATACATATATATTTTATAAATCACATTATGCCCAACAGTTTAAACCAAATCCCTTCTTTTTCAAAACAAAAGTGTAGCAAAGCTACAAAGGGCCTCTCCACTTTGAGACCTGGAAATGAATGTCGATGATGCTGCAGTCATCAACGAAATTATTTACCATCGACTAAAGGAGAGAGTAAAGAGTCAATTCCTTTAAAATTTATTCTTTCGAAAAAAATTCATTCGAAAATACTTTATATTCTCAATTTATAAATTTAAATTGATTTCAATTCCAAGTTAAGTTTTTAAACCATGTTTTATAATTTCATATATTTATATTTTATGTGGCAATAGTAAATGGTTACAAATAATAAATGAAAATCAAATACTATCATTTCCAATAACCAAATTTTATTACTACCCAATTTCAGAAAATTTTACCTTTATATCTAAAATATAATCATACACAAAATTATTTCATTTACAAATTTTGAAAATAATATTGTGTCAATTTTCTTTGTTCAAGTGTTTTGGAATTCCTATCGACAGCCTTGGACGAATCGATCGAAATCGAAAATTCAAACTTAACAACTCAAACGACATAATATAAAACATTTTTATTTTTAAATACAAATACACTCCCTTACTCGATGATTCAAGAATGGATTTCAAAACAAGGATAGAGATCCAAATTAGAGGAATCCTAATCAAAAAGAACTCTAACAAGGAAAATAGGCTTAAAAAGGAAATAAAACGATCAGATTGCAAAATATGAAGATGGATATATTGATATTAATCGCGGGCAACCTTAACCGGGTCAACCATGAATTTAAGAATAAGATCGATGCAGAATTTTGAAGCAAATCGACATTAGATCACAAGGGATAGAATGCGGGTATAGCAAGAGATATCAGCATCTAAACCGAGGATATATAAATCTTTGGTGAATCGATGCTATTGTATAGGAGTTTCACCCCTTTACAAATAATCCAGTGGAGCCATGGGATACTCCAGAATCAAGAAAATATGAATAAGGAGAGGAAGGAATGGATTTTGGAACCGAGGAGAACATTCCAAAGTTCAAAGGAAACCCTAGTCAAAGAGGAAGAGGTTCAAGCTCGAATGACAGTGATTCCGTAATTAAATTTACTGCATGTGTAAGTTTTGTCTAAAACCAGAGCTCTTATACCAACTGTAACGACCCGGTATTTTCAACAATTCGCATCTGCACATGTCGAACACGAATTGCTCAGAATATCAGATTGTTAATTTAAATTTGGCAAAACTCAATATATGCAGTAAATAAATAAATCACAAAATCACTGACATAGAGCAATATAATAATAATGCAGTGGAATAGATAAATAGTAGTTCATGAAGCTACTATAAACAACAGAGTTTGAAATAAAATACAATAAAATATCTCAAATACAGTGAAGTCTCGAATACAAACATGTGACATCTTTGAACAAACCAACTAGAAAAACTGAAAGTTGAATCGATAGTTGGATCTCCAAGCGAAGCTCCAAACTCCAAAGGTGAGTCACAAATGTTGTATCACTCAGTCTGACCCGAGCGTAAAGCAAACACAAAACACTCGAGTCAGGATTAACATTCATATATCAATAAATCCAAGTCAAGTGAAGTATCAACTGAAATACAAGTAACTCAAAGGATGCTTGGGATTTCCATCCTCTAAGGATCCGTGGAATTATCTACTATGTAGTAATATACGCTATTATAATATGTCTACAGTAAAGTAAACTATTAAAATTGCGTTAAGGAATTACCCATATCCCCCTTAATACATTTTTATAATATCGTACTTTATACAGATACTGTAAACTCCACCGACGAGTAGGCTACCGGGGAGCACTCCATAGGTACGACACAATACAAACTCGTAGAAGGTGCGATAGTGCATGTGACACGGCACTCGAGGCAATGCCAGGGCAGATATACCAATTGCACTCTGGCACTGGTGGTAATGCATATCAGCTACTACTGCCCACCTCGTGACACACGCCCAAATCAAATTGAGGGTGCACCCAATCACATCACAAAAGCAATAGAATGGTATCGAAGAAATGTGTCCGATAGGAGGAATGACCACACTTGGCCCGGTATAGCTCCTGTTTTAGCCACATCAAGCTAACTCACACGAGTCAGGGCTACATAAGTACCATAAAGAATCGTCACCAAACCATCATAGTTCATTCTGGAATCTCCACCACGTACACAGTTGTTAAAGTGGTTTTCGATATTGGCAAAGAGTATGACAATATCCAATCCCGGTCTCTTTAACAACCAAACATTATTATAACACCGTAGCCATTTCAGAATCCTTTAAACTTTAAAATCAAAATATCATATTATTCAAAACCACATCAATACAGTCTCATTTTCACTTTAAATGTATCCATTTCCAAAATCATAGTACTTTCAAAGTTATAACTTTTCCAAAACCAGAACACATAACACTTTGGAAATCATATACTTTGAAATCATAGTACTTTGAAAAACCACAACTTTGAAATCATAACTTCCATCACTTAAACGGTTTAGACATCGATAATAGTATATATAACAAAATAAAATAATTTATAAAATAAAATAGTTTATATAAAAATAGTACAAGTTAAAGTAGTTTATATTAAAATAATTTATAAAGTAAAATATGATTTAAAAATACTTTATATAATAAAATAGTTTCCTCAAATTTCATAAATCGATTCAAATCAACTCGAATTCCAAAATTCCAATTTAATTCAATCTCAATTCAATTCATTTTCTCAATAAATCATTTCAAATTATATCGATTTCAAATACAGATTTGAACCATAAAATAAAACGTTGAAATTTCAATATATTTCAAACTTAAATATTCAAATATTTTCAAAACTAAATGGTAATTTCGTGTGTGCGTATATATATATATATATATATATATATATATATATATATATATATATATAAATGCATATATATATATATATATATATCAAAATTTAACTTCGTTATTATTTAGTTTGAAATGTTTACTTAATAAATCCAATATCATTTAAATAAAACCTCAAATTTCAAATAACTGAATATACCTTCAATTTATTTAAACTTGAAATATTCATTTAATTACCTTAAACCAAAATCAAGTTATAAAATCATATCTTTTCAAAAATCTCAAATTCAATAAGTTTTAAATTGATTTTATATTAAATAAAATTCCCAATTAAATACAACTTCAAATAAATTCAAATTTATCAATCCAATGTTAACTTCTGAAATCATTTTAAAATCTATTTTAAAATATAATCTTAATTAAATACTTAAACATCTTATTAAATTTATTTATATATTAAATCTATTTATATATTCTAAAATAGTAAAATTATAAATAAATTCTTAAAATTTAAAATTTCAAAATTAACTTATAGCTATAAAATTTTCAAAACATATAAATTTAAAACTTTAATTTTAAAACTTTATAAAAATACATTTATATATAATATCTTAAAAATCAATATTTATTAACCATAAATTTCTTTTCTAAAACCATAGAAATCATTTTCAAAATATTTATATATAGACCAACGGTGTCCATATATATTTTTCTATCCTATGGTCAAGTGATACGGATATTTATCATTTCAATCCATAATTTAAATATATACGGGTATATCATTTCAACCCGCAATCCCAAATTCAATGCAAATGAAAATCGCTTGGGTTTATCATTTCAACCCATAACGATTTTCTCCTATTCTACAGATCGTTCGAGTATGTATCATTTTAACCCACAGTGAATTCTAAACTAACAGGGAACTTGTAGAGTGATAACAGATATGATAATAATAACTCGCATATCAAATAATAAATAATGGTGTCAGATGTCACAGGTGAAAAGATACAGAAAACAACATATGTATAACAATGTAACTAACTAACAGCAACATATTTCAATTGTCGTTTCAACTGAAATAAAATTTAATAAATATGAAAACGTTAATCGTGAGTGATTGTTCACCTTTCGAGGCTAAAGAGATTCGAGAATGAAATGGGTTATGAATCCAAGCACGAATTTCGAAGCAAAGCTAGATGGACATGATTCGACAAACAAAGCTGATAAATAAGGAGTCAACGAAACAATTAGAATCAATTTGATAGAATGGAAATGATATATATATATATATATATATATATATCATTTCCCTGAAATCAATATTTAATTTAAAACAAATATTAAAATAACATATATAATTAAAATTTATAGTTTTAAATCAAAACACATATATTAAAATCTACCATATATACATAATAAAATTTAAAATAAATACTTATGTAGATAAACAAACATATCACTTTATATGTATGTATGTATGTATGTATGTATGTATGTATGTATTAAAATATACAACATAACACAACAATATCTATAAACCTTTAATTTAAATCAAATAGTTAACAAATAAATATACTATGCAGACTAATAATATAACAGAACAAAATAGATGGACATATTAACCGAATGTACTTAGACCATATACTTAGGTATTATATACGTGCGTGTGTGTGTGTGTGTATATATATATATAAAAATATCTATGCAATTGTACTATACCAAAGTTGCACTTTGTAAACAAATATGAACTTACGAATTAAAATAACAAAAATATGATATAAAATCAGATCACATGCAATACTTTTAAATATGTACAAACCGATTTTTAAACAAAATACTATTGGAAACTTATACACCCAGATCTATATATATAAGAAAGGCTGAGCAAACTATACTATATTATATACATATAAAAGCTGTAAACACTATATACTTAAATAGTATTTTATACATAAAAAATATACAAGCATGTGTACGGTTGTATGTATTTGTATGCTATATGCGATACAACAACAATGCAAAGAAACTGTACTCACATAATAATATATTACATACATACATACATATATATATATATATATATTAGACAGAACAAACAATAAAGTAACATGTATACTCTTATATATACCTTATTACATGGTACAAAATAGCATAAAATATATATACTTAACAGAAGCGAAATGTATGCTTAGATATAAAATGTGAAGAAGCAGAGTATATATGTTACATACGATACGATGCAAGGTGGGAAGTCCACTAGGCAAGGAGGAGTTCGGTAGGTCTGGGTAGCGAGTGTTCGATCAAGTTGAGGTGGCTTGGCACTGATGTGGGTTGGAGAAGGGGCTGGTTGGTCGAAGGTGGATCGGAGGAAATCTTGGTGGTAGGCGAGCTGTCGACGTGGAAGGCAAGCAGAGCCAGGGCGGGTCGATCCAAGGTGGTTTCTATGGTGTGTATGCGTGAGTTAATAGAGAGGGAGAGGAGCTGTAGGGGAGAGCAAAAAAAAAGCAAAGATTTTGAAGGGAAAGTGAAATTTACATAGGGGAAGAAAGAAGGAATTCTGAGCATACCTTTCCTTTGTTGTATGAACAGCAGTGAGGAAATGTAAAGGCTGAACGAATATATATAAAAGTAGATTTAATTTCAACGGTCAAGCCTTTGATTCAGCTGAAGAAATTTAAACAAATTTATTATTGTGGTCGAGACCACACATTTCAAAATTTGAAAAGGTAAGAAAGTGGGAAGTCGTAGATTTTGGTACCGTTACAATAGATTGTTATCATCATTTCCGTCATGTATCGGACCTCAAAACAAAGAATTGAATATACCATAAAGATCAGCATGACCAAACGATCAAAATGGTATACTGATTTCAGTGGTACTACCATCCTATCAAAGTCGATATCGGTACCGAAAATGCTACAAATCTGTCGAAAATAAGATAAACGGTGCAATATTAGTTCAAATTTGACGAAACGAAATATGACGTCTCACTCAGAAGATAATTTATAAATTTGTTGTATAAAAATATTCAGGTTTGGAAAACATTTTATTATCATCGAATATTAACTGATTTAAATTGAAATAAAATTAAAAAACAAAATAAACTTCCATATTATCAGATGAAAATTTAGCATTTGCTATGTTTAATTATATGTATTTCAAATATAAAAATTTGATTTCAAAATTTAATTATTTAAAATTTCACAAAATTTCAGTTAATTATGTTATTAAAACCGTTAAAATTTGTGGGTCGTTACACTAGTGGATTGATATAAATCCGAAAGTGACTACAAGAAATTATAGCAGAGAAAGCAACAGATAGAAGATCCCCAAGAAAGAGCCCTGCCCTTATATTACAGACGTAGAAAGCTTAGAGACTCGCCTCCACGAACTCACCTCGTTTCTTATGCCAAGACTAAGTCCCGAGGAGAAAATGGTAGCCACATCGTCAATTTCCTTGTATCAGTACTTATCCAATGTCCTGGGTTGGTAGCGATCCATAAATTCATTGCATAGATCTTTATGAACTCCATAGTTTGATTAATGATTAGCTTAGTGATTCCCAACTTGTTTATACTATTATTTTCTTGTTTCCGAGCCCAGATGATGGATCTATGAAAGAATGGAGTTGCCGACTTTGAGTGCTTATGGAGATCAACAGAGAATTGGATGGAATCAACAAAGTAGTGCTTAAAATAGGCTTCTGGGATCATTACTAGAATGTAATAGGAGTAGAGGCAAACTTAGAGAAAGAAAGTTGAATCGGTACTAAACTAAGATATTGTGACACTGCATTGGTAACTGAACTTATAAATCTAAAGTATGCCTTTATGTTCTATCATTTCGAACACTGCAATTTTGAAATGGTTCCTTTTATGTATTTTCGAGGATTAAATCCGATTTCCTTTGGATCTAGTTGTCAGGGTTGAATATACACATGCACACGTATACATATGTGTCTAGTAGCTCCAACATCATATGCAAGTTCCCATGTAGGTGTAAAGACATCCTACCGGTTGCTCAGGCGGTAGAAGTTCTATTCGATGGCTTAGGCGGTAGAAGTCTTGTTCGGTTGCTAAGGCGGTGTAAACGTATTCCTCCGAGTTAAGTGAGGGTTGCTAGTTTAATTCTTGAAGGAGTCTGAGACTGGACGTAGAACAAGAGTTCGAACTAGTATAAAAATCTCTAGTGCCATCTACTTTACTGCTTTTACTATTTACTTACTTATTCTGCACAAGTTTTTTATCCATATTACACGATTCTTTAGCACGGTCAACTTACAGTACGTACGTAGTAGATAGGTCATCAACATTGTTGTTTTTTTCTTAAAGTAAGATTCAGTACCGATCTAGGTCCTTGGATTGGTACCGATCCTGGAATTTGAAATTTTTTTCGAAGTTCTAGTCTAGAAAGTCGGATTTTGGGTTATATAACCCAATCTCTCCCCATTTCCTCTTAACTTTAGTTTACTTGCTACCGAATTAATCATCCTTCTATCACTGAATACTTAGGTCGAATTGATGCCTCCCTTGCCAGTGACCATCGAACTATCATCGCCTCCTCCCCTTATCACAATTCTGCCTGCTCTGCGTCGGTCGAACTTGTGCCATCATTGCCATCCCGATCCACCACTTTACCAATCCCTAAGCCTTAAACTAATTCTATGACTAGTTAGGGCCAAAGATGATGATAACGGAGATTGATGTGGATGAATTTCATGTTGGTGGATATGTTTTTGGAGTCAGGGCAAGAAGATGGTAATTGGGAATCAAGCAAAGATCTACCAAAAGGCTTAGATTGGCATAAATCCGACCCTTAGTAGGTTTTAGTTTTACAATTAATTTGTGTTCAAGCATTGTTGGCTAACACTTCCATTTGCCAAACATTATCTCTTAAGTTTCAATGCATATCCAATGCATGGCCGTTGACATGAGGTTCAACGGGACGGTCAGCAATGATGGTCAATCTAGGCGATATCCAGATATTAAAACAAACTATAGTGCGATATTTAAAATCTGCGTTACAAGGAACCATACTAGGTTGCACTTTAGCACAAGGGGTACAACTTAAAACTAATTTGATGTTGAATATCTATTGAGTATTTGTAGAAATGGATCGTAGACATTCTGAGCGTCGTTTCACTCATGCTGTAGGTCCATCAACTTCCAAATAGCCAAATCTGATATGAGTTGAGCTCGATTATGGTTTCTCTCGTACAACAAACTCCAACATAGCCCATACCTCTAGTTGAAAATCCAAAAGCGGATCAACCTCATCCAAAGGTTCCTTATATGCCCGTAGTGGCCCTTGAAGTAGAAATAGAAGTTTCTCTTGACACTCTTGAGGATGATGTCATTCTAGATGAACCCAATGATTCTATTGCTTCAGAGATAGAAGAGGGGTCACTCCATAGAATCTGCGATAAGCATGGAATTTCATTCGAGGAAATACAAGTTCCCTCCCGTCAGCAAAGAGCTGACAATCTCCCAGAGGGTAATACAGCTAGTAACAGATATATATATACCTAACAGGGTGTGTTTCGCCATTCAACCAATTCATTCATCAAGTCCTAAACTTCATGATATTAGCTCCGATGCAACTATATCCAAATAGCTACACATTCCTCTATGGCACTTATATTGTCTTTGATCAACATCTACACCAAGTACCAAGTGACAAGGAGATTTGGTTTGTGTATATAACTTCAAGAGCCGAAAAGGAGCCCTTCTATGACTTATTTGGAGCCAACAAAGAGTTGTAGATTCATTACTAGCACATGGAACAAACTCAACTATTTTAAGAGGGAGTGGTTCTATATCCACTGTCCACCCAGATTTGCACAAAGATGGTTATCTGGATGTAAGTTATACTTCATCTTTATGCTATGGATTTGCCTTGTGAATTTAAAATCTTAACTCATATTCTTTTGGTCATTAGAAGTTCTGCTTAGACCAAACATTGCGACTCTTACGGATGGCAATCGAGTTCTCATGGCTCTTTTAGAGAGGGATAGAGATATTGGAGTTCTTCTCACCAATGAGAATCTACTAACCTATAGTTGCCTAGAAGCGGATCGTAGCACTGGTCTAGTCCAAGTGGCTTCTGGTGATGATATTGGTAATGATGACAATAATAAATCACTTGTAGATGGCGATGTAAATTCCAACGTGCCCTAGTCATAAGTCCAAGGGTCGAAATTGAAAATTAGAAAGAATATGCTAAAGAAGATAAAATCATAGGTGAAGGTGGGGAAACTCTTCATGATGGTGCTAACGCAAGCCATGATTCTTTGATTGAACAACCCAAAGATGACCAATATTTCTCCAAAGAAGAGGCTTATTAGGGAGATTTCCTATGCGTTTACTTCTACACAGGCTTCACCTGTCATAACCATGGGAAAACTCCTTCCCTTCCTACAACAGACATATTTGCTAACTTATGGCCAATTCCTACCTAGTTTGGTTCCTTCAACATTAGGAACATGAGCCTAATGGGTCTCAATTAACCGCTTTACTTTGATAATGATATTATTCCTATTGGTGTGGTAGAGAACACTTCCCATGAGCAAAGCTCCACAACATAGTCCGTCATAAGGACACTAGGACACTTACGCACATGTACACTTCATGACACAACATTGCACTTGACATGTGTCCTTGCCCATCGAATCTGACTTGTTTCCATTTCTTTGATAGGATCCATGGAGAGGAAGAAGTACATATTTCAGTCTCTTGAGGAAAATATATCTCGTACACATAGGCATCATCCAAGCACATGACAACAAGGCAGTGGTCGAATTTTGAATCTAGTTAACGGTCTAGCCATGATAGAGGCAGTCGCGATAGAGACTATCCATCTCATGACTTTGCCTCCACATATCATTCTAGATATAGATCACCTCCACCTAAAGGGGAAGAAAACTTGAGATCAATAATATGAAACTTTTGAGGCGTAGGATAAAAGGACCATTTCTAGTCACGATGCCAAAGTTGAAAATTTGAGAAAATCACAAGCCGAAGTTGAGAAAAGGGCATAAGATGCTACCGAGGCCTTAGAAATGAGAGGACCAAGTATCATAGTGGAATAAAGACTACACACCATCAGAATCACGACTTAGTGCCAGAAAGAGATGCCTTAAACAAGAAGGTGATCGAGTTGTTAGCTAAACTCGAAAGCAAAACAAAAGAGAAGAATAAAGCTTTTCAGCAAGTTTAGGGTTACCGTGAAGAGCTACTTGCTACCTATGATGAAAGGGACAAGGCAATCGCATGTGCTCAAGACATGGACACGCTTGTCTAAAAGGAGATTGAAGCTGTGAAAAAATGGATGATGGAGAAATTCAAACCAATTCTTAACAAGTACAATGCCAACGTACTCAAATTCCGCAGCTTAGAATGGTTTGACTGCGATTACCCTAGAATTCTTGCCTTTGGTTGGGAACAAGTCAAAAAGGAAGAAAGAGAATTCTTGAAAGGCGGTGATGTGGATCTTGCACGGCTTGAGAAGGAGATCTTGGTTAGAGATGGTCCCAAGGTGCTAAAGGAGGGTCGGTTTATTCTCCATCCAGAGCTAGCCGATCTAGTATAGAAAGACTTAAGCGAAGGCTACGGGTCTTCACCTTAAGACATTGCTATTAGGGACACCTTTGAACCCAAAACTACTCAAGATTCATCTTTAGTCCTGGTACATAATCAGGTTCTACCCCAAATGCAAAATTTTGCCATCCTTTCTCTTGTCTTGGAAAGGAATTCCAATGGAACTCCGACCGACACTGAATCCCAAACTGAAGGAGGTATCTTGCTGATCTCACCTATATTTTAGAGAGTCCATATATCGTTGGTTGACATTGCTAATCTCTCTTTCTATATCTCTCAAGTTTCAGGTCAACCTCAGGTCGCCCCGCTTCATGATAAAGGTCTCTAATCAGGACAACAAGCATCTATAACAAATCGATGATCATGACTACTTCAATTATGGTTCTGAGTATCCCGACTAGTGAGACTTTTGGGCCTAGAACATGAACGATAGATGCTTTGCAAGATAAAGGGGCTAGTGAGCTTTAGGGAACTTAAACTGACGATGATGTTATTATCACTGGATCCTCCGAGCCCCTACGGGGTCGCACCATGAGTGTGCTTGAGCAGGAACTTGACTTAGCCAAAGAGGTCAAGCTGGGGAAAATAGAGGCTTGTCCATAGATCTTCCTAGTCAGACTATCTTAACAGTTGTCACCTTTCCTCCGCCCAGGAGCACCTAGAGCTAACTTGCTGGATCATCTAGAGCAATCCATCCAAAGGTAGAGGAAGCATGAGAAAGATAAGGATGCAATCAAAAGGATATAGTGCGCCATCTTCTGCACAGAAGAAGGAGAAGAAAGAGAGAAAGAAGCGTATCAAGAAGTGATCATCTGTTCTTTGTGTTTTTTGGTTGTATAGCAGCAATTAGGTTCTTTTGATTGTCCACTTTTTTTTGACCAGTGTTGCATGGATTCAGCCTTTGCCTTTATTTTCCAACTTAGAGTAAATAAAACTTATATTTTTTCTTACAATTCTTATTTAACTTGAAAGATGAAGACTTTTTTTGAAAACTTTTGTTCATATTTGTCTAAGTACTTACGAAATTCCGCTTTCCATCCAATGTACTCGCGATCCATTCCTTTTCATGATTATTGTTGGACTAAGTAATCAGTCAGTTCCGTGATTTGCCGGCCTTTTATCGTTCGAGTGAACGTAAAGTAATCGTTGAAGTGCCAAGCCCGTGGCATAGATTGGAGTAAACTATTTAGTATAACTGTTCATGTATACCTTTCCAGGATAGTGACATCTAATCGTGCTAAGCTCCGGATGCTGATTTGAGCTACTTAATTAAGACCGTAGTTTGCATATACTCATCTAGGATGTTTACCTCCAATCATGCCTAACTCTAGGTGTTGATCAAAGTTGGTAGGTAAGATCCAACCTTACACCAGGCATGGATCTTCCATCTTGCCCAATTCGAGTAAGGTGTTAGTGATTGGATAGCCATGTCACATTCATTCTGAATTATACTCATGCCCTTACATCAAGGGTAAGAGTTAGTAGATGGACGGTTATGTCATGTCCTATTTGTTGATACTACTACCCCCACATCAAGGATAAGAGTTAGTTGATGGATGGTCAAACCACATCGTATTTAGTTTATACTTTTTCCCCCACATCAAGGACAAGAGTTAATTGGCATCCATTTCTAGGCACTAAGAATGGTTGAACTTCAAGGGTCCGATCATGGACCATGGGAGTTTGGTAAGCACACCTTTATCATACACAAGCAAATTCATTTGAGTTAGTCATATTTCACAACCCTTAAGCTATGCAAAGAAAGAGATATGGATCCAACGAGCCATTTTATTTATTGAAAATGAAAAATGACAGGTTTTGTCGTATTACATGACTTTATAAATTTATTTCTAGGTGAAATAGCATCTTAAGTGCTCGCTACTCCACGCCCTCGGGAGTATAATATCATCAACAATTGCTAGCTTGAAAGTGACATCTTCATGTTCTTGTTCTATTGCGTATGGACCTTCCCACATCGGATCTATGTTTTTAGGGCATGGGAAGATTCGTTTGAGAACCAAGTTGCCAACCTTAAAGGTTTGATTCCTAACCTTGGCATTGTAATAACAGGCAACTCGGCTTCGGTGTGCAGCTGCTCTCAAGTCCATCAACCCTGTTACTCCTAGCCTTTTCCAATCGCTTCTTTTGAATGGATTTGATAATCTTGTTTATAGCTTTAACTTATCCATTCATCTAGGGGTGTGCTACTGCAGCAGATCTCTTCTCTATGCGACGTCAGCGACAGCAATCGTTAAACTTGGTGCTGTTGAATAGGGTTCCACTATTGATAACGATTGGTTGTTGAACTCCATAATAGTAGAAGATATTTCGAACCATGAAGTTGATTGCCTTCTTTGTAGTAATTGTGGCTAATGCCACCGCCTCAGCCTATTTGGTGAAGTAATCAACCCGATGATGGCGTACTTCGTACCACCTTTAGATATCGACAATACACCAATAAAATCAATTCCTCGGGCTGCAAATAGCCAGGGGCTAGCTATTTGAGTAATTTCCATCAGTGGGGCTCTTGGAATCTTAGCAAACCTCTAGCTCTTATCGCACTTCCTAGTATAATTAGCTGCATCTCGTTTGATGGTTGGCTAGATGTACCCATGGCGAAAAATCTTCTTTGCCAGGCTTTTCCCTCTAGTATGATTGCCATAAGCCCCTTTATGAACTTCCATAAGCAATTGCTTAGCCTCATCATCGGCGAGATATCGTAGTAGTGGGACTGAGAATCCTTTCCTGTATAGTGCTCCTTGCCAAAAGATATATCTCAAAACTTAGCGAAGAAGCTTCCATCATTCGCTCTTCATATTGGGAAGGATTAACCTTTGCAAATAATTCTTTATAGGAGTCATTTATGACTCCTTCTCATGCTTGTCCTCTAAGATCCAATCAACATCCATATGATCAATGCTCGAAGTTGACAATACTTTCACCAAAACCAGGCCCATGGCTGCACATATCCTGAACTAGCCAGCTTGAATAGCGAGTTGGCCTTTGCATTTTCCTCCTCAGGAATATGCGTTATTGTGTAATATTCAGTGTCTCCGAGCAGCTCAAGGGTACGGTTTAGATAAGGAGCCAACCACGTTCCTTTCACCTGATACTCCTTCCTGACTTAATACACCACCAGTTGGGAATCGTAAAAGATGTGCAAAGTTTTAACTTGCAGTTCCATGGCAATTTTTTGTCCCGCAATTAATTCTTCATACTTCACTTGATTGTTTGTTGCAGGAAAGTCAAGTCACAATATGTAACAGATTGAACGTTCCTCGAGATTAACAAGCACAACTCCAGCATCGAAACAACATTCATTTGATGCATTATCTGTATACATCTTCCACCTAGCATTATGCTCACCATTGCTCTCCGAAGTATCATCTCGTGTGGTGAATTTAGCTATGAAATCCATCAAAATTTGACCCTAGATAGCTCTTTGAGGGTGATAGATTATATCGTATTAGCTAAATTCAACGTTCCATTTCAACAACCTCCCAGAAGTCTCGTGTAATTGCTAGATTTATTGCAAAGGCTAATCTTTAAGAACTTTGATCGAATGTGCCTAAAAGTAGGGGCGGAGCTTCCTTGAAGCAATCATCAGGTAGTATGCGGGATTTTCCAACTTTAGGTAATTTCTTTCTACTCCTATCAACCATTTATTGATGTAATTGACCGTTCGCCGGATGCGGGATTCCTCTGGAATGTGTAGGGCACTTCACGCATGTATTGACGCTTCTAGATATACAAACAAGTCCTCATCATTCACCGGCTCCGAGAGAACGAGGGGACACAATAAATGATCCACAAGAGCCTGGAATGCATCTTTACACTCCTGTGTCCAAGCAAAATTCCACTTTCCCATTGGAATTTTTCCTTTCTTATTTACTTCAAAAAAGGGATGCATTTGTTAGTAGTTCTGGAGATAAATCAACTTAAGGTGGCGACCTTTCGATTCAAACTTTGGACCTCCCTCGCTATCTTTTGGGCCTCCTTGTCCCTTAATGCCTTTATCTTTTCTGGATTTGCTTCAATACTGTAGGAATTCATAATAAAGCCCAAGAATTTCCTTGACGCAATGCCAAAAAAGCATTTCAAAGAGTTGAGCTTCATCCTGTATTTTCGAAGAACACCGACATTTCTACAAGATCTTCAATGTGGTTTCCTAAATGTCATGATACCATGAGCAGGTAATACATAGACCTCCATCGAGAATCCGAACTGGTCTTTGAATATCTTGTTCACCAGCCTTTGGTAAGTTGCTCTGGCATTCTTTAGTCCAAAAGGCATGCTAGATAATATTACAGTCCTAGATTGTTTATGAAGCTGATGTGTTCCTGGTTTGCGACGTGCATCGATATTTGATTGTATCTAGAATACGCATCCACGAATGATAACAATTCATGGCTAGCGGTCAACTCCACTAACCGATCAATCCTTGGGAGCAAACAGCTGTCCTTTGAGCACGCTTTATTTAGATCAGAATAGTCAATGCATGCCCTCCACTTCCTATTTGACATTTCACCAAGACCGAATTAGATACCCATTTTGAGTATAAGACATCGTGGATAAATCCATTATCCTTCAGCTTATCCACCTCTTCTTTAAGTGCAGTCGATCTCTCTAAATCCAACTGCAGCATTTTTGTCACAGGAATTCATTTGGGATTTATGTTCAATGTATGGTTCGTTATCTCTGGCGAGGTCCCACATATATTAGATCGTGTCTAAGAAAATACATCCAAGTTCACGTAGAGAAAATTAACCAACTCGTTCATCATTCTCATGCCGAGCTGTGAATCAGCCATCAAGACTGATGCTGGCTCATCACTAATTGGAATGTCGACATTTAACTTGGTTGGAGCTGCTTTTTCACCTTCTGACTCTTTTTGCAGATCCATATACTTAAAGAACCAAATATGCTTCCCGAGCCTAAGCTTAGGCATTAGTTGATGTGAGTCCAAAGCCTTGATGCAGAGAGTCCCCTCTATGTATTTTCCTTTCCCTCTTTCCCTCGCCTCCTTTAACTCGATGACATAACATTCGCAGCCCACCCGTTGATCTCCTTGGACTATTCCCACACCGTTTTGTGTAGGGAAATTCATTGTTAAGCACCAAGGAGATATAGCCACTCTAAATTCAGCCAGGGTCGGTCGGCCTAAAAATGCATTATAAGTATATTAATATCAAATACCAAAAAAGGCATGATCCACACTCGCTTGCGGTTTCCCTCTCCAAGTAGCATCGGAAGTTCCATATATCTAATTGGATTTGTAGCCGTCTTGTTAAATCCCTATATTCGAGACTTACACGGTTTTAATTCCTTTCCTTCCAGAAGCATCTAGTCTAGGCATTTTTGAATGGAATGTTGACCAAACTCGCATAGTCAACCAACATCTTTCGTATAATAGTAAGGCCAATCGTGGTCGTTATAACCAACGGGTTAATTATTTGGGATTCTACTCCATCAGCATCTCTATTCTAGACAACAATATCATCTATCATGGTTTTGAATTATTTCACCAGAGTTCCATCATCTATTTCCAAACAACTCTCATTCTTGGCATGCTTCAAAGCACCAATATACACATCGATCTCATTCAAACTCTTATTGGTTGGCCCTCATCCACCGCTGGTTGTATTTATCACCAAATGGTTTTCCAACCGCCTAGGCTCCTCACCACTAGGACCAGCTTGACCCGTTGGGAAGACGACCCAATAGGGATAGAATTTCCTTGCCTACGATCCTATGGGGATTTCACAAACTATTGAAATTTCTTCTATTGAATCAGCTTCTCAATCATATCGTGTAAGTGCCTGCATTTAGTTGTATTATGATCATAGATCTCGTGAAACTTGTAGAACTTGCTAGATCCCTTCTCAGTCGACTCCTTCAGAGCCAGCTTCCTATACTACTCGGTACCTTGAGTTGCTAGATAGATATTCTCGATTGAGTCATTCAACACAGTATAATTATCATACTTAAGAATCCTGGGACATTCCTATTATAAGGCTTTCATTTTCTAAGCCCATTATCATTATGTTTCTGACCACCACTTTTGCTTCCATTGTTCACATCTGCATTCCCGGAACTCCTTTCGGACTGTTTTACAGCAATGTTGCTTTGTATCATTTCAATCGAACACGTAGCCTCACCTCTTCAGGGATAGTTGTTTGCCACCTCCAAATGTAAGAATTAATTAGCCTTCCTATAGAAAATATCCTTCTTCGATGGGGGTTCCATTTCCAAGCATTTCCCGAATTCAGTCTCGAGACGAATCACCTAGATCAATGCCATCAACACAATGTCATCATTGGGATTTGTTACTTCCATAACAGTTGTATGGAATCAGTTGAAGAAATCCTTTAACGACTCTCCCACTCACTAGAAGAGGTTTGATAATGACATCATATCTTTCGGGTATGCAGTTTGTAAACGAAATTGCTTTAGAAAATTTCATGATAACTCAGCAAAAGACGATATTGATCTTGGTGGGAGCTGAGTGAACCACATCATCGCTACCCCTTCCTGAAAAATTGGAAAACAATGACATTTAATGAAATCAGATGTTCTAGCTGAGTCCATATGCCATTTGTACTTCATCAAGCGCTACCTTGGTTCCGTATTTCCACTTTACAATGGCATTATTGGCATTACAAATCTCCATGGATACTTCACACATACAATGTCCTCAGTAAACGAATTTCGACTAGGAGAAGTATCTCATTCATAATTTCTTCTTAATCATTTTTCACTTACAGGTATCCTGACCATATCTTCCAAGTAGTCCGGTTCTACAGGTTCGATTAAACAGTAGTAATCGAGGTCCGCTCTGATGTTCGGCCCAATGAATGCTCTCGGGTAGGCTCTCGATACCTAGGCTATCATACTCAGGGAGATCCATTCATCTAGCAGTCTCCCCTATTCCCGTGCATTGTATCATTTGCAGTAGCTTGATATTCCAGATTCTAATCATCAACAGCATAAACAGAGGACCACCCTCCAAAGGCCGACTCGTAGAGCTAATACTAGCTAGATCGATGACAATTTATCCTCTTGGATCAGTATCGATCCACAAACCTGAGCTTTGGGTTTGTCTTGTCTCTTAATTTGAGGTCCCAGTTATGTTTTGCATCTTCTTCTTCTTTCTGTCCCTTCGTCTTTGCTCGAATGATGAGGAACTTTCATATTCTAAACTTGAATGGTCAAAATTCTCCTCCTCCTATGGCTGTTCTAAGTTAGTTCATTCAACAGCCTCAAGCTCTAATGTATCTGCTGGTACATCTTATTCTGAGTCTCCTGAAATCTATCATCCATCTCCTTCACTACACGATCCATGTCCATTCTAGTCATGACTTCAGTTGTATTCTGGATCTCATCTTGTTCTGATTAGGCAACTACATCTACCCTGTGAGTGTCTTGGTTCTCAGTTTCATTGGTAGCTGTAGTAGTTGTAGAACATTTTCTTTTTGATGGGGCCATTGTGAGTAACTTCTCTTAAATTATTGAAAATCTGAATAGTAGAATAGCAAGGTTGAAAAATTAGATCTGTCTCTCAGATCTAAGAAATCCAATAGTAGATGATGATCTAAATAGCCTGAGTTTAGCTCTTAGTGAAAGCAACAAAATGTTTGAACCAAAAATGGCACAAACACCCAAGAGATTATGTAGAGAACAAAATGTGAAGAAAATAAATAAAAATAAGCAAGTAAAGAACACATAACATTTATAGTGGTTCGTCTAATCTTAGTTTATGTCCATTTAGTAATTTATTGCTTAGATCACTGGATTACAAGCATTTTTTCTTATGAATTGGTATAAATCCAAAGGTGGTTACAAGAAATTAGAGTAGAGAAAGCAAGACCCAAAAGATCCACAAAAAATAAGTCCTGCCTCTCTATTTATATATGTTGGAAGCCTAGAAATTCACCTCTATAATCTAACCGCGTTTTCCTTGCCAAGACCAGGTCCCTTGGAGGAAACGGGCCACATCATCAATTTCCCTAAACCAGTAATGCTCCAAGGTTCTAGATTAGTACCGATCCATAAACTCAGTGTATGGATCACTATGAAATCCTTACCTTGGCTTGATTGGTGATTAGCTTCATGATTTCCAATTTGTTTGTACAATTATTTGCTTGTTCCTAAGTCCAAATGATGGATCTATAGAAGAACGAAGTTTCTGACTTTGAGTGCTCGTGGAGATTGATGGAGAATTGGACGGAATCGACAAAGTAGTGCTTGAAATAGGCTCTTGGAATCACTATTAGCATGTTATAGGAGTGAAGGCAAATTTAGAGGAAGAATGTTGGATCTATACCGATCCAAGATGTTGGATCGGTACTGACCCACCACTTTGGTGGATCCTGTCTTTTGATCTCTTATGTTGGCTTGGTTTTCATCTCGTGGTTCTGTTTGTACTTGGTATTTAGACTCTCGGGCCATCTGTCCTGGCTTTCTGCTTGGGTAGTTTTCAAGTTCGAATTGACCAATCTACTCGAATATTTCCTAGTCAAAAGGCAGGATAACAATATGCAAATTTGATTTTTTTAGCTAATTTAGATTGTTATATTAGCTATTGTGAAAACTATTGTATTGGACTAGGACTTGCATGGGTATGGGAATTGTGACATTCTAATCATCTTATCAACCCGAAGTTTAGATATAGAAATAATGTATAAGTCGTAACGTATAAAATAAACAGATTAACAAATAAAAACAAACCATATAAAGAGGGAGTTAAGAACAATTATGGAAATTAGTCCATAATTAGAATGTGAAATAAGGAGTTTCCCTTGTATAGCCCTAATGTGTAAATGTGGATGAGGTGTATTATATATTATACATATATGTCAGTATAATTTCATAAGGTTGGAGAGCGGAAATATGACTAAGTTATAGAATTGTGAGGTATGTTAAAAGCACTGAGAAGTCTGTCCAGCAAATTTAGCTACCAACCATGTGATTTTGGAACCTATGTGATACATAATAAGTACCTAAGCTGGATGCATGGTTAGTCCTAATTCTGTAGGTTAAGCTTGCCCAGCTAATCTGACTGCTAGCACCTATAAATAGTCAAACTAATGCATGACATCACGGTTTAGGTTATAGGTCATAGAACAAATATCCCATGACGGGTTTGCTTTGAGGTTGGAGGTATTAAATGGCTATTACAGGGTCTGTCTCCTTCCCATTCAAGAAGTACTAAATGGTCAGGATTACCTTTTAGGGGCAGTAGAGGAAATCTCAAATGGGGGTCCACTTTGGGATTGAGGTATTAAACGACTATTGAAGGGCCTGCCTCTTCCTCATTTAAGAAGTATTAAGTGACCTTATGGCATTTTTTGCGATGTCAACTAGGAAGAACTATAGAGGGTTTTTCCTTTGGTCTAAGTATTAAATGTCTAGGATCTCCCTAGTGTTTAGGTATTAAATGGTCGAAATCTGCCTATTTCCTATCAAAAAGGTCATAAGTGCCTCAAGTACTTTCTCTTGCATCATTAGGACATAATTGACGGAGATGGTTCGTTGGACCTAATATATTCCAAGGGTGTATTGCATCCATGTTATAGTTATGAAGTTAGATTGGGAAGGTCCATTGGCATATGGTTAGAGATACGTTATGAAGCTAGGTTTGAAAACCCATTGGCTTATAGTTAGAGGTATGCTAGGAAAGGAGTAATTAGAAAGTACGTAAGACATAATACTCATCTAAATGATACTATTAGAATACTATTATGGTAAGACTTGAGATTTTCATTCACCAGACATTTCTCATCAGACTCCCTCCTGATTATAACCCATAGGTTAAGAGGAACAGTACAGATGATGAAGCGTGTTACCATAACTTATGGTAGCGTTTTGGAGAACGCTGCTATACGACATGCAACTAAAAGTCTAAAACTTTTTGTTGCGTTGTAGTAAATGCTACCAAAAGTCACTTTTAAATGCAACTATAGGTATTTTCTGTAGGATTTAAAAAACGCTACCAAAAGTCACTTTTAAATGCAGCTATAGGTTTTTTCTGTAGGGTTAAAAAAACGCTACCATAAGTCTTCATTTTTTGGTTGCATTTTTTGTTTATATGCTTTTTTTTATTTTCAGTAGCATTTTTGAAATGCAACTGTATAATTTTTATATTAGTTTACATTTGTTTCTGTAGCATTTCTGAAATGCTACTAAAAGTTATTGGTTGTTTGGTAGCATATTTTAAATGCTACTATTTAGGGTTGATGGTTTATACCATTTCCAACAATCGCTTATATATTATTCATATTAAAACGAACGATCGATCGCATAATTTTCATATATTCAAACAAACAATTAAATCACATAATTAGCATATACAAACAATCAATCATATGATCATCATATTCAAATAATTGCAAAAACATGCTAATCTCATAATCAAATATAATATCCATAATCAATTCGATAGTAGTTTTTCAACAAAATAAGTCACATACTACAAGCATTCACAGACAAGTTTCCACAAATGGTACTAACAAAATATGACAACATATATAACAATTAAATTCATGTTCGTTGCTTGATTACCAATAGTTCTTTGTTGTCGACGGTCTTCGCTTCGAAATAGCTAATTACCTGCGAATGAGTTTAACAATCAACAATATATATATATGTATGTATATATATATATGTATATATATGTATATATATATATATATATATATATATATATGTATATATGTATATATATGTATATATATATGTATATATGTATATATGAAAATCATGTAATCTATAACTCGATATTCTATATTAACACATATTAACAAAAATTGTTCTATTTTTATATGCATCCGATATAGTTCCCCAACGAATACACAATTTTCAATTTACACAGATATTCAGATCAAAACTGGGTTAGAAGTCTGACTGGATTTCATTCTATGTGCAGATTGTGTATTCAGTACTATGGGTAGATTGTGTATTCAGTACTATGGTCAAGTTAAATCTTATAAAATATGGAAAAGTATCTGGAACGTCCGTAATCCATCGATGATGCATCCATCCACTAATTGAAATGTACAATTTTCTTTACCCTTGTCGTTTTCTATCAAGTGGGTTCTCTAAAACAAAAATATTCCCTAAATTCACATTGTCGTAACTGTATTAGGCAACAACTGTAGTGTCAGTTACTTCCATTTATTTGTATTAGCCCTTTTGTATAACTATATTTGTGTAATACATGTGCAATGACATAACGATTAATCTGAGTAGACAGTTTTAGGAAAAATGGTTTATTTAAGTTTTAGTTTCAAGTGTATCAATTGTTGTGGCTCTGCAGATAAACACGTTTACCATAGAGGATATGTACTGAAATGTTGTGGCTTTGTAGATAAAAACTTAAATGTTGTGATACAGATTTTTTTTTAATACCCGAATAAACAGAACTAAAACTTAATGTTGAGATATGATGTACTGAAAAATAATACTTACTGGAACTTGATTCTCCAATGACATATGCTGTTGGCCAAGCTATCGTAGTACCAAAGGCATCTTCCATGTACGTACACTCAGATGTAGGTCGCCATAGCAATGCGCCATTAACTCTCACAAAGTTTACCCAAACTTTTACCACATCATTTCCCAGCGGAACACAATGAACCATCGTTGTTGGATTAGTTGAAGCGGTAGTTCCTTCAGCCACTACTTGTCCCGTGTCACCCACATCAATCAGCTTACAGCTACTATTTGATACCAGATTTTCACCGTGTTGGATAAGCAAATAAATAAATAATCATCTAATATGTCGTAATCATCAAATAAATAAGCATGTGTAGTGCAGTTCAATAACGATGGATATATTTATCAATTTAATTATATTTTAATCATGTGTAGTGCAGTTGGTTGAGAAGGTTGGCTCCCACCGATGCAAGATGGAGAGTTTGATCCTCACTTACGGCACTAATCATGTGAGCTAATATGAGATTAGTTGTAATTATTATCCCTGATTCTAACCCTGACCATTTTATAGCTTTTGGTCCTACCTATTGACAAGCTTGTCTTTTTCTTTTTTAGTCAAACAAGCAATGGCAAGTAGTATTTAAACAAAGTCATGTTAATTTGCAATCACAATTGATCAGGCTATGTATCATTTATAACAATGAGGTTATGGTTGCACATTATTTAGAAGAACTATGACCGGGCCACAGTTCATGGAACACATTAAAGTATTATTAACTACAGGCAACTAATTTCTCAGTACTCTGTATGGAACCATGATACTGAAAAAAATAGAAATTTATTAAATTTCTTACAGGATTTTATTATTATCGGTATACTCAACCACTTATGCAAAATCACCTCCATCAATGGTTTCTTCCCTTAGTTTCTGTAAAATATAAATTACATAAAGTTAAGTACAGATAGTCTACTTGAAATTTGAAGGCAGAAGTAAGGTATGTTACATTAGAGATGAAGTTTCTAAATCTTTGTTGAAGTTACATAAAGATAATACCCAGGTCCTCTTTCATTCCTTTTATTATATATAATATTAATAAAATAATAATAATAAAATACACTCAACACTATGAAGTAGATTTAAACAATAAAAAGTTAATCAATTGGAAAATATATTATTGTGAAAAAGGAATAAACCAAACAAGTACACTTGTTACAAAAAGATGCTTCTAAGGAAATAAAATCATACCAAGTGGACTGATTTCATCTAATCCCTCTGAATGCACTATCAACGCTCTTTTCATCCCGAATCACTGCATTGCTTTTGCCATCTTCTCTACCTATATTTCCAATTATGATTAGTAACATGGTAAAATACTCTTGCTTATTGCCATAAGGTTATCAGTTACGTATGAACTTTGCTAGTTGGAAAATACAGGATATTCTACAACTACGGTGTAAACCTATTATGATTTCAAAGCAATATGAAGTTGGGTAATAAACATTTTGACTGATTCTCAATAAAAACAGGTTAGTATTTGATACCATCAAAGTTGTATCCTTGACCAATTTCTCAACCTACAAATATACTCAAAATTAGTAAATAAGAGTAAAGCACGTGTAAGGAAGAGACTCGTTATCGGTAATTAGAAAATTACTTAACAATAAGTTGACTACTATCAGGTTCAAGCAATAAGAATATACCTTTTGTACAGTAGCTTCATTAAGTAGTGGACCTTGTAAAATGAAACCATAAAATCCCATAATTAAGCAAATAGAATTCATAAACAAGTTCCATCATTGAAGAAGGTTGTATAATATTTACCTGAACTGTGCCGTCAGTAAGACTATTGCCAACTTTCAAACTTTCAACAGCTTTTGCAAAGGCATTCGCAAATTTTTTTCATAGACGCCTAGCAGTAAATAGGCAAGAAGTTACTTTATTTCAATACATAAGTATCATATTAGAACTAGGTTATTATGTATACTGAGCTGCGTATAACATTTCAAATACATGGCAAAGTTAATGAAAGCACGCAGAAGAGAATTCATAAACTTGAAATAGATTAGAACAGTGTTATCCTGGTAGCATTAATATAGTACTAAGGAAATGTAACTACATGCACTTGTATGTATTAGCAACAACTTCCATTTTTTTAAATCCATATGTAATTTCTTTCTTGCATTATGAAAATAGTAATAAATAAAACAAAGAGTAATATTATTCTTTTAGATAGTTCTTCACTTTTATTGAATTGGCTCAGGAAACTAGGACATAAATAGAAAATTCAAAGCTCTTTCTCAATCACATTGTTTCCCTTTACATTGTAATGTTACGGTTTTGGAATTAACAGAAAGTTAGTAAATAAAAATTTAATACATGTTAAAAAAAGGAAAAGAGGAGGAGATGAAAGCGAATAGGAAACTGGAGGGTAGAAGAGGTGATGGGCTATGCCATTAGCGGCCCAGCCACCGTTGTGGTGGTAGCATCCTCTGTTGCCATAAGGCAGCAGATTAGACTGCTGCTGTAAAAAGCAGCAGTAGCACACTACTGTCGATAGGAGCCAGGCCTTCGGCCTGGCCACCCATCTGGTTTCCTCCGTCCAGGGGCTGGTGCATAGCCAGATCGGGCTGGTCAATCAAGACAAGGATTGTATATATGAGAGGGGAGAAGATCAAAGAAGAATTTGGTTAGGCTTTTCTTTTTTGGGCGGAGTTTAACAAAAAATATTAGGTGATGAGATAAGAAAGCAGAGGATATGAAAAGACGAAAAAAAGGATATGAACGACCTAGAAAAAATTTCAACAAATTTTTTCTAAATTCTTAGTGGGATCGTTAGCCAGCATTTCATTATTTACTTTTACTTTAAAAAAATGACTAATTGTTGCATTTAATATCCAAACGCTGGTAAAATATGCTACCAATAAAAGATTTTCCTATAGCGAACATAACAGACTTAACAGAGCGTGTGTTAGATAATCTGAGGGAGATCAAAGTAAATCAAAGAAAGGATCAAAATTACGACAAGAAATATAAGTGCATACCATGAAGACGAGATTCAACACTTCCATTCCAAACAAGTTCATAAGCCAAGCAATGCCTATCTTTTTCAATGCAAACACCAATCAACTTTACAAGATTCTAATGATGCAATCTGCTTAGGATTTCTACTTCTGATATAAACTCAGGCTCTCTATCTCTATCTTGATCTACACTTTTAAGCAATTTCACAGCAACATCACTTCCATCTTCCAACATACCATGAAAAACAAAACCTTTCCTTTAAGAGTAGCTTCTTTAATTTTCTTTACTGGAGCCTTATTCTCCTAACAGATACGACGAAGGGAAACATAATTATCCCACTGAAAGAAAACAATTTTTAATTTTTTAATTAAAACAGCAAAAAACAACCAATTCAGTAATGTGCACCTTGTGTTGGCTACTCTCGCTACTTTCAGAATTTGTAGTGCTAATTTCCCTACATCTGCAAAAAAATAAAACGTGTACACATTTTGGATTGAGAATTGAAAAGTTTGTAACATTACAATGCTGCACAACTTGAAACATACCTTGTGGTACACGCATTTTCTTTATCCTTATCAAATTCAGCAGAATTATCCAATTTTGAGATTTGTGGAACAACTTCATTTACTTTCAGAAACTAATCTGAAATATCCGACTGATTGGTCACCTTTGAAATTGTTGGCACAATATCATCTACAATTTCATGCTCTACTCCCACTTTACTTATTGCCTCCACTTGAATTAAAACAGTTTCTGCCTTCTTTTTCACACTCATGCTTTTTTTGTTTTTCTTCATAGAATCAATGCTGAGCTTCTTCATACCATCACAAATACCATCATATTTATGTGTACTATTACTTATAAGCAAGTCCTTAGCTGCATCATTATGCTTCAAGACTCCATCTTTCCATCAAAAATCTTTGCACTTCTAGAGTGCTTTACTCCCACTTTGCTTATTGCTTTACAAGCACCTCCTTGAGTTGAAACAGCTTCAATTTTCTTTTTCATAGCCATACTAGTTTTGTTTCACTTAGTACAATCAAAAATGAGCTTCTTCATACCATCACAACTATTTCCATGTTTAGTTATACTGCTGCTTCTACGCGATGCCTTAGTTGCATGATTATGATTCAATGACTTCCCATTTCCAATCTATGCACTTTCAGGTGGCACATATTTAGTTGGTAGCCCTTTTGACCTTGGAGTTATCGACGCCTTCTTTTCACTTATCGGAGATTTTATCACATATTTAGTTGGTAGCCCTTTTGACCTTGGAGTCATTGACGCCTTCTTTTCACTTATCAAAGATTTTATCTTTTCTTCTCTAGTACTTGGAGTTGATTTCAGACTAGATACTGGATGAGTTTTAAGCCTGGAATTTGAATAATTTGGTATAGAACTGATAGAATTTGTTTCAGCTGTTCCGACCTTGACTGATTTTGCAGGTGCTGAATGTGGGCATTTCCAAATTGATCTGAATGTGATTTGATAGTTAAGTTAAAAAATATAACTAGTAGAAATTGCAGTAAATTCAAGGAGGAAATAGAATTTTATGTTACCCCGGTAATCGATGATGTTTGTTTAAGGACCTCTGAAGCTTCACATTTGGACTTCTTGCAGCCATGACCTGAGGAAAAATATTTTTAGTATAGTACCAACGTTAATTTATCTTAAATGTGAAATTCATGAAAAATTATAAGGATTAATATGAACCCGAAGCGTGAAATCCCTGTGAAGAGCTTTAGGATCGAGTTCAAATTCCTCATGCTGCCGATCACAACCTGAAATTATACACAGAAAGTTTTCTTAATTCATTTAGAATTCAAACTCCAGAGATATTTAAAGTAAAGTTAAACTTTCAAAAAATAATAACTATTCAAAGAGAACATAAAACAGTTACAGGGATAAAGTTACCAAATCGAAGGCAAAACCATGATCTATCATCGATCGGAAAGCTATCGGGAGCACTCAAATCCAAAAAATTTGGCACGTCGAAATGTTCATAAAATTCATTATCATCTTCCTCAATTATAGGAAGATCTTCGTTTAGATTAGAGAAAGTAATATCCACAACAAATGTGAAGTATAATTGTAAAGAAAATAGAAGGACGTTTGTTGGAATAAAATAGAATGGAAAGGAAATGAAGAGACCTGTGTTGAGTGGAAGGGGGAGGCGTTTGAGGTTAAGTGGAATTTATCCTAGTTTGAAGCTGCTTAGAAGGTATTTCAACTCTCTTCATCAACAGCTTCAACCCATCCGCTGTTACAGAACCTAAGTTGCGACACCAACCCAATCACCAACAAACCACCAAACTACACTAGAATTCAAATAGCTAAACCGCCCAACATCCTCATTTAAATTTCATGTTGCTACGTACACCTGTTGGGGATTTTGCGGTTCGAGACGAATTTGATGGCGATTTGCAAAGAAAACAATGTTGTACTTCCAACTTCAAGGATCTATGGAATAGATTCTTTCAGACAATAGTTCAACCCACCAGGTACAAACGAGTTATCGAACTATCGACTTTCAAGATTCAATGAAGACCTATAACAGCGTAATCGAATTCAAAGTTTGTACGACTTTGATCCGACCAAGAACACTTTAGAAACTGTATCTGATGATGCAATTTATAGAGAACATGGTGAAGAGGAAGAAGAGAGCAATTCTGCAATGGTTTCTGATTTCGCAACACCTTGGAGGTGTCACAAAACAGAGCAATGGAGGCACGGCGTTTTGTAACACTTTCTAGCGTTGCAGAATCGCTCTGGGAAGAAGACGATTTTTCACTAATTTGCAACTGTTTTAGGGCGTCTCTATTTATATACGTGAGGGGATGTCCATCTGCGAAGTGTTGCGACCGTTCGCAACGGTCGCGACTATTCATTTTGTAACGGTTCACAACCGTTACAAACGGTCGCGTCCATTCATTTTGCGGTTCTGGGTCCTTAACGGGCCGAAATCTGGCCTATTACCGTTCATATATGATCCAAAAATATTTTCGGATCCGAACCCGAAACCCGTACCGGTTCTGTCGGACGGACGGCGGCGGCGCGCGTGTGGTGTTGCATGACTTCTTTCCTCACAACAAAGCAAACATGTGGGAGCCCCAAGGCCCCAACGTCCACTTGAGAAATCTTTATTTATATAAATATCTTGTATAAGTTTCTATGATGTGGGACTAATTCTCTTCTACCTCTTTACTTCTTCTCTTCTAAAAACAAAACCTAAACCCAAAGCTTCTTTGAAAATTTACAACAATCTCCCCCAATTTTCAAAATAAGAAAATAAATAAATAGGATGGCTGCATCACTAGAGTGACTCCTACATACCCAAGTGGGATCAAGACTATGTAGTTATAAAATCAAGTTTTGCATGATCGTGAAAACCAACACCTAAATAAAATGTATCTTTTGGATTTGAACATCTACGTAGTGTAAACCATTCAAAGCCTTATCGAGATTCTATGGTGAACGAATCTTGAACCAAGTATCCCTAATGATAAAACCGGAACAATCACACATGTTGATTTCCTTAGATAAAGTGTTCTGTATTGCTCAGCACGTTAATGGCCATGTGCTTAAATCCTGGTTCATGAGTCTACTTAGAAAGCGGTCTTACTTTCCTAGGAAACGGCCTGATTTCCATACTCATATAGGTAAGTCTCTTAAGGTGTTTCTGCGATACACCTTTTAAGGTTTCTAGACTTATTAAGGATATATATATCCATCATTTGTTCTTGCAGAATCCAACACTAAATATTATGGTAATATCTATTTAGTGTTCCATAACCATTCTCTTAACTTGTTGGTACCCATTGAACTTTGTCTATCTTTTTCAAGACATAAGTTGGGCTTCTGTTAAGGATGATCAAACTTCATTCACAGACCTTAGTCACATTTCTTGCGACTTTATAGAAACCATTGCCTTTGGAAGACCTTTTGTAAGTGGGGCAGCCAAGTTTTTCTTCGTTTCTACGCAGTCAACAGTTATAACTCCTCTTTTGAGTAACTGTCTCACCATTTGATGTCTTAGACTCACATATCTAGACTTTCCATTATATGTCTTATTAGACACATTGTATATCGTTGCTTGATTGTCATAGTTAATCATGACTGCTGGAGATGGCTTCTTCCACAAAGGGATTTCCATCAATAAATTCCTAAGCCATTCCGCTTCTTTACATGCATCTGCTAATGCAATCAATTCTGACAACATTGTTGAGTCAGAAATACAGGTCTGCTTCTTGAAAGCCCAAGACACAGCAGCTCCTCCTAATGTAAAGATCCATCCAGTCGTAGACTTGGATTTCGATTCTACATTGTTCCAGGTTGCATCACTATATCCTTCTATTACAGCAGGATATCCTTTATAAGATAAACCATATTTAATGGTTCCTTTCAAATAAGCTAAAACTCTGGAAATGGCTTTCCAATGTTCGAAACCTGGATTACTCGTAAATCGACACAATATACTTATAGCATGTGCAATGTCTGGTCTAGTGCAATGCATAACATACATAAGACTCCCAATAACACTGGAATACTCTAGTTGAGAGATAGTACGTCCAGTGTTCTTTTCTAATTTAATACTAGAATCTAACGGAGTTGGTGCTGGTTTGTCATCATAATGACCATACTTTTGTAGGAATTTCTCTATGTAATGAGATTGAGTTAGTAATAACTCCCCCTCTTTCCTAACAATTTTAATTCCCAAAATTACATCAGCCTCTCCTAGATCTTTCATATCAAATTTAGAGGACAGAAACTTTTTAGTTTCATTCACACAGGATATATTGGAACCAAATATTAGCATGTCATCAACGTATAAACATATTATAACAATACCGTTGTTATCCGATTTGCTATAAATACATTTATCAGCATCATTTATAATGAATCCATATGACAGTGCAACTTTTTCAAATTTCTCATGCCATTGCATGGGAGCTTGCTTCAGGCTATAAAGAGATTTCACTAATTTGCAAACTTTCTTTTCTTGGCCTGGGGTTTTGAAACCTTCAGGTTGTTCCATATATATCTCTTCTTCTAAATCTCCATTTAGAAAAGCAGTCTTTACATCCATTTGATGTATGACTAATTTATGAATTGATGCAAGTGCAATTAAACAGCGTATAGAAGATATGCGAGCAACTGGAGCATACGTATCAAAATAATCTACTCCATGTCTTTGCTTATATCCCTTAGCAACTAATCTGGCTTTAAACTTATCAATGGATCCATTTGTATTCAACTTTTTCTTGAATATCCATTTACATCCTATAGGTTTAGCACCAGGAGGTAAATCAGTTAAAACCCAAGTTTGATTTAACATTATGGAATTCATTTCATCATTGATAGCTTCTTTCCAGAAATTAGAATCTCTGGAACTCATAGCTTCAGAATAAGTTTTGGGATCATCATCGACGTTCATTACATATTTAGTCACATTAAGGACTTCGTCCTTACTGCCTTCTACAAGATATGTAATGAAGTCAGGACAATAGTCCTTCTCTATTCTTGCTCTTTTACTTCTCCGTTGTTCAGTACTATTATCTGGTACTGACACTTCCTTGCTGTTTTGAGCAGGAACATAATCATCGTCATTGATAACATTAGTCAGACTAGGTTCTAGACTAGATGATCTCAATGGGATCTCAACAGTTTGATTTTCAAAAAATTCTACATCTACAGATTCTATAACTTCTAGGGTGTCAAGAATAAGAAATCTATAAGTTATACTATTAAATGAATAACCTATGAAAACACATTTAAATGCTCTATTTCCTAACTTTGTTCGTTTAGGGTCTGGTTTTCTAGCATATGCTAAGCAACCCCAAACTTTAAGTCTAGTTAGGTTAGGTTTTCTATTAAACCATAATTCATAAGGAGAAATATTATTCTTTTTAAGTGGTACTCGATTTAAAATATAACATGCAGATAACATAGCATCACCCCATAGGTTATAAGGTAAATTAGAACTTATGAACATGGCATTAACCATTTCTACTAAAGTTCTATTTTTCCTTTCAGCAACACCATTTTGTTGTGGTGTATATGGAGCAGTACATTGGTGAACTATACCTTGTTGTTTACAAAATAAGGTGAATTCATTTGAGAAATATTCACCACCACGATCTGAATGTAATATTTTAATTTTAACTCCTAATTGTGTTTCGACCTCTGCTTTGTAAATTTTGAATTTATCAAAAGCCTCATCTTTAGTTTCCATTAGATATACATATGCATATCTAGCATAATCATCAATGAATGTTATATAGTATTGGTTACCATCATAGGTGATATGACTTTTTAAGTCACCCACATCACTATATACCAAATCAAGCAAACCAGTTTTCCTTTCTACGGTTTTAAAGGATTTTCGGTGTATTTTTTCTTGAACACATATTTCACATTTAGAGATGGTATCGAAATCACAATCAGAAATTAATCCTAATTTATTCATATTCTTAATGGATTTATAATTCACATGTCTTAATCTACCATGCCATAAATTAATAGAATCAACAATATAAACAGAAGATTTCTTTATTAGATTCAACTTAATCATGCCGTTACAAGAGTATCCCTGTCCAATGAATTTACCATTCTTAGACAACACTAGCTTAGCAGACTCATACACCATCTTGAATCCTTCTTTGTTAAGAAGGTATCCAGAGACCAAATTCTTACACATATCAGGTACATAAAATACATTGGCTAATGTAAGAACTTTTCCAGAGGTGAGAGGAAGTTCTATAGTGCCTTTTCCCAAAACTTTACTTGGAACCTTATTTGCTCCAGTAACTTCGTCGGCTTCTCCTTTATTTTCTTCGTAGCTCTTGAAAAGATTACGGTCTTTGCGAATGTGAATGGTTGCTCCAGTATCGAACCACCAATCATTATTATTGCCACTAACGGAGTTCGCCTCTTGCACTACAGCCACAAGCGAGTCTTCGACCACATTCACTTTTTGTTGTTTCTTCCGCAGACGGCAGTCTCGGGCATAGTGGCCAGGCTTGTTACAAAAATAACAAGCACCTTTCTTTTTGTTGTTGGTTTTGGAATGATTTTTCTTCTTAAACTGTGTCTCATTCTTTGGCTTTAATTTATCAGTAATTTCAACATTATTTGCCTTAGAATGAGACTCAGTTTGCGGATTATCATCTAGATCGCGTTACGAGAGTCTTCTTCAATACGAAGATGATGCAGCGAATCGTCTAAACTATAATTTGTTTCCTCATGTTTCATCTTTTTCTTATAATCATTCCAACTATGCGGAAGTCTAGAAATTATAACTCCAACAACAAAAGATTCAGGGAGATCAATTCTAGCATCTTTAAGTTGATTCACCAACAGTAAAATTTCGCTTACTTGTCCAATTATGGATTTATTGGTGACCATTTTGAAATCCATAAAATTAGAAATAAGAAACTTTTTATTACTTGCCTCGGAAATGCGGTACTTATTCTCCAGAGCAGTCCAGAGTGTCTTCGCTGTTTCCAACGTCCTATGAACATTGTAGACTGGGGTAGATAGCGCACTCAGAATATGGCCTCTGCATAGGAAATCATCCTCTTTGCGTTTTGCACGTTTAGCCTTTAGATCATCATCATCTTTATCAGTTTCCTCTGGGATTTCTTCCAAGTCATTTTCCAAAATGTAGAACAACTTGACGGTGACCAGGAAAAATTTCATTGTCTCTTGCCAACGAGTGAAATTGTCGCCATCAAAACGCTCCAATCGAGTTAGATGCTAATTCATAACTTGCAGAGCACTCAAACCTTCCATGGTTGAAAGATATTGTCTGAAAATTGTTGGGGATTTTGCGGTTCGAGACGAATTTGATGGCGATTTGCAAAGAAAACAATGTTGTACTTCCGACTTCAAGGATCTATGGAGTAGATTCTTTAAGACAATAGTTCAACCCACCAGATACAAACGGGTTATCGAACTATCGACTTTCAGGATTCAATGAAGCCCTATAACAGCGTAATCGAATTCAAAGTTTGTACGACTTTGATCCGACCAAGAACACTTTAGAAATTGTATTTGATGATGCAATTTATAGAGAACATGGTGAAGAGGAAGAAGAGAGCAATTCTGTAATGGTTTCTGATTTCGCAACACCTTGGAGGCGTCACAAAACAGAGCAATGGAGGCACAGCGTTTTGCAACACTTTCTAGCGTTGCAGAATCGCTCTGGGAAGAAGAAGATTTTTCACTAATTTGCAACTGTTTCAGGGCATCGCTATATATATACGTGAGGAGATGTCCATTCGCGAAGTGTTGCGACCGTTAGCAACGGTCGCGACTATTCGTTTTGTAATGGTTCACAATCGTTACAAACGGTCGCGTCCATTCATTTTGCGGTTCTGGGTCCTTAACGGGCCGAAATCTGGCCTGTTACAGTTCATATATGATCCAAAAATATTTTCGGATCCGAACCCGAAACCCGGCCAGGTTCAGTTCGGTCGGACGGATGGCGGCGGCACGCGTGTGGTGTTGCATGACTTCTCTCCTCACAACAAAGCAAACATGTGGGAGCCCCAAGGCCCTAACATCCACTTGAGAAATCTTTATTTATACAAATATCTTGTATAAGTTTCTACGATGTGGGACTAATTATCTTCTACCTCTTTACTTCTTCTCTTCTGAAAACAAAACCCAAACCCCACTACAAGAAAACAGCTTCTTTGTTTAGCTATTTACTATGTTTATGGTTTATTTCAATGTGCCTAGATTGTAGATTTGTTAATGTTTTGTTTTGAAACATTATGGATATTTGGAATAATATATTTATAAGATTTGGAAATTGTGAAATGTGTATTTACTTTATTATTATATTTTATCCCTTCCATTGTGAGATTATGAAAGCATAGATAGATAGAATTGTATATTGAATTGATAGACTTTACCAACCAACAGCGAGATCTGGAATGGACCTAACGTTCAATGGGCTTTTATTGGATCAAAAATTAGGCCCGTTTCGAAGAGAGTTACTACATTCTCTTACTAAATTAGGCCCTAACACCAGTTTATCTCTTGTGTCCAACCAACGAACATGTGACTTACAAGGTCTACCATACAGCGCCTCAAATGTTGCCATCTCAATACTCGATTGGTAACCATTATTCTAGGAAAACTCTACTAGATGCAAATGATCTTCCTAAGAACCTTCGAAATTCAATAGCATGCTCTCAACAAATCCTCGAGTATATGGTTCACTATCTCTATTTAACCATTAGCTTGTGGGTGGTAAGTCGTGCCTAAATTAAAATCTATACCCAATGCACCCTGCTACTTGGTATCCTATGTAGTCTCACCATATTCTTCATATATAGCTTTTCTAAGCAAGCTACTATCCTCGTCAACTTTGCTAGAATAAAATGGGCACCTTAGTCAGTCAATCGACTTCTACCAAACTGCTATCATTTGCCATCCTCGACCTAGGTAATCCATTCACAAATGGACATATAATCCCACTTCCAAGTCGGCACTTCCAAAGTTGAAGTAAATTGCTAGGCTTTTGATCCTCAGCTTTCAATTGCTAATAAGTGAAGCATTACTTCATGCATTCTCCAATATCTGTCTTCATCCACTCCTAAAAGGAAACTCTCTTCATATCATCATACACCTTCATGCTTCCGGGATGAATAGTAAACTTCGATCGATGATTCTCTTCCAACACTTAATTCCGAAGATCTCCTATATCCAAACATACGATCTTCTTTTCTTTCTAAGCTATCCCTTCGAGTCCATCTCAAATCCTTTCAGATCCTCAACATCTACCCCCATCTCTAATCACCTAATTCTTTCTACAATTAGTGGATCCGCACTTTTCCTTGTAGCAATTCTATCCACAAGGGCTAGACATACCTGCGAACTCGTTAGCATATCTAGATCTCTACTCGATCCAGTATTCTACCTAAAATGCACTCTGCAAGAGGCTAACATCCCTAACGTCTTTCATTCTTTAATCAAGGCTAAAACTCCATGATAATGCTTCATACTCAAAGTAGGCAACCTTGTTTCCATTTCCTTGCGTATATTCTACCTCGAAATCATATGCCGCTAAGAACTCTAATCATCTCTATTGTATCATATTCAACTCTTTCTAAGCGAATAAATATATAAGGGACTTATGTTCATATACAACTCGAACCTTTCTTCCAATAATTATTTTCTCCAGATCTTCAATGCGAACATCACCGATGGTAATTCCAACAGGTAAGTTGAATACCTGGCCTCATCTGGCCTTAACTACTTTGATGCATAAGTTGTACTTGCCGTCTTTGCATCAGCACTACCCCTAAACATGTTACACAAGCGTTACTATACAATACCAGATCTTGGTTCCATTCAATCATAATCAACAATGGTGCATTTTTCAGTAACTTTTCAACACCTAGAATGATCCTTTACACCTATCAGTCAACATAAACTTCTTGTTCATCCTAGTCAACTTAGTCAAGAGTGCTGCTACATGCAAGAATTACTTAATTAATCTGCAGTAATAGCTAGCTGAACCTAAGAAACTCCTTATCTCAATGAACATCTCTAGCTTTTTCCACCCATTAATTTCTTGCTTTGATGGGTCCATACCAATCCATTTTTTGAAACAGCATGCCCAAGAAACTTTACCTCCGGTTCCTAAAAAAGGCACTTTGAAAACTTCTTTTTAACTTGTGTTGTATCAATGTCTTCACACCAATCTCAATTGGAATTCATGGTCTCTTTTATCCTTACAGTATTACATTATTCATTGATGAAGACAAATACAAATCTACCCAACTGACGTGAAAGGTTTGTTTCGTAAAAATGAGCGAAGAATGCAAGAGTGATGGTTAGTTCAAATGACATCACTAACCACTCATTAAACGTACCTTGTTTGAAATGAAGTCAATGGGATACTATCTTCTGCTACTCCCAACTGATGAAAACCCATTGCCAAGTCTAGTTGTGAGAACACTCGAGCTCTACTCAATTGATCAAACAAGTCGTCTAACCTGGGAGAAGGATAACAATTCCTCACTATCAATTCATTCAGCTTTCGATAATCAATGCACATCCGTAAAGATCCATTTGACTTCTTTACGAATACCATGGGAGCTCCCAATGATGAACTACTCAACCTAATAAAACTTTTATTCTTAAGTTCCACTAGTCGCTTCTTTAATTCCTTCATCTTTTTTAGCGACAGTCTGCTAGGAGGTCTACTAATAGACTGTGCCCCTGGCACCATGTCTATTTGGATTTGATTGCATTTCTTGGAAGTAATCCCGTTACAGGTTCGAAATTTTTTACAAATTATCGGACTACATGTACTTTACTGATCTCATCTTATTTATCTTCCATAGCACATATCACCAAGTCAGACTTCTCCTTCATTACGTCCAATTCTATCATAATTCTTCCTTGTCCCCTTGGATTTCATACAGCGATAATCCTAACTAAATAATAAATCCTATCATCATCATGCACTAACCAGTCTACACCCAAAATCACTATGTACCCTACAAATTCAAATATATGTGTCACAAATAATTAGATGTCAACACAAGTCAACCTTAATGTTGGTGCATCTTAATCCAACGGTGGCATACCCACGGATAGACCACATGCAAAGATGTAATCATATAAATAATACCTAATTCTAAACTATCAACCAAATCTCTCGAAATGAAAGTGTGAGTAGCACAGTATCAAATAGAATTCTAAATGATATACTACAAAAATCATACCTGCAAGCACACCCTTTCCATTCTCCTTCACAATCGATCCAGACAAAGGTCCTTCCACATAAACCTTTACCTATTTAGCTTCTGGGCAATCCTTCTTCTTATAGTCGGCCTATTAAGAATAAAACACTTGGCCTTATCCTTATTCTCTAGCTGGGTACAGTTAGTGGAGTAATGCCCCTTTTAGCCGCAATCAAAGCAAGTGATATCAAAGATATTTGACTTCTAAGTTCTTCTTCCTAAAGTCTTTCCTCCCTTTCGATTCTTTCTGCCCTTATGACATTGATTGAATCTTTTCTTCTATCTGTCCTTAGGTCCAACGTCAACTTTCTTCTTTTCTTGAAACAAAAGATCAACCTCCTCATCATCATTGCCATCGTATAAAATGGAGCCAACAGACGAGTCATCATCTTGTGATTTAGCCCCTTTATTGGGCCTTCGATGAACTTCTCATTCTTCTTCAGTGACGTACTGATGTGCTCCATTCATACTTCAACAAAGCATTAAAGTGTTGAATTTATTCTGCTAAAGTAATCTCTCCTTACTTCAAGTCTAAGAACTCCCTATACAAAACACTCTTCTTAAATTTGAGGATAAATTAAGCCACCGAACCGCTCCTTAAAATGCTCCTAGGTCATCTCCTCCTCTAGGATTTCAGCAATCACTAGTTCCCACTAGGCCAATGCATCATCCTAGAGCTGGAAGGAAGCCAACTTCCTATTTTAAGCATTGCTATCTCCCAAGTCTTCGAAGATACATTCACATATTTTCAACCAATTCAGGACCTACAAGGCAGACTCCTTCCCTGTGAGCTCCTTTCCTCTACAACTCTTGAAATCATTGTTCATCTTAGAAAAGTTTTCTTCTCTTACTACCTTTCTTTTGGCTTAAAAAATTTCGTTAGCTATTGCCTCATCATCTCCATCATAAACTGGCAGAACAAGACATTCATATCCATTCCTCCTACAGCCAGGGCAGCCACTTGAGTACCAGCTTCAATACGAACTTCTAAGTTCGTCTCCCCTCTTTGGCTGTTAGTTTTCTTACTGTTATTTTTCACTAGCATTCTCTGTTGTACTTCCTTTGGTCAAACATATTTTGCATAGGTTCATTCTTGCCTTCTGCATAAGTAAGGATTTGTAAGAAACTAAAGTAAAGAGAGTGAGGTCACTCATAGAGGGGTGGATATGTTCTCATATATATATATATATATATATGTCGATTTCAATATACAAGTATGTTACATATATACATAACATATACCGTCCCTAAGGTGTTCATATTAAGGAGTTTCAACTTATCTCTATATCACTTAAGTGTTTACCCAAACCTGGCACCGATACCATGTTGTAACATCCCAACTTCGAGACTCGAAAATTAACGCTAGTGATTTGGTAGTCATCACCGTAATCATTTTCCAATGATAAAGTGAGTTTAGTATTATTTTGCACAAATAAGTAAACATAGTAGAAAAATAGCTTTTTCATTAAATCAATTTGAATTACATAATTTATCACACCATTTTAACCCAAATCATTGCCCACATAGGGATAAATATAAATTGAACATGGATCGAGTAGCGTTGTGTTTGACATTTGAAAATGCCAACATAAAACGAAGCTAGTTATTAATCCAGGTTTTACACGGCAGAATCCTAAAAATACTTTTTATTAAATAACAAGCCTTCTACTTCATCTTTGAAATCTTTATTCGTCCTTCAAAAGCCACATGCGTGATCCATAAACTCGGCCTACTCGAATGAGTAACTATGATTTTATGAGAAATAATAAAAACATGGATCAAACATAAAGCCTGGTATGAGTATATCCTTTACCCGAGTCATCCATAGTGAGACAATAACGCTAACGTAGAATGAGCATCCATATAAATAACATTACATAAAAGCAACCATTTGCATATACAATTAAGAAGAATACCCTACTCTTATTCAATTATGAACCACGTTGTACATCAATTTAGGTTAAGTATACCCTATACATATCCTCAGTCATGACATTCATCATCCATTCAATCATCACATAATCTCTTGTTTTAGACTTTGATCGTTAAGTTATCATTAACTTATTTAGTAATTACCTCCCTAGTCCTATCTATCACTAATTCTTTTTTCTCGAAGAACATTGCCTGGTGAAATGGTAACTTATTCAACCAATGGGAGCCATCTTGACTAAAGCCACCCCGACTCTCCTAACAGGTTAAATGTAAGTATTCTAAATACAATCTAGGAAGCGTCCTTACTAAGCGCCAATAGCCCCTCATAGTCCCTAAACGGCTATCATTCACATTATCGATTTTTTCATTTTATATATAATACCACCTTGATGTTTTGGCACCCTGCCATGATACCTTGCCTTAACTCCCCTTTAGAGTTTACAAAATTGTAGGATTAACCCTATCGTGCCTCCCTGCCATATACCATTGGATTTAGCCTACTAGTCAAGGCACATTACTATCCAATAACTCCATAAGCAAATAGAGCTTATAATCATAGTACAGTCCATTTCATTCACTCATTTATAATGCACCCTATATTTCCTTCGAGTAAAGCAATCCCATTCAAGTTTTCATTTAATAGCTTCTCTAAAATTGCTTCCATTTAAAAATAAGTTAACACCATTTTAACTTATAAAAATCTTTCCTTTATGTCATCCTTATGAAATAGATTAATAACACTTAGAACTATCTTCCAAAGTGCCCTAAGCATTTTTTTCATTTTACGTAGAAAATATAGCATCACATGCTTTCATGAGCTATGTTTATTCATCACAAACTAGCTATCCCATAGCTTTCGATTATTAGGTTGTTTTATAGTATATTTGGCTATCCCATAACCTTTTGTGGGTCAATATCTTCCCAAGCTATCACATATTACCTTTTTAAGTAATGTAGGTTAACTTCCCTATAACCATTATGTATTATCTTGTATATAGTCAGCACATGTTATCTTATATATAGTCATCATGTACTATCTCATTTGATGTCATCATATGTTAATCCGCCTAAGGCCATTGTATGCTAATTCATCTAATGCCACCATGCTTTTATCTCATCCATAGAGTGTGCCATCCCTTCTTAAACCATTGCATGTTATATCCCCTGAAGCCGTCATCTGTTAACTCATATGTAGCCATTCTGAATAATCTCCTTAGTAGCCGTCGTGTATTAACTTCTTTGAAGTTATCGTGTACTAATTCTTAAAGTTTCATCACATGCTAACTTATTCTTATGTCATTGCATATTGAGTTCTAATAGCCTGCATGATTTAATGTTTACTATAGATTTTTCACATGATGACTCCAGAAAGCCTTTATGAGCTAATTCTAACAAGTTTTCATGGGTTAGAGGTATCATGGTGCTCCTAACTTACAATATATATAAATATAGGCCCTCATAAGCCAAGTGGTTGTTTTGTAATTATTTGAATATTGATTAGTTTTTTTCTTCTCATTATCAACTTTTCACCGAATCCCATTTGGTGTCAAATTACTGTTAGCTAATGTTTACTTTACACTTCACTTTTTAGAAGTGAGCCAATTACTTCATCCATTTATTAATTAATTAGACTTTTCCTTAGCCAATTAATTCATATAAAATCGAAAATTAATGGAAAAAATCCTAGAAAATCACCAAAACTCAATTTTACCATATTTACCATTTTCCAAAATTTCAAGTCAAAATACTAAATTTATTATTTTTAATAATTAATTTACCCAAAATTTACTATTTTAACACTTAAAAAATTCCCAAAAATTTGAAATTTAAAATGCATTTTTAAATCATCATTATAAACATCATATTTCAATTTTGAATCATTTTAGCATAGATTTATTCATTTGTACCCTAAAACATGAATAAATTTTCTTCATTTAAATTTCCAAGCATAACTAAATAAGGTTTATTCATTTAAACATATTTAACATCACTTAAACGTTCATTTGAAAATCAAATCCAAACCCAAAAGGTTAGGATAGATTTTAGAGAAATATTTACCCACATTAGCTTATGAAAACTTGTTTAATCTTCCTTTCTCTATAAAGTTGACGGCTTTAATCTTCTAGCTTTTAAATATTCTTCTTCCTTATGAATAATGATTGGCCTTGTTTCTTGGTTTAAGGGTTTTTTTTGTAAAATTAAATGAAGTAAGGTAGAATGAAACGAGGGATTATAGCTAAAGAAAGTGGGCTAGTGCTTTTGGCTTGGGCTAGTACCTCATTCTAACCTAGTCACACTATTACATTTCCCTTAACACAAACCTTTCAATCCAAAATTTAAATTCATTTCCATTAACAAGGCCAGCCTTAGTTTCTCCAATTGACCTTGGTTCACTTTATCAAATTTATAAAGTGTCCCGTGCTTATTTAATCAAATGTCCCTTAGGCAATTTTCGCAATTAAATTATCTTATCCATTTCTTTAATAATAATTTTTTATTATTAATCCAATTTAATTTCCCTTATTATGGACCCTCCAAAATATGAGATGTTACACTAAAGCACCAAATATCTTTATTATAATAGATATATTTCATAAAAAATATTCAACATTCATAACAAAATAAAAGTATATCCAATTTCAATCAATACTAAAAATAATTATTATTTCATAAATAATATTTTGGTATATTTACAAAAATAATTTTTCGTATCTTGATGCACCCACTAGTTAGTATTATAAGGCATGTTTGCACTATTTTTTCCATTACAATAATAGCGTACAAAATACGAAGCCTTATTGAACTACTTATTATAGGCTACTTGTTTCTTTTACTATAACTAGTTTACAATTTATAATTTTTGATTAAATATTTTAAACTCATAGAAAGACTTTTATAAAAACTAAATTTCTAAATTAAAAAGACAATTGGAATAAAAATTATATTTCTCATTCAATACAAAGTATCTACTAGCATTTTATATAATTCTCGTTTCTAATATCATTTAAGGAGGCAGAGTTGATTATTTACTCTCTTCGTCCCAACTATGTCTACGTTTAATCTGATCTTGTACATTGATTTCCTTTTCTAAATTGTCAAACAATTTGTAACGACCCGACTTCCAAAACACCAGAAAGTCGCATTGCTAATAAGAAAGAAAGGGATAGAAAAGAGAAAGAAAGAGAAGAAGAAGAAACAACACATCACAATCTAAACAGCGGAACGAATAAATTATATTAATAACATAAAATATTACATAGTTTACAACCACTATCAGAGTACACAGATAATACAACAAATACTAGATAGTTATAAACACCTTTCTAGTATTTACAACATAATACAATTCAAAGACAAACAGAGATACCAAACACAGCGGAATACTATATATCTAGCGCAGAAGTCTCCTGCTCCATTGCTCCTCCATAATTCGTCAAAGCTAACTTGAATCCCTTGGCTACTCGTAAAAATTTGAGTACCCAAGAGTTTATGAAAACAAAAGATAAACTCCGGGTCAGACATGGGTCTGGTGTGAGTAATAGGTTAAAGTTGCTTAACTTTAAAAACCTTTTGAAAAGAAAGGTATCACGTAAGACTTCACATACATAAACATGGAAAAGTTTTTACATTACGCTAACCAAAACATTTGATAGGAAATCCAGTGATATTATAATAGGTCTAGGGTTTTCAAGTAAATATGAAATAGCTGAAATTGTTACATTATTAAATTCCAGCTACTAGCCACAAAAGTGGGTAATACAATCAAAACTGTTGGCACTTATTGGATTTTGGATTCCATCAATGGCAGGGCTACTAGGGTACCGCCCGTCACAGTACATGGCCTAGATCAACGTACCGAGGAGTACGCCCGCTCCCCTGCAACACAAGGCCGGACCCATTCCTTACTAAACAGTTCCGAACAAGACAACCCCGCGGTTGGTGCGCAATTCCAACCGCCCACACAGCCGAATAAAAAGGGACCTTTAGACAGGGGAAAATCTTGCTCTCCAGTGGGAGCTACCCACGAAGCCCTGCTACACCTCCCCTGTTTTAGCCATTCCCGGTTGATGAGGCTTGAGGCTACGATTACCTTTAGAGAACACATCTCTCAGAATGCTCATCGTCCACCTGACGATGTGCTGAAAGCATTCAATCCATACAAGTTCGTTCCGGGTTCGAATGAAACCGAAGGCATTATCTCGTTACACTCGTTTTGGAATCACCCTCAGAGTTAACGACGATAACCCTTACACTGTGAATCTCCATCTCGAGCCTATAAGTACTATTTCCGTCAAACTCATCACGGAATCACCCCCAGAGTTATACTGACTAATAGTCCTTACACCTCGAGTCTTCACTCTTCACATAAGATTCACGACCTATCGTTAATTTGGATCGATGTGGTTTTCGGATATCCAAATATGGAAATCCGATCCCGGTCTCGTCGAAATCCAAAGCGTGTCTTTTAGGTCCAAGTTGTTTTAGGGTTTAAAACAATTCAGTTACATTATCTATATACACACAGATAGATAATTCATAGATTCACAACAGATAATTATCATTATCATAACCATAGATAATCCACACTATCATTATCAAAGAAAATCCATATCATCATCACAATGCAACCAATGCATCCATATCAATCAACATTACTAATCTCATAGTTGAGATTCAAACCATTCAAGACATCCAATATTATCCACTTACAGGCAATGATCTATAATCATACCATCTATAATTAATTTAAATTGAATTAAATTAATTACATCATCTTTAATTAATTTAAAATGGATTAAATTAATTACTTACATCAATATAAATCTTGCTTACATCATCATTAATTAATTACAAATTAATTAATTAACTAACCTCTAATTTATCATCTTAATTAATCAACCCTAATTAATTATACTTTAATTAATTTTACAAAATTAATTACTCTAAACCTAATACAGTAATTAACCTTTAATTACTTCATTAATTAATTAACTATAATTAACTACATTTAACCTTAATCAATTACAATTAAATAATTACACTTAATCACTTATTATTGATTAATTAATCTTGATTAATCAATCCTAATTACTTCATTAATTATATTAATTAATGACCTTAATTATATTGAATTAATTACTCAATTAAATTAATTACTTCCAGCACTTAATCTCACTTAAACCATAATTATTAATCACCTTTGATTAATCTCAATCTGTAATTAACTACCCTAATTACTTCATTCAATTAATTATTCCTTAATTAATTTCTGAATTAATCCCTTGATTAATTATAAAAACTAATTTAATCCAAATTATTTTCACAATCCCAACATTATCCACTAATTACATCCAGTAATTATCTTTAATCACTTCACTGAGTAATTTACTTTATTAATTACATCAAGTAATTATTATCAAACCCAATGATTAAAATTAATTAAACTTAATTAATTAATTTAAACCAATCTTAATAAACTCCATTAATTACATTAAGTAATTAATGTCTTAATTACTTTTATTTAAGTAATTAACTTAAATAAATTTCACAATTTATCATCATTAATTAATCAATCTAATTAATTATTTAAAATTAATCATATTAATTAATTACTAAATAAACCTTAGTTAATGACCATCATTAACTATTATTAATTTTTTTTCCTTCAATCACTTCTTAATTAACTCTAATTAAAATTAATCCAAATTATTAATTATAATTTAAATAAACAAGTCATCCCTTGATTATCTTATTTATTTAATTATTTCAACATCTTAATAATTTCTAAGATAATCCATTCCTTATTAATAATTTCATTAATATTAAAGTGTACTTAGAACATTGTATTTTTAAATTTAAATTCGAATTTATTTTAAATTTAAAATTCAAATAGTATTTATTTAAGCATTAACCCATTTAAATTCCATTTATACTTCTTCCAAAATAAATGTAAATAACATTTATTACTTTTAATTAAAACTTATATAAGATAAGTCTTTAACTAATTTGCTTAATTTCATTTGAAATTTAGTTTAAAGTACATTACCATTTAAATTTCAAATTCCAGTTATCAATTCACTTAACTTCTTTTTATAAACCTTTATAAAGAATTTATTCAAAAAGAATCAAGTTCAAATATTTGTTTTGAAAACAAATTTACCTCTAGCAAACAATTTAAATTTAACTTGTTTGAAAACATTCAACTTTTAAAACTTATTCAAATATCAGATTTTAAATTCAATACATTTGAACCCATTCCTTTATTAATAATCATTTGAATTTAAAGCTTTAATTGAACTCTTGCTTTACACCTTGATTTTAAAGGTCTTTACTTAAAAATACAAATTCATTTTTTAAAAAACTTGAAGATTCAAAGATCTTAAGGAAACTGGACTTAAATTTAAATTCAAACTGCTAGTTTGAAATTAGCTTTCAGACTTAAAATGAAATTAAATTTTCAGAAAACTGCCAGGTTTTCTTCTTTCTTTTTGTTTTTTTTAAAACTGAAACCCACTTTCAAAATTTGAAACTTATAAGATTTCAAACTATTTGAAACTATAATAAATACTACAGATTTAACCTTGTTAAAATCTTATCATAACTACTTTGAAATTTATTTAAATTTTGTTTTAAATTCAAAACCTACAGACAGTTTTTCAAAAAAACTGTAATACTTCAAATTACCCGAGCCAACATAATAATGCTTCGAGTCATCAGACCAAATTCTTCAAGTAAAACATAGCAAACACTCGAGTGTTACTCGAGTTCAAAACACTGCAGTGCCCAATGTTATCGGTACTCAATAATTTGCACGGTGCGCGTGCACCGTGCCTCCAGTCACCATCACCCACCTCCGGCGACTTCCAACCATCGACAACCAATCCCACGATCAACCTCCACCCTCAAATTCTCCTTCCAAAACACAAAATCGAATTCGAGTTAAATTTTCAAAACCTGGAACCAGACAGTCAAAACTCCACCAAAACCTGTCATCGCCTCATCCAATCATTCGCGATCACCAGAAATCCTGAAACGCCGGTCACAGTCACGTCTACTACCATTCTTCCACCTCCCAAAATTCCAATGAACTCGGTCCACGGTAGAATGCAAGAAAGGTCGATCAACCTAACCTAGTTAAACTAGGGCTACAGACAAGAAATCAACATCACAATTCCCATGTTGATTTGTATCAACATTAATTATTTTTTCGATCTTCACTGATCTTCCCCCTACCTACTGGAAGAAATCCCTACCCCCATATCCCAGTGGATCACTAGATAATACTAACTTTCCCTTTTCTGTTCAACAGAGAACAGCACCCTCATTTCTAGTTTATAAATTGTGATTTAGGTGTTAAAATCATGATTTTGGTCATGTATTCATTTCATAATATTGAAACTAAAAATCTCACAGTTTGAAATTTTCATATTAATCAACATTCTCTGATATTCTAGATTTTACAGAAATACCAGATTTTATTTTAACAATATTAAGTTTTTAAAACTTAATCTACACTAATTCAAACATCCTTGGTTTGTAAATCAAGTCCTAACAAAACTAGATTAGGTGGTTAAAAAAAATTGAAATCTTAAGCCTGGAAAACAATATAAGGACAGAGCACACAATCTCAATGCACACTATACATCCATATGAATATTCATAAATATACTTATAAATGCATCCATAAAACATATTTGTTATTAGTGATAAACATGCAACATACTTATACTTTAAACCACTTAAATTATGATGTTACTCACCTTAACCTTGATGGGCAGAGCAGCAAATTTGAAAAAGAAGACTTGTGCTTTTTAAAATTGGAAAACTCCTTTTGCTCTATTTAATTTTGAAACTTTAAATCCTGTGTTTGCATTTGCTCTATATTTCACTTGCATGCAGACACTCCAGATTTTTGAAATAATGCATGTGCTACTTGAAAAAAAAGGATGCAGGCTTCAAATAAATTTGCTTTTAAACTTGAAGATGTGGAGGCTGTAACGACCCGCCGCTCTGATCGCCTCTAGTCGGTAATTAAACCAACTCGAAACGTTCAAAATGACGGATTGTTGTTCAATTTATAAATTTTAAACAGAAACAGCCACAGAATCACAGAATAATCATAATATTATTCATAAATGAATTTTTCTTACATACATATATCAGAGTTTGTACAATGCATTAAATTTTTATACAGCGGAAACAATTTATTTTATTAAGTACAAGAAAAATTTTCTAGAAAAACTTTAGTGGAGTACTTTCCCCTCTCTCTAACTTCGCTGCCTGAAAATCTTCAAGCTGTAAAAATACTCGGTCTGACCCGAGCGTTTATTGCAAAACACAAAAACACTCGAGTCAGGATTAATCTTTATTCAAGTAATTAAATTTGCAATGAACTGAAATAAAATGGTAACAGAGATGAAGAATCACATGAATCAATTTAGATCTATTATGGATTTTCACATTAACAACTTCAATTTAATTATTATTTTTTTCGAAATCTATCAATCCTGTGTGGCTGCAGTACACACGTATAATTGTACACATGTGCACTGCCTCGCCAACTCGTGTGCACCAAACAAAAGCACAATCTACAAATCATGTACAAGTCAAAGTGAGGTTGCACAAGTACAAATAATACACAGCAGCACAGTGCAATGAACAAGAAACACAAGTACAGACAGCAGTCTCAAGTGACACAGTGCAAACAGCACTGTCAAAACAGACAGCCAAGGGCAGAGACTCAGAAATGCCAAAGACACGAAGACGTAAACAACAACAAGTGCAGCTATAGTTAACAAGTGCAAGACCATGTTCAAGTGTAGACATCAATGACTGTACAACTACAATGGCAACAGCATGCAACTATAACAGATCAGATCAATGTAAGACTAACAAGATTCAACATTCAAATTTTTTTTTTTCAATTACATGTTTTAATTTTCATCTTATACAAACTGTTGCTCTGCTATATTCACTTTCAAGGAAAATTTTATTTAACTTATATAAAAATTTGAAACTTACTTTATTATCTCATAATAACAAGTTTCTTTCAAATGATTAATTCATAACAAGTCAGAGCTATGAGTGAAACAGACATGCAACCATCCATACACAAAGATATGCACAGCAGTGTATTTGACAACATATATAAAACTGCTTGTTCCAATGAATAAATCAAGCAACCATATTTTACTTGTGATTATTTTTAAAAAATAAGTTTATGCTGTCATAAACATTTTTCTCTTCAAAGTTCTAAGCTTGATATTGATTACACAAAGAACAGGTTTTCAATTGAATATCTTGGTTTGAACAAAATCACCTGATGAATCTGTTTTGATTTTTTTTTTTTTTCAGGAATCAAAGTCTACAATAGATTATATAGGGAGTAATATGATCTAGAGCCTATATGTATATATCAGAGATATATATGTTGTAATGTACCCAGGCTTACAAATGAATTACAGAGCAACTTACATCATATTCCAGATAATTACCATCCATGCAAACAAATTTCACCCAGAATTAAGACAAACATCAAAGCATAACACGAATTTAAGCTTTATTTAGGATAGTTTGCTTACAGTTGATTTTTTTATTAAACTGTAGAATGTAACAGAGGTGGGTATCAACATATACTCAGGCATGAATCAACTACAAAGGACAGGCATATGTGGACATGAAGACTGGAACAACTACAAAGGTTCAAGGCTGAGACAAAAGAAACCAAATACAAGTTCAAGTGCTCAGTGCAGACCACAAAATGCATGCTAAGTCCAGCTACTCAAGTATACAGTCAACAGAAATGACCAAGTGCACAACAAATTTAGTGAAACCCAAGTATACAATGCGCTATGCAGTGCACACTAAGTCCAGCTACTCAAATGAACACTGCATGTACAAGTTACAAAAACTCAAGTGAAGCAAGTACAGTGTGACAGTGAATGGGAAAATGTGTGAACATAGCAACCGCCACAAGTAATGCAACAGTGACCAACTTAAATGACAGCAATACACAAATGCAAAGTGGAGTGAATGTCAACATGAAATGATCAAGGGTCAAAATAGAGACAATGTCATGAGACTCAACATGTACATGTACTGATCAGTGAACCCAAAGCTAACAGAGCCAACACAAAATGACAACAGCAGAAGTGATCAAAGCAAAGCACAAGTGTGCAGCATCAAGTAGGACATACGAGCACACAGCAAAGCATGGACAAAGTTCCAAGTAAGAAATTACTAACAAGCATCATTTTCAACAGTTTAAAAACAAATTCAAATAGCATCTGTTCTTATCAATTTAAAAACAAAATTTATAGCATCTGTTTTCATCAGTTAAAAAAAACAAAATTGATAGCATCTGTTCTTATCAATTTAAATTAACATTTAAGTAGCATCTATTCTCAACAGTCTAGATTTTTAAAAAAATAAATTTTATAGCATCTGTTTTTAACAGTTTAAAAATAAATCCCAAATAGTGTCTGTTCTTAACAGTTTAAAAAAAAAACAAGGTTTAATTTCATCTGTCCTCAACTTTTTAAATCAAATTCAAAGAGCATCTGTTTTTAACAGTTTAAATTGGATTGACCGAGAGCAAAGAGCAATTGATAGCAAACAACACTCAAAACATAGCATGCAACCAAACATTCACTTCAACCAAATTTTAAAACTTGAATCTAAATTAATCGTGAGCAAAGAACTCACCTTGACTCGAATCGAAATGGAGCAACACAAATCAATCATCAAAAAAACAAGCGCGACAAATTTTGAGACGAAAGCCCTAATTTTTCGAACAAAGGAGAAGACGTACGAGGCCGCCACCATTTTTTCTTTGCTTTGATTTTTCTGTGTAAAGGAGGAAAGGGGTAGGGTTTCGTGTTTTAAGGGGAAGGAGACGTGATTTTTAGCGTGTTTGAAGGCGTAGGTTAAGGCGTGTTTACAGCTGAACAAAGTAAGGCCGTGTATACTTATTATTTTATTTTTATTTATTTTTTTCTCTTTTTTTTTCCTTTACTTTATGTTTATTTTTATATTATATTTTCTTTCTTATTTTAAATCCAATTGTTTTGTATATTTTTTTTTTGTTGTTAAAACTTCAACTAAGTGTAGTTACATTATATATATTTTTTTCAAAGATTATAAATATGTTGTTTGAATTTTTATTTTATTTTTTTACTATATGTATTTATTTATTGATTTTATATTGATTAAAATTTTATTCCTTTTTTTTATTTAAACTAAAGAAAAATGTTATTAAAACTAACCATCCTTTATTAATTTAAATAAATAATTCTTGTATCCAAATTTATTTTCTTCTAAGTCGTTAGTTCGAATTTCAATTACAAATTCAATATTCAATTTCAAAGCTAAATTCAAATTCTATTCAACTTTTCACTGGATTAAATTCTAAAATTTAATCGCCAATTTATGCTGATAATTTGAAATTCACGTCAAATCATCATTTTAAATATTTAAAATAAATTAAATATTCACAAATTAAATTGTTCAAAATTGAGGATCGTTACAATCTCCCCTACTTAAAAGAATTTCGTCCCGAAATTATAAGTTAGGAAAAACGATTGCTAAAATCTCACCGATATTTATATCCTACACAATTTTTACCAAGCTTCAAACTTGCAAATAATTATAGGATTCATTCCATTTATTTTATTTTACTAGTTTTGTTCATCAATTTCAATAATCAAGACACAAAAGTCTTTAACCAATTTTTTTTTTTTTGACTTACGAAACTCAAATTTTTGAACTTGAAATTCTTTCATGCTAAATATTTGCATATTACATCTTTTCCAAAGCTGTGTGCTTTCAAGATATTTTAAAGATCTTCTTCCTTAATTCATTAAGTTAGAATTATGTAATTCTAATTTCAAATTATTGATTTTCTATTTAAAGTTTGAAAATACTTGATAACTCGAAGTTTAACAAGTCCATCGTCGTTCTTACAGACATTGGGCATACGCTGGCCAGGCGCAAGACTAAAAATCTCCAAGTACTAAACATACTTGCTTCAACTCCCAGTGAAAATACTTTTTAAAAATTATTTTAAAAATGGATATGGAAAGCACGTTCCTCCATGGATCACAGTTTACCCGGCGGTTACGCTACTATCTCAGTAGAATCGCTTGTAACCTTAGATTTCTCATCACTCCTGAATTTCGCCATGGTTGTCGCCTTAGATCGCGGTCCACACGGCGGTTACGCTACTATCTCAGTAGAATCGCTCGTGGCCTTAGGCATCACGCCCCTCGAATTTCGCTTCGGTTTCCAGATCGCAGTTTACTCGGCGGTTGCGCCACTATCTCAGTGGAATCACTTGTAACTGTAGGCATCACGCCCCACGAATTACGCCAGCATTAATTCACATAATCCCAAACACGATGATCCATCGTGGGGGATATCATATCAGTCCCAATGGACATTCCACTAATGGAATTCTACGTAGCTACGATTTCCAATGGACACTCCACCGAGTTCCAATCACCTTCACAAATAATAAATGGAAGGTACATTTCCATATCCTCAGTTTTTTAGAAAACATATGTCATATACATATAGTACTTCATTTCACATTTCGTACATATCATACCTATGTAAACCTACACAGGATTTTCATAATAATGACTTTCCAAACTGATAGTTTTCGAATTATTATATTCACATATATAAGTTACGAAAACTTAATTCACATTCATCACAAATAGAGGATTCCAAATTTTCCATCACGTTTAAAATTTTCCTCTAAATCGATTTGAAAATTTAAGGTTATCACAAACCTAATTCACATTCATAATCCAATTTATTATCGACTTCACATTCGATTTGGATTTCACGTTACATCGTCAATTCTCAACACATAATTGATGTCTATCGATATATAACCTCTAAGCTCGTATGTCTCAGAGAAGGGTGTTAAGCTAAAAGAATAAATTCTCCGCCACCTCAGATATATATTTAATAGAGATCAAATGCTATGTCATCAATTCACAATGTTAGACATACAATCCCAATCGACTATCCAAAATTCAAAGCTCAACTTATGTTGTTTTTGATGTCAAAGTTAAACTCAATTTTAACTCAAGATTCAATCTTCTTTGGAAAATTTCCAAGTTGAACTAATTGTTCACATTTCTCAAAATAATATCTTTACAAGATATATATAATTTTCCAACTTAACCATTTGAAACTAATTTCAAATACTCATTTTTTTTCAATTTATCTTCAAAAGATAATATTTCAAACCTTTCATTTCATATTGGAAAATATTTCCATACTTATTAAATAATAAGTAATTCACAAATTCTTTTATTTTCAACACTTTGAAAATATTCGATATACTTGAATCAAAATTAAGTATATATTTCACTCTTTAAGGAAATCATTCTTTTAAACACATTTATTTGAGTTAAAACGAATGTTGCGTAAAACATCGTTACGACAACTCAAAATCACTAGTATAGGGATTCGGATTTAAAATAGATATATAAATCCCAATACTATAAACATCATTTCCTTCCGGAAACCATTTACTATAGCAATAGTGTTATAGTCCACCATTTCCTTAATTTTCTCGAAAACGCCTATTTCAACAATGAATGTTGAAATCTATGTATTCGATACTTAATGCATTTTAAAACATCTTTAAAACTATTAACTTTTTCAACTTCAACTCCAACTTAATTCATAGTTTGAATTCCTCATACATTTCACAATATTAGTTTTAAACCAATTTCAAACCTTTCAATATTAAGTTTTTCACTTAATTCAATTTTCCGCACGTTTAAATTCAAATTCATCACTGAATTTATTAAACCTATAATGGATTATCATGTTGACAACTTCAAATTTGAAAATTTAAATTCTATTTGAATTTTGCATTTACTTTCTATTTCAAAAATAATCAACTAGTTCTTTAGTAAGCCATTCATCAATTGGTTCCATTAGATTCATATCTCCACATTAATTATTTTAGGCAATAGTTTTAAACTTGAAATATAAACTTCACATCAAACTAGTTTGATTCATACAGTTAAATCAACAATTAAACTTCCTTCCATAATATCACTTCCCTAAAACATATCCGTTTTAGTCAATAATATATTCACTGTCCAAAATCGTGAATATACTTATTTAAATCAATTCAGTGTTTCTACACTTTTATTTAAAAGATTATCCACTGTCCAAAATCGTGGATAAAATACCCAACCAAATTTTACTATCACAATATTCAACTTAAAGGATAATTCGCTGTCCAAAATCACGAATATATCTCCTTTAATAACTTCTATTTTTCATTTATCAAATTCAATTGGTTTCGAATTTATAAATAATCTTTACAAATTCCATTTCTATTTATAAACTTCGATTTATAAATCTTCTTTATTAATTCAACTCAATTTATATAACTCAATTATATATCAAAAGTTCATTTATAAGTTAAATACTTATATTCCATTTATTTATTAACTCGTTCTTCACCACATTTGAAATCAATTTCTCAAAAGAATTTAAAATCAAATTCCCAAGTTATAGTTCAATAATCCACTTGATTATAACCAAATTAACATGTCCTTTTATTTCCTATTATTATTTTGTAGATATTCACAATATTTGATTCAAACCAATTCATTAATTCACTTCACTTATATTTCATTTTTCATAAATCTCAATAATTCGATAATGAGTTTCCGAACGATCGAAACTATCGAAATCCTAAATTTAGAGAGGGGAATTTTCAAAATAATTCTAACTTTCAAAATACCTTTCATTTTAAAGAAAACAATTTTATACTTCTTTAAATTTGAAAAGCACTTTCTTTAAAGTGGTTCTAGTAACTATTCATATTAAACATCATAAACTGAGCTTTGAGTAAACCAAAGCTCCGATACCACTTTTGTAACGACCCGCCGCTCTGATCGCCTCTAGTCGGTAATTAAACCAACTCGAAACGTTCAAAATGACGGATTGTTGTTCAGTTTATAAATTTTAAACAGAAACAGCCACAGAATCACAGAATAATCATAATATTATTCATAAATGAATTTTTCTTACATACATATATCAGAGTTTGTACAATGCATTAAATTTTTATACAGCGGAAATAATTTATTTTATTAAGTACAAGAAAAAATTTCTAGAAAAACTTTAGTGGAGTACTTTCCCCTCTCTCTAACTTCGCTGCCTGAAAATCTTCAAGCTGTAAAAATACTCGGTCTGACCCGAGCGTTTATTGCAAAACACAAAAACACTCGAGTCAGGATTAATCTTTATTCAAGTAATTAAATTTGCAATGAACTGAAATAAAATGGTAACAGAGATGATGAATCACATGAATCAATTTAGATCTATTATGGATTTTCACATTAACAACTTCAATTTAATTATTATTTTTTTCGAAATCTATCAATCCTGTGTGGCTGCAGTACACACGTATAATTGTACACATGTGCACTGCCTCGCCAACTCGTGTGCACCAAACAAAAGCACAATCTACAAATCATGTACAAGTCAAAGTGAGGTTGCACAAGTACAAATAATACACAGCAGCACAGTGCAATGAACAAGAAACACAAGTACAGACAGTAGTCTCAAGTGACACAGTGCAAACAGCACTGTCAAAACAGGCAGCCAAGGGCAGAGACTCAGAAATGCCAAAGACACGAAGACATAAACAACAACAAGTGCAGCTATAGTTAACAAGTGCAAGACCATGTTCAAGTGTAGACATCAATGACTGTACAACTACAATGGCAACAGCATGCAACTATAACAGATCAGATCAATGTAAGACTAACAAGATTCAACATTCAAATTTTTTTTTTTCAATTACATGTTTTAATTTTCATCTTATACAAACTGTTGCTCTGCTATATTCACTTTCAGGGAAAATTTTATTTAACTTATATAAAAATTTGAAACTTACTTTATTATCTCATAATAACAAGTTTCTTTCAAATGATTAATTCATAACAAGTCAGAGCTATGAGTGAAACAGACATGCAACCATCCATACACAAAGATATGCACAGCAGTTTATTTGACAACATATATAAAACTGCTTGTTCTAATGAATAAATCAAGCAACCATATTTTACTTGTGATTATTTTTAAAAAATAAGTTTATGCTGTCATAAACATTTTTCTCTTCAAAGTTCTAAGCTTGATATTGATTACACAAAGAACAGGTTTTCAATTGAATATCTTGGTTTGAACAAAATCACCTGATGAATCTGTTTTGATTTTTTTTTTTCAGGAATCAAAGTCTACAATAGATTATATAGGGAGTAATATGATCTAGAGCCTATATGTACATATCAGAGATATATATGTTGTAATGTACCCAGGCTTACAAATGAATTACAGAGCAACTTACATCATATTCCAGATAATTACCATCCATGCAAACAAATTTCACCCAGAATTAAGACAAACATCAAAGCATAACACGAATTTAAGCTTTATTTAGGATAGTTTGCTTACAGTTGATTTTTTTTATTAAACTGTAGAATGTAACAGAGGTGGGTATCAACATATACTCAGGCATGAATCAACTACAAAGGACAGGCATATGTGGACATGAAGACTGGAACAACTACAAAGGTTCAAGGCTGAGACAAAAGAAACCAAATACAAGTTCAAGTGCTCAGTGCAGACCACAAAATGCATGTTAAGTCCAGCTACTCAAGTATACAGTCAACAGAAATGACCAAGTGCACAACAAATTTAGTGAAACCCAAGTATACAATGCGCTATGCAGTGCACACTAAGTCCAGCTACTCAAATGAACACTGCATGTACAAGTTACAAAAACTCAAGTGAAGCAAGTACAGTGTGACAGTGAATGGGAAAATGTGTGAACATAGCAACCGCCACAAGTAATGCAACAGTGACCAACTTAAATGACAGCAATACACAAATGCAAAGTGGAGTGAATGTCAACATGAAATGATCAAGGGTCAAAATAGAGACAATGTCATGAGACTCAACATGTACATGTACTGATCAGTGAACCCAAAGCTAACAGAGCCAACACAAAATGACAACAGCAGAAGTGATCAAAGCAAAGCACAAGTGTGCAGCATCAAGTAGGACATACGAGCACACAGCAAAGCATGGACAAAGTTCCAAGTAAGAAATTACTAACAAGCATCCTTTTCAACAGTTTAAAAACAAATTCAAATAGCATCTGTTCTTATCAATTTAAAAACAAAATTTATAGCATCTGTTTTCATCAGTTAAAAAAAAAATTGATAGCATCTGTTCTTATCAATTTAAATTAACATTTAAGTAGCATCTATTCTCAACAGTCTAGATTTTTAAAAAAATAAATTTTATAGCATCTGTTTTTAACAGTTTAAAAATAAATCCCAAATAGTGTCTGTTCTTAACAGTTTAAAAAAAAACAAGGTTTAATTTCATCTGTCCTCAACATTTTAAATCAAATTCAAAGAGCATCTATTTTTAACAGTTTAAATTGGATTGACCGAGAGCAAAGAGCAATTGATAGCAAACAACACTCAAAACATAGCATGCAACCAAACATTCACTTCAACCAAATTTTAAAACTTGAATCTAAATTAATCGTGAGCAAAGAACTCACCTTGACTCGAATCGAAATGGAGCAACACAAATCAATCATCAAAAAAACAAGCGCGACGAATTTTGAGACGAAAGCCCTAATTTTTCGAACAAAGGAGAAGACGTACGAGGCCGCCACCATTTTTTCTTTGCTTTGATTTTTCTGTGTAAAGGAGGAAAGGGGTAGGGTTTCGTGTTTTAAGGGGAAGGAGACGTGATTTTTAGCGTGTTTGAAGGCATAGGTTAAGGCGTGTTTACAGCTGAACAAAGTAAGGCCGTGTATACTTATTATTTTATTTTTATTTATTTTTTTCTCTTTTTTTTCCTTTACTTTATGTTTATTTTTATATTATATTTTCTTTCTTATTTTAAATCCAATTGTTTTGTATTTTTTTTTGTTGTTAAAACTTCAACTAAGTGTAGTTACATTATATATTTTTTTTCAAAGTTTATAAATATGTTGTTTGAATTTTTATTTTATTTTTTTACTATATGTATTTATTTATTGATTTTATATTGATTAAAATTTTATTCCTTTTTTTTATTTAAACTAAAGAAAAATGTTATTAAAACTAACCATCCTTTATTAATTTAAATAAATAATTCTTGTATCCAAATTTATTTTCTTCTAAGTCGTTAGTTCGAATTTCAATTACAAATTCAATATTCAATTTCAAAGCTAAATTCAAATTCTATTCAACTTTTCACTGGATTAAATTCTAAAATTTAATCGCCAATTTATGCTGATAATTTGAAATTCACGTCAAATCATCATTTTAAATATTTAAAATAAATTAAATATTCACAAATTAAATTGTTCAAAATTGAGGATCGTTACAGAGGCTATTGATGCAGGTGCATGCTTGTGAGAAGATCTCAGATTTTGAAAAATGCAAGCATGCTTTGTTTTGATTTGGAAACAAATGGTTTGCATGCAGGCTTAATTGAATAAGAAATGCAGAATTCCTTACTTTGATTTCATCAATCTGGTTTGTATACTATTTTGAAATTGACTTGCATGATTTTGGTTTGAGAAGTGGATTTGAAGATGTTTCAGATTTTAATTTTTTTTATTTGTTTGTCTTCATAGCTTTAGATTTGAAAAGAAACAAAATGGAAGAGAAAAAACTGAAATAAAAATAAAAAGAAACCAAAAAACAAAAATGCCACATGTCCCTAAATATTACATTTGTCATGCACCTAGATTATTATCTTAACACATGTTAATTTAAGTTTCTAAAAATTTTACACTTGTTTTATAAAAGTAATTTGTATTTAATTAAAAGTTAATTAGTATTTATTTAGTATGTTAATATAAGATGAATGTAAACCTATGTTTAATAAATTAGTTAATCATGTATTTATTTACATGTAAATAAATTTTAAAATGAATAAATCAAATTTTATTTATAAACTTATACAAATATTTCAAAATCAAAACAAATTAAAATATTTACACTTTAGTTTTCAAGCTTGAATTCAAGTTCAAATTAAATTTTGAAATCAAGTTTATTTACAAATTAAGTACACAATTAAATTTTTGAAAAACAATTATTTTTATTAAAAATTTATTTGTTAAAACAATGTATTATTATATTAAAAAAAATAACAACATTTAATAACCATAAAAAATTTATAAAAGAAATTGCCTTCTTTATTAATAAATTATTTATTTTATCCAACTATATTTTTAAGAAATCAAAATAAACCTTATTCTTATTTTTTTTTAAGTCCAAACTTGAGTTAAACATATTTTAAATCATTTCAATATTTATCTTATGTATTTAAAACCATATTTATTTATTAAATAACCTTTTAAAAGTTTAACCTTTAAATAAAAAAACAAAATTCCCAATTTACTAAAGATATAAATTTTTATAGAAACAGGATTCATTTTTTAATTAAATTTAAAACAATTCCTATTAACAATATATACAATATTCTATATATATTATAAATAGTAAACAATTTATTAGATTTTAAAAGATAAAATCTATCAATTAACTATTAATTTTATTGGATTATTAAATTAATTCAAATCTTATTATAATGATTATCAAATCAATTTAATTTTTATTTCAGATCATTAAATTGATATTGCTTAAAATTTCGGGTCATCACACAATTAAAATAAAATCCATATTGTAATCGATCGTATTGAACATATGATTTCATACTATGATTTATTTTCTTAATTCCAATGAACTAATTTCATCAAATCTTCGTACATTATAAACCATGACCATTCACCATGTAACATTTATACGTGATCGCATATGGAATAAACATCCATATCTTATATTACTATCAGAGTTTGAAGCTCTTAGAAGATAATGCACCGTTTTATACAAATAAATAGTTAAGCGTCCGAAGCTAAAATGTTTCAGTGGTTGTGCAAATTATCTCTTGCATAGGTCTTAAATTGGCAACCTGCAAAAGATTTTTAGTAAGTATATCTTATATTTCCACTTCAATCTTTATTCATTTCATATGCATATTTTAACTGATAAACATTTAACTAATTTTATTAGTTGCATAAATTTATCAAGGTAGGTTATTCTAACTTTATATTGTGTATGTTCTTACAATATTAGAAAGTTAAATGTTGCCGTTTAAATTTTCTAATAAGGCTCCCACTATATTATATGTTTTTCAAAACCTTAAGCTAAAGATAGAAATCTTTTAACTTCTCTAGTAGGAGTTAGAACTCGTTTGCCTTGGAATTCTGACCTCGAGGATTATCAACAAATCATAGGATTGTAGGCAATGGATAACAATTTATCAACTGTATCAAATACAAATTGTCCTAATGTCATCTCAAAACCATGACGAATATAAAAAATCAAAAGAAATTATTCACTCATGGCCACTATTTCACGATGGCCTAAGTAAAATGCATGTATCTTAAGGAATATCAATAAATACGTGCATGCGTTTTACCTTATGCAGTCAATATGTTAATAGTACTACAAATATCTCTAGCTTAAGGAATATCAACAACTAGAGAGTATGTAAGTAATTTATTAACATATAAAATGGTAAAGGATAATTTTTATAATGTAGATTCATATTCTTTAATATATATAATTAGGTTATATCGATTTAGGGCACAATGCATTTCTTTTGTAATACTCTCATGATTAAAGTATCAAACACATCTAAAATCAAGATATACGTATAAATTTACTCCTTAAATCTAATTTGGGTTTCTTTTCAGCTCCACTTAATTTTATGCGCATATAGTTATATAAGTATTAATTTATGTATAATTTTTAGAAATAGTTTTTTCTTATATAACATATACACGTGTCTTACTAATTAAATATTATTTAATTAATTTTACTTTTATTAATTAAATTATATTTAATTAATTTAATATATTTATTTTACATTTTAATTACTTGAATTTAAATTTCACCGATTGAATTTTACTTCGTTCGTCCTCGATAATTTAATGATGAACATGAAATATACTGTTTATAGAACTTATGTACACATATCACTATACATGTACATTGTTTATTTATTAAATTTTGGCTAATAATTAATTAGAATAATTTTTAATTAAAATAACATTAATTATATTCAAAATTATATCTTTATTTACCTTGAACATTTTTAGACAAATATATACATATCATTATATATGTTTCAATTAAGTTAATTTACTTTTAATTAATTAACTATTCAAACACTTATTTATATAATTAGATAAATAAATAAGGTAGAATAATTTTGAAATTAGTATATCCACCTTCAACCAATTTGAAAATTTTATAACTTTTGCAACATGTCATATTTTAAGATTAACATTTAAATTTAAAAAATAATTTTTAAATTTTCAAAGCATATTTTGAAAAATCAACCCAAGGTCCAAAATCAATTTAGGCCTTTATATTAAGGATAACTTTTGGGCTTACTACATCCTTTGGGCTCGGCTAGTAGCTAGGTAGGGCAAATTATTAATTACAGTTCAAGATAACTTACTAAATAGGCAGGCCTTAATCAATTGATCCTAACATTTCTAATTTATAACGAATAGACTATTTCACTCTGATATCATTGAAGGAACCATATAATTCAAAAGTGGGTTAAGTGGGTGAACTTGAAAAAAAAAATCCATTTTGATCTTTGTTAAGTCTATAAAGTCTAAATGGATTTTAAATTCAATATGAATATTTCAAATAAAATCCTTATTTTATTTATTTTTTTTGGAAGGTTTTTTAAAAAGTTTTCGTTTATAGGTATATCAAATATACATGTTTATGTAAAACACGCATGCTACGTATAAGAAGTGTATATATATATAGTTAATATAATTGTATGTAGGTGTTAGGATTTACCCCGCAACGGACTCATTCCCCTTTTACATATGCCATTGTTGTCCAAGATTTTGGTTTAAAAAATATTTATATATAATTAAAGTGGAGAAGTTTATAAATACATATGTATACATTAAAAACAAGTTAAACAATCATATATGATTTGAAATATAAAAAATTACCAATGGTGAGTTAGGTTTAACTAAAGATAAATTCTAATGGTATTTGGTCGAATCAAATCGAATTTTAATAATGAATATTTGATAAATATTATTTAATTTAATTTATTTAAAACCACTAAGTATTTATTCTACTTAAATCTAATTTAAATAATCTACAAAATCCATCTTATGATTTCAAATTAGGCGACACATTAAAGTTGCTATATATACATGTATGTACACATATATGTATGTATGTATGCATCATTTATGTAAAACTTTAATGTCAACATTTAGTTTAAGCCTTTATTTTAGAAAGTAAGTACACAAAACTTGAAAGTTGAAAAGAAATAAAGGATTTTAAATTTACATAAAAGTCTATTTATAAATTTTGGATCAAAGGAATTTTTTCCTTTTTGTTAAAACAATGATAAAAACATTCATATACAAAATATCAACTAATAAACAAAAGGAATTAATTTTCAAGGTGACAGTTAATTAATTAATATGAAAAATTTATTTATAGTTATATATATGTATAAATATTCTCAAATTCTAAAATAGATTGCAATCAAAATTTATTTTTTAATAGCATAATTTCAGTGGAATAGAAAAGGAACTGGACAATTACGCATAAGTATATTTGTGATAATAACATATAAATCTAAACAACACAAAAAAATCAACAAATAAATAAATCAAAAAATAAATCATATCAATAATAATGAACATATTTTGAGATAATATGAAGAGCAATAATAGATCAGAGTTAAATCATCATAATTAACATACTTTCAACAGAGATAGAGATAAAATGGTTGTAATTACTTGTTATAAGACAAACCATAAACATTAGATGTATCATATAAGATCCAAATACATAAGTATAGGTATTTCCAATAAACATACCTTTAAATGATGAATCAATTCTTCTAGACATAATTGAATCAACCTTTGGAATTTGCAAGAATCAAGAGATGAGAACCGCCTTGTGTATGATATAAGGAATAAAAGGAAGTGCTGCTAAAATTTCATTATTCTATTTGAAATATTTATGAATCGTAAATATCTTTGTGTTTGTAATAGGAAGCATGATGGCCAGTCTTTAAAGAAAGTGTAGAAATCCTTAGGTTATATAGCTTTGAAATTGTTTGTGAATTCCCTTGTTTTATAGTAACATTTATAATGTTATCAAAATTAGTAATGTTATTGAATATGTTGATAAATTAAGAATTTTATTTAAATTTACAATGTTATATAAAATATTAATAAACTTAATAATATTTTTTAAATGAATAATAAAATAAATGTTGTTATCTACATTATTAATAAAATTAATAATGTTGCTTAAGGTAATAATAAATTTAATACTTTTATTTGAATTAATAATACTATTGTGTGAATGATGATGAGATCTTTTTACGTGGAGACTATAGAAAATGGATTATTTGAAAGATCAAATTTGGGTGTACATGGGAGGTTGAGATAGAGAAATGATTTCATTGAACTTTAGAAATGGCGTGGATGCATTCATGAATGTGCATCTTATAATTAAAAAAAAATGAAAGAAGTCCAATGTCCATGTACAAAATATCATTGCCTGAAACTTCTAGAGTTTAAGCTTTGATATCAAATTTACACCAATATGATTTCATGTCTAACTATCTTGTATGGTTATACCATGGAGAAGAATATCACATTGTACAATAAGAGGATGTAAATATGGATGTGAATTGTAATGAACCCTTATTGAAGAAAATTTAGATCCAGAAAATAGAATAAGTGACTAAAATGGATCATGATGCTATTGGTCCGAATATGTTGATCGAATAATAAGATTTAAAGGAAGATCTTCACTCGGAAGCTAAAATGTTTTCAACTTGTTAGAAGCATCAAAATGACCGCTCGATAATAATGACACACTTTTCAACCATATCTAGGTTAATCGGTATACATCGAATACAATGCACCGAAAAAACTAATAAATGCAATTCTTTGCTTATGCAAATAAATGCATCAACTTGACAATGTGTTGGCGAAGATCTGGCACTTCCATAAAAGAGAGGTCTCTGCCTTTAGATTTCCTTATGAAAAATTGACATATGTCTAGATGTATGCATGAATTATTGGATGGTAGTTAAAGATTTTACGTTGTGTAGATTTTGTGAACAACCTAGATATAAGTCGATGAAAGCTAGTGGTAAAGGCGTACCTTTCACTAGAATCATTGGTTTTCGATTACATCGAGATTAAAAAGGTGAAATGCATATGATACTATGGCAAAACACGTGCGATGACATCATGAATGATCACGATATGAAAATATTTTATGTCATCCTTTAGACGGTGAAGCGCGGAAACATTCGATAGGACATATCTTGGTTTTGTTAAAGAACCATGTAATGTTAGATTTGGTTTGTGTAGTATTTGTTTTGCCCTATTTGCTTCGTTTGATTTTCTATACTCGATGTAACCAGTTATTCTAACAACTTACAATCTCTCTTCCTAGATGTGTATGAAGAATCCATACATATTTCTAATTATAATTGTTCCTAGATCAATAAAAACCTAAAACCGGGTTAGGTGTGTACTTGTGGCCTTTGGTTGATGAGTTGAAAAAGCTTGGACAGAGTGTATTATTATGTACGACATCTCAAAAAAATATTTAGAATATTTACTTCTTTCTCATGGAAGATAAGTGATTTTCCTGTATACGGGATGCTTTTTGGATGGAGCACTAACAACAAATTCATTTATACGATTTACATGGATTGGACAGAATCATTTTGACTTACCCATGGGAGCAAACAATGTTGGTGGGATTGATACCATCGTTTTTTTACGTGTAAATGATTGATTTATATTTGATATAAAAAATTCAAATGAAACACAACTATTAATTAGGAGCCACCATCCATTATGAGTAGTGAAGAAATGCATGGTCTTGTAAAAGATTATCCCAAAATACTCGAGATAGGAAAGGTGCAAAAAATTCCTGGTAAAGGATAGATAATTGGTGTAAGCAAAGTATATTTTGGGAGTTACCACATTGGAAAAATCTAAAACTTTGACACAATAGACGTAATGCATAGCGAGAAAAATGTGATTGAGAACTTCTTTAACATGATAATGAAAGTGAAAGGAAAAACAAAACATGATTGAAGTCATGAAAGGATATCGTGTTATATTATAATCATCCTGAGCTTAAAATTGATAGTGAATGGCCAAATTTCAAACATCTTGGTTGTTATGAGTTGGAAAATAAGCTTTGAAAAAAAAATTTAGATTGGGTTCGATATTTAAAGTTTCTAAATGGAATTTCTTCAAACATGAGAAGTTGTGTTGATATTAAGGATCTTCCACTGTCGAGTATGAAGAGTCACAATTGTCATGTATTTTTAGAGACTCCTTTCCAAGGGTATTTAAGGAGCTTTTGCCATCGAAACCGTAGGTTACTATTATGAAATAATTTTGTTCTATAAAGAGTTGTGCTCAACCACACTTAATAAAGATAATTTGAAAAAATTGAAAACAAATATACCCAAATCACTATAAGAAAATCAACTTTTGGTCGTAAAAATTGGTGGCGTTTGAATGTAAATGCAACTAACAATATTTCACCTTAATATATAAATGTAACAAAAAATATTTCACCTTCTACCTTCATAAAAAAATTCCGTGTTTACCCAAATAAACGTAACCCAAAAGATTACCGCCTATTCCTCTGCTACTTAAAAATTAAACTCTTTTCCCCAAAATAAGCAACCCTAAATCAAATACATTCCCCAATCCAAATTCATAATGCTCGGCTACTCCAATCCATGATTAGAAGGAAACTTCAGAAGCAACAAGGCTAGCCTCCAATTCCCGTTCGAAAGAATTACTCGAATGATCTGTATTTACCATGGTAATCTCTACTCAAGCTTCCTTCTCCTTTGTTTACTTTTAATCTCTACTCGAATGATCCATATTGTTGAATTCATCGTTGAATTTGTAACATCTCACATTTTATTGATAGCTGAATTAAAATCAATTTAATTGATATCTATGAAAGTGGTGAAAAATGAATTTTTGCTAATGTTGGAATTTGACCACGAAACTTATACCATTGTGTTTGTGGCAAATTTCCGATCAACTTCCATATACAATATTTTCTGAATGAACTTCAAATGGAGAAGTTATAGCCGTTTGAAGTTTTAGTGTCAGAAATAATTACATATGCAAATATAAAATTTTATCAATTATAAACATTTTCAATTAATTCATATGATATTTATAAAAGTAGTAACAAACTTATTATGTTTGTAATGAATGCAAATTATTAAGAGAATTAAATGTAGGAGGAAAAAAATAAGGGGAATAATTAACATTGCAAATAGAAGAGGCTAAAAAGTGTAATTACTTAATATGTGAATTAATATTGGAGATTAATATACAACATGTGTGTCTATATATCAGATCCCTAAATTTAAGGTGGTTTACGTATAAGTGTAACAAATATTTTTTCAAATTCAAATCTGGATAAAAAAATATGCATATTAAATATATATGTTAATTGAATGGTGGAATTAATTGACATGCCAATTAATAAAACGTTACAATGTGTAAAATATTAATTAAGGAAATTAACTAATAGAGGTGACATATTTATCCATTAATGGGGATATTAATTAAGATTGTAACGTAATCAGTAGAAAATGTCAATTAATAAGGGAAAGAAATAATAGTTGACCTTGATTTGAATGTGTGCATATACTCAGTATATTGCTGCATATAAAAATTAATTGAAGGATCAATTAACTAGAGGATTAATTATATAATTAGTGGGTTGCATCTATACAAGAGAGAACATAATGTAATTCGTTCCATTGGCCGTCACTTTCTTCATCCCTCTCTTACAGTAAACAATGGCTTCTTTCTTCATTCTTTTCTCCTATTTCTCACAAATCTTTACCAAATAAATCCCAATAAAATATATGTGAACAAAATAGAGAAATTGCAACAAAGAATAGGAGAGAAGTTGTAGAACGGTATAGTCATTTTGGAATATAGAGATTTAAAGCTAATTAAGGATGACAGATGAGTGAACTTAATTATATATCTTTTACGTTTATGATATATTATCCTTAGATTCCCTTTAAATAATTTTATTTGGTATTTATTTTGGTAATTAATTATGTTAATTAGTTATGCTAATAATGTAAATTGTATAAGAAAGCTTGTATTTAATTAATATTAGGCTTGACAATTAGAGAAAGACATAACCGTAAAACTAAGAAATTTGCAGTTGTTTACATCTATTTTAAAGTAGAAATTTAGCCTGTAAATATTAGCCTCTTTTTATTCCTTTTTACACGAATAAAATCGTAAAGATATGAATTCTCAAATACGGACTAAAATAGAAGAACACTAAATTTACAGAAATTAGATGTAAAATAAGAAAAGCTGAAATAAAAAGAGAAAAATAGAAATTTGCAATAAATTATGCTAAAACGGGGAAAAATAAATTAAAAGGGAAAATTTAATTACTTGATAGGGAAGTTAGTGATAGATTAGGTGGTTGGCTTAGAAAAAGGAGTACATGTCCATAGTTTAATATTTAAAAGATAACGATAAATGTAATTGTAAGAATAAAAGAAAGAAAAATGGAATTAATATAAAATAGAGATACTACGGTATTTTTCACTACCCAAAAGTAAAGAAATAATAAAAGGAATATCTTGCAATTATGGATTATTGTTTATAGCTTCATTTGGTATTAAAATACGAAAATGGATTTTAGCACAGTTTCGTAACCAATTAAATAGAATAGAACTACTTCCTAGAATATAGGAAAATAAAGTGAAGAATTAGAGGAATTAAAGAAGGAATCAAGTTAATTATAAGCAAAGACTAGAAGCTATAGACAAAAATGTAACTAGATCTACATTTACTGCGCAGATAATAGGATAAAAAACAAAGTAGTTATTATGATAAGTAAATTTGTGACAGTCGGATGTAGCCCCAAGCCAAGATTGTCATATAATATAAGAGAATTAAAAAGAATTCAATATCATAATAAAAGAAGACAGACTAGAATACAAAAGAGACGCTTGTAATTATATTTATAATGTACAGATTATAAAAGAAAATAAAAGTGACAATTACACGTAAAATAATAACATTGGTTATAACTAAGTAGAAAGAACACAAAAGGCTTATTTAAGACATAGATTAAGTTAATAAGCAAACAGAGCGATATTAATAGAAGATGCTTATTTTAGTAAACTTAAGGCTCAAATTAAGTTAATAAGTAAGATAATAGAAGTGGTCTATACCAACAGCATTCTCTTTCAGTTAGGAACTGATGGTCTCATAATAGTTAGGTGAGGCTGGGACAAGATTATGCTAATTAGGGTAAATAAGTAGCCAACAAAATAAGAAAAGTAAACTAAGCGCAAAATAAAAGTTTGGACTCAGAGTCTACTAAAAGAGTGAGATGCATTTGAAGCAGCCCAAAGGATGAAGAGCCTAACGAAGTAGTTCGTCACATATTTCAGCACAGAAGAAGCACGTTCAACTTAGTTATTTTGGGCTAGAAGGAAGTATGAGACTTCAGCAAGACGTGAGGGTACTCTAGGATGGCCCTTTGGGGTAGGCGTAGCAGAGCAACCCTCCAGAAGCAGGTCTATAGGTGTTCCATCAAAAGAGTATGCATTGACTGCTTTTTGCATGGAAGGATCATTGTAGGCAGTCAAAAGGGGTTGATGTTTGTAGTAGGATATTCGTATATCCCAGTACTTGCAAGTATGTTTTAGTGGGAATGACCCAAAAGGATAGTCGCATGTGAATATCAGGCCAACATCAAAACCAAGAAGCAAGTTTGAGAAAGAGTAGAGTTAAACCATTTGTCTAATGATTCTTTCACTATAGAGACATTGGATGAGGTGCGTAGCCAATTGGATTTTTAGATTGTTTGTAGTAGGGCACAACCACTTAGCTCTTTAGAGGTCTTTCGATTAGTTGAGGGGTGGCTGCGTAGGGCCATAGCCACGATAAGAAAAGAGACAGACCAAATAGAATATCTATATTGCAGGCCTAACAGGCAGTCCTTTACAAAAATAGAAAATTCCCAACCGAGTTTCGTACAAGGTAGACCTTGTTAAGCGGGATTCAGGGAGTAGACAGAACGATTACGTATAATCCTCAAGGTACGCAACGGGTAGTATATTGTGGATGTTCTAGCGTTAGTATAGACTAGTGTGGACGCAGTTTTACGTTTTCATAGTAGATGATGGAAATCTATATTATTGGCCTTACGAGGCAGTCCTTTATAGCTCTAGTCATGGAAAGCCATAGAAGCAAGACGATGGAGTCCTTTGCAAGGAAAATATGGAAGGTACTATGCGGTGTACCTAGGACCGATGCGGTCATTGGGCATAGAGCTACATATATATTAGTTATTAGGTTTTAATCTACTACGGAGTAGATGAGCGATTCATGCACAGAGGCGAGAGTATTATAAACCCAATGGACCTAATATAACAGTAAATGAAAATAAAATGGTATTTGTAAAATTAAGCTTAGAAGTGTATAATTTGTCCATTCATTAGAACTTTAGTTCTAACCCCCTCCTTATAACATTCTACAAGTTAGATAGATGGTAGAGACTTTCCAGCTTTGAGACACTTGTTTATAAAGTGTTATCATATTGGTGAGTGTTTACTTACTATTATATTTTAGTCAGATTCGCTTGAGATATTTATTTGAACTCTGATATATTTGTCTTTGCCTATTTGCAGGATACCAAATACCCAACTCGGGCTTCAGTGGGCTTGGCTTTTAGCATTTTTTGCGAAAAATCCGAACCCGCTAGAATTTGGATTTTTACAGAATTCGTCACATGTATTAGTAAACGTATCATGAACTTAGATTTTAATCAGTCATGACTCTTCTATTGTTGAACTCATTGTGTGTATTAGAAAGAAACAAAAATACATAAAGCTAAACTTTTAAAGAGAAATATATATATATATAACGACATTTGGCGTTGGATGAAGTAGCTGCTATCTAGGTTGATTTCTCACCTTTAGTTGAGTTTTTGAACCTTTTATATAAATGCTCATGTTAATGGTAAATATGTTTTCATTCATCAAAATACCACCGTTTACAGGGTCCGAGTTTCAGAAGTTGTGACTTTGTAGTATCTTGATTTTCTACATTTATAGTTTATAAATTTGAGTTTACCGTTGCTGCAGTGCCATCTCTAAGCATCGTTGTTACATGCCTTATCTATAGAATTGTATTTTTATTCATTGTAGACTGAACTGGTATATTATTTGCTCTGTAATTTACGCTTTGGTGGACTATTTTTTCTACTTCACATTATATTATATCAGACTTTGTAGACTGTGTGTAACATCCTCTATCTTGAGGCCCGAAGTTAAGCGCTACAAATGCTGCAGTCATCTATAGTATTAAATTCTTATGATAAAATACAATAATGTTAATGGCATCCATAATATTAGAAGCGCATGAATATGAAATAAAAATCAACACAGATTTAAAAATAATCTTTCTGATTACATTTCAAATCCATATTTCATATTCAGATGCAAAATACCAAAACGATTCCCAAGTTTTAATCAAATATAATTATTATAAATTACGCCAAGAGCAACATATGAAGACGCCCCCTCAGATGATTGGAGTACTAAATAGTTATATCAGTCATAATTCATCACAGCAGAATTAAAATTAAATCGCTCCTAATTTTACCTCATGCATATCTTCGGAAGCTTATTCGTCCTACCTACTAAACCAGTTAAAACTTAACTCTCAATCCACTTAAACTAAATTTTGAGCACCTAAGAGTTTAAGGGGAAAACATAAACTTTGAGTCAGACATAAAGCCTGGTGTGAATAATATAACTACATCTCGGTTTATTGATATTAAGTGAGACCATGCCGTTTAGCGGAACGGGTTTCCCCTCACTAATATCACTTTAAAAACATATCTTTTTACAAATTAGAATCCTGCAATACACCTGATTAAAGAAATAATAGCAATATCATATATGCACATAAATCAGGTAGTCAATGCACTATCTATCTGAATATTGTAGTTTTGTTTGGCTAACTACTAACTATTAGCTGACATGGGCCTACCAGGAAAAATAAATAATCTAACTTTTGTTAGACCCACTTCTAGACGGTCTGTCCTTAACGTACTTCTCCCAGAGTCAACTGATCCTAATGGCTTTGCAGGCTTAACAATAACCTATCTTTCTCTGTATATTCCTTTTTGTGTACAACATCATTTTACTCTTACCTGTGACAAAACCCTAAACACTGGAATTTTGGACTTCAATTAACTAGGGGCTATAGCTAAATTATAGGCGCGAATGTGACGATCTACAAATCTGATACTCTTTAAATAGAAAATGAACCACACACGTCCGACCCAAAAAGCACAGACTAACGATTTGATGTCCCGGAAATTTAGGCAATAATTATTTAATAATTTCATTAATAATTATTTTAAAATGTGAAATATTAATTTAATAATTTAATTCAAGCAGGAATTCTCTTTTGAAAATTAATAATTATTTAGTTTGTTAAATGGTATTCTTTTCAAATTTAAAAATATTTAAGTAACAAATTTATCTTTCTAAGCTTATTTAAAAATATTTTATTTATAATGTATAAATGTTTATACATTGTAAATAAAGGATTTGGTTTAAATTTTAATTTATATTAAACAAGGGATATTTTCTAATTATTATATAAATGTATAATTTGTAAATTGATTAATTTAACTTAAATTAGTATTGAAAACTTTTCAAAAGTTTGTTTTAAAAATCTTTCTTATATCTTTATAGAAATGTAAGTATTTATTTTATAAAAAATAAATATAGTTTAAATTTTGTTTTATAATAAAAGTTTGTTTTGTTTTATTTTAAAATATATTTTTATTTGAAATAAGATTTAATTCATTCTTGTTAAAGTATAACATTTGGTTTGAAAACTCTTGAATAAAATTTAATTCAACATTTCTTTTTCTTCTTAAAATCTTCTCTTTTGAAATTTAGTTTTAAAAAGAATATTTTTTTAAAAATAATTAAACAAACATTAAAATGTAAGTGTATAGTTTTATAAAGAAGTTTATATGTTATTATTTAAAGGCTAATGTTAATAAACATTTGAAACTTGCTAGAAATAAATTTGAGATGGTTTTAAGATAAATTCAAATACAATTATGAATTAAGAAATTGCTTTTAAATATTGAAATGTACATGTGTTAAAATCTTAAAACATTAAGTGAACACTTGTAAATTTCTCTACACCTAAACATAACAAGTGGCATTGTTTTAAAAACCTTTTTATTTAAAATATATTAACAAGAAACATAGAAAATGCATTTGACAAAAATATTTTCTTCAAATTGAAAAACAGAAATCAGATTTCTGTGAAATCAAAAACCCAAAAACAGATTGCATGTTTTAAAATCTGCAAAACAAACAACTTCAAATCTGTGTATTTGAAAATGGGTCTGCATGCAATCTTCATCAACAAGTAAAATCATCATCAACTAGCAAATGCAGTTTCAATTCATCATCAACCAGAAGATCAATTTCTGTAATCAAAGTGGAAGCCAGATTTCAACATGCAGTTTCAACAGTTCCTGGAAAATGAATCTGCATCTAATTGTTTTCTGCTTCTTCAATTTAAAAAGGTGAGTAAACCTTTATTTTTAAAAACAGTTTCTCTTTTAAAATAGATGCTTAAGCAAGAATAAGAAATAAAGACTAATGCATACTGTTTCTAAGAAAATTAAACTGCAGTGCCTTTATTTGGTGGATAACTCCACAATTTAAAGGTTTAAGTTTCTGTGCATGTGAAATGGGTAGAAATATGTATGTTGTGTGATTTCATATTGATAAATATTATGTGTATACATATATATGTGTGTGTGTGTGTATTTATGGTTTGCTGTTACAGGTATCTTTTTACCTGATTCTGATTTTAGAAACTAAACCTTTAAATGGAAATAAAAACATGATTTGTTGAATTAATTCTCTGTTGTGTTTGTTATGAAAATGAGGGATGTTTGTTTAGTATAGATTAAGCTTATAAATCATAATTAAGAATAAAATTGAAATCTGTTTCACTGTAAACTGTAAGGGACAGTTAACATAAAAAAATAAATCAATCAAGAATCTTAAACTTCTTAAATCATTGAAATAAGTTTATAACCTGAATACATGAATGAAATCATGATTTCTGAAACAAAAATCCCATTTTTAAAGTAACTGTGGGACATTCTGTTTTGAACAGAAAAAGAAATTTTAGAAGCATCTGATAGGCTAGTGGAATTTTGGGGTTAGAATGCTTCCTGTAGGTAGGATGTTGATGTGAGAATGGAGTAAATTTGGTGATATTTGATCAGAGAGAGAGAGAAGAGGGGGATTGGGTTTTCCTGGTTTTCAAAACCTAGTTTTAAATGTTGCAGATCTTAGTTATCCACATGCTCTCTGTTGCTTCAAATAATTTGAGGCTTTGGGAGATTTCAAAGGGGATGTAGGTGGGTCATTAGCCAGAGTCGCATCAACGATGGTGGTCGGAATGGGTCGTCAGGGTGGTTGACAGGTATGAATATTTGTGCTGTGAAGTTTTTCAGGTTTGGATGAATCTTTGATTTCAAATTTCGAGCTGTAGTGGGGATTATGGCAGTCGTGATCAAGAATTGGGGTGGTTGGCGACTTGTTGGAGTTGGCTATGGTGGATGAAGATGGTCGGAGTGACGGTGCATATGCACTGTGCATATTAATTTTCTGACGAACTTCTGATGTATGCAGGGTTTTCTTGACTCGAAGAATTCTCGGGTTTTTGTGCTTCTGAATCGAAGCAAGGGGTTTAGAAACTCGAAGCAAATAGTTGGGTTGCTCGGGTATTTGATTTCAGGTTTTAGTCCAGAGAGTTTTGCAGTTTTTAGATTTTTGAATGAATTCATGTTTTTAAAGTTGGATCATTCAAGTGGAAGTAGAAACTGAATTCAAATAAAGTTTGAAATTTAATGTTTTTAAAAATGAAAACCTTAAATTTAAACCAGATTTAATTTTGGTTTTAAATCAAGATTAAAACAGTTTTAGGTTTGCCTTTTAAAAACCAGATTTTTGATTAAAACAAGTTTTTGTAAGTTTTAAATTTTGAACATATTTAAATATTTTTAAGCAAGATTTAAGTTGTTTTGTAATCAAGTTAAAACAGTTTCATATTTACTTTGGAAACCAGTTTAGGATTCAAAACAGTTTGTAAATATAATATATATATATATATATATATATATATATATATATATGGGTGAACATATTCAAATGTTTTAAAGTAAATTTGAAAATGAAATTTGATTTCAAATAAGATTTAAAACTTGAAGAATTTTTTTCTTTTAATATTGAAATTAAAATATGAAGTGTTTAATTTTTGATTTGGAAAGTCAAATAATCAATTCATTTTCTAAAGTTTGATTTCTTTAATAAATTAAGTAATTTAGTTTCAAACTATTTTTATAAAAGGGTCTTTTATAAGTAATGAATGATTCTTTATTATTATTTTATGGAATAAATTTATTTAAAAATTTGGATAAATGTTTAAACAGTTAAACATTTTGAAATTTTAAATTGGAATTTGAATTGAATTTAGAAATGTTTGGTTTTAAATACATTTGAATATTAATAAATTCATTAATAAGTAGATGAATTATTTTGAAAAATATTTAAGATAATTAAGAATTTACTTAATTATTTGGTTTAAAAAAATGATTTAGATTAATTAAAGATGATTTATTAATAATTAATCTAATTCAAATTTTCTTAAGAATGTAATTATTGAAAATGTGTTAATTAATAAGAATAATTATCTAAGGATAATTTAGTAATTAATTAATGTGATTAATTTTGATAATTAACTAGATTGATTAATTGAATCTAATTAATTATAATTTGTTAAGTATAATTAATTGTTAAAGTAATTAAGGAATTAATTACTTATTGTAATTAATTTGGATATGTGATTTATTTAAGTTAATTAATTTGGTTCAATTAATTTAAATAAATCATTTGATGATGTTATGAGAGTAATTACTTAATGTAATTAATGAAGCAGGATTACTTAGAGAAGTAATAATGAAAATTACTGGAATGTAATTAGTAATTTGGATAATTACTTTTGGAATTAATTAAGGAATTAATAAATGATTAATTATTGGATAATTAATTTATAAATAAGTAATTAAAGATAGTTAATTACTAAATTGAATATTAATCAAGGTGATTAATAATTAGATTAATTACTAAATTTAATTAATTTTAATAAATTAATTTATTTAAATATTAGAGATCATTAATTATAATAATTAATGATGTAATTAATGATTGTTTAATTAAGAAATAATTAATTAATTAAGTGATTAATTAATGGTAATTAATTAAGGACAAATATTATTAATTTTAATTAATTAATAAATGAGTAATTAATTGTTAATTACTTATGATTAAGGTTAATTAATTTGTGAAATTAATTAAAGACTAATTACTCATTGTAATAGTGAATGATTAATCAATGATATTTAATCAAGTTAAATATTTAATGAAAGGTTTATTAACTGGGTTAATTAATTAAAGGATATTAAGCAGGATTTTTATGAGTAATTAATTTAATTTATTTTAAATTAATTAGAGATAGATGTAATTAATTTAATTCATTTTAAATTAATTATAATTGATGGTTAATAAATCATTGCTTATGGATGCTATTGATTGAATGGTTGTGATCTCAGTAGTGAGATGAGTCGTATCTGTATGATATGAATGCTTGGTTTAAGTATGATGGTTTGTGATGGATTATTTTGTTTGATGATTATCTGTTTATGGATGATACAGATTATCTTTTTATGATATGAATGTGATTAGCTATTGTGAGATGTAGTTTATCTATCTGTGTGAAATAGATAATAATAAAATGAGTTATTTGTTTAAAACCTTAAGTATAACTTGGACATTAAGATGGCGTTTGGTTTCGGTGAGACCAGGATCGGGTTTCCATAATTAGAACTCCGAAAACCACATCGATTCCAATTAAACGTTAGATCGTTAATCCAAGTGGAGCAAGTGAAGACTCGAGGTGTAAGGGCTATACGTCAGTATAACTCTGTGGGTGATTCCGTTATGAGTTTGACGGAATTGTACTTATAGATTCGAGATGGTGATTTAGAGTGCAAGGGTTATCGTCGTTAACTCTGAGGGTGATTCCAATACAAGTGTAACGAGATAATGCCTTCGGTTTCGTTCGAACCCGGAACGAACTTGTATGGATTGAATGCTTTCAGAACATCGTCAGGTGGATGATGAGCATTCTAAGATTGATATGTCCTATAAAGGTAATCGTAGCCTCAAGCCTCATCAACCGGGAATGCCTAAAACAAGGGAGGTGCAGCAAAGCTTCGTGGGTAGCTCCCACTGGAGAGCAAGATTTACTCATGTCTAGAGGTCCCTTTATATTTCGGCTGTGTGGCAGTTGGTGACGACCAATCTGCGGGGTGGTCTTGTTCGGAACTGTTCAGTACGGAATGGTTCTGGCTTTGTGTTGCAGGGGAGCGGGCGTACTCCTCGGTACGGTGATCTAGGCCACGTACTGTGACGGGCGGTACCCCAGTAGCCCTGCCATTGATGGAATCCAAAATCCAATAAGTGCCTGTACGGTTTTGATTGTTCCCAACTATGTTGGAACGTGAGATGTAAGCATTCTAGCTATTTCTGTATTTTATTTTGAAAACCCTAGACGCTATTATAATAGCACTAGATTCCTATCAAATGTTTTGGTTAGCGTAAGGTAAAAACTTTTCCATGTTTATGTGTGGGAAGTCTTACGTGATACCTTTTGTTTTCAAAGGATTTTCTAAAGTTAGGCAACTTTTTAACCCGTTTACTCACACCAGACCCACGTCTGACCTGAGTGTTTATTTTCTGTTTATTAAACTCTTGGGTACTCATATTATGTATGAGTAGTCAAGTGATTCATGATTGCTTTGACAAGTTTTGGAGGAGATAATGGAGCAGGAGGCTTCAGCGTGTAGATATATTTAGTGGCTCCGCTGTGTTGAGATGTACCTATTTCTCTGATATTCTTGAATTGTAATTGCTAGACAGATGTTTATAACTATCTAGTTTGTGTTGTATTAGCTGTATTACTCTGATGTATATGATATATATATGTTTTATGTGATATATTATAATTTATTCGAATCCGCTGTGAGATTCTGATGTTGTATGTTCTTTCTTTCCTTTCTTTTCTCTTTTCTCTCCCTTTCTTTCTTCTTAGCGATGCGACTTCCTGGAGTTTGGAAGTTGGGTCGTCACATTATGGTATCAGAGCTCTAGGTTGAGCGAATACCTAGACTCTGGAGTGGTGTCTATCTTGAGAGAGCGTATTTGTAATTTTGAATATATATATATATATATATATTATTTATTTATTTCTGCCTATTTGATTGGGTTACCTGTTCAGGTTTTCCAATATAAGTTCTAAAGGTAGATGGGGTAGTGGTGTGTGTAACACAACTACCAATGGTTGGAGTTCGAGTGTTTGAAGTTGGAAGTGATCTGCTAGGGCAGTATTGGGCATCTTGAGTAGTTTTTCTGATTGGTGAAGGATTTCACTGATCTCTGAAGGAAATCTTTTTAAGATTCAGAGTTTATCTTTGGATTGTAAGCTGGATTTCACTCGTGTGTGTGGATTTTCTTGAGTTTGGATTAGTAGGAAGTTCTGAAGCCAGCAATGGTATTTTGGCAACCTTGGGAAGGAGTTCTGTCTATATTTGAGCTTGGTTTGGGAGCGAGTTTCCTGAAAGATATCTGTCTATCTGGAAGGCTCAATTGTGAAGAGGTTGGTGTAGCTTTGAGGTTCGATGAGCATTTGGATAAGGAAGTTTTTGGCAGCAGTAGCAGCAGTGAGTGGCCTGTTTCCTAGATGGTTCAGAAATCTCTGTGATTCTTCTGTCAGTAGTCCGGGCAGATGATGGAGCTTGTCCATTTCTTCTAGAAGCTCAGTTGGGAGTAATGTTAGTGGTTAAGAGGTAGACCACTAGTTTCTTCTTTTGAAGGCTTTAGCTATTCTGATTTTGTAGAGAGAACGATTTCTTGGAATCTGAACTGTGTAGGATCGCAAAAGTGACTTGCGATGGTTCGGAAGTTCTCTGAGTAATCTTTGTTTGGATTGAAGCATCTTTAGTGGATGTTTGAGTTATCGAAGTGGTTTGATTTTCTGGATGTCTTTGAAGGAGTTAAGATTTGCATCCACATCGAGAGTTTGAGTTCTGTTTCGACCTGGTTCTTGGAGCTTTACCGGTGAATCAGATTAGTAGGAGGTTCTTTAAGAGAAATCTGTTTAAGTTGGTAGGATTGATCGGATCTAGTTTCGGGTTGAATTTTTGCTGTGATGATTGTGACTGAATCGGATAGGTCACTGAGATTTATGGAATTTGATGAACAATATTCCAGGATAAGTTGATCAAGTTTATACTTGTGTTCATCAACAGCATTCTCGAATCAGAGTTGCGCAGTGGAAGCATGGTGGCAGCTATTCCAGAATAGAAGCGACACCCGATTCTTTGGGAATTTGAGTTTTGTCTGGGATCAGATGATTTCTACAGGAAATTGATTTTATCTGGAAGCTTGATTGTTTTGTGCATCTGTTTTGTTTTCCAGATAGGGTAGTATGTTTGGAGTTTTCTGATATTTGTGTAGTAGAGTTTGCGTGGTGGAATTTGTTTGATCTAAAAGGTTGGAGGCAGCCCAGGATCGACAGGAGAGACTTGTGGATATGAGTATTTGATCTTTCTGATTTCTCTTAAGAGCTAAGTGTTTGGTCTACAGGATTGAATTTCCAGTTCGGATGGCTGGAATTTGTTTTGTTTTTCACGTATCTCTGAGGGAGTACGTGTATGGTTTATCTCTGATTTTAGAATCAGTAGTTCTGAGAGATTTGGGAATTGATCAGGACTTGTCTGTGGTCCTGTATTCTGTTTAGATTTGTAGATCTAGATATATAGGAGCTCTAGATCTGAGTGGTGTAGCTAGTTTAGATTCTGTAGGGCGAGTGTCCCGGTGTTTATACCTGGGAAACTCTAGGGAATCTTATCCAGAATTTTGTCTGGATAATTAGAATTGTTTGTTTGAATTGGTTGCAATGGTTGCTAGTATTTGGTTGATAGCATATGTTTGCTCTTTTTAAATTCAAAATCTGTATGGGATTATTAAATTACCTTTGCTTTTAAATTTCGGGGACGAAATTCTTTAAAAGGGGAGGAATGTGATGTCCCGGAAATTTAGGCAATAATTATTTAACAATTTAATTAATAATTATTTTAAAATGTGAAATATTGATTTAATAATTTAATTCAAACAGGAATTCTCTTTTGAAAATTAATAATTATTTAGTTTGTTAAATGGTATTCTTTTCAAAGTTAAAAATATTTAAGTAATAAATTTATCTTTCTAAGCTTATTTAAAAATATTTTATTTATAATGTATAAATGTTTATACACTGTAAATAAAGGATTTGGTTTAAATTTTAATTTATATTAAATAAGGGATATTTTCTAATTATTATATAAATGTATAATTTGTAAATTGATTAATTTAATTTAAATTAGTATTGAAAACTTTTCAAAAGTTTGTTTTAAAAATCTTTCTTATATCTTTATAGAAATGTAAGTAAGTATTTATTTTATAAAAAATAAATATAGTTTAAATTTTGTTTTATAATAAAAGTTTGTTTTGTTTTATTTTAAAATATGTTTTTCTTTGAATTAAGATTTAGTTCATTCTTGTTAAAGTATAACATTTGGTTTGAAAACTCTTGAATAAAATTTAATTCAACATTTATTTTTCTTCTTAAAATCTTCTCTTTTGAAATTTAGTTTTAAAAAGATTATTTTTTTTTAAAATAATAATACAAACATTAAAATGTAAGTGTATAGTTTTATAAAGAAGTTTATATGTTATTATTTAAAGGCTAATGTTAATAAACATTTGAAACTTGCTAGAAATAAATTTGAGATGGTTTTAAGATAAATTCAAATACAATTATGAATTAAGAAATTGCTTTTAAATATTGAAATGTACATGTGTTAAAATCTTAAAACATTAAGTGAACACTTGTAAATTTATCTACACCTAAACATAACAAGTGGCATTGTTTTAAAAACCTTTTTATTTAAAATATATTAACAAGAAAACATAGCAAATGCATTTGATAAAAACATTTTCTTCAGATTGAAAAACAGAAATCAGATTTCTGTAAAATCATAAACCCAAAAAGAGATTGCATGTTTTAAAATCTGCAAAACAAACAACTTCAAATCTGTGTATTTGAAAATGGGTCTGCATGCAATCTTCATCAACAAGTAAAAGCATCATCAACTAGCAAATGCAGTTTCAATTCATCATCAACCAGAAGATCAATTTCTGTAATCAAAGTGGAAGCCAGATTTCAACATGCAGTTTCAACAGTTCCTGGAAAATGAATCTGCATCTAATTATTTTCTGCTTCTTCAATTTAAAAAGGTGAGTAAACCTTTATTTTTAAAAACAGTTTCTCTTTTAAAATAGATGCTTAAGCAAGAATAAGAAATAAAGACTAATGCATACCGTTTCTAAGAAAATTAAACTGCAGTGCCTTTATTTGGTGGATAACTTCACAATTTAAAGGTTTAAGTTTCTGTGCATGTGAAATGGGTAGAAATATGTATGTTGTGTGATTTCATATTGATAAATATTCTGTGTATACATATGTATATAAATATGTATATTTATGGTTTGCTGTTACAGGTATCTTTTTACCTGATTCTGATTCTAGAAACTAAACCTTTAAATGGAAATAAAAACATGATTTCTTGAATTAATTCTCTGTTGTATTTGTTATGAAAATGAGGGATGTTTGTTTAGTATAGATTAAGCTTATAAATCATAATTAAGAATAAAATTGAAATCTGTTTCACTGTAAACTGTAAGGGACAGTTAACATAAAAAAATAAATCAGTCAAGAATCTTAAACTTCTTAAATCATTGAAATAAGTTTATAACCTGAATACATGAATGAAATCATGATTTCTGAAACAAAAATCCCATTTTTAAAGTAACTGTGGGATGAGCATTCTATTTTGAACAGAAAAAGAAGTTTTAGAAGCATCTGATAGGCTAGTGGAATTTTGGGGTTAGAATGCTTCCTATAGGTAGAATGTTGATGTGAGAATGGAGTAAATTTGGTTATATTTGATCAGAGAGAGAGAGAGAGAGAAGAGGGGGATTGGGTTTTCCAGGTTTTTAAAACCTAGTTTTAAATGTTGCAGATCTTAGTTATCCACATGCTCTCTGTTGCTTCGAATAATTTGAGGCTTAGGGAGATTTCAGAGGGGATGTAGGTGGGTCATTAGCCAGAGTCGCATCAACGATGGTGGTCAGAATGGGTCGTCAGGGTGGTTGACAGGTTTGAATATTTGTGCTGTGAAGTTTTTCAGGTTTGGATGAATCTTTGATTTCAAATTTCAAGCTGTAGTGGGGATTATGGCAGTCGTGATCAAGAATTGGGGTGGTTGGCGACTTGTTGGAGTTGGCTATGGTGGATGAAGATGGTCGGAGTGACGGTGCATATGCACCGTGCATATTAATTTTCTGACGAACTTCTGATGTATGCAGGGTTTTCTTGACTCGAAGAATTCTCGGGTTTTTGTGCTTCTGACTCGAAGCAAGGGGTTTAGAAACTCGAAGCAAATAGTTGGGTTGCTCGGGTATTTGATTTCAGGTTTTAGACCAGAGAGTTTTGCAGTTTTTAGATTTTTGAATGAATTCATGTTTTTAAAGTTGGATCTTGATTCAAGTGGAAGTAGAAACTGAATTCAAATAAAGTTTGAAATTCAATGTTTTTAAAAATGAAAACCTTAAATTTAAACCGGATTTAATTTTGGATTTAAATCAAGATTAAAACAGTTTCAGGTTTGCCTTTAGAAACCAGATTTTTAATTAAAACAAGTTTTTGTAAGTTTTAAATTTTGAACAGATTTAAATATTTTTAAGCAAGATTTAAATTGTTTTGTAATCAAGTTAAAACAGTTTCAGATTTACTTTGGAAACCAGTTTAGGATTCAAAACAATTTGTAAATATAAAATATATATATATGGGTGAACATATTCAAATGTTTTAAAGTAAATTTGAAAATGAAATTTGATTTCAAATAAGATTTAAAACTTGAAGAATTTATTTCTTTTAATATTGAAATTAAAATATGAAGTGTTTAATTTTAGATTTGGAAAGTTAAATAATTAATTCATTTTCTAAAGTTTGATTTCTTTAATAAACTAAGTAATTTAGTTTTAAACTATTTTTATAAAAGGGTCTTTTATAAGTAATGAATGATTCTTTATTATTATTTTAAGGAATAAATTTATTGAAAAATTTGGATAAATGTTTAAACAGTTAAACATTTTGAAATTTTAAATTTTAAAATGGAATTTGAATTGAATTTAGAAATGTTTGGTTTTAAATACATTTGAATATTAATAAATTCATTAATAAGTAGATGAATTATTTTGAAAAATATTTAAGATAATTAAGAATTTACTTAATTATTTGGTTTAAAATAATGATTTAGATTAATTAAAGATGATTTATTAATAATTAATCTAATTCAAATTTTCTTTAGAATGTAATTAATGAAAATGTGTTAATTAATAAGAATAATTTTCTAAGGATAATTTAGTAATTAATTAATGTAATTAATTTTGATAATTAACTAGATTGATTAATTGAATCTAATTAATTGTAATTTGTTAAGTATAATTAATTGTTAAAGTAATTAAGGAATTAATTACTTATTGTAATTAATTTGGATATGTGATTTATTTAAGTTAATTAATTTAGTTTAATTAATTTAAATAAATCATTTGATGATGTTATGAGAGTAATTACTTAATGTAATTAATGAAGCAGGATTACTTAGAGAAGTAATAATGGAAATTACTGGAAAGTAATTAGTAATTTGGATAATTACTTTTGGAATTAATTAAGGAATTAATAAATGATTAATTATTGGATAATTAATTTATAAATAAGTAATTAAAGATAGTTAATTGCTAAATTGAATATTAATCAAGGTGATTAATAATTAGATTAATTACTAAATGTAATTAATTTTAATTAATTTATTTATTTAAATATTAGAGATCATTAATTATAATAATTAATGATGTAATTAATGATTGTTTAATTAAGAAATAATTAATTAATTAAGTGATTAATTAATGGTAATTAATTAAGGACAAATATTATTACTTTTAATTAATTAGTAAATGAGTAATTAATTGTTAATTACTTATGATTAAGGTTAATTAATTTGTGAAATTAATTAAAGACTAATTACTCATTGTAATAGTGAATGATTAATCAATGATATTTAATCAAGTTAAATACTTAGTAAAAGATTTATTAACTGGGTTAACTAATTAAAGGATATTAAGCAGGATTTTTATGAGTAATTAATTTAATTTATTTTAAATTAATTAGAGATAGTTGTAATTAATTTAATTCATTTTAAATTAATTATAACTGATGGTTAATAAATCATTGCTTATGGATGCTATTGATTGAATGGTTGTGATCTCAGTAGTGAGATGAGTCGTATCTGTATGATATGAATGCTTGGTTTAAGTATGATGGTTTGTGATGGATTATTTGGTTATGATGATTATCTGTTTATGGATGATACAGATTATCTTTTTATGATATGAATGTGATTAGCTATTGTGAGATGTAGTTTATCTATCTGTGTGAAATAGATAATAATAAAATGAGTTATTTGTTTAAACCCTTAAGTATAACTTGGACATTAAGATGGCGTTTGGTTTCGTTGAGACCGGGATCGGGTTTCCATATTTGGAACTCCGAAAACCACATCGATTCCAATTAAACGTTAGGTCATTAATCCAAGTGGAGCAAGTGAAGACTTGAGGTGTAAGGGCTATACGTCAGTATAACTCTGTGGGTGATTCCGTAATGAGTTTGACGGAATAGTACTTATAGATTCGAGATGGTGATTTAGAGTGCAAGGGTTATCGTCGTTAACTCTGAGGGTGATTCCAATATGAGTGTAACGAGATAATGCCTTCGGTTTCGTTCGAACCCGGAACGAACTTGTATGGATTGAATGCTTTCAGAACATCGTCAGGTGGACGATGAGCATTCTAAGAATGATATGTCCTATAAAGGTAATCGTAGCCTCAAGCCTCATCAACCGGGAATGGCTAAAACAGGGGAGGTGCAGCAAAGCTTCGTGGGTAGCCCCCACTTGAGAGAAAGATTTACTCCTGCCTAGAGGTCCCTTTATATTTTGGCTGTGTGGCAGTTGGTGACGACCAATCTGTAGGTGGTCTTGTACGGAACTATTCAGTAAGGAATGGTTCCGGTTTTGTGTTGCAGGGGAGCTGGCGTACTCCTCGGTACGGTGATCTAGGCCACGTACTGTGACGGGCGGTACCCCAGTAGCCCTGCCATTGATGGAATTCAAAATCTAATAAGTTCCTGTACGGTTTTGATTGTGCCCAACTATGTTGGAACGTAAGATGTAAGCATTCCAGCTATTTTTGTATTTTATTTTGAAAACCCTAGACGCTATTGTAATATCACTGGATTTCCTATCAAATGTTTTGGTTAGCGTAAGGTAAAAACTTTTCCATGTTTATGTGTGGGAAGTCTTACGTGATACCTTTTGTTTTCAAAGGATTTTCTAAAGTTAAGCAACTTTTTAACCCGTTTACTCACACCAGACCCATGTCTGACCTGTGTGTTTATTTTCTGTTTTATTAAACTCTTGGGTACTTATATTATGTATAGGTAGTGAAGTGATTCAGGATTGCTTTGACAAGTTCTGGAGGAGATAATGGAGCAGGAGGCTTCAGCGTGTAGATATATTTAGTGGTTCCGCTGTGTTGAGATGTACCTATTTCTCTGATATTCTTGAATTGTAATTGCTAGACAGATGTTTATAACTGTCTAGTTTGTGTTGCATTAGCTGTATTACTCTGATGTATATGATACTGTATAATGTTTTATGTGATATATTATAATTTATTCGATTCCGCTGTGAGATTCTGATGTTATCTGTTCTTTCTTTCCTTTCTTTTCTCTTTTCTATCCCTTTCTTTCTTCTTAGCGATGCGACTTCCTGGAGTTTGGAAGTTGGGTCGTCACAAACGAAAAGTCAAGAGAAAGAAAAGAAGAAAGAAGAAGAGAAGAGAAGAAAGAGAGAAGATAGAATCAAATATAACAATACAAAATCTTACAAACTCAGTGGAAAACATATAATACCATATCAATGATCATTACAAAACAGGAACTATATATGCATACATCAACCAGAGTTCAACAATCAATCATTAGTTATCAGCCGGGACATTTATAATACCCTGTCCTCACAATTGCCGATAATATACAATAACAACAATAATTCGCAAAGCGGATAATCAAAACATATACGTGTATACAAAATGAAGATCTCCAGCTCTCCTACTGAAGCTCCAAAAGCACCAAAACTAAACCTGTAAATATACTCGGTCTGATCCGAGCATTGAAAGGGAAGAACGCTCGGATCAGTCTGGTAAACCAGCGTGAGAAACACACTCAAATAAATTTATTAAATTATCAAACTTTTCCTTTATCAAAACAAGAGTATCTCGTAAGACACTCCCACGCATAAACACAGACATGTTTTTACCTTACGATAAGTAAAACATTTCATATCAAATCCTCTTATATTATACTTGTGTCTAGTATAGAAATAATATTAATCATATCCGAAATTGTTATATTGATTAAATTCAAGCATATAGCCCAAAATGGGTAATGCCATCCAAATGGTAGGCACGTAGTGGAGTTTGGATTTCCATGCAAATGACCAGGTGAAGGGATTACCTTCCGGCAGTACATCTCTAGAGGAATGCATCGAGGGCCATAAGAAAGGATCCACTACCAATACAAGACTGGTATGTCTCTATAACTAGATAGTACCGAATATATCATCCTATGGTCGTTTTCCGACCGTTACCGAAGGCCCTCATAGCTACAAACTACAATAATCAGATATATGACGTCATAGCGTGTAAAGATATATCTAGAAGAGGATGATCATATCCTACTTGGGAGCGACCCACTTACCCTGCTGCATCTAGTCCTGTTTCGGTCATTTTCGGTTGATGAGGCCTAAGGTAACAATTACCTTTCACTTGTCACATCACTTTGAATGCCACATGGCCATTTCCATTGACTATTAATTGCCTTCCACAAAAATACAACCCTTAAGCTCATACGTCTCAAGGAGGGTGTTAAGCTAAGAGAAGTTGCCTTCACCACGGCCACTGATATACGTTTGTAAAATCCAATGTGCATAATATTTGGAAATGCAATATCAGACAAACATCCATACAAATTGTCCAGGAATAGGACAAACCGAAGGTACTTTCCTACCACTTCCTGTCGGGAAGCCCATAGGATTGTAGCGAATAATCCTTGCATTGGATCTTTCATAACGAAGAGACTACTGCTACTGGATGTATATTGGGATTTTAACCCCAACGATCAACAAGCAGTCCTCCACTATGAAAAACTGGAATATCAATATCATCATAACCTATCTGCACAATCGTCACATAAATGTTGGTCCGAAGTGGTTTTAGGATAAATCGATCCCGGTCTCTTCGCACCAACAACGCAAAAGCGTTTCTCAACCTCACACTGAAACTAAGTCTCATAGACTTATCATGTCTCCAACTTTCAACTTGCTACCCTTCGTCCAAGAAGGAAGATCGATAGATTGGAGTAACACTCCACACTACATGAATCAACATTCTCAACAAAAATGATAATCAAGCCTACACAAAAGGCTACGTAATAAGTGTACGACTAAATAGTTCCCACATCATGTTGAGGAACTAAAATGACCAAATTTGATAGTCGGTTATTTAACTATCAAAGCAAACAAACAAATATTCAGCGCCATAAGCAATCGCTAGCCGTTTTAATTAAGCTTTTGTTAATTAATTCGCTTGCCAAATATTCACTTCAAATTATCTTTAAAAAGATATAGTTCCAAACAGGAAAATAAACATAAGGAAGAAGTTGGAAAAAAATAGTCTCAGGGATAGCAAGTTTAATTTTTAGTTTGAAGGACATTTTCTAGTGTAAATTAAAAATGACAGTTATAACTATCATTCTGTGATTCACACTAAAAATGTCCTTGAGCCTAAAAGGCAAACTTCTTGTCCCTAAAACTCAATTTTTCTCCAACTTTTTCCTTGAGCCTAAAAGTCCCAATTCCAAAACCATTTCAACTTCTATATTGGAGAACATTTCCATATACTTATTTAATAATAAGTAATTCATAATTCTCTTTATTTTCAACGCTTGGAAATTATTACATATACTTAAATCAGGATTAAGTATATATTTTATTCTGTAAGGAAAACATTCTCTTAAACATCAGTCTAAACGAATGTTGAGTAAAACATCGTTACGACAACCCAAAATCAATAGTATAGAGATTAGAAAATTAGATAGATATATAAATCTCATATACTATACAAAACATTTCCTTTCTAAAGTCATTTACTATAACAACAGGGTATTAGTCCATCATTTCCTTACTTCTCGAAAACGTACACTTCAACAATAAATGTTGAAAACTATGGTTTCGATATTCAACGCATTTAAAACCTCTTCAAATTATTTAACTCCATTTAAAATATCACTTCCAAAAATATTTATTTAACTTAAAAGATTATTCACTGTCCAAAATCGTGAATATAATTCATTTACCAAATCAATATTCCTACACATTTATTAAAGGATTATCCACTACCAAAAATCTTGAATATATCTCCTTTACCAAATTCATCACTTCTACATATTTATTAATGGATTATCCACTATCCAAAATCATGGATATAATACCTTTAATAAACTTCTATATTTAACTTAACAAATTCAATTGATTTCACATTTATAAAACAATGTTTATAAATTCACATTTCTACTTTATAAAAACTTCAATTTATAAAGTCCCTTTATTAACCAACTCCATTTATAACTCAATTACATATAAAATCCAAATTATAAGTTAATTACTTATAAATCTATTTATTTTCAAATTCATTCCTTTATAAGTTCACAAATTCATAAATCTTATTTTTTGTAAAGTCCATTTATAACTTCATTTTAACACCTATAAAACTTCCTTATAATTCCATCACTTTTGATTTATAAAAACTCAATTTTATAAACCTTATATATATAAACCGTTTATAATAAATCCAAAAATCTTAATTTAGACTATTCACAAAATAGTTACTTCACATTTCAAAAGTCACGTTCTGATAATATTTCCCAAAAATAACAATTTTTTATAACATAAAAGTTATAACATGTATTAAAAAAATTCATTTCCTTTAACAATACAAAATTCAATAAAATGTATATTTTCAAATCACTTGAAAATCAATTTTAATTTGAAATCATCACTTTAATATTTTTAAAACTCTAAAATAGGCTCAATGCTGCAACAACAATAAATACATCAATCACGGCAACCAAACATCATATATCATATGATAACAGTATATATCACAATATTTGTAAATAAAACCAATACTGATGAGGAATCCAGTTGGATCCCTCAACCTTGTCACCTGCAACAAATATACATATTAGAAAATATGTACAATGTCTACTTCGAGGCAGACGCGCGTATAAAGTGTCATCCGCTCATACACGGGAACGTAAAGGGTCTCATCTGCTCCAATAGGCAGGAATATATCCTAATACCAATCAATATATATAATATATCATATATCATCTAAATAATCATCAATCAACATAAATAAAATTTATTCTCACTTATATAAAAATATCAGTGAGCCAGAAAGAGTGAGTTGTTCTCACTTGGTTCCAATAGCAGTTGCCACATTTTATTCCAAACAAAATTAAACAAGCTTTTAATTTTACCCAAAATTTACAGTAGCTCTAATCAACTCCAAACCAGCTTTAAAATATAGTGCTCGTCAATACGAACACAACGCAACTTGTTTCATCAAAAACGGACCTCGTGTGAAGAAGTTGTGCATTTTTAAAGATTACACAATTTTTATATAAATTAAATTTACAATTTTTTTTAATTAATCTTATTCACGGCCGATCGTTTTTATTTCTAAAATCAGGGCTGATGCTTTCCTTCTTCCACCCATTGTTCAAAACTGTGAACGAACTCTTGTAGCCGCCTCCTTCCACCAACTATTGCGACCCCTATGACCCACTATACGATAATCCGCCAATGCCATTCGAAAGCCCTTCACTCGATGCACCACCGCCCTTGAGCATGACCAGCTCGTCTGCCTTATTATCTCGAAAATCATGCCCAAATGCACGACTTCACAAGCCATTTCATCCTCGATCGATGCAATGATTATGATCATAGCCGTATGGAATAAAAGATCTTGTTGAGCTCTACATTTTCCGTTTAGATGTCGTAGCCTAATTGTGAACGGATCATGAGATATTAGGGGAGAACGGTAGGACGTTTCTGGCAGTGGAAATGTAAGGTGGCGGTTAGAGTTTTAATGTCTAGGGTTTTGAGTGTGTGGGTGTATATATATGTACATATTTTACTATTCAAAAACCCTTTTCACAATTGATAATTTTCCCGATCTCAAAATTAAGTGCGCCACCTAGCGTTTCTAATGTTTTACCCTTATTCCAAACACAATGGAATATATATTGAGAGCCAATTCGATCATATTTGAAAGATAGGTTTTCGAATCGACTTACTTAAATTTAAAATTTACTTAAACAAATTTCTATGCGTTTTAGCTTGCTATGACTAAACCGTAAACCCGATTGACACGAAATTTGAAATTCTATACTAATATAACATTACGGATCCAATGAAACTAGTTTCACCGAAATTCGAGACTGTATCAAAAATGGCTAATTTTTACATGTTAATTAAATATTAAAATATTCAATTTCTACAAATTAACTTTTAATTTAATTTTAAAAGTTCTCTAACATCATTCTAATTCAAATAGAATTTAAACCAACTTTATAAATCATTTTCATTCACATTAAACTCAATTTCCAATTATTTACACAATTTCAAATATTAAATTAACAATTTAACTATCCAATTCAATTAAGATATTCGAAATATAAGTTATTCAGCTTATAAGATTAACTTGTGAATATTTAAAATCAATTAAATATATGAATTTCAAATGACTGAAATTATGGGTTGGTAGATTCTTCCCTACCTAAAAGAATTTCGTTCTCGAAATTACCAAGTATGAAAAAGTCATAAAAATCCATTACTTTTCAAAACAATTCGTTACAACTAGATTACCAAAATCATTTGACCTTTTAACTTTTCCAAAATCATCTATTAAACTTCTTACATAAACTTTTCCAAGTTTTCAAATCCATTCACAGTTGTCTTTTCAAAGCCAACTGATATCGTTTAACTTTATAACTCAAAATTTTAGTTATCAAAAATTTTCCCAAATTTATCAGAAATTATCTAACACCTTAAATTTTCAAAAAATTTCGCGATAGCCTCCTTTGCTCGGTTCGATCGTAGTAGGATCACAATATATATATATATATATATATATATATATATATATATATATATATATCGCAAATATATATCTTATTTTCTAGGATAAGGTATTCCGTAGGGAAAAAAAGTATAAAAGTATGGTATATAATCTGAGATATGAACCTTATATATAACTAGCGAGCATATACGGCTAATATAGCACAAAAGAGAGCTCCAAATGTGAAGCAAGCGCCATACGTACCTACTAAATACTCAACAAACAAATGAGAAACATGTGTATAGAAAGTAATATCAATGTACAACATATACCAATACAACAACTATATATGCCAATATAGCAAATGCAATCAAAAGCAACAAATCCAACCATCATACAACTATCACCCAATTAACATTCAATAAACCAATATCTATCTAATCAATCCTTAACCAAATCAATATACATTCATTTCTTATAAATATTCAATGAACTGATTTTCAGTTTAATCACATTTGATTCGTTAATATTGGAATTTACTAATATTCATTTGTTCAAATTCAATTAGTTTACATTCACTAATTTACTTTCAAGTTAGTTCACTTCCAATTCAAATCAAATTCAATTCTATTTAAAATTCGCTTACTTCCGATTTGAATTCAGTTATTTAGCTTTCAATTTCATTAATTCAATTGCTAATTCATTAAACAACTAAAGTTGAATTTCCTTATATAACTCAAATTCATATTCATCAATTACTTCTTTTCGATATCAAATTCAACTTCATTCAACATTACTTAAGTTACATTTCATTTCATTATCACTTGCATTTACTTTCACTATACAACTTAAGTTCACTTCTAATTTAATTCAAATTCTATTTTATTTAACTCGTTTCATTAGCTTACTTCTTAAGTCATTTTATTTGACTTTTACTTAAGTCAAATTCATGTCACTATTCAAATCCAGATTTCGTTTTTCTTAGCAAAATTGTTTAACCATTTTAACCACTGGTTTTACTACATTTTCCCATTTTATAAGTTATACAACTTATTTATCATTTAAACTTTCAAATTCATATTATATAATCACTTACCATTTAAGTTTAACTTTCATCTCAATAACTTATCTAATCAAGTTCAAAATCAATGCAATTTATTTAACCTTACTAAAATTAATTTTTAAATCACATATTTATTATACTAACTCAAATTTATTCAATTTTACCAAAGTTAAATTTATTATCTCATATTATAAGTTCAAAACTCTTTTACATATATTTTATCAATTTAACTTGGATTTTAAATTCAAATTTTTTTATCACAACAAAACTTCAATTTCAATTTATTATTAGTAGCAAATCAATCACATAGAAACTCGAAAATGATACTGATGATGCTGCAGTCGTCACCCTTATTATTTCCCAGCAACATTAGTGAATTCAGTGCTTTTTATTCTTTTAAAAATTTACTTTTATTATTTATAAATCACATTTATAAATCTTTTGCTTATATAATTTCACTATTTCTCTTTAACTTTGAAAAACAACTTTCAAAATAAACGGAATCAAGATTTATCAAATTCTTCGTCTAAATCCAATTTTATTTACTACTCATATAGTTTCATTTCTTATGTATAAAATTATTTCACAATTGTAAATCATATTAATTATAATTCCATACTTTATAATTCATTTACTTATATAATTTGTTCTTCTTTTACAATTGTTGCTTTTATTTAGATTATTCAAATAGCTTTATTAACTTATATATATTTATATTTTCAAAAAACCAAACAATTCATTTATATACACTTTAATCATTTCTGAAAAATTATTTCCTTTATATATATAATATAATAGAGGTAAAATTATTTCATTTACTTAATTTAAAATAATACCATGTCAACTTTCCTTGTTTAAGTGTTTAGAAATCCCTATCGATAACGTGGCGTCCCATATACCGACCAGATTTCAAAAACAGCTCAATGGATAAGTAATCATAATATAAACATTTTATAATAACTAATAAATACGCGCTCATATATATAACACACTCAAACTCAATCTAGGGTGCTACTATCCCTATCTTTACTGAGTACACATCAAAGCTTAGGAATATACAAAATCTAAGCTCTAATACCACGTGTGACGACCCGCAAATCCGATACCCTTTGAATCAACAATAAACCACACATGTCCGACCCAAAAAGCACAGACTGATGGAAAGTCAAGAGAAAGAAAAGAAGAGAGAAGAAGAGAAGCGAAGAAAGAGAGAAGATAGAACCAAACAGAACAATACAAAATCTCACATCGTAGCGGAAAACATTTAATATCATATCAATGATCTTTACAACATAGAAACTGTATATACATACATCAATCAGAGTTCAGCAATTAATCACTAGTTTTCAGCCTGGATAGTTATAATACCATGTTCTCACAATTGCCGATTATATACAATAACAACAATAATGCGCAAAGCGGATAATCAAAACAGATACGTGTATACGAAATGAAGACCTCCAGTTCTCCTGCTGAAGCTCCAAAAGCACCAAAACTGAAACTGTAAATATACTCAGTCTGATCCGAGCATTGAAAGGGAAGAACTCCCAGATTAGTCTAGCAAACTAGCATGAGAAACACACTCAACTGAATTTATTAAATTACCAAACTTTTCCTTTACCAAAACAAGAGTATCTCGTAAGACATGCCCAAACATAAACATAGACATGTTTTTACCTTACGATAACTAAAACATTTCATATCAAATCCTCTTATATTATAATAGTGTCTAGTATACAAATAATATTAATCATAGCCAAAATTATTACATTGATTAAATTCCAGCATATAGCCCAAAATGGGTAATACAATCAAAAAGGCAGGCACGTAGTAGAGTTTGGATTTCCATACAAATGACCAGATGAAGGGACTACCTTCCGGCAGCACATCTCTAGAGGAATGTACCGAGGACCATCGCAAAGGATCCTCCATGGACACAAGACCGGCCTATCTCTGTAACCAGTTAGTACCGAATATATCATCCTCCAGTCATTTTTGACTTTTTTTGAGGCCCTCATTGCATACAAACCACAATAATCAGATACACGACATCATAGCGTGTAAAGGTATATCTAGAAGAGGATGATCATATCCTACTTTAGAGCGACCCATTTAGATCTGCTGCAGCTAACCCTGTTCGATCATTTTCGATTGATGAGGCCCGAGGTAACGATTACCTTTAACATATCACAAGTCACATCACTTTAAATGCCACACGACCATTTTCGTTGACTACTAATTAGCTTCCATAAAAATACAACCCTTAAGCTCATACGTCTCAAGGAGGATGTTAAGCAAAGAGAAGTTGTCTTCTCCGCCACCACTGATGTACGTTTGTAAAAACTAATGTACGTAATCTTTAGAAATGCAATGTCAAACAAACATCAATACAACTTGTTCATGAACTGGACAGATCGTAGGAACTTTCCTACCACATCCTGTCGGGAAACCCCTAGGATTAGTAGTGAATAGTATTTGCATTGTATACTTCATAATGAAGAGACTACTGCTACTGGATGTATATTGGGATTTTAACCCCAAACGATCAACAAGTAGTCCTTTACTATGAAAATCCGAAATATCAATATCATCATAACCAACCTGCACAATCGTCGCATAAATGTTGGTTCGAAATGGTTTTCGGTTAAATCGATCCCGATCTCTTCGCACCAATAACGCAAAAGCATTTCTCAACCTCACACAGAAACTAAGTCCCATAGACTTATCACGTCTCCACTTTCACCTTGCTATCCTTCAGCTAAGAAGGAAGCTCGACAGATTGGAGTAATACTTTGCACTACACGAATCAACATCCTCAACATAAATGATAATCAAGCCTACGCAGAAGGCTGCGTACTAAGTGTACGACTAAATAGTTCCCACATCAAATCGAGGAATTAAAATAGCCAAATTTGATAGTCGGTTATTTAACTATCAAAGAAAACCAATAAATATTCAGTACCATAAGAAATCACTAGGCCTTTTTAATTAATCTTTTATTAATTAATTCGCTTGCCAAATATTCACTTCAAAATATCTTTACAAAGATATAATTACAAAACCATTTCAACTTCTATATTGCAAAACATTTCCATATACTTATTTAATAATAAGTAATTCATGATTCTCTTTATTTTCAACGCTTATAAATTATTACATATACTTCAATCAGGATTAAGTATATATTTTATTCTGTAAGTAAAGCATTTTCTTAACTTATTTATTGGGTTAAAACGAATGTTGCATAAAACATCGTTACAACAAACCAAAATCAATAGTGTAGGGATTCGAAAATTAGATAGATATATAAATCCAATATACTTTACAAAACATTTTCTTTTGAAAATCATTTACTATAACAACAGTGTATTAGTCCATCATTTCCTTACTTCTCGAAAACGTCTATATCAACAATAAATGTTGAAATTTATGGTTTCGATACTCAACACCTTTAAAACCTCTTCAAATCATTTAACTCCATTTGACATATTACTTCCCAAAACATTTATTTAACTTAAAAGACTATTCACTGTCCAAAATTGTGAATATAATTCATTTACCAAATCAATACTCCTACACATTTATTAAAGGATTATCCACTGTCCAAAATCGTGAATATATCTTCTTTACCAAATTCATTACTTCTACATAATTATTAAAGGATTGTGCACTGTCCAAAATTATGGATATAATACCTTTAAAAAACTTCTATATCTAACTTATCAAATTCAATTGATTTCACAATTATAAATCAATGTTTATAAATTCACATTTCTATCTTATAAAAACTTCAATTTATAAATCACTTTATTAACCGATTCCATTTATAACTCAATTACATACTAATATCCAAATTATAAGTTAAATACTTAAAAATCTATTTATTTCCAAATTCATTCTTTTATAACTTCACAAGTTCATAAATCTTTTTTACTTATAAAATCCATTTATAACTTCATTTTAATACTTATAAAACTTCTTTATAATTCCATCACTTTTGATTTATAAAAACTCAATTTTATGAACCTTATATATATATATACTATTTATAATAAATCCAAAAATCTCAATTTAAACTATTTATAAAATAGTTAACTTCATATTCAAAAATCATGTTTTGATTATTTTTCCCAAAAATCACAATTTTTTATAACATAAAAATTATAACATTTATTAAAAATAAATTCATTTCCTTTAACAATTCAAAATTCAATAAAACGTATACTTTCAAAATCATTTAAAAATCCTTTTAATTTGAAATCATCACTTTAATATTTTTAAAACTCCAAAATAGGCCCAATGCTGCAACAGCGCTAAATACATCAATCATGACAACCAACTATCATATATCATATGGTAACAGCATATATCATAATATTTGTAAATAAAACCAATATTGGTGAGAAATCCAGTTGGATCCCTCCAACCGGTCACCTGCAACAAATATTATATATATTATGTACAATATCCGCTTCGAGGTAGACGCATGTACAAAGGGTCATCTGCTCATACACGGAAAAGTATAGGGTCTCATATGCTTCAATAGGCTGGAATACATCCAAATACCAATCAATATATATAATATATCATATATCATCCAAATAATCATCAATCAGCATAAATAAAATTTGTTCTCACTTATATAAAAATATCAGTGAGTCAGAAAGAGTGAGGTGTACTCACTTTGGTTCCAATAGATGTTGTCGCGTTTTATTTCATATAAAACTAAACAAGTGTTTAATTTTACATAAAATTTACACTAGCTCCAATCAACTCCAAACCAACTCTAAAATATAATGCTTGTCAATACGGACCCAACGTAACTTGTTTCGTCAAAAACAGACCTAGTATGAAGAAGTTATGCATTTTTAAGTTTACAATTTTTATTTATTTTTAATTAACCTTAATCACGGCCGGTCGTTTTTCTTTCTGAAATCAGGGTTGATGCTCTCCTTCTTCCTCCCATCTTTCAAAATCATGAACGAACCCATGTAGCCACTTCCTTTCACCAATTATCGTGACCCCTATGACCCATTATACGACGAATGGCCAATGCCATTCAAAAGCCCTTCACTCGACGCACCATCGCCATTGAGCACGGCAAGCTTGGCCCCCTTATCATCACGAAAATCATGCCCAAACGCACGACTTAACAAGCCATTTCCACCTCGATTGATGCACCGATTACGATCATAGCCGTATGGATTAAAAGATCTTGTCGAGCTCTACATTTTTCGTTTAGATGTCGTAGCCTAATTGTGAACGGATCATGAGATATTGGGGGAGAAAAGTGGGATGTTTCTGGCCGTGGAAATGTAAGGTGGCGGCTAGGGTTTTAATGGCTAGGATTTTGAGTGTGTTGGTGTATATATGTATATATTTTACTATTCAAAAACCCTTTTCACACTTGATATTTTTTTCCCAATCTCAAAATGAAGCGCGCCGTCTGGAATTTATAATGTTTTACCCCTATTTCAAACACGATGGAATATATATCAAGAGCCAATTTGATCGTATTTGAAAGATAGGTATCGAATCGACTTATTTAAATTTAAAATTTACTTAAACAAATTTTTACGCGTTTTTGCTTGCCACGACTAAACCGTAAATCCAATTGATACGAAATTTGAAATCTTACAATAATATAACATTACAGATCTAATGAAATTTGTTTCGTCGAAATCTGAGACTGAATAAAAAATAGTTATTTTTACACGTTAATTAAATATTAAAATATTTGTTTTCTACAAATTAACTTTTAATTCAATTTTAAAAGTTGTCTAACATCACTCTTGTTCAAGTAGAATTTAATTCAATGTTATAAATCATTCACATTAAATTCAATTTCCAATTATTTACACAACTTCAAATATTAAATTAACAGTTTATTATCCAATTAAATCAAGATATTCGAAATAATAAGTTATTCGGCTTATAAGATTAACTTGTGAATATTTAAAATCAACTAAACATACGAATTTCAAATGACTAAAATTTTGGGTCCTTACAGCAATCCTATATTAGTCCCTTCTGGTATTCTAATATCTGTGTCATTTGCTTAGGGTCAACTACCCCCATCAAATTTTCCTTGGAAACATTTCTTTCAATTTGATTTAACCCTTTACATCATATTTAATGAGGAAAATATAATTTTTTCTTTACTCGAATATCTTTTCCCAAATATATGCTTTACACAAAAGAATGTTAATGAAAACCAAAATCAACAGGGTTATCTATCCCTTTAAAGCAAGATAAAGCCCTTCTTTAACTTAGAAGACATTAGGTTCTAAATCCAAGATATCACCTTCAAAATCCTTTTTTATAAACTTTAGATGGTTCCTTTCGAATCCACCGAAAGTACCCCTTTCAAAATAGTTAACTATTTTACCTTGAAACACTAGGCCAAAAAGACCACGACATACCTTTCGAAACCTTTTAAAAATTGACCTTTCGAAATCAGTGAAATTGTTCCTTCGAAAGCTTTATAAAACCTTAGACATCCTCTTTTCAAAATGTTTCAAAGTTGCCTTCCGAAAGCATTTGAAACCATCCATTTAATTGCTAAGAGTAAACCTTTTGAAAACATTGGAAAATCTCCCCTTCGAAACCTTCATTATATATCTTTCGAAAGCATTAAAATCTTTTACTTAAAACAAACCTTTTGAAAGCACTGAGTTCAAGTAAAAGTTTGTGGAACATAGCTTCGAAACCATTTAAAACCATTCTTTTCAAAACCTTTGGGTTTAATTTTCAATATATCTAAACGTCTTAAAAGAATAGAGGTGAAAGCGTTGCTTTCGAAAATATTATTCCTATGTAAAAGAAAATGGATGGTTTCAAAGCCAACCCCTTTGAAAGCATCGAGAAGCTGCTTCAATATTTAAATTTCCATTTGTTTATTCATTACTTAAGGCACAACTACCTTATAATTATACAAATTTCAATCTCTTAACCACTTTAATCTTTACATTGTTCTATTTAATTAAATATCCTGATAATTTTATTTAAAATTAGGGGTTTTACAGACTCCCCTCCTTAAAGAATTTCTTCCTCGAAATTACGATAAGGTACTCGTAATAATCAATCATAAACATAAAATATACCATGAAATAAGTAGGATAAGTATATCTAACCATGCTCTCAGTTTCTAAAGTCCAATCTCTCTCATCATCACTCTACTGGACTTTGACTAGTCTGACTATCTTGTTCCTTAGTCTCTTCTCATCTCTGGCGACTATACGAATGGACTTTCTAGCTATAGTCAAATTCGGTTCCACTCACCTAACACAGTTGGTTCTATAGTAGTCTCTGGATCTCGAATACACTTCCTTAGATGAGTAATATGAAAAGATTGTGGACTCCTGCCAAACTACTTGGTAACTCCACTCTATACGCGAATTTTCCAATCCTTTAAATGATAGGAAATGGTCCAACAAATTTTGGTGCCAATTTTTTTGATTTTTCGAATCTAATTACACCTTTCATCAATGATAATTTGATGACAACATAATCTTCAATTGAGAACTCTAAGTCATTCCGTCTTTTATCTTGGACCTCAATATTTACTGCAGCTTCTCTTACCAAATCTGGACCAAAAACTAACCTATCTCCGATCTATAAACAACAAATGGAAGATTTGGATGGCCTTTCATGCAAAGCTTCGAACCGTGCCATCCCTATACTAGCCTGATAACTGTTGCTATATGAAAACTCGACTACATGTAGGTGGCCTTCCCATGATCCTCTAAAATCTAGCACATAAGCTTGCAACAAATCTTCTAAGACTTTGTTAACTCTTTCCATTTTTCCATCTGTCTGCGGATGATGAGCATTATTTATCTTAAGCTTAGTACCTAAAGTATGCTACAGACTCTTCCAGAACTCGCTAGTGAACAAGGAATCTTTATCACTTATTATACTACTAGGAATTCCATGCAGTCAAACTATATTCTTTATAAATAACTTAGCTAAAACAGGTGTTGACCTGGTTGACTTAACTGGAATAAAATGGGCACTCTTGGTCAATCTATCCACTATAACTGATATACTTTCATTTCTTCGATTCGATCTTAGCAACCCATTTATAAAATTCATTGAGATAGAATGTTATTTCCATACTAGAACATCTAAAGGCTGAAGTAAACCACTTGGTTTCTAATGTTCGACTTTTACCTGTTGACAATTCAAACATTGCTACACCCATAAGCCTACATCTCTCTTCATGCCTTTCAGAAGAAACTTCTTTTCATGTTTTGATATATCTTAGTTCCTCCTGGATGAATGGTGAACTTTGAACGATGGCATTTTCGTAGAACTTCCTTCCTAATGTTTCCTACAGTTGGAACACATAGTTGTCCTTTTTTCTTCAACCACCCATTCTGGTCAAGATCGAAATCTTTTAAGTCATCGTTCTCCATTCCATCCCTTAACTTTCTAATCTATTCAACTAATAATTGATCCTCCTTCTGCTTAGAAGCAACCTTTTCGATCATTACCGATCGAACTTCTAAACATGACAGCATAGAGGTTTCCTTACTAGATCTAGCTTCAAATCTACACTGTACTCCACACATAGTCAATTCTTCTAAATCTTTCCATTCATCTATCATTTCCAATACCGCATTCTTATGTTTCCTGCTAAGTGCTTCCACAACCTTGTTTCCAAATCCAATTGGGAAAGTACTTTATCTTCACTCAACTAGTCGAACAAATTGTCAATTTTAGATAGCGAATATTGATTCTTTATCGTCTTCTCATTCAACTTATAATAATCAATAATAACCGATGATCCATCCGGCTTCCTTACAAACACTATGGCTACTCCCCAAGACGAACTGCTTGGTCTGATAAAGTTCTTATTTTCCAAATCCACCAACCGCATCTTTATCTTCTTCATCTTGGTAGTCGTCATTTTGCTTGGCGATCTACTCACCGGTTTTGCTCATTGTACTAAATCTGTCTGAAACTCAATAGCTTGCTTCAGTGGTAGTCCTACTACGGGCTCAAAGACATTTGCAGATTTTCTAACAATGAAAACCCGATTTAACTCCTCTTCTGCCTTGACAACACCCAACAAAACATTATCCTAAAAACTAGGGTTTTCTATGGAGTATATTACTTGATCACTACAGTCAGCGTGTCTAAATGATTTTTCCTATCATGGAAAAATATGCTAGCATCGTATTTACTTAACCAATCCGTACCCAAAATAATTCCGAACCCTACGAAATCAAACACATGCAAATAAAAGAAAAATGTATGACCTAACAATTCAAACTCTAACTAGTCACACTTCATCTCAAATGTCACATATACTCCTATCAAATTTGCAACCCTTAAGGTAGTAACTATGTTTGACGATTCTACGTTAAGCTTATCTACCAAACATTGAGATATAAAAGAATGTAATGCACCACTATCAAATAGAACTCTATCTGATACACCATGAATCAAAAGCGTACCTCCCAACACAGCTATTCCCTTTCCCTCTGCTGTTGATCTCGAGGTAGCTGGCTCCAGCGCAAACATTTTTCCATTTCCATCCTTGGCTGGCACCTCGCACTGGTTCTTATAATCTCCAATCCAATCGTAGTTGAAACATCTCATTCCTTCCTTGTCAATGGCTTTCTTCCCTTTGCATGTCTGGCACTCATGATCATAGAGTCCCTTCTTATCATACTTATAGCAGATAACTTCCGCCTTTCCCTTCTTGGCAGCTCCACTCTTCTAAACGCCCTTCTTATGGAAAAATTTCCTCTTCTGATTCTGCCCTCCTTTATCTCACCCTATTCTGTTACCCTTAAGATAAGCAAGCATTTCTTCCTTTCTTAAAACCATCTCAACAACAACATTGCACACGGATAAACTTCTCATTCCTTTTGATAACAGTATCAGCCGTAGCATATCTTAATCTCGCTTTCTCCTCAAATCCAGTTGCATACTCAAGCTCATATCTCCCTGCTCCAACTCAGCAAACTTCTTGAGCAGAGTTGACTTTGCAATCTCCAACATAAACCTCTCCTCAAACTTTCACCTGAACTTAGCCCAAGTCATAGTCTCCTTATTGACTCTGACCATAACACTATTCCACCAAAACATTGTTGCTCCTTGTAATTTCCTAGAAGTAAGCCTCCTTTTCTATTCATCATTGAACCCCAAATCAACAAAAATCCTCCTGCAATGAAGTAACCAATTCTTAACTTCGATTGCGTCCTTTATCCTGGTAAATGGTTTTCCCCCATCCTGGCATAATCTCTGCTCAATACAGCATAATTATTGACCACTGGGCTCCTTGATTTCCTCCTTTAGCATTTCCTCCAACTAAACCTATAGCAACTATAGCCTGCATCATGTTAATGAAGAATAGATACATAGCTCTTATATCAACTTGTAGTATTCTAGCGCCTACACTAGCAGCTTGAGCCTGGCCGGGGTTCTTTCTTGTGTTTGGTCTGGCATTCCCATTAGTTGTGGTGCTTCCCCCACTAATGTTAACTCTTCCACTTCAAGCATGCATATCTTACGTCCGTAAAATTTGCATTCGAGTCTTTGTAAGATATAGAAGAATAGCCAAAGGGAGATGCAATAATAGAGATACAGTCTACTTATATATAGCAAATACAAGTACATTACTGTAGCATTATCCCATACCCCATCTTTTCCCTAATTCCTTAGGATTATGTTTTCAAAAGCATTTTAAGTTTGAAATTTATTTTAGATTTTTCATAAACTTATGCTCTGATACCAAGTTGTAACCACCCCTATCTTGAGGCTGAAGCTAAGTGCTACAGATGTTGCAGTCATCTATAGAATTAACTTCCAGTGATAAAATACGGTAATGTTATGGTATCCATAATATTAGAAGCACATGAATATGAAATAAAAATTAACATTAACTTTAAAACAACTTTTCTGATTACATTTCAAATTCGTATTTCATATTTAGTTATATAATCCAAAAATGATTCCTAGGTTTTAATCAAATATAATTATTACAAGTTATGCCAAGAGCGACATATGAAGATGTCTGATGTGCACATAACTGTGCATATTTTTACTTCCGTATTTAATCTAATTTAATTAAATAAATTATCATATATGGTATTTTAACATGTTTAAACCAAAATTCGTATTATTTTCAAATCATCATTTATTCATCTTCATGTAGGGTGAAAATGGTCATTCTGTGCATATATTAATTTGAGAATATTTATTTCCACATTTTATTTTTATTTGTAGGAAAATTGGAAGAAAATTACAAAAGGTTTCATGGAAAATAAGTATGCGCAAAAGAATACAAAGGAATGAAGATGGAAATAGTCCATTTCATTAAACGTGGAAGACCCTACCTACCCACTTACCATGATGTACAAAATAAGAGCTAATGCACATGCTAATGGCCATTAAAGTTTCATGCACACTTGAATGGAGGATTATCTCATCCTAATGATAACTTGGTGGCCACATTTCCTCAAGGGTGGTTTGGGTAGTTCCCAAAAATAGGATTAGGGTTTTAAACATATATAAATATCCCTTATACTTGTGTAATTAGTCTCCTCTCTTCCTCTTAGTCTCTTAGCCTCATTAGTTTAAGATCAAAAATAAATTGGAAGCCCTCTTTCTTTTCAAGGCTACTTAGCCATTTCTTTTAAGCATTTTTTTGTGAAATTTAATACATGCTCTTTTCTTTTCTTAATTATTTCTTCATGTTAGTAGTGTAGATTTATTTATGTTGGGCGAATTCTCACCCAGAAGATCTCGAGACCAAGGAATCACAGTTTCACCCGGGCTCACAACCCCCACTACGTTCGACAAACACAAGGCTCAATGCAAGCATAGAAGTCCATCCGGCATTCGCAATATACAACCTCATTCGGCATTCCCATTCGGCCACCGGACCAAACACATCTCCATCAAGGCCGAACCAAATCCATTCCCATCATGGCCGAACCAATCATACCACCGGTCCACACCTACCACCGGTCCACACCTACCACCGGTCCACACCTACCACCGGTCTACACCTACCACCGGTCCAAGCTCCATGCCGAATGAGGCCTCGCCGAACCAGACAACTGCCAGTCCAGATTGCTTCAGCCCGGGCCCACCAGCAGCTATATACATTCAAGACCCCTGCCCTCTACCTCACTCTATAAATAGAGGGGCAGGGGTACAACAATGGCGGACAAGTTTGAGAGCTCAAGCACGGAAGGAACTTTCAAACTACTTTCATATACTTGTACACAAAGCATTGTACTTGTAATCTGAAAGAAAGAAGATAATAACATATAAAGTGGACGTAGGCACGTTCTGGCCGAACCACTATAAATCTGTGTGTCTTTTACATTTCAGCCCCTGCTTTTTTCATATTTACATAACTCATCTAAATCATTCAGAATCACATAAAATCAACTAAATTACACGACTTGGAGGTGTTTGCCCATTTTTTGCGCAAACATTTTTGGTGCTTTCACTGAGAAATTCGAACTCGAAGCTTCAGCTTCCCTCATTCAACCTTCTTTCCCAATAGCACCCTTCATTGCCTAGGAAACATGCTTCCAGGCCAAGAAAAGACACCAACAAGGGAAAGAACGTTGCAACCAGCAGCGCTCCAAATCCAGTGGATCCAGATCAAGAGAACCATCCCACTACAGCAGCAGTGCCGCATATAGATCAGGCAATTCCAACAGCCCCTGCCGCGGAACAACCGGCAGTAATCACTAGAGCAGACCTAGACAGAGTTGTGGTGGAAGTGACTAACCGCTTCGCATCCCAACAAGAAGCTTTGGTGAACCAACTCATGTCACGCTTGAGGGATGTCGAAGAATCCAACCGCAACACTGAATCATGGGATGAATCTCAATCTGGAGGATCTCGGAGACAGCAAAGGTCTTCCCTCTTCGAGGAAGCCATCAACAGGAACAACAATGATAGGGGCCGCACCCGGACTCAGCCCGAACTCCGACTCGAGGAAGCGCTTGGAACCGAACCCAGTGGGGGAGGCGCCAGGCGAGGGTCGGATGTAGCTGAGCCAGTCATGCCACCTAATCATAGAAACCCCGCTGAACGGAGCCGAGCTAGAACCCAGCCCGAAGTTGACCCCATGGAAATGCTCGAAACAGAACCCCACAGGGGAAGATCAAGGCATGGGGCAACTGTAGCTGGTCCTAGCATGCATCCGAGTAGCCAGAGGCAACCACTGGATAACGTCAGAAGTGATAGACTATACCATCCCTACAGGTCATCTGGACGAGATCGATCCCGCAGGGAAGAGCCAAGTTCATTTCTATCCGCTCCAAATTCTGACGAAAGAATGGCACGATTATTTAGAGAATGCGTCCAACGGGAGCAAAGGGACCGAGGAATAGGCGCTAGGGTCACCAGCCCCTTCACCCGCAATATCGAAACTGCCATCACCCCCCGGGAATGGAAAATGTCAACCATGGAACCTTACAAGGGAACTTCCGACCCCATCGTACACTTACAATGATACACCCAGCATATGCTCATGAGCGGAGCAACAGAAGGGGTGTTGTGTAAATGCTTTCCGCTATTCCTAGCAGATCTAGCTAACTCCTGGTTCTGCCATCTACCCCAAGGATCTATCAGCTCATGGGAGATGTTGAAAGAAAGGTTCATTAGCCAGTTCCGCATCCATGTAGAACAACCCAAGGATGCTTATTCTCTATCCAATGTCAAATAGAAATCCGGAGATACACTGCAACAATATCTAACCCGGTTCAACGCCGCAGCGGCCGCAGTCCAAGATGCCGATGAGAAGCTCACCCTAATGGCCCTCTGTAGTGGTGTACACCCAGATACCAAGTTCGCTAGAAGACTAACTAAGGAAAAACCAGCTACTTTACCCGATTTCTTCCATGAAGCTGGAAAGTATATGAGACTTGAAGACGCCGCCACTGAGAGGCAGTCAGGGCAACAAGGTAAGACAACTTCGGACAAGGTTCCCGCTGCAGCTAAGGACACTCGAAGAAATGAATCTAGAGACAATGCTGGGGGAAGGAAGGTTGAAAAACGCCAATATCGACCAGGACCAAGATTTGACTCCTACACTCCTTTGAATGAAACAATCGAAAACATCTTTCTAGCCACTCAGGGCGAACTCGGATACAAGCGCCCCCCACACAAGAAAGAATCTGATAACGGACTCAAGTCTGGAAAGTTCTGCCGCTTCCACGAATCCCACGGACATGACACCAATGAATGCCACCATCTCCGAGACTTGATCGAAGAACACATCAGAAGAAGAAGGCTGGAACGCTATGTGAAAGGTTAGAACAGGCCTCCAACTCCTGCCAATGAGAACTCAAAGCGACCCCTCCCAGAAGTAGGCGGAGGGAATCGCTACACCAGTGGCTCTAGTCAAGAGAAGATAGTGGTCCATACCATCTCGGGAGGACCACACATCGCCGACAGAAGCTGGGCAGAGATGGAAAGATACGGCAAGTCACTTAGAAATGCTGAAGGCTATGTTAACTCCATTATGGAAGAACGCCACCCGAAACGGAAAGAGAGTGACGACATCGTATTCAGTAGGCGTGATTTAGAAGGAAGACAGTATCCACATATGGATCCCATGGTCATCTCTGCCTGGTTCGGTCCAGCTAAAGTTTTCCGAATTCTAATAGACACAGGAAGCTCCGTAAATATCCTATTCAAAAATGCTTTCGACAAAATGAAGTTGTCAATGAAGGATGTGTCTCCCTGCAACAAACCCCTGCACGGTTTCATTGGAGATGCGAAAATGCCACTTGGGCAACTTGACCTCTTCGTCGAAATAGGAAGTCATCCCCGCTCCGTTGTGCGAAAACAAATGTTCGTACTAATAGAAAACCACTCGGCCTACAATGCCTTCTTGGGAAGACCAGCCTTGTCTGACTTCCAAATTGTCCTAGCCCCGTGGTGCCTAAAAATGAAATTCCCAACGGATAACGGAATAGGATAAGTTGAAGGAGATCAAGACGCCGCTCGAGATTGCTATGTAACTGAACTTCGCAATAACCGTAGAAAGAATAAAGGGAAGGATGCAGAGACTACTCTCTGCATGAAAAGCTTGGAAGCATAGCAACTAAAGAAAGCCCCTCCTCTTCGTACACCAGCGATCCTTTCAATGAACTAGACCCCAGAGATAAGGAGGAGGAGGCTACCGCTGAGCCTGCAGAGGCCATGGAATTCGTATCTGTAGACAAACATGATTCAAGTAGACTATTAAAAATAGGATCTCAGTTAAAAACAGAATTGAAGGATCAACTCATTGACTTTCTCCGCCACAACTTAGATGTATTTGCGTGGACACATGCCGATATGACAGGAATCTCCCTAGACATAGCATGCCACATGCTGAACGTCGATCCCACCAAGGTACCGATAAAGCAGAAAAAGAGAAGCATGGGAGCAGAACGATCAGCAGCCCTCGATAAGGAAGTAAAGAACCTACTTGCTAATGACTTCATACGAGAAGCCATTACCCAGAATGGATCGCTAACCCAGTACTAGTAAAGAAAGCTAATGGGAAGTGGCGAACATGCATTGATTTCTCCAACTTAAATGACGCTTGCCCGAAAGACTGCTTCCTGCTCCCCCGAATCGATCAGCTTGTGGACAGCACTGCCGGGCACGAACTTTTATCTTTTATGGATGCATACTCCGGATACAACCAGATTCACATGCACGCTCCCGATCAAGACCACACTAGCTTCATCACTGACCGGGGATTATATTGTTACAAAGTCATGCCTTTTGGACTCAAAAATGCCGGAGCTACCTATCAGCGCCTCGTCAACAAGATGTTCGCGGAATTAATAGGACGAACTATGGAAGTATATGTGGATGACATGTTGGTAAAGTCCAGGAGAGCCGACGATCATGTAAGCCACCTGAGCGAGATGTTTCAGGTACTTCGCCGATATGGAATGAAGCTGAATCCTCTAAAGTGCTCCTTCGGAGTGTCATCGGGAAAATTCTTAGGATTCATTGTCCATGCCAGAGGAATTGAAGCAAACCCTGAACAAATCCGGGCTCTAAAAGAAATAAGGATACCTTCCACTCGAAAAGAAATGCAGAGCCTAAACGGAAAGGTGGCCGCCCTAAGCAGATTCATTTCCAAAGCAACTGACAAGTGCGTCCCTTTCTTCGAAGCTCTCAAGAAAGACAAAGGAAAGTTCGAATGGACCGATGAATGCTTAAAAGCCTTCCTTAACCTGATCGAACACCTTCAGAAACCACCAGTACTCTCAACTCCAAACGAAGGCGAAGAGCTATACCTATACCTCGCTGTATCATCTCATGCTCTAAGCGCTGCCCTGGTAAGAGAAGAAGACCGCACACAACGCCCGGTGTACTTTATAAGTAAGAGATTTACAGGGGCAGAAGCCAGATATCCTAAACTTGAGAAATTGGCATATTGTTTATTGATCGCGTCACGAAAACTGCGACACTACTTCCAATCTCACTCCATCAGAGTTCTAACCGATCAACCACTAAGACAGGTGCTCCATCGTCCCGACACTTCTGGACGACTCCTCAAATGGTGCATTGAACTAAGTCAGTATGACGTCACCTACCATCCTCGCACCGCTATCAAGGGACAAGCCATGGCCGATTTCATTGCCGAATTCACTACCAACGAAGGCAAGGATCAGTTTGAAATAGCAAAAGACATCAAGTGGAACCTCTTTGTAGATGGAGCATCGAACGAACAAGGCTCAGGGGTAGGTATTGTGATAATCACCCCCAGGGGAAGAAAGATGTACTATGCATTAAGGTTAGAATTCGCGGCCACTAACAACGATGCGGAGTATGAGGCAGTAATAGCGGGATTGGAGCTTGCCTTAGAAATTGGAGTCAATTCTTTATGTCTTCATAGTGATTCTCAACTTATCGTAAACCAAGTACTAGGAGAATTCTAGACACGAGGAGAACGACTCACAGCATATCTAAAGAAAACCAAACTGCTGCTCGATCAATTGGACCATTATCTAATCAAACACATTCCTCGAGAAGATAACCAAGAGGCCGATGAACTAGCAAAGCAAGCTAGTATGAAGAATAGCGCCATTTCCGGAGCACTAGCCATCTCAAGGCAGCTAGCCCTAAGTTTCGAACAAGTGAATCTGATAACTGCAATCGAAGAAGGAACTTGGATGACCCCTATCCGGAAATATTTGCAGGACGGCACACTACCAGACAAACGTGATGAAGTAAGGAGAATTTTGAGGAAAGCTCCCCACTACACTATACAAGAGGGCATCCTCTATCGGCGTGGCTTCTCTAGCCCCTTATTCAGATGCGTCGCTGGAAGGGAAACCAAGGAAATCTTATTCAACATCCATCAAGGAAGTTGCGGAGATCACACTGGAGGGCAGACTGGCGAAAAAGATACTCCGATATGGATATTACTGGCCCACGCTAAACAAGGACGCCTTAGACTTCGTCAAAAGATGCGACCGATGTCAGAAATTTGCCAAGATTCCTCGACTACCCACAAACGAGATTACTCAAATGACCAGCCCTTGGCCCTTTGCTGTATGGGGAATTGATTTAATTGGCGAACTGCCAACGGGCCGAGGCGGAGCCAAATATGCTATAGTGGCAGTCGATTATTTCACCAAATGGGTGGAAGCGGAACCCCTAAATAAAATATCTTCAGCAAAAGTTATCAACTTCTTGATCAAAAATATTCTGTGCAGGTACGGAGTACCACTCAAGATCATATCAGACAACGGACTCCAATTTGACAGCGAAAATTCGCCGACTGGTGCCAAGAGCATGGAATTCATAAAAGCTTCTCATCAGTAGCTTATCCTCAGGTAAACGGACAAGTCGAAGTTGTCAACAAAATTCTCAAAACCCTAATCAAAAAGAAACTTGAAAAGTCAAAAGGCGCTTGGGTGGACGAACTTCCTACGGCACTTTGGGCCTACCGCACATCTTTCAGAACATCAACGGGACATACTCCTTTCTCTTTGGCATACGGATCGGAGGCAATGCTCCCTGTTGAGACTATTGTTCCTTCCCACCGTAGGATCCACTACAATCCAGAAGAAAACGAAGAACTCCTCCTCATGTCTTTGGATCTGATTGAGGAAAGGAGAAACGATGCAGCACTCAAAGCAGCAGCTCATAAACAAAAAGTGGCAGCACTATACAACTCCAAAGTCAAACATCGCATCTTACAAGAAGGAGATCTTGTCCTCGGGCGAATCTTTCCGCGCCCCGGGGCACTGGACCCCATCTGGGACGGACCATATGTAATTCATAAAGATCTCCACAACGGAGCTTATATTTTGTCAACAGTGGACAGAGAGGTGTTCCAGAGGGCATGGAACATCCGACATCTCCGTCGATACTTTTCTTAACTTGTACTGCCCATATGAAGTGAATTAACAAAGAGAATCAGTGGACGTAGCCGTTTTCATGCCGAATCACTTTAAAAATCTTGTCTCTTTTTAACTTGTTCCTTTATATCTTGGTTGATTGTTAAGCTTTATCCTATTCTGTTGAACAAAATCTTATGGCATCTCCACTCAAGATGCACCACGGCCTCATCTGGACAAGGCCTAACAGGTACGCTACGATTCTATGCACTCGCCAATGAGACTCTTTTGCTCCAGCATCCCTCTGCTGCGGGGTAACTCATTGCTCGCGCCTGCCCTCAAAGCCAACTGTAATGAGCCGATTATAAGTCATCATAAAGGCCGACTATAGCCGATGGCAGCTCATTACGGCGTTCGGCTCACCGGCAACTGTGAACCTACTTTAAGCCCCAACATAAGGTGTGGCCAGCCAGGGGTAGTTCATGGCCAACGGCACCCACGCTAGCCGGCCACGGTAAATCGAATAATACCCACGATTACGGACCATAATGGTTCGGGTAGTTACCGTGCGCGATCTCGGCTCCGATGTGTCTTAAGTGCGGCTGTGGTAAAAAAGAAAACTCCCCGCGGAGGCATAAGATGGGTGACAAATGTCTCCAAGACCCACAGCTAGGGAAAGTGACTACAAAACCCATTTGCCACGAACTTAAGCACATCGACGGCCTTCCGTGACTGGAAGTTTTACTTTTTCTATATTTCCATTTCATTTAAATACTTTTCTCCTATCCTGTATAACAAACTCTAAAGTACAGGAAATCAAATAGGGAGCATTCACTCATGAGAATCTAAGCCTGCGTACTGGGTGGCAAGGTACTCAGATATATCCATGATCAGTTACACAAGAAGCTCGAAGCTACCGCCTGCAAATAAAACATGAAGGGTGGTACTCTCTTCTCTTGTACATAAATACCTAACTATAGCTTATTCATATGTCACACTAACATTGCAAAACATGAAATTATATTTCAAGCAGAGGCTTAACGTCAAACACAACTAAAATCACAGGCATATACATAGTTATACTTCTCACGCAGCACATCAAAATGACAACAACGTTTAAACATAACAAAATCAGCTTATATTATAAAATCACACCAAGTTATTCTCTGCAAATAATATTATTACAGTCACATCAATGTTTTGGACTAACGTAAACAACAGTAAAAAGAAATAAAAAGCGGCCGAATCCGGACAGGTAACCAGCTGCGTCCACACTCCATCACCAACTTCCCAAGCCTACTTGGCCGCAGGGCCGGAACCCCCAGCATGTTGATCGGAAGTTCCACCTGTCCAATTCAGAAGAGGAATCCATTAAACAAACGATAAACGACCAAGTTATGGAAACCCAAAAAGAAAAGGTAAAGAGAAGAATAACTCACCAGCGTCCGCCGCTTGATCCTCATCCTCCAGTTGCACACCCGCTTCCTCCGCAGCAAGCAACCGCATCCCCTCCTTCACCGCCGCTTGCTCCTCTTTCGAGAACTGAGCAGTGACCACATCCAGGCTAAAAGCCACTCCACCTTCCTTACCCGCATTGACCCTGGCCTCCTCTAAAGCCCGAAGATATATCTTGGCCATGACCCGGGGATAGTCATCCATCCAAGACAAGCTGCCCTCCTTCCAAGTGCGGAAGTACATGTCCTGCAGCATCTCGTCCATCATCCCCTCATTCTCCTCGAACTCCCTCACCCGGGCCTCGGAAGCCTGCAACTTGGCGACAGCGACATCCCTCTCTGATCGGTATCTCAAGCAGTCAGCCTGGAGAGACCTCCTCATCTCCTCCATCTCCTCCTTTAGCTTGACTTAAGCCATCTCCGCGGCCTCAAGCCTTCCAGACAACTCCTCTACCTGCTCGAGATCCGCATTCCGAACCTCATCCACTGTCGCAATGGCCATATCGATCCGCTCCTTACAGGCGGCCTCCATCTTCCGTAATTCTGCCCTACTAGCCTTTTCCATGGTCTCTTTCAGCCGCCTGGAGGCTTCCTCGTGTTGAGAAATCTGAACGGCTTGACCGGCAAGCTGTTCAGCCTGATCGGCAACCTTCAGCCTCAACCGAATATTAGCACTCCCAATCTCCTCCCTGGCCTTGACCAATTGAGCATGATACTTCATTAACTTCTTGGTCTCTTCAGCCACCCGATCGATATTAGCTTTGACTTTGTCTCCCATGTTAACTACCCGAGTGGTAAGCAGATCAAGATCTAGGGACTTAGCCTCGTCTAACACTCGTACCATGGAGTTGCGGGGAAGGAGGTGCTCACCCGTGGCCTCATCAAATGAAATATCCCGAGTGCTTGGATCTAAATCAGGATGACCGGCAAAGGGGTCACGAGGCACGTCAGGGCGCCTTATGCGGATAACAGTGGGATTCTTAGAAGGAGGTGGAGGGGGGATAAACTCCGTGCTCTCCTCCGTGGTATCACGAGGAGGCTGAACAGGAAGCTGCAGACCAGGGGAAGGCTCAAATAAGGAACGACTCCTCTTCTTTTTCTGAAGGCTCTCTTCAACGACCCCAAGAAGAGGACGGTATTTGACCACGTCCCCAGGACGACCAGTAAGAGGCTTCGGCTTATCAGAAGCTCTCATCAACTTGAATTGTTCAAGGCGGTGTCGAACGTCTGACGTTTTAACCACCTGGCCTGCCCCTGGAATAAAAGATAAGTGTTACGAACATACAATGGTCCACAATTCAAGAAATATGTTAAGTTAAAAAGAAAGAAAAGTGAGAAGGCACGTCTATTATACAAACCCTGCGGAGGAGTGGGGTACTGTAATAAGTCCTGAATCTCATTCCAGGACGGAAGTGAACCGTAAAATATTCCTATGTCCTTATCGAAAATGGAATCGGCGGAAGTCAAAAGTTCACCTTGCACCGCCGAAGTTACCCTAGCAGAAGAGCCTTTAGGGGATGGATCGGCACCAGCCACAGCCTTGCCCCCCTCCTTTGCCTTTTCCGCTTCCGATTCTTCCTCCGATTCCCTGAAGGCCTGACGGAGAGCCTCATCCAGTTCAGGGTTTTGCCCAGAGGTTAAGGCACCAGCATCACCATCTCCATCGCCATCTCCTCCGCCTTCTGACTCTCCTCCCATACTGCCTCCCTCGCCCTCTTCCACGCCTTCCTCCTCCGGGATAATCGGGAGAGTACTAGGAGAGGGCCCATCAGACTCCTTAAGCTTCTTACCTCCCACGACTGGGTGTTGTGCAAAGGGCTTCCTCTTGCCACTCTTCACCGTGGCCCCCTCCTTAGCTTTAGCGGCCTTCTCCTCAACCGTGTCCCTCTGCTTAACCACGGACTGGTGCGGCTGGATCAAGTTGTACTCCAGGAGGGTAGCGTTCCTGATCAAGAACGAAGCCGACCTGTCCCGTGCGGGAATGGCCTTTATTTCAGCAGCCATCTGCGTCAAAGAATCATCTTCCACGACTGCAATGCCACCTGTCGCTAGCAAGAAATAGAAGCGTGTCAGAAGAAGCACTACAGTCAGAATGTGGAAAATATAAATGAAATTTATCTTACAGCCGGAAGTGAAAAGGCGGAAAGAAACAGAATCGTCCTTGATAAAAAAACCATTCTTTCTTGAACATGGTAAACTTTGAATATAAGTCCAAGACCGGTTTGAAGGGCACGGCCGCTTCTAGACTAATATACGGAGACCCCTTCTTGTAGCCTCTCAGGTTGTACAAATATCGAATTTCCCGCTTAGAAGGAGGGCGCCCGTACCTCCTCTGGAAGATAACGAAGAGGCTCACCAGAATGGCATAAGAGTTCGGCTGAAGCTGGAATGGAGCCACCTTCAAGTATGTGGTAAAGCTAACTATCCAGGCATTGATAGGAGGGATAGCACCACACATGCAATGATATCTGCTGTAAGCAAAGTAGCCTTCGGGAGGATTATACGGCAACACTCCATCTCCCGGCAACAGCATGCGAGCCCTGTCTATCCCGAAGGAACGGGATATAACATCAAGTTGCTCCTCCTTGAGGGAGCTAGGAAAGCAATCGGGAGGGGAGACCAGAAGTTCCTGTGGACCATATCCGTCCACTAACGACCTCGGAACAGGTCGATGCTGCCCGGATCCTGGTTGGGCTGGGGGCACGGAAGAAGACTCTCCTCCATCCTTGGATTTCCGTCTGTCTGATCATGTTTCCGCCTTGCGAGACATTTATCTGCATACGCAGAAGTGAAAAAACATGATGTTAGAACAAAAGTATAAGCAAGCATGCATGCATAAGTCTGGAGTTCCACTCAAAGTCCGAATACAAAAGTCATTCGGCACTGGGATTCAAGGCCATTCGGTACTAGGGTCCTATGTTCATTCGGCGATGATGTCTAAAGTTCATTCGGCACTTATGACGAAAGTTCATTCGGCGATGATGTCTAAAGTTCATTCGGCACTGATGTCTCAAGTTCATTCGGCATTTGAAATCTTTCATATGTTTTCGGCAATCAAACCCATTCGGCAAAAAAGGATGTACCTGATTCGGAAGAAGCTTGGTTCGGCAGAAGATTTGGTTCGGTGGTCAGTTGATTCGGCTCTCTGGTTCGGTAAGGAAAAAACTAAGGGGGCGTAGCTCTATATATAGGCGCGCTCAGATCTGCCGAACCAACTGGTCCGGCCCACCGGACCAACATATACCGGAGCAACAAAATACCGAATGAAATTATCCATACCGGACCAACCAAAAACCGAATGAAGCTGTCTCCACCAGCGAAAACCAGAAACAGGTGGCATGTAAAGCACCTCACTCAGATAAGTACCGAACTCTAGGACCTACTAATAAAGTAGAGAATATGATAACAATGAATGAGTCGTAAATCTCTCACCAACGTAGGTTAATCATTTACACGTGTACGCAACCACGAACGGTCCATAGGCACGCTCTGAATGGCTATTAACCCTATCGTCGTGAGAATTTGCACTTTGACATCCTTTTTAAGCTCATCGGTTAAATGGATATTTGATTCTGATAATTATGAAATGGCTAAGCTACTTACACATGTACGGGGTCGCGAACGATCCCTAGGCATGCTCTGAGCTGGCGATAAACCACCTTGACAAACGATCCAGGGACCCACTCTAACGTGAACCTGGCATCGATAATGCTAAACCCCCTCGGGGCACACCCTCTCGCCCCGAACGGCACGATTCGCTCTATCTCAAAAATTTCGATCCCGAGCGATCGTTATTTGAAATCACACTAAAACTGTAAATTCCTTTGCAGGACATCAACAGAATACGAACATCCAGCCCATGGCATTACAAAACAAGCCTTCCTACCGCAGGGAAACAAAGCGCGACACATGCAAGCACGTGCCCCACTTTGGGGGGAAAATGTTGGGCGAATTCTCACCCAGAAGATCTCGAGACCAAGGAATCACAGTTTCACCCGGGCTCACAACCCCCACTACGTCCGACAAACACAAGGCTCAATGCAAGCATAGAAGTCCATCCGGCATTCGCAATATACAAGCTCATTCGGCATTCCCATTCGGCCACCGGACCAAACACATCTCCATCAAGGCCGAACCAAATCCATTCCCATCATGGCCGAACCAATCATACCACCGGTCCACACCTACCACCGGTCCACACCTACCACCGGTCCGCACCTACCACCGGTCCACACCTACAACCGGTCCAAGCTCCATGCCGAATGAGACCTCGCCGAACCAGACAACTGCCAGTCCAGATTGCTTCAGCCCGGGCCCACCAGCAGCTATATACATCCAATACCCCTGCCCTCTACCTCACTCTATAAATAGAGGGGCAGGGGTACAACAATGGCGGACAAGTTTGAGAGCTCAAGCACGGAAGGAACTTTCAAACTACTTTCATATACTTGTACACAAAGCATTGTGCTTGTAATCTGAAAGAAAGAAGATAATAACATATATAGTGGACGTAGGCACATTCTGGCCGAACCACTATAAATCTGTGTGTCTTTTACATTTCAGCCCCTGCTTTTTTCATATTTACATAACTCATCTAAATCATTCAGAATCACATAAAATCAACTAAATTACACAACTTGGAGGTGTTTGCCCATTTTTTGCGCAAACAATTTATTTATGCAAGTAGAGTAGATTTTATTTTATGCAAGTAGATTAGTTTTTATTTCTTTTTAATTAGCTTTCTTTTTCATTAGCTTGCATTTTTCTTTTCTTTTTGTTTTATGTTGCTTTCTACATTTTTTGATATGATAACAAATATGAGAGGCTAAACCCCTTCAATTTAGGGGTAATGAAACTCTCTAATTATGTAGATTCAATGTAACTTGCTAATTTTTTTATCTACTTTTGTGCTTAATGGAAAAATGAGTGTAACAACCTGAAATTTAACCCTTAATAATTAATTTGCTAGTTAATTAATTAATAAAATGACTTTGCAAAATTATTAAGATTGGGCCATGGGAGTTGCACCATTTTGTCCATGTTAATTTTCTGGCCAATTTTCATACATAGAATGTTAGAACGGAGCTAATATGAACGACAAACAAATTAAACAAAAATCGAGAAGGAAAAAATATATAGAGGGCAGGTAGACCGACAGATCGACCTGGGCATCGAGGCAGTCGACCGCCCGGTCGACCTCCCGGTCGACTTGCCTCTGCTAATTATAAACGAACGTTCGTTCATTCGAACGTTCCAGATGTTATTGATGACGTATTTTTCATTCTTCTGACCAATCTGATCCATCTATTTTTGCATCCGGTGGCTCCTATTCACCCTATGAAGTTGTTGCATCCTATTCAATCCCAAAATCCAACTGTCCGAGATCCACTTCTACCCTTATAAATAGACCCTAGACCTAACACTTTTTCTCATTCTAGGTTTTATCCAATTGGGTTCACCTTTCTAGGCTGAACTCTAAATGGAATAATTTTTCCAAGAAGAAAATTATTATAAATTAAATTATTTTACAACTCCAAGTGGATCCGGAAAGACCAAAGTAAGAGCTTGGGACTGGAGGTGAGTGATTGTAATTATTTTAAGATTTCTTTAAGTAATTTAAAATATTAGGGTTTCCAATAGTTGAAATTTTACTATGATTTTGGAATAGCCTTTTAATAAGTTTTAGATTATTTTTCAGTCTATTCCCTTTTAGTTATTCTTTTCAGTTAATTATAATTTATTACTGTTAAGCATAGTTTTTATTTATTTATAGTTTATTTATAGTATTTAAGTTTATTTACTATTATTTTTTGCTTATGCATTTTTCAATGTTTTGGATTTTATGCAAGCATCTATTCTCTTATTCCTCCTTTTCTTCGCACATGGATTAGAATAAATTAGACGTGAATATGGATTATATAAGTAAGAATATTGAATGAAGAAAATAAGATGTAAATTATAAAGACTATAATAGATATGGAATTGGACTATAATATAAATGGAATTGGACTAAAATTATGCCTAATTATGATTAGAATTAGACTAATTAATTGGCTTAGTTATAACATAGAATTATAACTAAAATAGAGTAAAAGACGAAAGAAGCTTATTTTCGCACTTGAACCTTGGGTTAAGTAATAAGCATGATTATAACATAGGTTATAACAAGAAAAAGAATAGAATGAGGTTTATTTTAAGACTTGGGATAAACTAATAAGCGTAGAAAGTAAAGATGATAATAAAGGCTTATTTTAATAATTTATCTAAGTTAATAAGAAAAGATGAAGGTAGAATCTATACCATAAAGCATTCTCTACTAGACAAAACGGTGTCTCACATTAGCCTGAAGTGAGATAAGGGCACACTTATGCTAAGAATGGTAGTAATTGGTCAAATAGAAGTCCAAATCATAGGGGATTTGGATAAGCGGCTCAACTAAATATTGTTTGGATGACGGGCCAGTACCAATAGCATTTCCTCTATAGTTTCTATGGACACACGGTGATCTCACATTAGCCTAAAGTGAAATAAGGGGTACGCTTATGTTGGAGTTTGAGGTAATAAGAAGATCCAATAGTTGGAGCAAAAGGTAGCATGGGCATGGTGGCAGTTACGCGTGCAAGTTCCCGTCTGGTGCTCAGTAATCGCTATGAGTTCCAAGCGCTTAGTATGGGTGTTTTTCGTAGACACCATTGCCTTCTGTGTATGGAGCTATATATGTCTTCCAGATCCACAGTGGATGCTTCATGCATCTTTCTTAGATACCATTGGCTGCTGTGTAAGGAGTTATATAGCATCTAGTCCGCAGTAAGGTCTATGGAGTTGCAGGTCAATCAAAAAGGGTAGAATTAGGGTTACATTCTAATTATAGGATTAGGAATTCAGCCTAATCAAAGTAGAAGTCAAGGACAAGTGAAGGCAATCAAAATTAACCTATCAAATAAATTGAGAAGTATTTAATCATATTTATTTCCAATTTATCTCTTTCCTATTTCCTACTGTTTTCCTTATTTATGCTAGAACTGTTATTGAGGCTATCCGCTTTTCTTCCAATAGGCAATCAACGAAGAGGGTAGTAGATTGCAGTTTCTTCGCAATTTCTTCGAGGAGTTCTTTACTATGTATTTCTTTCATATTAGCTTTAGTTCTTTTTGTGTACTAATTTATTTTGAGGGATATTATGTACTCTGATTTTGAGACTATGATTTTTATTCCATAAGATGTGATGGGTTTTGAGATTTGGATATTGTATTTGGTATTTGACTTATTTATGAAGCAATTATGAAGTTTTATTTTAAATAAGTTATCATTTTAGTTTCCGCTGTTTATATCTATTTTGTCTTGTGAATCTTAGTCTCTGCTAGCTTTAGTTATACTTACAACGCACCACGCCTTTTATTGTGTCCTTTTGGGTATATTAAGGGGTGTGGCGTGTTTTATTTGGTATTAGAGCCTTAGGTTACAAGATTTTCCTAAAGAAAATTTATTTTTCCAAATAACTTGTTTTAAAAAGTATTTTTCATAAAAGAATTCATTGAAATGTTTTTAAGTATAAAAGAATTTTTATAAAAATCCCCTCGTAAGTCCAGTTTAATCTCCCTTTGACTCTTTCCTATACTATCCTTTTCTTTTCGTAGAATGGCTGATGCCCCAAACCTTCCCGAGGTCATCCCTATCACATCCTGGTTTTGTATGTACTTATAAGCCATGACTCCAGAGGTGCACGGGCCAGCGACTAATCCTGCACGAACGGGTGGGAAACTTATCGACCCACCTGCCATAATCAATTTCTCTAAGCTTTGTAAAAAATTACGAGTTTGGGTGGAAAGACTTTTTTTGGAAAGGAGACTTTTGTAGAAGCTAGAGCTTGGTTTAGGGACATAGAGAGGATTTTTGGTCTTTTGGGATTGGATGGTCAGCAACGAGTTCAGCTAGCCACTTGGCAGCTGAAGGAGGAGGCATCTTTTTGGTGGGATGTTTTGAAGTTTGTGAAGGGATTGAATCAACCCCTTCAGGGATTATTGCTGACTCATGTACCGATGGGAGCTACTTATGAGTCTTTTGTTGAGATGGCGCTTATGTTGGAAACAATCAACGAGGGAGAGTCTAAAAAGGAGGTTAAGTCAAAAGGTAAGAAGTGGTGAGAAAAGAATAAGAAGAAGAAGAAAGGTGATGGTTCTCAGAACCATGTTAAGAAGGGAGTAAAGTGTCATAGTTGTGGGAATATTGGACATATATCCAAGGATTGCATGAAGGATAAGATGAAGGGTAGTGCTATGTTTGCGGGCAGCCCGGTAATATTAGTAGGAGTTATCCCGAAAGAGATGGTCAGGGAGCAAGTGTGCCAGTTGTAAAGATTCGAACGTTAGACACGTCGCCTTCCAGTAGCATTCCTGATAGAGGTAGGAAAGTCACAGTTGAAGGTTGATTTCTATATCTGATTTTCTCATTCAGGCTTTATTCGATTCTGAAGCATCACATTCTTTTATCCTTAGTTCTCTAGTAGATTGTTTTCACTTGGACATATCATTAGTAGTAGATTCCACTGTTATTTCAAACCCCATAGGAGGATCATCTATGGTTTGTAGGGGTCTGAAAATCTTTATTCTAGGCATAGAATTTGACTGTGACGTCTATCTTTTGGGATTCTTGGGGTACGGGATGATTTATGGATGGAATGGATATCCACATACGGAGCTATCTTATACCGCGAGAGGAGAGTCGTTATACTTGAGACTTGCAGTGGTAGGACTTTAGAGGTATCTTGCGACTCGCAAGGGTCGGTTATTTTGAGCTTCTTATACTCCCTCGAATCATCGTCATTAGAGTTGCATTTGGTTCCCATTATCAGAGATTTTGCAGATGTCTTTGAGGAGGTTAGGGGACTACCCCCTAAAAGAGAGATTGATTTCAGGATTTATTTGACTAAGAATGCTAAGCCAATAGCGTTTCCTGTGAGGCACATGGCACCTAGGGAGAGGAAATAAATGAGCAAGCAAATTCATAAGCTTTTGGAGAAGGGATTCATAAGAAGGAGCATATCGAAGTGAGGAGCACTAGTCGTCTTTGCCACTAAGGTGGATGGTTCTCTCTGACTCTGCGTAGATGATAGAAAAATAAATAAGCTCACCAAGAAGAACCGTTATCCACTCCCTAGGATAGATGATCTGTTTGACCAGTTGGTAGGTTCTTCGGTTTTCTCTTAGCTTGATCTAGCCATGAGATTCCATCTGCTTAGAGTCGCTGATGACAGCATAGATAAGACTGCCTTTAGGACATCGGACGAGAGTGGTTGGTTATGCCTTTTGGGCAAACCAGTGCTCCAGCCTATTTCGTTGATTTGATGATCCGCGTCTTTAGGGATGTCCTATATCAGTTTGTGGTGGTATTCATGGATGATATCTTAGTATTTTCCAAGAATATGGAGGAGCATGTTGTTCAACTGGAAAAAGTTCTTCGCACACTTCATAGTAATCATTTGAGAGCTAAGTTTTCGAAGTATCATTTTTGGAAAGAGGAGGTACGTTTCTTGGGGCACGTGGTTTCGTAGGAAGATTTGGTTGTGGATCCTACCAAGGTTATTGTAGTGCAAGATTGAAAGGCCCCACAGAACATCATTGAGATTAGGAGCTTCCTAGGAGTGGCTGGCTACTACAGGAAGTTCATTAGAGACTTTGCCAAGATTTCGGCACCACTCATGGGCCTTACCAAGAAGAATAAAGCTTTCGTGTGGGACGTGGATTATGAGGATTCCTTCACGAAACTTAAGAGAGCCCTTACTAGTGCACCAGTGTTAGTTTTACCTAACGGAGCTAAGCCTTTCACTGTATACACTGATGCATGCAGGGCAGGTCTAGGAGCGGTGTTGATGCAAGAAGGGAGCGTAGTGTGTTATGGTAGAAGGCAGTCGAGGACGCATGAGAAGAACTAACTTACCCACAATTTGGAGTTGGCTGCCATTGGTTTACACTCAGGTCTTTGAGGCACAATTTTCTTGGATAGAGGTTTGAGCTTTTTATCGACCATAAGTCATTAAAATATCTATTCTCGCAGAAGGACTTTAACTTGAGGCAACAGAGGTGGATGGAGTTTTTAGCCTCGTATGATTTTAAGATTACTTATACCCCTGGCAAGGGTAATGTGGTTGCTGATGCATTGAGTAGAAGGAAAGCAACCCTTAGTCCTATATTTGTAGAGTGGAGGAGCTTGAAGTCTATTTCTACTTTTGATTTTAAGCCCTCTACGGACATTAATCACGGATTGTTGGTAACATTAGAGGTGAGGCCCACCCTTATGGATCAGAATGGCTCGAGGCAGCGGGAGGATTCGGAGCTCATGGACATTATGGTTAGGATTAGCCGAGGAGAGGTCTTCAGACATCTCCAGCGCTATTCCATTGATAGCAGAGGGTAGCTTAAGAGAGATGGGAGGCTTTGTGCTCCACGCGCAAGTAACTTGTTGAGAGCAATTTTGGAGGAGGCGCACCATTCCCGTATGACTATTGATCCAGGTGGTGACAAAATGTACTGGGATATGAAGAAGATGTTCTATTGAGGTGGCATAAAGAGGGACGTGGCGGAATTCGTTGATAAGTGTCTCATATGCCAAAGGATAAAAGCAGAGCAGTAGAAGCCCGATGGATTACTTCAGCCTTTAGATGTGCCGGAGTGGAAGTGGGATAGTATTTCTATGGATTTAATTGATGGTTTACCCCATTATAAGAAGGGGAACACTATCATTTGGGTAGTTGTTGATAGATTGACTAAGAGTGCCCATTTCATCCCACTTAAGAGTAAGCGTGCGGCTTTATATTCGGCATCCTTGTATATTCGAGAGATTATTCATCTACACAGAGTTCCTTCTATCCTTTGCATTATTTAGGTTCATTTACACTACACTAATTTCTTTTGTATCATAAGTGGCATTTGAAAAACTTAAGGACAATGGATGAATGGTTGATGATTGTGTAGTTGGTTGTAGAATTGGATGAAAACATTTGGTATATTCTTTTATCCATAGAGATTTTGGGGACGAATTCCAGTTTGGAGGGGAGAATGTAACAACCTGAAATTTAACCCATAAAAATTAACTCCTTAGTAATTAAATAATAATACAACTTTGCAAAATAATCAAGATTGAGCCACAGGAGTAGCACCATTGTGTCTGTGGTAATTTTTCTGGTCAATTTCTATATATAGAATGTCAGAAACTGAGCTAATATGAACGAGCAAAAAATTAAACAAAAATCAAGAAGGAAAGGGAAAAAATATAGGGCAGGTCGACCGGCCAGTCAACCTGGGCACCAAGGCGGTCGACCGCCCGGTCGACCCACCTCCGCTAATTACAAACGAACATTCGTTCGAACGTTCCAAAGGTTATTGATGACGTGTTTTGCATTCTTCTGACCAATCCGGTCCATCTGTTTTTGCATCCGAGGGCTCCTATTTAGTCTGTGACGTGGTTGCATCCTATTCAATCCCCAAATCCAACAGTCTGTGATCCACTTCTACTCCTATAAATAGACCCTTAGCCTAACACTTTTTCTCATTTTAGCTTTTCTCCAATTGGGTTCATCCTTCTAGGAAGGACCCAAAATGGAATAATTTTTTCAAGAAGAAAATCATTATAAATTAAATTATTTTACAATTTCAAGTGGATCCGAGAAGACCAAAGGAAGAGCTTAGGACCAGAGGTGGGTGATTATAATTATTTTACGATTTGTTTAAGTAATTTAAATAATAAGGTTTTCAATAGTTATAGTTTTACAACGATTTTGGAATAGCCTTTTTATCAGTTTTAGATCTAATTTTTAGTCTATTCCCTTTTAGTTATTCTTTTTAGTTAATTATAATTTATATTGTTAAGCATAGCTTTTTTATTTATTTACAGTATTTAAGTTTATTTACTATTATTTATTGCTTATTTACATTTTTTTCAACGTTTTGAATTTTTTGTTTTCTTCTTCCTTCTTTTCTTCGCGTATGCATTAGAATAAATTAAACATGAATATGGATTATATAAGTAAGAATATCGAATGAAGAAAATAAGATGTAAATTATAAAGACTGTAATAACTAATGGAATTTGACTGTAATATAAATGGAATTGGATTGAAATTATGCCTAATTATGATTACAATTGGACTGCTTAATTGGCTTAGTTATAACGTAGAATTATAACTAAGAGTAAAAGATGAAAGAGGCTTATTTTCACACTTAGACCTTGGTTAAGTAATAAGCATGATTATAACGCTGGTTATAATAAGAAAAAGAATAGAATGATGCTTATTTTAAGATTTGGGATAAATTAATAAGCGTAGAAATTAAAGAAGGTAATAAGGGCTTATTTAAATAATTTATCTAAGTTAATAAGCAAAGATGAAAGTAGAACCCGTACCATATAGCACTCCCTATTAGACAAAACGGTGTCTCACATTAGCCTAAAGTGGATGAGGGCACATTTATGCTAAGAATGGCAGTAATTAGTCAAATAGAAGTCCAAACCGCGGAGGATTTGGTTAAGGGGCGCAACTAGATATTATTTGGAGCTAGTACCATCAGCATTTCCCCTATAATTTCTATGGACACATGGTGATCACACATTAGCCTGAAGTGAGATGAGGGGCACGCTTATGCTGAAGTTTGAGGTAATAAGAAGACCAAATAGGTCGAGCCAAAAATAGCATGGGCATGGTGGAAGTTACGCGTGTGCCTTCCAGTCTGGTGCTCAGTAATCGCTATGAGTACCAAGCTCTTAGTATGAGTATCTTTCGTAGACACCATTGCCTTCTGTGTTGGGAGCTATATATGCCGTTCAGATCCACAGTGGGTGCTTAGTGCATCTTTCATAGATACCATTAGTTGTTGTGTAGGGAGTTATATAGCATCTAGTACGTAGTAAGGTCTATGAAGTAGCAAGCTGATCAAAAAGGGTAGAATTGGGGTTACATCCTAATTACAAGATTAGGAATTCAGCCTAATCAAAGCAGAAATCAAGGACTAGTGCTAGCAATCAAAATTAACCTATCTTATAAATTGAGCATTATTTAATCGTATTTATTTCCAATTTACCTCTTTCCTATTTCCTATTGTTTCCCTTATTTATGCTAGAACTGTTGTAGAGACTATTACTTTTATCTTGCCTATTTACTATCGTTTACCAGACTTTTTGTCTGACACACTCCTCTATTTTTCACCTTTTCCCCTCCATAGGCAATCAAGGGAGAGGGCAGTAGATTGCAGTTGCTTGATGGTTTCTTGGAGGAGTTCTCCACTATGTATTTCTTTTATTTCAGCTTTAATTCTTTTTGTGTACTCGCTTATTTTGAGGGATATTATGTATTCTGATTTTGAGATTATGATTTTTTATTCCATAAGACGTGATGGGTTTTGAGATTTGGATGTTGTATTTGGTATTTGACTTATTTATGAAGCAATTATGAAGTTTTATTTTAAATTATTTTAGTTTCCGCTATTTTTATCTATTTTGTCTTGCGAATCTTACTCTCTGTTAGCTTTAGTTATACCTATAGTGCACCATACCTTTTAACGTGTCATTTTGGGTATACTAAGGGGTGTGGGGTGTTTCAATGGATGTTTATGTGATTTAATGTTTTGTGTTAAATTTGATAGTCTATGTTGTTCATAACAAATAGGCTATGCTTAAGCACATTACTCGCAAATTACCTCTTCATCCACATATTATTATGGTAATGAAGTGATTTTAAAATAAAAATTTGATGGTCTGTATTTCTAATTAATAGTTAATAGGCCATGCTTAAAAAAGATTTTACTTTCAACTTTGTTTTCATTTTTCATAGGAGTTAGCAAGTGTTAACCCGCTTTTGTCAAGGCCATAAACATGCGGATTCAACCTAACTAATTTCACGATTATCGAGGCTGAAATATGACAGATTCGGTTCAAAGGAATGAAGTTCACCTAGATGTGACACTCGGCATCGAGGTAAGGTTGTGTCGCTCGGCGTCGAGGTGAGGTTGTGCCGCTCGGCGTCGAGGTGAGGTTCTGCCGCTCGGCATGGAGGTGAGGTTGTGCCGCTCGGCATCGAGGTGCGGTTATGCCGCTCGGCATCGATGTGCGGTTATGCCGCTCGGCATCGGGGTGGGATTATGCCGTTCGGCATTGGTGAGGTTAGGGTCGCTCGGCATTGGTCAGGTCAGGGTCGCTCGGCATTGGTGAGACGGCTCAATATTGTGGTGAGGCCGGTGTGGCTCGGCATTATGGTGAGGCCGGTGTGGTTCGGCATTATGGTGAGGCTAGTGTGGCTCGGGATCGTGGAGGTATATGGCTCGGCATTGTGGAAGGTCAGGATTGTTCGGCCTTGGAGGTAGGTGGCTCGATGAAAGGTCTTGATGGGCCTATAACATTCAAGAAAGCCCAACAACTCAGGATTTGCCTATAAATACAGCATGTGGGGGTTTAGAAAAAGGATCTTCTTCTTCTGGCTCTCTAACTTTCTATTTCCTAAGGCTAAGATTACTCTACCATTTTGCAATTGTAACTGATTCTTACATCAATAAAAAGTAAACTTCTGGAGTGGACGTAGGCCGGAGTTAGCCGAACCACTATAAAATCTGTTGTTCTTTATTGCTTTCATTTTAATTTGACTATTCTTCACATTATTACTATCTACATACAATCTATCTATCAGCTGTAACTGGTACTTGGTGCTTTCATTTACATTTAGGCGTTAACGACCAATTTTGGCGCTAACATTTTGGTGCTTTCACTGAGAAGCAGGCACTCAGGGATTTTGGAGCTAGGAACTTGGATTCTAGAAAGCAATGGATAGGCCGTCAACAGCAAAGCAAGTGACAGAAAGGAGCAATCAGGAGGGAAGTCAAGAGGTTTCCTCTGGAGCTAGAGCAAGTCAAGCATCCATCTATAACACCAGAGATGAGATGGAAGCAATGTTGAAAAGACAAGAGGAGATGATGCAGGCTCTTCTCAGACAATTCGCACAAGCAGGAAATGCAGGAGCTTAGATCCGTGGAGTCGGATTTGAAGCGCTCAACCGACAAGCATAGCTCAACAGGGGCAGCCCCCATCAGCAGACGGCAATCAATCCGGATGTATCTAGACTCGGGGGAATACCAGCAGGAAATGCTGGACCAATCCATGGAGGAATACTACATGACGCTGTGCAACCAGACACCAATAGGAGTGTAGGAGTACGAGATGAGGAGTATGTGCCAAAGTTCCCTCATGAACTCGGGGGGCAGACCGGAGGATACATCTTGGAGACAGCGACAGATTAGCGGTGATGGTCAGAGGAGCTGTGAGAGATGGATTGGTAAACAAAGACTTGGAGGATGTGAATAGGAGGCCCTTTACTCCTACTATTAGGCAAGCTATGAATCCACCGTACTTTAAGCTACCAACGTTGGATATGTATGATGGGAGAACGGATCCCACCGTTCACCTAACGGAGTACATGAGGCATCTGGACGGAACTGATTGATGAGGTCATGGCTCGACACTTCCCATTGTATTTGACGGATATCGCAGCTATGTGGTTCAAACAGTTGGAGAGTGGTTCTATCGACACATGGACGGAACTGATTGAAAGGTTTATAAGACAGTTTCGGGTCCATGTAGTCAGCCCCAAGAACGTAATGATCTTGACATTGATGAAGCAATGAAAGGGAGAGTCGCTCAGGAACTTCTTAACCAGATTTAACGTAGCGGTAGCCTCAGTGGATCGACCCGACCTATCAATGGTTTTGATGGCAGCAGTCTAAGGAATCACGGATAATTCAGATTTCAAGATATCATTGGAACGGGACCCACCGAGTAATCTTGGGGAGTTATACCATGAGGCGGAAAGGTTCCAGAGACATGAGGATGTGCAGGCTGAGAGAGTAGGGAGAGAGGCTAAAGCTTATGCAGTGAGGGGTGGAGGTCCACCCAGGGTGGATCCAAGTAAAGACGATAAAGCAAAAAAGAAAAACGAATGGCAACGGTGGCACTTCGAAGAGGCCTCGAAGAGAGTTAAAGTTTTCTTCTTACACAGACTTAACTGAGACTTTAGAAAGGATTTACTTGGATACTAGAGGGTGCCTCCAATAGCGAAGGCCGGCAAAGAGAGAGCCTTCTGAATTCGAATGGGCATCGGGAAAGCATTGACTATTCCATGAGCTGGATGGGCACAACACAAACGACTGCAGACACTTGAAAGATATCATTGAGGAGCATGTAAGGAATGGTTACCTGCAACAGTACATAAGGAATCGAGCTGAGGCAGGGGGTAGGAGCGGCCACCGCCTACCTCGACTGATAGTGCACTGGGTATGGTCACCGCCGGCTTGTTATAAACTGAATGGTTTTATGATTCTGAATAAGTAATAGTATCCAAAGTAATATATCTAGGTCACTTACACGTAAAGGATAGGACGGTCCCTGGGCGTGCTTTGAGATGACGAAAAGCCGTACTGCTCGGGTCTATGAAATCCTGTTTTCTTTCTGTGTTTCTGCAAATTCTGGTTTCCTCTTTGGTACTTTGGACATTTACTTTTATTTGGTATGGTTTTGGAGTTTGGATTGAACTCCTGGTTTGGTTGATTTTTGGTTTGCCATTTTGGTTTGGATGTTTGATTTTTGATATGGATCTCTAGTTTTCTGATTGGATTCGGATAAATGTAATAAACAGTTCAGATTTTACGATTACTGTCCCGACCGGGGATATGAGGCAGTGATCGCGATTCACGATCGCCTGAGAGCGATGGAATGGACTCGGACAGAATATTGAAGTCCTTGGCTGGAGTACCGAGGCCGGTGAATATAAAAGCCCTTGGCCAGAGCGCCGAGGCCGGTGAATATCAAAGTCCTTGGCCGGAGTGCACAGGCAGGTGAATATAAAAGTCCTTGGCCAGAGTACCAAGGTCGGTAAATGTCAAAGTCCTTGGCCGGAGTGCCGAGGCCGGTGAATATAAAAGTCCTTGGCCGAAGCGCAGAGGCCGGTGAATATCAATGTCCTTGGCCAGAGTGCCGAGGCAGGTGAATATAAAAGTCCTTGGCCGGAGTGCCGAGGCCGATGAATATCAAAGTCCTTGGCCGGAGTGCCGAGGCCGGTGAATATAAAAGTCCTTGGTCGGAGCACCGAGGCCCGTGAATATCAAAGCTCTTGGCCGGAGTGCCAAGGCAGGTGAATATAAAAGTACTTGGCCGGAGTGCCGAGGCCAGTGAATATCAAAGTCCTTGGCTGGAGTACCGAGGCCGGTGAATGTAAAAGTCCTTGGCCGGAGAGCCAAGGTCGGTGAATATAAAATTCCTTGGCCAAAGTGATGAGGCCGAAGAACATACAAGCCCTTGACGAGAGAGTCAAGGCTGGAAAAGGATAACACGACCCGGCGAGGTCTACAGATTCAAGGTTAAACATGGAGAGGTCATGGATTTAATAATATGGTTATGAACTGGATATGGACTGTAACAACCCTAGATTTTTGAATATAGATTTAAATTTGACTTTATTTTGTTTGAAATTATTTAAAAAAAATTATTTGTGAGATATCATTTCAAAATATTTTTAAAGTGATAATAGAATTTTTCCAAAATTTATTGCATTTATTTCCTATTTTTAAGGGCTATTTTCTAATTTTCTGCTATTTTCTTCATTTAAATTATATTTAATTAAAATTTATTTATTTATTTTGTGAATGCAATTTTATTTTATGTTCTTATTCTTATTTATAAATAGTTTCCAAGCCCATATAATTTTTCCAAAGTTTATTCTGTTTATTTTCAAATTTTCTTGATTAGTTTTCATTTTTGTGCTATTTTCTTATTTTTATCATATATAATTAATAATTATTTATTTATATTTTATATTTTGTTACATTTTCGAATTTTAACTGAATTTATTATTATTTTCAATTATTTAAACTTATATAAAGAAAATAAAAGAAATTTGAAAAGGTTATGACTTTTCATTTTCCTATGGCCTTTTATCTTCCACCTTTTCACATTTTCAATATTTCTTTTCATCAATTAGCCTTTACTTCTCATTTCTTTCAGCCGACCACCTTCCTTCCTCATTCACGTACATTTTTTTCTCATTTCTAAAAAAATAGTCCGCCATTACTTTGAGAAATTTTGGGTGAACTCTTTTTCTTTTCTTTTGTTTTTACTTTTATTCTTCTTTGATTTGAGTTTTGCACTTGTTCTTCTTCATTATAGGTTCGGCCATGCTCCTCTCCATGCCCTACCGCCTCCACCACCACCTAAGAACATCACCATCACTACCTCCTCTCTGGCCAAACCCCAAGCCGAGCCCCTTGTTGATGATCCTCCACAAAATTCCACCAAAACTCCATCATTAGTGTCATAGCCGAGCACCACATCAATACGTCACCTTCATCACCCCGTAGCCGCCACCATCTCCACCTCCACCACCTCCAGCTCCACCTGGACCCTCTGCCACATCATCATCCGGATCCCATAGTGAAGGCCGTGCCCAGAGTGGCCTTGGCCGAGCCTAGTTTTGGCCTTGAAACCATGTAGCTTGATTGTTGTGTTGTTGTTTTCATCTCTACACTTTTGCACCATGTTAACCTATGTTAGGCCGACCATACCCAACCCAAACCTAATCCAAAAACCTTCCTTAGCCTTGTAATACACCTATGGCCGAGCCTAATGAGAGTTGGAAGCAAGTGCAAAGCAATTCTGCTTTGATTCGTGCAGTTATTTCTAGTTTAGTTTAGTCGTATTTGAATTGAAAGCTTATATTCGTTATATTATTTTGTTTGATCTGTTTACAAGGGAATTGATACTTTGGCTCTCTCACTCGTATATTGTCGTGCTATCATGCTTGTATGGATCTCTTTTGTGCATTTGTTGTTGTGTCTCCAGCTCAAACCAGTGAGTTATTCTCACCTGACAATGTTTACATATATAACTAGTAAATTGACCCCTTTTGAATCTGTAAAATGCATAACCATATCACAACTTCTCTGTTATGATTAAATGATGTTCAACCATGCTTAACCATCGGTTATATCGTATGTTACTATTATATTATGTTGTTCTGTTATTTTTTTATCAGTTTATCACACTGCAAGTTCCCTTTAGGTTAGAATCACTATGGGTCAAAATGATACATACCCGAACGGACTTTAGAATATGGGAAAATCGTTATGGGCCGAAATGATAGGTCTGAGAGATTTTCAAATTATTTCATTTACTTGGAACTGCAGGTTTGAAATGATAAAACCCGGATTTTCTTTGTAAATTACGGGTTGAAATGATATATTATCCGTATCACTTTACCTAGAGTGGAAAATTATATACAGACCCGTAGTTAAAATATGTTTTTCTAAAAATTTTAAAATATTTTATAAATGTAAATATTATAATATTTTGATTTAAACTTAATTAAAAATGATTTTTGTAAAATATTATTGATTTTTTGAATATTTATAAGTGAAATAAATTAATGGAAAAGTTAGAAAATTTGAAAGTAAGTTGTTTTTGGAAATTTTGATTTAATTATAAATGGAATTTAAATTAAATATGAAATTATGATAAATTTATGATATTTTGAAATTTAAATGAATTTAAAATGATTTTATAATATATTAATGATTTTTGAATAAAGTTAAAATGTGAAATGAATGAATATTTAAGTTGAAATTTGGAAATATAACTAAAATTGGAAATTTATGAATTTGGCTTAAAGGTAAATTTTAAGTTAAGTAAATAAAATGAAATTAAGTTATATTTGAGAATTTAAAACTTAATTGTTAAGTTGAAATTTAATTTAATGAATTTAAATTTGAACGTTGGAATTTAATAAGTGAATTATTATTAAATATGAATTTTTGAATGGAAATTTAACTTTATAAAATCATGAACTTAAGGGAAATTAAATGATGTTATAAATGTGAGAATATGGGATTTTATAAGTTAAAATGATTTAAATAAAAATATATTTGTTTGTGTAATTATATTGAACATTTGAAGTTAATTAATAGCATTTTTGAAATGCTATTAATCTTAATGTAAATGATAATACAACATTCGTAAATGCTGTAGTTGATAATAATGAACTAAAATGGCTAAATTTAACTAAAGGTTATTATAGCATTTTGTAAATGCTATAATTTTTGAATTTAACTAAGTTTTCTTTAAAACTAATGTGACTATATTACAGCATTTTTTAAATGCTATCTTTTGTTAAGTTGAACTGTTTTGAATGTAACTTTCCGTAGCGTTTTCTAGATGCTGTGAAAAATGAATTTTCACTGTTTTGATAAAATTAAGTGAATGAATGAACTTTGAAAAGTTTAAATTTTGGAAATTTAATAATTTAGTTTGTAAATGTAATAAGTTCATTTTTTGATTTAAATGAAGTAATTAAATTTGAAATATAAACTGTTTTGAAATGTGAATTGAAATGGTATTTTAAATTGAATAAAATGAATATGGTTTTGAAATGAAACGATAAATTTGATATTTTGAAATGATTTTTAAATTTTTAAATGATATTTGATTTTTGATATAAATACCATTTTTAAAATTATAACTACGGGTTATAATAACGATTGGTTGTTAAAGAGACCGGGATCGGATATGGACATACTCTCTGTCGATACCGAAAACCACTTTAACAACTGTGTACGCGGTGGAGATTCCAGAATGAAGTAGGATGGTGACGACGTTCCTAAGGTACTTTACGTGGACCTAACTCCAGTGAGTTAGCTTAAGGTGGCTAAAACATGAGCGATCTCGGGACAAAGGAGGTAGCATCTCTGGCTGGACACACTTCTTCGATACCATTCTATTACTGTTGTGATCGATTTGGTGTACCCTTTGATTTTGGAGTGTTGTTCGGGGTGGGCGTATGTGGCTGCTGCGTTACCACCAGCCCATGTGCGTAATTGGTATATCTACCTTGGCATTGCCTTGTGTGCCATGTCACCTACCATAGCGATCCTTTACTATGAGTTTGTTTTTCTCCCGTAGCCCATGGAGTATTTAAGATAGTCTCCCGATCTGGAGATATGCTGATACTGGATGGACTATTGGGACTATTACGTGTGAAGGGTGATATGGGTAGCCTGGAACGCTATTTAAAAGTATGTTTATTTTACGGTAGACACTATTATAATAGCGCAATATTACTATATAGTAAATAGTTTGACGCATCCTTAGAGGATGGGCGGTCCCAGGCATCCTTTAAGTTACTTGTTCTTATTTACAGTTCACTTGAGTTAGTTTACATTATATAAATATATATTGTCTTGACTCGAGTGTTTTGTGTTTTGCTTTACGCTCGGGTCAGCCTGAGTATTCACAGCTTTGGATTCTCTTTCTGGAGCTGGTCTTTGCTGGAGTTTCTGCTTATCTACAATGATTTCTACTTCTATTTCAGCTATTCTAGTATATCTCATGTATTAGTGAACTTCTATGTATTTGGGATTTCTATTATGTTGTTTTCAGATTGTATTATGTATTTGGTTTGAGACTCTGCCGTAGTAGCTTCATGAACTACTATGTATTTTTATATTCCGCTGTGAGTTATTTTGTTTGTTCTGTGTCTGTGATTCTTTGTATTTGATTTCATATGCTCCAAATTTATTTACAATCTGTTATTTAGCATCATTCAAGCTTGACGTGTGTGGATTATTGTCGATTTGAATGGTATGAAATGGTGGGTCGTGACAGTTGGTATCAAAGCTTTGGTTTTTGGCAAACCATTGCCTCTGCGGAGCAAAAACTCATTAGAGATAGGGTATTTCTACCCTACAATGAGTGAATCAATCTCAGAATCATATCTTTTTGAGAGATGTATTTTCAAAGTATAAAATGATTTTCAAAATCTTTTCAGAAGATTTTCAAAGATTATTTTGATATATAAAAATTTTCTTGTTTTAAAGGATTTTTAAATGTTTTCTAACTTCCTTCCTTTCGTATCTACCTTGTTAGATTTTTCCTTTTCTTTAGGATATTCATCCAAGTGAATTATCTTGTCTTATCTTAATTCATCTTTGTCTTTTCTTTATCTTGTCCTAAGTTCATTCTTGATATTTTTAAGGATGAATCGAGGAAATGCCAGAGGTAGGGGTCGTGGTATTGCCCCAGCTCCTCAGCCTGTTGCTCCTGTTCGGTTCACCGTTCTTTGTAAGGAATTCTCTCAAGTTGGTGATAACCCATTCACCGGTTCAGAGAGCATCATTTAGGCTCAACAGTGGTTGTAGAGTCTTGAGAGGATATTTACTGGTCTTGATATTACTGATGCCCAGAAGCGTCAGTTAGCAGCTTGGCAGTTGCGTGATTCTGCTTTAGATTGGTAGGAGTCCGTTACGGCTAACACTGTCGAGGCTGATATCACTTGGGAGCAGTTTAGGTATCATTTGTGTTATCCTGAATTTTGTTCCTATTTTTCCTTTTCGTTTGAATCTATCTTAAGCTTGTTTTTGTATCTCTTTTCCAAGGAGGCTTTTGTGGAAAAATGGATGCCAGAAGCCGGGAAATCTCAGCTTTATCGTGAGTTTATGGATCATAAGTAGGGTTGCATGTCTTTTACTGAGTATGAGAGGAAGTTCAATGAACTTTCCAAGTTCGGTCCTAGCCTTATTGACACTCCTCTCAAGAAAAATGAGAAATTTATTGCTGGTTCTCGTCTAGAGTATTGTAGTCGCCTTATTTCTCATGTTCATGGTTCTTTCACCCAGGTTATGGATATGGCGATTCGCTATGAGAATCCCACATCCAAAGGTCCCGCTGTTTCTGGTGCTCAGTCTTCATCTGCTAATTCCAAGAAGCATAAGCCTAACTTCCAACAGCAGAAGAAGAATTGGCAGAAGCGTTCTGGTTTGGGATCTTCATCATCAGCTCCTGCTCAGAGGCAACAAGTTGATCTCTCCTCCATCACTTGCTTTAGGTGTAATCAGTAGGGGCACTATGCCAATAGCTGCCCTAATCTATCTGGCACTGCTATTCCTCCACCTGCTCAGTTGGATAGGCGTGATCTTTGCCATATCTGTCTCCAGCCTAGTCATTTTAAGAAGGACTGCCCTACCCAGCAGATGGGTACTCCTTGTGGTATCTTAGCTGTCACTTCTGCCTCATCTCCAGTTCCTCCACCTGCACCTGCTTCTAGTGATGACCAAGGTACACTCCAGGGTTCATTTACTTTATTCCATCATCATGTTCGTGCGTTGTTTGATACTGGTGCTTCACACGGTTTTATTTCTGTTGCTTTGTGTGATAAGTTTGAGCATCTCCTATCTCCTGAGTATGCTTCTGTTCCATTGTGTATTTCAAATCCTATTAGGGTCCTGCTAACCTTAATCGGATTTGTCGAGAAGTGAAACTTCTCCATTTTGATCATCGCTTTTGTGGTGATTTTTATGCTTTGGGCTTCGATGCTTTTGATTTACTGTTTGGTCAGGATTGGTTACTGCATCATGATGCATGTATCTCTTGTAAAGCCCGGACTGTTCGTCTTGTTGATGATCAAGGGAATTCCTTGAATATTCAGTGCCGCTTGCCTCAGGATTTTGCTGGCAATTTTATTTATTCTCTGGATTCTTCTCCCAGTGATCTTGATTTGACTCCTGTTGTTAGATTATATCCCGATGTATATGGTGAAGTCACTTCTTTACCTCCGAAGCGGGAAATTGATTTTCGGATTGATCTTATTCCTGGTGCTCGACCTGTTGTTCTTCCTCCTAAAAGAATGGCACCCCGCGAGAAGGTTGAGTTGGGAAAGCAAATTGAGGACTTGTCTTCCAAAGGTCTGATTAGGCCTAGTTTTTCAGAATGGGGAGCTGCGGTGGTCTTTGTCACCAAGTCTAATGGTTCTCTTCGGATGTGTGTTGATTATAGGGAGCTGAATAAGCTCACTATGAAAAACAGATATCCAATGCCTCGTATCAATGACATGTTTGATCAGCTTTATGGTGCCACAGTTTTCTCTCAACTTGATCTTGCCACTGGTTTTCATCAGCTTAGGGTTGTCGAGGATAGAATTCCCAAGACTGCTTTCCGCACAGAGAATGGATTTTATGAATGGTTATCATGCCTTTTGGTTTGACTAATTCTCCTGCTTTCTTTGTTGATTTGATGAATCGTGTTTTTCGTGCTGTGCTTAATAAATTTGTGCTAGTCTATGTTGATGATATCCTTGTCTTCTCTAAGACCCAGGAAGAGAATGAGTCGCAATTGAAATATGTTCTTGAGACTCTCAGAAATCATCAGTTGAAGACTAAATTTTCTAAATGCCATTTCTGGAAGGATGAAGTCCGATATCTCGGGCATATTGTTTCTAGTAATGGAGTTTTTGTTGATCCAGCCAAGATCGCTGCGATCAATCTAAGTCTTTCTTTCTCTTTTTCTTTATCATTTAATAATTATATCTTCTCTATTGTCCTTATTTTTCCTATTCTGTTTCAGGATTGGAAAACTCTAAAGACTCCATCTGATATTCGTAGTTTTCGGAGCCTTGCCGGTTACTACCGGAGATTCATTGAGAATTTTGCTCGGATTGTTGCACCTCTCACAGCTTTGACCCATAAGAATGCTAAGTTTGTCTGGAGTGATCAGTGTAAGGCTGCGTTCAATGAGTTGAAGAGCAAGCTAACTTCCGCACCAGTTCTTACTATTCCGAACGGAAGTGAGGGATTTACAGTTTATACTGATGCTAGTCGTGAGGATTTGGGTTCTATTATCATGCAAGATGGTAGGGTCATTGCCTATTCCAGCCGTCAGTTGAAAACCCACGAGAAAAATTATGCTGCTCAAGATTTAGAGTTGCTTGCTGTTGTCTTTGCTTTGAAGCTTTAGAGGCATCATCTTCTTGGAACCAAGTTTGAGCTTTTCAACGATCATCAGTCTCTGAGATATATCTTTTCCCAGAAGGATTTGAACCAGAGGCAAGTTCATTGGCTTGAGTTTCTTTCTTCTTACGACCTCGATATTAGCTATAATCCCGGTAAAGCTAATGTTGTGGCTGATGCTTTGACTCGGAAGAAGGCTTTGTTGTGTCAGCTTGTTGTTACTTCTTCTCCTCTTCTGGATCGTATTATGGCTAAGCGGGATGAGGATGAGATGCTTAGATTGATGAAGGAGAGTGTTCGTAGCAGGGTTGGGGGTGGTAGTAGTATTGGTAGTAGTGGAGCTCAGATTGATGATATAGGGATTTTGAGGATTAATGGTAGGATTTGGGTCCCGAATGTTGATGGTTTGAGGCAAGAGTTGCTTCAGGAGAATCACTGATCCAGGCTTTCTATTCATCCTGGTGTGTCGAAGATGTATCAGGATATGAAGAAGCTTTATTGGTGGAAAGGGATGAAGAGGGATATCTCTATCTTTGTTAGTCGGTGTGCGACTTGTCAGCAAGTCAAAGCCGATCACCAAAAGACCCCTGGTTTATTGCAGCCCCTTGAGATTCCCACTTGGAAGTGGGAACAGGTTTCCATAGATTTCATCGATGGTTTACCGAGGACTCGAAGGGGTAATGAGAGTATCTGGGTTATTGTTGATAGACTGACCAAGTCTGCTCATTTCATTCCAGTCAAGTCTACTCGTTCTGCTTCTAGCTTATCTGAGATCTACATGAGAGAGATTGTTCATCTCCATGGTGTTCCTCTCAGTATTGTTTGTGATCGTAATCCTATCTTTACCAGTCAGTTTTGAAAGGCTTTTCAAGAATCTTTGGGTACTCATTTGAATCATAGCACTGCTTATCATCCACAGACCGACGGCCAAACGGAAAGAGTGAATCAGGTTCTCAAGGATCTTCTTCGTGCTTGTGTGCTTGATTATGGAGGATCTTGGGAAGATTATCTCCATCTTGCCGAATTCACCTACAATTATAGCTATCAGGTATAATCTTATCTTCTGTTTTTCAGTCTACTCTTGATCTTTTTATCTATCTCATTCCATCTTTGCATTCAGGCCAATCTCAAAATGTCTTCGTTTGCTGCTCTATACGGACGACCTTATAGATCCCTATCTTGCTGGATTGAATCCGGTAATCATTTGATTCTTGGTCCTAATGTGATTTTGGAAGCTTCTGAGAAAGTTGAGGAGATTAAAAAGAGGTTGAGAGCCGCTCAAGATAGGCAGAAGAAGTATGTTGATAGGCATAGGTGGCATTTGGAATTTTCTGTTGGTGATCAGGTGTTCCTTAAGGTTTCTCTCTTGAGGAATGTCATTCTCTTTGGTCATAGAGGGAAGCTTTCTCCTAGGTTCATTGGCCCTTTCCTTATTGTGGAAAGAGTTGGTTCTTTGGCTTATCGTCTAGATTTGCCCGAGAAACTTTCTAGAGTGCATGATGTATTCCATGTCTCGCATCTTCGCCGTCATCTTCATGATCCATATCTTATTGTCCAGCCTTCCGTTCTTGATAGTTTGGATATTGAGCCTAATCTGACTGTTGAGAGGAAGCCACTTCGTATTGTCGATAGAGGTATGAAGCAGCTCAGAAGGAAATCTGTTGATCTGGTGAAAGTACAGTGGAGTACTGACGATCGAGATTGTACCTAGGAAACGGAGGAGAGAATTCGTGCTTCGAATCCGGAATTTTTCATTTCAGGTATTATTTTGTTTTTCTATCTTGTTTCTCTTTATTTTTCCTTTCTGTTCTTTTCGAGGACGAAAAGATTTGAGTGGGGGAGAGTGTAATAACCCTGGATTTTTGAATATAGATTTAAATTTGAATTTATTTTGTTTGAAATTAATTTAAATTTGTTTTATTTGTGAGATATCATTTCTAAATATTTTTAAAGTGATAATAGAATTTTTCCAAAATTTATTGCATTTATTCCCTATTTTTAAGGGCTATTTTCTAGTTTTCTGCTATTTTCTTCATTTAAATTATATTTAATTAAAATTTATTTATTTATTTTGTGAATGCAATTTTATTTTATGTTCTTATTGTTATTTATAAATATTTTCCAAGCCCGTATAATTTTCCCAAAGTTTATTCTGTTTATTTTCAGATTTTCTAGACTAGGTTTCATTTTTGTGTTATTTTCTTATTTTTATCATATATAATTAATAATTATTTATTTATATTTTATATTTTTTTACATTTTCGAATTTTTAACTGAATTTATTATTATTTTCAGTTATTTAAACTTATATAAAGAAAATTAAAGAAAATTGAAAAGATTACGACTTTTCATTTTCCTATGGCCTTTTATCTTCTGCCTTTTCACATTTTCAATATTTCTTTTCATCAATTAGCCTTTACTTCTCATTTCTTTCAGCCGACCACCTTCCTTCCTCATTCACGTACATTTATTTTCTAATTTCTGAAAAAATAGTCCGCCATTACTTTGAGAAATTTTGGGTGAACTCTTTTTCTTTTCTTTTGTTTTTACTTTTATTCTTCTTTGATTTGAGTTTTGCACTTGTTCTTCTTCATTATAGGTTCGGCCATGCTCCTCTCCATGCCCTACCGCCTCCACCACCACATGAGAACATCACCATCACCACCTCCTCTCTGGCCAAACCCCAAGCCGAGCCCCTTGTTGATGATCCTCCACAAAATTCCACCAAAACTCCATCATTGGTGTCATAACCGAGCACCACATCAATACATCACCTTCATCACCCCATAGCCACCACCATCTCCACCTCCACCACCTCTATCCACCTGGACCCTCTGCCATGTCATCACCTGGACTCCATAGTGAAGGCCGTGCCCATAGTGGCCTTTGCCGAGCCTAGTTTTGGCCTTGAAACCATGTAGCTTGATTGTTGTGTTGTTTTTTTCATCTCCACACTTTTGCACCATGTTAACCTATGTTAGGCCGACCATACCCAACCCAAACCTAATCCAAAAACCTTCCTTAGCCTTGTATTACAACTTTGGCTGAGCCTAATGAGAGTTGGAAGCAAGTGCAAAGCAATTCTGCTTTGATTCGTGTAGTTATTTCTAGTTTAGTTTAGTCGTATTTGAATTGAAATCTTATATTCGTTATATTATTTTGTTTGATTTGTTTACAAGGGAATCGATACTTTGGCTCTCTCACTCGTATATTGTCATGCTATCATGCTTATGTGGATCTCTTTTGTGCATTCGTTGTTGTGTCTCCAGCTCAAACCAGTGAGTTATTCTCACCTGACAATGTTTACATATGTAACTAGTAAATTGACCACTTTTGAATATGTAAAATGCATAACCATATCACATCTTCTCTGTTATGATTAGATGATGTTCAACCATGCTTAAAAACTGGTTATATCGTATGTTACTATTATATTATACTGTTCTGTTATTTTTTATCAGTTTATCACAAGTTCCCTTTAGGTTAGAATCACTATGGGTTGAAATGATACATACCTGAACGGACTTTATGTAGGATCTAAATTAACCCTAGAGGGAGGGGTGAATAGGGTTATAGCAAATTTTCTTGATTTAAACACAAAAATAAACTGTAGAAATAAATATACTGAAAAGTAAATCACACACAAGATTTACCCAGCTTCGGCAACCCCTGCCTACTGCTGCATTCCCAGATTTCTATTAGAATTAAACAGTATCATGCTTACAAACACTCTAACAGACTTGCAAACCCTGCTACCGCCTATAGAGTTTTGCAAACTCGCAACCCCTGCTTACTGAACTAACTCTAAATAGACAATCAGACACAACCTAAAACCTAGGTGGTGATTTACCTAAACTCTTTGATTCGTAGAATAAAAACAATAATTAAGAACAAAATAAAATAGCCCTAAACTAATTAACAATATTAATATAAGTTTATAATTAAAAAAAAACCCCTTTTGTTTTTTAACACCGGCCCACTTCCTTATTTCACCCGATCCTCTTTTTGTCTTCGTTCGTGAGAAATAATGGCGGCTTCGTTCTGATTATGGCTTCGTTCCCTTTTGATCCAGTTAGGGCTTCGGCTCTTTGTTGCAATTAGGGCTTCGGTTTCTTCAATTGATCTGTGATTGGTTGCCCTAGCTTGCTTGCAGTTGCTCGATCGAGTTTTGATGCTTGTGAATTCGGTATGTGCTGTCTCCTTTTGCTTTTCTAAATTGATACTTGAACTCGATCGAATTTTAAATGCCGATGATGATTAGGGTTTTAATAGGATTTGATTTCCTATTTTTGCGTTCGTATATTCGTGTTTGAATTTTTCATTGAATCATTTCGGCCACTTGATGATGCTTGAATGAATGAGATTGATTCTGACTACTTCAAATCGTATATTGATGGTCACGACTTTGATCATATGACTTGTTCGATTCCTTGATTCATACGGCAGAGACTTTCTACTTTTACTTTTCTTTGACTATTTCAAAGAATACGCGTACGCACTTGATTTATTTTTTAATTCGTGAATTTTGACTTCTCTGACACTTGAATTTTATAACTTGACTTCTGGTTTCTCTGTTTCGTGTGTATGCTGTGCATTTGTAGTTGGTTTGAAAACTTTTGTGTTGTAGCTGTCTTGTATAACTTGAACTTGATCTGTGCCTTGTCCATTCTCATGTGTTCATCCCTGTAATATATGCTACTGATACATTTGGAGTTGGTTCATGTTGCATTGACTTGTTTTGTACTGGTGCACTTCTATTTGCTGTCATGTTGCTGGAATAACTTCAACATTGTTTTGATGCATTTGCATGTTGTAAGTGTAAGTGTTCATTCATGTTTTGATTATGACTTCATTATAGTTCCAGTTGATCATTAGGTAGTTGTCACTGTATTGCATTGAGCTCGACATTGTTGTTTACTTCACTTGTGTATTGCCTTCACTGTCCTCTTGAACTTGGAGTCTGCCTTGTTGCTGTGTCATTGCTGTAATATTGGCTTGTGACATTCATGTTGCAGTCCATATTCTTCATTTGATATCGAGTTGTACACTGCTGCAATGTTGAAAATGTTTCATTATATCACTGCATATTGTAGTGTATTGCTTGCATTCATATTCTTGCTGTTGTTTGGATATTGTGGGATGCCATCTTCATGTACTCGATATTGTGGCATGTGGTCTTTGTTGTCCACTGCAGTTTGTGTTGCTGTGCACTTTTGTGCTTTGGTTTGAACTTGCGGTTAAGAGCAGTTGCTTTGTCTCGACTTTATTGGTGCATTGTTGCTGTAGCTTTTTGAAGCTTGAGTTTCTGGTCTTGATACTTGCAGTTGTATCACTTGATATTCATTCCTGTTGTTTGCAACTGTGTTGCACTTGCTTTTGATGTAGCTGATGGTCTTTGTGGTCACTTGTGCAGTTTGGTCTTGCTGTTTGTCGAGTTGCATTTGTGTTACCATATTGATGCCTCTATTTGCTATGGCTCTGACCATCTGATTGTTGTATTGCATGTTGCTGTTTCATTTCATGCATGTTGAACTGATTTTGCTTGGTGGTCTTGTACTTGTATACTGCTGGTTTGAGGCTGTGCCATGTTTGAACATAGCATTCATGTCATGTCGCCTTGTGTTGAATCCAGTTTTACAGCTCGGGTTTGACCTTGTGCTTGTGTTGTGATTTTAAATATATTGCACGTGAGTTGAAACCCGGCTTTGCATTTGGGTTTGACCTGTGCTCACCTGTCCCTGTAGCATTATCAAGTGTATATCGGTGTGCACGGCCTTGTGGCATATACAGTGATACACCGTGTATGTCACAAGTTGTTCGTGTATGATGAATTCAAATTTAAATTATGACGAACAACCCAAATAACTGAGGCAAATCATATATTCAAAAATTATCTTCTATTTTTGAACTGCAAAAATATTTCTTTTTCAATTTTACTGCGTTAGTTTATATTTTTGCAGATTGCTCAGATGCTGGATTCAAACTGGAATGCAGTTGAAGATAGATACGAGTGTGAGTGATATGTAGTGAGGTGCTGATGTAGATGTGAAATGTCATGTATTGTAGTCAAAATTGTATATGTATAGTGAGAGCTTGAAATTGTACTATCAAAGTTGTAATAAATATTTGTTTGAATAAAAATTTCTGTTTGAATTCAAAATCTGTTTAACTTGATCTGTTTGAATTCAAATTCGAATTTTGTGTAGTTTAATTTTATTCAACAAATATTTATTTAAAAATAAAATAGTACATTACCAAATATATTTAAATGAATGTATATATGTTTATTATCATCAAACAAAAATCATATAGCGCAAGGCGCATATTCAACAATCTCCCCCTTTTAATGATAACAAACATATATTTAAGATTTTGAATATATCAAATGTTATTTGATAATTTCAATTTGCTCCCCCTATTTGAATGCTCCCTCTCTACACAATACTCCCCCTACATATATGCATAGATATATAAATGAGCCTATATGCACAGTGAAAAATTATTTGACCTTTGCTTGATTCTATTCGACAAAATCTTAACTTTTCTCTCCCCCTTTTGTTATCAGCAAAAGAATAATAGTGTTATAAAATAGGGATGAAGTGATCGACATGAATCAAACATTTAACTCAATTAAATATAAATATCAAATTTCAATAAAACTCAAACAAAAATCATAATTACCCTTGTCAAGCGCATATTCCACTTTCAGAAGTGATGGGGATAAAATATCATCAAAAAATCATACAATTCTGTCTATTTATGGTATATTTATTTCAGGAAATTTGAATCTCTACTAACCATGCATAACCGTTAGGACTTTTAAATGAGATTAGTAGTATTCACAATTTTTAAAAAAAAAAAACGAAATCAAGTATCTTCTAATCACGCATAACCGTGAGGACTTTTAAATGGGATTAGAATCAACTTGTCTATTTAATTAATTAATTTTGATATGCGTTCCATACATGCATAACCGTGAGGACTTTTAAATGAGCATGGAAGCACATAATCATAAATCCAAGTAATTCACCCATGCATAACCATGAGGACTTTTAAATGAGAGTGAATACTTTGGATATTAATTTTTAAATTGCTGAATATTATAAGATGAAGCACAAATAATTTCCTTCACAGATTTAAAGATATTGAAGAACAAATGATTTCCTTTGTAAACTACCACAAATTTACATACTAAATATGATCTTGAAGAGTGATGGTCGATAGAAAGATGATAAAAATAGAAATGGTCATGGAATTATTACCCAACAAAAAAAAATTTTATAACTCTTGTTATGAAATTCTAAAGAAATTTTCTAATTATACTTTCTCGAGTTATAATATATGATAAATATCAACACTCATCACTTTTTCAATCACTATTCATCTTTTCGATAATCATTAGGGAGTTAGATTAGTTAAAAAATTGTCATTTAGAATCAAATTCAAAAATCAAAATTTTTTAAAAAAAAATGATTAGTCAACCTCTATAATTCCCAAATCTAAACGTAATTTGGAAAATCTGTCTTCGGGGAGAGGTTTTGTGAATATATCAGCAAGTTGAGTTTTTGTTGAAATATATTCAATGCAAATGTCTTCTTTAGCAATGTGATCTCGAAGAAAGTGGTGTCTCACATCAATGTGTTTTGTGCGAGAGTGATGAACAGGATTATTTGACAAATCTATAGCACTCCTACTATCACATTTTAATGGGACTTGTTTATAGACTAAGCCAAAATCAGAAAGAGTTTGCATCATCCATAGAATTTGAGCACAACAACTTCCCAAAGCAATATATTCTGCTTCAGTGGTGGATAATGCAACACAATTCTGTTTCCGACTTGACCATGAGACTAATGAATGTCCTAGCATGAAACATGTCCCACTAGTGCTTTTTCTGTCAACTAATGAACCAGCATAATCAGCATCGGAATAACCTACTAAATCAAAATTTTCACAAGAAGGGTACCATAGTCCAAATTTGTGTGTGTGTGAAAGATATCTCAAAATTCGTTTAGTAGCTTTTAAATGAGATTCTTTGGGATTAGCTTGAAAACGTGCACACAAGCACACAGAAAACATAATATCAGGTCTAGAAGCAGTAAGATAGAGAAGTGAACCGATTATCCCTCGATATTTCTTTTGATCAATTGCAATTCCTTTCTCATCTTTGTCCAACTTTTTTGATGGGCTCATAGGAGTTCTCAATGGTTTGGAATTTTCGACTCCAAATTTCTTCAATAGCTCCAACACATATTTGGATTGTGAAATGAAGATACCATCACTGCTTTGCTTAATTTGAAATCCAAGAAAGTATTTCAATTCACCAACCAAACTCATCTCAAATTTAGCCTGCATGACTTGTTCAAAATTCTCACACAAAAGCTCATTAGTAGCACCATAAATAATATCATCCACATAAATCTGAACAATCAAAAAATCATGTTCTTTATGTAATAGAAACAGAGTCGTGTCAGCACTTCCCTTTTTAATACCATTTTCCAAAAGATATGTACAGAGGCAGTCATACCAAGCTCTTGGTGCTTGCTTAAGACCATATAATGCTTTTTCTAGCTTATACACATGATTTGGAAATTCATGATTTTCAAAACCGGGTGGTTGTTCAACAAAAACTTCTTCTTTTAAATCACCATTCAAAAAGGCACTTTTTACATCCATTTGTTTAAGTTTGAAACCCTTGTAACATGCAAAACTTAGCAAGATTCTAATGGCTTCTAACCTAGCAACTGGAGCAAATGTTTCATCAAAGTCTATGCCTTCTATTTGGTTATAACCTTTTGCAACCAACCTAGCCTTGTTTCTAATTACATTTCCTGATTCATCAAATTTATTTTTAAACACCCATTTAGTCCCTACAATTGGATAGTCATTAGGCCTAGGAACTAAATTCCAAACTTTGTTTCTCTCAAATTGATTACGTTCATTTTGCATTGCTAAAAACCAATTTTCATCATTAAGAGCCATTTCAACAGAATCAGGTTCAATTTCAGAAATAAAACCACTATGACAACAAAACGCACACAAATTTTCATCAAATGAGGAACGAGTACGTATACCTTCCGTAGGATCACCAATAATTAATTCAGGAGGATGATTAGGTTTGAACCTTAATTTATCAGCATCAACAGTCCTTCTTTCAGTTTTCTCACTAAATGTCCCTTCTTCAGTGCCTTCAGGATCTACTCCATCGTCAACCATCCTTTCAGTCGTTTTTTCCAGATCAGATTCATCAAATTTCACATTGATTGACTCAACAATTGTCTTTGTTCGTTTGTTATACATCCTGTAAGCCGTACTCCTTATTGAATAGCCCATGAAAATTCCATCATCAGCCTTTGATTCAAATATTCCAAGTTGATCACCTGTGTTAAGAATGAAACAAGGACACCCAAATATACGAAAATAAGAAATGTTAGGTTTCCTTTCATGCCACAATTCATAAGACGTTTTGCCAAGTATTGGTCTAATCATTACTCTATTCATTACATAGCACGAAGTATTCACTGCCTCTGCCTAAAAGATTAGAGGTAGCTTATACTCACTTAACATGGATCTAGCCAATTCCTGTAATGTACGATTTTTCCTTTCAACCACCCCATTTTGTTGAGGTGTTCGTGGAGCAGAAAATTCATGTTTTAAACCATTTTCTTCACAAAAATTTTCAAATTCAAAATTTTCAAATTCGCCTCCATGATCACTTCTCAAGGTTTTAATTGTAACTCCTTTTTCATTTTGAACAAGTTTTGCAAATTTTGAAAAATATTCGAAAGATTCAGACTTTTTGGCTAAAAAGTAAACCCATGTAAATCTAGAATAATCATCAACCAATACATAACAATAACGTTTTCCATTCAAGCTTGAAATTTCATTTGGTCCAAATAAATCCATGTGGACTAGTTTAAGGACCCTTGATGTGCTAACAATGTTTTTAGGACGAAATGATGATCGACTAAGCTTGCTCAAGGAACATGCTTTACACACTTTATTATTTTTAAATTTCTGATGTGGTAACCCTCTGACTAATTCTTTTGATTCGAGTTTTTCTAAGAGACTCATGCTAGCATGTCCAAGTCTCCTATGCCATAAATATGCCTCTTCGTCAGTGGCTACCAAACATCTAGAAAGATTTAGATTATCAAATGAAAGTGAGTAAACATTCCCTTTTCTTTTGCCCATAAAAACAATGTTATTAGAAGATTTATCAATGATTTTGCAAGTATCACTATCAAAAATCACGTTCATACCTTTGTCACATAGTTGGCTAATAGAAATGAGATTGTGATGCAGATTATCAACGTATAAAACATTAGTCAAGGAAAAAATACCGTTACCAACTTCACCTTTGCCAATAATCTTACACTTGCTATTGTCTCCCATGATCACATTTCCACCTTTAAAATTCTCTAAGCTAAGGAACTTCGATTTGTCACCTGTCATATGTCTAGAACAACCTGAATCTAGAAACCATTCTTGTTGTTCCTTAGCCCGCCAACAGACCTACATAAGAAGAGAGGAAGATGACCTAGAGAAACTCTTAGGTCCAATGTTATTAGTGATAGAAGCATTGTGAATAAACAATCCCTTTGGAATCCATACTTGTTTAGTCCTTTTATTTTTATTCCAATAAACGTGAAATTTGTTTGTAGAATTCTTAGGAACCCAAACTTGTATAAATTTTGTGTTCTTGTTCCTATGACTATCATTTTCAGCACGACATCTAAATATTTCACATCTATCAAAAACATTCTTATATTTTGCATTATCATCAACTTGTGTTTTCCCAAAACCTAGTCCTTTCCCGTTGTTAGCAAAAATTTGATTTCCCAATAGCATGTTGAAAGATTTTTCGCCTCTTGAAAAGTTATTCAAAGATTTCTCAAGATTTTGGACTTTGGTTTTTAATGTTGAGTTTTCAGTAACAAGTGAGGTGCATCGATTAATAAAATCCTTTCTCCTAGTGTCGATGGTTTTCTTAAGATTCAAGTTTTCATTTTCAAGACTTTCAAAGTTATTCCTCAGTTTTGATAATTATGAATCTAAAATCTTACATTTTTTACATTCTAGGTTTTGAATATTTTCAATTTCAGTTTCTAACCTAGAATTTTCATGGACAAGTTCTCTCCTATCAGATTTTAGTTTTTCAATTTTAGATTCAAGAGTATCAATCATTTTAGTAAAATCACAACACATTGAAACAAGTTCTTTATAAGAATAGTTACTTACCTCACTAGATTCCTCTAAGCTTGCTTCTGAATCCGATTTTGACATAAGACACAAGTTAGCCTCCTCTGAGCTATTATTTGAAACTTCCTCTCCTTCTTCATCATCCCAAGTTGCTGCAAAGGCCTTCTTTTTCTTTTTCTTTCCTTTGTTGTTTTTGAGAAGTGGACATTTTTGTTTGAAGTGGTCAGGCTTCTTGCAGTTATAGCATGTCAATTCATTATCGGAATCGTCAGAATTCTTTGACTTATTACCACTTATTTTCTTCTTTCGTGACTTGAATCTTGACCATTTTTTAAGATTATTGACAGCCATTGCAAGCTCTTCAATTGGATCTTCTTCTTCTTCATCGCTTTCTTCTTTGCTCTTTAAGGCAATCGTCTTCTTCTTTGGTTCGGAGTTATTGCGTTCTTCCTTTGCTTTTAGCTCAAGCTCATATGTCATCAAGTTTCCAATCAACTCCTCCATGCTTAGTTTGCTCAGATCTTTCGATTCTTGGATTGCTGTGACTTTTGCCTCAAAGTTCATTGGTAAAACTCGTAGTATCTTCCGCACAAGCTCTACCTCAGTGAATACCTTCCCAAGCGCTCTAGCATTGTATACCAAGGTTGAAAAGCGTCCAAACATATCCTTTATGCTCTCGCCTTTGTCCATCACAAAGTTTTCGTATTCATTGCTGAATAGGGCTAGCCGAGACTCCTTGACTTGAGAAGTTCCTTCGTGTGTCACCTCCAAAGTATGCCATATTTCCTGTGCTGTTGTACAATGAGAAATTCTATTAAATTCATTTTTATCAAGAGCACATATCAAAGCATTCATGGCTTTAGCATTTGTTGTTTTCAATTTCTTATCGTTAGCATCCCACCTATCCTTAGGTTTAGGAATCTCAGTATCACCAACGATTATAGTGGGGGGTTTATAGCCAGTTTCAATAATATCCCAAACTTCATAATCAACAGAACTGAGATAGATACCCATCCTAACTTTCCAATAAGCATAATCGTTCCCGTTAAACATGGGTGGCCTAGCAATAGATTGCCCCTCAGAAAAAGCATTATTTTATAGACTCATGACTCTAGAGTTAAAAAAATATATACCGGGCTCCGATACCACTTGTAGGATCTAAATTAACCCTAGAGGGAGGGGGGGTGAATAGGGTTATAGCAAATTTTCTTGATTTAAACACAAAAATAAACTGCAGAAATAAATATACTGAAAAGTAAATCACACACAAGATTTACCCAGCTTCGGCAACCCCTGCCTACTGCTGCATACCCAGATTTCTATTAGAATTAAACAGTATCATGCTTACAAACACTCTAACAGACTTGCAAACCCTGCTACCGCCTATAGAGTTTTGCAAACTCGCAACCCCTGCTTACTGAACTAACTCTAAATAGACAATCAGACACAACCTAAAACCTAGGTGGTGATTTACCTAAACTCTTTGATTCGTAGAATAAAAAAAATAATTAAGAACAAAATAAAATAGCCCTAAACTAATTAACAATATTAATATAAGTTTATAATTAAACAAAACCCCCTTTTGTTTTTTAACACCGGCCCACTTCCTTATTTCACCCGATCCTCTTTTTGTCTTCGTTCGTGAGAAATAATGGCGGCTTCGTTCTGATTAGGGCTTCGTTCCCTTTTGATCCAGTTAGGGCTTCGGCTCTTTGTTGCAATTAGGGCTTCGGTTTCTTCAATTGATCTGTGATTGGTTGCCCTAGCTTGCTTGCAGTTGCTCGATCGAGTTTTGATGCTTGTGAATTCGGTATGTGCTGTCTCCTTTTGCTTTTCTAAATTGATACTTGAACTCGATCGAATTTTAAATGCCGATGATGATTAGGGTTTTAATAGGATTTGATTTCCTATTTTTGCGTTCGTATATTCGTGTTTGAATTTTTCATTGAATCATTTCGGCCACTTGATGATGCTTGAATGAATGAGATTGATTCTGACTACTTCAAATCGTATATTGATGGTTACGGCTTTGATCATATGACTTGTTCGATTCCTTGATTCATACGGCAGAGACTTTCTACTTTTACTTTTCTTTGACTATTTCAAAGAATACGCGTACGCACTTGATTTCTTTTTTAATTCGTGAATTTTGACTTCTCTGACACTTGAATTTTATAACTTGACTTCTGGTTTCTCTGTTTCGTATGTATGCTGTGCATTTGTAGTTGGTTTGAAAACTTTTGTGTTGTAGCTGTCTTGTATAACTTGAACTTGATCTGTGCCTTGTCCATTCTCATGTGTTCATCCCTGTAATATATGCTACCGATACATTTGGAGTTGGTTCATGTTGCATTGACTTGTTTTGTACTGGTGCACTTGCTGGAATAACTTCGACATTGTTTTGATGCATTTGCATGTTGTAAGTGTTAGTGTTCATTCATGTTTTGATTATGACTTCATTATAGTTCCAGTTGATCATTAGGTAGTTGTCACTGTATTGCATTGAGCTCGACATTGTTGTTTACTTCACTTGTGTATTGCCTTCACTGTCCTCTTGAACTTGGAGTCTGCCTTGTTGATGTGTCATTGCTGTAATATTGGCTTGTGAAATTCATGTTGCAGTCCATATTCTTCATTTGATATCGAGTTGTACACTGCTGCAATGTTGAAAATGTTTCATTGTATCACTGCATATTGTAGTGTATTGCTTGCATTCATATTCTTGCTGTTGTTTGGATATTGTGGGATGCCATCTTCATGTACTCGATATTGTGGCATGTGGTCTTTGCTGTCCACTGCAGTTTGTGTTGCTGTGCACTTTTGTGCTTTGGTTTGAACTTGCGGTTAAGAACAGTTGCTTTGTCTCGACTTTATTGGTGCATTGTTGCTGTAGCTTTTTGAAGCTTGAGTTTCTGGTCTTGATACTTGCAGTTGTATCACTTGATATTCATTCCTGTTGTTTGCAACTGTGTTGCACTTGCTTTTGATGTAGCTGATGGTCTTTGTGGTCACTTGTGCAGTTTGGTCTTGCTGTTTGTCGAGTTGCATTTGTGTTACCATATTGATGCCTCTGTTTGCTATGGCTCTGACCATCTGATTGTTGTATTGCATGTTGCTGTTTCATTTCATGCATGTTGAACTGATTTTGCTTGGTGGTCTTGTACTTGTATACTGCTGGTTTGAGGCTGTGTCATGTTTGAACATAGCATTCATGTCATGTCGCCTTGTGTTGAATCCAGTTTTACAGCTCGGGTTTGACCTTGTGCTCGTGTCGTGATTTTAAATATATTGCACGTGAGTTGAAACCCGGCTTTGCATTTGGGTTTGACCTGTGCTCACCTGTCCCTGTAGCATTATCAAGTGTATATCGGTGTGCACGGCCTTGTGGCATATACAGTGATACACTGTGTATGTCACAAGTTGTTCGTGTATGATGAATTCAAATTTAAATTATGACGAACAACCCAAATAACTGAGGCAAATCATATATTCAAAAATTATCTTCTATTTTTGAATTGCAAAAATATTTCTTTTTCAATTTTACTGCGTTAGTTTATATTTTTGCAGATTGCTCAGATGCTGGATTCAAACTGGAATGCAGTTGAAGATAGATACGAGTGTGAGTGATATGTAGTGAGGTGCTGATGTAGATGTGAAATGTCATGTATTGTAGTCAAAATTGTATATGTATAGTGAGAGCTTGAAATTGTACTATCAAAGTTGTAATAAATATTTGTTTGAATAAAAATTTCTGTTTGAATTCAAAATCTGTTTAACTTGATCTGTTTGAATTCAAATTCGAATTCTGTGTAGTTTAATTTTATTCAACAAATATTTATTTAAAAATAAAATAGTACATTACCAAATATATTTAAATGAATGTATATATGTTTATTATCATCAAACAAAAATCATATAGCGCAAGGCGCATATTCAACACTTTAGAGTGGGGGAAAATTGTTATGGGCTGAAATGATAGGTCTGAGATATTTTTAAATTATTTCATTTACTTGGAACTGCGGGTTTGAAATGATAAAACCCGGATTTTCTTTGTAAATTACGGTTTGAAATGATATATTATCCGTATCACTTTACCTAGCGTGGAAAATTATATATAGACCCGTAGTTAAAATATGTTTTTCTAAAAAATTTAAAATATTTTAGAAATGTAAATATTATAATATTTTGATTTAAACTTAATTAAAAATGATTTTTGTAAAATATTATTGATTTTTTGAATATTTATCAGTGAAATAAATTAATGGAAAAGTTAGAAAATTTGAAAGTAAGTTGTTTTTGGAATTTTGATTTAATTATAAATGGAATTTAAATTAAATATGAAATTATGATAAATTTATGATATTTTGAAATTTAAATGAATTTAAAATGATTTTATAATATATTAGTGGTTTTTGAATAAAGTTAAAATGTGACATGAATGAATATTTAAGTTGAAATTTGGAAATATAACTAAAATTGGAAATTTATGAATTTGGATTAAAGGTAAGTTTTAAGTTAAAAATAAAATGAAATTAAGTTATATTTGAGAATTTAAAACTTAAGTGTTAAGTTGAAATTTAATTTAATTAATTTAAAATTGAATGATGGAATTTAATAAGTGAATTATTATTAAATCTGGATTTTTGAATGGAAATTTAACTTTATAAAATCATGAACTTAAGGGAAATTAAATGATGTTATAAATGTGAAAATATGTGATTTTATAAGTTAAAATGATTTAAATAAAATATATTTGTTTGTGAAATTATATTGAACATTTGAAGTTAATTAATAGCATTTTTGAAATGCTATTAAACTTAATGTAAATGACAATACAGCATTCGTAAATGCTGTAGTTGATAATAATGAACTAAAATGGCTAAATTTAACTAAAGGTTATTATAGCATTTTGTAAATGTTATAATTGTTGAATTTAACTAAGTTTTCTTTAAAACTAATGTAACTATATTACAGCATTTTTTAAATGCTGTCTTTTGTTAAGTTGAACTGTTTTGAATGTAACTTTCCATAGCGTTTTCTAAATGCTGCGAAAAGTGAATTTTCACTGTTTTAATAAAATTAAGTGAATGAATGAATTTTGAAAATTTTAAATTTTGGAAATTTAATAATTTAATTATTAAATGTAATAACTTTATTTTTTGATTTAAATGAAGTAATTAAATGTGAAATATAAACTGTTTCGAAATGTGAATTGAAATGGTATTTTAAATTGAATAAAATGAATATGGTTTTGAAATGAAATGATAAATTTGATATTTTGAAATGATTTTTGAATTGTTAAATGATATTTGATTTTTGATATAAATACCATTTTTAAAATTATAACTGCGGGTTATAATGACGATTGGTTGTTAAAGAGACCGGGATTGTATATGGACATACTCTCTGTCGATACCGAAAACCATTTTAACAACTGTGTACGCGGTGGAGATTGCAGAATGAAGTAGGATGGTGACGATGTTCCTAAGGTACTTTACGTGGACCTAACTCCCGTGAGTTAGCTTAAGATGGCTAAAACAGGAGCGATCTCGGGCCAAAGGAGGTAGCATCTCTGGCTGGACACACTTCTTCGATGCCATTCTATTACTGTTGTGATCGATTGGGTGCACCCTTTGATTTTGGAGTGTTGCTCGGGGTGGGCGTATGTGGCTGCTGCATTACCACCAGCCCGTGTGCGTAATTGGTATATCTACCCTGACATTGCCTTGTGTGTCGTGTCACCTACCATACCGAGCCTTTACTACGAGTTTGTTTTTCTCCCGTAGCCCATGGAGTATTTAGGGTAGTCTCTCGATCTGAAGATATGCTGGTACTGATGGACTACTGGGACTATTATGTGTGAAGGGTGATATGGGTAGCCTGAAACGCTATTTAAAAATATGTTTATTTTACCGTAGATACTATTATAATAGCGCAATATTACTATATAGTAAATAGTTTGATGGATCCTTAGAGGATGGGCGGTCCCAGGCATCCTATAAGTTACTTGTTCTTATTTACAGTTCACTTGAGTTGGTCTACATTATATAAGTATATATTGTCCTGACTTGAGTGTTTTGTGTTTTTCTTTACGCTCGGGTCAGCTTGAGTATTCACAGCTTTGGATTCTCTTTCTGGAGCTGGTCTTTGCTGGAGTTTCCGCTTATCTACATTTATTTCTACTTCTGTTTCAGCTATTCTAGTATATCTCATGTATTAGTGAACTTCTATGTATTTGGGATTTCTATTATGTTGTTTTCAGACTGTGTTATGTATTTGGTTTGAGACTCTGTCATAGTAGCTTCATTAACTACTATGTATTTTTATATTCCGCTGCGAGTTATTATGTTTGTTCTGTGTCTGTGATTCTGTGTATTTGATTTCATATGCTCCAAATTTATTTACAATCTGTTATTTCGCATCATTCGAGTCTGACATGTGTGGATTATTTTCGATTTGAATGGTACGAAATGGTGGGTCGTGACATGGACTTCAGATAACGGATTTGAGGCTATTCAAAACACACCTTCCAATAGCAAGGCATGTTTTGTGGGGCAAATGTTAACCCACCTTTTGTCAAGGCCATAAACAGACGGATTCAACCTAACTAATTTCACGATTATCGAGGCTGAAATATGATGGATTTGGTTCAAAGGGATGAAGTTCACCTGTTGTGCCGCTCGGCATCGAGGTGAAGTTGTGCCGCTCGGCATCGAGGTTAGGTTGTGCCGCTCGGCATCGAGGTGAGGTTGTGCCGCTCGGCGTCGAGGTGCGGTTGTGCCGCTCGGCATCGAGGTGGGATTATGCCGCTCGGCATTGGTGAGGTCCGCTCGGCATTGGTCAGGTCAGGGTCGCTCGGCATTGGTGAGACGGATCAACATTGTGGTGGGGCCGTTGTGGCTCGGCATTATGGTGAGGCCGGTGTGGTTCGGCATTGTGGTGAGGCCGGTGTGGCTCGGCATTATGGAGGTATGTGGCTCGGCATTGTGGAAGGTCAGGGTCGTTCGGCCTTGGAGGTAGGTGGCTCGATGGAAGGTCTTGATGGGCCTATACCATTCAAGAAAGCCCAACAACTCACGATTTGCCTATAAATATAGCATGTGGGGGTTCACAAAAGGGATCTTCTTCTTCTGGCTCTCTAACTTTCTATTTCCTAAGGCTAAGGTTACTCTACCATTTTTTAACCGTAACTGATTCTTATATCAATAAAAAGTAAATTTCTGGAGTGGACGTTGGCCGGAGTTAATCGAACGACTATAAATCTGTTGTTCTTTATTGCTTTCATTTTAATTTGACTATTCTTCACATTATTACTCTCTACATACAATCTATCTGTAAGCTGTGACTGGTACTTGGTGCTTTCATTTACATTTGGGTGTTAGTGACCAATTTTGGCGCTAATAGCTAGTGATTTAGTGGTTATGTTATAATTTGATGGTTTATATCGGGCTAATTAATAGCACAAATATGTCGTATTTATGATAAGCACATCAATTAAATTTACTAATGACAAAAAAAAAGAGATCATAATTTCATGTTGTGTTGATTTATGTGATCCATAGAGTGGATATTTCTCCAAATTGCATTTGAACTCTCATATTTTTATCCATTCTAGCTTTTGTTAGTTTTACATTTTTTATAGTTAACAACACTTTCAAATCTTGATTTAACTTGATTAAATAGAATATTAAAATCTAAAAATTACCTATAGATCAACCCGTACTCACCACGTACTATCATTGTATGTCATGCGCTTGTGGTTATTTTTATTAAAAATTCGATCGGCTATTTTCCAATCCAATAGAAGATTAGCCGGTTTGAACAAGTTTTTGACACCGTTGCCGGAGAATGGTCTTGATTTTAATTTCCTATTCTTTGAATTATTTTTGTTTGATTTTTAGTATGTTTGTTTGTGTGTTGAGTGTATAAAAAAAATTTGTTGAGAGTTTGTGGGATTTGTATTTGCATTTTGTTTGTTTGCTTGTTGCCATTTCTATTTGCATTTGCATTTTTGTTTTATTTAAAAAAAAAATCTGTACACAACTTCATTGGAAGAAAAAAATTATTCCATTGCAATTTTGCATTTACCTCTCTTTTTACAATTTCATGTTCTTTTTACTCCTTTGCATTTACATTGGAAAAAATATTACACAAGTCATCGCATTTTCTGTTCACTGTTACATTTGCACCTTCTCTCTGCTCATCTCCTACAACAGTTCTTCCTCAACCTTCGACAACTGTTACAAGAGCATCTCTGCTCATCTCTGTTCACTGTTTCATGTAATAACCGTTACAGTTCACTATTACATTTGCATTTTCTGCTCATCTCTCTGCTCATCTACACTGTTACAAGAGCATGAATTTACAACCTTCGACAACTTGCAAACATACAAACAATTAAACCATTGTTATTTCTCCATACATACTCCCCTTGATTCAAGCATCACCTACTCCTTACTGTACAGTCAGCAGTTCAAGTTCATACCATTTCATATCATCACCTCTGCCACATTTTTCTACATCAACACATACAATTTCCTTCCTACCCGACAGCTACAACAACCAAACAAACAACAGCACCTGACTACTGCAATTCACACTCCAACTAGCAAACATCTTTCACCCACTGCAATCCTCTGCATATATCTGCTATAAAATTACTTTACCGCCACAGCAACACGGTTCATCCTCTTATTTCTTACCACTGCAGCAAACAGTGCCGACAAACCACCAAGACAAACACTCAATTGCCACAAGTTACAACTTGCATTACACTGTCCCTGTGCACCATCAAAACATCACTCCTCTATTTCATTTACCATTAATCTAACATCTACACACCGGTGCACACTACCCACATCTACACTTCATTCTCCCCACTACAACACTATCATTAACCGAACAAGCAAAACTATCATACAAAACTGCTACAATTCTTCCAGCAACAACAAATTTCCTTGCATAAATTCCTTCCACAAAAGAACTGCTGCAACAGCAAAACTTCCTTGCAATTCTTGCAACAACGAATTTCTTCCACCATACAAAACTGCAACAGCAAAACTTCCGTGCATAAACTCCCCTACACAAGAATTGCTGCACATCACACAATCCCTTCCATCCACCAACCCCAGTTTCACTTCAACATCCTGCTTGCAGCATGCATACACACATCGTTGCTGATCACCACTCCGTACACCTACCATCACTTCCTTGCAATTCTTCACATCAACAACCTACTGCTACCTTGTTCAACAACTTCTGTCATCACAACCCAGGCTTTACTGCCACCATATTCACTGCATTACCGCCACACCTTCATAACATCTTAAACTTCACCAGTTCCAACACTTGCTTGCAACTCCTACCCTCCTCATAACTGCACTGCCTATCATCAAGCCTGCAACCTCATTTCATTACCATCTGCCACCATTTCACGCAACACAGCAAACCCACGAACCACCCACGACCCCTTCCTCAACAGCAAATACCACCATTTCTGCTGCTGCCACCCCCGCTGTCGAGACTGCTACTGGAAATACACTGCTACAGAAACTGCTGACCATCACGCGACTTCGCCTCCAGTCCATCTCACCACAACCAACGCCAGCCACACTCAATTCACCCCACAATTGCCTCAACAACCACCTCCAGTCACCGCGACTTCGAGCACATAACCCACTTCCTTTGCCGAGCAACAAATCACTCCCAGTCCAAATCGCCGCTCCTGAGATCGAGAACTACGATCAAATCGCCAGCCTACTCAAAAAAAAAAGGGAGGGGAAAGGAAGAATTGTTTTTATCTGCGATTTGCCTAGCAACTCGCGGATTTCCTTTTCTTTTTTTTTTAGATTGAAATGATGGGAGAAGTTTGTGAAAGTAAAAAAAGAAAAATATTGCTGTAGCTGAGCGGGTGGCAATGAGTTTATAGGCCTAAAATTGTTTTTATGTGCTTTCTTCTGTTTTTTAGTCCATCCTTTAAGAAAAAAGAGGAGCTGCTTATAAATTCTTTTTGGAGGTCTTGGATAGCGTGTGTTGTTTTTGGTTGTATTCATTTTTATTTTGTTTTGTAAATTAATCATTTTGGTTTCGTTTTGGTTTCAAAAGTGTAAAAATAATAATTTAGAAATCCTTTTGGTTTCAAAAGTGTCAAAAAAATTCATTTTGGTTTTGCAAATCAATCGTTTTTATTTTATTTTGGTTTTAAAAAACAAGTTTGAATTTATTTTCATTTGTTTTGTTTTTGTTTTCATTTGTCTAGTTTTCACTTGTTTTGTTTTCATTTGTTTAAATTCCATCCTTATATATATATATATATATATATATATATATATATATATATATATATATATATATATATATATTTGTCTAAAAAAAACTTGTATATATATATATATCTTATTTTTAATTTTCAGATTGCAGGAAATAAAAGGAAGAACTACTTGTCAAAATAATTGTTTGCTTGCTTTCTTATAAAAAAAACCCTGCTTAAAAAAATGCTAATAATTTTACACGTTCTGATATCGTGCCCTTAGCTCTCTTTTTTATTTGCTTTGCATTGTTGGTTGCTTGCATTTTATATAAAAAAAAATTCAAAAAAAAAAGTTCATTGTAGTTGCATTGTTAATACACGTTTAATTTCTGTTTTGCATTTCATCCTAGAGTTTTGATTAATAATAACGGTTACGAATCAATAACGCTTAATTGTATATTGACAATTTATCCTCTTTCGACAATTTAATTTCTTAGTATCTAGGCTACGGTAGATCAATAATTAGTTATAAATATTATGGTGAATCGTAGAAATTATACTGATTGTTTCTCTGAATGTACTTAAACCTTCCACTGCATTGCTACAGTGATTCGTGATGCATCGATAAAACTTGCCCGTTATTTGGCTGAGAACTATCTTATTGGATTAAGACAAAGTGTGATTATACAATTTTGGGTTACGAGCTATTTAGGATAGAAAATTTGTAATTAATCATTTGTATTCATTTAATTAGTTGCATTAGTTCATGCATATTCAAAAGGAAAAAAATTCAATATCCAAAACAAAAAAATTGAAAATATTTCTTAACTAAGTTTTTAAATCATTTCTTTCGAATTTTTTAAATCAAATCAAAAATAAAATAAAAGTCAAGTTAGTTTTTTTTAGAAAAACAAAATTCCAAAAAAAATCTTTTCAAAAACAAAAAAATAAAAATCTTTTCAAAAAAAAAATCCAAAAACAAAAAAAATCAAATTTCCTTTTTATAAATAAATTCTCCTTTGTGAATACTTTTCCTTTATTAAAAAAAGTCCATTTTTTTTTTTTTTTGTGGAAATGTCCGAATTTTCTTACTTGCCAGAATTTTATAATAGTTGTGAAAATCAATATAGTCCATATAATTTCACTCAAAATTCTTATGGATATTTTAATAACAACTATTGTATAAATAATTTGAATTTCGAACAACAAAATTTTCAAAATGATGAACAACCCTCAACTCTTGAAAATAGCATTGAATTGATTTCATCTTTACTTGAACTCTCTACACAACAAAATCAAATGATAAATGAACAATGTAATCATATTTGTGCAACAACTCAAGTCAATAATTTCAAAATAATCAATTTGAACTCACTTTAAAATTCAAATAATTTCGAGTATAACCTACGCCAATTCAATTTCGAACTCCAAAATGAATTTCAAAATCGAAATGAAAATGGAAACAACTATTAATATGATTCTGGCAATGGGAATAATTTCAATTATGATGCTATGAACAATTTTTGATCTCAACAATTTAAAATTGAAAATTTTCAAGTTAATAATTATAAATTGGATTTTGTTGAGCAAATGAACGATATTTACAATGATCATACGGATTTGTTGTTCGAAACATATGTGAAACAACGGAAAAAACAAAACCAAATTCCAACGTGTGACAAGTCAAATAATAATCTATTTTTACTCCAATTGACGATTTTCAAATAACAGCCTTTGAAATGGAAAATGACAATCTCAATGAAGTTGTTGAAAATTTGGTAATTGATTTGGATTTCAATTCTGTTGAAGGTCAGAAGCTCAATTTAAACTTCGACCTTCCTTTTTCCAAATTCGAAAATTTGGATAAAACAACTTTGGATTTTGAAAATGATATACGCAATGAAGTTGTTGATAATCCAGCAAAGGAAGATGAATTTAATGAACATGAATTTTTAGAGTTTTCGATGATGAGTTATTGTATTCTGAAGGGGAAAATTTAAATCACCATATTAATTTTGAAACCAATAATTTTGAAGAATTCGTCGATGATGAGCTTGAATTTCAATTTGGTGAAAATAAACTTGAACTTCAATCGGTTGTTTTATCAACCTTAAAAATCATCGATAACAAAACAACTCATACGATTTTTAATAACGACATTCGCTTTTCCAAATCAACATTCAACTTTGAAATATTTTATGGTTTGGTTTTTCGAGCTTAAGATGTGTCTCTCATACTCGACGAGGCAAATGAATTGGTCTGTGGAAGACCATTTCATTTACTCTTTGACGATATACTTTCATGTCGTGTAAATAATAATCCTTTTATTTTCATGTAAATATAGGTCATATTTTTATTTTATTTTCTCCTTCCGCTTGGGTTGACCGTAGGGGACACGGTCAAAATCAAGTGTGGGGGGAAGTCTCGTCTTCATTTTTTATTTTTCATAGTTTATTTTTTTCGCATTTTCTTTCCAAAACTCAAAAAAAAAAACAAAAAAACAAAAAAAATCCCAAAAACAAATTTTCTTTTTAATTACTTTTGAAGAAACACTATATGATAAACATATGGTTTTGGTTAATTAAACTGAAATTTGAAAAATTTATTTGTTTTAACAAAAATAAAAATAAAGTTTGATTACAAAGTAGCAATGGTTTAACTAGTATATAGGAAGATTCATAGGTAATAATTATGAAGTACATCCTAATTAAAAATCATTGTTTAAAATAAGTGGTGGATTTAAAAGAAAAGGATATAAAAAAAATTATCTTCTAAGTTAAATGATGCTAAGATGATTTTGCAAAACTCACTCTTCAAAAAAAACAAACAGAAAAAAGTGTATATAACAAAAAAACAAAGAATATTTGTATATATGTATTTTTTTTAACACGTAGAGTCATGTGTTCACACTGATGTGTTCACAATGTTCTCTTGTCATGCTTTGTACCATTCTTACGTAAGCCCGAAAGGCAGTGCATGGGTGGTATATCTGCCCTCACTTTCCCGAGTTAGGTGTATGTAAATATTGTTAATATCAATAACATTTTCAAAAAATAGAGAGAGTAAGCAATTGAAATCCAAGCTCTATTTTTACTTATTCTATTTGATTTGTTATTCAAAAGAAATGAAAATACCACTTTGATAAACTTTAATAATCACCTAAGGATCCATTTTATAGTTATATCCATTTTATAGTTACATTGTGTTGTCAACCGAAATAACGAGTTAAACTATAGTCTGTTTGTTATGATAAATTCATTTTTATTGGAAATTTTGACAAGTAAAAGGACTTAAATTTTCATGATAATGACCAAAAATTATATTTAACTTAATTGTATGGATTTAAAAGTAAAATCCTCATTTGTAAATATTTTCAAAAACTTGCATTCATATCATTGTAAATAAATCTTGCATTTAGGAATTTTTCACCTTGCATTTGGATTTTGTGGGTAGCATCCGCTGAAAGCCCTCACGAGACAACACTTGTCCTACTAGGGACACCTAGAGGTTTAACGGCTTGTTGCATATGCTCAATGCAATCATGTTTCCTACGAAAACGGATTTATCATAGTTTTAGTTTATTCGAGGACGAATAAAAAGATAAGTGTATGGGTATTTGATGTGCACATAAATGTGCATATTTTTACTTTCATATTTAATCTAATTTAATTAAATAAATGATCATATAGGGTAGTTTAACATGTTTAAACCAAAATTCGTACTATTTTCAAATCATCATTTATTCATCTTCGTATAAGGGCAAAATAGTCATTTTGAGCATATATTAACTTAAGAATATTTATTTCCACATTTTATTTTTATTTGTAGGAAAATTGGATGCAAATTACAAAAGGTTTCATGGAAAATATGCATGCACAAAAGAATACAAAGGAATGAAGATGGAAATAATTCATTTCATGAAATATGGAGGACCCTCACTACCTTCTTACCATGATGTACAAATTAGGAGCTAATGCATATGCTAATATCCATTAAAGTTTCATGCACATTTAAATGGGGGATTATCTCATACTAATGATAACTTGATGGCCATACTTCCCCAAAAGTAGTTTGGGAAGTTCCCAAAAATAGGATTAGAGTTTCAAAACATGTATAAATACCCCTTATGCTCATATAATTAGTCTTCTCTCTTCCGCTTAGTCTCTTAGCCTCATTATTTAGGATCAAAAATAAATTGGAAGCTCTCTTTCTTTTCATGGATACTTAGCTATTTCTTTTATGTAATTTTTTATGCATTTTAATATATGCTCTTTTCTTTTCTTGTTTATTTCCTTTCATGTTAGTAGTGTTGATTTATTTATTTATGCAAGTAGAGTAGATTTTTTTTTATGCAAGTAGATTATTTTTATTTTCTTTTTAATTAGCTCTCTTTTTCATTAGCTTGCATTTTCCTTTTCTTTTTGCTTCATATTGCTTTCTACATTTGTTGGTATGATAACAAATATGAGAGGCTAAACCCTTTCAATTTAGGGGTAATGAAGCTCTCTAATTATGTAGATTCAACCTAACTTGCTAATTTTTGATCTTTTTTTGTGCTTAATGAAAAAATGGATGTTGATGTGATTTAGTGCTTTATGTTGAATTTGATAGTCTATGTTGTTCATAATAGATAGGCTATGCTTAAGCACATTATTCACAAATTACCTCTTCATCTACATATGATTATGGTAATGAAGTGATTTTAAAATCAAAATTTGATGGTCTATATTTTTAATCAATAGTTAATAGGCCATGCTTAAAATAGATTTTACTTTCAACTTTATTGTCATTTTTCATGAGAGTTGGCAAGTGGTTTAGTGTTGTGTTATAGTTTGATGGTTTATATTGGGCTAATTAATAGCACAAATATGCCATACTTACGATAAACACATCAATTTAATTCACTAATGTCCAAAAAGAGAGATCATAATTTCGTGTTGTGTTGATTTATGTGACCTAGAGAGTGGATTTATCTCTCAATTTCCTTTAAACTCTCATATTTTTATCCATTATAGATTTTGTTAGTTTTACATTTTTTGTAATTAACAACACTTTCAAATCTTGATTTAATTTGATTGAATAGAATTTTAAAATCTAACAATTCCCTACAGATTGACCCGTACTCACCACGTACTATCATTGCACACCGTGCGCTTGCGGTTATTTTTATTAAAATTTCGATTGGCTATTTTCCAATATAATGGAAGTTTAGCCTGTATGAACAATGCCCTCTTGGATAATCAGAGTACTAAATAGAAATATCAGCCATAATTCATCATGGTGGAAATAAAATTAAATATCTCCTAACTTTGCCTCTTGCATGTCTTTAGAAGCTTATTCGTCCAACTACTAATCCTATTAAACCTTAACTCTCAATCTATTCAATTAAATTTTCAGCACCCGAGAGTTTTTGGGGTAAACATAAACTTTGAGTCGGACATAAAGCTTGGTGTGAATAATATTATCACATCTCTGTTTACTAATATTAAGTGAGACCATGCTGCTTAGCGGAATGGATTTCCCCAAACTAATATCCCTTTAAAAACATATCTTTTTTCAAATCAGAATCCTGCAATCAAACTGATTAAAGCAATAATAGCATTATCATATATGCACATAAATTAGGTAATCAATGGACAATCTGTCCGAAATTGTAATTTTGTTCGGCTGACTACTAACCATTGGCTGACTTGGGCCTAACAGAAAAAATAAATAATCTAACTTCTGTTAGACACACTTCTGGAAGGTCTATCCTTAACTTACATCTCCGCGAGTTGACTGATCCTATTGGTTTTGCAGGCTCACTAGTAACCTATCTTTCTCTGTATATCCATTTGTGTGTGTAACATCATTTTAGTCTTACCTGTGACAAAGCCCTACATACTGAAATTTTGGACTTATATTAGCTAGGGGCTATAGCTAAAGTATAAGGCGACACTCTATACCGGTCTTATCTGTATTCTATTATCCAAGTCATTTACTTAGGGTTAAATACCCCATCAATTTTTCCTTGAAAACATTTCTTTCAAATTGATTTAACCCTTTGAATCATACATAAACAAGGAAAATATACTTTTTCTTTACTCAAATATCTTTCCCATGTTATATGCTTTACACACAAAAAAGTTGATGAAAACCTATATCATTAGGCTTATCTTTCCCTTTAAAACAAGTTAAATCCCTTCTTTAACTTAGAAAATATTAGGTTTTAAATCCAAGACATCACCTTCGAAACCTTTGTTTAAAAACTTTAAATAGTCCCTTTCGAATCTATTGAAAGTATCCCTTTAAAAATAGGTTAGCTATTTAACTTGAAACACTAGGCCGAAAAGCCAAGACATGCTTTTCGAAACCTTTTAAAAATAGACCTTCGAAATTATTGAAAATGTCCCTTCGAAAGCTTTATAAAACCTTAGACATCCTCTTCTTCAAAATACATTAAACTTGCCTTTCGAAAGCATTGGAAACCTTCCATTCAAATACTAAAAGTAAACCATTCAAAAACATTCGTGAATTTCCACTTCAATACCTTCATTATATATCTTTCAAAAGCATCATAGTCCTTTACCTAAAATAAACATTTCGAAAGCATAGAGTTCAAGTAAAAGTTTATGGAACATAGCTTTGAAACCATTTAAAATCATTCTTTTCTAAACCTTTGGGTATAACTTTCAATAAATTTAAGGGTCTTAAAAGAACTAGGGAAAAAGCATTGCTTTCTTAAACATTATCCGTAAATAAAAGAAAGTGGATGATTTCGGAACCAACCCTTTCGAAAGCATGGAGAAGTGGCTTTAATGTTTAAGGTAAAAGAACCATTTCGAAGGCATTGATTCGAAAGGTTGAATGCGACAGCAGGGGTTTCGACCCCTTCAAAAGCTTGTTTTAAAAACAAAACATGACAACCCATTTGAATGTCCTTTCTTTATATAGACCGAAGCAAGTTGGTTAAGTCGAAATCTCCAACCCCTTTGAAAGCCTTGTTTGTAATCAAAATAGTTCTAAGTTTATAGGAGCTGCTTCTACCCCTTCGAAAGCATGTTTTGACACTTTACCTTCCACCTTTCTCTAATCCACTACATACCAAAGCATTGATACCATGTATATTGGTTTCGACTTGATAGGAGGCGGATGTATGGTCTCAAAATGTTGCTGCTATAAGTGGCGAAGTATTAATCCTTTGGAAAACTGATTTTTAACCTTTTAATGTGATATCTTTTCAACCAACTTGCCTTATTTGTCAATGTAAAATTGGTTGTCAATTCTTTTACAAAACCTTTTCTTAAATTGTTGCTGAATTTAGTAATTTTTTAAACCATTTAACAAATTTCCCCTTCTCCTTTATAGACAAATAAAACGTTTAAGTCCCATACCTTAAACAATTTTATATCTTTAATAAAATACTTGGGAAAATTCTCCAAAAATTCTCATAAATCATTTTTAATATTTTTTCTAACATATTTAGATTCAGACTCAAAGCTAACGTATAATAGTCGAAAATAATTTAAACCCAATTTAACCATTTTCTTTACTATAAAATTAATAATAAATCCACAACAACTTAGAAAATTATGAAACTTGAAAGTTTATGACCTTATATCAAAAACACTAGTCATTTGGATGTCATTAAATAGGTTTTTCTAATCAAATCTTATCATAGAATCTATATATGAAACAAATAAATCATCATCAAGCATATATATCCATTTAAACAATCAAACCATGGCATTTTAATTGCAAAATAAATTTGGATCTCATCTAGAAATCGAAAGCAATAAAAATGAGATGTAATCTATTATTCACCTTAGCTTGTTGTTAAGGATTTTGAGATTTTTCCTTGAATTGATTTGATTAAGCTTCCTTCTTGAATTCTTGCTTATCTACCTCTTGTTTTCTTCTAATGGTGGTCGGTCAAACTCTATGTTTTGTTTTGTTTGTGAATGTTGGAAATGAGAATGGGATAAGGGTTTAGGGTATAAGAATATAACTTATTCCTATTTTTCCATTATCTTATTACCTTTACTTCATTTTAAATTTCTATTTTCTTTTTCATTACTTAAGGTAAGGCTACCTTATAATTGTACAAATCTCAATCTCTTAACCACTTTAATCTTTACATTATTTTATTTTATTTATCTAGTTAAATATCCTAAATAATGTGATTTAAAATTAGGGGTGTTACATTGTGCTTGCTTATTGTTTGTATAACAGCAATGGTACAATTTTTATATCTGCTCTAATTATGCAGATTCATACTGCATTGAGTTATCATATGACATTTCATTATTCTCATTATTTTCCACTTGCATTTTTGTAACATATACCCTTACATTTAATTTACTTTTAGGTACCCATTGCATAGTAATGTTCCAAAAAATCTGCAGGCCAAAAACATTTACATGTAGAGAAAATTTGTGGCTTCCACTCATCATAAATAACTTATCAAACAATATTATCGTTTTCATCAAGTATAAGAACTTCTTTCATAAAAATTATGTATAGAGATTCATATTGTTCTTCTGTATGTGCTATTTTGGGTGCAAAAGGTCGGATTTGCATTTTCCTATGACGTTGTCAAATATATTTCACTACATGCTTCATTTGGTTCAGTATATATGAACCTTTACATACGTGTGTCAGATGATAACATTGATCTGCCAATATACTTCTGCCTTAAGTGATTCAGAATATATGAGCTGCAAATATGATATTACACAATTACAGTTTCACATGACTTTTTTGTTTATTTATTTATACATTTGCCTGACCAAAACAATAGCTTGTCAAATGGAAATTTAAGTACATTGATATAGCCTCTGTCTGTCCACTTAAAGTCCATATTGCATGACATCTAGTGTAAGCGTGATAAATACTTCCACATTTTACATATTATATTAAAGTTATAGGTCAATGACACCTAGTTCGTCCGATCCAGCCTTTTTTCTTGCGTAGATACTACCCCAGCTTCATCTCCCTATACATGATGCAGTTGTCAAGGATGGCCCTATTGTAAAATTTGAGGTGTGTTGGCAATGCTGTTTTATTTGTAAATATATTGTAATACCATGCTTTTTGTTATATTTATTTATTTACTATTATTATTAAATTTGATTACCCCCGTATCATAGACACATGTTATAACTTATGTAGGAGGACTAAAGAAAACCCTTAATAAGGCTTTATTACAGTAATCCCACCTTTTGGCAAGGCCGTGACACTAGGAAATTGACTGAAAATCCAAGATAGATCATCCTGAAGATCGGTTATGCGCAGGTTCACTATGGATACTAGTAAATTTTTGTCCTAGTCCGGATCAAGTTACAATTGTTATGACATGACGAGCAAAGCCATGAAAGCCAATTTCCCAAATCTCAAGTCAATCCGAGTTCGTATGCTCAAGATATGATCGATGCAAGCCAAGCAAATCAATTCGTTCGTATCCATTATTCCACTCCCTTTGCATCGCTTCCGTTGGCATCCATCTGGAACTGCACTCTTCGTATCCATCCATCCTCGGATTGTTGCGCATCCATCGTCTTCGGCTTGTTTGCATCGATCAATCAATGCCCAATTCGTACCCATCAAAACTATACTTTGTATCGATCCATTATTGTACTACATTCATATCGATCGGTGGTGACATAGAAGTCCATTCCTCATCGAACTAGTTTTCAAGCACACTTCGTATCGATCGGCCATAGGTCGATACAAAGTCGTCATCTCATATTGATACGAAATAGACTACTCTGTGATCGATACAAACGGATCGTTCTTTTATCGATATGAAGTGGAATACACAAAATCGGTACCAAATGGGATATATCTGATCGACGCGAACAAGGCCAAGTCGGGTCAATGCGAATGAGGCGTATACATAGGAAAGACTCGATCGTTCGGCATGAAAAATGGATCGATCCAAGAAGTTAGCGCCGCGTCAAGTGGCAGGCATGTGCTCGGATCGATACGAAGAAGGATCAATGCGAATTAACCAGCCACCGAAAAATACGAACTTGCGTCGATCATAACTCACAATCTACAAGTCCAAATATTACCAAATTTTCACAGGAGCTTGCATACCTCCTCAAGAATGTACATGATCGATCTCGACTCGATTGGACGAAATATTGATCGATATGAAGTTCGTTCGTATCGATCATGGATCGAGTGCAAACGGCATGGGATCGATCGTGTGGGCCCACCTACGTGAGAGAAGAGGTCTCCCGAGATCTAAGCGAGATATTTGTATCCTACGCCTATAAATAGCAGCCCAGGACCTACTGAAAAGGGGCTTTTTGGCTCTTCTACGTCCAGACTCCACCGAAATCATCATTGTACTCGAGTTTACTGTTGTAATTCGTTGTAACCAGCACGCAAAGTTAATAAAAGTCAACCATTTCATAATGGACGTAGGCCATATGCCGAACCACTCTAAATCTCTGTGTTTCTATATTGTTTTTTTGATTTTTGCTTGGAATGTTTGTTAGATAATCCTCTTTTTTCATTTATTCTCTTCATTTTATCTCTTCAGACACTTCTGAAGAGTGTTTTGCCCAATTTTGGTACAAACACTTTGGTGCTTTCACTGAGAAAACCCAGTTTTCCTCCTGCTCGTTGGATCTGCTATCGATATCGGATTGCGTAAATCTAAGAAAAAGATCCAAATTGTAAGTCTAAAGTTCTTCCATCCTATTTAGATTTTCATCAAGTCTAGGAAAGAGCTTCGCTATCTATCATGGTCAACACTAAGACCACTTCTATAGCTGAAGACCCAAAAGTACGGGATAGATAGAACCCCGTACAACTACCCCCAACCATCAGAATGCTGTCGGACCATCAGATCCGTAGGGCGCTATCACTAGGGAAGAGTTTTAGCTGCTTAAGCAAGAATTGACTTAGAGCCGCCAACAGCTCACTCAACAACTCAGCGCTAATGCGGAACTGACCAATCAACTGAATCGTCAAAGACAAAGGAGATCCAGAAGAGATCAGGCGTCCTATTCATCTACTGAGAGTTCAGCCTCTTCTGATTACCATCATAGATCCACAATTCCACGATTAGACGGAAGTTATACTCAAGCTACTGGATATCAGCATACATTGAATATTGGGCAACCGAGGGTTGGCTCGTCAGCCAGCTATCAGACTGGGCCCTCCTCCTAGGGAGGCACTGTTCCTCATCATGTCACAGACAACCGCACTGCCACCATTGCCAGTGAATTGGGAGTTGATGCCCGAAACCAGGCAGATCCGAACCATCGCCAACATGGACATACTCCCAAACCATATGTTCCAGAGAACTTAGAACCAAGGAGGCGAGATATGGACCGTCGACCACGACCGGCCCAACCTAGCATTATGGAACCCGACCACACCTTGGCGCATCATCCTTAAAATGTCCAGATTCTAGACATCCTGACGATGATCCGTTGGATGATCCGAGAGAGTCAAGGCCTCACTAATGACGACTGGGGAATCTCCCGAAGTCATACTCCTTTTACTGATGAGATACTCTATGTTGAACCATCTCGGCGATTCAGGATGCCGACTTTACCCGTTTATGAAGGGAGCTCCGATCCTAATCAACATATCTTAAAATATGGGTGGTTAGTGAATGTTGCATGAGCTGATGATGCAGTTACGTGCCGAAGTTCCCAATCTTGCTGGGGGGCATATCCACTATGTGGTTCACCCATTTACCACCTCGATCTATCTCGTGTTTTGATCAGTTGGCGAAAAAATTTGTTGAGCAGTTTCGCATGCATGTAATAAGGCCGAAGGATGTTAATACTTTTTCTAGCGTCGCTCAAGCTCCTGGAGAGACACTCGGACGTTATTTGGAGAGATTTCATGCTGCATGCGCTGAGATTAGCAACCCTAATGATAACTCTATTCTGATGGCATTGACTAAGGGGATTGATCCCGATTCTGAGTTTGACAACTGGTTGGCCAGAAACCCCCTGCGTCATTGAACTGTTTCTATTCCAAGGCAGCCTAATTCTTGAGAATGGAGGATGCGAAATAGTCTAGGAAAGAGGATGACGTAGGGCCTAGTATGTAAGGGATTCAGAGCAATATTGCTGTTAAACAGACCGGGAAGAATTCCAGAAAAGTGCAATTGAACTTACAGAATAAACAAAGTCAACAGAAAGGCAATGGAAATCAAAATAGGAAACGAGATCAGAATTGTGGTCCACGACGTAGGGCTCCTATGTTTGATGATTATACTCCTTTGAATACGTCGCTGTAGAATGTGTATCTGCAGACCTGCAATACTATTCAGTATAAAAAATCTGCTTTGAAACAGTCATCGGAGAAACAGATTCAGACGGGGAAGTTTTGTAGATTCCACGAAAGCTATGGCCACAACATGAATGAGTGCCGTCATTTGCAGGATATCATTGAGAAGTTGATACATGAGAGAAAATTGGAGCAGCTTTTGCAGACTCCAGAGTTTGGAGGTGTGAGCCCATCAAATCAGAACCATGTACCAAATCAGTTGAGACCGGAGGAACCCGCTTGTACCGGCGGGAGGTTGGTGATAAATAATGTTAGTGGTGGTCTTCATCCAGCAGACCGAAGCTGGAAGGAAATGGAGTCGTATGCCGGTTTTGTTTGGCATGCGAGCTTCGAATGTTGTAGTAGTTTGGAAGATGGGGCTCCGACCAAGCAACAGAAGACGATGACTGACGACGTCGTCTTTTGAGACAGAGATGGCGACAGGGTTGAAGCCTCAACCATCGATCCACTTGTCATATTAGCTAAAGTAGGTCCTGCTTGGATGAAGAGGATCTTAGTAGACAGTGGAAGTTCTATGAATATATTGTGTAAGCAAGCCTATGATCAGATGAAAATGGAAATTAAAGATTTGAAGCCTTGTCAGTCTCGCATTCATGGCTTCAATTGGAGTGCAACTATACCCACTGGAGTGGTGGAACTGCTAGTGGAGTTGGAAATCGGAGAACGCCGGAGAGTCTGGATGCTACAATTTGTTGTGTTGGATATAGACTCGCCATACAATGGTTTCTTGGGCTGACCGGCACTAGCTGAATTCATGGATGCAATTTCCCCTTGGTGTTTAACCATAAAGTTACCTACCGACAACGGAGTCGGAGTCGTTACGAAAGACCAGGCTGCTTGGCGAGCCTGTTATGTTGCTAAGCTGCGAAAGGTAAGCGAAAGGAAAAAGGAAAGGGTGTAGTGGAATCTTTCTACGTCCGCTTTGTTGAGAATTGACAATTAACGCTGGTCCTAGGCCCGGGCACCACAACCAAATCCCAAGGGATCTTAACCCGAGAGATATCGGAAGTGAAGACAAAAGTAAAAACAGTCAAGCTTCTCCGGCCGAGCTGACGATTGATGTCCCGATCGATGATAACGCCGATTCTAAAATGATAAAGATTGGATCTTAGTTAAGCCAACAAATGCAAGAGGAATTGGTTGAAGTTCTCCAAGCAAACCTTGACGTGTTCGCCTGGACATATTTTGGTATGTGTGGAATCTCCTCGGACATTGCGAGCCACACATTGAACATAAACCCACGGCACGTCCCGGTCAAATAAAAAAGGCATGGTATGGATCCAGGGAGGTTTGCCACACTTAAGGAAGAGCTAGATAAGCTTAAATCGAACGGATTTATTCAATATGATTTATACTCAGAATGGGTATCCAATCCTATACTTGTCCGGAAGCCAAATGGAAAATGGAGAACATGAGTTGACCACTCAGACTTGAATAAATCTTACCCCAAAGACAGTTTTCCACTTCCTAGAATCGATCAGCTTGTAGATTCAACGGTTGGACATGAACTCTTATCCTTCATGGATGCATATTCTGGCTACAACCAAATACCCATGCACTTACCGGACCAGGAGCATACCAACTTCGTAACTGATCTGGGACTTTACTGCTACAAAGTCATGCCTTTCGGACTCAAGAACGCCGGGGAAACTTACCAACGATTAGTTAATCGGATGTTCGCTAACCAGATCGGAAAAACCATGGAGGTATATGTGAATGACATGCTAGTGAAGTCACGATCCTCCACCGATCATATCAGAGACCTGGAGTCAATGTTTAACATCCTCTGAGAATATAGGATGAAGCTTAACTCATTGAAATGTCACTTTGGGGTCACATCCGGAAAATTCCTTGGGTTTATCGTCAATGCCCGAGGAATCAAAGAAAATCCCAAAAAGATCTGAGCAATCAGAAATCTTGAGACTCCAAGAACTATAAAGCAAGTCTAGACCCTCAACAGGAAAGTAGCATCACTGAGCAGGATCATTTCAAAATCCACTGACAAATGCATTCCCTTCTTCGATCTGATCAGAAAAGGGAAACGGAACTTTGAATGGACTAAGGAATGTGAGGGCGGATTCCGATCGCTAATTCAACACCTCTCCACACCGCTTATACTGTCAAAGCCTATTGATCACGACAAATTGTACATTTGCTTGGCAGTGTCAGAAAACGCAATCAGTGCTGCCCGAATTCGGGAGGAAGACCGAATAAAAAATCGGTCTACTACATTATCAAACGACTGACCGGAGCTGAGAGAAATTATCCAAAGCTAGAGAAGTTGGCTTATTGTCTTGTTACTGCCTCAAGGAAGCTCCATCCATATTTCCAGGCTCATCCTATCACTGTTTACACCGACCAACCATTACGATAGGTCCTTACGTGGCCTGAGACGTCTGGTACGTTACCCAAGTGGAATCTTGAGTTAAGTCGGTTTGACATCACTTACACTCCAAGCGAGCCATACAAGGACAAGTACTAGCAGATTTCATAGCTGAATTTACTATTTCAAAGGACTTGCCCGAAACCAGTGAATCTCCTAAGTATATCTGGATGCTGCATACCGATGGTGAATCAAATGACTGTTGCTCAGGTGCTAGAGTTGTACTTGAAACACCCGAAGGTCGATCTATAAGCTATGAATTAAAGTTTAACTTTGTGCGACTAACAACGAAGCCGAATATGAAGCCCTGCTTGCCGGATTGAGACTCGCTTGAGATTTAAGAATCATTGCTATGGAGATTATTGTGATTCGCAATTGGTCGTGTGTCAAGTTTGGGGGGAATACCAGGCCAAGGATCGAAGACTGACTGCTTACCTTGCTCTGGTTTAGGAAATACTAAACCAGTTCGATTATTATGTCATTTACTGCATAACCCGAGAGAACAATCATAAAGCCGATTCGTTAGCAAAGTTAGCCAGTACATGTGAAGCAAAACTAATGGGACTCGTCCCTGTGGAAATGTTATCTTCCTCAAGCATCGATGATATGGAGACGGATTGGGTATTTGAGGTTGTTCTCGATAAGGAGTCAAGGATGACTCCGTTCAGAAATTATCTTGAGCGTGGGATCCTACCAAAGTGCAGGAATGAAAAGAGACAAATTCTTCGAAAAGCTTTGCGGTTCATTATTCAGAATGGAGTCATGTGTAGAAGAGGATACTATGTTCCTTTACTCTGGCGTATCGCTCACGATGAAATCAAACAAGTATTGCATGATGTGCATAAAGGAGAATGTGGCAATCACACCAGGGGGCAAGCTCTTGCCAAGAAAGTGCTTCGATATAGATACTATTGGATGACTGTAAATCGCGATGCATCAGACTATACTAGAAAATGTGATAGATGTCAGAAGCATGCTCGAATTCCTAGAGCCCTACCTATGGAGATAACTCAGATGGTCAGCCCATGGCCGTTCGCAGTATGGGGCATTGACATTATTGGTTCTTTACCTCTGGCTAAAGGTGGTGCGAAGTATGTCATCATCGCAGTTGATTACTTTGCCGAGTGGGCAAAAGATGAATCCTTTGCTACAATCACAACGAAGAAAGTAATCAACTTTTTAGTATGCAACATTATATGTCGATTTGGCCTCCGACATACCATCATTACCGATAATGGAACCCAATATGACAGTGTTGAATTTAAGAATTTCTATCGGCGATTTCAAATCCAGAAGAAATTCCCCACGGTTGCACACCCTCAATCGAATGGAAAGGTGAAGCTGTAAATAAAGTTATAAAGTCTATTTTGAAAAAACGTCTGGAAAATTCCAGTGGCAAGTGGGTCAATGGACTTCCTATGGCTCTATGGGCTTACTGCACAACCCATAAGTCCACGACTGGACACATTCCATTCTCTCTCTAGAAGCCGTTATTCCAGTCGAGATGGAAGTACCTTATCATCATGTGACTAATTATGATCCCAAAAAAAGGCCATATTACTTGCCAAATCATTGGTTTTATTGGATGAGAAGCATGAAGTGGCAAATTTAAGGGTAGCTGCATACCGAAGTCGAGTCGCCCGATTATACAATGCCAAGGTTCAACCCCGAACCTTCGAACTCGGTGATTTCGTCCTCAAAAGAATCTACCCAGTTCCTTTACACATGAAACCAGCATGGGAATGACCGTATGTCATTGAGCAAAAGCTTGGAGACGACACATTCAAATTATCGACCGTTGATGGTCTTGCTCTGCCTAGAGCTTGGAACAGCGAAAGCCTTCGTCGCTACTACACATGAAATGCTTTAATTATTTGGTTTACTTTTCATTTGCAATTTGTTTATGCATTTCAAAATTTGAATTTGTAATAAGGCCACTGACTATACCGTGTTTTCTTATTTCAGCAATAAAATGCAATCTCTTCGTGCCAGAGCTATGATTTTTTGAAATGCATCATACAACTATCACTATGCACGGAGAGCTAAATTCCACCCGACGGTGGGGTTTATTCAAATAGGGAGTAACTGTGATATGACCGGTTACTCGCTAAGTGAAACCCGAGCTTGGGGGCAAGTTATCACACTGAAGCCAAAAAAAAGGATTGATACACGACAATCCTTTAACTGACTCCAGATTCCCAAAGTGCGAGCTAGATTGTAAACTTATAAATACAGTCTCAAAGAGAGTGGATCCATCCACCTAACGACTTCGCCTGTATCTTGACCAAGTTTGAGGAGGATGGATCCGTCCATCTAATGACCTCGCTTGTTAACTCAAGGTGGATGTGAACCGACCATCTACGATCCTGATAGATTCGTCGTTCCCGGAGTGCGAGCGAAATCCTAAAGCCTAAACAGATGTGAATGACCATCTATCGGCCAACTCCATATTCCCGAAGTGCGAATTGGAGTATAAGCATCAACTAACTTTGGATTCCCAGAGTGTGAACCGGAGTATCAACATCAACCAACTCCAGATTCCCAGAGTGCGAACTGGACTATAAACACCGACTAACTCTAAAATCCCCAAAGTGCGGATTGGAGTTTAAACATAAACATCCTTAACACAACTCTGAGTGTTAAGAGTGCGGTCAGAGTATAAACATAAATCGGGTGTACTAACCTCCCACGAATCAATCTAAAGTCACTAGAGTGTGGACGTAGTTATAAATATTAAACAGGCATGAATGACCGTCCGTGAAAATAACTTAAGTCCCCGGAGCGTGGACGTGTCACTAAACTTAAGCAGACATAATCGACCACCGATGAACAAGTGTAATCTCCATATTGTGGATACGATCACCAATTAGTGAGCAAGTGTAGTTCGATTGCCCGAATTCGCCATGCTTCCATTTCATTTCATAAAGATTAAGATGGATGTGTTAGAAAACAGCTATTGCTGACTGATTTTTCCAGTGTATCCCTGAATTTGGGGGCAGAACTTAACTACCGACCACTGATTGAGACTGTGCGATATTGGAATTCGACTTAACACTCAATTGCGACCCAAAATGGTAGCCCCAAGACTTAGCAACTAAATTCGGGTCCAAATAAAAGAATTAAAGCTTCATAAGTGTATCAAAGGAAAATTCGAGTGCTGGAACACTTAAGCAAATTAACACACGTTGTACAGAAGACGAAATGAAATTTTATACCAGTCATTCTTTGGAAGAAAAAGGTTAAGTACAAAACTATACCAAAAGTCCTACTAGCAGGGGCCAAACCCGCATCTATACACGGCCTACAAAGAGAAAGAAGAAGTAGATTCTTATCCATCTAAAAAAATGAGCCGAAGAGACATGTCTATTTTTTCTTTTTTCCTCGATTTCTGCTTCGGCGTTGACCCGTTGGATTCGCCGCTTGGTTTTCTCTTCGAACCATTGCTTTTCGGTGGTCGATCTCCAGCTAGGGGCATTATGTCAACTTCCTCCTCCAAACTCAAGTGAATAGGAATGCTTCCTGAAGGCGGATTTGGAGGAATAGGATCATTGTTAGCAGGCGGAGGGGGTACACTTGTATCAACGGCTGTTCCTCTTGGAGAAAACATTCGTAACGAGGCTAGGCCAGGGCCCGCCATTCCACCTCCAAAGCAGCTAGCTTGGGCAGTTGCTTCCATTTCGGCATTAATCTTAGCTATTATTTCTTCTTCGTGGGTTATCTGAGCCTCGCTGGGAGCGTTAACAGTTGGGCCCAATAAGCTGGTCGTAGGTGCGCTTCCACCCATTAAAAACGGCAGGTCAACAAAGGGGTCACTATGATGACCGAGAAGTTCCTCCATCATTTTTCTGTCAAAGGTAAGTATGCTCCTATGTACCCCATCCGTAGATGCAGTAGTTGTTGTTGGTCGCTTCCGTAATAATAGCCTCCTGCTTGTGATGCAACTCTTGGGTTGCACATAGCAGATGCCGCTCTAGTCACTATATAAAGACAAAGAGAAATTGTTAATAATTACTTCAAGTAAAGCTTCTGATTTTGAGCAAGCGAAGGAAATGTTCAAAGTACCTTCCTCAATTTGACTTGTGGTTAGTAGAGCAGCTTCGGATACTTGCTCTTAGACTGAAGACAACTGCAGTTGATCAGGATTGTATGTAGGGATAGGCTGGGGATCAACCGCAGATGAAGTTTCAGGCTGGGTTGGCACAAGAGTTTTAGGACTTACGTCATGGTGCGCAACACTAGAACTTTCCCAACCTCCGAGCATTGAGTGCCAAGTCTCTCCTTTTCATATGAGATCATCCCATCAAGGAGAACTTTCTGTTCATCTTTGCTCAACACTCAGTTTTCGAGCTCGAACTCATCAATCGATTCAGCTTGGTGTGCAACCTTTTCATCTCCTACTAATCGGCCCCAAGCATTGTACATGTGTGTTGGATAATTGTCAAGCCGGCTAGATTCCTATGCTTCAAGACATTAGTATTATACGTGATCAAAATGTCTTCGATATCTTCCTTTAGCCTGGACTCCGCCATTTTAACTTCATCCTCAATCTTGGACTCGGCCTCCCGAACTCTAAGTACTATCGCATCCCTTTCACCCCGAAATGCCATAACTTGCTCGCACGCCTCCTGGGCTACTTTATTTGCATCATCCTTTGCCTTGATGATTTCATAAAATTTAGCTTTAAGCTCGTTGAGTTCCTTCAATGCAGCGTCCCTTTCGGCTATAACTGCGGTGTTTCGGTGGCCCATCTCGTCGATCAAAGCGAAATGCGTTTGTCGCATCTTTTCCATAGATTGATGGGCCTCGTCATCTTTCTGGGTGGCTTCTATTTTGGATTTTATGGAAGATTTGGCTTTAACATTAAGTACTTCAATGATACGGTTCTTCTGAGCGAGGCCGGTTTCTAACTTCTCAATAGTCTTTGCTCGCTCAAAAGTCACCGCCGATGCTTTATTCACGGCCTTCATCCACTCCTTGTATTGGGTATAAGTGTCATGGATGTAGTCATGCATCATTTGTTCCGCCTCAGCTGGAATTTTCTTTAAGCATGGAGGGAAGATAAAGCCATCGAAACAAATGTACGGAAAATCTTTTCTCAACTGGGCGATTTTGATTGCCCCTTCCCCAATAGGCTTAGTGATGGCTTGTTCTATGATAATAGGAGTTTCGGCTTCTGTTCTGCGATGTTACAGATTGGGCCTAGGAACTTGATGAGATGGTTTATGACATGGAGGCTCTAAGGTTTGTCTATCATGGCAGGAGGTTTGTGTTGGAGCTCGAGGGGGTGGGGAGCGTGATCGGGAGCGATGTCTGTATTCTCTGTCTCTATCCCTATCTGTAACGAATGCGACTTTTCGACGCTCGAAAATCGACATCAATACGTCCACTGTATCAACTGTCAAGTAATCGAATGCCGGAAAACCGAACTGTTATGGTTAAAGAAGAAGAAAATGGTAGAAGAAGAAGAAGAAAGAAGAAAAACAGGAAACAATATCAGAATCTCACAATCGCAACGGAAAAACATATAATAGATAAATAAATAATCTTTAAACAAAGAACTATATCAGTTATTACATTACATCATATTACATTACATTACATCATCAGAGTGTACAACAACAATAACAAACAGCGGAAAAGAAATACTATATACTAGTGAATACGCCATGTCATCCAGCTTGCCTCCATCAACTCTTGAATTCCAGAATATCCTGATAAACCTGACTCTTGACTGCCCGTAAAAGATAAACTCTAGGTCAGTCATGGGACTGGTGTGAGAACTTAAAACAGTTTATCTTTAAAAACAAATAACAGGATAATTTTTGAAGTCAATTTTCAACGCTTTTTGAAAATGTAACTACCATAAGACCTCCCACCACACACACAATGCAAACGCGTACTTGGAGGAGATTTCTTCTTATGTTAGTCAAAGATGCTTACTACGCAAAATAAAATCATTTTTGATATTATTATTAGTGCATAGTGTAGAAAACATTTCGAAAGTAGAATATAAATCTTAGCCAGCATAGGTACCATTATATTATGCCTACTATAGCTATCGTATTAGATGGTAGGTTCTACAACTAAAGCCGTACAAGGTTCATATTGTTTCTTTGGATTTCCAACAAATGGTCAGGCCACGGAACTTCCCATTGCCACATGGGTATGCCTCTGGAAAGACGACCCCGAGAACATAACCTAACATTACGGTTGGATCTCTGCCAACACAAGGCCGGGTTACCCCTAACTGGGTAACTACTGACACGAATATGCCATCCCCGGTCGTAACCGACCTTCATCCAAGGATCCTCGATTCCAAAAACCACAAAGTAATAAATTTGCAGCAACAACATAGGTTAAGTATCTGGGCTCCATACCATGATACCACCTCTATCCAGAAGGAATGACATACACTAAAGGGGCACTACCCCCAATAACCTTGCTGCATCCTTCCTGTTTTGACCATTTCCGGGGTGTGAGGTCCGACGAAGTCTCATCCACAAAGCTACGCTTTATACAAAAGCTATGCTTTGATCATCAAATGCTCAACAGCACTTCGTATGCCACATTACCAATTTGGGAATGTATCACTAGTAACCATCAACTACATAACCTCTGAGCTCGTGTCTCTCAAAGAAGGGTGTTAAGCTAAGAGAATAAATTCTCCGCCACCAACAGAAATATATTTGATAGTAACCAGCTTTACATCTCAAATTGTAACGTCAGACACACATCCATACAAGTCCGTTCCGGGATCGAACGGAACCGAAGGCACTTACAAAGAAGTCCTTGCAATCCGGATAATTTCTAATCACGACCGGACTTTCCATCACAAAGAGTGATAAAATCTCTATATCGGAGATCAGCCGATGCAGAGACATTCGACGGTAATCCTTCCATTTTCAAAATATCTGGTCTTCAACACCGGTCTTCAATGCTATCCATTACATCGTATCACTATTCGAAATGGGAAATCCGAATTACGAGCGTAATAATTTAAAAATAAGTGTAGCATTCAATTTCAACCAATTCACAACAAATGCCTATTTAAAGGTCAATATTAATAGTCGGTTATTTAGCTATCAATCAATATTCACAACATCACCCGATTATAAATAATCTTCCCAAATTATTTATTTTTCAAAATATCTTTACAAGATATATTTTTCACACTTCAACCATTTGAAAACAAATTTCAAATCATTTTTCACCTTTCAATCTTTGAAAACAAATTTCAAATCAATTTCCTTAAACGGAAACACTTCCAAATATTTATCCATTTTAAATTTAAAATGGTTCATTTAAATCAATCAAATAAATCCTCACCGATTTATTTTAAACTTACGTTCCAAATCCGTAAATTAATTTCCACACTTCAAAAATAAATCAATGTTTATTTTTAAACAAATGTCCTTTTCTTTTATAAATTCCATAGTGAATTTACATTTCCAAAATATCTATGAATATACGATTTTCAAATCGATTTCTAATATTCATTTTCAATTTATCTTTAAAAGATAAAATCTCAAAATATTCACTTCATATTGGAAAACATTTCCATACTTATTTAATAATAAGTAATTCACAAATCTATTCATTTTCAACATTTGGGAAATATTCAATATACTTAAATCACAATTAAGTATATAATTTATTCTTTAAGGAAAACATGCTCTTAAACACATTTATTTGAGTCAAAACGAATGTTGCGTAAAACATCGTTACGACAACCCAAAACTACTAGTATAGGGATTCGAAATTAAGATAGATATATAAATCCCAATACTATATAAAATATTTCCTTTCGGAAATCATTTACTATAACAACAGTGTTATAGTCCACCATTTCCATATTTCTCGAAAACGTCTATTTCAACAATGAATGTTGAAATTTATGATTTCGATACTTAATACATTTTAAAACACCTTCAAATCGTTTTAAATCTATTTAAAACATCACTTTGCCAAAACATTTCTTTAATATATTATTCACTGTCCAAAATTGCGAATATACTTGGTTAACCAAATTCAACATTTTCTACACATTTTATCTAAAGGATTATCCACTATCCAAAATCGTGGATATACTTCCTTTAATAAGCTATAATAATTAACTTATCAAAATAATTCATTTTCGGATTTATAAAACAATGTTTATAAATTCCACTTATATTTATTTTATAAAAACTTCCACCTATAAAATACCTTAATGGACAAATTCTATTTATATCTCATTTAAATGCCAAAATCCAATTTATAAGTGAATTACTTATAAATCTTTTATTTTACAAAATCTATTCATTTTATAACTTCATAATTTATAAATCTATAAATTTCATTCACTTATGAAATCCGTTTATACTTCATTTTAACACTTATAAAAACTCGTTTTATAATTCCAATATTTTTAATTTATAAATATCAATTTTATAAATTTTTTATATAAATCATTTATAATAATTCAAAAATCCCAATTTAAACCATTTTACAAATTAATCAGCTATTCATTTCAAAAATCACATTTCGGTTATATTTCACAAAAATCATCATTTTTATAATATTAAAATTATAACGTTTATTTATTTAAAATAAATCAATTCAACAATTTAATAAAACGTATACTTTCAAAAATCTCTTTAAAAATCCTTTTAAATTCATAATCGTTACTTTAACATTTTTAAAACTTCAAAAATAGGCCCAGTACTGCAATAGCACCAAATAATCAATCACGGCAACCAAAACATCATATATCAACATATGATAATCAACAATTATCACAATATCTGTAATCAAATAAATACTAGTGAGGAATCCAGTTGGATCCCTCCAACCTGTTTCCTTGCATCCACAGATGTTAGCACAATACCAATCCCGTTTCAAGACGGGGTATCGTGGTACATGGGATTTATAAAATATTATCCGCTATTATGCGGCGCAATAGGGTCTCATCCGCTATATAATGCGGGAAATCAACTCCAAGTACATATATAATACCAATTTCACTTTGCAGTGAAATATTCGCGGTATATGTTTTTAATAAATAACCTCCGCTTAATATACGTTGTATAGGGTCTATTTCAAAACAATAGATAATAATTTCTCATCCAAGCATAAAATCAACATAATCAAGCAATTTTAAATTTAGCTATTTAAAATTTAAATCGAAACTAATTCGATTGAGTGAGAAGTTCTCACCTTGAGTTTCCGATAACAGTTGTAGCGTTTTATTTCGAATAAAATTAAACGTGCATTTAATTTTACCAAAAATTTTCACTAGCTCCAAACGACTCCAAACTAGCTCCATTGCGTAGTGCTCGACAAAACGAACCCGACGCAATTCGTTTCGTGCGAAACGGACCTCGTATGAAAAAGTTATGATATTTTAAACATTGAACGAATTAAAATATATATAAATTCACAATTTCTATTTTAACTTTTTAACCTAATTCAATATCGGCCGTTGATTTTTCGTTTATGAAATCCAGGCCGCCCATATTGCTTCATCTTCCACACGCGTTTCATCTCCAGGTTTTCACGTGAAAGCCGAACCCAACTATCGTTCAAAACCCTAGCTGGTCGCACCCATTTCATTGACATAGACGACGATCAACCACCTTCATATGGAACCCACTGCGAGCACGACCTTCGGCCAGAGGCCGGCCATGCTCGGCCCCCCAGCTCTCTAAAATCACGTGCGAATGGCGACACTTCGAGCTCGATTTACCGACAAACTCCACCTCCATACTCGATCACAACCGTTGAATACCTACATCTTGTAGTGCTCTACGTTTTTCGTGTTGAAGGTTTTTCGAATTAATGCTTGGATTAGAAGAAATCGAGGGAAGAAGAATGGCAATTTTCGTCCATTGAAAATAAGGGGTGGCGGCTGAACTTAAGGAACTAGGGTTTTGCAAATGAAAGGAGGAAGGGTTCTTTTTATAGAAAATTTCCAAAAAAAACACTATTCATCCAATTTTTCGAACTCTAAATCTCGCGTGGTGACCGGCGTTTCTAGAGTTTAACCCGTGTTCCGGACAGAATGGAATAGGTTTTGGGAGCCAATTCGATCATCTGTGCGAGTTACGACAATAAACGATCAATTTTAAATTAAACCGATTAAACGAATTTTCTATGCGTTTTGGCTTGCCCCGGACAAATGGTAATTCCGATTGACACGAAATTTGAAACCATACAATAATTTGACATTACGGATCCGATGAAATTGGTTTCGTCGAAATCCGAGACTGTTTGCAAAATGGCTATTTTAACTCGTCAATTAAATATTAAAATATTCAATTTCCGCAAATTAACTTTTAATTCGATCTTAAAAGTTCTACAACATCATTCTAACTTCAATATGATTAAATAAAATTTTACAAATCATTTTTTATCATATTAAACTTGATTTCCAATTATTTCTGTAAATTTCAAGTATTAAATTATCGATTTAATTGTCCAATTAAATCCAGATATTCAAAATAAAACTTATTCGACTTACAATTTCTACTTGTTAATATTTAAAATCAATTAAATATATGAATTTTAATTGACAGAAATTCTAGTTCGTTACGCTATCCCTCTCATAACGTTCTTGGCTGGAATAACCGTGATCGCGATCTCTATCAGCCTCTCTCCGGCAGGATTTATAGTATGAACTAGATAACTGACGTGCTAAGCGAAGGTTTCCAAGCATAAAATCTCTCCTAGTCATTGAATCTGTAGAATAAAAGAAAAACAGAGTTAGTGCTCTCTAGAAGTTAACATCTTAAGACTGGAAATCGTGTAATGTCGTGAAGTATATATGTATATGCAACCCCCAACCAACCGGAAAAGTCGACCAAACTTGTGGGAAGAGACTTGCTTAAATCTTGACCGCTTTGGAGCCCCTCCAATCCGGTGTCATGTTGAAGTGACACATAGTTCGGAATCGGAATATCAGCAATTCCTTCGAAAGGATTCTCCACCTGCGAGGGAGGAGCCTCATAAATTCTAACATGGAGGCTGGTAGGGACACAACCACAAATTTTCATCTCGAAGATTTATGACGCTTGTGTACTACTGCCTTGCCTTTTCTCCTTCCCTCTAAACCCTAAAAACTGTCAGAAGGCCCGGCTACGGGTTCATCGTCAGTGGGCGTATTTTCTTTATCGCCCTCTTCGGCTATCAACCCTGACGCTTTACGCTTCACTCGCCTCGTCGGAGCTGCCCTAAGCATTCCCTCCAATCTTATGCTTTGCTTTCGATCGATTTGCCCGACAATCCTCAAGTTTCTATCTGTTAGCACCGAGTCCATATCTTTCGTTTCCCTTGGCACTTCCTGAAGAATCCGTACTATCTCTTTAAAATGAGCACCTTCAGGTCATGGAATTGTAGCTGTAAAGGAAAGAGAATATTAGACTCAACATCGGTTATAACAAACTCATAAACTACTGGAGAAATTGTGTCACTTACGTCTAACTAACCACCGATTGGCAAATCCTAGAGGGCATCGGACATACAACCACTCCATCTTGAAATAGCCGAGCCTAGTCCAAGACCACGTCACCACCCGATAGTTCCTAACTGCTTCCAGAAATGTGAATGAAGGATTGTCCCCCCGACTCTTGACATTAAATAAATATTTGAATTCTTCCGGGGTCGGGGGTCGAAAGAGATGTTCCATGAGAGAACGATGAACAAATTGTTCAGCAGTGCGTATCCATTCAGATGTAATTGTGATGGGGCGATGCCAAAGAAAGCTAGCACCTCTCGAATGTATTGGTTGAATGGAGAGAGTCCCCGCTGTGCGTGAATGTCCATTAAAGGCAGTAAACTCTTTTGGGGAAGCATGTGGCCTATCATTCGCTCCCGGTAATAAGACGTTGTCCGATGGCAAACCGTGCCTTAGGCATATCCACCCCATCATATCTTTGGAGACATTGGGTGGTATAGAATCTTGTGGGTTCGCAATAAAAGTTGCTCTTGGAAGCTCATCCGGAGCTGGACCTATTACTTTGGCTGCAAAGGCCGGCACCTCTATTATCGGAGAAGATGAACTTTGAAGCTCCTACTACTGTGAACTTGTGATTCCATAACTAATCAACTCATCAAAAACCATCATTAGATGATAAAAAGCTCACGTGTTCTCCAATGTGAAGTGCATGAATGTGTTGTGTAGTGAAGTGCAATATAATACTTATAATTCAACGGAGTATGAGGAATGTTCAAACGACAAGACTCCGAAATTCAACTGGAGTACCATCATCGCTGACCATCACAACCGTGCCATCCAAACTTTAGAGACCGATCCGAGTTGAAGTCTGTTATGTTTTTCTAGTTACAGTTCCATCGACGAGCTTCGAAGGGAAGTCAAATATACATTTTAACAGCTATGTCCTATGATGCAAGGTAGAAACTCGTCGGAGGCATATGTTCAAATGTGCAAGGGGTTTCAAGTTCATCAAGGTTCGACTCGTATCAACCACTAAAGCTCCAATTCGTATCAGTCAAGGAAGCTATTCATATCCATCAAGGCATGAATTCGTATCAATCATCAATGATGCCTTCGTATCGATTTCCTGGCATGTAGTTTGTATCGATCGGGAACATTGGATTTCGTATCGATCAAATGCTACCCCTTCATATCGATCAGCAAGTCCAAAGCCTTTGTATCGATCATTTCGAGTCAATACGAAACCCTATTGTCACTCGATACGAAGACCTCCGCTTCATCATCACGAAATCCGATTACCCAGATCGATTCGGACGACTCTCACCCCAGATCGATACGACCCATCCTTCCTCCATCATCGATAGAAAAAAAAGAGCCAAGCCATTCCCTCATAGATCCTTGGTATCCCAAACTTCATCTTCTTCAAATCCATTCAGGCATAGTCCCTCCATCATACTCGACCTCATTCCGGCCATCCACAACCACCACTTCACCAGAATAGGTCACGGAAACGAATGAGATGGCCATGTATTCAGAGTCCCATCATTCTAACATAAGATTTGTGGCCAAATTACCTAGGTTTAACAGACGGTCAAAGGGATTAGGAGCATGGTTCGATTCGAAGGTGAAGGAAATTCTCATTTCTTGCAACTCGAAGCGATACGAAGTGTAAAAGAAAAATGAGCAAGTGAAAGAAAATGGCCAAGTACAACAGGCTCTTATATAGAAGTGAGGGATGAGGGGGAAATGACGATTCAACCCCCATTTGTTTTGACCGGTCAAACCAAGTTTCCTATCCAATTGATATGAAGAGAGCTATTCGTATCCATGCGCCCTCTATCTAAAAACCCTTCATTCGTACCCATCCGTCGATCAATATAAAGTACAAGGCGAGGGCTTGTCTGAACCATTCGAACCCGTTAAGGATGCACCGACGCGAAATTATGAGTTCGTATCCATCAACTTAATGTCCGTAGAGGTTCATGTCCATCGATATGAGCGCCATGTTCGTATCCATCGACATGAAGCCCAAAATGACTCGTATTCATTGAAACAAATGACATTGAAACACCAAGAAAAATCGTATCGACCGTCATCGATATGAAAGCAATTTTTCAACTTTTCACATCGATCCAGGAGAGGACTGATACAAAGAGATACTGCAAAACAACCTTCAAACGTTGTTACAATTCAAATTTCACATCGATCAGGAGAGGATAGATACGGGATTCGATACAAGAAACATTGACAATGACTCATGAACATGCAAACATTAATGGAAGTGAAGCTAACATACATGCATGTATGACGAACTAATATGCAATTTTCAAAATTCACAAGAGTGGGATGCTCACCTAATGATAATTACAACAACAAAAAACAGTTTACTATCGTTCAATACTCAGTTACAATAGTGCACAATACAATAATTAGCAGTCAATAATTCATATCACTAAAGATCAGTTAAAGGTGACATCTTTCAATGAAAAGATAACATTCGTTCAACAAGTTAGATAGAACTGCTCAGAATGAAGATTGCAACTTTTCAAAGCATTTCATATTCTCACAAGACGTACTTTGGGGGGAAAATGTTATCCCACCTTTTGGCAAGGCCGTGACACCAGGGAATTGACTAGAAATCCAAGACAGATCATCCCAGAGATCGGTTATGCGCAAGTTCGCTATGGATACTGGTAAATTTTGTCCTAGTCCAGATCAAGCTACAAATGATATGACATGACGAGCAAAGCCATGAAAGTCAATGTTCCACATCTCAATTCAATCTAAGTTCGTATGCTCAAGATATGATCGATGCAAGCCAAGGAAATCAATTCGTTCGTATCCATCATTTCACTCCCTTCGCATCGCTTCCTTTTGCATCCATCTGGAACTGCACTCTTCGTATCCATCCATCCTCGGATTGCTGTGCATTCATCATCTTTGGCTTGTTCGCATCGATCAAACAACTCTCAAATTGTACCCATCAAAACTGTACTTCGTATCGATCCATTATTTCACTACATTCGCATCGATCGGTGGTGACACGAAATTCCATTCCGCATCGATCTAGTTTTCAAGCACACTTCGTATCAATCGTCCACAGGTCGATACAAAGTCATCATCTCACATCGATACGAAATAAACTACTCTATGATCGATATGAAGCGATCATTATCTATCGATACGAAGTGGTACGAAATGAGATATGGGCGATTGATGTGAACAAGACCAAGTTGGGTCGATGCGAACGAGGCGTATACATAGGAAAGACTTGATCGCTCAACGTAAAAAGTAGATCGAACCAAGAAGTTAGCGCCGTGTCAATTGGCAGGCACATGCTCGGGTCGATTAGAACAGAACGATGTGAAGAAGGATCGATGCGAATTCAATAGCCATCGAAAAATACAAACTTGCATCGATCATAACTCATAATCTACAAGTCCAAATGCTACCAAATTTTCATAGGAGCTTGCGTACATTCTTAAGAATGTTCATGATTAATCTCGACTCGATTGGACAAAATATTGATCTATACGAAGTTCGTTCGTATCTATCACGCATCGAGTGCAAACGACATGGGATTGATCGTGTGGGCCCACCCACGTGAGAAAAGAGGTCTCTCGAGATCTAAGCGAGATATTTGTAGCCTACGCCTATAAATAGCAGCCCAGGACCTACTAAAAGGGGACTTTTTGGCTCTTCATGCCGAATCATCATTGTACTTGAGTTTTACTATTGTAATTCGTTGTAACCAGCAAGCAAAAGTTAATAAAAGTCAACAATTTCATAGTGGACGTAGGCCATATGCCGAACCACTCTAAATCTCTGTGTTTCTATGTTGTTTTTCTGATTGTGGTTTGGAGTGTTTGTTAGATAATCCTCTTTTTTCATTTATTCTCTTCATTTTATCTCTTCAACCACTTTCGAAGAATGTTGTTCCCAATTTTGGTACAAACAATTACTCTTGAATGCTATCTCAGATTTACTTTAGGTGATTAATTTTAGATTATTTCCTTTTCCCTCTGACTTTTTCTAATGATATGAGAGATGTTGTGAAATTATAATAGGTTGAAAATGATGAGTCGAGATGATATGCCATACTAAAAGCCATCGGAAATCGATTTTTCAGAACTATATTTGGCTCTTCAAAGAAGGTTTATTGAGATAGCCATGTTTTCCTTTTTATTTAACTTTCATAAGATAACTGAAATTGGTAATAATGCAAAGTTTACTTCTTGCAGTAATAAAATAAAATCAATAAACATAATAATAATAATAATAATAATAATAATAACAACAACAACTTAACAAAACCAATGCTAACATTAACAATAATAATTACAATCAAGCAATCAACAACAATTTCTCAATTCCTATTGTGTTTGCAAGTGTATTTGTATGATATAAAATGACAAGTAAGCACTTAAAAACTTAGATATTAAACCTCTTCTTTTGAATGCATATGTCATTGACCTATGTGATGGTTTTAAGGAATCCACAGAACTAGAAGCTTGCCTAAGCACAGGCTGCCTTTTAATATCTTTAACAATGATTATTATCATAATACATTTTGCAACATAATTGAAATAACTAGTTTGTCCATGATTTTAGATATAGGAACAAAGGAGTGTTTTAAAGAAAATGGTGGTTACTGGCAGGACACTTGGTTTAATTTAATTTCTTGAAAGGTATAACATCTTAACTATAATGTCTACTATTCATTATGCATGAATTTATTCATTTGATTTACAAAAAACATAGCATTAACAAACAAGTGTAAGAGTTATGCAATGTTCATTTACATTTGGCATTTATCACCTACCTCACATTGACTCAAATTGCTTTTGATTATTGCTTCAACTATATATCTTCGCCTCAAAATATCCATTATGTAATACTTGTTTAACAAGGTGTCTTAGTTTATCACTTCTACTCTGTCACTTTGTTTACTTCACATGAACATATCCAAACAACTTCTAGTCTACCATTTAAAATATCATTAGCAGTAAATAATTGTTCATTTTCTATTCTTATCCTTGCTTCAATACAATTGAACATTACTAAGCTGAAGTCTCATCCATATTCGTATGATAACAAGATGAAAACATGGCATTAATATTGAAATAATCATCAAAGTCTCAATATTTTTTTTCCAGTTAAATATCTTATTAACTAAATATCAATTAGTTGTAGTTTAGTCATAATTGTTTTGATTCACTATTATAAAATATTCGTATTTGTATCAAAAAATCTCAATATTCAATCATTCAAAGAAAAATATACATTGTAGACAAATTAATTATTTGAAAATGATTCACTATTACAAAATATGACTAGAGATGAAGGAAAACCATTTTGATTTGGTTGGTAGCAGATGCATCACTATAACTAAGATCACTCAATTCATTCATAATCAGTTAATGCAGAATCTGAAGCTTCTTGTCGAGTGGTGCTGGGTGGGAAGTAGTAAATGCCTCTATTGCTAAATTAAAACTGTTAACATTTGCCAAGTGAGTAGCTATGTTATTACATAAAGAAATCATATTCATTTAAAGATGCAAATAAGTATGCTTAATGTTAAGTTTTAATTCATGCATGTAGCTATACTCTTTTTGGTACTAATGGTCGTCAGATTCCTCAAGAACTTGTAACTAAGGTTGGTGAAGTATTTGACATATGTTAAAAGAGGTATGCACCAATATCGTAAATTATATTTCACATATGTTTTTCTCTCTTCAAATGTTAAGCCATTTTGATTTTACAGGCAAATAAGTTGAGGCAAGAAATTAGTTAAGGCATTTCTGTAGCTAAGGCATTGACCTTGGTTAATGAGAGACGCGCTGATCTAAGGTCCGACACATACCGTGCTGCATCTCTTTGAATTGTATTTGTGTCAATGTTTGGGATCATATCTGGAGTGCTTGCAATTATTTAATGCTTAAGTTATCAATTAAATCTGGCTGGTTTAACTTGTGAAAATCCTGTTGCGCTTGATTCAAAAACTATAAAATTTCGAGATTATTATTTGTAAACAACATTTCACATTCACTGATGAGGATCTAGATCGAGCTGCCTGGTTTCCTATGTTGTAAGATTTGATGATGATCACACCTTGGCAGCAAGTTCAGTTTATTTGAATTTGTTGTGAATGATGTACAGATTTTTTGATAGGTTGAGATATTCAGCTTTGAATAGTATCGATTATTGAATCGATCCTTGCTGTAAATAAGGTTGCGATGGAAGATGTCTTGACTCGATTGTATCTCTTTTATTTGATGTGTTTTTGGGGTTTGATATGGTTGTTCAGTTATTTGGATGCGTTGGGGTTGGTAACCAAGTTAACAAAATGCTTGATTAAGTTAACTGAGTTTTAATAATAATAAATTAACTAAGTTAACCAAGTTAATAAAAATTAACTAAGTTTTGTTAAATTAAGTTTTATAAAATTAACTACGTTTAGGATAGTTAAATTTTATAAATAATAATATAACTAATCTAACAAAGTTTTATAAATAATAACGATGATAGTGATGATGAATTAACTAAGTTTATAAAAATTAACTAAATTTGTTGTAATAATAATATAATTAAGTTAACCGAGTTTTAATAATAGTAGTAGTAGTAGTAAATTAATTAAGTTAACCAAGTTAATAAAAATTAAGTGAGTTTTGTTGAAATTAAACAAGTTTTATAAAATTACTAAGTTTAAGCTAATTAAATTTTATAAATAATAATAATATAAGTAGTTTAAAAAGAATTATAAATAATAATGATGATAATGATGATGAATTACCTAAGTTTATAAAAATTAACTAAGTTTATAACAATAATAATAATATAATTAAGTTAACCGAGTTTTAGTAATAATAATTAATTAACTAAGTTAACCAACTTAGTAAAAATTAACTAGGTTTTGTTAAAATTAACTAAGTTTAAGTTAACTAAAATTTGATATATATATATATATATAACTAATTTGACGAAGTTTTATAAATAATGATGATGAATTAACTAAGTTTATAAAAATTAACTTATTATAACAACAACAACAACAATGATATAATTAAATTAACTGAGTTTTAATAATAATAATAATAAATTAACTGAGTTTTGTTAAAATTAAACAAGTTTTATAAAATTAACTAAGTTTATGTTAACTAAATTTTATAAATAATAATTATATAACTAATTTAACAAAGGTTTATATATAACTGTAAGATTTGACTTTGTTTATTTCATTTTGTTATTTATATGACATTATATATAGTATGATAGACTTGTACGATGGTGTAGATGTTTGATATCTGATTTGAAGTTCTACGAATTAACATAATTGTTTGACCATATGTTGTGCTTTCACTTGTGCAGGCATTGGACTTTCGAAGAGAGCAAGGTTGGACTTTTATGGTTCTAGCTTTCACTTGTGCATGCAACAAAGAATTATGGGTAATCAAGCATTTTGTTAGTACTAGTTAAGTATAACATTTTACTAGTATTAGGTGTGTAAATTTGTATACGTATGGTTACTGTATTCGAGTTTAGTCATTTTTTCAAAAAACTATTGTATCGGAATGGTTATGGATATTTTATTTGATTATACGGTTAATATGTTTTTTCAAATTGTTTGAATATGATGATTATGTGAGAGATTGTTGATTGATATACTAGAAACAAAATAGACCATTAATATGGAATAATATATGAAAAAATTCTGCAAAATAATCAAGAACTTTTCTAATGTTTTGAAAGTGCTATAGTAATACATCAAACGGCGTTGAATAAACACAACCGCAAAGTAGGGGTAAAGTTTGTAACTGTACTAGTGGTGCCCAAAAGCTTATTAGTGGGATTTTTAAAATACTGAAAAAAAGGTTAATGGTTGCGTTTGAGAGACGCTGCAATAAAAGGATTTACAACGAAGCTGAGATAAATGCAACTAAAAATTGCAGGTTTTATCGCGGCGTTCATTAAAACACCACCGCTAAGTTTTGGTAGCATTTTCTTATGCACCACCAAAAATACTTTTTATTGTAGTGACTTATTATGTAAATTGAAGAAAATATTTCCTCGTAGAGTATTCAATTACATGGAACGTCTACCAGTACATCTACCAACTGCAGATTTAATGCGAGGATTAATGTAATATAGATGGATATATTCTTTTGAGAGGTATGTAAAATATAACTAGGAGTAATATATTCTTTTTCGAATTCAACATAGTAAATGCCTAATTGATCACCTTTTGATATGGAGGTACCTAGGTCACCTTAAAAAAGGTGAAACAAAAAACATGCAATGAAGTTTCAATATGTCAAGCATACGTTGTTGTAGAAGCATCCAACTTTTTCAGTTATTATTCTAAAGACCATGCTAAGCTAAATTCTAATGCTAGTCCTCATAATGATGATGCTATGGATGAGCCATCTAATATTTCTCTTTCCATTTTTCAAAAAGGTGGACATCCTTTCGGTATGTGAAAGGATGCAAGTTTTCAAACACTTAAAGAGTTTGTCATAACTAGAAGAATAGTGCTTCTTAATTATGAAGAATTATCATGCCTTAATAGGTAACACAATATATTTTTTACTTACTGTCAAATAAGTGTTATACATCATAATCATGTTAATCTTTACAATATTAGTTGTTTAACAATCAATTTGAGCAAAAAAATCCAAGTTTTCAACCCAATAAAGGATTTAAGGCTTGGTTCAGAAATATGTAAGCCTATATAACTATTGAATAAACTTAGTATGAAACAGTTTAATTATTACGTATATTAATGTGTATTACTTTAATGCAATAGGTTGTTGGTAATGAATCAGTGATATTTGTTGTAAAACTATTGGGTTTGGTCCAATGAAGAAACACATAAAATGCCTATTCATGTATGTGAACAGTTTTTATTTACAAAAAAGGAGTTTGGAGCCAGTAAAACAACTTACAATAGTTGGGTACGTGTTAAAGGCGATGAACTAGGAGATGATTTACAAGATTATTATGGAGTGTTATGGGAAATAGTTAAACTTGCTTATTCTACAATACCGAAACTTAAAATGTTTTTTTTCAAATGCGATTGGTTTGATAATACTCATGATGTAGGAGTATGTCATTCACATAAAGATTATCCTCTTACCGAGGTAAACCATAAAAGGGTATACAAAGAAAATAATCCATTTATTCTAGCGATGCAAGCAACATAAGTTTGTTACGTCTTGCCATGAATAAGAATAAGGTTGACCGATGGTCTACCATTAAAACAAAATCTAGATGGTCACTCAAAGGGGATATGCTTATAACCGATGATATTGATGGTACATGACAACTTAACAATGAAGTATTTGACGAAATTGAATAGTAAGATGTCGAGGTTGATAATGATGATGATGTTGAAGTAGTTGAACACAAATATGATGATGATATTGTAAAAGATGATATCGATAGTGATGCTGACAATTGGTAGCTTATGTATAATTCATTGAAAGATTGTTTTTATGTATCCATGTTATTTTCATTTTTCTCAATTTTTTGTGCAAAGTGGAATATATTGATAATTATCAAATAACTATAATATGTACTGCTAGATTATAAACAATATACCTATGGAGCTTATTGACGACATATCAATTACATGAGGCAGTGTCGTCGGTAAGTCACTATTATCCGGATTTGTAACCCAGCAAGATCGAATAAAAGATGGGATAAGTTGATGAAGTCAGAATGGCTTGAAACTCAACCAAAAAGGTCAAACAACAAGTTAAAGGGAGATAAGTCATATTACTAAAGCATCGATTGAGTTTGACTAAATTAAGGGACTAGCCCCCGTTGAGTACAATCAGTAGCTAAGTACAACTAGCTTGTAAATCGTCATCAAAACATATCAACGTGCAATGAGACCACATGAACGACCTCGATGCAAAGCAACAAAAGCATGATGGACATCAAAGTCCAAAAAAGCCTATGTGCATGGATCGCCGGTGATCCATCCACTATGGATCGCCAGTGATCCATACTTCATCATTGAATAGCTAAGGCATATAAGGAGTGAAAGAAGCAAAAATTTGCTAAGTGTATGAATCGCCGGCGATCCATATTTTCTCATGGTCTCTTAGCGAGCTAACTAAGCAAATAAGGGAAACGAAGAGCTAAGCAGTTGGCTCGTAAGCGAGCCAAATCTATGGATCGCTAGCGATCCATGCTTTTGGCTCGGGTCATGTGCTAAGATGTGTGGCACCTTCCTATGATCATCTGTGAGCAGTTAGTGAACATGCCTCGCTTAGAAGCTCCCCGATCTTTATAAATACCACCCTATCTACTTTGGATCCCATATGTCCAGGAGTTAGATCCCAAATCTTTGCTTGATAGATCTACCGCTTGGAATCTATGGTTCCTGAAAGAAGAACTGCCTTTGGAAGGTCCATAAAGGCAGTGATGGCTGGAGAAGATGTTAATCCTCAACATACTGAAGTAAATGGCGCTAACATAGGAAACCAGGCGCAAGTATCCTGCAGTTAGCATGAATTCGTTACTAGGGATGAGTTGAACAAGATGATTGACAAAATCAACCAAAGGATGGAAAGTAGCCATAAGGCTTCGATGGAAAAGCTTAATGCCCTTTTAACCCTATAGTGAAATACTGCTCCAAGAACAATACCTGTACCCGCGATTGCTACGGAACAAGAAAATTCTTCTGTTTTTGGTCTTAACAGAGGAAACAGAAAACATCCACAAAAAGGGTAACAACAGAAACCATGGGACACAATGTGGAAGGAAATTCGAATACTCCACCTACTGTAAGGTAATTAAGTCTGAACTTAAATCAGGGCCTAGGACCCTGTAAGAAGATATAGCCATGGATATGTCCGATTCAAAAGATGGAGAGCATGATAATCAATTAGAAGAGAATGTCAACGCGTTCGATGATGCTAGGAACGTCCAAATTGCCCCAATCAAGCCAACTGCAATACAACGGGGTTCCATGGGAGTTGCTTTCCCAAAGACAAGAGAGCCTAGGCTTCAACTAACATGCTAAGACCGTTTCCAAAGCCAAATACTTGGTATAGTGACTAACTGCCGCCCTCAGGGCTACCAGACATAAGAGGCATACATAGCAGACATGGTCAAAAGATTGTGAGAGTGAAAACTGAAGAGATGATGAATGGATATCTGCTCCAAGTCAGACACCCTTTACCGATGAAATCTTGAATGAAAAATATCCAAACAAATTCGCAATCCAACCATCATATGATGGGACGAAGGACCCAAAACCCCATTCGTACAAGTTAGCTGGTATACGGACGGAGCCAATGCTTCAGAGGCTGTTCACTGTAGATGTTTCCCTATCTTTCTAGAAGGAGTTGCATCTATGTGATTCACCAGATTCCTTCCAAGATCTATCTACCGTTGGCCAATTAGAAACAAGATTCCTTGAACGATTCAGGCTCCATACCATGCAAGCAAAAGATGTCATGTCCATATCTGGATTGTTCCAGGGACGTAATGAATCGCTGAAATCTTTCATGAAACGGTTCAATACCGTGGCTATGCAGTTAATGCCCCGCTATTACCCTACAATAACTCCACTATATCTCATAGCGGATTTCTACCACTGCGAATTTTACATATAGCCTCAGATATAGCCTTTTCGCTTTAAGCCCCGCTATTTCATGTTATTCCCGCTATATTACGCTATTTTCGCTATATCTTCTTTAAAAGAAATGATTGAAAAATAACTTTTATCCGTTATAAAATTATGAAAATAATTTGTTTAATTTAATTTTTAATATATTTTCAGAAATAAAAATACTTTAATATTAAATGCAATTATGTTTGATAATAGTTTTATGTTTATTTATAGTATATTCGCTCATGTTTTTATTTAAAATTATTTATGTATTAATTATAATTCAATTCAATTTATTTTTCATTTAATTACCATTTATATATTTGTGAAAACAATAAGTACGAGTATTATATGCTATTTAAGAGTCATCTGCTCTATCCCGCTATATACTCGCTGTATCTCCGCTATGAATTTTTAAACCTCCGCCGCATTGAATCTACCGAGTGCTTTAACTACACAGTACCGTGGTGACGGAAGTAAGCAACTCCAATGAGGACATGGTTTTTATGGCGTTAGTTCGTGCATTCATACAGAGACTGAATTCATGAAATGGATTAAATCGAAGCAACCTACTACAAGGAAAGACTTCAATCGTAAAGCGAGTCAATGCTTAAGATTGGAGGAAGCGCAGGCGCTGAAAAGAAAGTCTACTACTGGGCAACCAATGAACATCGGACCAAACGATGTAGCAACGAATCAAAACGTGCACGATTTTGGAACTTCTCAAGGAGTATAGGGAAAGATGGGAATCAGAAGAGGAAAAATCAAAACTCCAATAAAAGAAATGGTAATGGCAGCAATAAAAGGCTTATAAGGTTCAGGCAAGAAGATTATACCCCTCTAAACGACACTTCAAAAATATTTATCTCACAGCACAGAGGACCGAGGAATACAAAATGCCCCTAGGATGGAAGCAACTGAGCAGCAAAAACACTTGGGAAAGTTCTGCCGCTTCCATGAGACTCATGGAAATAACACGAACGAGTGCCGCCATCTGTAGAATCTCATTCAAGAGTTGATTCACGAAAACAAGCTCCAACAGTATGTGAGAAAGCCACAGAACCTTGATCAACCAACCACTACCCAACCTCCTAGGGAACGAAGGAATGAAGCTGGAACTAGTGAGGAAGGGTCCAAACGAACTGACCAAAGACTCATTATTGGAACAATATCTGAAGGACCAAACCCCGTGCAAAGAAGTTGGGGAGAGATGGAGCGGTATGCAAGTTCGTTGGAGCATGCTCCAAAGGGATCATGTCTCGCACTAGAAGATGAGACCCCAACCAAGCTACAGAAAGTATTGAGTGATGACATAGTGTTTCGAAATAGGGACACAGAAGGGATCGAATCCCCAACTCTCGATCCAATGGTTGTAACAGTGGGAATCGGTCCGGGTGTTGTTCAACGAGTGTTGGTTGATAGTGGTAGCCCTGTTAATATTCTTTTCAAACGTAATTTCGACCAAATGAAAATCGGCATGAAAAGTGTGTATGCATGCTAGACGAAGATCCAAGGTTTTACTTGCGAGCCTAAGCAACCTGTGGGAACAATCGACTTGCCAGTGGAGTTTGGAGAGGGCGATCGAAGAGTCAAACTCATTAACACTTTTGTAATTGTGGATGAAATGTCAGCATATAACACCTTTTAGGGGCGGCATGCTCTAGCAAATTTCAGAATAGCTCTAGCCCAATGGTATCTAACCATGAAGTTCCCTATTGCAAATGGAATCGGTATGGTGAAAGGAGATCAGTGTGCTGCCAAAGAATGTTACATTACAGAGTTACACGACTCCAGAAGAAAGGATAAAAGGAAGGACGTGGGGAGAACTCTCCACATCTGTGAACACTTCGAATACTATAGAACCGCCCTTGGTTTGGGGACTATAACTAATTCGACAAGGCTTTGGACCTTAGAAAGAAGAGCTCAGGGGAGGAACGGGCGGCGCTAGTAGACTTGATGGTATTCGTCATGGCCGACATGGACGACCCATCTAAAGTCTTGAAAATTGGATCGCACCTTGCCACCTTGGAAACAAGATGCGTTTGGAGCTTACTAAATTTCTTCATGCCACTTGGATGTGTTCGTATGGATGCATTCTGATATGCATAGGGTATCTCCAAAAATCGCATGTCACATGCTCAACATTGACCCCAAGTTCACGCCAGTAAAGTAAAAGAGGCAAGCCTAGGTCCCGAGCGGTCCAAGGCGCTAAGAGAAGAGGTAGAGAAGTTGATGGTCGTCGGTTTCATTCGAGATGAAACTTATCCAGATTGGGTATCTAATCCGGGCTTAGTCAAAAAGTCCAATGGGAAGTGGCAAACCTTTGTCGACTACTCGGACTTAAACAAAGCTTGCCCGAAAGATAGCTTCCCTCTCCCTAGAATAGAACAACTTGTGGACGAAGCGGTAGGACACCAGCTATTATCATTCGTGGATACACACTCTAGGTACTACCAAATCCCGATGCATGAACCTGATCAAGAAAACACCAGCTTCATCGCCGACCTGGGCCTATACTACAATAGAGTAATGCCATTTGGTTTGAAGAACACATGGGAAACTTATCAAAGGTTGGTAAATACCATGTTCAAGATTCGGATCGGGAAAACGATGATGGTTTATGTGGACGGCATGTTGGTCAAATCGCAAGCGGCTGCTAATCACCTGGATAACCTCGCTGAAATGTTTGAAATACTCTAAAAGTACGTAATGAAAATCAATCCGCTCAAATGTCACTTTGGAGTAGCTTTCGAAAAATTCTTAGGATTCATCGTAAGTGCCAGGGGCATTGAGGCAAATCCAAAACAAATAACGATACTACGAGAAGTCCAAGCTCTGAAAAATAAGAAAAACTGAAAACTTGATTGGTAAGGTCGCAATGCCAAGTCTGTTTATCTCGAAGGCTACCAACAAGTGTATACCATTCTTCGATGCACTGAAGAAAGGAAAGAATAACTACGAATAGATTGAGGCTTGTCAAACGACATTCAAAGAATTGTTGAGGCACATGTAATCCTCACAAATCCCATCGAAGCCATGGATGGAGAGGACCTGTTCATTTACTTAGCGATCTCATCCCATGCATTGTGCGCCGCTCTTGTGCGTAAAGAAGTAAAAATCCAGCGACCCATGTATTACATTATCAAGCGGTTCATTGGAGTAGAGAAAAACTACGCGAAACTGGAAAAACTAGTGTATTGCCTCTTGATCGCATTAAGGAAATTATAATCCTACTTTCAGGCTCATCCGATTAAAATGTTGACCGATCATCCCCTAAAGCAAGTGTTATATCAACCTAAAACTTTCGGACTACTTTCAAGTGGAACACAGAATTGAGTCAATATGAAATCACATACCACCCAAGGAAAGTCATCAATGGGCAAGCATTAGAAGACTTCATCGTCGAATTTACTGTACGGGACGACAAGGAGAAGTTCAGTTGGAAGTAGACATGCAATGGAAGCTCTTTGTCGATGGTGCATCCAACCTTTGTTCAAGGGCTAGAGTAGTGCTTCAAACCCCCAAAGGATGTGTTATTAGCTATGCTCTATGCTTGGGATTCCTAGCAACGAAGCAGAATATGAAGCACTGATTACATGACTGAAAGTTATGAAAGTGCTCAAGGTAAAATCTATTCACATATATAGCGACTCCCTGCTAATCGTCTGTTAACTAAAAGAGGAATACCAGGCTCGTGGGGAGAATCTTGCCTCGTACCTGTCCAAAGTGCAAGAACTGCTAAGCGACATTGAACGCTACACCATAACTCACATTCCATGGAAGCAAGACACCAAGACAGATTATTCGGCTAAACTGGCGATCTTCGGAGAAGCTCGGTCATTGGGACCAGTTCTAGTTGAGACTCTAACCAATCCAAGCATATACGAAATGGATGTCGACTGGATCCTCGCGATCACTATCGAACTAGATACGTGGATGACACTGATAATGGAATATTTACTTGCATGGACTCTTTCATCAGACCAGAATCAACGGAAAAAGCTTCTTCGAAAGGCACAACGACTTGTGATACAAGGTGGAGTACTCTATCGGAGGGGATTCTCAATCCCCTTCTTAGATGTGTGTTCGATGATGAAGGCCGACGAATCCTAAAGGAAGTGCATGAAGGCGAATGCGGAGACCACACTGGGGGGTAAACCCTTGCGAAGACAGTCCTCCGGTATGGATACTTCTGGCCAACAATAAACCGTGATGCGGCAGACTACGCCAGAAAATGTGATCTCTGCCAAAGATTCAGCATGGTTAGTCTATGGACATTTGCAATATGGGGATCGATTTAATTGTGTCCTGCCGATAGCGAAAAGAGGGAACAAATATGCTATAGTTGTTGATTATTTCATGAAATAGGCTGAAGCGGAACCACTAGCCACCATAACAACTAAGAAAGTCATTAATTTTGTTACTAAACACATTATTTGCAGGTTTGCATGCCATAGAAAATCATCACTGACAAAGGAACTCAATTCGAAAGCACCGAGTTCAAAGACTTCTACAGACGCTTTCGGATTGAGAAAAGCTTCTCAGCATTAGCTCGTCCGCAAGAAAACAGGCAAATGGAAGCAATAAACAAGAGCATCAAATCTACCATCAAAAGGTGACTAACTTAAGCAAAAGGATACTAGGTTGATGAACTTCCACCTACACTATGGGCATATAGAACTACCCACAAAGCAACAACCAGCCACACTCCATTCGCTCTAGCATGTGGCTCAGAAGCAATGATTCCTGTTGAAGTAGAAGGCCCCTCGCACTGGAGGCAAAATTTTAATTAAAAGAAAAACGAGCAGCTCCTACTTGAATCGCTAGATATAATCGATGAAAGAAGAAAAGAAGCCAAGTTGAGAGCCATCGCCCACCAAAAAGGGTCACACGGTACTATAACTCCAAAGTTCACAACCAAACCTTTGAAATAGGAGATCTTGTGCTTAAGCGAGTCTACCCCCTTTCAGAGGCCTTCGGACCAAACTGGGAAGGACCGTACGTTATCAATCAAAAACTAAGGGACAGAACTTTCAAAATAACAACCATTGATGGAATCCAAATTGCTAGGGCATGGAACAGCGAATCACTTTGCCATTACTTCATTTGAAAAGTGCCTTATGTCCTCTCTATTTTTCAGCAAATAAGCCATCCCAGAATGCCGAACGCATTGTAAATAGGAAAAAATCTGACCTACTTTCCTTAATAAAATTTGGTTCTCTTTCTGAACCAACAAAACTGTGTTCATAATAACTACACGCCGGCTCGACGGAAGCAAATCGACTTAAACGTCAAATCGGCGGAACCTGATTTTGCATTCTAAAAATCGGTGTATCTCCGACAACAACGGTAAGGCAAAAATACCAACTCCTCACGTCGCCCGAAGATAGGAAACATTGAGGAGTACGAAAAGTCGCTCACTTCATAAGCCACGCACTAAATTTCAAAATTACATTGCGCACGTTGTCCGAAGACAGACAACACCAAGGAGTACGAAAAGCCATGCACTCCATAAGCCATGCACTAAATTTCAAAATACCAACTCCTCACGTTGCCCGAAGATAGGCAACACCGAGGAGTATGAAAGCCACACACTCCATTAGTCGTGCATTGACTCTTAAAACTTAAATTCCTTGCGTCGTCCGAAGATAGGCAACGTCGAGGAGCACTAAAACCGTTTCGGACCGATAGGTCATATCTGTCCCAAAATCCGTGCATTTCATAAGCCATGTGTTAACTCCCGACGCTGTGAAATCACGCTCTTAAAACATAAACTCCTCATGTTGCCCGAAGATAGACAACACTAAGGAGCACCAAAACTATTCCGAATTGACGGGACATATCGATCCTAAAATTCACGCATCCCGTAAGCCGCACACACTTTCATGTCCCCAAAATTGCCCTAGCAATGCCATGGAACTTATTCGTACAGGAATAACCAGAAAGAAGTCACTTCAACTGTTGGAATGATGAGGATGACTCCAACCAAACAAGAGTACGATAGATTATTACATCAAACATTAACAACGTGTACCTGCCCACAGTCAACTTATGCAATTTGCACGTCTCAAACATTCATATATTGCATACCTATCAAAATATCACAAAAAACTCAGACCATGTGCTCAAGTCACAAAACTTATGAAAAAAAGGAAGATCTAGTTGTGATTTAGTCAAATTTCAAGTGTTAATACGTAGACTATTTAAACCCTAAGTTACAGGTCATTTATCAATTGTTTGAAGTAAACAGTCCTATGAACTATGGGGCATACATCGGCACTTAAATAAAAACACTTGAAACAATAGTTTCACAAGTGCATTTAAATAAAAACACTTGAAAACGGTAAGTTCACAAGTGCATTTAAATAAGAACATTTGAAAATGATAAGTTCACAAGTTCTGTTACTCCAAACGAAGGTTGTTACTCCAAATAAAAATTTCGATAGTAATCACGAGAATTAGATAAGTGTAAACAAAACAAGCACAAGTGCACAAAACACATATGAACAGACAAATAAGAGTACAGTCAAAATATCAATGTATTACTTATAATTTTCTTATACAGGATCAAAACGTGGGGGGACGTACCCATACAATACTAGCCAATAAAAGGAAAATACTGATTCTACAACAAAAACACTGAGTGCAGACTTTGCGCTTGAATAAAATGACTCAAAATAACCAAAATCTGATCGGTTACCACCCAAGCTCCTCAGCACTTCTTTCCACCACTCCCTTTTCCACCCTTTGTTTGAAGTTCCTACCTTGTCATGGGAATTGCACCGCTGCTAGTAATATCAACAAACCCCTAGCGCCAACATTATCATCTTGCTGTGCAGCCTTCTTAGAAGATTCTCCCAACACTTTGTGTTTCCGTGATTTGTGGGAGCTCTTCGAGGCTTTGATCGCTTTCACCTTCCCCTTCTTGATAGCGACCAATTCATGTTGAGTCTTGCGAGGTTACTCTGTTTGAACTTCCTAAGTCTTAACTTCTATTGCTATTACGTCGCCTTCCAAAGACACAGAAGGTTCATCCAAGCCATGAAGCGTGGCTATCTTTTTGGACTCCGGCCCTGGCTGCGAGCCAGACATGGACATGGAAACATGAACAGGAATGGAAACGAGCACGGAGGCTGTAGAAATGGCAGTAGGTCTAGGCGTCGAGGAAGCTGGCACATCAACAGTAAGTGTAGATAGACCTATAAGATAAAAAATTAACGCATTAAATTCTTCCTGCTCTTGTGGCATAAGATGAAAGCTCCCGAACTCGGGAGAAGCGAGAGGATTACCTACACCGGAAGAGTGGCCAAGAATGTCAACTTCATATTCATTGCCTTTACCCTCCTTAGACAGTTCAATCACCCGACGGGAATCCCCAAGCCTAGAACTTGTTGATAGATTACGGGGCAGGGCCGACGTCTCACCGGTGCCAGAAATGAAAGGCTCCACAAGTTCTGCGGAAACTGTAGTCATAGCAGCATCGACAGCTTCTTTTTCCCTCTCAATCTACAATATATTTTGGCCCTCCAGTCATACCTTCTTTGATTCTTCATTAAGATAGGTGTTTTCTAACTCTCTCTTGGTTTAGACGTTACCACTGTCACATAAGCGGATCATGATTTCTTCCCAGACCACAGCGAGAGTGCATGTAACTTTCGGGCCCAAGTAGCTAAGGCTTCCCTGATGAAGTAGACAATTGACATAGAAATTCGGGATGGTCTCATCCATCTTTTCCATCATCCTCTCGAAAGTGTTTTGAAGCTCTAGATAATCCACCATAACGATGGCCTTTTCGACCTCAACGCGATATTTATTAGCACTAAGCTATGCAATTTGGTCTTGCAGTCGGGTGATCGTCACAAACTGATCGGAGATGGGCTTGTTGTGCCCCTCGACAATAAGGCCATAGTCAGGAAAAGTTTTCTTCTGGGCTTCAATCGTTGCGTTACGAGCGGCCAATTCCTCTTTCAATTTGGCCTCCTCTGCATAAGCCATCTTTATTTCCTCCCGATAGACGATCACAATTTTTTCATGGGCCTCCTTCACTTCTTTCAGCAAGTCGGATTCCTCTTGCTCTCCCGTAGTGCCACTTCTTTCTCCTTCTCCAGTTGTTTAATCCTGGCATCGCATTCTGACAACGCTAATTCAAAATCATCCTTCTCTGACTCAAAAGAGAGGGTTTCTCGATTGTTGTTGCGATTGGTATCTGCTAGCTGCTTACATAATTTTCCCACCCTTCGGCTTGGTCTAAATCATTTTGAATAGCCTGAAGATGTGGCATGTAAGAATCTCTACGGACTGGATGGAGATCATGATCGAACTTAACTCCCCTTAGAAACCACCCATGGAGCGCTTCCTCAAGCTTGAGAGGACACGATAGAAGAAGGTAGGCACGTCTTCGGTGGGGATGCGAAGCACCGGTGGCAAGCACGAAAGAAGATGGTGGGATGCAAGTTAAAGGAGGAACAGTGGCAGAAGTGACGGGGATTTCTTGACCTATTGAAGAGTGCATCGGAGCAAAAGCTTACTGTTTCAAAGAATGCAAATGGTGGTCGAACTTAGATCTCTTTAATGGCTCCTCCCTTTCATCAAAAGACCTCCTCTTCTCATACCCGCCTTTATATGACCGGCCTCGCTCTCTTTCCTCTTGGCGATGGGTTTCGGCCTTTAAATCCTTTCTTCTCCTATGCTCTTCCTCCGTCTCTTGAGGCTAATGACGGTTGGAAGAACACTTAGACCAACGCTGGCAGTCAGTGAACTCTTCGAAGTCATCATAAAGGTCGTACCCTCTCGTTATACCTGACATGAAGCATAATTAAAAAGATTTAGAAAACATAAAAATAACGCATGGAAAGTGTATGTAGAAGTGAGTGTGACCCTAGTGAAGCATGTGGTGTATTTGAGAGGATAGCCTAAAATGACATCGAAAACTGGATCAAGCGGGTGCCATGGAGGGAATCAAACTAATTTTAGATGCAACTTGGCACGAATGAGGGGCACCTCCTCAAATCTGAGATCCTCCCCAACATGCACGTTGAAATTAATGTAAACGTCAGTCAAATCACCATACTCCACACCAGCATCTTTTCTCAGAGAAATCTGACGTCCCTTGGCCCTTGAGACATTGTCTTTGTCTTGTCTTTAGGGAGGCGAACTCGGAATAACGGGGCTCATTCCTAGAGTCTCATCATACGATTCAGAATTCCCATTATCGGATTCTACATAGAAGTCATCAGTAGAAGTAGACTCGTTACTACTACTCTCGACTTCCCCTTCTTCTATTTCTAAGTCCAGGACGACTTTTCCTTCCCTCTATTTGAACTCTTCCTCTCCTTCCTCTAAAATCGAAGCCATTGTGACCAGGTGACTAACTCCGGCAACAAAAAAATCTCTTCCATCACGAGCCTCTTCAGTTGATTCTTCGAATAAGCCCTCTCTCTCTTGAGAAACATCTTCTTTGAACCTGTGAGAAGAGGAGGTGGATCGCATGCGAACCCTAGATAAGGAAGGAGATGGGCTTCAGTTTGAAAGGCAAACCTCCTTGGATACAATAATCCATATCGGAGTAAGTTCTCATAGATTAGCAAGACTTTAATGGGCCTTCCCTCATCATCGATAGACTTCAGCGTCTGACAAACTTTATCAAGAGATAGTCCCTATTCGGCCATAGATAACTGCAAGAAACGTTTGACTCGTTAGAAGCCCCACGTTAGAATTCAATAAACAGGGAAAAGAACTTACCCCCATTTTTCCATAGGTGATTGAACCCTCAGGGCACCTGACGAAGAAATATTTGGTCTGAAACCGGGACAGGTTGCTTTGTGATCGTAGTATGATTTTTTTATTTCTTTGGGTTTCGATTATCACCAAAGTCAAACACTCATCCCTTCTCTTGAATGAAAGAAAATACTACAACTCGTCGAAGTTTGGAGCACGGTTGAATATGCACATAAAAAGGACATATAAACAAGTCAGGATGGCGTAGCCATTGGGATGGATCTGGAAGGGGCCAATGCCTAGATTTGAGAGAGTCTCGCGCAAGAAGTCATTAAAAGAGGGCATAGCTCCATTTGGACACATATACCGATGGCAAGCAGTATATCCCGGGAGAGGCATGTGAGCGACTTGTTCTTTTCCGAAGGTATACATCTTCCTTTGGTATGTCGTGTTGTGTGTAGATATTGTGTAGAACCTTAGCAGAAACCACGGAAGAAGCCCTATCTGGCGAGTTAAGTAGAACCCTAAGATTGGGAATAGTCCGATCCAAGATCGGACCTACCGGGACTAACTCGTCGTATTCAGCCTATGAAGTAGAAGGAGAAAGCGAACGGATGACGACTCGGCTGTCGAAAGTTCCAGGCTTCCTCTACTCGATCTACGGCGCGAAGATGGATGCTTCATTCTAAGACAACAGAACTCGCATTCAAAACAGTCAGGTAATGTATCACTGAGTCTAGAAAAACCTAAGTGCATGGATCGCTATCGATCCATACACTATGGAGCGCCAGCGGCCAATATATCACTGAGTCGCCAAGGCATATGAGGAGAGAAAGAAGAAAAAATATGCTAGTGTATGGATCGCCAGCGATCCATACACCATGGATTTCCAGCGATCCATATTTTCTCATGGTCTCTTGGAGAGCTAACTAGGAAAAAGAGGAAAGGAAGAGCTAAGCAATTGGCTCGAAGCGAGCCAACTCTATGGATCGCTAGCGATTCAAGCTTTTGGCTCATGTCACGTGATAAGGTGTGTCGCATCTTTCTATGATCATCTGTGAGCAATTAGCGAAAAGGCCTATACTAGAAGCTCCCCGATCTCTATAAATACCATCCTACTTACAACATAAACGGTATCTTCTCTGGACTGGTTGCTGAAGCTCTGCTGGAAACTTTCTTCGCTCTCCATCTCCATCAATCTCTAAAGGGATTCACTGTGATTCTCTAGTGGATTCCAACTCTAGGGATTCAATCTAGCTAAGGATACTAAAAAGTCTTGTAACTAAACACTACGTGTAAGAGCAATCAGTCTATAATAAAACTATAAAGTGAATGTAGGCTTCATTAACAGCCGAGCCACTATAAAATCCCTTGTCTTCTTTCTTTTTGTGTTCTTTTCTACATTTTATGTTTCATTATTGATCTATGAGAACAGACCATTGTCTTTCACACTCAAATCAAGGTGTTAATCAATTTTTTGGGTTAACAGTCGTCATACAAAACAAGTCGTCGATATGTCGTCGAAACTTTCGATGACATACCGATGACTTATAACGATCTAAAATTTCAGTCATTTGAATTTGAAAATATTTAATTGATTTTAAATATTAAAAAGTCAATTTTATAAGTTAAACAACTTTTATTTCAAATTCGAAGATTTAATTGATAATTGAATTATTTAGTTGAATATTTGGAATTGTTAAATTATTTATTTATTTATTAAATTCGATATGAATAAAAATGATTTCGAAAAGTTGATTTAAATTCCATTTGAATAAGAATGAAGATAGTAAACTTTTAAATTGGGATGAAAAATGATTAAACTGATTTTGGATATAAATCATTTTAATTAACGTGCAAAAATAACCTTTTGGGGTACTGTCTCAAAATTGAATGAAATCAGTTCCATTGGATCATAATAGTATATAATTATATGCCATTGAATTTCATGGTGATTGGACGTATTGTTTGGGCGTGCGAGATTGAAATGCGTAGAAATTAATTTCAGAAATTTATAATATAATTGGGTTTGAAAAGCTATCTTCTGTATATGGTCGAAATAGGCCACGATACTAGTTTCATTGTGTTCGAAATAGGGGTATTACATATAGAACTCTAGGCAGCGCACCTCCTTTGGGGATCAAGATTTTTGAGCACTTAGAATGGGATATTATAATACACAAACCCACCCATGCCCATCATGTTGCCCATACCTAGCCATAACACTACCCTTTAAAATCACGTCTAAGCAAGTGAAAAATAGGTCTAAAAATTTTCAAATTCCCCTCCTCCATCCAACTGTCACCACACTCCGGCGCCACTACGTTCATTTCCAAGCTTCAACCCCAAGTAAGAAAGTGTGTGACGATGAGATGAAGGGATTCAACGGTGGAGATGGACTTTGGCGAGGCGAGATTATCAGAATTTACGTATGATGTCGGCACAGTGGATGACCGATTGCCATCAATCGAGGGTGGTCTATGGCATTGCGCCTTAGGCGAAGTGAGAAAGGGAGATCGGTGTGCACAATGGTGAACTCACATTGGTTGCCGAGGACGTGGAGGCGACACAGTGGCAAGTTGAAGTCACATTTTGGTTTCCTAGATGCGAGCGAATGAGGGGGAGAGAGAGGGAAGGTAGTAAATTTAAATTAATTTAAATTAATTTTAATTTAATTATTTCAATTGTTCATTAATTCATAACTTTTCTATAAGAGGTCCAAATTGAATGGAAAAGTTGTGTTATGGTCGTATTGATGAATATTACGATATGGAATTAGATTGGAGTAATTTGGAGCTAATAGGAATTTGGGTTAAAATTGAACGCCTATTCAGTTTTAATTCAAACCGGACCGCTTTGGCGACTATTGGAATCAAAGTGAGTTAAACTAACCATTTTGGTTAACCAGAAATATTACATAGTCGATAAAAACTTTTTATTGGATATGTGGATATTTTACATGATTGTTTTTAACTATTTCGATAATTTACTATTTTATTTGTTGATATATTCCCGCCACTGGAGCGGAAGAGAACCTATTACATTCCTATGTAAGAGGGGATGACTTTTTGCATACCATCCCGCCTCAAAGCGGTCGATTTATATTTTATTATTATATAATGTATGTGATGCAGGGGGATAGGCTGGAGGGATCCAATAGGATTCCTCATACTATTGATTTTAATTTTCATATATATTGATATATAATATGTTGGATGCCATATTTGATGAGATGGATAATTTTTCCCTATTCAGTGCTATAGTAGCACTAGGCCATATGTTTAGTATTTTGAAATACTATAAAATGGTGATTTAGTTTTTTAAAAGGATTTTAAGTGATTTCAAAATCTTATTATGTTTTAATAATTATTTTTGAATTATTAAAAGAAGGAATTTATTTAAAAAAAGGAATGATTTTGGATATTATAAATTAAAAGTTTTAGAAACATTTTAAATAGAGATTTTTGAATTATATAATAAATATTCTAAAAAAGTTCGTCTTTTATAATAAAGGAATATAGTTTTAAAAAGAAGATAGTCATATTATGCTATAAATATTTATTAACCATTTTATACAAAGTACTAGATATATACATATACACACACACACACATATATTAAAATTAAATTATAAAGCTAGAAATTTATAAATGTGATAAATTATAAATGTGACATTTTACAAATAAAGTGAAGACTTGTAAAATTGTATTTGTTAATAAAGGAATAGATTTATAAATGGTGTTTATAAATAAAGGAAAACTTTTATCATTGGGTAAATTGGGAAAAATCAATCACAATTGTGTATTTATAATAAGATGTGGAATGTTGTTTAGAAAGATAGTTAATTCTATTTTGGGAATTGAAAGTTAGGGTATATTAGGAGATGTTAAATGATATGTTTAAAATAGAAAGGGATTTATAAATATAGCTTTATTATTAGGAGTTGTTTATTTATACTAATATTGTTTAAAGTTGTTTATCAAAATTTAATATTTTGAAAACTTAATTATTTAAGTTGGTAATATGCTTTGAAGTTAATCATAATTATTTATCAACAAAGTTTAGGAAATTAATTATTATTATCTGTAATAGTATTGAAGATAACTTATTATTGTTTATTAAAGAATGTTTTAAAATTTATTAATTATTATTTTAAGATGTTTTAAAGTTAATATTTATTTATTTATAATGCTTATTATTATATAATAGTGTTTTAAAGTAAATGATTAGAGTTTATTTATGATTGTTTTCAAGATTTATAAATAGGGTTTTACAAACAGATGTGGGTTTTATAAGAGGAATCTTATGGCATAGTTTGGAAAACTTAAAGGAATATTAGTTAAAGGTAAAAGAGTGTTATAAATTGTTTTAGATAGTTATAAAAAAAATTAGAAAAGGGTTTGTGGATTTATAAAAGTAGTTTATAAATGGTTTTATTGATTTTTAAAGGGTTTACGAATGATTTTAGGAATGTATAAAATGAATTTATAAGTGATCGAAATTGATTAAAGAGACTATAAATGATTTTTCAAAGATTTATGAAATAGCTTAAATGATTTTAGATATTTATAAAGGAATTTATAAACTTGTTCTAGAATTGTGTAAAGGGGAAATCATTCTCTGTTTTGTGAATATACTTATACTGTTGAGATAAGTATATAGATGTTTTCTACGTAAGGAAATATGAGGATTGTGAATGAATCTTTGTGTAAGTATTTTGGTACAAATATTTACAAAGTGCTTTTAATTAATGAAAAGATTTATTTAAAAGAGGCTAGTGGTTGCTTATGTGCTTAACTAATGTTGGTTTTCCATATGAAATAAATCCCTGATTTTGATGTGTGTTTATGGATAGCTAAATAATCGAGTATCAGGTTTGGACATAAAACATAACTTTGGAAACATCTAGGAGAAACACGTTAGTTATATGGCACAGTCATCTCCAATGATGTTTTACTGTGCATATAAATTTTGTTTCGTTCTCCTAGGATAAATGATAAGGAAATCCATCCACCAGCGGTTAGGAGGTGATCTTTGCTCTTATCTTTGATTGTTATTTCTTATAGAACTTGGGTTATGTTTACCGAAAGTTATCGAATGTTGTTTTGGAGGTGATCGAATCTGTTTTCATTAGTTGAACTAATGCGATAGGGGGTCCTAGCTTTCTGTTTGGTGGCAAGCAAGAGGCTCTTACCCCTACACATCCCAGAGAGGTAGTATAAGGCTTTGATAGGTTGGTTTGCTAGGTGCTTACAATAGCGAGGCTGACCTTAAATGCAGATTCAAGGTACTAGTGTAATGCCACGGTGGTGCTAGGATGGTTGAAAAGCCTATCGATCATCACTGATGGATGGTTGAAAAGACAACGTTCGATAAAGTTGGTATCCGAGCGTAAGATTTAGCAAGAACCTTAGCTTTGGTGGGGCAACTCGTTAAGTGATAAGATAATGGAATTCTTTATTCTGAGTTTGAGTGTATATATATGAGAGCGTATTTGTTGCTGATATGAAAATGTTTTATATTGTGTTAATTTATTTGTCGAGTGGCTTATAAATTCTGGTCGGTATGTGGATGCAACAATATCAATAAGGGTTTCTAAACACTTAAACAAGGCAAATCGATACAGTATTGTTTTGAAAATTGGTAAATGGAATAATTTTACCCAAACTATATCTTATGTATAAAAGATATTTTTTAGAAATTATTATAGTATATACAGTGTGTTTGGTTGTTAGTAAATGATAATATTGATTATTACCATTTGTTGTTTGTGTTCTAATAAAAGCCGTTATTATAATATTGCAAAAAAAGATAAACATTTGTAAAATAAGTTATATAAGAAAGTGAGATTATATAAATATGATTTATAAATGTTATTTATAAATGGAAAGGGAATGAAATTGTGTAAGTATATTATAAATATGATTTGTAAGTAAAAATGGATTTAGAAGAAGAAATTGAGAATTTAAAGCCCTTTTATTTTGAAAATTGTTTTTCAAAGGTTTTAGGAATAATAACAATAGTATCATTTTGGAAAATGTTTTAACTAGAAATATTTTAATGAGATTTAAAGGAAATAGAAAGCACTAAACTCACTTCAGTTGCTGGAAAATAATTCTGATTATGAGTATAGCATCATCGGCGCTCATTTTCGAGTTTCTAAGCGATGGATTGTCACCATTGGAGTTTCATTTTGGTGAAAACAAATTTTGATTTTAAAATCCAAAGTATTTGATAAGTATATGAAAATAAGTTTTTGGACTTGTAATTTGAAAATGGTGTAGATAAGAAAAGAAAATTTGGAATCGTGATATGAAATTAAAGTTTAACTTAAGTAAAGTTAAATAATTGAGTTAATGAAATGAATAAAATGAAATGAAGTTTAACTTAAGAAAGGTTAAATGAAACTGAATTTGATTTGTAATGAATTAATGAAGGGGATATGAACTTGATTTGTAGAATGAAATTCAATAAAATGAGCAATATCTTTAGGGTGTTGTTTGATATAATTGAATATGAACTTAAGTTATGAAGTGATAATAAACATTTATGGTGTAGTATAGAATGTTTGAAACAAACTTAAGTAATTATTGTACGAAATGGTTCATAAATGAATTTATTATGCAATGAAATATTGTTAAACACAAATTGAATTCAAAATGAATGTAAGCAAAGTGAATGAAAATAAAATGAATGTTAATAATTAAACGCGGATGAAACTGAATGTAAATAAATTGAGAACGAATAAATTGAATGTTACAGATATATGAAAGTGTATAAATATAAGGTTGACATTTAAAAATGCAAACTGATGTGATGGTAAATAAATTAGATGGATATTATTTATTTGATGGTTTCTCTTATTACATTTGCTACAATGCATATAGTTATTGTATATTCCATATATTATATAGTGATATTACTTTCTATATACATGTTCTCATTAGTTGTTGAGTGATTAGTAGGTGCGGATGGTGTATGCTTTGCATTTGAAGCTCGCTTTTGCATTATATTGGTTGTTTATGCTCGCTAATACTATTATAAGGTACACATCTCGGATTGCATATTGTATTTTTATATTTTTCACTATGGGATACCTCATCCTCGAAGATAAGATGTATATTTATGATTTTATACATATACATACATACATACATACATATATATATATATTGTAAATATTTACGATCGAGCTGTGCAAAGGAGACGCTGGTGAAATATTCTGTAAATTCAAGGTATTAGAATTTTTTTGAGAATTTGGAAAAAGAAATTAGTAACTAAAATTTGATTTTTATGTTATAACTCGGAATAGTATTAGTTGGAATCTGTGAATGAATTTTAAAGACTTAGAATTTGATAACCTATTTCAACTAATTGGTTTTGAAAAGTTAATGGGTTTGGATATTCTTTTCTCACTTGCCAATTTCGGGGATGAAACTCTTTTATGGGGGAAAGAATGTAACGACCTGGAATTTCAGTGATTTGAATTTGGAAATATCTAATTGATTTTAGATATTAAAAAGTCAATTTTATAGGTTAAATAACTTATATTTCAAATTCAACAATTTAACTAATAATTGAATTGTTAAATTGAATATTTGGGATTGTTAATTTATTTTATTTCTTGAATTTAATGTAAATAAAAATGATTTCAAAATTAAATTCCATTTTAATAAGAATGAATATAGTAAACTTTAAATTGGGATTAAAAATAATTAAAATGATTTGGAAATAGCCCATTTTAATTAACGTGTAAAAATAGCCTTTTAGGGACTATCTCGGAATTGGATGAAACAAGTTCCATTGGATCCGCAATAGCATATTATTATATGTTGTCGAATTTCATGGTGATTGGACATATCCTTTAGGCGTGCAAGATCGTAACGCACAGAAATTAATTTCAGATATTTATAATATAATTGGGTTTAAAAAGAAATTTTCTGTATATGATCGAACTAAGCTATACAACTAGTTTCATTGTGTTCGGAATAGATGTATTACATATATAACGCCAGGCAACACACCTCGTTTGGGGTTTAAGATTTTTGAGTGCTTAGAATGATACATTATAATATATATATATATATATATATATATATATATATATATATATATATCAGACCCATGCCATCATGCGCCCATACTTCCCATACCTAGCCATACCACTGCCCTTTAAAATTGCATCCAGGAAAGTAAAATTTGGGTTTGAAAATTTTTAATTTTCCCTTCTCCATCCAATGACCACCACACTTTGGTACTACTACAATCATTTCCAAGCTTTGAACCCAACTAAGAAAAGGTGCGCGACGACGGGATGAAGGAATTCAATGGTGGAGATGGACTTTGGTGTAGTGAGATGGTCGACATTTGGGCACGATGTCAGAGAAATTGATGGTAGATTGCCGTCGATCGGCGGTGATCTACGGCACCATGACTTATGCAAAGTGAGGAAAGGGGATCGGCGCGCACGATGGTGAACTCGCTATAGCTGTTGAGGACGTGGAGGCGGCACGGTAATGAAATGAGCCAGCGTTTTGGTTTCTCGGATGCGAGCAAACAAGGGGAAGAGTGGGAAGACAGTAATTAGTTTTAAATTTTTAATTAATAATTATTTCAATCGTTCATTAATTCATAACATTTACATACGAGGTCAAAATTGAGCACGAGGAGTTAGTTGCGATCGTATCAACGAATATTACGATATGGAATAGGATTGGAGTAATTTGGAGCTTATAGGAATTTTGGTTAAAATTGAATGCCCATTCAATTTTAATTGAATCAAAGCGTTGTGGCGACTGCTGAAATCAAAGTAAGTTAAACTCACCGTTTTTGTTAACCAGGAATATTACATAGTCGATATAAATTATTTATTAGATGTGTGGATATTTTATTGTTTATTGTTATTGACTAGTTGGATAATTTACCTTTTTATTTGTTGGTTTGGATATATTCTGTAGCGGTCCTGACTCGACCTTCGAAAATTGGCACCGAATACGACACTCATATTCAATTGCCGCAGATCCAAACGTCGAATCTGGTTCGCCAGAGCTTATAACACATTAAGTACAACACAGCGAAAGAAATGAATGATACATTTGATATACAACACGATACAATATCTGATACAATATGATACAACAGATGATACTATAGATATTAATATACATCAGAGATATGATACAAGACAATAGCAGCGGAAAGAAAATATAACACCAGCAGCGGAACAATATCTCCAATATGGTCTTTAAGAGAGAACTCCAGCATCGGTAGTCTCCATCTCCAAGGCACCAATCCAGAAATAGCTCGAACTCCCAATAACAATGTTTCACAAAGATAAGCAAGTGCAGTCCCAATCCAAAGACTGAACTAGCCCCAGATAATCTATTAAACCTGACTATTTGAAAAACCCAATTCTAGACTGCCCGTGTAGGAAAATTGTGGACACCCAGAATTTAGGAAGGGAACAATAAACTTCAGGTCAGTCGTGGGACTGGTATGAGCAAACAAAATAGTTTATCTTTTAAAACAAACAACAAAATAATTTAAAATAAATCCGCAATGCTTTTTGGAACATGAAACTACTAAGGCCTCCCACCATACACATAATGCAAACGCAGAATTGGAGGAGATTTCTCCTTATGATAGTTAAATATGCTTGATACGAGAAAATTTCTTTGATACTATTACTAATGCATAGTGTATAAAACCATTTCAAAAGTACAATATTAATCCTAGCCAGCATACAACCATTATTGTATGCCTACTATAGCTACCATCTAAACAGTGGGGCGCCACCATAAGTAAATGACAGGTTATACAACTAAAACCACACAGGGCGCGTATTGTTTTGTTTGGATTTCCAACAAATGGTCAGGCTAAGAAACCTCCTACTGTCCATGGGTACGCCTCTGGCGGGACATCCCGAGAACCTAACCGGATCTCTGCCAACACAAGGCTGGGTTACCTCTATAACTAGGTAACTACTACACGAGCATGCCATCCCCTGGTCCTTTGGGACCTTTATCTGAGGCGCCTCTGAATCACAAAGCAATCACAAAGTAATAGATTTGCAGTGTCCACATGTGTTAAGTATCTGGGCTCCATACCATGATAACACCCTTTTCCATAAGGAAATGACACACCCTAAAGGGAGCGTCCCTCATAACCTTGCCGCATCTTTCCTGTTTCGACCATTTTCGGGGTGTGAGGTCCCGATGTAGTCTCGTCCACAAAGCTACGCTTTATACAAAAGCCATGCTTTGATCAACAAATGATACACACCATCACTTAGCATGCCACACTACCATATTGGGAGTATATCATTGATAACTATCAACTACATAACTTATGAGCTCGTACGTCTTAGAGAAGGGTGTTCAGCTAAGAGAATAAATTCTCCGCCACCGAGCAGAAATGTACTCGATAGAGATCGGTTTATATCTCAAAGTGTAGTGTCAGACATACAACCATACAAGTCTGTTCCGGGTTCGAATAGAACCGAAGGCACTTTTGAAGAAGCCCTTGCAATCCGGGTATCCACAATCCCGATCGGACTCCCCATCGCATATGTAGGACTCTATACCGGAGTAACTCAGTGCAGAGTCAATCGACAAGTTACCCTATCATTCTCAAAGACACCCGGTCTTCAACACCGGTCTTCAAATGCAAACCATAACGTCGTATCACTATTCGGAATGGGTTATATGACACAAGGTCCTCTCCCGGCTAAACCGAATAGCGAGCGCAATATTTAAAAACATATGGATATGGGATTTTAGTTAAGTCACAACTTTAAACCCAAAACCTTTATTCAAATGGTTTAAACAAATTACCATTTCAAATTTTTTAAACAAAAAGATTTATTTCACAAAGTTCACCTAGTTTCACAAAGATCCATTCACAGATTTCCAAAACACTTCCATTTCAATTTGGATTAACTCATTTAAATCTTTAAATTAAGGATTTAACTTATAGCTTTCAAACCCGTTTCCAAAGATTTATTCATAACTTGGAAGACCATTTTCATTTTAGACTTGAAATCCCTTTAAGACGAATTGGAAGTTCATTTCTTATGTGAAAGCTTTTATTATTTGGAAAAAAATAGTTTTTTTTTATTTTGGAAAAATCCGATTTCATTTATATAAGTTAAAATCTTTGGGTTAAATTCAAATTTCCAAAACAACACAAAAAATGATTTAAAACCCATATAAACTGGTATACCCTTTTTAAATCATAAATAGGATTTAATTTCAAATTTTTGAATCAAAATTCAAAACTACATCAAGTTATTCAAAAATAACTTTTATTTTTGAAATTCCTTTTCAAAAGCGTTTTTACTTTAAACCCAATCCATTTTCAAAACCATTTGGATTCAAAAATTCAATTTTAAAACAATTTCAAAAATCTGTGACTTAACCCATTTCCGCGTGCAATCCATATTTGTGTGTGTATAGGTGTGGTCTAGGGGTTTTACACAATAGTGCAATATCATCAATCAAAACATATTCCAATACAGTAATATATTTGATAAGCGGTATAAACTATAACGCTTATCTTTCATTCACAGATCATAGATATATATCACAGATAATAAATTACATTAACACAGCTTAAATGAAAACAGAGCATCACAAACAGGGATATCAAACAATTCGATCATCCAATAAAATGCAAACATCCATAAGTAAAATCAGTTATTTGTCTGATTAATTCAAATCAAATTTAATTACTTATGAATCACTAATCCTTGTTAATCAACACTAATGAATTACAAATCATTTTGATTAATTATTCTTTAATCATTTATTAATTAACTATTAGTAATAAATTAATTTACCTTTAATTATAATTCATCAACTTTTAATCATTAAATAATTGACCTTTGAATCATTTAGTTCACCATTTAATTAATCATCTTTAATTAGTTAATTAACACTTAATTAATTGTCCTTTATTAATTTCACTATGTAATTAGATTTTATTTAATTACACAAAGTAATTACCTCTTAATTAATTACACAAAGTAATTATCTTTGATCAATTACATTAATTAATTATCATTAATTACCCTTCAATTAAAATTTAATTAACCTTTAAATTATTACTTAATTTACCTTTAATTATCCATTACATTAATTAGTTAACCATAGATTAATCACATTGACGAATTATTCTTTAAGTAATTAAGTAAGTAAACCTTTAATTAATTTATTTATCAATTAATTATACCTTTAATTATCTACCTTAATAAATTAAAGATAAATCTTTTTATCTGAATTCATTACTTAATTACATCATTTAGATTAAATACTCGAAATTATTTTATGCAAGAAATATTGATTAATTAAAGTTTAATATACTTACCATGATCCCCTTCTTAATTCAAACATTATTAAACTCCATTTGAATATACTTAGAAATTTATTCATTATCATCATATCATTTCAAAATCAATTTATTTTTCAAAACAATTTAAATATTTAGCCTTAACATTTAACCCTTGAAACTTGTTTTAAAATCTTATTCAATAATTCTATTTTGGAAACTTATTTGATTTCTTATACTTTAAAAACTTTGAATAAAAATTGCTTGAAAACTTTCTACACTGTCCATTGCCTTCAAAACTGAACAAATTTACATTGTAACTTAAAAACTTCTTGTATTTAAAATGCCTGTATAATCACACAAATTTCCCGAGCCAAAACTTTGTTTACCCGAGCTATTTTTCGATTTCCCCAGATATGACTTCGAGTTATCTTTCCACTTTTTTTTTCTTCGAGTCACCACGCATATTCCTTCGAGTACGAACCCAAGCTGTCCCTCGTCTTCCTAACTCAAAAACCCACTGATACAATTCGAAGGCTCGTGCACATGCACCACTTCTCTGGTCACTTCCGATCAACGTCGTGAGCATTCACAAGTCATCCACGACCATCTCAATCCAATCGATCCTCCAGAACCTTAAAAACCCAAGCAACCTGAAATTAAGCACTTTGGCATACCCATGGACAACTTCGATCATCAGGAAATAACTCGCGTCGCTACCTCAGGCCATCAGAGGCCACGAAAATTTGGTCAGAGTTTCGCCACGATCCATGAACCCTTTTCCCCCAATCTAATGCAGCTCAATGAAACACCGATGAAGAAATTGATTCGATTACGATACTGCCCAAAATGGGTTGCTAAACCCTAAACTAACGCTATGCCTCTACTTCGATCATCATAAACATCTTCACGCATTTTTCTCGAGTTCCCCTGATCCACAGCTATCACCAGCTATGATCTCGAGACCCACTACTTCATTAATCATCAGAGTTTGACAAAAAACCCAAAACTGTTCAATTCAAGAAAACTCCATATTCCCATCCTTAAAAATCATGAAATTTCTTTTAAAAATAGTATTTAGCAAGACGAATCTGATAGAATGATCAGAATTTAGAATTAAAATATTTGAATTTGCCGTTTTGAGTATTTTTCTGTAAATCCTACATTTTTAAATTATTTATCGTATATTCCTACTCTATATTATTTTTTAGAATAACCTTACAATGTTATAAACATTTTTCTTTCACGAATCATAACCTAAAATTAATTGTATGAGGAGGTATTGAATTTTATTAAGTAGGTTGAGCCTGTGATAACAACAGAGCCCTATTTTCCAATACACACATATATTCACTCAGACAATTGCAGACATGCAAACAAATCCACTTCACCATTAAAAAACATTTCAGATCACACTTCAAAGATCATCAAGATATTTAAGTTTAAGGTCCGATAAAGAGGAGTTTGCTCACCTGTATATTTGCAACAGAGAAGCAAAGAAGAACTTGAGTCTGGAACCTTTTTTTTTAGCTTGCCTGAAGCTTTGAATCTGGAATTTTGTAAATAAAAATCTTTGCTTATTCACTATTGTATTTATTCACTTAATTCATCAAATACAAACAATTTTAAATCACTTACAGTTTGAATTTTTGTTATACACAGAGAAGCCTTTTTTCCTTCCTACTACTTGAGATCCAGGAATAAGTTTAATCTTTGAACTTGCTTGTAGTTGCTTGCTGTCTTAAGATTCAAACTTGCTTCCAGATCTTGAAGAATTGAAAACAAAGTTTTGATTCTTGTTTTGATTAAAACTGGGTTGGTCTGATCTACCTTTGAAATGATTTTCAGATTTTTACTTTTTACTTTGAATTGAAGAAAAGTTGGCAGCTTTTTTTCTGATTTTTTTCTATCTTTTCCTTTGGTGTTGGAGTTTGAAATGCTCAATCTCTTGTTACTGTTTTTTTTAAGATTTGCTGAGAGGTTATATGATTTGAATATGGGGAGATGAACAGTTTTCTATAGTTTTAAATTTCATTATTTTATTCAATCAGTTATATTGAATGCCATATGTAAAAAGTAATCATGAGATCTTAATACATGTTGATTTCTTTACTCCATCTCTTTGATATATGTTTAACATTTGTAATTTTACAAAGACAAAAGAATTTTTAATAGATTTTTATATCATATTTACTTAATAAATAAACATACCCCTTATTCATTTGTGTATATATACACAATGTTAAAGGAAGAATTGTTTTCAACCAATCTTTACATTATATAAAATATAAATTACACCTTAATGATTTTCAAAAGCCAAATATTTTTTCTAAAACATTTACTTTAAATTTAGGTTCAAATCCCAATTCAGTTGAATTAAAATCATTTATGTCCATTTATATATTCATACATACACTTGTACAATTTTATACTTACATATGTATATTTTCCAATTATACTTATCATGGTTTAAAGGTTACACACTTTAAAAATCTTTTATAAATTTACAAACCAATGTTACATATGTATGCTTTCTTATTAATTTCCAAAAGATAAAACTTCTTATTAATTCTTGTTTTGTTCCAATATATATACATTTTTTCTTCAATTACTCATACTTATACAATTTATAAAGAAAATGAATTGAAAATAATTAATAAATAATCATACATATATTTTTCTTAGAACATAGAATTTTTAAATCAAATTTTATTTTCAATATATTTATTATTAAATTCTCAAATTAAAATTTCTATTTAAAATACATATCTTTCTTTATTTTGGAATTTTCATATTAATCCACAATTAATTTAACAATTAAATCTAAAATCTTATATTAATTATCAATTATTTCAAAGTTTAATTCCAAAGATTAAATTAATTATCAAATTATTCTTAGCTAAAATCCAGGAATGTTACATATTCCCACCCCTAGAGTAGATGAGACTGTATTACATTCCGTGTAAGAGGGGATGACCTTTTGTATATCATCCCGCCTCGAAGCAGTTGATTTATATTTTATGATTATATACCGTATGTGATGCGGGGGACAGGTTAGAGGGATCTAATAGGATTCCTCACATTATTGATTTTAATTTTCACATAATTTGATATACGACATGTTGAATACCATATTTGATGATTTTTCCCTATTTAATGCTATAGAGCACTTTGTCATTTTTTGGTATTCTGAAATACAATAAAATGAAGATTTTATTTTTTAAAAGGATTCTAAGTGATTTAAAATATTTATTATGTTTTAGCAAATATTTTGAATTATTAATAGAAGGAATTCATTTCAAAAAATAAATGGCATGATTATGGATATTACAAATTAAGAGTTGTATGAAATATTTTTAAATAGAGATTTTTGAACTATACAATAAAGATTTTTAGAACAAAAAATTAAGCCTGTTTTTTATAATATAGGAATACAGTTTTAAAATGAAGATAGTAATATTTTGGTACAAATATCTATCAACCGTCTTATATGAAGTACTAGATATACAAACACACATATATTAAAATTAAATTATAAAGGTGGAAATTTGTAAATGTGATAGATTATAAATGTGATATTTTACAAAAAAAAGTAAAGATATTGTAAAATCGTATTTTCAATAAAGGGATAGATTTATATATGGTGTTAATAAATAAAGGAAAACTTTTATCATTAGATAAACTGGCTAAATTAAATCACAATCGTGGATTTCTAGTAAGACATGGAATGTTGTTTAGAAAGATAGTTGTTTCTATTTTGGGAATTGAAAGTGATGATAAATTTGGAGATGTTCAATGACATGTTATAAAATAGGAAGGGATTTATAAATATAGCATTATAAATATGGAAATGACTATGTTGAATTTAAGCATGAATTTTTATCAAGTAAATATATTTATATTTAAAAGAATTTTATTTATATTAATATTGTTTTAATTTTTTTATCCATATTTTAATATTTAAAAAGTTATTTATTTAAATTATTGATATGGTTTGACATTAATCATAATTATCTATCAATAAAGTTTTGGAAATTAATTATTATTATTTGTAATAATGTGGAGGATAAATTATTACTGTTTATTAAAGAATGTTTTGAAATTTATTAATTATTATTTTAAGATGTTTTAAAGTTGGCATTTATTTATAATGTTTATTATTATATAATAGTGTTTTAAATTATATGATTAGAATTTATAATTGTTTTCAAGATTTATAAATAGGGTTTTATAAACAGTTGTGGGTTTTATAAGTGGAAACTTATAACATGGTATGGAAATCTTAAAGGAAGATTAATTGAAGGGTAAAAGAACTTTATAATTGGTTTAAGATATTTATAAAAGAATCATAGAAATGGGTTTGTGGATTTATAAAAGTAGTTTATAAATGGTTTTATGGATTTATAAAGGGTTTACAAATGATTTTAAGAATGTATAAAAGGAATTTATAAGTGATTGAAATTGATTAAAGAGGTTATAAATGATTTTTAGGAGATTTATGAAACAGCTTAAATGATTTTAGAGATTTATAAAGAAATTTATAAATCTGTTCTAGAATTGTGCAAAAAGGAAATCTTTCTATATTTTGTGAATATACTTGTACCACTGAGATAAGTATATGGATGTTTTCTAGGTATTGAAATATAAGAACTGTGAATGAATCTTTGTAAAAATATTTTGGTACAAATATTTACAAAGTGATTTTAGTTAATGAAAAGATTTGTTTAAAAGAGGCTAGTGGTTTCTTATATGCTTAACAATGTTGGTTTTCCCTATGGAATAAATCTCTGGTTTTGATGTAAGTTTATGGATAGTTAAATAACCGACTATTAGAATTGGATCTAAATGTAACTTTGGAAATATCTAGGATAAACATGTGAGTTATATGGCACGGTCATCTCCGATAATGTTGTACTGTGCATATAAATATTGTTTCATTCTCCTAGGACAAACGATGAGAAAATCCATCCACTAATGGTTAGGAGGTAATCTCCGCTCTTATCTTTGACTGTTATTTTCTAAAGAACCGTGGTTAAGTTTACCGGAAATTATCGGATGTTGTCTCTGAGAGACCAGGATCAGATATGTTATCCAAAAACCACTTTAGTCCAACTCAAGTGCTTTGGAGCGAAGGTATCTTGAAGATGATGGAATTGAGGATGGAGCTATCCAGCGTTTCGTTCAGTCCCAGAACAAACTTGCATTGATGAATGCCGGTATTGTATTGTTGCCTAAAGGCAATGCTAGCATTCCAAGTGGGTAGTGCTACATAAAGGTAAAATGTAGCCTCGAGCCTCATCAACCAGGATATGGCAAAAATCGGGCATGTAGTAGGGCCAAATGGTCGCTCCCATCACGTTATGGTCATTCTAAATCTAGATCTGTTACTATCTACTCATGTATGCTTCAGGGCCCATTAATGGAAGGAGCAATCATATTGGGTACTACTAGTCAAGTGGATGGCCAATCCTATGTGGTAGGGGTATAAGATGTTCTTGTCAGACCCCGATGCATTTTATCTAGAGATGTACCACCGAAAGGTGGTTCCTTACCTTGTCATAGTATGAAATCCATTCTCCAATATGAGCTTTACGGACTTAGTTGTGCTAACTATTATTAAACGTGAGATGCAAGCATTTTAGCTATTTTATATATTTAATTTGAATCCCTAGACATTTTATAATATTATCGGATCTATTATAGAAAATGTTTTGGTTATCGTAAGGTAAAAACCCATCGTGTTTATGTGCGGCGTGGTCTTACGAGATACCTTTTTTGAAAAGAGTTTGATAACTTTAAAAATCTAGCTGGGTATGTTTTTTCATGGAGCTTTTTCAAACTGACTCGGATGTTATTTTATTATAATGCTCAGGTCAGACCGAGCGTATTTACAGATTGCTTTGGATGCGTTGAAGCTCAGGAGACGAGTTGGAGGTCTTCAAGTCATATCCATGTATATGTTTTTTCCACTACTTTGTTACTAAAATCATCAGCATTCATGTGGACAGGTAATAACTGTCTAGGCTCATGATTGTGATTTATTATTGTACTCTGATTGGTGTATGTATATAGTATTTTTTCTTTTATAAAGATCATTCGTATTATATTATATATTGTTCCGCTGCGATTGTGAGATTCTATGTTGTCTCGGTCTTTCTTTTTCCCTTCTTCTCTTCTTCTTTCTTCCTTCTTCCCCATAACTATCCATCCTTCCGTTCAATATGGATTAGACATGTGTGATTTATTGTCAGCTTGAATTGTGCAGATTGGTGGGTCATTACAAAGTACTTGAGAACAAATAAAATATTTTCCCATGTCATAATAGTCATCCGTATGTCTTCCAAAATTTTGATAACTTATCCTACTTGTACAGAACCGACCCAAACTTTCTATTTTATTTTTCCTAAATCAAAACTCACAAATCAAAACCTCAGACCCAAATCCTCCTCGACTGCCTTCAGATCCTTGCTCCACTACTTGCAAACCCTTTCTCCGTTGTCTCCAGACACTTGCTTTGCCACTTCCAAACCCTTCCTCGCCACCTCTATACCTGAACCCTTCTCCATCACCGTCCTTTGCCAAACCCTCAACCTATAGACTAGAAATCCCACATCGCCAAAGCCTCCATCACCATAAATATGCTCCACTACCTCTCTAGACCTGAACCAGCCTCTTCAATGCTACCCCCAAAGGGCCCCCCTACATCGAACATGTTCCAAGCTACTAAGCCTCCATCAATGTTATCATAAGCCCTTATGCCTCCTTCGACCTCCAAAGCATCAAAGGTATGGTTCTTTTAAATTCATAATATCCATTTATGTTTTTGTAATTTTAGTTAATAATAATGAGAACAGTTTGATTGATAGGGATTGGTTAAGATTGAGATATATGTTGTCATAAATGGTTGACTAAAAATGTATGTACCTATAGATTTGTTAGCCTTATTTGATGAATTTTTTGTATGATCGTTATATTGATACTCTTTTTTACTAAAAAAATCATATTCATTTGATTTGTCCCAGTATTGGACAAGTTATAAATAGAAAAATATATACGTAAGTCATAAATTAATATTTATCCCCGACGGTTCGTAGAATTTTGACAACACTTTCTATTTTGTTCTCTATGTATGTTATTTTGCATATGATATAGCGAATAAGGGAAAGTGCTGCCAAAAATTTATGAATTATTTATGGTGAAGTATAAGTTTATGAATTATGTACATAATTTTGTGTTTGTAATAGGAGATAGGATGGCCGGCCAATAAAATCATGATTTACACTTATCATTATCATTTAGTTAGATGTAAAATTAAAGATATACTAAAATAAGATAATATAATAAAAATTAGTAATAAATATATAGTAGTATATGATTTTATTAAAAGAAAATAATATTGTATGTTATTAATAAATAAATTAGTGATTAAAATAATTTTTCAAGTTCAACAGATTTCATCGGAAAATAAAACTATAAGTAAAATTTATGGCGACTGCTTCTTGTTCTTGGTCTCAATCTTTTCCTCTTTCCTCCTTCAACCGTTCTCAGTTGCAATCATATTTTTTAGATGGAGATTTGGTTTCGTATTATCATAGATCTTATGCCCAAGTGGTCAAAGACCATTTGCCTTCTTCTTCTTTACAAATTCCAAGATCTCAGCATTCGAACAAGAGATGGATTGATTCACGCTCCTCCAAATCTTATTGCTTTAGATGTGGTGATGTAAATCACTTCGCGTTTCAATGCCGTGATCCCATCAGATGTTTTCAATGTGGTAAATTTGGCCACAAAAGTTTCAATTGCTCATCCATTACTGGTTCTTCAATATCTTCTGAATTCTTGGTTGAAAATGGTTTTCAATTCGTTCTTAAGATTATGCTCTTGAAAGCGATTTTGCTTGATCATTTATGGCACTTTCGAGTAGATGGATTCAATTTCTTGGAAGATTTGCTTCTCCATTTCAATGTTGTTAATGCCCCTAATATCGGGAAAGGTTATAGGGTTAGATTCGGTGACCCTGAATTGTTTTTTGGAAATATCGATTCTTCTGCGGATCCTTCTTGGTCTCCTGTTATTTTAGCAAAGCATAGATTCTTTTTTGTATTGAAATTTATCTACTTGAGGGGAATTTTACTTAATAATCTCAGGATCAAGCGTACAGAAGGTTTAAAGCTCCTAGAGGATCTTCTATTTCATTTTAACAATGTGAACTTGCCTAATACTGATAAGGGTTATATTTCTGGTGTATCTAAGCAGAGTTCTGTTCATCCAGATTCTTCTGTCATGTTTGTTGATCAAGGGGCTTTTCTTAAGTCTTTTAGAAATGATGAATCAGATTTTTTTGATCCTTTTATGTTAGACCCAGTTGTTGCCCTGTGTAAGTCTAGGCATGTTTCTGAGGATTGTCAACCTAATTCAGATACTGAATTTATTAATCCAAAGCACAAAATTAGTTTGCGTTGCTCTTCTAGTTTGGATTCTTTTTTAATTCCTACCTCCAACAAATTTGATTGCCTTGATTCTGATTCTGATTTTGATCCAAAATGCTCAATTTTGTCAGAGGTAAGTGACTCCTATTGCATTGATTCTGCTCCTGTTAATTTCTCCAAACTAGTTGAAGGCGATCACTCTATTGTTGCTTCTGACTGTCCCTCTAATTTTGATTTAACACTTAGCCTTTATGATCTTCAGCCTTCCCTTTCTGAGAGTGACTCTTGTTCATTCAGTGTTATTGATAGTTGCCTTTATTTGGAAGATTCTGATAGTAGACCGTTGGATTTGGTTTTTGATTTAACTTCGAGTACTGAGTTTTGTTTGTATTCCTTCGTTTCCTACTTTTGGTCAGATGATGCTTCTAATGGGGTTGTTGCTCCCCTGTCTACTGGGTTTTCTGATTTTGATGTTGTTGATTGGTGTTTAAATGATGAATTGCATCTTGATGATGAGTCTGTTTCAGTTGTTGAGAATCATTTGGATTTTGAAGCGCTTTTGGCAGGAAGTTTTGATGTTCATGCTATGCTCGGTGCACATGATTTTTCTGTTCAGGTTGATCATTCTAGTGAGTTGGTTGGTGAGGTTATGTCTGATGTGGTTTCCCCTTCTGTTAATTCTTCGAATTTGGTTAATTTCCTAGTGGATAGTTGTCTCAGTGATAAATTGGACCCTATCTCTCGTGATGTTGGTGTTGTCTCGGATTCTTTCTCTGTAGCTCATTTGGATGGAACTGAGAATAAGATAGTGGAATATAAGGGTCCTGCTTTTTCTTTTGTATCTGGTGATTTGGTTTGTGCTTCTGGGAGTGCATTGTCTGGGCAGTTAGGTGAGAATGGTAGTGCTTTTGCTCATTCTATTTCCTCTTCGAGGAGAGGTAGACGTAGAAAGCAAACAACTTCTAGCGGGTTGGTTCGTCGAAGTGTCAGGATTCGTGACAGTTGCTCTCTGCCTTCGGGTAAGTTTCCTGGTTCGAACACTGTGAGCGGTGTTTCGGATTCAGGCTCAGGTACGCATTTTGATTTGGGTAGCTCTTATTCGTCTTATGCTTTGGGTGACTTATCTGCTTCTGCTTTCAGTCAGTTAGCTAGTAGCTCTCCTTTTATTTTCACTGACCTTGAGCTTGATCGTGAGTTTATTAGAAATAAGGAACTTGAAAGGGCTAGATCTATGGTCTTATGAGAGTCATTAGTTGGAACATTAGAGGTTTAAATGACCTTAATAAATGTGATAAAGTTAAAATCTTTTTTAAAGACTTTTCTATTGATATTGCTCTTTTACAAGAGACTAAAATAGAATGTCCTGACTTTCGTTTTTTTAGAAGATTAGGTGGCTTTCGTTTTAGTAAATGGGTTTTCCTTCCATCGGTGGGTTTATCAGGGGGTTTAATGATTGGTTGTAGAGATAATCTTTTTAAATTACTACAGTGTATTCATAAGCATCATTCTTTACATATTATTTTAATTAATTTAGCTGATAATTTTTTTTTAAATATTTCTAATGTTTATGGGCCCAACTCTAAAATTGATAGACGTATTCTTTGGAATGAATGTCTTGAGTTTAGATCTCTTGCCCCCGGTGCTTGGATATTAGGGGTTATTTTAATGTTACTCGTTTTATTGGGGAGCGTTCTCCCCGAGAAGGCGATTATTCGGCTATGGAGGAATTTGATCAATTTATTATTCATTCTAATTTGATCGAAATTCCTTTATCCAATAGAGTTTTTACTTGGAGCAATAATAGGGATTCTCCCTCTTTTGCTCTATTAGATAGATTTTTCGTTAGTGATGAAATTGAGGATAAATTTCCTATCTGTAGAGTGTCTAGTTTACCTTATACTCTTTCAGATCATTGTCCCATTATCCTTTCTTGTGACAGTCATAGAATTTTTAGTAGAGCCTTTAAATTTGAAAAAATGTGGTTTCTAGAACCTGGTTTTTCAAATTTAATCATCAATAAATGGTCTTCTATGAGTTTTTATAGTATTAAATATCGTGATAATTCTGCCAAAGCTTTTGTGCTCAAGCTTAGAAAACTTAGGATTTTTCTTAAAAGATGGAATAAAAATGTTTTTGGTAATGTCAAAATTAAAAAGGATAATATTCTTAATGAGTTGCTTAAACTTAATAAGATTGAAGAATCTAGACAGTTAAGTTTAGGTGAGAGAAATGTTCTTAATAACTTAAAAAATGAACTTAATTCGATTCTTGTTAAAGAGGAAGTTATGTGGAAACAGAGATCTAATTTTCATTGGATTAATGAAGGTGATAATAATACCAAATTTTTTCATAATATTGCTAATTGTAGAAAACGTAGTAATACAATTAATTCCATTTTAGTTAATAATGTGGAATTAGTTGACCAACGTGACCTTAACATTGCTTTTACTGAATATTATAAAGAAATCTTTGGCATTAAAAATAAACATAGAGTTAGTGTTAGATGGGATGATCTTTATCCATCTGTCTCTAACATTAATCTTTCTGATTTAGATGTTCCTTTCTCTGAAGAGGAAATCCGAAAAGCCATTTTTGATTTACCTGGAGATAAATCTCCAGGCCCGGATGGTTTTCCTATTTTCTTTTATCAATCTTTTTGGGAGGTTTTAAAATTCGACTTAATTTGTATGTTTAATGATTTTTATAATGGTAATCTTCAATTAGGTTGTATTAATTTTGCTAATGTTATTTTATTACATAAAAAAGTTGGTGCTAACTCTCTACAAGATTTTAGGCCCATTTCTTTGATTAATTGCTCTGTTAAAATTATTTCTAAAGTTTTAGCTAACAGACTTAGTTTAAAAATGAATGATCTAATTGATTGCTCTCAAACAGCTTTCATTAAAGGTAGAAATATTACGAATGGTGTAGCTGTTGTTCAAGAATATATTAATTTTTGTTGTAATAATAATATTACTTGTGCTATTTTAAAATTAGATTTCGCTAAAGCATTTGACTCGGTTGATTGGGATTTTCTTATTGACATTTTCCTTGCAAGAGGCTTTAGTAATAGATGGATCAACTGGATTATTAACTTGCTTAAAACGGGTAACTCTTGTATCATGGTTAATGGTGTTTTAGGTAATAAAATTCAATCCAAGAAAGGTTTAAGGCAAGGGGATCCTTTATCGCCCCTTCTGTTTAATTTAGCGGCTGATGTCTTTTCTAAAATTATTAAGAATGCTGTTAGCAATAATCTTTTGGGTTTTATTGGTAATGATATTTCAAGTTTAGGTTTGTCTGTCCTTCAATTTGCTGATGATACTTTGCTTTTTTCCTCCCATCTTCCCAATCACATTATTGATCTCAAGTTTATTCTTTATAGTTTTGAACTTTTATCAGGTTTAAAAATAAACTTTGATAAAAGTTCTGTCTTAGTTTTAAATGATTTTAATAAAGTTGAAAATTTAGTTGCTAATACTTTAAATTATAAAACTATGAGTTTTCCTTTCGATTATCTTGGTTTTGTTATTAGACCTTAAAAACTTAAGCACGATGATTGGTTGATTATCATTGATAAAATTAAAAATAGGATTTGTAATTGGAATGTGAGATTCTTATCTAGAGCTGGTAGACTGGTTTTGATTAATTCTGTCCTATCAGCTCTCCCTATCTATTGGATGTCTATGCATCTTTTTCCAGATTGGGTGATAGATAAAATAGATAAAATTAGAAGGGATTTTCTTTGGAGCGGTGATAATCCTAACAGTAGTATTAAATGTTTAGTAAACTGGGTTACTGTTTGTAAGTCTAAAAATGAGGGTGGTTTAGGAGTCATTAATTTACATAATATGAATCGGTCTCTTATCAGTAAATGGTTATGGAAATTTAGAGATTCTAATGATAATGCTTTTTGGAAGGAGTTTATTTCTAAACATTACTATAATAGTAGTTATAACCTATATCATATCAGTTCTTCGATGTATAATAAGCTTTCTTATTTTTGGAAATCAATTTTAAAATGTTGTGATATTTTTAACCTGTGTATTAATATTATTGTTCACTCTAATAATACTTCTTTTTGGCATGATAGTTGGATTTCCTCCATTCCTCTGAAGAATGAGTTCAAATATTTATATGATATTTGTAACTTTAAATTTGCGCTTATTTCTGATGTTTTTAACTCTGATAGTGACCCTCCTTGGATTTTCAACTTTAATAGAATTTTAGTAGGTTCTACCCTTAGACAACTTTATTTACTTTATGCTAAGCTTAATCTTTATAACATTGACAATGATAATGACTATATTAGTTGGGAATGGGATAAGAGTAAGAAATTTTCCTCTAACTCCTTTTACAAATTTATTAACTTTTCGGGGACTTCTGTCAATTGTTTTAAATTTATTTGGAAGTCTAATGCTCCTCCAAAATCAAAGATCCATATGTGGCTCATTATTCATGGTAAATTAAATACTACTGAATTTTTAAAAAAGAAAAATATTATTATTGATAATAAATGTTATTTTTGTAACTCACACTCTGAAGATATTAATCATATTTATTATGATTGCTTTGATACTCGTTATATTCTTATTATGACCCTTAATATTTTTGAGTTTAATATTAGTACTAGAATTTCTGATTGTTTTTTCTATTGGGAATCTTTTAGATTTTTGTTTGATAAGGATTTTAGATTCTTGCTTGATACTCTTTTCATTATTTCTTGTTGGTTCATTTGGTTTGAAAGAAATCAAAGGATTTTTAATAATAAAAATCAACATTATAATAATTTGATTATTATAATTTCTAATTTCTGCTTAAATTGGATTTCTAATCCCAAATATAAATTAGCCAAAATTAATGGTTTTAAGGATTACCTTAACAAGGTTAGAAATAATATTAATTTTTACAAATTTGACATCAATAATTTTGTTTCTAATAATTCTTATATTTATCCCTTTGCTGGTTACAATAATGATCACTTGATGCACCATAATTCTCTTTTAATTTTAGGTCCATAATTTTATTTCTTGTTTTTTAAGAATTGTTTGTTTTTTGTTCTAGTATTAATTCGTTTTTAATTTTAGGTCCATAATTGTTTTTTTTTTTTTTGATTTGTTTTTTTTTTGATTTATTTTTCTCTTAGGTTTTTATTCTCACATATATGTATATAAATTCTATTTATATACATATATGTGATTCTTTCTAACTTGATTTCCTAGTTTTGTTTCAGGTTTGGATTAGGTTGGTTGCTGGTTTTTCTCTTGATTGGTTTGCAGGATAGCTTGCAGCTTTATTCAGGTTGGCAGGGTAGCTTTTCGCTGGGATTCGGATTGCATCTGGCATTTCTTCTTGATTTCTCCAGGTCTTCAGTGCGGAGTTTTCATTTTGATCCATCTTTTGGAGTTCCTCTTTTTGGATCTTCTAGGGCTTTTTCTTAGTGTTTTGTATTTAGCATTCCAGATTTTAGATACCTCTAACACCCTAGTATTGGGCGGTGGCCTTGCCGGAGCTCGGTATTAGGGTGAAATGGGCGGTGGCTTTGCCGGAGCTCATTAGAGGGGTTTCTATTTATTTGCTTTGTGCCACCTGCCAGGCATGTTGGCAGCTCCTTTTTATTTGTTTTATATATAGTGCTACATGTGTGCTCTCCTCTTTTATAAGAGGATTACACATTTTTCTCAAAAAAAATTAGTGATTAAAATATAGTAGTGTACGATATTAGTAAAAGAAAATTTTATTCTATAGTACTAATAATAAAATAAAAATTAACCATACAAGATATTAATAATAAAATGTATTAAAAGAAAACAATAATATATGGTAATAATAAAGAGATAAAAATTAATGACATTATAAACAAATATTAGTTAACGTATTATAAAAATTAGTGATTAATAAACAGTAGTATATGATATTAGTTAAAGAAAATTTTATTGTATTGTATTGACAATAAAATAAATATTTATCGTATAACATATTAATAATAAATATTAGCTAAAAAAACAATGGTGTATGGTATTGATATTAAAATAAAACATGATGGTGTGTGTGTGTGTATTTTTTCTTATTTTCGTAGAGTACGTAATGAGTCATTTAAAAGCTCAAATTTAGATATATATATATATATATATATAAGAAGTTTAAAAAATGTACCAATGCAATTTAATCAAGGCGTGGAAGCATTCCTAACGGTTTCTTCTAATGATAAAATAAATATGAAAGGAATTCGGTGTCCTTATAGTAAAAATCATTGTTGGAACTCAAGAATATGATACTGTAGCTTTATATTTGCATGCAAAGGGTTTAATGCCAGACTACCACGTTTTGAAATTTCATGGTAAAGTTAAGACAGGATATGAGTTGACAATTATAGTTGAAGATAAATCCAAATATACTAATGTTGGTTTTCAAGAAGCTAATACAGAAGATAGAATAACAAAAATGGTTCATGATGCCACTGGTCCCATATGTTGACTACTGAACCCGAAATAGAAGAGGAACTTCACCCAGAATCAAAAAGGTTTTTGGACCTAGGTTAATCGTAGTGAATGTGAAATGACTCATTTGTCAGTGACGTGTAGTTTAATAACTATAAAATCCATTGGCAATGCATTGTAAAATCTAATAAACTAAATTCTTAGTCTTTGTAAGGAAGTATTTCCACTAGATATTGTCTTGGCAGAAAATTAGTATTCACGGAAAAAGAACTATCTGCCTTTGGTCTATCGTATGAAAAGATTGACATATGTCCAAGTGGATGCATGATATATTGGAATGAAGATAGAAACCTTACAAGTTATAAATTCTGAAACAACCAAGATATAAATTGACAAAGAGAAGTAGTAAAGACATGCCTTTTACTTGTACTACTTTCTACTGACAAATAGACTACAAAGATTGTATGCATCTTGTGCAAAACACATGCGATGGCGTAGCAAACGACCATGAGCTGAAGATGTTTTATGCCATCCATCAGATGGCGATGCTTAGAGACATTTCAGTAACATGTATCTTGATGTTTCTAAAGAATCATATAATGTAAGACTTGGTTTTTGTGCCGATGGATTTGCATTTTTTGCTTCATTTGGTAAAACCTTGCTCAACTTGGATGATTATTTTACAATTTTCCAACATGGATGCGCATGTACAACCCTTCATGTTTTTAATTGTAATAGTTCCAGGATCGAGAAATCCTAAAAACCAGATAGTAGCATATTTGCAGCTTTTAGTGTCTTAACTAAAAATACTATGGATATATGGCATTGTAACTTATAATTTGTCAATATAAACTTTCAGAATGTTTGCATCATTATTATAGAGAATAAGTTATTTTCTTGCCTATGAGATGCTCTATAGATGGAGTACAACCAGTAAATTTGCTTGTCCCATTTGCATGGATTCAACAAAATCTTATTGATTCAAATTTGGTGGAAAACAATGTTAGTGGGATTGTCATTATCGATTTTTCATCAAAATGGTCATTTTAGATTAGATAAGAATTTTTTTAGTGTAAATATCGTTGTTACTTTAAAGCCACCTAACATTCTGAGTAGTGAAGATGTGCACAAGTTCTTCAAGTTTATTCAAAAGTACGGGAGTTAGACAAAGAGCCAAAATCCCCGGTAAATGATAAATTCATAATTGGTGCAAATAGAGTATATTTTGGAAGTTATCTTATTGGAAGCATTTAAAAATTTAACACAATCTAGACATAATGCATATTTAGAATTTTTTCAAAGAATTACTTTAATACAATATTGAAGGTGAAAGGAAAAACAAAAGATGATTTGATGTCTAAAAAAGATATTGCATTGTACAATAATCGTTTAGAGTTAAAAATTGATAATAAACGTCCAAATTTCGTACGATTAGCTCGTTATGTGTTAGAAAGCAATCGGTGTAGACAACTATTAGAATGGGCTAATTCTTTGTGCTTCTTAGATGAGATTGCTTCTAACTTGAAACATTGTGTTGATATAAAGGACAGTCAGTTGTTGGGTATGAAGAGTCACGACTTTCATGTAATTCTCAAAACTTTAGTCCCGATAATGTTTAAAGAGTTGTTGCCACAAAAGTTTTGGATGCCAATAACTAATCTTTGTTTATTCTTTAAAGATATATGTTTGACTATGCTCAACAGTAACAAGAAAAAGCCATACCAAAAGTATTATCTAAATTGGAGAAAACATTTCCTCTAGGTGTTTTCAATTGCATTGAACATTTACTTGTACATTTACCAACCAAAACTTTACTACGACGACCAATACAATATGGTTAGATGTATCTATTCAAAAGTTAAGTGCATTACCAAAAATATTGGGTAAATTTGATTTTTTATTAATCATTGTAATATTGTAAGTTTTCATATTGTAAATTTTCGTATTGTAAATCTTCATATATAGATATCCAAGTCACCTAAAAAAGAAGGTGAAGCAAAAAAGCACGCATTGAAGGTTCTATTTGTCAAACATACATCGTAAAAGAAGCACCCACAATTTTAATTACTATTTCTAAGACCACATTATGTTAAATTTTGATAGCGGCTTCAATGATGATGAGATGGTTAATATACCCGATATTTCTCAATTATTTTTCAAAAAACGAAGACGTCCATTTGCTAAATGAAAAAAGGGAGGTTTCAAAATAATTACGGATTTCAATTTAGCCAAATCAATGGTACTCCTCAATTGTGAATAGGTATCAGATCTAATTTGGTATGTAACACAACATTTTCTTCATGCTATATAGTTTTCTTTATCCTTATTAATTGTTCAACAGTTAATTCGAAGAAGCATACCTAACTATCACCCCAGTAAAGGGTTTGGGGGTTGGTTTAAGAAATATATAAATATGTTTCAATATATATTTTTGTCGTAATAAATTGTCAAATATAACTTAAAAATATAATTTGTAGGTTGCTAACAATGAATTTACAAGTGTTTATTATTGAACATTCGCATTTAGACTAACAGCTAGATACAAGAACATTCCAATTTTGTACATAAACAGTTTTAAATTTCATAAAGTTGAGTTTTGGAGCAAATAAGACAATGTGCAACCATGGGGTCTAGGTCACAAGCAACAATGAGTATGATGAGTTAAAAGATTATTATTGCGTTTTACATAAAATAATCAAACTTTCTCACTCTATAATATTGGAGCTTAAAATATTTTTATTCAAATGCAAAAGGTTTGATACTAGGAAGGATATAGAAATTCGATCTACACACAAATATTGCCCACTAATCGATGGAAATCACAAAATGTGATATCAAGGTTATGATCCATTTGTATTGACGATATAAGCAACATAAGTTTACTATGCACCTTATCTTGCCATGAACAATAGTAAGGCAGGTTGGTGGATTAATGTCAAAACAAAACCAAGATGGTTATTTAACTTGGAAATAGTCACAATTGACGATCAACCATGCCAACATGATCCTAATCCAAATAAAGTAATACAAATCATAGAATATGCAGATGATATAGGAACAATTAACAACAAACTATTTAGTGGAGTTGAATTAGATAATGATATTGACGTGGATTAACAACTTGATGACTAAGAAATGAAGATGATACCGACTCCAAGGTTGAAGTGAAGTTGAAGAAGATGACTTTGAAGATGTTGAGAATGGTGTAAATAATGACATCGACAACAAAAGTATTGACTCACAGTATGTACATTTGATTGTGAAGATTTTAATGTACTTTTGACGATGTATGTATTTTGATGCTACCATGAATATATATTTTAATTTAATTAGTATGTATTTTAACTTTGAAATCTACTGATACAAATGTATGACTATTCTTTATCATGAATTTTTTATTTTATTATGTAATTTAAACTTTAATAGATATGAGTACCCACACGAATAGTAGACACAAAAAAGTTGTGTAGAGAAATCCATCAATCAACGGCGTACATCCCTTTGGATCTCATTCCACTAGGACATCTTCGGAACTGGGAGGGTTCCAATCACATGTTATGGGTGATGATCCTCAACACATCTTATCACCATTCATCAGGTTCAATCATATTAAGAAGCATGGTGATATAGGTACATCTACATATGCATCTATTATGGATTTCGATGCATCCGTAGATTGAGTCGGCATTATTCATTATGCCAAAGGAAGGCAAATGTTAAAATTGCATTTGTATTTATTTTTAAATTTGATGGGTTATCATCTTAAATAACTTCATATTTATTGTAAAATTTATGCATGTACAATGCCGACATCAATAGCGGAATCATGAGTGATAGCATTCGTGATTTGATTCTTTCCAAATGAACCGGTTTTGGCCTAGATTCTCAGACATTCCACCCGACGTCGAGGACGTCATGTTCAATGATTTTGTGGTAAAATAAATTTAACGCATACTTGATTTTCATATATAAATTTATATATTGATAATATATTTAAATGCAAATGCAAATTAAATATCAATGGAAACCCGACACTTCTCAAGTGCTTATTATAAAACTCAAGGAGTAGAAAGCAAGTAATAGATACAGAGAGATAGTGAATGGAATAAAGAAAAGAAAGAAGAAGGTTAAGGTGCTTGCTCGAGACATTTATGGTCAGTCACATTGATAGGAAAATGTGAAGGTGCATGCTAAAATAAACGCAGCAAATAGGGCGCAGAATCAAAGATTACACCACGATGGCTTGAGATCTATCAGTAGGAATATTCATTGTCAATGCCTATTTTTCTTTTGTAACAATCCGTAAATTTACCGCTTTGAAACGGAATATTTAATTTATTTTAAATATTCAAACTTAAACAATCAAGTTTTATATGATAAATAAGAATGGTAAACTTATTTTTGATATTGAATAAAGATTTTGGATTTCCATTGTAAAATTGACAAAAGTCGCATTCCAATAAAGTAGGATAAATATTTGTGAAATTTGTTTAAAGGATAAATAATTCCATATATTTATAATCGATATCAAACTCATTTGATAATAATAGTAATTTAATTTATAACGGTTCGATAAATATATAAAACTTATTTTATAAAGTTGACAAATTTCATCACATTTGGTATTAGAGCTGAAGCTTAAGCGAGAACCTTGGCTTTGGTGGGGTAAAGTTTTATTAGACATAGGATTAGTAATATCCTAGGATGAGTAATTCATTATAGATAGGGTTAGTAACACCCTAGAATGAGTTGAGAGTATTATATATGAGCGGGAGCGCGTATTTGATAATGTTATGTATAATGGTTAGTTTTGAAAATTGGTAAATGAAGTAATTTTACCTAGGATTATATTTTGATTACAAAGTATATATTTTGAAAAGTTATATAGTTAGAAATCAAGATTAGTGAAATTTAAATATGAACATCTTGTGAATTGAATTTCACAGTTTGACTATAAGATGTTTCATAAAGATAATCGATAAGTAAGAAATCTGATAAGGTAATTAAAATCTTTAATACTTATTCCAAAATAATAAATTAAGAAATGATAATTTTAAGTTCCTATCATAAATTGATCAACTGTTTAATTTAAAAGTTAAAGTGAATTAAGTTTCACGATTTGACTAAAGGTGTTTGATAATAAGATTGGTTTAAGGAATGAACACATAAGATAAATATAATGTAATATAAAATGATTATGTAAAAGGAAAATATAAAAGGAATGAAGGTTTAAAATTTGAATAATTTAAAAGAATTGTGGTGATTTAAATAAAGTTAATTAATATAAGATAAAAAGAATTTATAAAATAGGTTTTATGAACAAAAGTAATCTCTAAAGGATTTTGAAAAGGGTATTATTTCAAATAAAAAGAGATATTTTATGATAAATAGTTCAAATGGCTCAAATATAAACTAAAAATGGGCAGGAAATGTGTTCGGATGGTAAACACTTCTTTTAAGTGTTACTCTTCTTGTTAAGAGGACATATAATACTATTCGTAGTACCAAGTTCCTTAGTATTATTTAGGAGTTACTCGATCTACATGATTTTCTTAAGTTAAAGAGATAATGTGAATTATTAATTGATAGATTGATTAGTAATATTCATAAAAATGTTTAAACTAAAGATAAATTTGGAATCACTGATTGATAAGTTGAGCAAGATTCTCGCCGATTTTGGACAGTCAAATTTTTTGAATCATATCAAACTCAAAGCTAAGGAATTTACGGAATATTCTGGTAAAGGATAAACCATTGTGAAATATTTTAGGTAAATGAAATTGGGTAAGTATAATTTATATATGTGATTACAAATAAAAAGGATTTAAAAGCGGAGAAATTTATAATAGCATTAAATCGGAAATAAATTTTGTAATTATGAATTTGAAATGATAGCAACCTACAAATTCACTCGGATATAAAACTGATCGAGAATTTGGGATATTGATATATATACAGTTAGGATGTAAAAAGGTATTATACAAAAATAGATTTAAGTCATGAACTATTATACACGTAAGTATAATCCTGACTCTTTAAAATGTAATTGTAACCTAGAAAAAGTTTTATTAATGAATTCTACCATTAATTAAGGATTCTGACTTAAGTTTTAAAAGTGATGGATTTACATAGTTGTGTTCATAAGATATAATAAAATTGAGTAATAGTTTTATGAAATGATTCATAAACAATATTAGTACTAAAGAAAATATAATAAAAATGAATGAAAAAAAATAAAGGATGCGAATAAAGAAAATTTGGTATAATTGAGAAAAACCAATGGGAATAAATGCATAATTTATACGTAAATCATTTCATCACACAAATTTTGATCTAATATCCGAGTACGGAACTTTGAGGTGTTTACAATAATCCAAAAAATAATTTATCACTCGATTTCTTGATGGCAAGCATGGATGATGTTTTGTGGTTAGTTACTCGAGTTTTCTATCATAGTTGAGAGCTATGCAAGGAAACCAAGTGTATCTGATCTAGAAGCTTGATCAGAGTCCGCACTAGAGGATCAGGAGATTGATACTAGTTTGGAAATAAAGTTGTGGATTTGAATAGAAGATCAAATCAAATATTATATATGGATGATTTGGGTGCATCTTATGTTTAAGTTTGTGAAATAATGATTTAGGTAAAAAAAATTGTGGGTTTAGGTTCAGGGTAATTTCGAGGACAAAATTCTTTTAAGTAGGGGAGAATGTAATGACCCGTAAATTTACCACTTTGAAATGGAATATTTAATTTATTTTAAATATTCAAGTGTAGAATTTTCAAACTTAAACAATCAATTTTTATATGATAAATAAGATTGGTAAACTTATTTTGATATTGAATAAAGATTTTGGATTTCCATTATAAAGTTGACAAGAGTCGGATTCCAATAAAGTATGATAAATATTATTGAAATTCGTTTAAAGGATGAATAATTCCTTTTAAATATATATATATATATAATCGATATCAAACCCATTCGATAATATAGTAATTTAATTTATAATGGTTCGATAAATATATAAAACTGGTTTTATAAAGTTGACAAATTTCATCACATCTTTCTTTTTAGTTAGTATTCATAATATCGAAGAGACAAAAAAACCCGGGACATGTATGTTCATACTCGCAAATTCAAGTTGAGTGAGTGATCGTTTAGGTAGGTTGATGCTGCTACTACCAATTTTACAACAAGTTGTCCACACAATTTGACTTCAGTTGCAATCGAATTTGATTCTATTTCACATACTCGTAAAATTGAAAAATTATAAACAGGTAAAAACAAGCTGCTAGGATTAAATAGTTGATAGAGCAAGGTTTTATAATCACTCTTAAGGTGGAAGAGTGTGTATATCGCGATTTTCCTGATTCATTGAAAAAGAGGAGGGATTGCATACCCTACCCTAGAAATAATCTTACAGTAAGTTATAATCCACACTAAAATTCCTTTTAAAAAGAAAATATTGATGTTAACTTGTCAATAAAGCACTATCTATTTTTCATAATCTTTCCACTATAATCATTGATTTTCAATATGATGCTAAGATTTTAAATAGTTGCGTTGAGTTCCCCTTCTAATATTTGGTAAATTCGTGAATAGTTCCCCATTCTAATTTTTTTAAAAGAAAACTTGTGTTAAATTTCCCTTTCAATATTCGGTAAATTGGTAAATATTTGAAGTGCAATTTGATTATTAATATGATGCTCAGTTTTTTTAATATGATTGCTTTACATCGTCAATTTAGTGTGAGAGAGAGAGAGGCACCTCCTACAACACTATCCGGACTCATATGCAGACATAGGTTAAGTTGGAGGAATTGCTAAGCAAACATGTAAAGCTGCTTAAAAAGCATAAGGAGAAGATGTCAGCACAAAGAGAGATGACGAGGAGGCATGACAAAGAGATTGCCGAGCGGAAAAAGCAAGCAAAGACTTGTACTAAATGTTCGACCAGCAATTTGGAAATGCACCACCATCGCCATCCCTTCCCAAATCATGAGTTTTTTTATATGGATATAATGTATGATGCATATGTTTGTGTTGTTGTTTACTGTATGGACATGTTGCGGCATATGACGTTGTGTATGGACACGATGTTGTGTATAGACATGATGTTGTGCATGGTCATGAATTTGTCATTTTTAAGGGATATTTGTTGTGTTGTTTTACCTTTTTCTATATTCAGTTGTTACGTTATTGTGTTTACATGCATTTGGATATGATATTATGTTATTTTGGTGTTATATTAGCCTGTGTGGCATTGTCGAAATGGTTTGTTTTGTGTAGTGGTTTTAGGGAAAGAAGAGCAGCATAAATGCTGAAAAAATTGGTTTCAGCAAGTTATCGGTAAGTATTTGAAAAGTCTAGATTTTACATTTTGGGTTAGTGTAACGACCCAGAATTTTTAACAATCTAAATTGAAAATATTTAATTAATTTTAAATATTTGAATGATGGTTTGGATTGAACTTTCAATATAATTATGAATTTAGCGATTAAATTATAGAATTTAAGTTGAATAAAAAAAATTGAATCTTCAATTTTAAGCCAATTAAAAATATTTCAAAGGCTTGTAAAATTCATATTGAAAATATTGAAGATAATAGAAGCTTCAGAATTGAATTTGAAAGTGAATTGATCATTTTTAAAAATATATCGTTTGAATCGATATTCAAAAATAGCCGTCCGAGGCACAGTCTCGGAATTCGACGAAACCAGTTCCATTGGGTCCGTAATATTGAATTATTATCGGGTTTCAAATTTCGTAATTTTCGGAGTTTATATGTGAGCACACGACGTGTAAACGCATTGAAATTAAATCGAATTCAATTTGAAATTTAAATTTAAATATTAGTCAAATGCACCACGTTATCTTCCCTAACTCCACGCCTAAAACCATGCCTTAAGTCACGCAGAAATCATGATGAAGATCGTGCAAACATGCCTCAGTTTACTTTTAAATACCTTCTTCCTTTATCTGTACAAAAAAAAAATTGAATCTCAGAAGAAAACAATGGCCAAAAGGAACGCGCATCCCCCAAAAAAATTCGAAAACCCAAATTCTATCTTCCTCCTCTCCGGTTCAAAATCCACGGCCCCCCCAAATTATTTCAAAAAAAAAATGGCCGTAGCCTAAATCGAAAACGCGAGGCGCTCGCGCGTGGAGAGGGTTTCGGCAACGATGAAGTGGCGCTCGCGCGTATAGGATTGAGGCGGCGATGCCGCGATTGAAGGTGGAGGCGCGATTCGATGGCGGCGTGGAGATGGCGGCGGAGCTTGTGTTGGCCACGAATTGGAGGGACGCGATTGAGCAAGGCGGCGCGCGATTCAGTGGGAGTAGGGGGAAGTTGCGGTCGATCGCGGCGCCGTGGGAGTCGCACGTAGGTCGCGGTGTTCGATGAGGTGGCACGCGAGTCGATAGCAGTGAGGTATTTTGTTTTTTTTTATTATTACAAAATTTATCTTAATTAAATAAAATATATTCATAGATATTAAATAATAGTATTTACATGTGAATATTTATATGCAGCAGAAAAAAAAAATAGAAAAAAAAACAGTTCTGTTTAAAATTTCAAATTGTATATATATTGTTGTTATAGTAAATAATTTCCTAAAGTAAATTTTGTTTCAAATTTAAATTTTTAGTTAAAATAAATTTATTAAAAGAAGAAAATTAGTTTAAAACAAAATCATTGGTAAATTTAAATATCAAATAGAAGTTTGTTTAAATGTTAAGAAGTTGTTAAAAAATTAGATTTTTGAAATATATAAATTATTTTAGTAAAAAAAAAATTATTAAAAAGGAAAGTTAGTTTGAAAGTAAAATGTTTAGTTAAATAAATTTATTTAACAGAAATTTGGTTGAAAGGAAAATGATTTTATTAAAAGAAGTTGATTTAAAGATATTGATTTAAAGTAAAATAATTAGTTAAAATAAATTTTTTAAAGAAGAAAATTTAGTTTTAAAATTAAATAGTAGTTGAATAAAATTATTAAAGGAATTGGTTTAGAACAAAACCATTGATTAATTTAATAATCAAAACGAAAATTTATTATTCGATTATTTCGAATATTAATAAATTGTGTAAATATTTATACAAGGTATAAATCAAGGAAATCGAGTCAAGATGGAAAATGGATTGCTAATAAAAGCAAAGGTGAGAACTTCTCACTCAAAAGGATTTATTTAAATTTTAAATAGTTAGATTTAAATTTTTTTGATTGAATGATTGAATGCTTGAATGATGATTGTTATATATATATATATATATATTGGATGTGAATAGACCCTATACGCCGTTAGTAAGCGGAGGTTATTTATTACACACATATACCGCGATATTCCACCTCGAAGTGGAATTGGTATTATAATATATATATAGCAATATATATATATTGGCATATGTATATATTGCAGTTGATTGATTTCCCGCATTGTATAGCGGATGAGACCCTATGCGCCGTTAGTAAGCGGATAATATTTTATAAAATCCCATATACCGCGATATTCCGTCTCGAAACGGAATTGGTATTGTGCTAACGTCTGTGGATGCAGGGAAACAGGTTGGAGGGATCCAACTGGATTCCTCACAAATATTTATTTGATTTCATATATTGTGATATTTGATTGTTTATCATGGATGATATATGATGTTTGAAAGTCGTAATTGACTATTTGATGTGTTGCATCATCGGATCCAATTTTGAAGTTTAAAAATAACGATTTTTCTTTTAAAGGATTTCTAAAGTGATTTTTGAAAGTATACGTTTATAAAATATTTTTGGAATTGATTTATCTTAAATAAATAAACGTTATAATTTTAATGTTATAAAAATTATGATTTTTGAGAAATACAGTTAAAAGTTGATTTTTGAAGATATGAGATTAATGATTTTATAAAATAGCTTAAACTGGGATTGCTGAATTTATTATAAAAGGTTTAAAAATAGGATTTATAAAATTGGATTATTTTATAAATCAAATGATGAAATTATGAAAGAGTTTAAAGACGTTTTAAAAATAGTAATACAAATTGTTTTATATTAAAAGATTTATAAATTGATATTTATAAATTAAAAATATTGAAATTATAAAACGAGCTTTTACAAATATTAGAATGAATTGTAAATGAATTTCATAAATTGGAATTATAGAATTATAACGGTGAAGTTATAAATGGAATTTTATAAACAGTAGGTTTATAAAATTTGTAAAGTTATTTAATAGAATAGATTTTGGATAAATAAATGAATCTTATAAGTTATAAGATTTAAATTTTGGGAAGTTTAAAAGAACGTTTTTGTAAACGAATAAATTATGAGCATTTAACTTATAATATGGACTTTCGGTATATAATTGAGTTATAAATCGAATAAGTTAATAAAGGAAATTTATAAAAGGAAGTTGTTATAAACTAAATAGAAATGGAATTTATAAACATTGTTTTATAAATCCGCAAACTACTTATTTTGATAAGTAAATTGTTGTAATTTATTAATGGAGTTATATTCACGTTTTAGACAGTGAATAATCCTTTAAAATAAAAGGAATAGAAATGATGAAATTGGTTAACAAGTATATTCACGTTTTTGAATAGTGAATAATACGTTAAAGAAATGTTTTGAATGGGATGTTTTAAATAAAATTAAAACGATCTAAAGATGTTTTAAAAAGTATTAACTATCGAAACCATAGATTTCAACATTCATTGTTGAAATAGACGTTTTCGAGAAATAGAAGGAAATGGTAGATTATAACACTGTTGTTATAATAAATGATTTCCGAAAGGAAATGTTTTGTATAGTATTGGGATTTATATATCTATTTTAATTTCGAATCCCTATACTAGTGATTTTGGGTTGTCGTAACGATGTTTTACGCAACATTCGTTTTGGCCCAAATAAATATGGTTAAGTGAATGATTTCCTTAAAGAATGAAATATATACTTAATTTCGATTAGAGTATATTAAATATTTTCTAAGTATAGAAAATAAAAAGGCTTGTGAATTTCTTATAAATAAATAAGTATGGAAATTTTTTTTTCCAATATTAAGTGAATATTTTGAATTTATCTTTTTGAAGATAAATTGAAAATGAATATTTGAAAACGAATGGAAATCGTATATTCATGAATATTCTGGAATGTAAATTCAATATAGAATTTATAAATGAAATTGGAAATTGGGTTTAAAAATAAATATTGATTTATTTTTGAAGATGGAGAATATATATCTTGTAAAGATATTTTTGGGAAATAAATAATTTGGAAAATTATTTGGAATCTGGTGATGTTGTGCATATCTATTGATAGTTCAATAACCGACTATCAATATTTACCTTTAAATAGGTATGTGTTGTGATTTGCTTGAAATTGAATGCCACACTTATTTTTTTTAAATAAGCGCTCACTATTCGGGTTAACCGAGAAAGGATCTTGGGGTCGTATAACCCATTCCGAATATGTGATACGTCGTTATGAATTGCATTCGAAGACCGGTGTTGAAGACCGGATATTTTTGAAAACGTAAGGGTTTCTTGTTGATTGTCTCTGCACTGGCTGATCCCCGGTATTGAGATCTCCATATGTGATGGGAAATTCGGGCGTGATTAGTGAATATCCGGATTGCAAGGACTTCTTTGTAAGTGCCTTCGGTTCTGTTCGATCCCGGAACAGACTTGTATGGATAGTATGCCTGACATTACAAATTGAGATATAAAGCCGATTTCTTTCAAATATATTTCTGTTGGTGGCGGAGAATTTATTCTCTTAGCTTAACACCCTTCTCTGAGACGTACGAGCTCAGAGGTTATATAGTTGAAGGTTATCAGCGATATACTCCCAATCTTGGTAATGTGACATACTGAGTGTTGCTGTGAAATGATCATTGTGTTGATTATTTGTGATAGGATCATTTATTTGATCGTCTATCTTGGTGATCATTTCTATGATCATTTGTTGACCCAAAGCATGGCTTTTGTATAAAGTATGTTTTTGTGGACGTGACTTCGTCGAGCCTCACAAACCGGTAATGGTCGAAACAGGAATTGTGCGGCAAGGTTTCCAGGGATCGCTTCCCTAGTGTATGGCCATTCCTTCTGGAAAAGGGTAGTATCATGGTATGGAGCCCAGATACTTACTCATGTTGAAACACTTATTATTATGGTGTGATGTTGGTTAGAGAGCTCTCGTTTAAAGGTTCCAAAGGACCGGGGGTGGCATATCTGAGGGTTTGTAATATTCCTTGGGAAAAGGGATTCCCGGCCTTGTTTAGCAGAGAACGGTTTGGTTCTCGGGGCGTCCTTCCAGAGGCATTTCCATGTGGCAATGGAAAGTTCCTTGGCCTGACCATTTATTGGAAAATCCATTCTTCAAATACGAGCATTGTACGGTTTTAGTTGTATAACCTGCCATGGAATATGGCGGTAACCCGCTATTGAACATGGTAGCTATAGTAGGCATAGTTCGAAATGTCTATGCTGGCTAAGATTTATATCTTTATTTTCGAAATGAATTTTTTCTACACTATGCACTAGTAATAATATCAAATGTTCTTTTTAATGCGTATCAAGCATCTTTGACTATCATAAGGAGAAATCTCCTCCGATTCTGCGTTTGCATGTGTGTTGTGCGGGAGGCCTTATGGTAGTCTCATTTTTAAAAGCATTTCGAATTGACTTTAAAAATATTCCTCTATTTTGATTTTAAAGATAAATAAACTGTTTTAGTTCCCACACCAGTCACATGACTGACTCGGAGTTTATTGTTTTCCTTCCTAAACTCTGGGTGCCCACCAATTTCCACACGGGCAGTCAAGAGTTAAGGTTTATCAGGATATTCAGAAATTGCTGGAAGCAAGATGGATGGCATTGGCGTATTACTAGTATATAGTACTTTCTTTTCCGCTGTTTGTTTGTTGTTGTACACTCTGATGATATGACGTATTGTAATGTAATGTAATAACTGATATAGTTCTTTGTTTAAAGATTATTCATTTATCTATTATATGTTGTTCCGCTGCGAATTGTGAGATTCTGATGTTGTTCTGTTATTTCTTTTTGTTCTATGTTCTATCTTCTTTTCTTTCTTCTTCTTTTCTTTTTCTTAAAACCCTAACTATTCGGTTTTTCGGCAATGAAAAATCGCGTACGTTACATTAGGCCCGTACACTGTGTCGACAACATTATTGTTGAAAAGACATCGAAAACAAAGTCGTCATCAAGTCGTTGATGCTGTCTAGATTTTACATTTTGGATGAGGTGTCTACAAGTTGTCGGCAATAATGCCATCGGCAATTCGTAAAAAATAATGTAATTGCCAAACCGTCGGTAATGTGCTCGTGCGTGTCTTTAGCAAGTCATCAAAGACTATTTTACCATAGAGTTTACACCTACGAAAATTAAGTCATTGGTAACTCATCGGTAAAGTGTTGGCCAACAACTTGCCAAGGACTTAATGGAATCGATAAAACCTTGTATTTCTAATAGTGATGAAGATGGATTTAGCATTCTTTATTATATCATATACGTCTATATATGTATCATTTTAGTAGATATGTCCAATGGACACTGACACAATCGTAGTGCCTCATCATCGAGTCAGGGAGGCTCATCATTTGGTCATTGTGGCGCCACTCATCAGAGTATGACGTCGACATTGTACATATGATGTCACCATTCATTCAGACCGTCGATGCTTCTATCAATGGTATCGGTCGATCTACCCATGAGTTTGGGACGGACACTTCGACCTCCATCGACCGACTTGATGTCTTTTCGAGAGGGAGAGGATCAGGGTGAGTGATTACGTACGAACATACACTTACATACACATACACATACACATACACATACACACACATACGCATTCGGATACACTCACGGACATATACACAAATACACACATTGACATACACTCAACACGCACAGGCATAGACATACATACGCACGCTCGTACACATATATACACATACACTCACACACCCATATATGGACATATACACCGACACATATACGTATAAACACACATGTATACAACAATTTACTTATTAAATATTCACACATATATATACATACATGTACATGTTTGGTTTCAGCAGCGGCATCACATCTAATGTCATCCGTGAAGGGTTGTTTGCACATACCATGGCTTTCTGGCCTTCATTCGAAGAAATTCCCACTGATGTGTCGATTGTCATATTCGAAGAAGTTTAGGTAAAATAATTTTATCACATAATGCACTATATAAATTGGTATATCATTTTGTCCATAATATATTAAATTTGCATTTATAGAGGAAATTTAGTTGAAAAGAAGGCATTCATGAAGTGCTATTGTATAGGGCTTAGTCGGATGCAACATCCAAAAAATAACATGAGTAGACATATGGTACGCGTAATAGTGACAAGGAGCATCTAGCCCTTGCCTAGGAGATATATGAGCAGTTCTTATGGAATTGGAAGTCAGATGAATTCAAGGCATTATAAAAATAGAATGCCAAAAGTAGGAATAGAAATTCTACATTACATACAAATTGCTTATCCGTAAATCATCACAACGATCTGGTATGTACTTATTTGTTAAACTTATTTAACATTAAAAGGGTTAAAATAGAATTATATAGTGGTGTATTTTTTTTCAAATTTCAGTCCAAAGAGCTGCATGATAAACCTACATCTTGGCAACTCTTTTATAAGACTGGTAAGATTGAGGCATCGAATGGGACCACCACCAATAGCTGGGTAGATGATGCTTCCACTGAGTTTATGGTATGTTATCCATAAGACTTAATTTATTTACATAATATTTACGTATATTTACATGTATAAAATTCAAATGAATACGTTAACTGCAAAACAGGAAAAATACCGGGCTAGGGTTGACAAGATTTAGAGTAAAAGTGTGGAGATGACTAGAGAAGTGGATGAAGATGTATTCCACACACTCACTAATGTTGCTGGGAAAAGGGTGGACCATAAGCCCAATTATTACAATATTCCTTGGGTATGTAATAGCTTAAACATTCTTTATATACACATGATATTAAGTATATATATATACAAAACCATATTCATATATGAGTATAGTATACCATAAGTATATATACATTGGTTTTAAATCCCAAGAACCACATGTGTATATATGTATTTTATGAATGCTTAGTATAATCACCACCTTATGATGTTAAAACAATAATAAATAAATCTAACATGAGTTTGAGTTAAAATATAGATTATTTTTCTAAAATACATAATAAATTAAACAAATATACAAGTTAAATCACTCAATAAATTTTTAAAAATGCATATACAATTGAGATAAATTATAAATTTTGTTTTATTAAATTGAACAAGAGGTTATTCGAGTTAAAGTATTGATTTTTTTTAAAACACACAATAAATTAAACAAATATATATATGATAAATCACACAATAAATTAAGAAATATATAAGTTAAATCACTCAATCAAAAAAAACAAATTTATATATAATTAAGTTAAATTATAAATTTTGTTTTAATAAATTAAACAAGAGCATATTTGTAAAGTTAGATCACTCTATGAAGTAAATATGCATACACACACACATATATATAATTAAACAAATATATGGTTAACGCAAATTCAATAATTTTTTTAAATAAATACAATATTTCAAGTAAAAAAAATTCTTATTATTAACATACAAATACGGCCAAAATGTAAAGATCTTCATTAAATAGAGCTTCTATATTTAGCACTGCTGTAGAAGAAGAAAACCGATAGTTGAAATCGCACGTCAGTCAGCAATGGAAGCAGCTTGGATTATATACGGATGCATTTTTGCGATGCTTTCCAAATGAGGAAATTATTGCCAGGGGTGGTGGTTTAGATGGAGATGGAGATGGTGATGCTGGGCTAGATTTAGGCTAGTAGGTCTTTTTTATTATATATATTTGATTTATTTGGAGACGGTGATTGTATATATATTTGGTTTGTTTGGATATTTGGTTTGTTTAGAAATGGTAATGGTGATTACTTATGTATATTTGGTTTGTTTGGATATTTGGCTTGGTGTTTGGATATTTGATTTGTATTGTTATGGTATTGTTTGGTTTGGATAAGCTATATGATATATTATATTTCGATGATATGTGATATATGATATTTTCTTACAGTATTTAATATATGGTGTACGAATGTGATATATACAAACACACATACACACACACACATATCTATGTGTGCGCGTGCGTGAACGCGCACGTGTGGGTGCATATGTAATTGATTGAGGTGAGAATTGCTGCGAGTATGTTTCAATCAAAATGTCTGAATGGCATTTGCCAGGCGTCGGAAATACAATTTTTGTAATTTGACTAGGTGTCACTATAGCACCTGCAGGTGGTCAATAAGGCATGGCAATGTCGAATTTATAATTTTAAAAGTAGTTGACATGCCATCGAAATGATGTCGACATTTAGGCATTGGCAATATATTGGCCTAATCGTCTGTCTGATGTCAGTAATGGCACCATGCGAGGCATTTTCATGGCGTAGAAATTCTTTTTTAATATAATTTTTACCAATAAGTCATTAGCATGCTATCGGTAGGTCATTTACCGACTTCTCCTTGACGCCTTTTAGCAATGGTAAATGGCCTTCTTTTTGTAGTGACGACAAAGTTATATAACAATAAAGTTGAGGGATGAATATGCATCAACTCTGGTAGGGTGTTGAGAACCAAAGTGGAAAATCAAATGTACAATAATCATTGCTTATAAACTTTGTGAACCACAAACATTTTCATTGGTTAAATCATATTGATAATATAACCAATCTTATACTACATAAATAAAAGATGGATCTCTCTTAATATCTTTTCTTTTTTCTCATAATATTAGAATTAAAATCCTTAATTCTTCCTGATTCATATTTATATTTTCACACTTACCCCATTAAATTTTAACATTTACAAGCTTTACTATATTTATATGTAACACAATGTCCCTTTGACTTCCCCTTTTATTAAATTTACTAGTTATATTAAATTCTATTTTATTTCTCTATAAAATTATAATTTATTTTTTCTCATCAAAAATAAAATACTTTTTCACTTTTTCCTTCTTTGATTATAGTTATTTTTTAATCTCAGGCTTCACAAAGGACTTAAAATCATAACATAAATTAAAATCCATAATTCAATCAATAGAAGGTTGCATGATATGATGGTAATGTTTAACCTTTTATGAATCAACTCTCTTTCCCCCTAAATTCACTAAATTTTGGCTAACTATAGTTTAATTCAATTTTATATATTTTATAGCTATTAAATAATTTCTTTAAATCAATGTAGATCTTTATTTTTTGCTGAAATTCTATTTATTATCTCGAAAGATACATCCATACAATATTTAAGAACTGAAAGGTTCAACATATTTACAGTCTATTTTCTTATTCTTCTTAGCTATAAATAAGTAAGGATTAGTTTTATAGTGTACTTTTATTTATTATTTTTATAAATTAAGTCGAGATCATGATTTTTGATGCTTAAGTAAAATATTGAAAGCGATTTCAATTATTTGCTAGTTATCTTATACTATATACATAAAAGATAGATCTCTCCTAATATTTGTTTTTACTCATAATTTTAGAAATAATATCCTTGATATGTTCAGGTGTGAGATTATGTCCCTTTGACTTCCCCTTTCATTAAACTTACTCATCTTATCTTATACAATATATTATACACATAAAAGACAGATCTCAACTTTCCCTTTTTCTCATAATTTTATAATTAAAATCTTTAATTCTCCATGATTCAAGTGTATATATTCACATTTACCTCTCTAAATTTTAATATTTAACAATCTTTAATTAATCAGTGTAACATCATGTCCCTTTGACTTTATTTTTTATTAAATTTACTCATTATATCAAATTTTATTTTATTTCCCTACAAAGTTCAAACCCTAACCAGAAGTTTCTATTTTCTCATCAAAAATAGAATATTTGTTCTTTTTTCTTCTTCTAGTTTCTCTTTAATCTATGGCTCTACAAAGGACTCAAAATCATATCATAAATTCAAATTCATAATTCAATTAACATAAAGTCGCATAACATAATCGTAATGTTTAAACTTTCGATGATTCAACTATCTTTCCCCCTACTATATATTATATAGATGAAAGATGAATCTCACCCTTTCTTTTTTTCATAATTTCAGAATTAAAATCCGTAATTCTCCTTGATTCATGTGCGTATTTTCACATTTACTCCTCTAGATTTTAACATTTAATAAGCTTTAATATATCCGGTGTAACATCGTATCCCTTTGACTTCATTTTTTATTAAACTTACTCGTTGTATTAAATTCTATTTTATTCCTCTATAAAGTTCAAATCCTAACTAGAGGTTTCTATTTTCTCATCAAAAATAAAATATTCGTTCTTTATTCTTCTTCTTTGAGTTTAGTTTCTCTTTAATCAATAACTCCACGAAGGACTCAAAATCATATCACAAATTCAAATGCATAATTCAATCAATCCTCTATGGTGCGCAGTAGATCGGCGTTGATCGATCGTCCACGCGCACATGCGTGTGTGTGTCTGGGTTTTTGGGTTGTTGTGTTTAGGGGAGGGGAGAAGAAAGGAAAGCATCGGGGTTTGGCTCAGGTTTTGATCGGGTAGTTCGCTAGTATTTTAATAGTGTAACAGTTTTAAAATTTAAAAGCAAACCAGTTTTAAAAAAATAAGAAGAAGAGCTTGCTCGGGTTTAGGCTCGGGTGAATATAGGGAGGGTCTCGAGTCTGAATTATAGGGTGTTAACAGTTTTTAAAAAGTAAAACAAAATCAAGTTTTAAACAATTTCTTAATTAATTCTTTTAAATAATAGTTGGTTTATTTAAGTTTGGGATTAGTTAAAGGTTGTAAAATAAATTATTTTAAATTAGTTAAGTTAAAGTATTTTATTATGTGTCCATTATTTATAATTAATTCTTTTATTTATTTAAATAAAATTAAATAGTGTAATTAAGTAGTTAATTAAAGAAGGTAAATTGTTTTTAATTAATAATTAACTTAAAGGTCTTGAGTTAATTCATATGTTAATGATAAATTAATTCCAAAGGTTTATTAAATAAAACTTAAATGATAATCAATTAATTCCAATAATTAGTTAAAATAAAATAAATGGTTAGTAATTAGTCAATGGTAATTAAGCAGGGTTAGGTAATTAATTCATTAATTAATTTATTTTGTGTTAATTAAATTAATTATAATTGTATGATTAATTAATCTTTCTTAGGGATGATTAATTATATTGAATGTCTGGATTGATTAATATCTCTAGTCTGTTAACTATTAATGTTCCGTGTTACGAATTACTTTGGATTGAACTATTAATAAATGTGAGGCGTGTATTTGAATAGTTATTTGTGTTGAAACTCTATGTAAATATAACATTTAGAAGATAAATTGATTTGTATTGGCTTAAAAAATGGCATTTGGATTTGAAGAGATCGGTGTCGGATATCAACGATATCCGAAACCACTTCGATTAGTAATCTAAAATTCTTTATAGATTTGGTTATAAAATCAAATGGGCTGAATGCAATAAATTAAGTGAAATTGGCCATTTAAACTAAGTAACGGTACTTAGATTTATTTTGTGGAATAAATGTTTTTCTTTAGCAAGAAAAGAACTCATATTGAGGTACGAGTTACCCTGGTTTCTAAAGAAGTTTTTACAACCTTAGTATTTCAGTTTAAATGGGTTTACTCACGATGGTTTCTAGCCTGAATCGTGTGTTGCTTTATTGCAATGCTCTGGCCATACTGAGTATTGCAAATTTTCAAGTTAGGACGTTTTGGAGCTCAGGAGGCAAGCTGAATGGCAGAGACGTATGGAGTATTTTTCACTGTGTATTTGAGATTGTATTGATTGAAGTCAGGGACAAGTTGTTACAAATGTCCAGTTTATTTGTGAATGATTGTACTCTAATATATTGCTTGTAACTTGACAATTACAATTTTTTCTCAGTATAATGCTATTATTTGATATTATATTTTAATCCGCTACGATTGTGAGATTCTGTGTTGTTGTTTTCTATTTCTTCTTCTACCTCTTTTTTTCTTTACGCTAACAATCTGGAATTTAGCATTCGATTGCTCGGCACTTCTACAGTGAACGTTTAGTGTCGAATTTTCGGAGTCGAAATTTTCGGATCGTTACAATTGGTATTAGAGCCAAACTGTTTAATTTCTCAATCTCCATTTCCAATCAATTTCCAATTTCCACTTCTTAATTCATTCAAATAATTCAATTCACAGTTTCGTTGATTATTAATAACAAAAGGATGATATCAGGTTAAGTTAAAGTAAATAAACATCCAAATTATCTAAAACATCCATCAATAGCATCCATTACCAATTTCCAGAACCAATCAAAAATCCATATTCGGGGTTCGCCGTCGAAAATCGAGCGAAAAATCCCAACTCGGATCAATATACTACATCGAAATTCTGTGCTCGAATCTAGATCAAATCGTTATGCGAATAGAATAATATACAAACATCCTATGTATTTACCTTCATTGATTGATTTCTATTCACTTATTCACAATTGCTTCAATTTCTACTTGGGTTATCACTTCAATAAAAGTCTCAATTGATATTTAAAAATAAACAGTTTCTACTCCGACCAGTTTGAATTTAGAAAATAGCTTGAAAGGGAAATTATCAGTTTGAATAAAATTCGACTTCCTTGACTTCTTGATTCACTTAAATAATCTAAATCGATTTCGAAAACCACGAATTTTAAAAGTAAAATCAAGATTTTAAAGTTTTTTTTGGGGTAGGAATCTTGGGTTGAACGGAAAAGGGGATTTTGGCAATTTTTGATGATCGGAGCAAGTTGGGTGGTCGAGATCGCTGCTGGAGGTAGCACGAAGGTCAGGGGTTCTGGAAAAAATGATTAGTGAATTTTATGATCACCGTGGCGGCGGCACGACATCGTTGTAGGGTTTTAGGAGCTGTTTTGGTCAACTGGATTTGCGAGGCTAGTTCGTCAACGTCGAAGCATCAGACTCGTTTGGAGGTGGGGCTGGGATGGTTGAAAAACCTACTGGTCGCCGCTGATAAGGCCACATAATATGATGGTAATGTTTAAACTTTGATGATTCAATTCCTTTTCCCTCTAAATTCACTAGATTTTTGCTAACTAGAGTTTATTTCAATTTTTTATGTTTTATAACTTTTAATGTGACGACCCGCCCTTCTACTACCAGAAAGACGTATCATCATTAAGAAAGAAAGGGATAGAAATAGAAAAGAAAGAGAAAGAAAGAACAACAATATCAGAATCTCACAGCGGAACGTAACAAAATATAATATATCACATAACTATTACATAGTTTTACATATATCAGAGTTATACAATATCAATACATATGACAATCTTACATAATCGATCACTACATACATCAGAGGTACATCATACATTAACTACTGACACAGCGGAACTAGATAGATATCTACATACGTCTGGAAACTCCTGCTCCAAGTCCCCCCAGAAATCAAAGTCCAAAACCTATCACTTGGCTACTCATAAAAATTTGAGTACCCAAGAGTTTATGAAAAAAACAAATATAAACTCCGGGTAAGACATGGGTCTGGTATGAGTAAACGGTTTAAAGTTGTTTAACTTTGAAAAAAACACATTTGAAAATAAAGGTATCACGTAAGACTCCCCACAAATAAACACGGGTAAGTTTTTACCTTACGCTAACCAAATCATTTCATAGGAAATCCAGCGATATTATAATAGTGTCTAGGGTTCTCAAGTAAATAGAAAATAGCCGAAATTGTTACATTCATTAAATTCCAGCTACTAGCCACAAAAGTGGGTAATACAAATCCAAACCGTAGGGTCTCGTAGGGAAAATAGATTTCCAACAATGGCAGGGCTACTGGGGTACCGTCCGTCACAGTACGGGGTCTAGATCACCATACCGAGGATCACTCCCGACCCCCTACAACACAAGGCCGAAACCATTGCTTACTGAACAGTGCCGAACAAGATAAACCCCACGGTTGTAGCTAGCAACCGCCCACATAGCCGAAATAAAAAGGGACATCTAGACAGGGGAATATCTTGTCCTGCTTGGACATGACCCACCTAACCTTGTTGCACCTCCCCTGTTTTAGCCATTCCCGGTTGATGAGGCTTGAGGCTGCGATTACCTTTACAGGACATAACACTTAGAGTGCTCATCGTCCGCTTGACGATGTGCTGAAAGCATTCAATCCATACAAGTTCGTTCCGGGATCGAACGAAACCGAAGGCATTGTCTCGTCACACTCATTTTGGAATCACCCTCAGAGTCAACGACGATAACCCTTGCATTCTGAAAACACCTTCTCGAGCTTCATTTCATAATTCACAACTTATCATTTAAATTGGATCGATGTGGTTTTCGGAATATCAATTGGATACCCGATCCCAGTCTCATCGAAATCCAAACGCCATTTTAAAGGCCAAGTTGTCTAATTAACTTAAACAATTTAAATAATTTAAATTCAACGATTGATTTAACATAGCATTATCACAGATGAATCATACACAATCATCATAGATATAACTCAGCATATCACAAATTACCACAGAATATCATCAAATAAATATCACAATCGGATATTCACATAACAATCCCTAAGTAGTCATCTTTAAGTCTTATTTGTAATTAATTCCATTTAGAATTAATTTCCTGAGAGTTAACCACTTAACTCTGTTTAATTAATTATTAATTAACAAATAATTACTTATATCATTTCAAATTGTTTAATTAATGATTCCTTAATTAATTATTTAGTTTTAATTACATAATTATTTTATTTCACACTATTAATTAATTACTTCCTTAATCAAGTGATTTAACTTTAATTACTTAATTAACCGTTCCTTGATCATTAATTAATATCGTTAATTATTTATTAATGAAACTTAATTATCCAATTATTATCTGCTAATTGCTTAATTAATTTTTAATCAAGTTACTTAATTAATTAACTATTAATTCATAATTAAATTACTTGATTAGTTAACTATTAATTCTTTCATTAATTAACTTAAGTAGTTGATTTCAATTTATCAATTACTTATAATCCATCACTAATTATACTTTAATTATTCTTAATTACTTAACTACTAATCATTTATTTATTTACTCAAGTAGTCGATTACTATTTACTTATCACGTAATAGTTACGTAATCTAAACTCTAATTAAAATTAAATTGTTAATCATTCTTAATTACCTTCTAAAAATAATTAACATTTATTATTCAACTTAATTAACTTTTAAAGGAAATTTTCTTTAAATTTTGAGAATCAAAATACTACTAACTGCGAACTTAAATGTTGATCAGTTTCAAATCTAACTTCACGTAATTATTTAACTTTATACTTGACTAAATTGATTACATGATTGAATAAAAATCAAGGGCTTAAACATCGTTAAGTATTAGCGAAAAATAATTAAAAACATGTATCAAGCTTCTACTTAAAACTATTTAACAATTATTAAGATTATGGTATTAAGCTTGATGAAAATCCTTCACTTAGCATTACTTTTGAAAATACACTCTACAGTTTTTTTTAGAAATCCGAGAACTACCCAACAAAAACTCGAGGCCTCCCCTATTCAAACCCGAGTGGCACTTCGTGTTATCCATTCTTTTCCCCGAAACCTCCCTGTACACTCATCTTCTTCCTTTCTCTTTTTTCTTTTTTATTTGTAAGTTAAGCTTTAAGCAGAGTAAAAATAAAAACAACAGCAGGCTACTCACTCGAAATCAAAGACTAACCCGAAGATATCATCCCACTCGCTCGAGTAATACTCGCGACCCACATACATCATGGCGTGACGCTAAATCACCGCTGCTATGCACGTGCACGGCAGCGCGGCCCAACTCCGGCAGTCACCATCATCTCAGGCAAGTCCCAAATCATACGAATAAACGAAAGACAAACTTGAATCGCCACAAAAAATAGCGCATCGAAATTTAGCAATTCCGTAGGAAAATGTCTCACTATCATCAACCAAGTCACCGGAGTCGCCGATACATCGCTCACACAACAACAACTTGACCAGCCACCCTTCCCCGAACCCTCGAGCAGCTCGATCACGTGAAGTGGTCCAAACCCGCTGTGTTACAAACATGAAAAAAAACTGTACACAAGCCCTAATTTGCATTCGTTCGATTAATTCGTGAATTAGAAAAATTATTCAACATTTTCCCAACATTACGGGTATACAAACTTGCTTCAAGACAAATTTCACTGATTATTATTGATTCGATATTCAGGTATTGAGAAAAATGCAAATTTCATTCACCTGCAAACAGATCTCGAATTTCTTAATTAAAAATCCATCTTTTTGCTTTAAAAATCATGATTTGCTACATAGATTCAATATGCAATCTTGAATCGGTATTTTGCAACAATTGAATATTACAAATTATCACTTGGTTTACCTATACATTAATATTACAGTGAAGTGCTTGATGAAAATGATTGTAATCACCCTTTAAAAATCTTAGTTTAAGTTTAGCATCTTGTTCTGTTTAGAATCAAAGCTTAGAAATGATTTAAGTAAGAATAACTTGAGTTTGATCAAAATATGAAGCCTGTACCAAATTCAAAATCAGAGAGCATCTCAAAACATATGCAACTGAAGCATAGACAAACAGTTTATAAATGAAGATTGAACTATTTAATTAACTTTAAAACTCTTAAAAATTAAGTTCACTCACCCTGCATAATTCTAGAACAAAGAATAATTTGATGTTGAACATCTGAAGCTTGACACTGTCTTGAATCAACAGTATGAAACTGCCTGGAATTTCTGTCTTGATTTGAATAAAGATTGAGTTTTGTTTTCTCAAGTTTTTTTTTCTTTCTATAGTTTACTGAATGAATCAAATACAAGATGAATACACATTTATATAAAAGATAACAGTTGGATAGGGGGAGGTAGTATCTGGACAGCTCCTTCCTTACGAACAGATTTTTATGATATTGAATTGACAACAAAAGTTGGCCGAGAAGAAACAAGTACATGTTTTGTTACTTAATAGGCTTACATAGTATAATTATGTCTTACTGTAGATGAATATTTGTATAAAAATTGTCCATTTTGCAGTTAACTTATGGCTTATATATAAAGCTATATTTTGTATGTAAACATATACTTGCAGGTAGGCTTGTGAATGAAGACACTTAAAGTAAAAGTGTTTGTTTTATCAATTACTAGCTTAAATAATGTTTTTGTACATCTGATTGTTATTTTGTTTTATATTTAAAGACATACTGTATACAAAAGTACTCTTGCAGGTAGATGTTGGCTCATGTATGTGAAGATATTTTTGTAAGTAAATACTTGGCTTTAAATGAAGGCCTTTAATTTGTATAGTTTACATACTTTTGTTTATTTTTGTCTGGTTCTAGCTCAAATAATTTATAAACACATATGTCAGATTATACCTTACTTTGGTATTACATAAAAAAAAATATTTGTTTTGTTATTTATTTCCAGTTTGTATTTATATCTGTATTTTGACTATGACTAACAATATTTAAGTTATACTCAATATGGTATCTCATATTAGCTTTATACATTTGTTTGTATTCTTGTTTTAGCTAACAATTATTAAATTATATACATATGTTTGACTTATATATAATATTTATATTTATATTGAACATTATCATCTATTTATATTTTATATGTTATATTGTTAGAATTAGATTTTTAATTTTAAACATTATCATCTATAGATATATCTATCAAATGTTAACAAAAGAAAGCATTTTAATTTAATGGTATAAGATAAATATTATAAAGAGATTTATTTTAAATTTTCAAATATTATTATTCATATGTATATCTTTCAGATATAAACAAAGTAAAGTATTTTAATTTAATTATATAAGACAAATTTTATTATAAATATTATTAAAAGAATTAATTTTAAATGCTCCAAATCAATCTCCTTTTTAAAATACAAATTTATATAAACAAATGGTAAATATCTCCAAAATCATATTCATTTTAATATGATCAGTTCACATTTTATTTAATTAGATTAAATATTTATTAAAATGAATAGAGCCAAAATCCAGGGTCGTTACATTCCTCCCCCCTTAAAAGAATTTCATCCCCGAAATTTAAATCAAAGATAACTTAAAAGCTGTTATGCCAATTATTCAAACATAGATGTCCTTCATACATTAACAAATAACCAAACAGTCTATCCTAACAAACATCACTAATTATCCGAACACGAATCCGGATAAGCTTTTCTAAATTTATCCAGAGTTGTCTCTCGATGATCAGCAATCCGAACTGGATTCCTGACCACAGTCAAATTTGATTCGACTTCCAAATTCCTGAACTACTGGTTCTACAACTAATGATGGATCATGAACCAACTTCCTTAATGGGATACATGGAATACATTACGAATTCCAGACATCCGTTCTGGCAATTCAATTCTGAAAGCTACAGAACCAACTCTTTCCCAATTTAATTAACTTCTTTACAGAGTTCAAAATCTATTCAATCAAGCCCATATGATATACATACATTATCCGTACGCAGTATTAAATTCGATCGCTCGCTCGATCACACAATTTCACTTCCGAACTAGTATCGTCCACCCGACTTCCTAGTGCGGACTCAGATCTGGTTTCTTGATCAGAAACTTTCATTCTCCTTGCATAGTCACAACTATGATAGAGAATTTCCAGAATAAATCAAAATCCATATCAATGGTTCGTCGTCAAAAATCGAGTGAAAAATCCTAACTCGAATCGATATAACTATCTCAAAATTCTGTGCTCGAATCTGCATCCAATTGCTATGCGAATAAAATAATATACGTACATCCTACGTATTTATATCCATTGATTATCAGCTATATCAATTTTCTTTTATTCACATTATTTTGATTTCTATCCACTTGGAATAATTTTCTCAATACCAAATTTACTTAAGAATTTCATCACTCATTTCTTAAGTTTAATATAACCATTATATATACTCTTATATTATTCCTCTACCACTTTAGCCTTTATATCCTCTTATTAAATCTGAATTTCCAATTCCATGTGAATTCAATTTATCTTCAACTCTGAATATTGAATTTTATTGACTATCTTCCATTTATAAATGATTCCTATCATTATTTTAAATTAGTTTCATCCACTAATTTATTTCAATTTCCAATTTGAAATCGTTTTGTTGCTAAAAATTTTTTATTTCTAACTCCTAAAAATTTTGAATTTTTTTGGCAGAGTCTCCTTTGTAAGAAGGAGCTTTTTCAATTTTCCAAGAGATATAAATATATAAGCATTATATATAAGAAGTTTATAGCATTACACTTATATAGCATTACGTATTTTCATAAGCACATATGTATCGTTTCGATACTTATTACAATTACTTCCAACCAATTCTCAAACCATTCCCTTCAGTTTAAGTGATTAACAACTTACTTGCTTATATATAATCCATTTAAGCAAAATAATCTCTTATTCATTCCAATTGATTTCAAAATCATCCTATTTCGCTTCTAATAATTCATAAAATTTTATCTAATCTCATTTACGTCAAACAATCCATTTTCTTATGCAATTTGACAATATTATTGTGAATAAATAATTACTTAAGCTTTATAACAATTTGAAATTGATTCCAACTCAATTTATACTTGATTCCATCCCATTTTAATTTATTCACAATCTTTTCAATGCATTTTCTCTCATTCAAAAAGTTTGATTCCAAACCATTTTATTGAACTCGACAACCAATATTTAAATAATCATCTCATAATTTACTTAAGTTATTTATTTTCTTCAAACTATTCCACTCAAAAACTTATGTTTATTCTATTCCACCAACTTCCATTTAAATCTTTGATTAGATTTTCCTTTAATCCAATCCCAACTATTTACTAATTTATTCGATTAGTTCATTCTTTTATTCATTCTTAAATTTTAATTTACATTAACAATTCATTATTGAATTTATTTATAATAAGGTTATTGTAACGACCCAGAATTTTTATTAATTAAAATTTGAATATTTAATTAATTTTAAATATTAATAAGTGAATTTATAAGTCAAATAAATTTTTATTTGAATTATTGGATTTAATTGGATTTTTAAATCGATAATTTAATATGCTAAATTATGGAAATAATTGAAAATTGAGTTAAATATGATTGAAAATGATTTGTAAAATTTTATTTTATCATATGGAAGTTAGAATGATATTTTAGAACTTTTAAAATCGAATTTAAAGTTAATTTGTGAAAATTGAATATTTTAATATTTTAATCGACTAGTAAAAATAGTCAATTTTTGAACAGTCTCAGAATTGAACGAAACCAGTTCCATTGGATCCGTAATAGTTAGTTATTACCGGATTTCAAATTTCGTGTCAATCGGAGTTATCGTTTGATCGTGGCAGCTCGAAACGCATCGAATTATTTTTAATTTTAATTTGGCGAGTTAAAATAGCCATTTTTCAAAAAGTCTCGGATTTCGATGAAACTAGTTTCATCGGATCCGTAATGTGATATTATTGTAAGGTTTCAAATTTCAAGTCAATTGGATTTACCGTTTGTCCGGTACGAATTAAAACGCCTAGAAATCGACTTAAATCGGTTTAATTCAAATTGAGCGTTTACAGCCATAACTCGCACATACTTCCGAATTAGCTTCCGAAACCTGTTCCATTGTGTCCGGAACGCGGGATAAACCCTAGGTACGTCAGTTTCGGCGCGTAAATCGGAGTTCGGAATTTCCGGGATGAATAGTGTTTCGTCGGTTCCTTATAAATAGCCCACTATCTCAAAAAAATAAAAAGAAAAAAGAAAAAAACCCTAGCAAGAAACTGCAGCCGGCCCTAACCAATGTATGGCCAGAATTTTCTCAACTTCATCCCTCGATTCCTCCAAATCCATCAAGAATTAGCAAGAATGTTCAACATCAAAGTTGGAGAGCTCATCGAGAGCTTGAAGATCAACGGTTGAGATCGTGTTTGGAGCTATAAATTGGGAGATAAATGAGGCCGATTGCAGCAACTTGCGCACGTCCTACGAGGAGGAGGAGGGGGCCGAGCTGCAGGGCATTGGGGCCGAACCTAGAGGGTGTTGGGAGCTTCGAGTTGCAACGTCTTGATCGAGTTATTGTTGAGTGTGGTGTTAGTATAATTTAACCCTAATTCTTGTAATGGGTTTGATGGAGCACGGCTAGGTTACTGGAGAAGGACGTGAGGGAGAAGAAGGGTAGGCACGGCCAGGATTTGATGAAGTGGGATCCTATGGCTCTAAATTGATGGAGGTTAAAAATAGTTAAAGTTATGTTGAAATTTGTTTATAAAATCGTGTACAATCTTCAAAAATTCATAACTTTTTCATACGAGGTCGAAAAAATGCAAACTCAGTTGCGTTGGAATCGTATGGAGGAGCACTACGCGATGGAGTTGGTTTGGAGTCGTTTGGAGTTAGTGAGAATTTTGGGTAAAATTAAACGTCCGTTTGATTTTATTCGAAATAAATCGCTAAAACGGAATTTAAAATCAAGGTGAGAATTTCTCACTCAATCGAATTAGTTTCGATTTTATTTTAAATAGTTAGATTTAAAATATTTGAATGCATGTTTGAATGTTGATTGATATCTATTGATTGTTAAAATAGACATTATGCGCCGTTAGTAAGCGGATGTTATTTATTAAAAACATATACCGCGAATATTTCATAAACAGTGAAATTGGTATTATAAATAATATCAATATATATATATTGGCATATGTATATATTGCAGTTATTGATTCCCCGCATTTTTTAGCGGATGAGACTCTATTGCGCCGTTATTAAGCGGATAATATTTAATAAGAACATGTACCGCGATAATTTCGTACTGGAGCGAAATTGGTATTGTGCTAATGTTTGTGGATGCAGGAAAACAGGTTGGAGGGATCCAACTGGATTCCTCAACAGTTTTTATTTGATTTCAGATATTTTGATATTTGATGGATTTTCATATTGATATATGATATCGTTGTTGTCGTGATTGACTATTTGGTATGTAGCATCATTGGACCAAGTTTTGGGATTTAAAAAATGATTTTAAAGTGATTTTAGAAAGTATACGTTTTATAAAATAATTTTGGAATTGATTCATTTTAAATAAATAAACGTTATAATTTTTAATGTTATAAAAATTATGATTTTTGAGAAAAATAGTTAAAAACTGATTTTTGAGAATATGATGCTATCGATTTTATAAAATAGTTTAATCGGGATTTTAGAATTTATTGTGAAAAGTTTAAAATATAGGATTTATAAAATTTAATTATTTTATGAATCGAAATGGTGAAATAATAAAGGAGATTAAAGATGTTTTAAAAGAATAATATAAATTGAATTATATTAAGAGATTTATAAATGGATATTTACAAATTGAAATATTGACATTTTAAAACGAGTTTTTATAAGTGTTTGAATGAAGTGAAAATGAATTTCATAATTGAATGGAATTTATAGAATTTTATACGGTGAAGTTATAAATGGAATTTTATAAGCAGTAGGTTTATAAAATTTATTAAGTTATTAAAATAATGATTTTGGATAAATGAATCAAAATGGTGAAATTATAAAGGAAATTAAAGATGTTTTAAAAGAATAATATAAATTGAATTATATTAAGAGATTTATAAATGGATATTTACAAATTGAAATATTGACATTTTAAAACGAGTTTTTATAAGTGTTTGAATGAAGTGAAAATGAATTTCATAATTGAATGGAATTTATAGAATTTTATACGGTGAAGTTATAAATGAAATTTATAAATAGTAAGATTTATAAATTTGTGAAGTTATAATTGAAGAATAGATTTGGTTAAATAAATGGATCTTATAAGTTATAAGATTTATAAATTGGAAAGTCTTTAAAAGAACGATTTGGTAAAATAATCGTTTTATAAGCATTTAACTTATAATATGAACCTTTGTTTATAATTGAGTTATAAACTGGAATAGGTTAATAAAGGAATTTATAAAAAGGAAGTTTTTATAAATAAATAGAAATGGAATTTATAAACGTTGTTTTATAAATTCGCAAACGACTTATTTTGATAAGTAAATTGTTAAAACCTATTAATGGAGTTATATTCACATTTTTGACTGTGAATAATCCTTTGAAATAAAATGAATAGGAATTGATGAAAATGTTAACGTAGTATATTCACGTTTTTAAATAGTGAATAATATGTTAAAGAAATTGTTTTGGATTTGGATGTTTTAAATAGAATTAAAACGATCGAACAATGTTTTAAAATATGTTGAGATTCGAAACCATAGATTTCAACATTTATTGTTGAAATAGACGTTTTCGAGAAATAGAAGGAAATAGTGGACTATAACACTGTTGTTATAGTAAATGATTTTCGAAAGGAAATGTTTTGTATAGTATTGGGATTTATATATCTATTTTAATTTCGAATCCCTATACTAGTGATTTTGGGTTGTTGTAACGATGTTTTACGCAACATTCGTTTTGGCCCAAATAAATATGTTTAAGAGAATGATTTCCTTAAAGAATGAAATATATACTTAATTTCGATTGAAGTATATTGAATATTTTCCAAGTGTTGAAAATAAATAAAAATTGTGAATTACTTATGAATAAATAAGTAAGGAATTGTTTTCCAATATAAAGTGAATATTTTAAGAATTTATCTTTTTGAAGATAAATTGAAAAGAAAATTGAAATGAATAATTGAAATCGAATATTCATTGATATCTTGGAATTATAAATTCGCTAAGGAATTTATAAAAGAAAGTGAAATTGGTTTAAAAATAAATATTGATTTATTTTTGAAGTATTGAAATTTAATATCTAGTGAAGATATTTTGGAAAATAAATAATTTGGAAAATTATTTGGAAACTGGTGATGTGTGCATATCCAGTGATAGTTCAATAACCGACTATCAATATTTCCCTTTGAATGGGTAATTGATGTGATTTGTTTGAATGTGAATGTTACACTTATTTTTGAATAAGCGCTCACTATTCGGGTTAACCGGGAAAGGACCATGGGGTCGTATAACCCATTCCGAATATGTGATACGTCGTTATGATAGCATTGAAGATCGGTGTTGAAGACCCGGTATTTGCGAGAGCGATAGGATGACTTGTCGATTTACTCTGCACCGAGTTGCTCCGGTATAGAGTTCTCCATATGTGATGGTAAATCCGATCAGGATTGTGAATATCCGGATTGCAAGGACTTCTTTGTAAGTGCCTTCGGTTTTGTTCGATCCCGGAACAGACTTGTATGGATTGTGTGTCTGACATTACAAGTTGAGATATAAAGCCGATTTCTTTCAAATATATTTCTGTTGGTGGCGAAGAATTTATACTTTTAGCTTAACACCCTTCTCTGAGACGTACGAGCTCAGAGGTTATATAGTTGAAGTTATCAGCGATATATTCCCAATTTGGTAATGTGATATGCTGAGTGATGCTGAAATGATCATTGTGTTGATTATTGTGATAGGATCGTTTATTTGATCGTCTATCTTGGTGATCATTGTGTTGATCATTTGTTGACCCAAAGCATGGCTTTTGTATAAAGTATGTTTTTGTGGACGTGACTTCGTCGAACCTCACACCCCGGAAATGGTCAAAACAGGAAAGATGCGGCAAGGTTATGAAGGGTATCACCCTTTAGGGTATGTACATTTCCTTCTGGATAGAGGTTGTATCATGGTATGGAGCCCAGATATTTAACCTATGTGGTTACTACGAATTTATTACTTTGTGGTTGTTGGTTTTCGGGATCCCGTGAGAAAGGTCGTTTACGATCGGGGAATGGCGTGCTCGTGTCAGTAGTTACCCAGTTAGGGGTAACCCGGCCTTGTGTTGGCAGAGTTCCGGTTTGGTTCTCGGGGATGTCTTTCCAGAGGCATTCTCATGTGGCAATGGGAAGTTCCTTGGCCTGACCATTTGTTGGAAATCCAAAGAAACAATACGAAACTTGTACGGTTTTAGTTGTATAATCTGCTATGGAATGTGGCGGTAACCTGCTATTGAACATAGTTAGCTATAGTAGGCATACGATAATGGTCGTATGTTGGCTAAGATTTATATTCTACTTTCGAAATAAATTTCCCCTACACTATGCACTAATAATAATATCACATGTTATTTTAAATGCGTATCAAGCATCTTTGACTATCATAAGGAGAAATCTCCTCCGATTCTGCGTTTGCATTGTGTGTGTGCGGGAGGCCTTATGGTAGTCTCATTTTTAAAAGCATTGCGAATTGAATTTAAAAATATTCCTCTATTTTGATTTTAAAGATAAATAAACTATTTTGAGTTCTCACACCAGTCACATGACTGACTTGGAGTTTATTGTTTTCCTTCCTAAACTCTGGGTGCCCACCAATTTCCACACGGGCAGTCAAGAGTAAGGTTTATCAGGATATTCTGGATATTCAGGAATTGCTGGAGGCAAGCTGGATGGCATGGCGTATTACTTATATAGTATTTCTTTTTCCGCTGCACTGTTTGTTGTTGTATATTGTAGTACACTCTGATGATATGATGTAATGAAATGTAATGTATAAAATGTAATAACTGATATAGTTCTTTGTTTAAAGATTATTCATTTATTATTATATGTTGTTCCGCTGCGAATTGTGAGATTCTGTTGTTGTTCTTCTGTTTTGCTTTCTGTTCCGTTCTATTTTAAAATTCTCCATCTTCTACCTTTTTCTCTCTTCCTCTTTCCACTTTTTCTTTTCTTAAATTTTTCTTAAAACCCCTAAGGGTTCGTATTTTCATTCATCTTGAATTAAACAAAGGAGATTAGTGTCTATTCAAGGAGTACGAACTTATGGGTCTTTACAGTTATTCAATTTATGCTTGAAATAGATTTGTTTACAACTTACTCACACCAATCCAATACTTACTTGGTTTACATTTATTTATTTACGTAAGAATTTTATTATCCATAACTCGATTGAATTCATTCAAATTCGGTTTTATTCCAACTCAACTTCAGTTAAATCTAGCTACTTACCATTCTTTTAAATTTTATTTCTCAATATATGAGCTCAAAACTTATTTATTTACTTAAAAGCTTGTATTAATCATTTGGGTCATTTCATCTTATAACCACAATTTCAGATTATATATATAACACCTACTATCTTAAGCTATAAATTTTCATTTCACAATTACAATCATTTTACCTTCCAATTTAATTCAATTTCAATTTTATTTAACTTATCTCACGTTAAATTCAAATATATTTTCTTCACTTCCATCTACTTAAGTTAAATTTTAATTCTCGGATTAAAATTCCCAATTTCTTCTTATTAATATCAACTTTAATTTATAAGTCCCATAGTTGATTCATTTAAACTTTTTACATTATTTAAATAGAATTTCTTAGAATTCAATTGCCCGGTTTTCATTTCCAAAACCATTTTGAAATGATAACTACACATACCCACTTGGTATATCAAATCAAATTTCCAAATTCCAAACACTTGTTTTCACCAAAACAAATTTTCCCTTTTGAAATTTCTAAAACAACTTGTATACCCAACAAGCCCGAACAATATCATGGCCAACTATCCTGGCAGCAATCCATCACTTTAGAAACTCGAAAATGAATAATGATGATGTGGCCATCATCATCAGGATTATTTTCCAGCGACTGAAGTGAGTTCAGTGCTTCCTTACTTCCACAAATTCTTCCCAAAACAATTTCCATTCAACAATATTTTCCAAAACAATACTCCATTATTGCCTTCAAATCTTTGGAAAAACATTTCGAACATTCCCAAGATTGTAAATTCCCAAATCCTTTTGTTAAATTCATTAAAACACCTTTCAAATTTCCAGGACTTCAATTCTGGTTTAATCAAATTTTAGTTATATTCCTTTTTATTTAAAATCATACTTAGACAAAAAATTTTGGTTATAAACCACTCGAATTTTAAATTTTTATTCAATTGTAGTATTAACAACCAAACATCCAAATATATATACATATATAATAATTTCAGAAAAATATTTCTTTTATGTCAAAATATAATTTTGGGTAAAATTATTTCATTTACCCTACTTTAAAAATATTACTGTGTCGGTTTACCTTGTTTAAGAGTTTAGAAATCCCTATCGATGAAATGACGTCCCACACATTGACCAGAATCCATAAACACTCGACAGATAAGTCAACACAATATAAAAATAATTTTATATTCACTAACAAATACGCGCTCATATCTATTAATACACTCAAACTCATTTCAGAGTACTATAGACTCTATTCTATGAGTAATTCCTACCAGAGCCAAGATTATCACCAACCTATGCTCTGATACCAACTGTGACGACCCGCCCTTCTACTACCAGAAAGACGTATCATCATTAAGAAAGAAAGGGATAGAAATAGAAAAGAAAGAGAAAGAAAGAGAAAGAAAGAACAACAATATCAGAATCTCACAGCGGAACGGAACAAAATATAATATATCACATAACTATTACATAGTTTTACATATATCAGAGTTATACAATATCAATACATATGACAATCTTACATATATCGATCACTACATACATCAGAGGTACATCATACATCAACTACTGACACAGCGGAACTAGATAGATATCTACATACGTCTGGAAACTCCTGCTCCAAGTCCCTCCAGAAATCAAAGTCCAAAACCTATCACTTGGCTACTCATAAAAATTTGAGTACCCAAGAGTTTATGAAAAAAACAAATATAAACTCCGGGTAAGACATGGGTCTGGTATGAGTAAACGGTTTAAAGTTGTTTAACTTTGAAAAAAACACATTTGAAAATAAAGGTATCACGTAAGACTCCCCACAAATAAATACGGGTAAGTTTTTACCTTACGCTAACCAAAACATTTCATAGGAAATCCAGCGATATTATAATAGTGTCTAGGGTTTTCAAGTAAATAGAAAATAGCCGAAATTGTTACATTTTTTAAATTCCAGCTACTAGCCATAAAAGTGGGTAATACAAATCAAAACCGTAGGGTCTCGTAGGGAAAATGGATTTCCAACAATGGCAGGGCTACTGGGGTATCGCCCATCACAGTACGAAGCCTAGATCACCGTACCGAGGATCACTCCCGACCCCCTACAACACAAGGCCGAAACCATTCCTTACTGAATAGTGTCGAACAAGATAAACCCCACGGTTGTAGCTAACAACCGCCCACATAGCCGAAATAAAAAAGGGACATCTAGACAGGGGAATATCTTGTCCTGCTTGGGCATGACCCACCTAACCTTGTTGCACCTCCCCTGTTTTAGCCATTCCCGGTTGATGAGGCTTGAGGCTGCGATTACTTTTACAGGATATAACACTTAGAGTGCTCAGCGTCCGCTTGACGATGTGCTGAAAGCATTCAATCCATACAAGTTCATTCCGGGATCGAACGAAACCGAAGGCATTGTCTCGTCACACTCATTTTGGAATCACCCTCAGAGTCAACGACGATAACCCTTGCATTCTGAAAACACCATCTCGAGCTTCATTTCAGAATTCATGACCTATCGTTTAAATTGGATCGATGTGGTTTTCGAAATATCAATTGGATACCCGATCCCGGTCTCATCGAAATCCAAACGCCATTTTAAAGGTCAATTTGTCTAATTAACTTAAACAGTTTAAATAATTTAAATTCAACGATTGATTTAACATAGCATTATCACTGATGAATCATACACAATCATCGTAGATATAACTCAGTATATCACAGAATATCATCAAATAAATATCACAATCAGATATTCACATAACAATCCCTAAGCAGTCATCTTTAAGTCTTATTTGTAATTAATTCCATTTAGAATTAATTTCCTGAGAGTTAGCCACTTAACTCTGTTTAATTAATTATTAATTAACAAATAATTACTTATTTCATTTCAAATTGTTTAATTAATGATTCCTTAATTAATTATTAAGTTTTAATTACATAATTATTTTATTTCACACTATTAATTAATTACTTCCTTAATTAAGTGATTTAACTTTAATTACTTAATTAACTGTTCCCTGATCATTAATTAATATCTTTAATTATTTATTAATGAAACTTAATTATCCAATTATTATCTGCTAATTACTTAATTAATTTTTAATCAAGTTACTTAATTAATTAACTATTAATTCATAATTAAATTTCTTGATTAGTTAACTATTAATTCATTCATTAATTAACTTAAGTAGTTGATTTCAATTTATCAATTACCTATAATCCATCACTAATTATACTTTAATTATTCTTAATTACTTAATTACTAATCATTTATATATTTACTCAAGTAGTCGATTACAATTTACTTATCACGTAATAGTTACGTAATCTAAACTCTAATTAAAATTAAATTATTAATCATTCTTAATTACCTTCTAAAAATAATTAACATTTATTATTCAACTTAATTAACTTTTAAAGGAAATTTTATTTAAATTTTGAGAATCAAAATACTACTAACTGCGAACTTAAATGTTGATCAGTTTCAAATCTAACTTTACGTAATTATTTAACTTTATACTTGACTAAATTGATTACATGATTAAATAAAAATCAAGGGCTTAAACATAGTTAAGTATTAGCGAAAAATAATTACAAACATGTATCAAGCTTCTAACTTAAAACTATTTAACAATTATTAAGATTATGGTATTAAGCTTGATGAAAATCCTTCACTTTGCATTACTTTTGAAAATACACTCTGCAGATTTTTTAGAAACCCAAGAACTACCCTACAAAAACTCGAGGCCTCCCCTATTCAAACCCGAGTGGCACTTCGTGTTATCCATTCTTTTCCCCGAAACCTCCCTGTACGCTCATCTTCTTCCCTTTCTCTTTTCTTTTCTTTTATTTGTAAGTTAAGCTTTAAGCCGAGTAAAAATAAAAACAACAGCAGGCTACTCACTCGAAATCGAAGACCAAACCGAAGATATCATCCCACTCGCTCGAGTAATACTCGCGACCCACATACATCATGGCATGACACCAAATCACCGCTGTCGTGCACGTGCACGGCATCGCGACCCAACTCTGGCAGTCACCATCGTCTCAGGCAAGTCCCAAATCATATGAATAAACGAAAGACAAACTCGAATCGCCATAAAGAATATCGCATCGAAATTTAGCAATTCCGTAGGAAAACTGCAACACACGACCTACGGCAAATGTCTCACGATCATCAACCAAGTCATCGGAGTCGCCGATACATCGCTCACACAACAACAACTCGACCAGCCATCCTTCCCCAAACCCTCGAGCAGCTCGATCACGTGAAGTGGTCAAAATCCACTGTGTTACAGACACGAAAAAAAACTGTACACAAGCCCTAATTTGCATTCGTTCGATTAATTCATGAATTAGAAAAATTATTCAACATTTTTCCCAACATTACGGGTATTCAAACTTGCTTCAAGACAAATTTCACTGATTATTATTGATTCGATTTTTAGGTATTGAAAAAAATGCAAATTTCATTCACCTGCAAACTACTCTCGAACTTCTTAATTAAAAATCCATCTTTTTTCTTTAAAAAAAATGATTCGCTGTATAGATTCAATATGCAATCTTGAATCAGTATTTTTCAACAATTGAGTATTACAAATTATCACTTGGTTTACCTATAACTCAATATTACAGTGAAGTGCTTGATGAAAATGATTGTAATCACCCTTTAAAAATCTTAGTTTAAGTTTAGCATCTTGTTCTGTCTAGAATCAAAGCTTAGAAATGATTTGAGTAAGAATAACTTGAGTTTGATCAAAATATGAAGCATGTACCAAATTCAAAATCAGAGAGCATCTCAAAACATATGCAACTGAAGCATAGACCAACAGTTTATAAATGAAGATTGAACTGTTTAATTAACTTTAAAACTCTTAAAATTAAGTTTACTCACGCTGCATAATTCCAGAACAAAGAATAATTTGATGTTGAACATCTGAAGCTTGACACTGTCTTGAATCAACAGTATGAAACTGCCTGGAATTTCTGTCTTGATTTGAATAAAGATTGAGTTTTGTTTTCTCAAGTTTTCTTTTTTTTTCTTTCTATAGTTTACTAAATGAATCACATACAAGATGAATACACATTTACATAAAAAATAACAGCTGGATAGGGGGAGGTAGTATCTGGACAGCTCCTTCCTTAAGAACAGATTTTTATGATATTGAATTGACAACAAAAGTTGGCCGAGAAGAAACAAGTACATGTTTTGTTACTTAATAGGCTTACATAGTATAATTATGTCTTGCTGTAGATGAATATTTGTATAAAAATTGTCCATTTTGCAGTTAACGTATGGCTTATATATAAAGCTATATTTTGTATGTAAACATATACTTGTAGGTGGGCTTGTGAATGAAGACACTTAAAGTAAAAGTGTTTGTTTTATCAATTACTAGCTTAAATAATGTTTTTGTACATCTGATTGTTATTTTGTTTTATATTTGAAGACATACTGTATACAAAAGTACTCTTGCAGGTAGATGTTGGCTCATGTATGTGAAGATATTTTTGTAAGTAAATACTTGGCATTGAATGAAGGCCTTTAATTTGTATAGTTTACATACTTTTGTTTATTTTTTATTGGTTCTAGCTCAAATAATTTATAAACACATATGTCAGATTATACCTTACTTTGGTCTTTCATAAATAAAAAAATTTGTTTTGTTATTTATTTCCAGTTTGTATTTATATCTGTATTTTGACTATGACTAACAATATTTAAGTTATACTCAATATGGTATCTCATATTAGCTTTATACATTTGTTTGTATTTTTATTTTAGCTAACAACTATTAAATTATATACATGTGTTTGACTTATATATAATATTTATATTTATATTGAACATTATCATCTATTTATATTTTATATTTTATATTGTTAGAATTCGATTTTTAATTTTAAACATTATCATCTATAGATATTTCTATCAAATGTTAACAAAAGAAAGCATTTTAATTTAATGGTATAAGATAAATATTATAAAGAGATTTATTTTAAATTTTCAAATATTATTGTTCATATGTATATCTATCAAATATAAACAAAGTAAAGTATTTTAATTTAATTATATAACACAAATTTCATTATAAATATTATTAAAAGATTTAATTTTAAATGCTCCAAATCAATCACCTTTTTAAAATACAAATTTATATAAACAAATGGTAAATATCTCCAAAATCATATTCATTTTAATATGATCAGTTCACATTTTATTTAATTAGATTAAATATTTATTAAAATAAATAGAGCCAAAATCCAGGGTCGTTACACTTAATATTTTCTTTGAATCAACGTAGATCTTTAGTTTTCACTGAAATTCTATTTATTATCTCGAAAAATACATCTGCACAATATTTAGGAATTAAAAGGTTCAACATATTTTGAGTCTATTTTGTTATTCCTTTTACCTATAAATTTGTAAGGATTGGTTTTTCGATTTATTTTTATTCATTATTTATATAAATTAAGTTGAGATCATGATTTTTGATGCTTAAGTAAAATATTTAAAGTGATTTCAATTATTTATTACTTTTCTTATACTATATACATAAAAGATGGATCTGTCCTAATTTTTTTTTCCTTTTTCTTTTTTCTCATAATTTTAGAAATATCCTTACTTCATGTGAATATTTTCACATTTACCCCTCTAAATTTCTGTATTCAATAAGTATTAATATATTCGAGTGCAATACCATGTCCCTTTGACTTTCTGTTTTATTAAATTTAATCATTATTTTATTTATTTCGTTACAAAATCAAACCCTAACCAAAAGTTTCTTATTTTCTCATCAAAAATAAAATATTTATTCTTTTCTTCTTCTTTCATTTTGGTTTCTGTTTAATCTCATGATCCACAAGGACTCAAAATCGTATCACAAACTCGGTTACACAATTCAATCAATAGAATGTTGCATAATATGATGATAAGGTTTAGATTTTGATAATATTCAATTGTCTTTCCCTCCAAAATTCACTAGGTTTTAGCTAGCTATATTTAATTCAATTTTTTATATTCTATAGCTATTGAAAATTTTCTCTGAATCATCGTAGATCTTTAAATTTTGCTAAAATTGCAAATCTCAAAAGGTACAACTGTACAATGTAAGAATCGAAAGGTTCAACATATTTAGAGTTTATTTTCTTATTCCTTTATCTATAAATAAATAAGGATTAATATCACAATGCAGATTTATTTATTATTTTTATTAATTAATTAAAATCATGATTTTTATGTGTAATTAAAATATTAAAAGTAATTTCAGTTAAGAATAATCTCCGGTGTACTAAACCAATTTACTTTTTCTTTAATAATTTGCAAGCTTATTTTTGGATCTTTTATTCCACAAATGTGTACTAATTAATTGTTGGTAATTAGTAATGAAAATAAAGAAGGTTGAAAGTTAAATAATTCATATTTAATGTCTAGAAAAACTATGCATGATGCCTAAGTTATATTTGGATTCCAAATGAAGTTAAAAAATAAATTAAAATTTTGATAGTTTATTAATTTTGGCTTTAAACTGTGTCATAAATTACTTTTATTAAACATTTTTTTCTCTTCCAAATTTGATTAGTTTTTTCCAATTTATATTCATTCTTTTACTTTATATTATGCATATCTATGTAGTTCAATCCCAATGGAAAAAAATTATTTTTTTTCTCCTCTAAAATATCTGATCGCCTTTTCCCTTCTTTCATTTAATGTTTCACTTTAATCTCAAGCATCACATGAAACCGAAGTGACGTCATAACTTCTATTTTCTATATAAAAGTTTGGTATCTCTCAAAATTCTAATTAATTTGTTCTTTCTTTCCATATATTTTCTCTTAACCTCGAAATCCATAAGAACTCAAAATAATATATGGATTAAACTTAGGTATTTTCTAATCCTTTAGCTTTTATTTAATTTTGGAATTAAAATTTATTTCTCCTTTATTCATTTTTATGTTTTCACAATGACATCATTTAAAAATTTTCATTTAGTAAGCCTTACTATATTCATATGTAACATCATGTCTCTTTGACTTCCCCATTTATTAAATTTTTACTCAAATTTGATTTATTTTATTTTATTTCTCTATAAAGTTCATACCCTAAGAATAAGTTTCTTTTTTCTCATCAAAAATAAAATCTATATCCTCTTTGTTTCCTTCTTTCATTTTAATTTCTCTTTAATCTCTGATTCCACAGTGACTTAAAGTCATATCACTATTTCAATTACAAAATTCAATCATTAGAAAGGGCCTCATAATGTGATGATAAGGTTTAAACTTGGATAATATTTAACTCATTTTCCCACTCAGTTCGTTATATTATTTTATTACTATATATAATTCATTTTTTAAATTCCATATGTGTAAATAATTTGCTTTGAATCATCATAGATCTTCACTTTTTATTGACATTGCATTTATTTTTTGGGATGAAAAGTTTATACATTATTATGGAATCATATAGTACAATAGAATTAGATTTTATTTACTTCTTCCTTTTTCCCGTAAATAAGTAAGAATCTGTACAATATATTTTTTATTTTTTATTTTTATAAATTAATTTTAAACTATGATTTTAATGTGCAACTAAAATATTTAAAGTGATTTCAATATTTATTAGTTCTTTTTTAATGAATAATCTCAACTTTACTTAACCAGATTGCTTTATTTTACTTTATGTTTATTTTTGGATCTTTTGTTCTCCAAATATGCACAACAATTTGATTATTGGAATTAGTGATGAAAATAAATAATTTTGAAAATTAAATTTTTTATATTGAACCTCATGAAAAACAATGGATGGTTTCTAAGTTGTGTCTGGGTTTTAAAAGAAGCTAAACGAAATCAATTTGAAATTTTAGCATCTTAGTAGTTTTCAAATTTAACATTAATTTTGCTTTCTTATTCGATTCTATTAGCATATCTCTGTAGTTCAATCCCAAAGCAAAAATATTCTTTTTTCCAACTACAATAAAATCTCTAATCGCTTTCTTCCATTCTTTCATTTATTTTTCACATTAATCTTGAGCTTCACATGGAATTATAAAGGCATCATAACTTCTATAGTATATATTAAAGTCGTCTTTCATAAATCTCTAGTATATTTGTTTCATTCTTTCATTTATTTTCTCCTTAGTCTCAGACTTTACCAGAACTCAAAATACTACACACACACATATATTAAAATTAGATCTCTCCTAATCCTTTTGTATTTTTCATAGTTTTAGAATTAATATCACTATTTATTTATGAATCATTGTATATATTCATGTGTCTCAGCATGTCCTTATGACTTCCCATTTTTATAGTTTTATTCATTTTATTCAATTCTATTTTATTTTTCTACAAATTTCAAACCCCAAGCAAAAGAATCTTTATCTCATCAAAAATAAAATAAAATTCCATTCTAGTTTTTCTTTCATTGTAGTTTCACTTTAATCTAGGACACCATAAAAACTCAAAATCATATCATAATTTCACTTGCACAATTCAATCATTAAAAATGATCGTAGGATATGATGGTAAGGTTTAAAACATTGGTGATATTTAAAACTTTTCCCACTAATTCATTATATTTTTCTTACTCTATGTATATCTTAATTTTTTTGTATTACATTTCAGGTCTTCACTTTTCATTGAATTTGCATTTATTATCTTAAAATATTAGATTGTATAATGTTTTAGAGTTGTAAGGTGCAACACACCTAGAGTTTATTTACCATCATGGTTAAGTACTATTTTATATAATATATTTTTATATTTTTATTTATTGTTTTTCATAAATTAAGTTCAAATCACGGTCTTTTTTCCTAATTTTATTATTTATTTACTTCTTCCATTTCTCCATAGAACCGAATGATATTCAACTAAATTCCAATTCAATTCACTATTTTTTCCTTACTCTTTTTATAATCTAATTTTTTATATTTCATACCCATAAATTTTTTACTTTATATGCAAATATTCTTTCATTATATATTACTTACCTCCAGTGTATGTGATGATAGAAGAATATTCGTCAATATTTGTAAAATTACAGTGTGAATATGGATTGATGACAGTTATAAGTCATATCACATATAAAGTGGCAAAAGCCATAGTGAGGTGTTGAGGTGAGATGATTAGACGTACTAGACAATTTGATCAATAACTAGAAGTGTCATCGGTTCCTTTAAGTTATATAAATATGTAACTGCTTAAGTTTACAAATTCAATAATACATCTTAGTCAGGTCTATATGTAGACTAATATATAATAATAAAAAATTAGTATCCTGCTACTAACATGATTTCAAATATATTTTAATAATTTACCATTGTTTACACTCTTAAATGTAAGAATGGTTACAGATAATTTATAGTTGTGATATGGAAGAAAATACATCAACTTTATAAAGTGCCAAATTCGAAGGTCCTTTATACTTATCAGTGATTGAAGAACTATAGTCACTTTATATTCAAATAGCAGATAAAAACCTTTATAGAGAAGGCATTTAATCTATATGTAATAGAGATGCTAGAGCTTTTACACTAGTATTTGAAGTTCAATAAATGAAATGTTGAGAGTAATTTGTACAATATAACACGTTGTAAATAATTGGTGCTACCGAACTATATTTTTCTATGATAGTTCATTAAACTCTATGATATAATGTTCAAAATATTTTTTTTCTTTTTTTAATGTTATTCTATTTTTTCAATTTTTATTAAATTCTGCTCATTATGGCATAATACGGGTTTTAGTATATGAATTTCGATGAATTTGGACTAGAGACAACTATGTTTTAGGTAATGTATTGTCAGAAAAAAATTAATATAAAAAATATGTTCTACTTAACTGTATCAGTGTTAATTTCTATTTTGTATTAATATCTATCTAATGCTACATTCTTATAGCGATAAACTTGTCATCATGATTATTTTACCAATTTGTATTTTGAAAACATCATTACAATCGGTTGGGAAATTCCAACATATGGGTCACATATGTAAAATAAAACATGTTGTGCTATTTTGGTGTAAAGTATAACTAACATGATCGAACTATGAATTAAAGTCAAAAGGCCTAAAGGTATAATTGTCATGGTATTAATATGTAGATACCGAGATAATTCTAATTTATTGGAAGGCCAAATTAGAAAATGCCAGTATTATAAATAAAGGGTTATGGTCCCAAGCTCTAGTTGTTCTCTAATCTCTTCCATGGAAATAATTCAGATCTAGCGTTTGTGTTAATTTGGAAGATCAAATCAATTCTTCTTCTCTTTCAATCAACAATTATGGATCCAATTCCGCTAATTTATTTATCTTCCTCTGATTTCATCCCAATCAAATCAATATGGATCACATACTCAGATCAAGGGTTTCACGATTAATCAATCCTAAAGTATATTGAAATCCTAACAAGTAGTATCGAAGCACCCATCAATGATTTCATTGGGAAATTTTTATGGTTATTTTTTCTATTATAAGTAAGTTTTTAAATTAAACTTCATTTAGAAGTCATTAAATTCCACTTAAGTTTTAGATCTACCTGATCTATGTATCAAGGATCATTTTTGTGATGATTTTGAATTTGGTTCGGTATTAATTTTTTCTATATATTGTAAGTTGAAAGGATGATTTGTGAAACTGTTTAGGTGTAGAAATATAGATCTAAATGATCGGTATATTATTTATGAAATAAGATAGAATTTTGAAATCAGTAATTTTTGTGAAATAATCCAAATTCCTTTAAATTTCGAAAACAACTTGTGCTTAAACATCTATATACTAATTATTGTATATTTTGTAAATAAGTTGTGAATTTTAACATGAGGAATACTTTAGATCTGATAATTTTTCTTTAATATTTATTAATGGTATGGATAGATATATAAAATGTAGAACCATTTTTTCAAGTAATATAAATCCAGTTCTATGATTATTCTACCTTAATTAACTTTTGATTAACTAATTTGGGTATATAAGGTATTTTAGTAATTTCAAAAATTTTGATTAACCAAAAATAAAGTACGCCCCTTTAGAGTGTTATATTAACTATATTATTAAAATAAATTTTAACATGACCCTAAATTTACATTTTAGACTATATAACGGCCAGTTGCATTTTCTTTTATCATAAATGCATTATATGTGGATGTTATGGTAATAAATTAATTAACTTAGTATCAAAAATGCACTAAATGCATCAGTTGCAACAAATTAAATGATGTAAGATGTTTGTATTTGGTATAAGGAAAGATATATGGTTTATTATTTGATGCATTTATATTTGATAAATATAGATATTTTATGTATGACCCATTCTCGTTGAAAATATATTTCCCTTTCATGCTTTGGTTAGCATTAAACAAAAGGAGCGGCAATTTTCATATTTTGCTAAAATGCATGGTTATTGACCTTAATCAAGTATTCAAATAATAAATTAAATATAAAGTGGTACAATAGAATTCTGTATAGCTATATTATGGTTTGGAAATATATCATAGCTACTACATTCATTCTTATTATTTAGTGAGACATTTACCATGTCAGTTATGTACAATTTTGTGTGGCGTTTAATGTTGGCAGTCATCTTTGTTATGTGATCTATTTATGATGTCTTGTACCATACTTATTTAGGGAATGTTATGAGTATAACCACATAATTAAAGAAAAAGATATAATAGTAGTGATTAAAACAAGTTGTATCACAGTTATAATTTTGAGTTTCCAAAGTGTCATATAGACCTAAATAATTTTTGGGAGTGTTTTATAACAGTCGAAATGTATTGTATGTACATTAAGAAATAAATTCAGATATATTTTTTGTTGTCTCCTTGTAAACTAACTGTAAATATTCTACATTTCAAGCTAATTAATTGAAATAATATATCACCAAAGTGACCTCTCTTATTTTAATTGTTTAGGAAAATGTTTGATATTTGTGTGTATTTATTCATGTGGTTATTAGCCAACCCAAAAGAAGACTAATATTTGGCTGACTCACTTACACATGTATGATGACAAATATGTAACAATGATAAGGTTCTACAGATAAGTAATTAATCGACCTGATGGAAGTTTATTATTTAACTTGAATTTGTTAATAGTGTTTTGATCATTACAATAAGAGTACCACTAACAGTTAGTATTACTGTCTAAAGACTTAGTATTAATGTTATACCAGGTATCTTGTGAAGAGAATCATTAATTATTTAAATTTACTATGGATGGTATTTGGATATGAGCATGTATGGTCGAACTTTATTTTTGTTCAATTTTCAACTAATTTGACTAATGTGTCTACCAATTTTATATTCTTTTCTAGTTTGGGACTAACTCTAAAGATTAGTAAGAGAATATGTTGTTTGTTCTTGACTTCGTGGATCTAACTCTTGCAATAGGAGGGTCAACACCCATCCTACTACAGCTGAATGTTCTTATAATGTTATAAAGAACATTGAGAGATGAGATAATTCAAACAACAAAAGTTAAAGGATCATAAGGTAAAATATTTCAGAAGCTTTCAAACATGTAGTATCCATGGTGACAACCAATTTTAAGGAGTTTTTTTTTACTGAAAATGAAAAATATTTTGTCAAAAATGATTTTGGAAAACAAGCACATTTATATTGAATGATTCCATAAAATAAATGTAAGGGAAGCATAAAGCAGTACTATATGAAAAGAATGTTGCTTTAAAAGTTAATGCACTCAAGTTATTGTTTTTTTGGTACTCTTTTTATTCACAGTATAACCTCTTTGATTAATTTTTATTTTTTAAGAATAAAATGCCGCTTATTGAGCTCATTTAGCATTATGGTAAGAAGAAGAGAGGTTGAAGCATGAAAGATTGAAGTACTCATTTAACACACATTGTAAATAAATGCATAAATATGGATAAAGAAGTCGCTAAGTATCTAAAAGAAAGAAATAACATACAGATATATTTATAGTTGTTTTTTTAATAAGATATATAGGCATATAAAGTAAAATATATTAGATATTTTTAAGTTATTATTGAGATTTCAGTTATATTGTTTGGATTTATTTGATATTTTTATTATGTTGTCATGTAGATAAATTTTGATTTTCTATTTGTAATATGAATAAGAGTGATTTATGAATAAATTCAAACATTATTGGAATTAAAGCTTCTACTGTTTAAAATATAGCCCATATCTACTTATGTTGAATAACTTTTATAATGAAATTTGTCATTTTGATTTGGCGATTAATATGATTCTTTGTTTCAGCTTATCAAAGTAATTCTAGATTGAGGCACAAAAGAAAGAAAATACTGTATTGATATTCTAAGTGACTTAAAACTTATAGTTTGATGAACCCCTACGAAGGAAAAATTTTAAGATGGGAAATGCAACAATTTTTAAGGATGTTGTGTTTGGAAAGAAATATAGTATGGATCATTGTCTTTAAAAAGAATCATTATGTTTGATTCAATTGCAGTTAGTTCTTCGAATAATGTATAAGATTTGTTTTCTTTCATTAACAAGAAGTAAATTGAGAACCACAATAAGACAACGTTAAACAAAATTTTCTTGAAGTTAAGGTTGTTGTTTCAAGAGAATAAACTCAACAACCTCAAAATGGAAGGTTATTGAGGAAATCCACTTGAAAGGAAAGAAAAATATTTTGAATGACTATTGAGTATTTCTCTATAAAGATAAATATTGGATTGGTGAAGATGGTTCTTTGGACTTACATCAATCCATATGTAACGACCCGGCATTTTGGCAATATTATTATAATAAGAATTTAATCTAATTTAAATAAAATACAAGCTTTTCATTTTATAAACTAAAAAGATCTTTGGACATTTATCAGTTATATATGTATATATATGTTTTGTAAAGTAAATTTTGATTTGAAAATTTAAAATAGAATCTTTCAAAACTATTTAAAATAAAATCTGTCTTATTCAATTAAATTAAAGGCTCTATATTAGTGACATTTAATATCATACATATATGAATGTAATCTAAATAATAATGTTTAAAATAAACATTCCTATCAATATTGAATATAAATATAAGATATGAATATAAATATAAAATATATAAATACAAATATAGGTTATAAATCAAATATTTGAAAGTTAAATTACAAATAAGAATAAAACTAAGAAGTTTGTTAACAACAACTTATATGGTTAAATAGAAACCTAAGATAAATATACACTATAACAATTCTATGTTTAACCGAGACAAAAATCAATACATAAGCCAAAAAAATAATTATAACAACTTTGCATAAACATATAAGAAAAGTTTAGAAAGGATAACCTGGTATAACATATATGTGCAATGCAAAGAGACAAATTATTCACATAATATATGCAAAATATCTTTGTACAGGAAAAAAATAATAATAACACAAGTGTTGCTGTGTAATATATGTATGCGCAATGCAAAAGAAGATAAACTATTTACATATACAAAATATCTTTGTATAACTAAACAAAATAAAATAAATATCATCAAATCATAATTATGTGTAAACATATATGAAGACATATACACTAAATGCTAGCACAACATTTGTCATTTCAACTTACAAAAGAAATCATCTCAGTACAAAACATGATCAGTCGAAATATCCAAGTATCACTTCAAATTACAGTAATTAAACACAAAAATCAAACCTGATCAAAACAAATTGAAGCTGAACCAGTTGTAGCCTACCACTGTTTAAAGTTGTTTCTATATATACATCATCCTATTTTAACTCGTTCACAAAACTTAGCAAACCTGAGAAGCAAACCCAGAAAAGGAAAAAAAATAAACATCATTATTTACAAGCTCAACTTCATTCAACAACACGGCAGAGAAGATTCACAGGAATTTAAATTCAAACTCCAGCTCTTCAACACAGAAAATTGTTCTCTGTTTCAACCCTATTTCAAAAGTGAGTAAACATACTATTGTTTTTAAAAATTTATATCTTGGTTTTTAGTTCATGAAAACTTTATGCTTGTTGTGTATTGTAGATAAGTAGTTTTGAAATGTTCTCTGTTATACTGGAAGTTTTAATATGCGATGTTCTTCAGTATTTCAAGTTCCTGAGCAAAGAAAGTAGAGAAAATTTTAATACTTTTTCATACAAACATTTTAAGCTTAGGATTTTAACTAAATAAGTTGTTTAAAACTTAAAACCATAACCTAGAAAATTGTTTGAAGGTTGACAGTGAACATAGATACTGTAAATTCAAAGTTTACAGTAAAAAGAAATCAAATGTTAAAATTTGAATATTTTAAATTGTTGATTTGATTTCATATCTTGAATAAACATTCAAAAGTAGGATTTTTAAAACAAAAATGATAATTTTTAGATAAGAACACATGGTGCAGTTCATAAATGAACAAAAAATGCATTTTTATCAATTTCTGTTGGATTAACAAATCTTAGATGCTGAAATTCATTGAGAAGCTAGTTTGATGATTCACGAATTCAGGAAAAATGTTAGAAAAATTATAATGCAAGGATTTTTGGGACGAAACAAATATATGGTTTTGGGTTCGAGTTTTCTGTGGTCTGTAAATTCGTCGATTTTGTCACCGTGGATTGATCGAGCTGTTCGAGTTTCTAGGAGATGGTCGAGGAGGATATGGCCAAGGTATGGGTGGAGTTGCGTCGTCACTGATGGTCGGCGTTGGTGGCCGTGGCAATTTTCTGTTGGGTATGTTCGAGTTGCAGTTCGAACAAATGGGTATATTTTTGATTTCGAGTTTTCACGTCGAATTGGTTCTTGAGTTCGAGTGTGGTGTCACTTTATGACTTGCCGGAGGCGACGTGGTTCGCCAGAACGTTGGCGAAGTGCCATGCACGTGCATGGTGGCGAATAATGTCATCAGCTTCGAATGGTGGTCGTCGCGAGTTATTACTCGAGAAAATGGGGGGATGCTTCGGGTTACTCTGATGCGTGAGTATGTTTGGGTAACTGCAGTTTTAACTTAGCAAAAAAAAGAGATGAAAGAATAAGTAGTAGAAGAAGAACGGAATGAGAACAGAGGGGGACTCGGGGAAGGGTAAGGGAAACCCGAGTTTTACTCGAGCAAATGCATTGTTTTCCTCGGGTCCAGTTTTAGTGGTTTAGTCTAATCACTTCCAAGTTATTTTGTTATACAAAGATAGTATTAATTAAATAAATAATGTTGGTAAGTTTTAAGTAAAAATTTGATTTTAAACTTATTAAGAAAGGCTTACAAAGGTAAGATGATTAATTAATTTAAAGTATAAGTTGATTAAGAATGTAAATTAATTTATAATTGTAATTAATTAAGTAATTTATGATTAAATGAAATTTGTAATTAAGGATTGATAATAATAATTTTGTGTTTAATCAATTTGAACTTAAGAATTTATTTAACTACTTAAAGTTAATTAATAAATAAATAGTAGTTAACTAATTAAGTAATTAATTAAGGATTAATGATTAATTGAATGGGAATTAATGATTAATTAAATAATTAGTGATTAATAAACGGGTAATTAAGTTTTAATTAATTAATAATTAAGGTTATCAATTAATAATTAAGAATTAATTAATTAGGTGAGTAATTAAGAAGTAATTAATAAGTTGATTAATTAGTGATTAATCAAGCAGAATAAAATGGTTTATTCTTAAGTAATTATTTAAGTTAAGTTAATTAAACTAAATTTGATATGGATTAACGATTCTTGACTGATTGATTATGATATCTATTTGGTGATATTTTGTGATACTCAGTGATATGCATTAATATATCTGTGATGACTGTGTATGATTTATCTGTGATAACTGTTATGTGAATTCCAAGTGTGATTTAAACTGTTTAAACTATTAGACAACTTGGCCTTTAAAATGGCGTTTGGATTTCGATGAGACCGGGATAGGGTGTTAATTTGATATTCCGAAAACCACATCCATCCAAATTAAACGTTAGGTCGTGACATCTCAAGTGAAGGGCGAGATGGTGTTTCAGAATGTAAGGGTTATTGTCGTTAACTCTGAGGGTGCTTCCAATATGAGTGTAACGAAATAATGCCTTCGGTTTCGTTCGAACCCAGAACGAACTTGTATGGATTGAATGCTTTCAGCACATCGTCAGGCGGACGATGAGCATTCTAAGAAATGTGTTCTATAAAGACAATCGCAGCCTCAAGCCTCATCAACCAGGAATGGCTAAAATAGGGGATGTGCAGCAAGGTTAGGTAGGTAGCACCCAAGCAGGACGAGATATACCCCTGTCTAGATGTCCCTTTATTTCGGCTGTGTGGGCAGTTGTTGGCTACAACTGCGGGGTTATCTTGTTCGGGACTGTTCAGTAAGGAATGGTTCCGGCCTTATATTGTAGGGGGTCGGGAGTGATCCTCGGTACAGTGATCTAGGCCATGTACTGTGACGGGCGGTACCCCAGTAGCCCTGCCATTGATGGAAACCCATTTTGCCTACGAGACCCTACAGTTTTGATTTGTATTACCCACTTTTGTGGCTAGTAGCTGGAATTTAATAGATGTTACAATTTCGGCTATTTTCTATTTACTTGAATACCGTAGACACTATTATAATATCACTGGATTTCCTATAAAATATTTTGGTTAGCGTAAGGTAAAAACTTACCCATGTTTATGTGTGGGAAGTCTTACGTGATACCTTTATTTTCAAATGGTTTTCAAAGTTAAACAACTTTAACCCGTTTACTTACACCAGACCCATGTCTGACCTGGAGTTTATATTTTGTTTTTCATAAACTCTTAGGTACTCAAATTTTTATGAGTAGCCAAGTGATAGGTTTTGGAGTATTAAGTTCTGGAGGAGCTTGGAGCAGGAGTCCAAACGTATGTATCTATCTATCTAGTTCCGCTGTGTTAGTTAGTGTATAATGTATTTTGGGATGTAGGTATTGACAGATGTATTCCGCTTTGAGATTCCGATGTTGTTATTCTTTCTTTCTATTTTTTCTATTTCTATCCCTTTCTTTTCTTATTGATGATACTTCTTTCTATGGTTAGAAAGGCGGGTGATCACAGTTGGTATCAGAGCACTGGTTGAGATAATACCTAGGCTCTGGAGTAATATTTATCTTGAGAGTGCATATTTGTATTTTCATATAATTTTTTACCTATCTAAATTTGTTGAGTTATCTGTCCAGGTGGCCAACATGAGTTCTGGAAGAAGAGGCAGAGGTAGGGGCAGTACCTCGACTAATAATGGACGAAGTCAAACAGCTAGTGAGGCTGTAAATCCAGTACCGCCTCAGGTTAGTTTTGCCGCTTTATGCAAAGACTTCATCAACCTTGGAGGCTAACCATTTAAAGGGTTATAATCGATAATTGAAGTCCAAGCTTAGCTACGCTCTTGTGAGCGCGTCTTTAAGAGTATGAAGTTGTCTGATGAACGGAAAAGGGAAATGGCATCATGGGAATTGCAGGGAGGCGCAGCAGCCTGGTGGGATGCAACGGTAGCAAACATTTTTTAGGAAGACATTTCTTGGGATAGATTTAAGGAGTTATTTGAGGAGAAGTTTATGCCAACAGCAGGGAAAACTCGTCTGTACCAGGATTTTCTGAATTTGAGGTAGAGAAGCATGTCTGTTTCTGAGTATGAGACCAAATTCAATGAACTTTCTTGCTATGGACCAGGGCTCATTGATACTCCCCTTAAAAAGAACGAAATGTTTGTGCAAGGCTTGAGGCCAGAATTTCGTGAAAAGATGACGGTGCTTTTGAAAGGATCTTTTGTTGATCTAATTGATATGGCACTAAGATATGAGAATTTGATGAACAAGAAATCGGTGGCACCAGTAGCAGCATGGGAGGGAATTTTGCTAATTCGAATAAGAGAAAGTTCAATCCCAATTGAAGGAAGCCGAACAAGAAGAAGTCTGGAAGTAACAATGGACCTCGCAAATGCTATATATGTCAACAAGAAGGTCACTTGGCGAATAAGTGTCCTAGGAAAGGATTTCAGCAACAGCAGCAACAACCGCATCATAGTGGACCGGGTTCAGCTTTGGTTCAGAGATCTCTATGCTTTAATTGTCACCAACCAGACCATATGATCAAGGATTGTCCGCTACTTCATAAAGCCCAGCAGAATAAGGTATTTGCTTTGGAAGGTGCACCATCTACCTCATCTAAAGGCAAGGGAGTATTGGAAGGTACATTACTTTTAGATGTCAAGTATATTAAAGTTTTGTTTGATTCGGGTGCTTCTTTGAGTTTTATTTCTCTTGAATCTGTAGATAAGTTCTTTCTTACGCCTAGTACTGTAGACTGTCCCATCTTGGTATCTAATCCTATAGGAAGGGTGGCCAAATTAGATATGATCTGTAAGGACTTGAAGATTTCCTATTTGTCCCATAATTTTTCTTATGACCCTTGTGTGTTGAATTTTAACGGATTTGACCTTATATTGGAGATGGATTAGCTTGATAAGTATAGTGTAGTCCTGAATTGTGATGAGAGAACAGTTTCGTTGGAAACTGATTTGGGTAGAATTGCCAGAGTGACGTGTGATAATTCTGCAATTCACTTGAGTAGTCTTTTGCATGGAATTGAGACTTCTCAATAGAAGGTATAAGATATCGACGTGGTCCAAGAGTTTCCAGATGTATTTAAGGAAGTTAAGTGTCTTCCACCACATCGAGAGATAGAGTTTTGCATTGACTTGATTCCAGGAGCAATGTCGGTGATTCAGCCTAGTAGGAGGATGGCTCCTAGGGAGAGAGAGGAGTTAATTAAGCAGACCCAGGATCTTTTGGAAAAGGGATTGATTAGGCCCAGTTTTTCTTGTTGGGGCTCTACTGCGGTGTTTGTCACCAAATCGGATGGATCGCTAAGGTTCTGTGTTAATTATAGAGAATTGAACAAAGTGACCATCCATAATAAATATCCTCTTCCTCCTATTGATGACCTCTTTGACCAGTTGCATGAAGCTTCTGTCTTTTCTCAACTGGATTTAGCTTCAGGCTTCCATCAGTTGAGGATAGCTGAGGACAGTATTCCCTTGACTGCCTTTAGGGGACCAAATTGTTTTTATGAGTGGTTGGTTATGCCTTTCGGGTTAACCAACGCTCCTGCTTACTTTGTTGACCTGATGAATCGAGTCTTTCGTGATGTATTGAATAAGTTCGTTCTGGGATTCAGTGATGATATCTTGGTCTACTCTAATTCTGAAGAGGAGCACAAGCAGCATTTGAGAATTGTGTTGGAGACTCTGAGGAGACACGTTTTAAAGGCAAAGTTTTCCAAGTGCCATTTCTAGAAATCGAAAGTCAAATTTTTAGGGCATGTTATTTCTGGTGAAGGTATCTCTGGAGATCCAGCGAAGGTTGAAACTATTCTGGAATGGAAGCAGCCGGAGACACCGATCGAAGTTTGTAGTTTTCTAGGATTGGCTGGCTACTACGGAAAATTTATCAAGGACTATTCCAAGATTTCTTCACATCTGACTAAGCTGACTATGAAAGGAGCTAAATTCAAGTGGACATCCCAGTGTGAAGAAGCTTTCCAGAAGTTGAAGACAAGGCTAACCAGTGCACCAGTGCTTGCTATTCCGGATGGAAAGAGCAAATTCGAGGTTTATACTGATGCTTGTATAGTTGGTCTGGGAGCAACTCTGATACAGAATGGAAGAGTAATTGCGTATGCGAGTCGGTAATTGAAGCCACATGAAAAGAACTACGCTACGCATGATGTATAACTGCTGGCCGTTGTTTTTTCTTTGAATACCTGGAGACATTATCTTTTGGGAGAGAAATTCGAAATATTCACGGATCACAAATCGTTGAAATATCTTTTCTTTCAAAAGGATCTTAATCTGAGGCAACAGCGGTGGGTCGAGTTTCTGGCATCTTATGATTTGGATATTCTGTATACCCGGGAAAGACGAATGTTGTAGCTGATGCTCTTAGCAAGAATGCAGTCCTGTCTCTTCTGGAAGTTGTTCCATCTCTTATTGAAAGGATTTCAAGCAAGCAAGCATCTGATAAGACGTTGAGAAGAATCAACAAAAGAGTTAGGAAGGGTCAGTGTCCCGGTTTTGAAATTGATGGCCAAGGAACATTAAGGATTAACTGGAGGATTTGTGTTCCGAATGATAGAGATCTGAGGCAGGAGGTGTTGTCAGAGAGTCATCGTTCCAAATTGAATATTCACCTGAGAATCACAAAGATGTATAAAGATATGAGAAGAGTTTTCTGATGGCCGAATATGAACAAAGAGATTGCTAGGTTCGTGAATAGTTGTGCCATCTGCCAACAAGTTAAAGGAGATCAGCAGAAGTCAGCCGGATTATTGCAGCCTTTGGAAGTTCCAGAATGGAAGTGGGAAATGATTTTGATGGATTTCATCGATGGTTTGCCTAGAACCAAGAAAGGAAATGAAGGAATATGGGTTATTATGGATCGTTTAACTAAGAGCGCCCATTTTATACCGGTTAAGGCAACTCGTACTGCAGCTTCTCTGGCAGATATTTTCTTGAGGGAGATAGTCAGATTGCATGGTGTTTATGTCAGTATAGTGAGTGATTGAGATCCTACTTTCACCAGCAAATTTTAGGAGGCTCTGCAATCAGCTATGGGAACGAGTTTGAGATTGAGTACAGCCTATCATCCTCAGACAGATGGACAGACTGAGAGGCTTAATCGAATTCTAGAAGATATGCTGCGAGCTTGTGTTTTAGACTTTGGGGATCGTGGGAAGACCATCTTCATCCAGTGGAATTGTCTTATAATAATAGTTACCAAGCGAGTATTAAGATTGCTCCTCATGAAGCTTTATATGGAAGACCGTGTAGATCCTCATCCTGTTGGATAGAATCGAAGTATCGTCTTGTGCTCAGACCCGATCTAATTCGAGAAGCTTCTGCGAAGGTTGAGCTTATCAAGAAAAGGATGAAAACTACTCAGGATCGTCAAAAGAAATATGCAGATAAAAGGCAAAGACCATTGGAATTTGAGATCAGAGATTTAGTTTTTGTCAAAGTTTCCCCGATCAAAGGTGCTATACGATTCGGAAAGATGGGAAAACTTGCTGCGAGATATATTGGACCATTCCGAGTGCTGGAAAGAATTGGAGCTGTAGCATACAGAATTGAATTGCCAGAACAGATGTATGGAATTCATAATGTATTCCATGTATCCCATCTAAGGAAATTTATCCATGACCCATCACTAGTTGTAGAACCAGTAGTCCAGGAAGATTTGGAGGTTGAACCAAACTTGACTGTGGTCAGAAATCCAGTTCGGATCGTGGATCAAGACGAGAAGCAACTCAAGAGCAAAGTGGTAAAGCTTGTCAAAATGCAGTGGAGCGAGGATCCCAAAGATTGTACCTGGGAAACTCGGGATAGTTTTAGGAAAGTCTATCCGTATTTATGTCCGGATAACTAGTGATGTTTGTTAGGATAAACTGTTTGATTGTTAATGTATGGATGATATGTATGTTTGGATTGTTAATATAAAAGCTTTTGAATTAACTTTTGTTTTAAATTTTGGGGACGAAATTCTTTAAGGGGGGAGGAATGTAACGACTTGGGATTTTGGCAATATTATTATAATAAAAATTTAATCTAATTTAAATAAAATACAAGCTTTTCATTTTATAAACTGATAAGATCTTTGGACATTTATCAGTTATATATGTATATATATGTTTTGTAAAGAAAAATTTGATTTGAAAATTTAAAATAGAATCTTTCAAAACTATTTAAAATAAAATCTGTCTTATTCAATTAAATTAAAGGCTCTATATTAGTGACATTTAATATCATACATATATGAATGTAATCTAAATAATAATGTTTAAAATAAACAATCCTATCAATATTGAATATAAATATAAGATATAAATATAAACATAAAATATATAAATACAAATATAGGTTATAAATCAAATATTTGAAAGTCAAATTACAAATAAGAATAAAACTAAGAAGTTTGTTAACAACTGTGAGAAATGCGGATTATGGATCTTAAGGCTAAGATTAACACTAGAGGGGGGTGAATAGTGTTAATCAAGAATTATTAAATATTTTTAATTTATGTTAATTTAGACACAAAAGTACGCAATATACAGACACAGATATGAACATAGAAACAATCACATATGCAGAAATAAAATAAAAACAGTAAAGGAAAGAACACATCGGATTTTATACTGGTTCGGTGTTACTCTACATCCAGTCCCGCGACACAAGTACGGATTTCCTTTCAAAAGTAATCGTACACTTACACCCTCGGTTTCAAGACTATGAGGTACACCCTCCAGAATTTCAATTCTCTGGGTAGAGATACTTGATTTCTGGGCCATAAGTTTACACAATTGATTTACCAAGGCTACAATCACACCTTTTCCCTTTTGATTGATTTCTAAGGCTACAATCACACCTTTTCTCACTTAATAGATTACAAAGAAGTCTATAACTCTGAATAGCACTGAGAATCTTATAGAGATAGTGATAGAGAATCAAACTAGAAGTAATCGAGTCTAGTTCAATGTTGATTTTGGCAGAGTAATGATAAGAATATGTATTAAGAAATGAGGAAGAAGAAGAGGAGCGAAAACCAGAAAAAAGTGATTGAAAATTCATTGAAACTGACCCCTATTTATAGAAGAACAACAGCCACGACCATTCATGAAGAGTTATGGCGAATAGACACTTCTTTTGAAATTTGAATTTTTGAGTCAAACTGTCACCATGTCGACATGGTCATGCTAGGCATGTCGACATCCCAAAGGATTTTTTGGTGTTTTTGATTTTCTTTGAAAATAACCTTTATCTTATATAAAACTATTTTAAACTTTATAAATATACTTGACTATAGTTAAAATTCATAAGTAAATATAAAGAATAATATATATATATATATATATATATTAACTATAATTTTATATTTAAATCTAAGTACAAATATTTAAAAGTTAAATATATTATTTAAAAAGATAGTTTAAAATCAGGAGTAATTTAACTTTGAAAATAAAGATGTTTTTTAGGCTAAAATTATTTAAAATAACGATCGAGGGTTTTGAATCTTTTAAAGGGAAAGTTTTGAAAACATTTTGAAAACAGGATATGATTTTGAAAAATCATTTTGAATAAAAGTTAGCGGATACAAAACAATGTTCCACTAGATTTTTCATAGTTCCATCCTACTTAGGGTTCCATCCCTTTAACGGGATCGAAGTGTATTCCATTCCACGAATAAATTGGATTTTAAGATGCCAGTACTTTTCTACGAGTTTTAACCAAAGTTCCTAATAATAAAAAATACTTATCCTTGAAATCTTGAACTCTTGATAGTCTCGATACTCATGAGTCTTCTATCTTGATATTTTATCTTGATATCTTGAATCTCTATACTGTACAGTCTTTATTCTTAGCACCTGCATGGTTAAATCTTGCATATACATATATATCTAAACTTATAATGTTAGTATTTATATTTTATAATCTATTCTAAGGTTGTTGTCATCAAAACCATCATCTCACAGACTAACAATCTCTCCGTTTTTGATGATGACAACCTTTGTTTATAAAATATTATTTCTATTCTAATAACTCCCCCTAAAACTAACAACTCTCCCTTAACCTATACCTAACTACCCTATTTTATATTTCTCCCCCTTTGTCGTCAACAAAAACTTACTCCCCCTCATTCTTGGACTTCGGTACCTGCATTGATAAACTGTACAACGGAATATATAGAGTAGGAAATAATTATATTTCTAAGCATGATAACTAATTGTGTATATAAATATGTTTAAAACACCAACCTTCAAGTCAATAAGAAATCAATCCACACAAAGTATCAACTCAAACCAAATCAATTCAAGCAAATCAAACAAAGTAAATAAAAAATAAAACGTTATGTGGAACTTCCACCCATCCTTCTTCTCCAAAGATTGGGTCTACCTTAATAGCATCCCAATTATCATTGCCATTGGTGAGAAAGACAGGAGGATGTGCTTCGTTATCATCCTTGTGCAGAGAGGAGATCATCCATCGTATCGCATAGAAGTGCCTTTCTTGTTCCTTTATCATCTATATTTGACTTAATTCTAAATGACGCTGGTTTCATAGAATAAATGAGAGAATATTCTTGAACGAATTAAGAGTTTCTTCAAGATTTTCGGATAAATTGTGAATAGGATTAGCCGTAGTTGAATTTGTGAAAGAAATAGAGGATATAGATGATAAGAAATAAATTTCAGTGAAGAATTCTGGAAGAAACGGGTATATATAGGTGTAGAAATTTTTCTGAATTGAATAGTTATGTGGTAGTTATTCAAATTCAAAATCAATTGCCATTTCTGACGAGTACATGTCGACATGGTCACATAGGGGATGTCGACATGGGTTAGTGAAATGTTATGACTAATTTTGATTTTGTGAATAATTGTGTGTGTGTGTATGTCTAATATACTAACATTTATTCTAGAGATAAGATAAGGTAGATAACAGAAAGAAAATTTCATTTCATTGCATACTATGATAATACAATGATTAAGCACACAACAAACTATATGAACATTCGAAATAAAGCAAACTAAAACAAATACAACAAGATACGAAAAGATAAAACTAGTTAGAGGATGAAGGTGATGAAGATAATCCAAGTTTTTTGCTGACTTTTGAAAAGAACTTGTTCATCTTCGAAGAAATGTTATCCAACTTTTTACTAACGGATCGTTTTAGAATCCGTTGATTCTCCACAATCATCTTTTGGTTTTTGAGAAGGGTTTTGTTGGATGGATTGGAAGGATATTCAATGCTTTCCAAAGACGTTTCACCTTCTTCTTCTTCTTCTTCAATTTCCATTTCATCCCCTTCTTCTTCTTCTTCAACTTCCTCTTCTTCCATTTCCTCATGAGCTAAATGCTCGTCCTTTTCGGTAAGTGTCTCATAAGGTTGAAAAACAAACGGAATTTTCATAAGAGAAATGTTGGAATGATTGAAAACTTTTCTAGAAATAAATTCTTCGCCTTTGAAATCCACTCTAAAATAGTTTAAAATCCAAGTGAGATAAATTCTATGGTATAAAGTATTCTCACCTATTTCAAGATTTTTAGGACGTAGTTCATCCAAAATAACTTGCGCTCAATTTATGTCATAGTTTTCGAAAATAGCAAAAAGTGCTTTGCAAACTTTTAAAGTAGGATTGTTAAAATTTCTCGATCTTGGGGTCAAAGTTTGTTGCAAAAGAATATTAACAATTATTTCTTTTGGTCGAAAATTTCTATTTTTAAAATCAAGATCATCATCTCTTTCGAAAATGTGATGAAATGTCTCACGATCATTTTCATCGATTTTAAAGTTAGAAAGATCCATTCCCGAACTCTTGCAATTGAGAATGGTACCCAAAAGATCACAATTCAAGACAATTTGAGTGCCTTTGACACTACTCCAAATTTCATCTTCATTTCCAACATAAAATCCGTGATTTAAATTCGCATAGAAAATTTTGACAAGATTAGGATAGTAAACAAATCATTTTGAGAAGTATCAATAAGACTAAGAACATCATTGTTTGCAAAAGGAGAATCAATTTCATAAGAAGAAAAATCTCGAAAAATAGAAAATTTTCCGGGATGGACTTTGGCATAGTTAGCATAATTGATGCATGCTTTAATTGCCTCCGGATCATTGAATAATTGCTCTTTGATTTTTCTAGAAATTCTCATGGTTGAGGGGTTACTTGAAAAAGCCATTAGAGTAGAGAGTAGAGAGCTTGAAGTTATGAAGAGAGAGTTTGAATTTGAAAATGAAAGTGAAAAGATATGATAAAAGATAGTAAATAAATAGATTCTTAAAGGACATATTCTCTGGTCAAAAGGTATCTTTTCAGAGAATTGAATGAAGTGAAAAGGTGGAGGAAAATTCAAACATTTGAATTCAAATTTTGAAATTCAAATTCAGGTAGCCATGTCGACATCGTGGTAGGGACCATGTCGACATGTGCTTTTGAATTTTCATGAATTGATTTTTCCTAATATTTCTAATGTATATATTACTATTATAAATGTCTATTATATATTTCTGAAATATTATTATACTTATAATATATTTCAGAAAGTATTAAAAATAATAAAAATAATAAAAAAAGAAAATAAATTTTAAAATTCAAACAACACATCAAATCAAAAAAAATCAAGCAACTAATTCTAAGCAATCAATTTCAACCAATTGTATTGTAAACGTGTACCTTTTTCTAAGTTCGTTTCTCTACATTCGTCGGAGTCGTGAACAGCTGTGAAACACAAATTTGAATTATCCGTCTTCTGATCATCATCACTTGAGGATGAGTCGGAGTCATCTAGAGTAGCAGTAAATGCACGCTTCCGTTTCTTTGCTGGTTCATTGTTCATAGGAGGATTCTGCCTTTCTGGATACGGACAGTCTCTTTTGAAGTGGCCTGGTTTATTACAGTTGTAACACTTGTCATTATTTAGCACTATATTCTGATTTACAGAATTCTTATAGCTGTTTCTCTTGAGATTATTCATCTTTCTGTATTTCAGGAATCTCCTAAAATTTCTGGTCATAAAGGCTCTCTCTTCATCATTATCGCTGTTTGAGTCTGATCCATCGGTCAATGCATTGAATGCATTGATTTCTTCTCAGATGCTTTACTTTCTCTTCTCCCGGTCATTTGAACTTCATACGACATTAGATTTCCAATTAATTCTTCTATCTTCAAACTACTGATGTCATTAGCCTCTTCAATCGCAAGTGTCTGTTGATCCCATTCTGGAGTTAGAGAATTTAAAAAAATTCTGACTTGATCTTCTTCAGAAAATTCCTTTCCCAAAGATATTAAAGAATGCACAATATCCTGAAATCTACTATACATATCTGAAATAGAGTCATTAGTATTCATTTTAAATAATTGAAACTGATTTGTGAGCATGGAAATTTTGGTCTTTTTAACTTTACTTGTTCCTTCGTGAGTAACTTGCAAAGTTTTCCAGATTTCATATGCAGACTTACAAACCGACACTCTATTGAATTCATTTCTATCTAGTGAACAAAACAGAATATTCACTGCCTTAGAATTATTTTGTGCAACAGTATTTTGCTCAGCAGTCCACTGTGCAAAATCAATTGTGGGTTCAGAATATTCAGTTTGTGTGATATTCCAAGTGTCTAATCCTATAGATTGTAAATATATTTTCAGCCTACATGCCCAATATGCATAGTTACTGCCATTAAAATGTGGTGGTCTGACAGTAGACTGACCCTCTACAAATGAACTAGTGACATGGATACTAGTGTTAATAACAGTACCAGTGTTGGTAGCCATTTTGAAAACTTTTCAAAAATCAGATTATGAAACTTTGAAAACCTGGCTCTGATACCAATTGTGAGAAATGCGGATTATGGATCTTAAGGCTAAGATTAACACTAGATGGGGGTGAATAGTGTTAATCAAGAATAACTAAATCTTTTTAATTTATGTTAATTTAGACACAAAAGTATGCAATATACAAACACAGATATGATCACAGAAACAATCACGGATGCATAAATAAAATAAAAAAAGTAAAGGAAAGAACACACCGGATTTTATACTGGTTCGGATTACCCTACATCCAGTCCCGCAACACAAGTACGGATTTCCTTTCAAAAGCAATCGTACAATTACACCCTCGGTTTCAAGGCTACGAGGTACACCCTCTAGAATTTCGATCCTCTGGGTAGAGATACTTGATTTCCAGGCCACAAGTTTACCCAATTGATTTACCAAGGCTACAATCACACCTTTTCCCTTTTGATTGATTTCCAAGGCTACAATCACACTTTTTCTCACTTAATGGATTACGAAGAAGTCTATAACGCTGAATTGCACTGAGAATCTTGTAGAGATAGTGATAGAGAATCAAACTAGAAGTAATCAAGTATGATTCAATGTTGATTTCGACAGAGTAATGATAAGAATATGTATTAAGAAATGAGGAAGAAGAAGAGGAGTGAAAACCAGAAAAAAAAAGTGATTAAAAATTCGTTGAAACTGACCCCTATTTATTGAAGAACAACAACCGTGACCATTCATGAAGAGTTATGGCGAATAGACACTTCTTTTGAAATTTGAATTTTTGAATCAAACTGTCACCATGTCGATATGGTCATGCTAGGCATGTCGACATCCCAAAGGATTTTTTGGTGTTTTTGATTTTCTTTGAAAATAACCTTTATCTTATATAAAAACTATTTTAAACTTTATAAATATACTTGACCATAGTTAAAATTCATAAGTAAATATAAAGAATAGTATATATAGATTTTAACTATAATTTTATATTTAAATCTAAGTATAAATATTTAAAAGTTAAATATATTGTTTAAAAAGATAGTTTAAAATCAGGAGTAATTTGACTTTGAAAATAAAGATGCTTTTGAGGCTAAAATTATTTAAAATCGGGATCGAGGGTTTTGAATCTTTTAAAATGAAAGTTTTGAAAATATTTTGAAAACAGGATATAATTTTGAAAAATCATTTTGAATAAAAGCTAGCGGATACAAAACAATGTTCCACTTGATTTTTCGTAGGTTCAATCCTACTTAGGGTTCCATCCCTTTAATGGGCTCGAAGTGGATTCCATTCCACGAATAAATTGGATTTTAAGATGCCGGTGCTTTTCAACGAGTTTTAACAAAAATTCCTAGTAATAAAAAATACTTATCCTTGAAATCTTGAACTCTTGATAGTCTCGATACTCATGAGTCTTCTATGTTGATATTTTATCTTGATATTTTATCTTGATATCTTGAATCTCTATTATGTACAGTCTTTATTCTTAGTACCTGCATGGTTAAATCCTGCATATACATATATATCTAAAATTATAATGTTAGTATTTATATTTTATAATCTATTCTAAGGTTGTTGTCATCAAAACCAGCATCTCACAGACTAACAACAACAACTTATATGGTTAAATAGAAACCTAAGATAAATGTACACTATAACAATTCTTTGTTTAACTGAGACAAAAATCAATACATAAGCCAAAAAAATAATTATAACAACTTTGCATAAAATATAAGAAAAGTTTAGAAAGGATATCTGTATAACATATATGTGCAATGTAAAGAGACAAATTATTCACATAATATATGCAAAATATCTTTATACAGGAAAATAATAATAATAACACAAGTGTTGCTGTGTAATATATGTATGTGCAATGCAAAAGAAGATAAACTATTTACATATACAAAATATTTTGTACAACTAAACAAAATAAAATAAATATCAGAAAAATATAATTATGTGTAAACATATATGAAGACATATACATTAAATGCTAGCACAACATTTGTCATTTCAAATTACAAAAGAAATCATCTTAGTACAAAACATGTTCAGCCGAAATATGCAAGTATCACTTCAAATTACAGTAATTAAACACAAAAATCTAATCTGATCAAAACAAGTTGAAGCTAAACCAGTTGTAGTGTACCACTGTTTAAAGTTGTTTCTATATATACATCATCCTATTTTAACTCAGTCACAAAACTTAGCAAACCTGAGAAGCAAACCTGAGGAAAGGAAAAAAAATAAACATCATTATTTACAAGCTCAACTTCATTGAACAAGAAGGCAGAGAAGATTTGCCGGAATTTAAATTCAAACTCCAGTTCTTCAACACAGAAAATTGTTCTATGTTTCAACCCTATTTCAAAAGTGAGTAAACATACTATTGTTTTTAAAAATTTATATCTTGGTTTTTAGTTCATGAAAACTTTATGCTTGCTGTGTATTGTAGATAAGTAGTTCTGAAATGTTCTCTATTATACTGGAAGTTTTAATATGGGATGTTCTTCAGTATTTCAAGTTTCTGAGCAAAGAAAGTAGAGAAAATTTTAATACTTTTTCATATAAACATTTTAAGCTTAGGATTTTAACTAAATAAGTTTTTTAAAACTTAAGACCATAACTTAGAAAATTGTTTGAAGGTTGACAGTGAACATAGATAATGTAAATTCAAAGTTTACAGTAAAAAAATCATATGTTAACATTCGAATATTTTAAATTGTTAATTTGATTTCATATCTTGAATAAACATTCAAAAGTAGGATTTTTAAAATAAAAATGATAATTTTTAGATAAGCACACATGGTGCAGTTCATAAATGAACGAAAAATGCATTTTTATCAATTTCTGTTGGATTAAAAAAATCTTAGATGCTGAAATGCGTTGAGATGCTAGTTTGATGATTCACGAATTCAGGAAAAATGTTAGAAAAATTATTTAATGCAAGGATTTTTGGGACGAAACAAATATAGGGTTTTAGGTTCGAGTTTTCTATGGTCTGTAAATTCGTCGATTTTGTCACCGTGGATTGATTGAGCTGTTTGAGTTTCTAGGAGATGGTTGAGGATATTGCCGAGGTATGGGCGGAGTTGCGTCGTCACTGGTGGTCGGCGTTGGTGGTCGTGGCAATTTTCTGTTGGGTATGTTCGAGTTGCAGTTCGAACAAATGAGTATATTTTTGATTTCGAGTTTTCGCGTCAAATTGGTTCTTGAGTTCGAGTGTGGTGTCATTTTGTGACTTGCCGGAGGTGACGTGGTACGCTAGAACGTCGACGAAGTGCCGTGCACGTGCACGGTGGCGAATAATGTCAGCAGCTTCGAATGGTGGTCATTGCGAGTTATTACTCGAGAAAATGGGGAGGATGCTTCGGGTTACTCTGATGCGTGAGTGTGTTTGGGTAACTGTAGTTTTAACTTAGCTATAAAAAAAAGAGATGAAAGAATAAGTAGAAGAAGAAGAAAGGTATGAGAAGAGAGGGGGTCTCGGGATGGATAAGGGAAACCCGAATTTTACTCGAGCAAATGCATTGTTTTCCTCGGGTCCAGCTTTTAGTGGTTTAGTCTAATCACTTCCAAATTATTTTGTTATAAAAAGTTAGTATTATTATATAAATAATGTTGGTAAGTTTTAAGTAAAAATTTGATTTTAAACTTATTAAGAAAGGTTTACAAAGGTAAGATCATTAATTAATTTAAAGTATAAATTGATTAAGAATGTAAATTAATTTATAATTGTAATTAACTAAGTAATTTATGATTAAATGAAATTTGTAATTAAGGATTGATAATAATAAATTTGGGTTTAATCAATTTGAACTTAAGAATTTAATTAACTACTTAAAGTTAATTAATAAATAAATAGTAGTTAACTAATTGAGTAATTAATTAAGGATTAATGATTAATTAAATGGGTAATTAATGATTAATTAAATAATTAGTGATTAATAAATGGGTAATTAAGTTTTAATTAATTAATAATTAAGGTTATCAATTAATAATTAAGAATTAATTAATTAAGTGAGTAATTAAGAAGTAATTAATAAATTTAATAAGTTGATTAACTAATGATTAATCAAGCAGAATAAAATGGTTTATTCTTAAGTAATTATTTAAGTTAAGTTAATTAAACTAATCTGATATGAATTAATGATTCTTGACTGATTGATTATGATATCTATTTGGTGATATTCTGTGATACTCAGTGATATGCATTAATATATCTGTGATGACTGTGTACGATTTATCTGTGATAACTGTTATGTGAATTCCAAGTGTGAATTAAACTGTTTAAACTATTAGACAACTTGGCCTTTAAAATGGCGTTTGGATTTCGATGAGACCAAGATAGGGTGTCAATTTGATATTCCGAAAACCACATCGATCCAAATTAAACGCTAGGTCGTGACATCTCAAGTGAAGGGCGAGATGGTGTTTCAGAATGCAAGGGTTATTGTCGTTAACTCTAAGGGTGATTCCAAAATGAGTGTAACGAGATAATGCCTTCGGTTTCGTTCGAACCCGGAACGAACTTGTATGGATTTAATGCTTTCAGCACATCGTCGGGCGGACGATGAGCATTCTAGGAAATGTGTAAGGTAATCGCAGCCTCAAGCCTCATCGACCGGGAATGGCTAAAACAGGGGATGTGCAGCAAGGTTAGATGGGTAGCACCCAAGCAGGACGAGATATACCCCTATCTAGATGTCTCTTTACTTCGGCTGTGTCTGCAGTTGTTGGCCACAACTGCGGGGTTATCTTGTTCGGGACTGTTCAGTAAGGAATGGTTCCGGCCTTGTGTTATAGGGGGTCGGGAGTGATCCTCGGTACGGTGATCTAGGCCCCTTACTGTGATAGGTGGTACCCCAGTAGCCCTGCCATTGATGGAAACCCATTTTCCCTACGAGACCCTACGGTTTTGGTTTGTATTACCCACTTTTGTGGCTAGTAGCTGGAATGTAATAGATGTAACAATTTCGGCTATTTTCTATTTACTTCAAAACCCTAGACACTATTATAATATCACTGGATTTCCTATAAAATGTTTTAGTTAGCGTAAGGTAAAAACTTACCCGTGTTTATGTGTGGGAAGTCTTACGTGATACCTTTATTTTCAAATGGTTTTCAAAGTTAAACAACTTTAACCCGTTTACTCACACCATACCCATGTCTCACCCGGAGCTTATATTTTGTTTTTCGTAAATTCTTGGGTACTTAAATTTTTATGAGTAGCCAAGTGATAGGTTTTGGAGTATTAAGTTCTGGAGGAGCTTGGAGCAGGAGTCCAGACGTATGTATCTATCTATCTAGTTCTGTTGTGTTGGTGTATGATGTATTTTGGGATGTATGTATTGACAGATGTATGTATATGACTATCCTGTTGTATGATACTGTATAACTCTCATATATGTAAAACTATGTAATAGTAATGTGATGTATTATATTATGTTCCATTCCGCTGTGAGATTCTGATGTTGTTATTCTTTCTTTCTATCTTTTCTATTTCTATCCCTTTCTTTTCTTATTGATGATACGTCTTTCTGTGGTTAGAAAGGCGGGTCGTCACACCATATAAGGCACTAATTTGAAATGTGGATTTAATGTATGAATATATAGTGTAAATCTATAAGGATAATAAAGTTCGAGAACTTTCCCACCACTTTAAGGTAACAAGATCATTGGTTATGAATAACTATTCAAAACAAAAGGGATCTAGTGGGTGATGTGCAAAAGTATAAGGCTCATTATAGAAAAGACTATATTCGAAAGGAAAACAATGTTTTGTTTTTAAATAGACTTTCTCTTTGTTTTATTGAAAAATTCTTTAGCATTATTTTAGAACTTGTTGTAGATTATGATTTTAAGCAATATCGGATGGATATTAAAGGTTGTGTTTCTCTATGGAGACATCGATGAAACAACTTAAAAAACCACTTATGAATTACTTTTTTGTATTAAGGATTCAAATACGCCATTATTATTCATGGGGTGATATTTGGATTATCACAAAAATGATAGACAGATAAGGTTTAAAAAAGGGGTTTGGTATGCACACTTGTAAATCAATTGATTCTCTTTTTCCAAAATAGACAAATGTTTTCTTATATAGTAATATAAGAACATCTTTAAAGTTAAATAAATAAAAAGGATTCATCATACTTTTGCGGTGTAGAGCCTAATGCATGTTAAGCCATATATACATATGGATATTGCGTGTATTATTTGACATATATCTTACTAACATTAAAAATGGATCAATGGTTAGTAACCAAAATGGTTACGAGATATCTTTAAGGAATAAAAGGATTATATGCTCATGATAAAAAGATCGGATTGGTTGGAGATCATAAGCATTAAATCAGAATATTTAGGATGCCAAGAGTACAAAAGATCCACTTCAGATAATAATAATAATAATAATAATAATAATAATAATAATAATATTGTTATTTTTTTGAATGAGGCTATATAAAGAAAGCCGTCATACCAACACATATAGCCTTTTTTACTATTTTCTGTCATGTGGTATCTAATGATGTAAAATAATTGTAAAATTTTGTCATAAAGATATGGACTATTAAATAAAGAAATTGAAAGGCAATTAAAGTAATATTGTGATAATAATAATATATTATTTTCTAATAAGGAGAGAGTTAACTAGATTGTAATTTATAGAGCATATTGTGATAAACTCCATTATGGTTGATCCGCTTATAAAAGGATAATCACCCAAAGTCATTCTTGAGCATCTTGCATACTTGCTGTAACTTTTATATAGGAACAATTTGGAATTTGTAATTCGTACGTACAATCATATGACACATTGCTATACTTCGGTTACAATATATATATATATATATATATATATATATATATATATATATATCAAGTCTTTTTTCCAATCAAAAATAAAGTAATAAAGTTTTATTTTCTCTTTGTAGTTTATTCAAATATTAAACATTTTGATCTCACTAAAGAAGGACCATTCGGAAATGGACATGCATAGATCACATCTCATGTAATTTCCATGCTACGCATCCATAATTGATTTGTCATTTGATTATGTTGGTATATGTGATCATTGATAGGTTTGTTTACGCTAAACGTAACAAAACCCGCTTTGATCCTTTGTCAGCATAGTTAATGAACGAGATTGTTTCAGAAAAATCTTATGTTATAAATAGCAAATTTTGGAGCTCATAAAGTTGTACACATTTATAAGGTTATTACATATATGGCCCCGGGGGAGATTATTAGAAAATTCAAACATGTGGGCCACATATGTAAAATAAAATATGTTGTGCTATTTTGGTGTAAAGCCTAATTAAAGCGATCAAATTATAAATTAAAGTTAAAAGATTTAAAGATATAACTGTCATGATTTTAATGTGTCGATATCGAGGCAATTCTAATTTTTTGAAGAGCCAAATTAGAAAATGCCAACATTATGAATAAAAGTAAATGGTTCCCAAATTACACATGCTCTTGTTGTTCTCTTAATCTCTTCTACGGAAGCAATTTAGGTCTAGAATTTGTGTCGGTTTGGAAGATCAAACCAATTCTTCATCTCTTTCACTCAGCAATTATGGATTCAGATATGACTTCCGCTAATTTATTTATCTTCCTCTGATTTCATCTCAATCAAATCAATATAGGTCACATACTTAAATCTAGGGTTTCATGATTAATCAATCCTAAAGTTTATTGAATCCAAACGCAGTCATCACAAAAAAGTTGTTGTTCTAAATTATGTAACTTTAGCATGTTACGTATATAGCATGAGTCTACAATTACCATACATGTTAAAGTCGAATCTCACTCAAGATTTTTCCATTTCTCATAATTTCATAACTTAAATACTTAGCTTTACTTGATTTAGTATACTGTCAAGAATGTCACAAGTTTGAATCCCACAAATCACACTTTTACCTAATGTATATTAGAATAACTTCACTTTCCTTAAGTCACTTTACTCCCAAACTTCCAAGTCTGAATGCTATTCAACTTATTTTACTTAAAATAATTTGGAATCGCTTAGTTTGCTTAAAAACATTTATTTTTTACACCAAATTCCTTTTTACTTAGAAATTTCAACTATAATCTAAGCTCCATTTTATGATCCTATATTTTGTACCTATTTTCACAATATAAGCATGATCTTTATTCGAAATTCATCGATTTAATTTTATTAATATAAACTCCATCGAAAATATAACATATAACAAACACTTATACAATATTAATAGTAAGAATTATTATTTTTTAATTTGAAAAGAGTAGTACTAGATTAAAAAAACATAATTTAGATACATGCGTAAACACACACATAGAGAAGGATTAGGTGCTATAGTTTATCTTAAGCTTTATTTTTAAATAAACTAACAAGCCCATGTAATATGCAAGTATACAGGAGATTAACCGAGTTTTGTCAAATTCAACCATATCTTTTTTTTTTTTTTTTGAATTGGTACTTTATATACAACAAATCATTGGGACAATAAATCCCATGTCAAATAAACGCTCGAAAGCAAGTTCAACCACATCTTATCTAAAGTAGTTATTTTAAATAATCAAGCATGATTTTGTTTTTGAATTTCATTGATTCTAAGTAAATTAGTATAAAACTAATAGATATTAATCAAAACATAATGATGGGTAATTCTGGATACCAACTTGGCATGCTGCAATAATTTTCATTTTAAACTCTTTTCTTTATTCACTTAAAAAAAACATGTAAATTCAACCACCATCATCAATTTTTTTTGTATAAGATATAACATATAACATATAAAGTGCACTCACTCAAATAATCTATCAACTTTAATTTTCATCTAAAATTATCAAGCATAAAAAGCATAAAGTTGAACGAACTAATACAATTCTATATATTGTATGAATTTAGATCTAGCTTAATTTATTTCTTTTACGATTTGAAAAGAAAATCCAAACTTCTAAACGATCCACGAAAATACAGAATTTACGTCTTTCTAAATAAAATGGTTTATACGAAGGTAATTTAAACTTTATGAATTTGTTTATCTCTCAATTAAATAAATTAATTTTTGGTTTTCTATTTTTATTTCTATTAACCTCTTGCTTTTTTAAACTCCATTCTTCCAATTCACCTTTTCTTTCATCCCTATTTAAAAAAATGCATAATAAATTGAACATAAATATCCTAAGCAAAATCAATGCTTTATTTTTTCTATAGAGTAAATATTGATCTATCATCACTTTTTTCTCTGAGAAATTATGGTTCCTTCTTTATCATCACTATCATTGAAAATTTGATTTTCCCCCACCATTTTAAACTAATAGTACTTTTCGTGAAATTTAGTTGCATCCCAACTTGTTAATATTTTAATGTAATTTAATGCTATATTTTCAATGCGAAATCCATTATACATTATTATTATTTTTTAATTCTTTGAAATAAACATTTCAAAATGTCACATTGATTTGTTGGTTGTTTTACTTAATTATAACGACCCATATTTTTAACTATTTTAAATTATTAAATTTAATATAATTATCGAAAAAAATGGTTAGAAATAAAAATTATGTGTTATTTATGTAATTTATTGAATATGAACTTGAATAAAATTTCAAATAAACAATTTCAAATATTTAGGCAATAAAAAGTATTGAAATGAAATTCTATGTATTGTATGTGTTTATAAGCAATAGCTGAAATTAAATAATAAATGTCGAATTACTGTAAAATGGAAGAAGTTATTTTATTATTTGAATTTGTTTTAGAAGTTAAATTTTATAAGTTAAATAACTTATATTTAAAATATGGTGATTTATTGGATAATTAAATTGTTTAAATTTAATATTGGAAATTATTAAATAATTAAATTTTGAATCTAACGTGAATGAAAATGATGTCAAAAGTTGATGTAAATTTTATTTAAATAAGAATGAAGATTGTTGTATTTTAAAATTGAATTTAAAGTGATTAAACTGATTTTTGAAAATAGCCCGTTTTAATTAACGTATAAAAAATAACCTTTTGGGCACTGTCTTAGATTTCAAAGAAACCAGTTTCATCGGATCCGAAGTAGTGTATTATTATAGGATTTCAAATTTCATAGTGATTGGAATTATCGTTTGGTCGTACGAGCTAGAAACGCGTAGAAATTAATTAAAATAATTTGATTTTGAAAAGCTATCTTCTGAATATGGTGGAATTGACTCTCAAGACTAGTTCCATTCTATTTGAAATGGGGGTATAACTTGTAGAATGCCAAGTGGCACGCTTCGTTTGGGGTTCGGAAATTTCACGGATGAATCGGGTCGGAAACTTATCTAAGCCTTGTTCATTTTCGTCGAAACTCTAGAGATAAACACAGTCGCTCCTCTCATTCATATTAATGGCCAAAATTCATCGATCTTCTCTTCACATTTTCTCTCAATTCGCTCGACGAGATCGCTCGACCCCAAAAGGAAAAATGTAGATCTCGATCACCTCTTCTCATTTTCTCTCAATTCGCTCGACGAGATCGCTCGACCCCAAAAGGAAAAACGTAGATCTCGATCTCCTCCGTGTTATAGACGGTTGGATCGTGCTAATTCGAAGTGATATCGCCATAATCAACTGGGGAAGTCATGATAGTTTTTAGGTTTTAAACTACGCATTGCGTGGAGCAGGGCGGGGGTCACGGAGGCGAGGGCGACATCGGTGCTCGGCGGTGGTTCGTCTAGGCTTGGTGGTGTAAGCGCACGTCAATGTTTAAAAAAAAATAAACGAATGAAGTCGTGATCGCGTGCTATTACTTGGGAAGGAAGCGGGCCTGAGGAACAAAGAGGTAAGGTTTTTTTTTTCTTTGTTTATTAATTTTAGTTTACTAAATTTTAATTATAATCATTATGTTTACAATTGCATAACTTTTCCATGAGAGGTCGGATTCAAGCGAAACGAGTCGCATTGAATTTGTATCGATGGAGACTATGACATAGAATTGAATTGGAACATACTTGAAGATGAAAAATTTTCAGTTTCAAATAAAGATGAGTGCTTTAAATGCTCACGAAGTACTAAAATATTTCTGATGTTCATTAAATTGGTATCATGAAGTAATTTAATTTTATTGACTGTTGTTTGGTAATTTAAACTGACATTATATTGACATATGATAACCAGTTAAACTGGTAGTTAAATTCTCGATTATTAATAACCAGTTAAACGTTGTGATATATTGACTATTTTGGATGTTGTTTGTGATGGATGCCTATGGGTTAATATTTGGATGAATTGGATGTTTATTTTTTTGATATATATCATGTTATCAGCATGTATATTATGGACCGTATATAAACTGTTATTTGAATTATTTCAAGTAAATTAAGAAATAGGTTGAAATGATATATACCTATGAAACTTGGATTTGGATTGAAAAGATATACATCCATCCCTGAAATTAAATTGAAATAACTGATCGCTTGGCCATAGGATATAAAATTATATACGGACACCGGATTAGTTAAATTAAATGATTTTAAATTCTTGGATTAGAATCTATTCATGTGATTTCGTTTTATAAAAATAAAATTGAATTGAATATGGGAATTGAATTATGTTCGAATTCGAGCTTGAAATGTGAAATTGAAATTGGTTAAAAGAAATTATGAATTAAAATATGATCTGAAGTATGGAAATTGAATTGTGTTAAATATTTGAACTTTTACTTGAACTTCGAAGTTATTTAAGTAAAAGTGATATAAGTTAATATTTCAAACTTTGGCTCGAGATTGAATTATTTTAAAGATTTGAACATTAAATTGAACATTGAAGTTAAATTTGATTTAAATGATTAAATTGGTATTCTAAAATTGAACTCGAAATTAATATAAATTGAAACGGTTTAAAATAAGAATTGAATTGGAATTTAAACGACTAAATCGAATCGTTGAATCAAAATTGAAGTCAATATGAAATGTTTCGAAATTGAAGTTAATTCGAATTGAAATTGATTTGAATTTAAATTTGAATTAAGTTGATTGAATTGCTTGAGATTTAAGACGATCTGAATTGGAAGATTTGAAATCGAATCAGTTGATTTAAAATTTGGATCTGAATCCAGATTCACTGAAAATGGAAGAAACAGTTTTGAATTTGAAATTATTTTCATTATAAACTATTTTTCTATAAACTTTTTTAAAATTCATCTTTTTAAATTTCCAAATTATTTAAATTTTCAAATCATTTAATATATATTCTATTTTAATAATTTAACTATTTTAACAATTTTAACTTTTAAAACTATTTGAAAAAATTCAAACCATTTTCTAAAAAATTCAAACTGGTCAAGGTTGGAATGTTTATATTTAAATAGTTGATTTAAATGCGAGCTGGGTTAAAAATGAAGTTATAACCTAAGTTGAAATTTGAAACGATTTTGGAAGTGAAATTAAGATATTGAGGTGAAAATGTCTTTCAAGTGAAATTGACGTATTTGAAGTAAATATGATCGTAACAACCCTGTATTTTGTGATTATTTTAATTTTATATTTTAATTAGTTTAATTGAATTTACTGGTATAAAACTTTATTTTATTTATTAAAAAGGATAAATTATGTTATTTTAAATATAAATTTTGATTTTGATGTAAATTGTAATTACAAACATGAATAAATAGAATATTTTCCAGAAATGTGAATTTTGGTCAATATGGTCAAACTTTGACTTTTAAATTTAAAAATTTAAAATTTTAATTTTTGAATTTTATCCTTTATTATGAAAATAAATTAAATTTCAAGTATACTACTTTTTGTTTCGTTCAAATCTGATTAATATTGTGAAAGTTATGCTTTTTACAATATTATGTGTAAATTGTTTTATTTAACTAAATTGTTTATTTTAATTTATATAAATAATATTTTTGTTTGTTCTAATTTGTGTATATATGTGTAACATGACGTGTTATATATATATTTTATTTTTAAAACATTTTAAAAGTGAAGTTATAATTTTCAAATGTTTATTGTATATTGTTTTCAATCTTAAATTCTAGTTTCAATTTAATAACTATTTTCCTATTTATTTTCTATTTTTTCCTTAAATTATTTATTTATTTTCCTTTTCACTTTATTTTGTTTCCATTTTTTTTTATTGACTTTTTATTTGTTTAATTTGAATAAAAGAAATTAGAAATACAAAGAGACAAAACCCTTTCATTTTCATATGACTTTTCATTTACCTTTGCCTTTTCATTTTCCCTGTGGCCTTTTATCTTAGCTTTGACCGTCCATTTATTTTGTTAGCCATGTTTTCTCATTTCATTTTCACGTCATAAACTTCTCACCATCACAAAACTCACGGCCAAATTTATTTCTGAAAATATTTGGTAATGGCTTCTTCCTTTATCTCACTTTTCTCTTCTCTTTATTGAATTTGTGCTTTGCCTCTTCTAGCTTGGTCGGCCTAGCCTCTACTCCATCAGCTCCACCGACCATCACCATCATCTACAGCAGCACCACCTCCTCCTCCTCTGACCAAGTCCAGGCCATGCCTCCCTATGATACAAACACCTCAAATTTGCAAAGCACCCCTTGAAAACAATGCCTCGACCACAAAACTTAAACATCCCTTCACATATTCATCTTGGCCGCCACCATAGCCACCACCAGCAGCAACTACATCACCTCTGGTTGTAACATGACCCATCACCAGACCTGTACCTGACCTTGGCCGAGCCAACTTGCCTTTGGCCGAGCCAAAATGATCAACAAACATCACCTATTTTGCCTTTACCTTTTGTATGCTTCATGTTATAACCACTACCCCCTTTATCTCTTTGCTAGCCGTGCCATTGACGCACACCCGACCCAACACACAGCCATGGCCGAGCACATGAGTCCCTATGGCCGAGCAATTGGAGTGGAAAGCAAGGTCAAGTTATTTAGCTCTTTGTTTCTTTTTATCTCAAGTTGTTTCAATGATATTTTTGTGTTGTAAATATATGTTTACAATGTCTTGTTTATTTATTGTGACAAGATAATCATCTTGGCTCTCCGCTCACTTGAATCAAAGTCGTGCTGTGTCGTGCTATATCGTGCTTTCTGGAATCTATTCTGTGTGTTTTGATTTGCTAACTCCAGCTTAAAAAGATGAGTCTTTCTCACTCTGACATTTTTACTTATGAAATAGTAAATTGAAGACAAGTGATTAGTAAATAAAAATGTTTATGCAAGTAAATGATGATTATATGATATGTTATTTCATGTTATTACCCTGTTAACTTCGTTAATTATCACCTGACATATGATATATGACATTATATTGTGACATTGACATGTTAGTATAATTGTTCATATTGTTTATGCATATACTCACACTGCAAGTTCTCTGTAGAATAGAATCACTATGGGTTGAAATGATACACACCCGAACGGACATTAGAATAGGGAAAATCATTGTGAGCTGAAATGATAGGCTCGAGTGATTTTTATTGTATTTTTATTTGACTTGGGATTGCGGGTTTGAAATGATAGAACCCGGATTTTCTTTGTAAATTGCGGATTGAAATGATATATATCCGTATCACTTGACCTAGGTTAGAAAATTATATACGGGCCCCATGGTATATTTTTAAATGATTATGTATTTTTAAAGTATGAAATTTTGATTTAAAAATAAATATTTTATGGTTTTGAGAAGGCTAAGTATTAAGTTTTGAATTTGTGAATTTAAGTATGTAATTTTGAAGTAAATGTGATTTTTGACTTTAAATTATATTTTTAAAATGTAAGTAAATAATGGAAATTAAATTTAAAGTTTGAAATGATATTTGAAGTAAAATATTAAGTTTTGGTTAAATTAATAAGTTAAGAAAACAGTGAATTTTGACTTAACAAATGAATTGAGTTTTAAATTGGATATTTAATTATAAAATTTTGTTGTGATAAATCATATGTTAAAATTATTTAAATTTGAAATTTTAATGTCTAGAAATATGATTTATGAATTTAAAATATAATTTTTTTGACGTTTTAATGTTTTTGAAGTTATAATAAAATATGGAATTTTATTAGCAGCATTTCCAAAATGCCATGGTCTTATGACAGCATTTTTAAGTGCTGTTGTTTTTGAATGTAACTATGTTTGAAATAACTAAATATCTACTACGGTATTTTATAAATGTCGTTGTTCCTGAACTAAACTAATTTGGAAACTATAAGCTACGATAGCACTTTTTAAATGCTATCGTTGCTATAATTTGACAACATTTTGAAATATGGTAGATTTTAACACTATTTGAGTTATATTTTAAAGTGTTAAATGATTTAACTTTTGGAATTGATTATTGTGAAATTTTAGGAGATTTGAAAATATTTAAATATTTAAATTTGAATTTTAAGGAACTTAAATTGAATTTGAATTTAAATAATGGTTTTGAATGGAATTTTGAAATGTGTTTTGTAATGATATTAGAAATACTAAATGTATGACATATTTGATTTTAAAATGATATTTAATTTGAATATTTGAATTAAAGAATGATAATGAATTTATAATGGATTTGAAAAGGAAATTATTTTGAAATGGTTTTGAACGACATAATTTTTACTTTGATAAGGAATGTGAATTTGGAATGATATTTGATTTTTTTATAGATGAATATTAGAAATTATATTTGTATGAATAATATTGGATTTATGAAATGTATATTTCAAAACTAAGTAATAATGAAGTTAAATTTGAGATATATGAAATTATAAAAATTAGTTTTGAAATATGGTATATTAAAACTTTGAAATATATATTAAAAATTTAATAGTTTATTTTGTGGATCAAATTTATACTCGAAATTGATAAGGTTTGAAACGGTTTGTTAGGAAACTAATTGGATTAAAACTGATGGTTTGAATTGAATTTAATTGGAAATTTGAAAATTTGGGTTTAATTGATTAAATTTGTAAAATGTAAAGAATTAAAGGAATGTCTCATGATTTCAATATGATTTTAAAATGTTATGATTTTCAAAGTATAATGATTTCTAGTATTTTGGTTTCGAAAGAGTTTCTAAGTATTTTGATTTTTGAAAGGTGAATATATGTTTGAAATGGAAATGATATCGTATTGATTTGAATATAGTTTTGAAATAAAATGGTTTTGGTTTCGAAGTATAAACTATTTTGAAACGAATATAGTTTGAAATGAAACGATTTGATTTTTGAAGTATAAACTATTTTGAAATGGCCACGGCACTATAATAACGATTGGTTGTTAAAGAGACCGGGATCGGAAGTTGTCATACCCTATGCCAACTTCGAAAACCACTTTAACAACTGTGTACGCGGTGGAGATTCTAGAATGAAGTAGGATGATGGCGATGATCCTATTGAGGTATGAACGTGGACCCGACTCCTGCGAGTTGGCATAAGGTGGCTAAAACAGGAGAGATCTTGGGCCAAGTGAGGTCATTCCTCCTATCGGACGCATTTCTTCGATACTATACTCTTACTTATGGTTGATTTGATGGCCATCCTCCGATTTTGATTGAGAATGTGTTCCAAGGTAGGCGTAATGGCTGCCACGTTACCACCAGCCCGTGTACATAATTGGTATATCTACCCTGGCATTGCCTTGTGTGTCGCGTCACCTACCATAGCGAGCTCTACTATGAGTTTGTTTTTCTCCCGTAGCCCATGGAGTATTTAGGGTAGCCTCCCTATCTGGAGGTACGCTGATACTGGATGGGCTATTGGGACTTTACGTGTTGAGGGATATATGGGTAACCCTTCAATGCTATTTAAAAGTAAGTTTATTTTACTGTAGACACTATTATAATAGCGCAATATTACTACATAGTAAATAGTTTAACGGATCCTTAAAGGATGGGCGGTCCCAAACATCCTTTAAGTTACTGATGCATTTTGTTACTGTTCACTTGAGTTGATTTACAGTTCATAAGTATTTATGTCCTGACTCGAGTGTTTTGTGTTTTGCTTTATGCTCGAGTCAGACTGAGTGATTCAGCATTCGAGACTCACCTTCAGAGTTGGAGCTTTGCCTGAAGATCCAGCCATCTATTTTGCTTTCAGTATCCAATGATTTCAGTGATGTATTCTGATTTGTATGTGATGTATCTTGTTACTCTTCTGTTGTATCTTGTTTAACTCTGACGTATCTTATATATATATATATATATATTGTAGCTTCATGAACTACTATCTCTTTTACTTCCGCTGCATTATTAAACACTCTGTGTCTGTGATCTGTGATTATTTATTTATTATATATTCTGAGATTTTTCAAAATTTGTTTACAACGCGGTATTTTAAGCAATTCAAGTCCGACAAGTGCGGATGCAAATGGTTGAAAATATCGGGTCGTTACAGTTGGTATCAGAGCTTTGGTAGCTCTAGGCAAAACTTAGCATATATGGTAAATGTATTTACAGAATCACTTTCATTCAAGTTTGAATCTCTTCCTTTTTGACTCGATTCCTTCGAATTTTGGAACGTTCACTGTGGTTCCAAAATCCATTCATGTCCCTCACAATTCGCCATCTTTTGATTCTAGAGTATCCCATAACTCCACTTCGAATAATCTTTATAATGAGTAGGCGGTCCCGCCAATCTCAAATTTATTTATACAAAGGGTGAAACTCCTTTACAATAGCATCGATTCACCAAAGATTTTTATATCCTCGGTTTAGATGCTAGTATCTCTTATTATCTCAAATTCTATCTCTTGAGATCGAATGTTGATTTACCCTAGAAAATCCACATCGATCTTATCCTTTAAGTCACGGTTGACCCGGTTAAGGTTGCCGCGATTTATATAAGCTTATCCATCTTCCTATTATGTTATTTTATCATCTCATCTTTGTTTCCAACTTATCTTCAAATCATTATTTAAGTGTAATTTTAAACTAATATTTAAAATGCTTTATATTTTGTGTTGTTTGAGTTGTTGATGTTGATTAGGGTTTCCGGTCGATTCTTCAGATCAACGCTATCGATAGGATTTCCAAAACACTTGAACAGAGCAAACTAACACAATATGGTTTTTCAAATTTAGTAACGAAATAAATTTTGTAACTATATTATAATTTTTTTGAATTTTTATTGAATTGGTTTGTTAAGAAAAAATATTTGATTTTATATATCATTATCTCTTGTTTCATTTATAAATAATTGAACTATAAAATATGATTATAAATTTATTTGGAAATTTAAAATGAATTTAAACAAGAATTTGAGAATTTAATTTTCGATGGTTTCAAACCTTGTATTTAAAGTTTTAAAGGATATATTATTTAAAGAATTTTCGAATAGAAATTTGTTTCCAAAGAATTTTAAAGTTTAAAATTAGTGCTCTTCTCTTTGTCGTTGGAAAATAACTTCGGTGATGACTGCAGCATCATCGACATTCATTTTCGAGTTTTGAAGTGAAGAGACCGTTCTGTAGTCTAGCTATAGTTTTGTTTTGGGGAATTTAATTGATTTGAATTTCTAAAATAAGACTGGATTTATAATATATGCTGATATATGATTTAAATTTGAATGGATATATATATATATATAAATATAAATATATATTGTATATGTGCATTTATTTATCACTAGATAGTTTGGAATTTATCAGTACTTTAATTCCTAAATTTTATCTTGAAGGATAATTTCAGGTATAATTTCAAGATTTGGACAAATATTCAAGCTTGAAATAATTGAATTAGAAAGTTTTATTTGTATAATACACAATTTCATTCCAATATAACTTACCTAAATTATACAGAAGTTGAATATGTGATTGGATAATATACAGTTGAAAAAGATTTTATAAATAAAATTTGAGTGGTTATAGTAAATGTTATACACTTAAATTTTAGTTATAAAAAGATTAACAGAGGTAAAAGAAAAAGGGTAATGGAATAATTTACAATATAAAATGATGTTAAAGGAACTAAGAATAAATTAAGGCAGTTATAATAAGTGTAGATATATTTAATATAGGTGATAAAATATACTGAGAGGAATAAATTTTAATTTTAATTTGGAATAAAGAAGAATTAAATTTATTGAGTACATTTTGAGTACAATAAATGATTTTTCAAATCCATGATTTTAGAGATTGTTAATTTAAGACAATTGGATGATAATATAATGAAATTAGAGATAGTTAAGATTTATTTAACTTATGTAAAATTAATTTTCAATTTAAGTTGAAATTTTCATGGTTTCAAGTTTATTATCTTATTTGTTTTTCAAACTATCTTTTGGTTGTCCTTATTTCCCTTATCTTGCTACAGCAGGGGAAGCTTTTGCTTATACCATTCTGTTTGGAGACCTTTCTATAATCTTTGATAATCTTTGGTACTCATTTTAAATCTGAGCACTGCTTGCCGTCCACAGACCGTCGGTCAAGTGGAAAGGGAGAATCAGATTCTAGAAGATCCTTTTCGTGCTTGTGTTCTTGATTCTGGAGGATCTTGGGAAAATCATCTCCACCTTGTTAAACTTACCTATAACAACCGTTATCAGGTATAATTTCAATCTCCTTGTCATCTTGTCTTAATCCTATTTTATTCTATCTTTTTTGTGCTTTCTCGTACTTCATTCCATTTCGGGGACGAAAAGTTTTGAGTGTGGGAGAGTGTAACAATCCTGTATTTTGTGATTATTTTAATTGTATATTTTAATTATTTTAATTGAATTTCATGATTAGAAAAACTTTATTTCAATTATTAAAATGGATAAATTTTGTTATTTTAAATATAAATTTTGATTTTGATGTAAATTATAATTGCAAACATGAATAAATAGAATATTTTCCAGAAATGTGAATTTTGGTCACTATGGTCAAACTTTGACTTTTAAATTTAAAAATTTAAAAATTTGAACTTTTCAATTTTATCTTTTATTATGAAAATAAATTAAATTTCAATTATACTGCTTTTCATTTCGTTGAAATCTGATTAATATTGTGAAAGTTATGTTTTTTACAATATTGTGTGTAAATTATTTTATTTAACAAAATTGTTTATTTTAATTTATATAAATAATATTTTTGTTTATTCTAATTTTTGTATCTATGTGTAACATGACATGTTATGTATATATTTTTAAAACATTTTAAAAGTGAAGTTATAATTTTCAAATGTTTATTTTATATAGTTTTCAATTTTTAAATTCTAGTTTCAATTTAATAACTATTTTCTTATTTATTTTCTATTTTTCCTTAAATTATTTATTTTTTTTCTTTTTCACTTTATTTTTTTTCATATTATTTTTATTTACTAACTTTTTATTTGTTCAATTTGAATAAAAGAAATTAGAAGTACAAAGAGACAAAACCCTTTCATTTTCATATGACTTTTCATTTACCTTTGCCTTTTCATTTTCCCTATGGCCTTTCATCTTAGCTTTGATTGTCCATTTCTTTTGTTAGCCGTGTTTTCTCATTTCGTTTTCATGTGAGAAACTTCTCACCGTCACAAAACTCACAGCCAAATTTATTTCTGAAAATATTTGGTAATGGCTTCTTCCTTTATCTCACTTTTCTCTTCTCTTCATTGATTTTATGCTTTGCCTCTTCTAGCGTGCTCGACCTAGCCTCTACTCCATCAGCTCCACCGATCACCACCATCATCTATAGTAGCACCACCTCCTCCTCCTGCTCTGATCAACTCCAAGCTGTGCATCCCTATGCAAACCCTTCAATTTTGCAAAGCACCCCTTGAAAAAAATGCCTAGACCACAAAACTTCACCATCCCTTCACATATTCATCTCGGCCACCACCATAGCCGCCACCACCAGCAACTACATCACCTCTAGCCGCAACATGACCCATTACCAGACCTGTACCTGACTTTGGCCGAGCCCACTTGCCTTTGGGCGAGCCAAAATGGTGACCAAACATCACCTATTTTACCTTGACCTTTTGTATGCTTCATGTTATAACCACTACCCCTTCATCTCCTTGCTAGCCATGCCATATTGACCCACACCCAACCCAAACACACAGCTATGGCTGAGCACATGAGTCCCTATGGCCGAGCAATTTGAGTGGAAAGCAAGGTCATGTTATTTAGCTCTTTGTTGCTTTTTATCTCAAGTTGTTTCAATGACATTTTTGCGTTGTAAATATATGTTTGCAATGTCTTGTTTATTTGTTGTTACAAGATAATCATCTTGGCTCTCCACTCATTTGAATCAAAGTCGTGCTGTGTCATGCTATATCGTGCTTTCTGGAATCTATTCCATCTGTTTTGATTTGCTAACTCTAGCTTGAAAAGGTGAGTCTTTCTCACTCTGACATTTTTACTTATGAAATAGCGAATTGATGACAAGTGATTACTAAATAAAAAAATTTATGCAAGTAAATGATAATTATATGATATGTTATTTCATGCTATTACCCTGTTAACTTCGTTAATTATCACCTGACATATGATATATGACATTATATCATTGACATGTTAGTATAATTGTTTGTATTGTTTATGCATATGCTCACACTGCAAGTTCCTGTAGAATAGAATCACCATGGGTTGAAATGATACATACCCGAACTAACATTAGAATAGGGAAAAATCATTATGAGCTGAAATGATAGCCTCAAGTGATTTTTATTTTATTTTTATTTGACATGGGATTGCGGGTTTAAAATGATAGAACCCAGGTTTTCTTTGTAAATTGCGGATTGAAATGATACATATTAGTATCACTTGACCTAGGTTAGAAAATTATATACAGACCTCATGGTATATTTTTAAATGATTTTTCTTATGATATGTATTTTTAAAGTATGAAATTTTGATTTAAAAATATATATTTTATGGTTTTGAGAAGGCTAAATATTAAGTTTTGAATTTGTGAATTTAAGTATGTAATTTTAAAGTAAATGTGATTTTTGACTTTTAATTATATTTTTAAAATGTAAGTAAATAATGGAAATTAAATTCAAAGTTTGAAATGATATTTGAAGTAAAATGTTTAATTTTGGTAAAATTAATAAGTTAAGAAAACAGTGAATTTTGACTTAACAAATAAATTGAGTTTTAAATTGGATATTTAATTATAAAATTTTGTTGTGATAAATCATATGTTAAAATTATTTAAATGTGAAATTTTGAAGTCTAGAAATATGATTTATGAATTTAAAATATAAAATATAAAATTTTTGAAGTTTTAATGTTTCTGAAGTTATAATAAAATCTGAAATTTTATTAATAGCATTTCTAATCTGGAATTTTGGTTTTATTGTTGTCTTTGAATATAACTACGTATGAAATAACTAAATTTCTATTACAGCATTTTATAAATGCCGTTGTTCCTGAACTAATCTATTTTGGAAACTATAAGCTATGATAGCACTTTTTAAATGTTGTCGTTGCTATAATTTGATAATGTTTTGAAATATGGTAGATTTTAACACTATTTGAGTTATATTTTAAAGTGTTAAATGATTTAACTTTTGGAATTGATTATTGTGAAATTTTAGGAGATTTGAAAATATTTTAATATTTTAATTTGAATTTTAAGGAATTTAAATTGAATTTGAATTTAAATAATGTTGAATGGAATTTTGAAATGTGTTTTGTAATGATATTAGAAATAATAAATGTATGACATATTTGATTTTAAAATGATATTTAAGTTGAATATTTGAATTATAGAATGATAATGAATTTATAATGGATTTGAAAAGGAAATGATTTTGAAATGGTTTTGTATGACATAATCTTTACTTAGATAAAGAATGTGAATTTGGAATGATATTTGATTTTTTTTTATAAATTAATATTTGAAGTTATATTTGTATGAATAATATTAGATTTATGAAATGAATATTTCAAAACTAAGTAATAATGAAGTTAAATTTGAGATATATGAAATTATAAAAATTAGTTTTGAAATATGGTATATTAAACTTTGAAATATATGTTAAAATTTAATAGTTTATTTTGTGGATCAAATTTATACTTGAAATTGATAAGATTTGGAATGGCTTGTTAGGAAACTGAATTGGGTTGAAACTGATAGTTTGAATTGAATTTAATTGGAAATTTGAAAATTTGGGTTTAATAGATTAAAATTATAAAATGTAAAGAATTAAAGGAATGTCTCATGATTTCAAGTATATGATTTTAAAATGTTATGATTTTCAAAGTGTAATGATTTATAGTATTTTGGTTTCGAAAGAGTTATAACTTTGAACGTACTATGATTTTTGAATGGTGAATATATGTTTGAAATGGAAATGATATCGTATTGATTTGAATATAGTTTTGAAATAAAATGGTTTTGGTTTTGAAGTATAAACTATTTTGAAAGGAATATAGTTTGAAATGAAATGATTTGATTTTTGAAGTATAAACTATTTTGAAATGATCACGACATTATAATAATGATTGGTTGTTAAAGAGACCAGGATCGGAAGTTGTCATACTGTCTGCCAACTCCGAAAACCACTTTAACCACTGTATACGCGGTTGAGATTCCAAAATGAAGTAGGATGGTGACGACGATCCTATTGAGGTATGAATGTGGACCCGATTACCGTGAGTTGGCATAAGGTAGCTAAAACATGAGCAATCTCGAGCCAAATGAGGTCATTCCTCCTATCAGATGCATTTCTTCGATACTATACTCTTACTTGTGGTTGATTTGATGGCCATCCTCCGACTTTGATTGGGAGTGTGTTCCAAGGTAGGCGTAGTGGCTGCTACGTTACCACCAGCCCGTGTGCGTAATTGGTATATCTACCCTGGAATTGCCTTATGTGTCGTGTCACCTACCATAGAGAGCTTTACTACGAGTTTGTTTTTCTCTCGTAGCCCATGGAGTATTTAGGGTAGACTCTCGATCTGGAGGTACGCTGATACCGGATGGACTACTGGACTATTATGTGTTGAGGGCTATATGGTAACCCTTCAATGCTATTTAAAAGTAAGTTTATTTTACTGTAGACACTATTATAATAGAGCAATATTACTACATAGTAAATAGTTTAACGGATCCTTAAAGGATGGGCAGTCCCATACATCCTTTAAGTTACTGATACATTTTTGTTACTGTTCACTTGAGTTGATTTACAGTTCATAAGTATTTATGTCCTGACTCGAGTGTTTCATGCTTTGCTTTACGCTCGAGTCAGACTGAGTGATTCAACATTCAAGACTCACCTTCGGAGTTGGAGCTTTGCCTGAAGATCCAGCCATCTATTTTGCTTTCAATATCAAGTGATTTCAGTGATGTATTCTGATTTGTATCTGATGTATCTTGTTAATCTTTCGTTGTATCTTGTTTAACTCTGATGTATCTTATATATACAGTAGCTTCATGAGCTACTATCTCTTTTACTTCCACTGCGTTATTAAATACTCTGTGATCTGTGATTATTTATTTACTGTATATTCTGAGATTTGCCAAAATTTATTTACAACGCGGTATTTTGACCAATTCAAGTCTGACATGTGCAGATGCGAATGGTTGAAAATATCTGGTTGTTACAATGATATTTTAAAATGAAATTTTTTTTGAAGCGAATATGATATTTTGATATCAAGTATGAATCGTTTGAAAATGTAAAAGAACCAACCGGTGTGTAAAACAACGTTTGGTTGTTAAAGAGTCTGGGGCCTCTTATTGGCATAATCTCTATCAATATTGGCACCACTTTAACAACTTTGTATGCGGAGGAGACTCTAGAATGAAGTGGTTGGATTTGGTATACGTTGCTGGATTTAAAGAAAGAGAACGATGATGGATAGACCCCGATACTTGTGCCAATTTGAAATAACTAAAACATGACGGCTTGTGTAACGACCTGCTATTTTGGACCATTCAAATCAACAATAAAACCACACATGTCTGACTTAAATAATTCGAAATACCAGATTGTTAATTTAAATTTGTCAAAACTCAGAATATGCTGTAAATAGATCATAGATCACAGACACTGAGTAATATAATAATACAGCGGAAGCAAAGAGATAGTAGTTCATGAAGCTACTATATATATACATCAGAGTTAAATAAAGTACAACAGAAGTCTTAAATACAACAGTCAAATACAAGATCGGAATACATCACTGGAATCAACCGGATAGCTGAAATCAACTGGATAACTGAAATAAACTGGATAACTGAAAGCGAAGCAGATAGCTGGATCTTCAAGTAAAGTTCCAACTCCGAAGGTGAGTCTCCAATGATGTATCACTCAGTTTGACCCGAGCGTAAAGCAAAACATAAAACACTCGAGTCACGACATACATACTTATAAAATGTAAACCAACTCAAGTGAACTGTAATAGAAAGGTATAAGTAACTTAAAGGATGCTTGGGACCGTCCATCCTCTAAGGTTCCTTTAACTATTTACTATGTTGTAATATATGCTATTATAATAGTGTATAGAGGTAAAGTATAATATACATGAAAATAGCATTGCTGACTTACCCAATATCCCCCTTAACACATTTTATATATTCCCATAGTCTATAAAGTACCGTAATCTCCCCTTATTGGGCGTCGTCAGAGGACACTCCATAGGTATGGTACAAAACCAAAATCGTATAAGACGCGCTAGGGTAGATGACACGACACAACGAGGCAATGCCAGGGTAGATATACTAATTATGCATCCGGACCGGTGGTATCGCATAACAGCCACTACCGCCCACCTCGAGCCACACTCCCAAAATCAAAGGGTACCCCAATCAATCACAAAGTAATAGAATGCTATCAAAGAAGTGTGTCCGATAAGAGGTGCTATCTCCATAGCCCGTCAATCGCTCTTGTTTTAGCCACCTTATGCCAACGTATGGGAGTCGGGTCCATGTTCATACCTCAATAGGATCGCCGCCACCATCCTACTTCATTCTGGAATCTCCACCATAACACGGTTGTCAAAGTGGATTTCGGTATCGGCACAGAGTATGCCCATATCCGATCCCGGTCTCTTTGCCAACCAATCGTTACTATAACCCGTGGTTATAAATTTCAAAAATAGTTTGTATTTCACTTCAAAACATATTCATTTAAACCATTTAAATTCAATATCAAATAATATTCATTTCAAAGTTGTAACATTTCTAAGTTCAATCATTCAATTATTAAATTCCTAAACATTGTAAATTCCAGCTATAACAGCACTTATAAAATGTTATGGTAGATATAGTAATATTTCAAAACATTATCAAATTCAAAAACAGCAGCACTTACTAAGTGCTACAGTAGGTATTAGTAATTTAAAACAGTTCAGTTTCATTTCAGCAACATAGCACTTACCAAGTGCTACAGTAACTATTTAATTATTCAAAACAGTTTACTTTCAGCAACAACAGCACTTACAAAATGTTATGGTAGATATAGTAATATTTCAAAACATTATCAAATTCAAAAACAGCAGCACTTACTAAGTGCTACAGTAGGTATTAGTAATTTAAAACAGTTCAGTTTCATTTCAGCAACATAGCACTTACCAAGTGCTACAGTAACTATTTAATTATTCAAAACAGCTTACTTTCAGCAACAACAGCACTTACAAAGTGCTGTAGCAGCTCTTTAGTTATTTCAAAGTATAGTTTAGTTTCAACAACAGCACTTACAAAGTGCTGCAGTTGCTCTTTAGTTATTTCAAAGTATAGTTTAGTTTTAGCAACAACAGCACTGAAAAGTGTTGTAGTGGCTCTTTATTATTTCAGAACTTAGCTTTTTTTCAGAAATGACAACACTTAACAAATGCTGTCTTAGAACCACAGCATTTCTGAAATGCTGCCAATACTAATTCCAGATTTAGTATAAAATTTCAGAAACATTAAAACTTCAATTTTATCCGTGTTACTTGTCAAAATCATATTTTTTGCTTCAAAATATTCATTTAGATATCATTTAATTTATGATTCAATAAAATAAACCTTTAATAAATAAATATCCAATTTTAAACAAAAGTTCACTTTTAAGTCAAAAGTAAACTATTTTCTAAACTTTTTATTTCTAACAATTAACTTAATACTTTATTTTGAAATACCTATTTCATGAATAAAATTAAATTTTCGTTTATTTACTTAACTTAAAAGTCTCCATTAAAACCAACTTTCCAATTTCCAAGCTAAGTCGTATTTTTAAAATACACCTTTCCATTTAATTCTTTATACATTTTAACTTATAGAAAAATCACTATAAATTCATTTAAATTATTTAAATCCAATTTAAGTAAAATTGTCATATTTTTACATTTAAAAATACTTATAAATTTCAGCATATATATATATATATATATATATATATAACCACGGGTTTGTATAATATTTTCTAACCTAGGTCAAGTGATGCGGGTAATATATCATTTCAATTCGTAATTTAAAAAGAAAAATCTGGGTTCTACCATTTCAAACCTGCAATCCCAAGTAAATCAAATACAATAAAAATCACTTGAGCCTATCATTTCAGCCCATAATGATTTTTCCTTATTCTAAAGTCTGTTCGGGCATGTATCATTTTAACTCATAGTGATAAGGGAACCTGCAGTGTGAGATACAGGAAATAAAATAATAGTATAGCATATAATATTATAACAAATGATGTAATAGGTATAAAATCAGGTTATTCATCATACAACAAGATCATAGGCATATATGAGCATAGTATATCAATTATTACATATCCACTTGTCATCGTTTCACAATTATATAAGTATGGAATGTTTAGAGTGAATAACCCACCTTCTCAAGCTAGAGATCAATTCAAAACAAAAGAATCCACACTCCGCAAAGCACGAAAAGGCAAGACAAGATTTGAGAAGAACACCCAAATTCAGATCTTGTAATCAAATGAATAAAATAAATATAAGTATAAGGTTTAACACAAACAAGATATGAATTCAACAATTTAAAACATGAATCAATTTGAAACAAAACTTGGTTTAAATCGCAAAAGGGCTCAGCCACATCACCTATAAGCTCCTTAAGGAATGTGATTCGGTTTGGTCATAAGGGGAAGCTTGCTCCTAGGTTTGTTGGTCCTTTCTGCATCTTGGAGAGGATTGGTTATCTAGCTTATCGTTTGGATTTGCCTGAGAAATTTTTTGGAGTGCATAATGTACTCCATGTATCGCATCTTCGATGGTATCAGCATGATCCATCTTTGATTGTCCCGCCTTCTGCTCTCGAGAGATTGGATATTGAGCCCAATCCGACTGTCGAGAGGAAGCCACTTTGTATTGTCGATAGAGATACGAAGCAGCTGAGAAGGAAATCTGTCAACCTGGTCAAAGTGCAGTAGAGCACTAATGAGCGGGATTGTACCTGGGAGACGGAGGAGAGCATGCGTGCTTTGAATTCGGAATTGTTTGTTTCAGGTACTATTTGCTCTCTATCTTATCTTTCCTTGTTTCATTCCTTTTCGAGGATGAAAAATTTTGATTGGGGGAGAGTGTAACAACCCAAAAATTTGCAAATATTTTAAATTTAATTTATTTGAAAACTTTGATTTTTAATCATTAAAATTTGGTTTTTTTGGAATTTTTCCGGTGTAATTTTGGATGAGGTTGTAAATTATTTTCCCAAATACAATAATATAAACAAATTTCTGAAACTTTATATTTTGGTCAAACTTTGACTTTATTTAAAAAGTTTAAAATTTAAAATCTTAATTTCTAATCTTTTTATTTATAGCTGGATATAATTCTAATATCCGTTCCGCTTTTCGTTTCATTAAATTCTAATTTAAACTTTTTAAAATGGGATAAAATACAGCGTTTTACACGCAATTAAATTCTGTAGTCTATTCTATATTTTTCCTGTGTCCATCTCTTTATTTTTCATTTATATTTTGTTTTGTCTAGACTCTATTTTATTTATTGGATTTTTCTTGTGTATATCCTTTTATTTATAGCTGGGAAAAAAAATCAATTAGACATACGCTACTTTGTTTTAATTGGGCATACGTTACATTGTGCTTAAAACTTGCCTTTATTTGTTTGGCCTCTTTATTTCCTACCATAGCCTTTCACTATTTTTAGCCGTATATTCCAAAACCCTAGCCGCCTCTTACTCATCAAATCACGTACAAAAAAATCTTCTCACGTCTCATTTTCATTTATGTCCAGAGAAAAAAATACTGTAAGTTTCCATGGCTTCTCTTCCTCTTTCTTTTTCCTTTTTCTTTCATTTTTCTCTTGTAATTTCTCCATGCTTTGCTCGGCCTCCACCTTCTCCATGCCTTTCCGACCATCACGCCACCTCCATGACCACCTCTACCAACCATCTCCACCATGCCGTAACCATAGATGAAGAGCCATCACCAAAAGCACCAAAAAATAATCTATCACAAGCCTATATATTCACCACTTTCCTTTTATTAGCCTCGGCCACACCCTATTTTCGGTTCTTTTGGTGATGGCTCTTCATCTATGGTCACGGCATGGTGAAGATGGTTAGTGAAGGTGGTCATGGAGGTGTTGTGATGGTCGGCAAGGCATGGACAAGGTGGAGGCCGAGCAAAGCATGGAGAAATCACAAGAGAAAAATGAAAGAAAAAGGAAAAAGAAAGAGGAAGAGAAGCCATGGAAACTTACAGCATTTTTTCTCTAGACACAAATGAAAATGAGATGTGAGAAGATGTTTTTGTACGTGATTTGCTATAGTAATAGGTGGCTAGGGTATTGGAATACATAGCTAAAAATAGTGAACGGCTATGGTAGTAAATAAAGAGGTCAAGAAAATAAAGGCAAGCTTTTAACACAATGTAACGTATGCCCAATTAAAACAAACTAACGTATGTCTAATTGATTTTTTTTCCCAGCTATAAATAAAATGATATACACAAGAAAAACCGAATAAATAAAATAGAGTCTAGACAAAACAAAATAGAAAAGAAAAATAAAGAGAGGGACATAGGAAAAATATAGAATAAACTATAGAATTTAATTGCGTGTAAAATACTGTATTTTATCCCATTTTAAAAAGTATAAATCAAATTTAATGAAACGAAAAGCGGAACGGATATTAGAATTATATCCAGCTTCAAATAAAAAGATTAGAAATTAAAATTTTAAATTTTAAACTTTTTAAATAAAGTCAAAGTTTAACCAAAATATAAAGTTTCAGAAATTTGTTTATTTTATTGTATTTGGGAAAATAATTTACAACCACATCCAAAATTACACTGGAAAAATTCTGAAAATTTAAATTTTAACGATTAAAAATCAAAATTTTCAAATAAATTAAATTTAAAATACTTGCAAAATTTTTGGTTGTTACAGCTTGATAAGGCCAAGTGGGCTAGCTAACCTTAGCGGACATCCATTCTTTGATTTTCTTCTTGGACTTGGTCCATATTATTACTTTTGATGTTGGTTTTGATTGGGGCACCTTGATTTGGGATGACCTCCCTTTGACTCTATGAGACGGATGTACGCGGTGGGCGATCATGGCTACGATGTGTTACTACTAGCCCTGCAGTACTAACTGGTAGTATCCTACCTTGAGAATTGCCTCACGTGTCTTGTCATACTTTTATTCATATACTAGACCATGACGAGTTTGGTTTAGTGTTGTCGTATCATGGTGCATCCCTATCCCCCAACATGAAACTAGGGCGTTATTTGCAAAAGGTATGACAATGCTTTAAAATTCATTAAGGGAGATTAATGTAAACCCTTAACGCTAAGAAAAATATTTATTTTACTGATTAGACATTACATATATAGTGTATCATACTATATATAAATATTTTGAATGATCCTTAAGAGCATCTCTTGAGTTATTGCACACACGTTATACACTGGATAGGAGATGTAAAACCCCGTAAATATCTCTGACGCTATTACACTCCTAATATGTGATATTGATTTGACTTACATAAGGATATTTTAGCCCCGAGTAGAGTGTTTTATTACCGGTATTATTTCTTGCATGATGTTGTTTTGCTGCATTATTTTATGTTTCATTTGTATATATAACTCTAATAAATGTTGTATAAATTATAATCAAATGTATAGTATAAACAACTTTATGAACTGTTTATTTGATTATTATATTTTGTCATTCCACTACGAGGTTCTATGTTTGCTTTCTTCTTTTCTTATTTTTCTTAATTAACCCATTGATTATCTGTGCTTTAGATTGTTTGAGTTGGACATGTGTGGATTATTTTCAATTTAAACCTTCCGAAATGTGGAAAATCATAGTTGGTGTCAGAGCTTTGGTTTAGCGATAACCTTAGCTTTGTGGGGTTTGACTCGTTAGAGATTGGGTAATAATACCCTAGAATGAGTTTGTTTGAGTGTGTGTGTGTGTGTGTATGAGAGCATGTACTTATTTGTGTTATAAAATGTTACTATATTGTGTTTACTTATTCGTTGAGTTGTTTATGAGTTCTGCTTGGTGCGTGAAACGCCATTTATCGATAGGGGTTTCTAAACACTTAAACGAAGCAAGTTGACATACTATTATTTTAAAATAGGGTAATTGAAATAATTTTACCTAAATTATAATATATATATATAATTATAATTCTCATAAACCTGCATGATTATTAATGAATGTTGTTTGTTAGAAAATGATAATATTTAGTTTTCATCGATTATTTGTTGAATTAAACTAAAAACGAATACATGAAGTGTTCGGTAACTCAATTGAATTGAATTCTAAATTTAATAAGAATTGTTTACAATAACAAAGATGTAAATTAACAAAAAAAATTCATAATAAAGCAATGAAATTGTATAAGTATATTTATAATATAGCTTATAAATAGAAAGGATTTAAAAGCTGAGAATTTAGAATTGAAATCTAGTTGCTTTCAAAATAGTTTTCAAAGCCTTAAAAATTAATAATAATATTATTGATGGTGTTTTGACTAGAAATATATTTTGAAAAGATTTTGAAAGAGATAGATGCATGGAACTCGCTTTAGTTATTGGGAAATAATTCTAGGGATCACTACAGCAACGCCAGTATTCATTTTCGAGTTTCTGAGTTAGAATTGCTACCAAAAGAAATTTATTCTGGTTAAACAAGTTTGATTGTGAAAAAATATCCCAAGTATGATTTGATAATATATGAAAATAGTTTTGAACTTATAAATTGAAAATAGTATAGATAAGAAATAAGTTTATAACTTATGAATTTGAATAGGAAAGTAAGACCGAATTTTAAAAACGGTTGAAAATTTTGGTTAAGCAAACAAAAGGACATTTGAATTTGAGATATGAAATAAAAGAGTTAACCTAAGAAATGCTAAGTAAATTAAGTTAGTGAAATAAAATAAATAAAATGAAATTTAATTCAAGAAAGCTTAAATAGAAGTGAATTGTTTTTGAAATGAATTACATAAAATAATGAAATGAAATTTAAATTAATAAGTTTGTATAACTGATAGATTTGAGAAATATTAAGCTAAATCTAAATTTTAAATTTATTGAATGTTAATGATAAGAAAAGAAAAAAATTGACTTAAATAAAATTAAATAAACGGAGTAATGGATTAAATGAAATAAAGTTTAACTTAATAAAGATTAAATGAATTGAATAGGATTTTAATGGAATTAAATGAATTAGTAAAATGAATTAATTTCACTTAAGCTATAAAATGAATTAATAGAATGAATACGAACTTGAATTATAAAATGAAATGCAATTTAGATGTGAAAGAAATTGAATGAGAAAAATGGGTGTAAGTAAAATTTATAAGAGTAATTTAAGTTAATTTAAATTGAATGTAAATAAATTGAATGCAAATGAAATGAGTTTTAATAAATTGAATGTCAACTAATTGAATATGAAATAAGCGAATGTTAAATAAAGAAATGTTATACACTTAGTTAATGTTCCAAGAAATGTTAAATGAATAATTTGAGTAGTAAAAAGAAAACTATTTAGATATGAACTTAAGAGAAGGTAAACAAATAAGAAATTAAATCATATCTTTGTAAAATAAAAAATAAACAAATAAATTTGCAAAGGATGTTTTAAGAGTTAGTTGTAGCTTTCTGAGATAATTATAATTTGAATAATATTGTGTAAATATATATATATATATATATATATATATATATATGTATAAAATGATTACGAACTTAAGACATGATTAATAAAATGAATTATAAGATGAAAGTTAACTTAAGAAAATTTGAATGAAATTGATTATGATAAAAAGGAAAAAAAAATTATATGAATTTGAGTTATAAAATAAAATTTACTTAAGTAAAGTTAATGATATAAATTAATAAAGTGAACTAATGAAGTGAATCAATGAATTAATATGAACTTAAGTTATGAAGTAATAATAAACATGAGTTGTGTTTTATAAAATGTTATAATAAACTTAAATGGTTTTATGAAATGGTTTATAAACGGTGTTAGTATTAAAGAGAATATACTAAGTGGTAATAAAATAAAATATAACTTGAACAAGGTTAAATGAAATGATTTTTAATGGCTCAGAAATGGGTTTATATGAATTGTGTTACACAAAAAGTGAAATAATTGAAACTTAAATAAACTGAATGTAAATGAAACAGATGTGAATAAATTGGAAGTAAATTAATTAAATGTTAATAAAAAAATTGGAACAAAGAAAGAATGTTAATAAGAATGATAGTGTATAAATTAAATATTGACATTGGATAATGTAAATTTATATAGTTATGAATTAATTGGATGAATATTAATTGTTGGATGGTTTCTTTCGTTGTAAATCATTGTTTTAACTGTTTTTGATTGCATATAATTGGTGTATGGTGTGTATTATTGTGCTTATGATTTGGATTCAAAATTCATGTTATATAATTCTATTAAACTCATATGTGTTTCTAAATCTTTTATAAATGACTAACATTTCAATTTTGAATTGAGATAGGTATATACGAAGAGCGTTTGGACGTATACGAGGTTTGATTTGCTTTTGCTTGCTTAATATGAGCGAACTCACTCATACTATTAATAATAAGGTACATATCTTGGATTACATACTGCACTTTTATATTTTTTCCCTACGAGATGCCTCATCATTTAAATGAGATGTATATTTGGTATGTTTGTGATATATATTTGTATTGTAAAAAATTTACGATCAAGTCGCACAAAGGAGACGCTGCCGAAATTTTCCATAAATCCAAATGTTAGAAATTTTTTGAAATTTTAAAATTTTATAACTTATTTTTATAAATAAGTTGTAATTTCCATAAAGCCGATATCGGAGTGGCATAGTGAAAGCCTAATAAAGGTTTTGCAAATAAGATTTTAAAGTTTTGTAAGTTGATTATTTTGAGAAAATATATCAAAGGTTCAATTCTCTATTTAACCCCTTTTCGAGGATGAAAAGTTTTGAGTAAGGGAGAATGTAACGGCCTGTATTTTTAACTATTTTAAATTATTAAATTTAATATGGTTATTGAATTAAAATTGTTAGAAATAAAAAATTATGTGTTATTTATGTAATTTATTGAATATGAACTTGAATAAAATTTTGAAATAAACAATTTCGAAGATTTAGGCAATAACAAGTATTAAAATGAAATTCTATGTATTGAATGTGTTTATAAGTAATAGATAAAATTGAAGAATAAATGTTGAATTATTGTAAAATGGCACTAGTTTTTTTTATTATTGGAATTCATTTTAAAAGTTAAATTTTATAAGTTAACAAATTATATTTAAAATATGACGATTTATTGGAAAATTAAATTGTTTAAATTAATATTGTAAACTATTTAAATAATTGAATTTTGAATCTAATGTGAATGAAAATGATTTTGAATGTTGATTTAAATTTTATTTAAACAAGAATGAAGATTGTTAACTTTTAAAATTGAATTTAAAGTGATTAAATTGATTTTTGAAAATAGCTCGTTTTAATTAACGTGTAAAATATAACCTTTTTGGGCACTATCTTGGATTTTGACGAAACAAGTTTCATCTGATCTATAATAGTGAATTATTATAGGATTTCAAATTTCATAGCGATCGGACTTATCATTTGATCGTGCGAGCTTGAAACGCGTAGAAATTAATTAAAGGAATTTAATTAAAATAATTTGGTTTTGAAAAGCTATCTTCTGAATATAATAGAATTAGCTCTCAAGACTAGTTCAATTGTGTACAGAATAGGGGTATAACATATATAACGCCAAACGGCACGCTTCGTTTGGAGTTCGAAATTTTCGTGGATGAATCAAGTCAGAAACTTATATAAAGGTCTTGTTCATTTTCGTCGAAACCAAAGAGATAAACGCAGTCGCTCCTCTCCTTCATATTAATAGCCAAAATTCATCGACCTTCTCTCTTATTTTCTCTCTATCCGCTCAATGAAATCGCTCGACCACAAAAGGAAAAACGTAGATCTCGATCTCCTTTACGTTATGGACGGTTGGATCGTGCTAACTCGATGCAAAATCGCCAGAATCGGCTAGGAAAGTCACAATAGATTTTGGGTTTGGATCCATGAGTATGCACGTGGTGTGCGATCAGGAATGGAGCTGGGCGGGGGTCGCGAGGCAAGGCAAGGCCGGCGTCGGTGCTCGACGGTGGTCCGTCTGGGCTCGGTGGTGCGAGCGCGCGTTAGCGTTTAAAAATAAGTAAACGAACGAAGTCGCGATCGCGTGTTGTTGTGACGCAGCGGATAACTTCAAAAATGGATGAAACGGTGAAAAGTTGAATCGATGGATTGAACATACCCAAGTGCCCAAATCTGTTGATCTCAAGAGATACCGGATTCTAGCTATCTCCAACACGTTGATCGCGCACGATACCGTGTTAAAAGATCTACGATTCTTCTACGTTGATCTCACGTACGAGATTCGGTGAATCGGCTTCAAATCCGTTGATTCGAGTGCACTCGAATAACCGAAAATGGAGAAAGGAGATAACACTCAACTTCCAATTTTAAAGAGGCACAAAGCACTCAAACAAAAGTTTATTCAAAATCAACCACCTTTACAAATGACCCAACTCGCCTATTTATAGGAAAATTTACAACACACACAGCCGACCTACGACCTAAAACAACGCGACCCAACATCCCTCGAGTTACAACACACGCGACCTATCAGTAAATCCCACGACATAACATCATATGCCACATACAAACGACATACGACCTAAGAAAATACAAATACAACACATCAAAGCGACTCAACGACCTACGACCTAAGGAGTAAATGCGGCATAAGCAAATCCAGCTTTAGGAATGGCCTGAACGACTTAACAAATCGAGCGACATACAAGCAACGACCTCAGCAACTTAACATCAATACATAGCTTCGGAATCTTGAGCGACCTAAAGAATCAACGGTTTAAGGAATCAGGTGACAAAAGAATGCGGCTTATCAAAGGCAAGCGACTTAAGGCAAAGCGGCCTTGTGAAGGCTTATGGAACTGTGGCATACGGTTTTCGACCTAAGGTGGTCGCGACTTAACGAACGAGCGACCTAAAGCACCACTCACTATTGGCATACTCGTTAGGTCGTTGGAGCGACGTAACTTGCTATTGGCACACTCGTTAGGTCGCAAGCGACTTAGGGAAACCGAGTTATCATCCTGCGTTGCATCATCCTCCCCGGTTGACAAGAATTCGTCCCCGAATTTACACTTTCCTCTTCTTCGACAAGCTTATGCTCATGATACGGAATCAAGTGTTTGACGTTAAAAACATCGGCAGTACGGACATGATCCGGCAACCTTAACTGATAAGCATTATCGTTGATCTTCTTCAAGATTTCTACTGGACCAATCTTTCGAGCTTTCAATTTTTTGTAAGTTTCGATTGGAAAACGATCTTTCGTCAATACTGCGTAAACAAAATCACCCTCTTTGAAGTCCACACTCCTTCGCTTCTTATCTGCCAGTTGCTTATACTTCTCATTTGACTTAAGCAATCATTCATGAACAATCCTGTGACACTCCTGCAACTCATTCACAAAATCACAAGCTCGTTTAACAGCCCCTTTCTGACATGGAATTGTCGACAAATCCAACGGTCCCTTCGAAATTGCTGAATATACTACTTGAAATGGACTGAATCCAGTACTTCGATTAACAACATGATTATGTGCGAATTCTGCCTGACATAACTTCACATCCCAGCTCTTCAAATTATCCTTCACATGACATCTCAACAAGCTTCCCAAAGATATGTTCACTACTTCCATTTGCCTATCAGTTTGTGGATGATAAGCGCTACTAAAATTCAGCTTAGTTCCAACCATCTTCCACAAACTCAACCAAAAATGACTTAGAAATCGAGTATCCCGGTCAAAAACAATGGTCTCAGGTAGCCCATGTAGTCGATAAACTTCTTTAAAGAACAATTGAGCAACACGGACTGCATCAGCGGTCTTTTTACAAGCTAGAAATGTGCCATCTTCGAAAATCTATCCACCACAACATATATGGAATCATTCCCTCGTTGTGTTCTTGGAAAACCCAAAACAAAATCCATGCTAATATCAACCCATGGTCTAGTAGGCATGGGCAATGGCATATACAATCCTGCATTTGTAGCTGTCCCTTTGGAAACTTGACATATGTGACATCTCTGCATAAATCTTTCAACTTCTTTCCTCATGGAAGGCCAAAAATATGATTGAGAAATCAACTGCAAGGTACGATCTCTTCCCACATGACCTTCTTCATGCAATTCCTTCACAATCTTCATTCGCAAGCTGCACTCTGGTATACACAATCGATTTCCTTTGAAGAGAAAACCATCCACCAACAGATAATCATCTGTCTTTCCTTTCTCGACTTCATCTACAATCTTAGCAAAGTAAGGATCTACAATAAACAATTCTAGAAGTACATCAAACCCCGTCACTTCAACTCTCATCGTAGTCAACAAATGATTTCTTATACTCAATGAATCTGCCACACAGTTTGTAACTCCTGACTTATGCTTTACGACAAATGTAAACTGTTGCAAGTATGCGATCCATGAAGCATGTATGGCTACAATCTTATCCTGTCCCTGTAAGTGCTTCAACGCTTCATAATCAGTATACAACACAAACTCCTTATAAAACAAGTAGTGTCTCCAATGCTTTATGGCTTGGACAATAGCATAGAACTCCAAGTCATAGGTACTGTATCTTGTCTTGGCTCCAGAAAGTTTCTCGGTAAAATAAGCAATTGGTCGACCCTTCTGACTTATTACCCCACCAATTCCAACTTTAGATGCATCAGTATCTAGCTCAAAAAGCAGCTAAAAATCCGGGTATCTAAGAATCGAGTGTCTTGATCTGTTGGAAAGCAGAATCAGCCTCTTCCGTCCACACAAACTGCTTCCCTTTCATACAATCTGTCACTGGTGCCATCATGCTACTGAAATATGGAATAAACCTTTGGTAGAATGATGCTAACCCATGAAAACTTCTCACTTCAGTTATAGTCCTGGGTTGTGGCCAATCCTTGATCGCTTCAACTTTACCTTGGTCCACATAGATTCCTTCCTTGGACAACACATGCCCCAAAAACAAAACACTGTGTGTCATGAACATGCACTTCTTTGTAGCCGCATAAAATTGCTCCTGACGAAGTATCATCAATACTTCCCGCAAGTGTTGTAGATGTTCTTCTGTGCTTCCACTGTATATCAATATATCATCAAAGTATACCACCACAAACTTTCCAATAAATGGTCGAAAGATCTGATTCGTCACTCGCATAAAAGTACTTGGTGCATTCAAAAGACCAAATGGCATGACTAGCCATTCATACAACCCTTCCGGTGTCTTGAATGCTGTTTTCCATTCATCACCTGGTCGAATTTGAATCTGATGATACACACTCTTCAGATCAATCTTTGAAAAGATAGCAGTTTCGCTCAACTGATCTAATAAATCATCCAATCTAGGCATCGGAAATCTGTACCTCACTGTAATCTTGTTTAGTGCTCGACTATCTGTACACATTCTCCAAGTTCCATCCTTCTTCGGCACTAACAATGCTGGTACTGCACAAGGACTTAAACTTTCTTGTACGCACCCTTGTTCAAGTAACTCCTCTACTTGCCTTCTCAATTCTTCGTGTTTCTTTGGACTCATTCTATAGTATGGCCTATGTGGTAACACAGATCCCGGAACAAGATCAATCTGATGTTGTATGTCTCTCAACGGTGGTAACTCTTTCGGCAATTCATCAGGAAATACATCAAATTCCTTTAACACTGGCTTAACTTCCTCAAGAATTTCAACTACTTCACTACTTTCACGTCCAATCAACAGAAATACTTCACGCTCATCTTCTACTTCTTTAACAAACTCCTTCAATGATAACAGAGTATTTAGTTCTTCGATTTCCTCCAACTTGCTTTCACCTTGTTGTCGCTGTTTAGGAACTAAAGTGATTCTAGTGCCCTCGAACATGAAAGTATAGCAGTTAGTCCTTCCATCATGTTGCACAGCTCTATCGAATTGCCACGGACTTCCCAACAACAAATGACATACGTCCATATCTACCACGTCACTCCAAATTTCATTTTTATACTTCTTTCCGATGGAAAAAGTTACACAAGCTCTTCGACTAACTTTCACTTTCCCACCTTTCCTCAACCAAGCTAATTTGTAGGGTTTGGGATGTTTCTCCGTCTTTAACGCTAACTTCTTTACAGCTTCTGCAGAGATGATGTTATCACAAATTCCTGCATCGATAACAAACTTGCAAACCCTTCCCAAAATAGTACACATTGACTGAAAAATGTTACTCCTCAACCAACTAGTCTCCTCTTCCTGCTTTGGTGTCAAGCAAGATCTCCTCATCATTAAAGAATATCCTTCATCTTCCGCCAATAATTCTTCTTCCTCCTTAATTTGTGGTGAATTGGAACATTCTATATCTGCATCCTCATCCTCAACCTCAGCCACCATCACTCGCTTCTTAGGCTTTGGACATTCATTGCTCTTATGACCAAACTCCTGACAGTTATAACACTTGAAACTGTTGTTGACCTTGGTCTTAGCAAGTTCATTGACAACCGGTTTACTAACAGCCTTGGAAACATTAGTATTGCTACTAGCCCCTTTCACTTGATTGTTGGAATTTGTAAACACGCCACCTCCTCTTCTACCTTGCCTCTTCCAAGCTAGAGCCTTTTGGTGTGCTTCAACAACGGATCTTGGATCAAACATATTCACCATATCCTGAATTTGCATTCTCAATCCTCCAACAAATCTAGTTGTCAATTGTTCCTCCGTCTCCATGATATCATTTCTGGCAATCAGTTGATAAAACTCATCTGCATAGTCATTTACCGACTTGGTCCCTTGTCACAGATTCTGTAAGCGCTGATACATAAGTGACTGATAATTATAAGGCAAAAAAGTAGCCTTTATCAACTTCTTCATCTTCTCCCATGAAACAATCTTCGACTTTCCCATCCTTTCCTGTGTAAGTTTAGTTTGTTGCCACCATGCCATAGCTCTTCCCCTCAATCGTGTAGCAACCAACTTAACTCTACGATGCTCAGGTACTTCCTTGAAGTCAAAGATTTCTTCAACATTTGATAACCAACCCAGAAACTCTTTCGCTATCATTCCTCCTTTGAATTCTGGAATCTCTGTTTTCATCCCCGACTCCCATCGACGATCATCTTCAAAATCTCTATTTCGTACTTGGTCTCAGTCTCGATAATGGATACTACCTCTATCACTATCTTCATCATAATCAAATGTACTTCGATATCGATCTCGACCATCAACATTTCCACGATCACACATATCTCTTCTACTATGTCTTTCAGCATCACGATATGGCTCATCTCCAAACTCACGTGGAGTTCTTCTCTCTTCATTTCTGTACTCATGGTATTCTCTTCTCATTGAAACTGATGATTTTCTTCTTTCTCTACAAGATTGTGGTGACACCCTTCACGCTTCCGCAATCGATGGCGAAACTCTGTTTCCTCCATGGTTCGAGACTGGTGACCTTCTCCTTTTACTTTGATTCATGTCATTTGTCAATCTCTCTAACTTTCCAATACCTTCATCGAACTTTTCATTGATACGTTGTTCCATTTGCTCGGCTTCTTGTCTACAATACACAACTTCAACATTTTGAAATCAATTAGCTCTTCTTGACGGCACGATCATACACAATCTCTAACTGATACAAATTGATTCAAATTGATACTTGTCTCGGATCTAGCTCTCGGCTCTGAATTCTGCACTTAGCTTGGCTCGGTTCAAAGTTTAACTCTCGGCCTGGATCCAACTTATCAATAAACAATCTCCAACATTTCAACTCGGCTCCCAATCGGCTTGGCTTAGCTATGATTGGCTAAGTCTAGCTCCGATACCAATTGACGCAGCAGATAACTACAAAAATGGATGAAACGGTGAAAAGTTGAATCGATGGATTGAACATACCCAAGTGCCCAAATCCGTTGATCTCAAGAGATACCGGATTCTAGCTATCTCCAACACATTGATCGCGCATGATACCGTGTTAAAAGATCCACGATTCTTCTACGTTGATCTCGCGCACGAGATTCCGTGAATCGACTTCAAATCCGTTGATTCGAGCGCACTCGAGTAACCGAAAATGGAGAAAGGAGATAACACTCAACTTTCAATTTTAAAGAGGCACAAAGCACTCAAACAAAAGTTTATTCAAAATCAACCACCTTTACAAATGACCAAACTTGCCTATTTATAGGAAAATTTACAACACACAGCCGACCTAACAGGTGGCCGACCTACGACCTAAAACAACACGACCCAACATCCCTCGAGTTACAACACACGCGACCTATCAATACATCCCACGACATAACATCATATGCCACATACAAACGACATACGACCTAAGAAAATACAAATACAACACATCAAAGCGACTCGACGACCTACGACCTAAGGAGTAAATGCGGCATAAGCAAATCCAGCTTCAGGAATATCCTGAACGACTTAACAAATCGAGCGACATACAAGCAACGACCTCAGCAACTTAACATCAATACTTAGCTTCGGAATCTTGAGCGACCTAATGAATTAACGGTTTAAGGAATCAGGTGACAAAAGAATGCGGCTTATCAAAGGCAAGCGACTTAAGGCAAAGCAGCCTTGTGAAGGCTTATGGAACTGCGGCATACGATTTTCGACCTAAGGTGGTCGCGACTTAACGAACGAGCGACCTAAATCACCACTCACTATTTGCATACTCGTTAGGTCGTTGGAGTGACATAACTTGCTATTGGCACACTCGTTAGGTCGCAAGCGACTTAGGGAAACCGAGTTATCATCCTGCGTTGCATCATGTTGCCTGGGAAGGAAGTGGGCCTGAGGAACGAAAATTTGAGGTTTTGTTATCTTTGTTTATGAATTTTAGTTAAGTAAATTTTAATTATAATCGTTATGTTTAAAATTGCATAACTTCTCCATGCGAGGTTGATTCGAGCGAAACGAGTCGTGTTGGATTTGTATCGTCGGAGGCTACGACATGGAATCAAATTGGAATTTATTTGAAGCTGAAAAAATTTCGGTTCCAAATAAAGGTGAGTGTTTTAAAATGCTCATGAAGTACTAAAATATTTATGATGTTCGTTAAATTGATATCATGAAGTAATATTATTTTATTCACTGTTGTTTGGTAATTTAAATTGACATCTGAATTTAACTGTTAGGAATTTGTAATCGACAATTAAATTTAAAGTTGAAATTAAACTGCTAGTTAACTTCCCGATTATTATAACTACATAATTGAAGTGATATTATAATTTTTTTCGATGTTGTCTATGATGGATGCCTATTGTTTGATATTTTGGATAAATTGGATGTTTATTTGTTTTGATATGTATCACATTATCACCCTGGATATTATGGACCATATATAAACTGTTATTTGTATTATTTCAAGTAAATTAAGAAATATGTTGAAATAATATATGTACTTAAATGACACTTTGATTTAGATTGAAATGGTATACATCCATCTCTGAAATTAAATTGAAATAACTGATCACTTGGTCATAGGATAGAAAATTATATACGGATACCAGATTGGTTAGATTAAATGATTCTAAATTTTTGGATTTGAATCTATTCAAGTGATTTTGTTTATAAAAATAAAATTGAATTAAAATATGGGAATTGAATTATGTTCGAACTCGAGTTTGAAATGTGAAATTGAAATTGAATAAAAGAAATTGTTTAAAGAATGCAATTTGAAATTGGAAGTTAGCATTGCAATATGATTTGAATTATGGATATTGAATTGTTCTAAAGATTTGAACTTTTACTTGAACTTCGAAGTTATTTAAGTAAAAGTAATATATGTTGATATGTCAAATCTTGGCTCGAGATTGAATTATTTTAAAGATTTAAACATTAAATTGAACATCAAAGTTAAATTTGATTTAAATGATTTAGATCGATATTCAAAAATTAAACTTGAAATTTATGTAAACTGAAAAGGTTTAAAATAAGAATTGAATTAGAATTTATACCACTGGATCGAATCGTTGAATCGAATTAGAAGCTAATATGAAATGTTTCGAAATTAAAGTTAATTCGAATTGAAATTGATTTGAATTTAAATTGGAATTGAGTATATTTGAATTGATTGAGATTTAGGATGATCTGAATTGGAAGATTTGAAATTGAATCGGTTGATTTAAAATTTGGATCTGAATCCAGATTTATTGAAAATGGGAAGAATTAGTTTTGAATTTGAAATTATTTTCACTATAAACTATTTTTCTATAAATTGTTTTAAAATTCATCTTTCAAAATTTCCAAATTATTTAAATTTTCAAATCAATATATATCCTATTTTAATATTTTAACCATTTTAACTTTTAAAGCTATTTAAAAAAATTCAAACTATTTTCTAAAAAATTCAAACTAGTCAAGGTTGGAATGTTTATCTTTAAATCGTTGATTTAAATGCGAGTTGGGTTAAAAATAAAGTTATAACCTAAGTTGAATTTCGAAACGATTTTGGAAGTGAAATTGAGATATTGAGGTGAAAATGACTTTCAAGTGAAATTGATGTACTTGAAGTAAATATGATATTTCGAAATGAAAAGATTTTTAAAGCGAATAAGATATTTCGATATCAAGTATGAATCGTTTTAAAATGTAAAAGAATCAACCGGTGTGTTATGACGTTTGGTTGTTAAAGAGACCGGGGGCTCTTATTGGCATACTCTCTAAATATTAAAACCACTTTAACAACTTTGTACGTGGAGGAGACTCCAGAATGAAGTGGTTGGATTTAATGTACGTTGTTGGATTTGAAGAAAGAGAACTATGATGGATAGACCCCGGCACTTATGCCAATTTGAAATGACTAAAATGGTACGGCTTGACAGTGCCAATAGGCTAGCTACTCCGAGGACATCCGTTCTTCGATTTTCTTCTTGAACTTGGTCCATACTGTTACTTTTGATGTTGGTTTCGATTGGTGCACCTTGATTTTGGATGACCTCCCTTTCACTCGATATGGGATGGATGTACGCGGTGGGTGATCGCGGCTACGATGCGTTACCACCAACCTTGCGACCTAAACTAGTAATATCCTACCTTGGGTATTGCCTCACGTGTCTTGTTATACTTTTATCCATATACGAGTCCACTACGTGTTTGGTTTAGTATTTCCGTATCACGGCGCATCCCTATCTCCCTACGTGCTACTGGAGCTTTATATGCAAACTGTACGACAATGCTTAAAAACACGTTAAGGTGAATTAATGTAAAGCTTTAACGCTAAGAAAAATATTTATTTTACTGATTAGACATTACATATATAGTGTACTCTACTATGTATAAATATTTTGATGGATCCTTAAGAGATGGAAAATCCCGTAACATCTCTTGAGTTATTTCACGTACGTTATATTTTGGATAGGAGATGTAAAACCCCATAAACACTTCTGACGCTATTACACTTCAATTATATGTGATATTAATTTGACTCGCATAAAGATATCTTAGTCCTGACTCGATTGTTTGGTTTAGTGTTGTCATTCTACTGTGAGATTTTGTTTTTGTTTTCTTCTTTTCTTATTTTTCTAATTAATTTCATTGATTATCTCTGTTTTGAATTGTTTGAGTTGGACATGTATGGATTATTGTCGATTTAAATTTTTCAAAACATGGGGTGTCACATTAATATTATTTTTATTACACTGTGTGCAAAGTTCAGGTTCATACTAATTTATTAAAGGCTGCAATTATTTAGGGTTTATTTTTCAAGAGCCTTTGGTTTCGTTGTCACCAGCTAGGATCATAGAATTACAGTACGAATGTACAGGGAATACATAAAAGTTTTCTGTATAATTTGTCTCCGGTCCTAAACTAAAAGCAATAACAAGTGTGACACTATATTTAATGTTTAAGTTACGGTTAAGATAAATGTCAATAAATTTCATTTTCAAAAACCACTTCACTTTTGTCAATGGTTTTATATATGGTATATATTCCGTTTCGTTGATTGAGCGTAGTATATGATGTATTGCGTTAGGTACAGCACGTCATTTTCAAACGAGGGTTGACAAATCACTTTTTACCATATATCTATCTCTCTGTCTGTGTCGATGCAAGTTCATCTCATCTTACCGTATTACACACTACTACTGACTCACTTGCATAATACAAAATTCTTGAAAACATTTTTTAAAGTCATATTCATGTAATCTTTTAACTCCCACACAGCCAATATAGTATTATCTTATACTCAAGTACATTTCCTTCATGCCAATTTATTGCCAGCAACCTAAAATACTATCTGATCGTCTTCGTAACTAATTCCACATTACTCTTTAAACAGTTAACCAAAGCTTTTAGCGAACTGCTTGGACGACGGTAATCCAAAAGAAGTCAGTTATAAACTTATGAAGAAAAAAAGGCTTTAAGTGGTGCAACGTAATTATTGTAACTGGAAAAAGGTAAGGGAAAAAAAACACTTATGATTGTAGTCTCTACTTTCTATGTTAATCCTCAATATTAGAACGCTAGTCTGGTACACTTTCCATAGCGAGGGTTGAAATATACAATTGTGAAGTGTAAAAAATTTGAAGTGACACGGTTTTAAAAGAGAGGCAGGTGGTATGCAATTACCAAACAAGTGAGCACAAGATTGAGTGCAGAATTAGTCAAGTCAGGAGATAAGGACAGCAGCGTCACTTGCTGAGTTGTCTGCAATGTTTAAGCCAAAGTGAATTATTACTTTTATGAAATTAAGTATTATTAAGTTGTAAATCTTATATGTACTTGGAGCATCAACAGGTAACGGTGACGTTATTTCCCTGACGGCACTAAATATTAGAACTAAAAGAGAGTGATAAACGATAGATTTTCTTTAGTCACTAGATTATTTACTTCTATAGATCAATTTAGTTAACACGTATTGACTTGTTGGTTACCAAATATCATGAGTTGTTTGAAGCACTTAATTTATGGTTGAATTACTTTGCTGTTTCCTTTTACTAACAGTAACATATGTCCATGGCCATATGTCCATGGCCATAGTCTTAATTAAAGATAATTGATGCAAAAAAAAATGAATAATAGCACAAATTTTCATTATACGTCCAAAAAAAACTTATTTCAACTTTAGACCTCGTTCAAATTTATTACAAAAATGTGTATGTTTTTACCTATAACATCATTTTACACTTGACATTCCAAATATGTATGAAAACAATTTTTTTTTTAAAAAAATATGCTTGCACATTCCAAAAACGCATAAGTAAACACTTTTTTTAAATAAAAAATAAAGTTACGCAATTTACATTTGTGCAAACACAAATTTTTTTGGAAAAATAAAGTACATTTGCGCAAATATGAATTGCTCAAAACTAAACTTGTTTTTATAAATAGTTTTGAATGAGATCTAAAGTTGAAATAAGTTTTTTCTCGAGGCCAAAACGAAAATTTGTCCCTGATAATACCAACAATCTTTTGATAGTAAATTTTGTGTTTAACCTAGCTATTGTATGTCTAGAGCATTCAACGTTGATCGTTACTTATACAACTAAATTCATCAAATCATTATGTACTGTTTTATTGTTAATAGGATATTCCTGATCTTTAAAACTATGCCAAAACATAATTCATTTATATTTTCACAATTCAACCATTTACTAAATAAATTATAGTTAAATGCGATCAACTTTTGCTTAGGTAAACTAAAAGAAGAGACAAGGTTTTGGTCCATTGACAAACATCATGGTAATAAACAATTGTGATGTACTTGTACCTTCACAACCAAACAACTACATATAAATAACTTATAGGCCTCTCACATTTCAATAACTCAAAGCAAACCAAATGAAGCTTCACACTAACAACAAAAAAGCCACTCAGTTGAGGAGAGCAATAAAAATATTCCTCCCTATTTCCATACTTTCGCTACTTCTCTCCTACATTTATTCTTCCACCATATATTATCTCCACTCAGTCACATCATTCCTCCAAATCCTTAACCAATTCACCACCAAAAAGGCCTTGTTTCTTTTATCTAATATCATCATTCTCTTTTTAACGTGCAACAGCTTAAATGTCGACAAAGAATATGATGAAGAAAAGGTAGACAAGTACTTGGATGATACGGAACATGAACAAGTTGCAAGCTTGCATCATGAGCTGGAATCAAATGCTGAAGTGATAAAACAAGAAGAGCCGAACTTCATAAAACACAATTACGTAGACTTGAACGAGGAGATATTAATAGAATGCAACTACCCTGCACAAGATGTATACTTTGATTCAGATGATGGTGTGGATGAGTTGGAAATAGTTGATGAGAAAGGAGTAATAGAAGAAAGCATAGAATATGTTCAGTGTTGTCCCAAATGCAAAGAGCTAATTAATTCCCATCACAAGTTAGAGAAGAAGGTAGTGGAAGAGAAAGAAAAAGAGAAGGAAAAAGGGAAGACGACTTGCATGGAGTTGGTTGTTGTGGAAGTGGAGAAGTCCATGGAAGTTATGGTAATGGAAAATGATTTGGAGGTAAAGACGTCTGTTGAAGTCATGGTAATGGAAAGTGAATTGGACTGTTTGGAGCTAGACGATCTGAACAAAAAGTTTGATGAGTTTATTGAAAGGGAGAAGAAGAAGAGACAACTGGAAAATTTGCAAATTGTATTGATAAAGAGTAACTAGCGTACATGCAATCAATATTGTAGCACTCAATTAGGTTTGATTCTGACAAATTGCACACACCCAAAAAACAAAAAACAAAAAAAGAGAGAGAGGGAAAAAAAAGAAGGGAAAAAAAATAAAAAAATAAAAGAAAAGAGGAGGAGGAGGAAAAAAGAAGGGGTAAAAGAAAAAGGAACAGTGTAAAAAGTGAGAAAAAGCAGAAGATAATTAAATTACTCAAGCTTGGAGCTGAATTATGTTATGTTATGTATGTACAAGGATGGATAGATCATAGATGTGTATATATGTAGCTAGGGTTGTGTACTATGTTATGTGACATTGTTCTTTGTACATGGTGGTGCTGAGTATGTATTCAGTTTTTGCATATTCCACTAGCTATGTATAGACCATAATCCAACTCGCACATAAATCATTCATGCGTGCTTATCTTTTACATTATATTTGCTGAACAAAAGACTCCTGGGTTACTTGAGGTGTAACAGTTTAGCTTTTTAACAGTATAAGGGCAGTAAAATTATATTGTTCATTATCAATTGCCAATTGCCGTCATAAGTTAATTAAATCTTAAGTCAGGACATATTAGTTCAGCTAGATTCCAAATAACAGTGACAAATACACCTAACTAGAGGAGTTGAATGCAGTGTTTGTAGTCTTCGGTAATTCTATATTACCATTTTAGGGTAATATATATATATGATATAAATTGTTTGAAAGCTCATCAAAGTCAATAAATATAGTGTATTTGTTGTCTGATGGTAATTATATATCACTGAACCGAGTAAGTTGATCGAGATGCATAGTAATTGGATGGTTATGTATGTAAGTTATGATGCAACCAGGAACACGTAGCATTTTGTTAATTAATACGTGAAGCAAAACATAAAATGACACATATGGTCCCATGAATTAATCTATGAAACGGAGATATTCAAATACATCCATCGGTGTAAAGAATTACAGTCAAACATAACAAAATTACGCTCTTGTCAATAATAAATCAGAAAATGGTCAACAAAATCAAGACAGACTTTAATATGGTTCCTATAGTCAAATAAAGAGAAAACGACAGAAATAAATATAAGTAGCAGAACAAACGAAAAAAATAAAACAACTTCGAGTTGTAATAAATATCAGACTGGAAGTCAGGCGTATGCCCTATCAATGAATGTATGGGAACGTTGCTTCTTATTCAACGAACACCCTAAGTGATCAGTCATCTAAGGCTCATTACATTTTTACCAATTTAATGAAGCAGTCAGCCTTAAATACAGATAAAAGTTTATTATTTATTTTAGGACAAATTTTTTATTTAACCTTGTGCAAAATATCAATTTCAAGTTTAGGGCTCCATCTCGAAGTTACTGTAAAAGTATGCTTTCTTTTGAAAAATCTGAGTTTACATTACTTACACTATAATACGATTTACCGAGAAAGAAAAATAACATAATAAATATAAAATTCCTGTTCATTATTATTGTTTGCTAAAATTTATATTTGTATATTAATTAATACAATATACTTTACTATCATCATTGATTATTTAATTATATCTTTTAACATCAATTTCTTTTAATACTATTTTCACCAAGTAATTAGTATACTTAGAGTTATTTATTATAATATTCAATAAATAAATAAAACACTATTTATTATTTATCTATTATTCATGGTTTATAATTACTTTTGTAATTTAATTCAAAATTGTATTATCATATAAAATACTTACTGAAAATTGAAGTTTACAATAAACACAAATAACTAGAAATATAATTAACTATTCATTTCAAAATTATAATTTAATTTAGAACTAAAGTTCCAATAATCATAAATAACTCGAAACATAATTACTAACTTTAAATATGTATCAAAAAATGACTTGTTGAAAGTATAATTTGAAGTAATTAAACATTTTAAAATATATTTAATAAATTAATAATAATATATATCTAAGTATATTAATTGCTTAATATTTTTAATAGTTTTTGGAAATATTAATTTCAATAGTAATCACTATACTTTTAGCACTTTATTATTCCATTAATATATTAAATAGTTTGGAAAACTGAAAGTAAACCGACGTATATCACTCAACTAGAACTTTTTGAAAATATTTTTTATCCAACCATTGCTGAATATACTTCAATGTTTTCTACTTTTACCGAGAAAAGAAAATATTCTAACGAATATAAAATTCTGTTTTGTTTCTTTATCGATATTATTATGAATAATTGTATGTATAACAATTAGTAATTAGTGAAAAGAATATAAAAAAATAATGTTTTAAAATATAATTTAATTAACACTACAACAAAAATACTCTATTACAACACCCTTTTTACAACAGGCATTGGCCGTTTGTTGTAATAGTAGGCTATTACAACGGTCCATTCAGGCCTGTTGTAATAGATGCTCTATACAAAACCTTTTTTACCATGAGCAATGATGCCTGTTGTAATAGAATGCTATTACAACGGTTCTTTCATACCCGTTGTAATAGATGTCAATTTTACAACGTTCACAAAGTGCCCGTTGTAATAGATACCAATTATACAATGGTAAAAAAATGTCTGTTGTAAGAGGTGACAATTTTACAACGGGCTAAAAATGCCCGTTGTAATAAGTGCCAATTTTACAACGGTCATAAAATGTCCGTTGTAATAAATGTTTGTTGCCAATTTTTGACAACCAATAATTAATAATTATAATGCTTTCTTAAAATTAATATTTATTAGTATTTAATAATTATTCATTAATAACATTATATTAATCATATGTTACTAATTACTAATTATAATATTATATTACTAATTACTAATCATTAATAATATTATATTAATCATTTATAACTTATAATAATTAATGATTATTATTAAATAATCACTAATTACTAATTGTTATACATAATCAGTATACCAATAGGTTTAATTTTACCTTCCAATTATTGGTAAGTAAAATCGAGTAATCGATATTAAATATATAATAATTTATAATTAATAATAAATATTAATAATTTATGATTAATAGTTACTATTTAAAATTAAAAATTAATAATACATACATATTAATTATTAACAGTTAATAATTAACATTAAATTTTAATTAATAAATATGAAGTAACATTTAATAATTAATTTTTACTAATTAATAATTACTACTAAATAATTAATTTTCTCGATTATTTTCATTAATCGTAAATTTTTCAGCTCCGTCTACTGTTATAATAGATATCAATTGCAACTATTTTCTTCTGCATGTTGTACTAGATGTCAATTTTCAACAACTCTTAACCGCTGATCATCGTTGCCTTCAATTAACGTTTAATGATTATTATTAATGTTTAAATAATAATAATTAATTTGAAACATGAAACAATTACTATTAATAATTAATATTAATAATTACTATTCAATAATCGATGATCAATAAATAATAATTCGATATTCCACCAAAATTCAATGTTCACTGTTATAAAAAATCTGGACCATGCAATAATAATTCGATATTCCACCAAAATTCGCTCCTTAAGCCCAAAATCTCCCCTCCCCATTCCAAATTCAACCTATTTGCTTCGTCATTTTAGTATAACATTCTCATTTTTCCCAATTCATAAAAACTAATTTACAGACATCTCCTATGGACTGCGCAATGAAAACCGCTCATCAAATCCCTTTTCCCCATTCCAAATCATACGTATTCCTCTCATCACCTGAGTGCTGGAGTTTGTTGTGTAGTTGGAGGCGGATGTTTGTCATGTCGCTAGTTGGGAATATGTAAGGTGGTGGCGCTGAGGTGAAGGGACGGCAAGCGATGGCGGCTCTTGAGTATGTCGCGATCTTGTTCTAGCGGGAAGTGATGGGTTTTGGGTTGGATTTCAAATGGAATGATGGAGCCGATCTGAAGGGGCAAAACGGTAACGATGATGATTTTTTTCTTCCCTTTTTTCTTTTGAACTGGTTTTCAGTAGGCAAAAAGGGTAATGTAGAATACCTAAAAGTACATAACCAAAACAAATAATAACGCATAAAGTTTGAAAATCTTAAAATCAGGTTGTCCACGGTCTCTGCCAATCTATGGACTAAATCTACTAAATTTATGTGTCCAACTTACAGTATATATTGGCTACTTAATGCTCTAATATATTGCATGATATTACTGCAGAAGTGTGGATGCATATGCTCCCGATCTTATATTCGGTGATGTCGACCTATCCCAAAAGAAGAGTTTGATAATGTTGATCCTTGAACACTCGTAAGCCATGAAAGTTGTGATTGGTTATGTATTAAGTAGTTATATTGCTATTTTAGTTTAACTGAGAACTTATTTGCTATGTTGTTATGAATTTGGTTTAGAGATGAAGCTCTAGAATGTAAATGTCAACAGCCAGCAAATATTGGAATAGCGCTTAGGCGATCTAACATTGCTTATTTCTATGTAGTACCCACAGTTTACCTGATTTTTAAGTGTCCAACTTAAGTAGCATCCAACTTATCCAGATGGATAAAGATGAACCAAAGAGCTTATTTATTTTCTTAACTAATTATGGCATGTTACTTTGTACGTAGCTTGAGGCTTGTACAACATGTAAAGAAAATACAGGTGCCAACTTCACTTCAAAATTTGCACTTAAAGAATTTGAATTAATTGTCATGGACCGAGAAACAATTTCAGGTTAGTAGTTAGTTTTATATTTATATAAAAGGTAGGAACTAGACAGGAAAGGGTGTGCTTAGCATTAGGTGATGGAAATAACGCTTTTAGCAATTGCAGTTCTTTTGAAATATTATTTGTTAAAAAAGGAAAGTTTAGCATGCAATAACTTAATGAGGTGTTGTGGTGAGGGTTGACATAATCTTAAGAACAGAATAATGAATAAAATACTAGTGTAAAATTGGAGGCACACAAGATTACACTTCTATGTATTAGGTTTCAGTCTAGTATAATGTCCTAATTTTTAGATTTTTTTTAAAAAAAAAAAAATCAGCTCGTCCCTTCTGCTTTTAATACGTGCGAACGAGTGTTTACTGCATTTACCAACTTCTTTTTTCAGTTTTTTTTTTACCTTTTACTTTTTATTGCATTTGACCTTTTACTTTCCTTTTGCATTTGACATTTTTCTTTCTTTTTTTTTCCTTTAATCAACTTATGACATTAATGTTATCTTAACTTTCAATCTAGTGGGCTAACATTGGAGAGAGTAGATGTTAGGAGTTTAGCATATATGTTTATTTTTGAATGAATCAATAGGCCATGCTACTAATTTAATTGTTAAAGTGCTCTATTGCGGAGGGAAGTTTTTTCCAGGGCGAAATGCAGAGAGCTTCCCCTATAGAAATACGGAATATGATTGCAGTACTGAATAATGTATAATCTATTATAGCGGTTCCAATGTTCCGCATGCTATTCATTTCATTTCAAATATGTTAACTCTTTATGCTTGGTTTCAAATACTTTCGTGTTACTTTCTACTCTTTGTTTTTTTCCTTTTGTTATCAACTGCAGCTCTCACTTATTGGAAACCATACGATATTCTTTTGTGAAAGTTCAAAGTTGTTTTTACTGTTATTGGAAACCCATTAAAACTATTTGCAGCTACTGCGACTTTTAAGACAAGTCAAACACACTAGACGATGCCGAGAAAAAACAGAGTGCGCTTTAGACGTTGATTCACAAGCATCTGATAAAATGACTTCAATGTTTCAAGGATAGAAAATATTTATTGCATTATATTTGAGTGAACAATGAACATGAACGATCATGTACAGCTAACTGGGCTTAACTCAAATAGATCTTTTTTTTTCCGATTCACACGATAAAAATAACTATATACAATACACTGAAATGAATGGTAAACGAGCATGAGAGAAGCAGCAAAAGGAGACAAAAAGCCATGTCCAAAACCATAACTGTTTCCTTTCTCTTTTCATTATTATCACTGTTCATTTTCTCGATAACTAATAAAGCATTCGCAGCAATTTCTGAATAAAGAATTGATTCGATTTGTTGGCTGCGAAATTTTTTTCGTATTTAATATCCGGGTTTTTGCAGATCTTCGAATCATATGAGGAATTCCGCTATTGTAAGTGCTTTCGCTTTTCCTTTGCTCATTTTGTGCTATGTATTTACTTTCTGTGATTTACATGTTAAATCGTCTTGTTCGTGATCAATTACTGTAAAATATAAAAACAATTTGATTTTTGGTACGAAAGTCTATATGTTGCATTTTTTTTCCTTTCAAAATTTCATTGGAACTGTAGATGTCAATTTGATCTTGTTTGTAGCTGGTTTATGTACTTAGATGTTTCATCCTACAGGTAGGCTCCAATTTTGAGGGTTTTCATGTATAGATCTTGTTGGGGTTCTGAATTTTCATCTTACTTAGAATTTAGCATTTTGAATAAAATCACTCATTCTAACAATTCTGATATATATTTCTTCTTTTAGCTATTCAAACTAGTTGGAATTCTAGTAGCAATAAGTGAAGTAAAATGGGCATTTACAGAAGATCACAATTGTGTAAATGCAAAAAATTCAAAAGTAAATCGACCACACGGTGTCACAGTTACTGAATTTGGTGCTGTGGGAGATGGAGTGACTTTGAAACTAAAGCATTTGAGAATGCTTTGTTTTACCTTAACTTCTTTGCTGATAAAGGTGGAGCTCAGCTGTTTGTGCCAGCTAGGCAATGGCTGAATGGAAGTATCATTCTCACAAGTCATTTAACGCTATCATTGGACAAGGATGCTGTAATTGTCGGATCAACTGTAAGTTTCGGTCTTGTTTTTGTTGCTTGTTGCTTTTGTTGATGTTATGCGTTGTAAGCTTTGTTAATTTGGCATACATATATAAGCAGTTCAGTATGTTTATTTCTGCCAATGAAATGAGAATTGTGTTGATTATGCAATATTATAGGGTGATTCTTGAGCTTATTGTCAATTTTGTTAATGGAGTATTTATATCAATGGCTTTGAGGAGTAGCAAAATTATCATGTGATGTAAATTGTAATGCTGTAATCCATATGAGTTTGAAGAATTTATGGTCGTGCCATTTTGGACATCTGATGATTACTACAAATATTTTTACATAACTGTGACAATAATTGAGAATGAAATTTTTGACTTTGATATTGAACGAAATCCCACTAAATCATAATGCATATACGTGATGCTAAGCTTCTCGGATATAGAAAATTAAAATGAGATTTGAATGTATCATGTGGGGGTAGGGTGATACAACTCGAGTCACTACAACAAGGCCTTGACGCACTGTTAGCAAACCAGCACGATATATGGACTAGCTTAGCTCAAATATACAAGAAATATGACATCATAAAGTTACAGCTCGGCAGGGAAGCACGAGCAAGAATTAGTAGCAACTTGTCTTTTCTTTTATTTTCAGAAATTTCCTCTAATATGCTAATGTAAGGCCTGACATATTTTTTTATCTCTTATTGGTCCAGCTGTCATAATTTGTTACAAAACGGTTACAGAATATGTATATAAAAAGCAAATGAATGGAACAGTATTGGCAGGCTGGAAAAAATTACTTTCTCTTCTTATTTCTTCTTCATCTTGCTCTTCTCCTTCTGCATATTTTTCTGTTTTTATTTACAGTACTTGCATAGACCATATCAATTGGTGCTTTCACTGACTCAACTCAATCCTCCCAATCATCACCATGACCCGTTTAGACGACCTTGCCGCTCAGCTCAATAGCCAACAAAATTCCATCGACACCATCAATAACACACTTATTACCCAAGCAGCCGCCCTCTCCAAACACGACAATTCCATCCAGCAGCTCACCCAAGCCATCCATGACCTAACAGCCAAGCTTTCTTCCACATCCACATCTTCCCAAATCGACCAGTTTAATCAACCACCTCTACTCCAAACACCTATTGCAGCTAATACTAACACCCCAACCTATCATTCCACCCCACCAAACCGATTTTCTAAGTGTGAACTGACCCATTTTGATGGATCTAATCCACTAGACTGTATCTTTCAGGCTGAAAGGTTCTTTGGATATTATTCCACCCCCGACAACCAACGACTACACCTAGCTGGCCTCTACATGACAGGACAAGCCCTAACTTGGTATCAATGGCTATTTCGAAACAACCAGCTCACATCCTGGAACTGCTTCACTAGAGCCATCGAGCAACGTTTTGGTCCCTCCACCTTTATAAACCCTCAAGCCACTCTATTCAAGCTCCGCCAAACAACCACAGTCGACAACTATCAATCCCAATTCGAGACTCTTAGCAACCGTATCACCAACCTCCCAGCCGATGCCCTCCTTAACTGCTTCATTTCGGGTTTGAAAACCAACATTCGAAATGAACTGCAACCATTTACCCCCTGCACCTTATCCGCAGCCATTGACCTCGCCAAACTCATTGAGAACAAAATCCTTGATACCAAACAATTCCAAAACAGGCTGCAATTCAACCGACCTCCGCAACCACCCTTACTTTCATTACCACCAATTCCAGCCCCAACTCAACAATCACACCAAAACTACCCTATCAAGAAAGTAACCCCAACCGAACTCCAAAATCGCCAATCGAAAGGTCTATGCTATTACTGTGACGACAAATATTTTCCAGGCCACAAATGCATTAATAAACGTATATTACTTCTTCTACCTGAAGATGACGAGCCGATTCCTGATCCAGATCCCCTAGATACTTCAGAATAGCAATTCGACACAGATCCAGCCATTTCTTATCATGCTCTCATCGGAGTTTCTAATCCACGCTCAATTCGACTACCAGCAGAGATCAATAATAAACCTATTTCCATCCTTGTCGACTCGGGAAGCACGCATAATTATATACACCCAAAATCAGTACGCTTCTTAGGATTGAAAGCCGAAAAGCAACACGACTTCCTCGTCACGGTGGGCAATGGAGACAAGCTGCAGTGCACGGAGATTTGCCGCCGTGTTTTAGTTCGGATCCAAGGCCACGATTTCGTCTCAGATTTCTTTATTTTGCCGATTTCTGGAGCAGACACGGTTTTTGGTATTCAATGGATGCAGAGTTTGGGTCCGATTACGTTTGATCATAAGCAAATGACGATGTCGTTTATTTACAACCATCAGCCCATTACTCTATTGGGCCAAGATAAAACGGTGAGCCCGTCTGAAATTTCTTATCACCAATTAAAGCGGTTACAAATCACTACATCAATCTCCTCATATTTTCACTTAACTGTCGAACCCACTTCACAAATTAGCCCACCCTCATTTTCATTTCCTGAACACACAAACCCACACATTATACAACTCCTAAACCAATATCAAACCATATTCACCAAGCCCAATGGGCTCCCTCCACACCGCACCCTTGCCCACCATATTAACCTTCACTCAAATTCACAACCCATTAATGTTAAGCCCTACCGCTATCCATATTACCAAAAGAACGAAATCGAATCTCAAATAAAGGAAATGCTCCAAACCCAAATCATACGACCATCTACAAGTCCTTTCTCCTCACCGGTCCTCCTTGTCAAAAAAAAGACGGTACGTGGCGGTTTTGCGTGGACTACCGTGCCCTCAATGCCATCACTATTAAAGACCGTTTCCCTATCCCAACCGTTGACGAATTATTGGATGAATTATATGGTTCTACTTATTTTTCGAAACTTGACTTACGTAGCGGATATTTTCAAATTAGAGTCCACCCACCCGATATTCCGAAAACGGCATTCCGCACACACGAAGGACATTTATGAATTTCTTGTCATGCCATTTGGTCTCACCAATGCGCCCTCTACATTCCAAGCTACAATGAATGATGTCTTCCGACCTTACTTACGGAAATTTATTTTGGTTTTCTTTGACGACATTCTCGTCTATAGCAAGACATGGGACTCACACCTTCATCATTTGCAAACCACCCTTGACATATTAGACAAACACAAATTCTATGCAAATTTGTCTAAATGCGTCTTTGGGCTCTCGGAATTGTGTTATTTGGGCCACATCATTTCTAAAGAAGGAGTACAGGTGGATCCATCTAAAGTGGAAGCCGTAATTAACTGGCCAACCCCAACCACGCTCACAGCTATAAGAGGATTTCTGGGCCTCACGGGTTATTACAGGCGTTTTATACACCATTATGCAAAAATAGCAGGCCCACTCACAGAATTGCTTAAAAAATCAGAAATACTTCATTGGACCGAAAAAGCCCATAATGCCTTCATCTCCCTGAAGCAAGCCATAACCACCGCTCCCATTCTTAGCCTCCCCAATTTTTCCCAAACCTTCGAATTACACACCGATGCCTCTGGATTTGCGTGCGGAGCTGTCCTTTCTCAATCGAGCCACCCAATTGCTTTCCACAGTCAGAAGCTTCCTCCTCGCCTCCAGAAATCCTCAACCTACGCTCGTGAACTTTATGCTATCACCTCGGCTGTCCAGAAATGGCGCCACTACCTCCTCGGCCGCCACTTCATAATAACCACTGACCACCAAAGCCTTCGTCAGCTATTAACTCAAACCATACAAACGCCCGAGCAACAAAAATGGCTATCCAAGCTTATGGGTTTCGATTTTACTATCAAGTACAAACCAGGTACTGAAAATACGGTCGTCGATGGTCTCTCTAGATGGACATCTGCAGCAACCATGACCGCGCTTTCCTCTGTCAACTTCGATTTCACGGACCGCATCCGATCTGCCCTACACCAGGATACAACAGCACAACAAAGGATAACAGACTCTCAATCTGGTAACATCCCTAATTCTAAATATTTATTTCGAGATGGGTTGTTGTTTAAAGGGAATCAATTGTATATCCCGAATGATGTTACATTACAACGCGATATTATGTCGGCATACCATGCTTCTAAGATCGGCGGACATTCAGGGATCAAAGGAACTATGGCTAGGATTGCAAGTAATTTTTATTGGCCCCAACTTTTCAGATCAGTTACTGATTTTGTGAAAGAATGCTCTGTCTGCCTACAAACTAAACCTGAGAACCTTGCACCCAAAGGGTTACTGCAACCATTGCCCATACCTAATCAAATTTTTGAAGATATAACTATGGATTTTATAACCCATTTGCCACCGTCAGCCGGAAAAACTTGCATTTGGGTAATTGTCGATCGCCTCCCTAAGTATGCGCATTTCATTGCACTACCAACCTCATTCACAGCAGCTCATCTAGCATCTTATTTTGTACAAGAGTATGTCCGCTTGCATGGGTTTCCGCGTTCCATAGTCTCCGATCGTGATCGTGTTTTTATGAGTCAGTTTTGGAAAGAATTGTTTCGCTTGCATGGTACACAACTTAGGATGAGCAATGCTTATCATCCACAAAGCGATGGGCAAACGGAAGTAGTGAACCGTTGTGTCGAAACTTACCTAAGAGCTCTAACCGGTGACCTACCATCACAATGGACGAAGTATCTACCGTGGGCTGAATGGTGGTACAATACGTGCAAGCATTCTTCTATCGGGATGTCACCTTTTCAGGTGGTATACGGTCGACAGCCTCCTACCATAGCTGACTATATCCAGGGGACCTCTCCCGTACAAGAGATTGAAGAATGGGCTACTAATAGAACTCAAATACTACAAACTATAAAGGACAACCTCACACGAGCCCAATCTCGCATGAAACATCAAGCAGACAAGCATCGACTGGACAGAGAATTTTCCATTGGCTCCTTTGTTTTTGTGAAGCTTCACCCTTATCGTCAACATTCACTCCGACCAACTCAGCATAAGTTGTCCAAGAAATACTATGGTCCTTACCAGATTATTGAAAAAATAGGTGTTGTAGCCTATAAACTACTTTTACCTCCCGAAGCTCGTATTCACCCAGTGTTCCACGTCTCTCTCCTCAAATTCTGCCCCAACCCAGCAAAATTAGTCCCCACCCCTTTACCACCCTTACTGACTATGGACACCAACCTTGAGGACAAGGTTGATTTTTTAGGGGGAGGTATTGATACAACTCGAGTCACTACAGCAAGGCCTAGACGCACTGTTAGCAAACCAGCACGATATATGGACTAGCTTAGCTCAAATATACAAGAAATATGGCATCATAAAGTTACAGCTCGGCAGGGAAGCACGAGCAAGAATTAGTAGCAACTTGTCTTTTCTTTTATTTTTAGAAATTTCCTCTAATACGCTAATGTAAGGCCTGACATGTTTTTTTATCTCTTATTGGTCCAGCTGTCATAATTTGTTACAAAACGGTTACAGAATATGTATATAAAAAGCAAATGAATGGAACAGTATTGGCAGGCTGAAAAAAATTACTTTCTCTTCTTACTTCTTCTTCATCTTGCTCTTCTCCTTCTGCATATTTTTCTATTTTTATTTATAATACTTGCATAGACCATATCATAGGGGTATGTTTCTAAATTGTCTATCTACGAGTTTTAGGATCGTATGCTTTTGTCATCAATCAACCAATATTTAAGAAAGAGAGGGAGATGTGTCAAATTGCATTTGCGTATGTGGGCGTCATTATTAGAACTGTATGAAATCTATGTGATTTGCATTTGTATGTTTAGGGTCATTGTTAGAACTATATGTAATCTATGTGATCTGATAATTAAAATGTGAATCAATGATATATACGATGATAATATAAGATTGCATAAACTTGAAAGTTTATAAATATTTTCTAGTTTATGTTAACTGCTTTCCTACGAGGATACATCTCATTGGCCATTGATTGATCCTTTGCCTTCATATGGGAGAGGTAGAGAGTTACCAGGTAGATGGCATCAAAGCCTCATTTTTGGTTATAATCTCACTGATGTCATAATCACATGTTTGGTTTCATTTCATTATCCATTTTATTGAATCTATGCTTATTCATTGCTGTTTCTCATGCTATTTATTAACTGAAGTAGTAAAGTATAATGCCTGCACAAATTGCAAAATTTTCAATTTTGATTGTAGGAAGCCATCTGGTATTTAAATGTATCAAATATGTAGCTTTCTTCCGAACAAACAAGGACTTATTCTTGTTTTTTCTTGGAAGGGCACAAATATTGTTGAAATTGTTATTTTGGCAGTCATGTATGTATAATCAAAGCAGGAAATTTTATTTATTGTTTTACCCTACAAACAAAATGTAATCTATCTTGAATGCTTGCAGTGTTATATTCGTATTAGTGCTACCGTACATTTAATTCTCTGCATTATAACCTGGACTCATAATCATATATTCTTTTAGCCCAAAGTGAATTTTTATGTATTCACCTAAGCACTTTATTGGTCAATTGAACTTCAGTTATAGGTATATATCAGATTTAATTTAATTGTTATATTGCATGTGATAATGGAACAATTAATGGGAAGGGTAATATTTGGTGGGATTCTTTTAGAAATAAGACTTTGACTACATAAGACCTTATCGAGTTCATGTATTCAACCGACATTGTTATCTCAGATCTAACCTTCAAGAATTCCCCTTTTTGGGCAATCCATCCTATCTATTACAGGTTTGTCTTCTACATATTCTAGTGTTCTTATGCTACTACTTTAGTTTCGTATATTTATGCGCTGGAGGTAAGTTTGGAAAACTCTTTATTTGACAGTCAGGTGATTATCAGGAATTTGACTATTGTAGCCTCGCCCGATGAACCAAATACTGATGGAATTGATCTTGGTAACTTTGAACTGAATTTGAAGTATACTTTTTCTCTCATTTTTTTAGATACTCAAACTCTCTGCTCCTACCATCAGCATCTCATATGTTCATAGCTGGCCATAAATTGAGGATGGCTTTGAAATGTTAGAAATGTTGATCTATTTTGTGTTAAATATACATGCAGTTGTGGTAATTGTTTAAATAAAGAGTTAGAACAGGAAATTTTGTAAACTTGGTGAATACTCATTTGAATGAGTATGGTGATATTGTTTTCAAACAGTCATATAACAGAATGTAACTTTCCCGTGTTTTTGATAATAAATTATCATTGTTATATTCAAAGCAAACAAAATGATATGGTTTATTTTGCATTTAACAGAGGGTTAAAGCGCATAAATGACTGGGAAGTATGTTGCTAAGGACTTGTATGGTTGAAAGTTGAAACCTTACTCTTTTATACATAAACTGTCTAAAGTACCATCACAAAAACATAAGTAGCTAAAAAAATTATTGAAAAAATAAAATAAAAATCTAGAGAAGCTCAATATAATTTTGTTTTCTTTATCAATATTTATGTTAACTGTTTTGAATGTTAAGTAGTGTCACATTTTGCATCTTAACAACTGAACTTTGATGAAAATACTGTCACTAAAATTGTTAATTTTGATTGAAGGATCAAGAACACCCTCTCTAAATAAACAGTATGAAATACAGAGGTGCAGACTATCAAAGAGGCCGTTGGATCAACCGTTACGTAGCATAAAGACTTCATCTCTGTGATATAGTATGATTGTACATAGAACATGATATTTGTAGCGGACTGTTATGTGTTAATGCTTTATGTATTTGGCATGTAAACTTATCTAACTTTTTGGAGTGTTAGAATTCTATGACTCTAGCTTTTAGTCTTTTCGTATGTGATTTTAATTATTTTACGACAATATTTAGTATTAGTATGGATGTATTGCATGGATGCTGTTGTAATTTTTTTTTAAATTTACATTTATTTTGCAACGGGCAATATGTGTTGTTATATGAGCTTCTTACAACGGTCACTGCACGTTGTTATATAAGATTTTTACAACGGTCAACACACATTGTTAAATAAGTATTTTATAACGGTTAATACATGTTGTGTAACAGGCTATGCAAATAGTATGGTTAGTCTATTACAATGGGTTTTGGCCGTTGTATTATAGTATATTGCAACGGTCATAACCCGTTGTAAAAAGGTATACTGCAATGGTTTTTACAACGTGCTTTGCCCGTTGTAAAATGTGGTGGATTTATTACAACGAGGTCTATTACAACGGGCACATGCCCGTTGCGAAAACCATATTACAACGGACATTGCCCGTTGTAAAATGACTGTTTTGTTGTAGTGTAATCAATAAAGTAGGAAAGTTTATCACATTAATATCAACATAAAATGTTTAATAAATAATAATAATGAACAAGAATTTAATATTTATTACAACAATTTTCTTGCTCCATAATAAAAATACGCATATAAGACAGAAGTATTTATACTATAATACGAATTAGATTAGAAGAATACTTATAAAATATGAATATCACATGAATAGTAAATATTTCAAAAATTAGTATTGCATAATGGAAAACAAATATATATAAAATCATTAAAAATTGCCACATAATTAATAAAAATATATTATAAAACCTATCAATATTCGAATAAACTAATATAAAGTAAACTAAAATAAAAACCCAACAACAATTGAGAAAAATATATATATTAAAAGTGGAAATTGAACCCATGACCTAATGTTAAAGGAAGTTAGACTTAGAGCAATTTAGGAAACCAACCCAACTACAATTAAATTTGAATAAATTTTCATACTTGTGCAATTTAAAAATGCACATGCATTATACTCAGATTTTAAAACCCGGCATATCTTTACAATAAGTTTGAGAAGGACCCTAAACTTGAAATTGGTTTTTTGCACAAGCTTAGATAAAAAATTTGTCATTATTTTTATTTAAATTAAATTAGGAATATATGTAAGCACAAGTTCAATGCTTCCTTTATTTAATAAAATATTTTTGATTAATCTAATTAAACAATATTCTTGTATATTCCATAACTAGTGTTAATTTCCAGTATAAACGTATACATGAATAAAGGATTTATATGTTCATGCCTCAAATTCTATGTTCCATCTCAATTTTTTTTGACTATGACCAAGACGCAAGTGCCAATTAGAGTAAGGTTTATGTCTGGTAGCAATGGCTTGAGATTGAGAACGAGTTTCACTTGTAGTATTAGAAAATTTACAAGGAGAAGAAGGTGAATTAAATGTAATTTGCAAGTAAAAATTGGGAGCTAAATTTTTTATAAAGAAGGAAATGAAACTTTATTGCAATTCTTTTTCTGCTTTATTTGCTTTGTTACAAATGGTAGAAGATTCATGTTTATAGTTGCACATCTTCTAAATGGATGGTAGAGATGTATTTAATCATATAGATAAGGGAAATTTTTGTGACGCCCCACCTCTATACTCACGCTAGCCAAGAACACTACGGTGTAATGCTGTCAACTAGCACGAAGAATAAGGCTGTTGAGGAGCAACCATCCATGTAATTGCTTTATGCGAGCACCGATATGTTAGATAGTCTAACATGCATTTCATTTCAAGAGGAAATCCGACATGCCGATACAAACTCAAAACTATTACACAATGGCTATGTGGTCTTCGGAAACAAATATAGAAATAAAATAAGATAAATCAATCACAGATATTCATATCACAAAGGCGAAAATAGATATGAATATAACACATATAAATGTACATCAGAGTAGTAGTCAAACAAGATCCACGATATTACAAAAGAATAAATACAAGTGCAACATCAAAGTGTATGTATACATCAAGGAGTCTCTATCTCGAATGTATAACAACAAAAACTACCAATCTAATGTAGTTACACAAAACTCAGATAATGATGATCCCAGATAAGGAGTCAAGCACAAGCACCTGTAACATCTCGGCCTAACCGATAATAAGAAAATAACAAATGGATCAGTCTAGCTATAAATATCAGATAAAATGAGATAGAATAAGAGATATGACAAAACTTATGATAACAATAATGTCATACTGTGACAAGTATACTTCTAACAACAACTGAAACCATGCTATATCTCAAGAAATCTCAAAGCACCAAAAAGAATGTCATATTATTTAACATTTTCACCAAACCACAAATATTGAAAAATTTATCAATGTCCATCGGAAAAGTTAGTGAAACAAAAATTCACCAATGCACAAATATTGATAAAGCTTATCAATGAAAATCACGAAAATTGGTGAAACACAAATTCTAGAAATAATCAATAGAAATCCAGAAATCACAAAAATGGGGAGACCTATCACAAAACAGGAGCATGAAAACTCACCAACACGTGTATCACAAAACGGAACGCTATTCCATGGTTGCTAACCATTAATTTTGAGCTGAAGCTCCACAAAATGGCCCAAAGACCATGGGTTGCTACCCCACCAATTTTTTAGCCAAAGCTCCACAGAATCGGGGTTTAGTCTCCCCGCAGACAAAGAGACATCGCACACTGCTTGTCTAAATCACAAAATGACCGTCATCGATCATCAAGAAGTGTCATTTACACTAAGCTAGTAAATAAATGAGTTTAGCTTCATGTCCCACAACCACTGGCTTAGCTTAAATATTTATGAACAAACTGTAAGTCTCCACTTGAAAGTTGTCACAAGAGTTTCAATCGAATGAGTCTAAGAATTAACCGATAAAGTAAATGCAAGCGTTTCATACCACTTGTTTTACTAAGCCGTTTAATTAGATTTCTCAAATGAATGAGGAAATTGTTTGTATGTACTAATAGGTAGGAAAAATGGTTTTATAAAGAGATCTGTATTATTAAAAATAGAGTTGAAATCATCTTTGTAAAAGAGTTTGAATATTTACTACTAGCGTAGAAACCTTTGTGTTTTAAAGTAACAAACCATAAAAATGATTGTAAAACAATCAATCGTCAAAATTTCATGTTCGAAGACATGAATTATATACAAAGAAATCGATACCAAATCCATCAAAATGGATATACCCAAAAATTCCAAATAGAAGTCATCAAAGTCGATAATAAATGATAACAACAAATCGAAAAAATCGCGAATCGATAAAAATTGGAATTCCGAGCAAAATAGACAACTTGGAGTGAAACAAGCTGGTCAGTCGACTGGACACCGAGTTCAGTCGACTGGACTCAATGCCTGAAAACTCTCGGGCTCCAGGTCAGTCGACTGAACTCAGAGAGCCAGTCGACTGGAACCTGTTTTTAGTATTTTCAGCATAGTAAAATGAAGAGAAAACTCTCCACAATTTGCGATCGGACGAGCACGGGCACTAGGAATTTATGCCAATCGACAACCCAGCCCTATAGGATCCTCGGTACGCCACCAAAAGCATGATCAAGCATCAAAGCTATGATTTTTAAAGATTTAACTTCAAAACACCAAAAATGAAACATCCATAAAACCAATTCAAATCAAAAGCAAATGAATATCAATAAGTGTTAGGAATTCATACCTAACAACAAAGATAGATATAAACATAGATGTGAGATAGAAATCTCACTTTTGCTCAAAAACAAGGAAGAAGAAGCTTGAAAACAAAGCATGATCATCCACTCTTCAATCTCAACTCTAAAAGCTCCAATCTAAGATCATAAGAAAATAATTTCTCAAATTAGGTTACAGGGAATTTCTAAAATTGGAGAGAGATTGAGATGGAGAAGGAGGAGATACTTACCTAAGCTTCTCTTTGAATTTGGAGCTAAAACTTGGATTTGCTAAAGAAACTAGGTCTTAGGATTTTAATTTCCCATCTCCATCACCATTTTTGCTAAAGCTTGAGTTGTAGGAAATTATGAAGGAATGAAGAGGAGAGGTGGTGGAGTAGGATATAAGATGATTTTAGTTAGTGGGTTGAACTCCAAGTACAAACACAAAGCCCTAAGTGAAAAGGTCAAAATTTTAGCTAGCTCCAAACATATAAATGTTTATACTCAAAAAGGTCGCAAACTCCATTTTGAACACAATGGAAGTGGTATCGAGTCCTAATTCGGCTGTTTGCTAAAAGGAGCATTTCGGGCTAAAATCCGACTAATGATGCTATATTTAAATAAAATATTTAAATACACAATTGTAAAATATGTTGGTTGTTACAGACTCCCCTCCTTAAAGAAATTGCATCCTCGCACTATTTAAGAAGAAATTAAAAAGTAACAACCATAAAAGCATATCAACACAAAAGAAATTTGAAATAAGAAGTTCGCCTCAAGGAGCACAAGAAAGTAAGTCCGGATGTGTTCGCTCGATGAATTCTCTAGATTCCCAAGAACAATCCTTAGGATTTGAGGACCATTGAACCTTCACAAGAGGGGCATCTTTATTTCGAAGTCGTTTTACCTCCGATGCAATGATACAAATATGATGCTGCTCATAAGTCAAATTAGGCGAAACTTTAATTTCTTCCACAACACATGGCTCAAGAATAGAATCGGAATCCCTAAGGCTTTTCCGTAGTTGAGAAACGCGAAACACATTACGAATAGTAGAAAATTGAGTCGGTAATAAAAGGCGATAAGCCATGGAACAATAAGTTCGATGATGGGAAATGGACCAATGTATCGAGGTGCTAATTTTTCCGATCGACTGAAACGCACAACACCCTTTATAGGAGAAACACGAATAAACACAAAATCTCCCACAGAAAATTCTAATTTCCTTCTTCGGTTATCGGGATAGGATTTTTTCCTACTTTGAGCTTCTTTCATCCTATGGCGGATAAGCTCAATCTTTTCTGTGGAATTACGAATAAAGTCTGGACATAAACCAGCTTTTCACCTGCCTCAAGCCAACAAGAAGGAGATCGGCATGGCCTTCCATAGAGTGCCTCAAAAGGTGCCATACCAATACTAGATTGGAAGCTATTATTATAGGAAAACTCAATAATAGAAATATGATCTTCCCAACTTTCATCAAAATCAAGAACACATGCACGAAGAAGATCTTTAAGAGTTTGATTCACACGCTCAGTTTATCCATCGGACCGACGGTGATAAGCGGTGCTAAAATCAAGCTTTGTTCTCAAAGCTTTCTGAAAACTCTTCCCAAATCCACTAGTAAATAATGGATCACGATTGCTAACAATATAAGTAGGGACTCCATGCAATTTAACAATTTCTTTAATAAAGAGTTTGGCCAAAAGAGGCATGGTCCGATTGGACCGAACGGGAATAAAATAGGCGGATTTTGTAAGTCCATCCACTATCACCCATAAGCTATCATGACCCAAACGAGAACGGGGAAGGCCATCAATAAAATCCATGGAAATTTGGTCCAACTTCCAAATTGGAATATCCAAAGGTTGTAATAACCCGCCGGGCCTTTGATGCTCGGCCTTAATGAGTTGCCAAGTCATGCACCGCTTAACAAAGTTAGAAATATCAGATTTCATTCCATCCCAATAATAGTATCGTTTCATATCCACGTACATTTTACTACTACGGGAATGAATGGTAAATTTAGAACGTTGAGAATCTTCTAAAATGTCTTTACGAAGATAACTAATATTTGGCACGATAAGTCTACCAAATTTTCGAATGCCGCCACGAGCATCAATATCAAAGTCTTTCGAACCTTCAATATTAATTTTATCCCTACAACTTTGGTTAAGAAGAGTCAATTCGGAATCTATCTTTTTAGCTTCAAGAATGCGGTCTAAAAGAGAAGGATGAGCCTCAAGGCTACATAAAACGAGAGATGAACATAAATCAGATTCACGTTCTCGAATCTCGCAAGTGGACAAAATCCCGAGATCATTCCATTCGGATATCATCATAGAAACAACCGCTTGTTGCTTACGACTAAGGGCATCGACAACACGATTCCCCTTTTCGGAAGTGTAAAGAATAACAAGATCATAAGATGCAAGAAATTCGAGCCAACGTTGTTGAAGCAAATTAAGTTCCTTTTGAGAAAATAAATACTTCAAAGATTTATGATCGGTGTAAAGAATAAATTTTTCTCCCAAAAGATAATGGTGCCAAACTCTAAGGGCGAAAATAATAGCCGCGAGCTCTAAATCATGTGTGGCATATCTAGTCTCGGCAGGCTTTAATTGCCTATAAGCATAAGCAATAACACAATCCTTTTTCATAAGAACGGCTCCCAAACCAACATGACTAGCATCCATATAAACAATAAAATCTTGGTTCCTACAGGAATCACAAGAATATGAGCATTGGAAAGGCGTTCTTTTAATTTCTGAAAAGAAGTTTCACATTTGTCCGACCAAATGTATTTAACTCCCTTCTTTGTCAAACTAGTAAGAGGCATGGAAATTTTTGAAAAGTCTTTTGTGAAACGACGGTAATAACCTGCCAATCCAAGAAATGTAGCGAATTTCCATAACACTCTCTAGGCTCTTTTGATTTTGAATCGCTTCAATCTTTGAAGGATCCACGGAAATTTCGGATTCAAAAATGATATGATCAAGAAATTTCACATGAGATTGCGAAAAGTGGCACTTAGAAAATTTTGCTTTCAATTGATTGCTCCTAAGAGTTTCCAAAACAATTCGAAGATGCTTTTCATGCTCCTTCTTGGTTTTAGAATAAACAAGAATATCATCTATAAAGATGAGAACAAACTGGTCGAGGAAGTCCTTGAAATCTCGATTCATAAGGACAACGAAATAAGCTGGAGCATTCGTTAAACCAAATGGCATAACAAGCCATTCATAAGATCCATAACGAGTACGAAACGACGTCAAAGGAATAATATTATGACGACCCGGAATTTTGAGCAATATCAATTTAATAATCTTTGATAATAATTAAATTGATTTGATCATTTTATAGTATAAATTGACAAGTTAAATTTATTTTAAAAATTAATGATAATAATTTGTTAATATCTATTAATATTTTTCTTTGCAAATATGATTAGGTAAGATAAATTCTTTTGAAAATTTATAATAATTTGATTTGGAAACATTTATTTTAGTAAGTAAGAAGTTTTTAATGTAATAAAACTTTATATTCAAATTGTAATATATATGAATGTATATATTGTGATTTGATATTTGTTTTAAAATTTAATATGGAAATTAACAAATTTAATGTTAGAATGTTTCTATTTGAAATGTGTATATATATTTGTATACATATTTGAAATAGGAAAATTTGTTAATTTAAATTCAACAAGAGTTTTTGTAAACTTTAATAAGTATATAATTTGTAAATTGAAATGATAATTTGATTTAATGTCTTTGAAATGATATTTGAAATTTAAATTTTAAATAATAAAGTTAATTTCTTATTTTATAAATATATATTTTAGTTTTTGTTTTTAATAAGATAAAATTGTTTTAAAAATTTATATAAGGAGTTAAACTAAGTTTCTCAATTTATAAACAAATGATAAAGTTAAATTGATTAAAATACAAGTTATTTAAATGCCTATATGATTTGTTTTAAGATAATGAAAGCCTAAAGTTTATTTTTATAAGATGGAAGCATTTTATAATTATCTAACATTACACAAATACTTATATATAGCTTAAAGACTTATTAAAGATAAAATAACATTTAAAAGAAAATTTAATAACACTTATAAAACACTTGTAAACATTATAGGATATGTAAGGACATTTGTAAACATAGGAGTATATGTGTAAGTTAATTAAGAACTTGAATGTGACAAATGTCTTCCTCTCTAATAATTTAATTTAAAATTTAATTGTAAAATAAAAAGATGAGTTTATTTTCAGCAAGAGAATTCCTTTACTCTCTTCTACAACAAAATAAATGCAAATCTGAAAGGCAAAATCAAAACAAGGATAAATTCAAACAAAAAAATACATAACAAAGTTCAAATACTGGAATCTGTAAAATTTGGAAGTTCATATCTGAGGATAATTCAATCAAATGCAATCAAACATTCAACATGCAAGAGCTGGAATCAAATAATTCAGGATTTAAATTCAACATGCAAAAGGGAATTGAAAGCCTGGAAAGAATATGCAGTTCTACTCTTTGTTTTCTGCAAATTTACAGGTGAGTAAATAAATTCTTTTAAAAACAGTTTAAACTTTGGATTCATCTTGTTCTTATGATTGGATAGCATGATGTTGATAGAATATTTGATTTTAATTTGAATGCATTGGGTATGTTTGATTTGCCTGAGAAGTATGCATATGTTCTGTGTATAGAAACAGGTTTCAATTTCATTATAAAATCAATAATCTAGTATTGAATTCATATTGACCTATGATGTATAAATGAAAGTTGTTTGTAATCAACTAACTTATCCTCTAAAAATGTTTGTAGGATTTAAATTTGAAGAATTAGTTGTAAAATTTCAGATTTACAGTAAAACTTTAATTTGGGTCAAATCTTTATTATTTCAATCTTAAGTTTTGATCTTATAACTAGATTACATATAGTAAATCATGATTTTTACTGAACATATCATGATTTTTAGATTAGTTTTTAGTGAGAATTTAGGATTTTTCTGTTTTGGGCAAATTGATCGAATCTCGGCAATCCATGGCGAACTGAGTCTCGCCGTTGGTCATGAAGGTGGAGGGGGCTTCAGAGATCATGCGAAAAATACTATTGTATTTTATTGAGGTGTGTGGTGATCGTGGTTTGAGATAGTAGGGTTTTAGGTGTTGTTTTTATTGTGAGTTTTCCCATGGGTTTCGCGGTAATGTGAAGTAACCGGAGGCTGTCGCGAGTGGAGCTATGGGTTCGAGGCGACGTGGGGAAGTTACGGCAGTGGTGGCGAGGTTTCTCGAAGTTTGGATTGCCGTGGATATTGGGTTTTCTGGTGATGCTACTTCAGACAGTTTGGGTTGAATGTTGAAAACTCGTTCTCGATCGAGTTTGGATTTTCTGGGTTTAGTATGTTGATGTCGAAGTTGAAGTCGACTTGGGGATGATTGGAGAGGGGTTCGTCGTTGGCGAGGTTGGTCGTGCACGTTGATGTGCATGGCTTTGTGCATCTGGAAATGGGAAGTGGGAAAAGAAGGTGGGGACTCGAAGAATGTAGCGTGTTTTTGACGTTCTGACTCGAAGCATGAAGGAAGGTGGGAAGCACGGGTTAGCATCGGGGTTGACGCGAGTTTTTGGAGAAGGTTACTCGGGTATATGGGTAGGGGTTTACTCGGGTATTAAGTATTCAGGGAATAGAACGAGTTTATTAAGTTGTTAATGCAAAGGAAATTTTATTTTAGGAATTAAGTTTTTAAAACAAAGGTAGAACAAGTTTCAAAATTAAATTTGTTTTCAAAGTTATGTTTTAAATTTTTTTTATATATTTTAAAATATGGGAGTTTTAAAATAAAATAAGTAGATTTTAAGATAAAATTTGTACTGAACTTTATTAAATAAATTTGGAAGGGTTTTAAAGATTTAAAACTTAATTTAAATGAGTTTATTTATAAATTGATTTCTAAAGGTTATATTTTATTTTAAATAAAGTTTAATGATTTAGAATTTGATAATCAGTGGTAATAAAGAATTATCTTATGTAAATTGGAAATTTTGATTTAATTAAAGATAATTAAATTTGTAAAGATAATTAAGATAATTAAATTATTAACCATTTAAAAGTTATTAGTTAATATAAATGTGTTAATTAAGATAATGGTTTCTTGTTTAAGAATCTTTTTAATATAATAAGTTAAGAATCATTTAATTAATTTTAAATGATTAAGTTAAATAGTTAATTAAGTAATTAACTTGTGATTAATTAAGATAATCACTTTGGATTAATATAATATAATTACTTAGGGAGGTAATTAAAGTAATTAAGTAGATAATTACTAGAAGTTATTAAGTAAAAGATAATTACTTTATTAAAAGTAATTAAGTAAATGTGATTAAGAGTTAATCACTTTAGTTATTAATTAAAGAATTAATTAATAATTAGTTAAAGGTTTAAATTATTTGATTAATGATTAATTAATAAAAGGATTAAGAGCAATTATTAAGTGATTAATTACTTGTAAAAGTAATTAATTAAGAAAGAATTTAATTAATGAAGTAATCATTAATTAATGAAATAATTAATTAATTGTTAATTAATAATTTAAGAATACTTAATTTATAATTTAGTTTTAATTACTAAATGTAATTAAAGTAATTTAATCAAAGGTGATTAATTAAAAGTAATTTATTAAGTATGATTAATTAAGAGTAATTAATCAAGTGTGATTAATTAAAAGTAATTAATCTATGTGATTAATTTAAAAGTAATTAATCAGGATGATTAATTAATATGGTAATTAAGTAAGAATTACTTAAAGTAATTAAGTGATAATTAATCAGGGAAGATTAATTGAAATGGAATTAAGTAATGTTAGTTAGTTAATTAATTTGTAATTAATTAATGAATAAGAAGTTGGATTGAAGATAATCCAAGTGTTTAAGTAAGGATTAATTTAATTTAAGGATTTATTAAATTAATCAAGTTTGAATCAAACTTGTTTATAAATGATTAATGATTGGATGATATATCATTGGATGAATTAATGATATTGGTTGTTGTTGGATGACATTGATTGATGGTTGATGATGTGAATATGCTATCTGATTGTGATATATATGCTGCTATGTGATATGTATAGATGCATGTGATAATAGATGCTTATCTATCTGTGTTATGAATACATCCATTTATGTTAAGTGATATTTTCTGAAATATCTATTGTTTAAATCCCTTAAGTACAACTTGGACATTAAAATGACGTTTGGTTTCGGTGAGACCGGGATCGGGTTTCCATATTTGGATATCCGAAAACCACATCGATTCCAATTAAACGTTAGGTCGTTAATCCAAGTGGAGCAAGTGAAGACTCGAGGTGTAAGGGCTATACGTCAGTATAACTCTGTGGGTGATTCCGTAATGAGTTTGACGGAATAGTGCTTATAGATTCGAGATGGTGGTTTTAGAGTGCAAGGGCTATGGTCGTTGACTCTGAGGGTGATTCCAAAATGAGTGCAACGAGATAGTGCCTTCGGTTTCGTTCGAACCCGGAACGAACATGTATGGATTGAATGCTTTCAGAACATCGTCAGGCGGACGATGAGCATTCTAAGATAATTGGTCCTATAAAGGTAATCGCAGCCTCAAGCCTCATCAACCGGGAATGGCTAAAACAGGGGAGGTGCAGCATGGCTTTGTGGGTCGCTCCCACTGGAGAGCGAGATACATCCCTGTCTAGATGTCCCTTTTTATTTCGGCTTTGTGGGCAGTTGGAACTGCAGCCAACTGCGGGGTGGTCTTGTTCGGGACTGTTCAGTAAGGAATGGCTCCGGCTTTGTGTTGCAGGGGATGAAGGGAGTAATCCTCGGTACGGTGATCTAGACCACGTACTGTGACCGGCGGTACCCCAGTAGCCCTGCCATTGATGGAAACCCATTTTTCCTACGAGACCCTACGGTTTTGTTTGTATTACCCACTTTTATGGCTAGTAGCTGGAATTTAATAATGTAACAATTTCGGCTATTTCATATTTACTTGAAAACCCTAGACACTATTATAATATCACTGGATTTCCTATCAAAATGTTTTGGTTAACGTAAGGTAAAAACTTTTCCATGTTTATGTGTGGGAAGTCTTACGTGATACCTTTTCTTTTCAAAGGATTTTCTAAAAGTTAAGAAACTTTAAACCGTTTACTCACACCAGACCCCTGTCTGACCCGAGTGTTTATTTTCTGTTTTATTAAACTCTTGGGTACTCATATTGTATATGAGTAGTCAAGTGATTCAGGTTATCCTTGACGAAATCTGGAGGAGCTATGGAGAAGGAGGCTTCAGCGTGTAGATATATAGTTAGAGTTTTCCGCTGTGTTGATATTCTGATGATGTCTTGTATTGTATTAGACAGAAATGTTATAACTGTCTAAATTGAGATGTTTAGTTGTGTACTCTGATGTATATGATGCTATGCATATGTTCTATATTATATTTAAATCGTTCTGCTGTGAGATTCTGATGTGTTGTTTTCTCTTTCTTCTCTTTCTTTTCTTCTTCTATCCCTTTCTTTCTTAATTAGTGATGCGATTTTCCGGGAGTGGAAAGTCGGGTCGCTACAGCTGGTATCAGAGCGTTAGGTTGAGTGAATACCTAGGCTCTGGAGTGGTGTCTATCTTGAGAGAGCGTACTTGTAATTTTTATATAAATATATATTTATGTCTACCTAATCAGTTGGGTTATCTGTTCGGATTTTCCAACATAGGTTATAAAGGTAGATAAGGTAGGAGTGTGTGGAACACGACTACCACTAATGGAAAAGGTTTATATGTTGTGGTTGGAGATGTGTCTGTCGAGATTGTAGACCTAATACCTTCTCGAATAAGTTTTGTAGATTGGTGAAAGGATTTCTTTGAATCCAGAGGAAGTATTTGCAAGTATTGGAGTATATTCTTGAAGTGTGAGGTTGATTTGCTCACAAGTGAGCGGGATTGGGTGATAGTTTGTGTTTCAAGGAGCTTTTGGTTAAGGAAGATCTTGTGGCTTAGTCGTATCATTAAGGTGAATTTTGGAAGTAGCAGCATGGATCTATTTCTTCGATGATTCAGTAATCTTTGGGATTCTACTATTGGCAGACCAGGCAGATGGAGAAGGCTTATTCTTTTCTTTTGGGAAGCTCAGCAGAGCAGGATATTTGTTGGAAGTGATCTATCAGTTTTTCTAATAGGTGAGCCATTCTGGAAAGATTTATCTTGTTTAGGAAAAGATGTTCTAGTTGGGGAGACAGTTCTTTTGAATCAGAACTGAGTGGAATCGCAAAAGTGACTTGCTATTAGTTTGGGAATCTTTGAGTATTCTTTGGATTGAGTTTTCTTATCGACTTGGATTTCCAAGAGAAATTTTGATGGTTCAACCATATAGTGGGATGACTCTTGGAGCGAGAAGAGTTTGGTGAGGGAGCTCAGGATTCTTTGGAGAAGAATTGATCATCTTATTCTAAGTTAAGATTCTGTTGAGATGTTTTGACCAAGTGGAATGGTCACTAAGATTTTTATGAGTCGGATGAACTGTGTATGGAGAAAGATTTTGCTTGTGTTCTTCGATAGCATTCTTATCTGCTCTAGATCAGAGTTGTGCAGCGGAAGCGAGTTGGCAGTTATTCTAGTATGGAGCAACCGGATGTTGCAGTAAGGGATTTCTACAGGAAATTCAAGTATGAAGGAATTTTCTGGATTTGGTAGGCATAATTATCAAGTGCAACTGTTTGGCTATTTCAGATATGAGATATAGGTTTGAAGTCCATTGATGCTTGTGGTATAGAGTTGTATTTTGGATTTCAGCAAATTATTTTTGGAGAGCCATTTTTTTAGTAGGATCTGGAGATTTGGTTTGAGTTGGTGTTGTTGTTTCATGGAGCAATCAGCAAGGATTAGGCTGATCAGGAATATTGGAGGTGACTCAGGAGCATCTGAAGAGTTGTGCAGTTAAGAATTGAGAAATTTTGGAATGTGCAGTTAGAATTTGGATACTGCTTTAGTTTTATCCAATCAAAGGAGATATAAGAATGGGTAAAACTGGAGAGTTCGCTCTGGAAGTATTTTGAGTTTTATCTGTATTCTCTAGGGATTTGATTTTGATCTACAGGATTGAATTGCCAGTTTGGATAGCTGGAATTCATTGTATTTCACATATCTCTGAGGAATATGTGTATGATTCTTTGAGTAATAGAATCAGCAGTGCAGAAGGATCTGGTGGTTGAACTGGTTTTGAGTTTAGTCTGATATCTTATTCAGATTTGTAGGATCATATGAGGAAGTTCTTGGTTTTAATAGTGTAGTTACTTAAGGTTCGGTAGAGCGAGTATTCCAGTATAGGTACCTGGAAAACTCTAGATAATATTAAGAAGTTCTATTCAGAATTTTGTCTGAATAGATAAAATTATTTGTTTAAATTGGTTGCTATGATTGGTAGTGTATGATTGATTGTATGATTGCAAATTTAAATTTAAATTCTTTAACTGGGTTATTAGATTATCTTTGCTTTTAAATCTCGGGGACGAAATTCTTTTAAGGGGGGAGGAATGTGACGACACGGAATTTTGAGCAATATCAATTTAATAATCTTTGATAATAATTAAATTGATTTGATCATTTTATAGTATAAATTGACAAGTTAAATTTATTTTAAAAATTAATGGTATTAATTTGTTAATATCTATTAATATTTTTCTTTGCAAATATGATTAGGTAAGATAAATTCTTTTGAAAATTTATAATAATTTGATTTGGAAACATTTATTTTAGTAAGTAAGAAGTTTTTAATGTAATAAAACTTTATATTCAAATTGTAATATATATGAATGTATATATTGTGATTTGATATTTGTTTTAAACTTTAATATGGAAATTAACAAATTTAATGTTAGAATGTTTCTATTTGAAATGTGTATATATATTTGTATATATATTTGAAATAGGAAAATTTATTAATTTAAATTTAACAAGATTTTTTGTAAACTTTAATAAGTATATAATTTGTAAATTTAAATGATAATTTGATTTATTGTCTTTGAAATGATATTTGAAATTTAAATTTTAAATAATAAAGTTAATTTCTTATTTTATAAATATATATTTTATTTTTTGTTTTTAATAAGATAAAATTGTTTTAAAAATTTATATAAGGAGTTAAACTAAGTTTCTCAATTTATAAACAAATGATAAAGTTAAATTGATTAAAATACAAGTTATTTAAATGCCTATATGATTTGTTTTAAGATAATGAAGCCTAAAGTTTATTTTTATAAGATGGAAGCATTTTATAATTATCTAACATTACATAAATACTTATATATATAGCTTAAAGAGATTATTAAAGATAAAATAACATTTAAAAGAAAATTTAATAACACTTATAAAACACTTGTAAACATTATAGGATATGTAAGGACATTTGTAAGCATAAGAGTATACGTGTAAGTTAATTAAGAACTTGAATGTGACAAATGTCTTCCTCTCTAATAATTTAATTTAAAATTTAATTGTAAAATAAAAAGATGAGTTTATTTTCAGCAAGAGAATTCCTTTACTCTCTTCTACAACAAAATAAATGCAAATCAGAAAGGCAAAATCAAAACAAAGATAAATTCAAACAAAAAAATACAGAACAAAGTTCAAATACTGGAATCTGTAAAATCTGGAAGTTCATATCTGAGGATAATTCAATCAAATGCAATCAAACATTCAACATGCAAGAGCTGGAATCAAATAATTCAGGATTTAAATTCAACATGCAAAAAGGAATTGAAAGCCTGGAAAGAATATGCAGTTCTGCTATCTGTTTTCTGCAAATTTACAGGTGAGTAAATAAATTCTTTTAAAAATAGTTTAAACTTTGGATTCATCTTGTTCTTATGATTGGATAGCATGATGTTGATAGAATATTTGATTTTAATTTGAATGCATTGGGTATGTTTGATTTGCCTGAGAAGTATGCATATGTTCTGTGTATAGAAACAGGTTTCAATTTCATTATAAAATCAATAATCTAGTATTGAATTCATATTGACCTATGATGTATAAATGAAAGTTGTTTGTAATCAACTAACTTATCCTCTAAAAATGTTTGTAGGATTTAAATTTGAAGAATTAGTTGTAAAATTTCAGATTTACAGTAAAACTTTAATTTGGGTCAAATCTTTATTATTTCAATCTTAAGTTTTGATCTTATAACTAGATTACATATAGTAAATCATGATTTTTACTGAACATATCATGATTTTTAGATTAGTTTTTAGTGAGAATTTAGGATTTTTCTGTTTTGGGCAAATTGATCGAATCTCGGCAATCCATGGCGAACTGAGTCTCGCCGTTGGTCATGAAGGTGGAGGGGGCTTCAGAGATCATGCGAAAAATACTATTGTATTTTATTGAGGTGTGTGGTGATCGTGGTTTGAGATAGTAGGGTTTTAGGTGCTGTTTTTATTGTGAGTGTTCCCATGGGTTTCGCGGTAATGTGAAGTAACCGGAGGCTGTCGCGAGTGGAGCTATGGGTTCGAGGCGACGTGGGGAAGTTACGGCAGTGGTGGCGAGGTTTCTCGAAGTTTGGATTGCCGTGGATATTGGGTTTTCTGGTGATGCTACTTCAGACAGTTTGGGTTGAATGTTGAAAACTCGTTCTCGATCGAGTTTGGATTTTCTAGGTTTAGTATGTTGATGTCGAAGTTAAAGTCGACTTGGGGATGACCGGAGAGGGGTTCGTCGTTGGCGAGGTTGGTCGTGCACGTTGATGTGCACGGCTTTGTGCATCTGGAAATGGGAAGTGGGAGAAGAAGGTGGGGACTCAAAGAATGTAGCGTGTTTTTGACGTTCTGACTCGAAGCATGAAGGAAGGTGGGAACCACGGGTTAGCATCGGGGTTGATGCGAGTTTTTGGAGAAGGTTACTCGGGTTTGGGTAGGGGTTTACTCGGGTATTATGTATTCAGGGAGTAGAACGAGTTGTTTAAGTTGTTAATGCAAAGGAAATTTTATTTTAGGAATTAAGTTTTTAAAACAAAGGTAGAACAAGTTTCAAAATTAAATTTGTTTTCAAAGTTATTTTTTAAAACAAATTTATATATTTTAAAATATGGGAGTTTTAAAATAAAATAAGTAGATTTTAAGATAAAATTTGTACTCAACTTTATTAAATAAATTTGGAAGGGTTTTAAAGATTTAAAACTTAATTTAAATGTGTTTATTTATAAATTGATTTCTAAAGGTTATATTTTATTTTAAATAAAGTTTAATGATTTAGAATTTGATAATCAATGGTAATAAAGAATTATCTTATGTAAATTGGAAATTTTGATTTAATTAAAGATAATTAAATTTGTAAAGATAATTAAGATAATTAAATTATTAACCATTTAAAAGTTATTGGTTAATATAAATGTGTTAATTAAGATAATGGTTTCTTGTTTAAGAATCTTTTTTTATATAATAAGTTAAGAATCATTTAATTAATTTTAAATGATTAAGTTAAATAGTTAATTAAGTAATTAACTTGTGATTAATTAAGATAATCACTTTGGATTAATATAATATAATTACTTAGGGAGGTAATTAAAGTAATTAAGTAGATAATTACTAGAAGTTATTAAGTAAAAGATAATTACTTTATTAAAAGTAATTAAGTAAATGTGATTAAGAGTTAATCACTTTAGTTATTAATTAAAGAATTAATTAATAATTAGTTAAAGGTTTAAATTATTTGATTAATGATTAATTAATAAAAGGATTAAGAGCAATTATTAAGTGATTAATTACTTGTAAAAGTAATTAATTAAGAAAGAATTTAATTAATGAAGCAATCATTAATTAATGAAATAATTAATTAATTGTTAATTAATAATTTAAGAATAATTAATTTATAATTTAGTTTTAATTACTAAATGTAATTAAAGTAATTTAATCAAAGGTGATTAATTAAAAGTAATTTATTAAGTATGATTAATTAAGAGTAATTAATCAAGTGTGATTAATTAAAAGTAATTAATCTATGTTATTAATTTAAAAGTAATTAATCAGAATGATTAATTAATATGGTAATTAAGTAAGAATTACTTAAAGTAATTAAGTGATAATTAATCAGGGAAGATTAATTGAAATGGAATTAAGTAATGTTAGTTAGTTAATTAATTTGTAATTAATTAATGAATAAGAAGTTGGATTGAAGATAATCCAAGTGTTTAAGTAAGGATTAATTTAATTTAAGGATTTATTAAATTAATCAAGTTTGAATCAAACTTGTTTATAAATGATTAATGATTGGATGATATATCATTGGATGAATTAATGATATTGGTTGTTGTTGGATGACATTGATTGATGGTTGATGATGTGAATATGCTATCTGATTGTGATATATATGCTGCTATGTGATATGTATAGATGCATGTGATAATAGATGCTTATCTATCTGTGTTGTGAATACATCCATTTATGTTAAGTGATATTTTCTGAAATATCTATTGTTTAAATCCCTTAAGTACAACTTGGACATTAAAATGACGTTTGGTTTCGGTGAGACCGGGATCGGGTTTCCATATTTGGATATCCGAAAACCACATCGATTCCAATTAAACGTTAGGTCGTTAATCCAAGTGGAGCAAGTGAAGACTCGAGGTGTAAGGGCTATACGTCAGTATAACTCTGTGGGTGATTCCGTAATGAGTTTGACGGAATAGTGCTTATAGATTCGAGATGGTGGTTTTAGAGTGCAAGGGCTATGGTCGTTGACTCTGAGGGTGATTCCAAAATGAGTGCAACGAGATAGTGCCTTCGGTTTCGTTCGAACCCGGAACGAACATGTATGGATTGAATGCTTTCAGAACATCGTCAGGCGGACGATGAGCATTCTAAGATAATTGGTCCTATAAAGGTAATCGCAGCCTCAAGCCTCATCAACCGGGAATGGCTAAAACAGGGGAGGTGCAGCATGGCTTTGTGGGTCGCTCCCACTGGAGAGCGAGATACATCCCTGTCTAGATGTCCCTTTTTATTTCGGCTTTGTGGGCAGTTGGAACTGCAGCCAACTGCGGGGTGGTCTTGTTCGGGACTGTTCAGTAAGGAATGGCTCCGGCTTTGTGTTGCAGGGGATGAAGGGAGTAATCCTCGGTACGGTGATCTAGACCACGTACTGTGACCGGCGGTACCCCAGTAGCCCTGCCATTGATGGAAACCCATTTTTCCTACGAGACCCTACGGTTTTGTTTGTATTACCCACTTTTATGGCTAGTAGCTGGAATTTAATAATGTAACAATTTCGGCTATTTCATATTTACTTGAAAACCCTAGACACTATTATAATATCACTGGATTTCCTATCAAAATGTTTTGGTTAACGTAAGGTAAAAACTTTTCCATGTTTATGTGTGGGAAGTCTTACGTGATACCTTTTCTTTTCAAAGGATTTTCTAAAAGTTAAGCAACTTTAAACCGTTTACTCACACCAGACCCCTGTCTGACCCGAGTGTTTATTTTCTGTTTTATTAAACTCTTGGGTACTCATATTGTATATGAGTAGTCAAGTGATTCAGGTTATCCTTGACGAAATCTGGAGGAGCTATGGAGAAGGAGGCTTCAGCGTGTAGATATATAGTTAGAGTTTTCCGCTGTGTTGATATTCTGATGATGTCTTGTATTGTATTAGACAGAAATGTTATAACTGTCTAAATTGAGATGTTTAGTTGTGTACTCTGATGTATATGATGCTATGCATATGTTCTATATTATATTTAAATCGTTCCGCTGTGAGATTCTGATGTGTTGTTTTCTCTTTCTTCTCTTTCTTTTCTTCTTCTATCCCTTTCTTTCTTAATTAGTGATGCGATTTTCCGGGAGTGGAAAGTCGGGTCGCTACAAATATCATCTACAATACGAAGCCAATGAAAGTCGGTTGCTAAGTCTAACTGTGAAAAGACTCTACACCACTTAGTTTATCAAATAGATCATCAATCCGAGGTAAAGGATATTTTTTCTTGATAGTAAGATCATTAAGCTTGCGGTAGTCAACGCAAATCCTAAGTGTACCATCGGATTTCTTCACAAAAATAGCCGAAGCTCCCTAAGGAGAGGAATTAGAACGAATAAACTGCTTCGTTTCCAATTCGGATAATTGTCTACGCATCTCTTCATTTTCCTTATTGGACATTCGATAAGGAGGACGAGTGATAGGTAGAGCTCCAGGGATTAGATTGATTCTGAACTCAATTGCTCGCTTAGGTGGTAATCCTAAAACGGGCTCAAATATGTCGGAAAATTCACGAACAACGTGAATAAGGGAAATGACATCCTCCTCATCATCATTATCGTCATCATGAGGATTCAAAGAATATAAAGATGCTACCAAGTTGGAATCCGAATCTTTAAGAACAATAGAAATCTGCTTAACAGATTGAGGATGTCGAAGATGAATAGTCCGCTCAGGACATAGGATATGGGCTTCATAACGGTTAAGCCAATCCATTCCTAAAATCATTCCGAAGCCTAAATAACGCATGACATGCAAATCGGCTTGGAAAGAAAAATCAAATAAAATAATCTCGACATCTTTACAAAGCAAACTGAGTGTTGAGGATCCACCAACTGGATTTGCAATTCTCAAAGAAGTCATTAAAGCCATAACACTCAAAGAAAAAGTATCAACAAGTTCTTTTGAGATAAAAGAATGGGACACACCCGTATCAAAAAAAACTCGAATAGGATGATCATGAAACATAATAATGCCATTAAGGATAGAATGAGAAATACCTTGACCACAAGAAGTGTTACTGGGGACTTGCACAACATTTAGCTTTCCCTCCTTCTTGCTTTGAAGTTTGGGACATGCATATATATAATGACCCGAGCTTTTGCAATAGCGACAAGCAAGGGGCTTTGAACAGTTATTTGCATAATGGTCCTTAGAACCACAATTGTAGCATTGGCCACCACTAGAGGCAGAAGTCTTGGATACTGGATTTGCTTGTTTCCTTTTTTTGTTGGGATAAGGACCTTTGAACTTATTGGGCCGTTTCTTGTTGTTGTTGAAGTTCGGTTTGGCACTCCCAACTTCAACATCACTCTCTTTATCTCCCTCTTCAAGTCGAAGAGCGATATCAACAAGCTGATCGAAAGCAACCTCCAATTTCAAGAGTAATGGCTTCTTGAGATTCTTATTCAAGCCATAGATAAATCTCTGATTTTTCTTCAATAGGGTATTAATTTACTCAATCCCATATTTAGAGAGGGATTCAAAAGATGCAACATAATCTGCCACAGAAGATTCACCTTGAACAAGGTCAATAAAACGACGGGCCAAAGTCACTTTTTCAGCTCCCAGCACAAACTTTGATTCGAATCTTTTTCGGAATTGCTCCCAAGTAAGATCCTCTTCAACTACTTCTGAAATAAGCAGCTCATACCAATCTAATGCTTTTTGTTGGAGCATGCTAGAAGCCACTTGGACTCGATGAAGATCGATAAGATTCATAGGAGAAAAGATGCGATCGCATGTTCTAAGCCAAGCTTGGACTTCGATAACTCCCTCGGAACCCCTGAACGAATTTCCACCCAAATTTGTATAATCACTGCACAGGCGTGCAAATCCAGATTTTGGGTGAGTAGCTCTAGAATGAGTCCGCCGGCTTGAGAATTCTTTACAAGATCAAGAAGCTGTTGGGCGGACATAAATACTCCATCTTGAGGAGTAGCATTGGATTGACCGGCGCTAGGACGGCTGGTCTAACCATTTCTCTTCTTTAAGAACGAAAGAAAGAAGAAGAAAAAGGTTAATCTCAGAATGAATATCAAACAATCATGATTGATAAAACAAGGCATCATAAAGAAAATAGGATAGGATGGGTCCAATGACTCGAATAAAATCCTAGGGCACGACTCCTAAGAAGAACTTAGGACAATGATCCATGCTAGAATATTCTACATTGTTTCGAAGTTTGGCTCCGATACCAAGCTGTGACGCCCCACTCTATACTCACGCTAGCCAAGGGCACTACGGAGTAATGCCGCCAACAAGCATGAAGAATAAGGCTGTTGAGGAGCGACCATCCATATAATTGCTTTGTGCGAGCACCGATATGTCAGATAGTCTAACATGCATTTCATTTCAAGAGGAAATCCGACATGCCGATACAAACTCAAAACTACTACACAGTGGCTATGTGGTCTTTGAAAACAAATATAAAAATAAAAATAACATAAATCAGTCATAGATATTCATATCACAAAGGCGAAAACAGATATGAATATAACACATATAAGTGTATATCAGAGTAGTGGTCAAATAAGATCCATGATATCACAAAAGAATAGATACAAGTGCAACATCAAAGAGTATGTATACGTCAAGGAGTCTCTATCTCGAATGTATAACAACAAAAACTACAAATCTAATGTAGTTAGACAAAAGTCAGATAATGATAATCCTAGATAAGGATTCAAGCAAAAGCACCTGTAACATCTCGGTCTGACCCGAGTATTATTTACTAAGAAAATAACAAACGGATCAGTCTAGCTATAAACATCAGATAAAATGAGATAAAATAAGAGATATGACAAAAACGTATGATAACAATAATGTCATACTGTGACAAGTATGCTTCTAACAACAACTGAAATCATATTATATCTCAAGGAATCTCAAAGCACCAAAAAGAATGTCATATTCTTTAACATTTTCGCCAAACCACAAATATTGACAAATTTATCAATGCCAATCAGAAAAGTAGTGAAACACAAATTCACCAATGCACAAATATTAATAAAGCTTATCAATGAAAATCACGAAAATTAGCGAAACACAAATTCTAGAAATCATCAACAGAAACCCAAAAATCACAAAAAGGGGGAGGGCTACATAAAAAGGGGGAGGGCCACACAAAACGGGAGTATGAAAACTCACCAACACGTGTATCACAAAAAGGGGAAGGGCTACACAAAACGGGAGTATGAAAACTCACCAACACGTGTATCATAAAACGGAACGCTATTCCATGGTTGCTAACCATTAATTTTCAGTCGAAGCTCCACAAAGCGGTCCAAAGACCATAGGTCGCTACCCCATTAATTTTTGAGCTGAAGCTCCACAAAAATAGGGTTTAGTCTCCCTCGTAGATAAAGAGACATCGCACACTGCTAGTCTAAATCACAAAATGATCATCATCGATCATCAAGAAGTGTCAATTACACTAAGTTAGAAAATAGATGAGTTTAGCTCATGTCTCATAACCACTGGCTTAACTTAAATATTTACGAACAAGCTGTAAGTCTCCACTCAAAAGTTGTCACAAGAGTTTCAATCGAACAAGTCTAAGAATTAACCGACAAAGTAAACGCAAGCGTTTCATACCACTTGTTTTACTAAGCCGTTTAATTAGATTTCTCAAACGAATGAGGAAAAGGTTTGTGTATACTAATAGGTAGGAAATACGGTTTTATAAAGAGCTTTGTATTATTAAAAATAGAGTTGAAATCATCTTTCTAAAAGAGTTTGAATATTTACTACTAGTATAGGAATCTTTGTGTTTTAAAGTGACAAACCATAAAAATGATTGAGAAAACAATCAATCACCAAAATTTCACGTTCGAAGACATGAATTATATCCAAAGAAATCGATATCAAATCCATCAAAATGGATATACCTAAAAATTCCAAAATAGAAGTCATCAAAGTCGATAATAAATGATAACAACAAATCGAATAATCGCGAATCGATAAAAAATTGTAATTCCTAGCAAAACAGGCAACTTGGAGTGAAACAAGCAGGTCAGTCGATTGGACAATGAGTTCAGTCGACTGGACTTAGTGCCTGAAAACTTTTGGGCTCCAGGTCAGTTGACTGAACTCAGAGATCCAGTCGAATGGAACCTGTTTTCCAATATTTTCAGCATAGCAAAATGAAGAGGAAACTCTCTATAGTTTGCGATCGGACGAGCACAGGCGCTAGGGTTTATGCCAATCGACAACCTAGCCCTATCGGCTACTCGGTACGCCACCAAAAACATGATCAAGCATCAAAGCTATGATTTTTAAAGATTTAACTTCAAAACACCAAAAATTGGAACATCCATAAAACCAATTCAAACCAAAATAAAATGAACATTAATAAGTGTTAGAAATTCATACCTAACAACAAAGATAGATATAGACATAGATGTGAAATAGAAATCTCACCTTTTACTCAAAAACAAGGAAGAAGAAGCTTGAAAACAAAGGATGATCAACCACTCTTCAATCTCAACTCTAAAAGCTCCAATCTAAGATCATAAGCAAATAATTTCCCAAATTAGGTTATAGGGAATTTCTGAAATTGAAAGAGATTGAGATGGAGAAGAAGGAGCAGATACTTACCTAAGCTTCACTTTGAATTTGGAGCTAAAACTTGGATTTGCTAAAGAAGCTAAGGCTTAGGATTTTAATTTCCTATCTCCATCACCATCTTTTCTAAAGCTTGAGTTGTAGGAAATTATGAAGGAATAAAGAGGAGAGGTGGTGGAGTTAGGATATAAGATGATTTTGGTTAGTGGGTTGAACCCCAAGTCCAAACCCAAAGCCCTAAGTGAAAAGGTCAAAATTTTAGCTAGCTCCAAACATATAAATGTTTATACTCAAAAACGTCGCAAATGCCATTTTGAACTCAGTGGAAGTGGTATCGAGTTCTAATTCGGCTGTTTGCTAAAAGTAACATTTCGGACTAAAATCTGACTAATGATGCTATATTTAAATAAAATATTTAAATGCACAATCGTAAAATATGCGGTTTGTTACAGTTTTATTCTTATCCACCATTTCTATTAGTTAATACACACTTGAGTTTATCCACAACTAATTTGTCAGTTTATCCACATGTGGATAAATTAAATAAGTTATTAGTTTATCCACGTGCATATAAATTCACTAACTATTTTATTATAATTTTGAATGTTGAATATGTATTTTGTGAAATGCATTTATTGAACTAAAATCAATTGAATTAGTTTGTGAGACACGTTTAAGATTAGTGAACACAGTCCATATTTGTTCATTTAGTAGACTTTTTTCTTATCTCAGTATGTTGTTATACAACTATATCATAAATTTTTCAACTACTTTCGGTATATACAGACCCTACATATGTTATAACAACTTGAAGTCACCAGTACAACAAAGATGGGGCTATTACTCGGTACATTCAAGCATTTAAAGACCTACTAATGCACCATAATTTCATGCATTTACTACACAGTTTGAATTCTCAATAAGCCAACAGTTACTTTTGCATGATGATATTATTCTAAAAAATAGCCAAATTTACAAGCAAAATTCTACATATAGATTCATCTTAGAATATGTATTTTTTTTGAAAATAAGGCATCTTACCTCAATCTTCTACTCTTCTACTTTAAACATTAGCTCATCTTCATGGTGCATGATAATGAGAAGAAGAAGAGATCGGATTTTACAATCCTTTTTGTATTTTTTGTTTTGATTTAACCCTAAGGTGATGTATCTGTGACTTGATTAGGCAACAGAAGAAAGAGAACCATGAGAAGAAGATGCAATTATCTACAGTGGGGATTCATAACTCAATTTTTAAAAAACAAAAAGACCATAAAAGTAGGAAGTAATACAAAAAAATTAAGGTTGATAAACTTATAGAAACCATGGATAGAAAAATAAAATTTCCCTATAGATAATAAACATTCTCTAGAGCTCTCTTCGATTTTACTAAAAAAAGCATTCTCTAAAATTTTCTCAAATTCCATGCTAGATAATTCTAGAGAATCTGAATAAGTACATCGAACTCTAGATTTTCTCTTTAGACTAAATTTTTGTCTCTTCATAATTATTTTCATAAATGCAAAGATTAAATGTTTTCAAAATAATTAATGCTTCCAAGACTAAGTTTATTTCCAACTTCCCATTAAACTTGGTTTTGTAAATCCGAGAAGGTCTTGCAACCTTTCAAAGTAATCATGCTTCAATTCCTTTGCGAAAATATATGTAGTTGTGATCTTTTGAATTGATAAACTTTGCTTCTACCTCCTTTTTCTTACAGTATGTTCTCAAATAAAGTGGTAACGTGTATCGATATGTGAACTTCAATCATGTAAGACAAGATTCCTAGTGAGTGCTATGGCCGACTTGTTATTCACAAAAATTTCTATTACATTGTATTGTGGTATGTACAACTTCTTTAGTAAGTCTTGAAGTCAAATTACATGGTGAACACAAGTTTAATCACTAACAAATTCAGCTTCATAAGTTGAAATTGTCACGATAGGTTAACATTTTGAGCTCCAAGTGAAGGTTGTCCCATGATGAAAAGAAATTCAGTTGAACTTTTACGATCATCAACATTTCCAACCCAATCGCTACAACTATAATCAATCAACTTGAAATTTTTAGAATGCGATTACAGATGAGAGAAGTATGCGGCTAAAGAATATGAGAAGCAGATTAACCATGTCTCATAACCAAAGCAGGCTAAAAGGCAAACCCATCAAGGCCCAAAGTTCATTTTCTTAGTTTTTTGTACAGCTATGTGCAATGTACAAATATAAATACAAAAAGAATGTAACCAAAACAATTTATGATCAGTAATTCGTCTTCAATAAAATTACAAAATCCCTTTTTGGTATCAGAGAAAGCTTACTGCCTAACGACAACATCTCAAAGAGTGAGAAACTCATCAGAATTTTTCATCATCGTCTGAGTTTTAGATCCAAATCTAAAGTGCTATACCTTACCAGTATTGAATCTGGCTGCCAACACTCCAAATTGGATCTTGAGGAAAAACAGAAAGAAATCAATCTTTCTTAAATCAAGAAATTCATGAAACAGATCACAACATCAAAAGAAAGTGCCATCCATCAAAGCTCATCAGATTACCATCACCTGAGACTTTGTGGTTGCATCATACCTGGGATAATGATTCTATTCTGTCTCAGCAATTGAAATCTTGATTGAGTTTTAAACTATTTCTTGACAATTTTTCATCCCTGTCTAATCATATTCTTTGTCTCTGTGTTTTCTTGGTATTAGTCTTCATCATGAGTAATGAATTCAACAATGCATGATCAGAGGATGCAAACAACTCTCAGCAAACTTCAACAACAGCCGAGAACTTCATCAAGACCATCATTAGCCCACAAAGTCAACTCATACTATTTACTATGGAGGCTTCAGGTTGAAACTTCCATTCAAGGTTATGGACTTGAAGGATACATTCTTCATACCATTTCAATTCCACCAAAATTCATCACTGTTCAGGAAAACAAAGTTGTCAGCAATGAAGAATACACAAAGTATCACAGACAAAACAGATTAATTTGTTCTTGACTACCGTCATCCATAAACACAAATTACTGTCACATGTAATAGGATGAAAAACTACTAATGAATTATGGACAACGGTGGAAAAAGTTTTTAACACCCAGTCTGCAGCAAAGGTTATGTACTACAAAAGACAACTTCAAAATATCAAGAAAGACAATCATACTATGAGAGAATATTTGTCCAAAATTAAAACAACATGTGACCTTCTTGAAGCTGTAGATCATAAAGTTTCAGATTCAGAACAAATCTTGACCATACTCAGGTTTAACTGATGAGTTTGAATCAGTGGTTGCTGTGATAGCTTCTCAAAATGTTTTGCCATCTATAGATGATGTACACTCAAACTTGTTGGCACGTGAAGCAAGAATTGACTATAAAAGGCCACAAGAATCAGACTTCTCTATCAACTACACAGCTAATCAAAGAAATAAAGGTCAAAACAACAGCAAAACTGAACAAGGAAATCAAAGAGGTGGCTATACTAACAGATCAACAGGAAGAGGAAGATGGAGCAACAACAACAACAAGCCAAAATATCAGATCCGTGAAAAAGTGGGTCACACAGCAGTAAATGTTTTTTCAGATACTCCAATCAGAATAATAACATTCAGAGGAGCAGCAGCTACAATGTTAATATGGCATAAAATAGTGACAGTAAAAATGATAACAGCAAAAAAGGTCAGAGTTCAAATGACACTGCCAGAGCTGAACACATTCGTCATGAATCCTGGTACCTAGACTCTGGTGCCACAAATCATATCACTAACAACCTTGACAATTTAAATCTTGGATGCAACGTATACAGAGGTAATCAAACAATTTGCATGGGGGATGGTAAGTGTGTCAAAATTTCTCATACTAGTAATGCCTATATTAGAGGTAAAAGGCAGTTATTCTTGCATAATTTACTAAGAGTTCCAAAAATCAAAAAGAATCTTATAAGTGTATTTCAGTTTGCTCTTGACAACAATGTATATTTTGAGTTTTATCCTAAATATTGTTTAATCAGAGACATACTGACTAAGGATATTCTGTTGCAGGGTGAAACACTAAAAGGGCTTTACAAATTTAGATCTACCAACTGCAGAAATGTCACAAAGGAACAAAACCACTGTAACTTGAGTACAAAAAGAAATAGTAGAGATACATTTGATCTATGGCATTATAAACTTGGTCACCCAAGTAGTAAAGTTGTAAGACGAATTCTTGTTGAAAATAAAATAAAGTTTGACGATATTCCCTTACCCTATGTATGTACCTATTGCCAAATGGGCAAGAGTCACAAGTTAGCTATTAATGATTCATCACCTCAATGCAATAAACCACTAGAATTAGTTGCCACTGATTTATGGGGTTCTGCACCTATAATGCTCAGATTTTGGATTTAAGAACTATATTTCATTTGTAGATGCATATTCAAGGTATACTTGGATATACTTCTTAAAACCAAAATCGGAGGTATACAATGCAGTCATATGTTATATAATAATGTCAGAAAAAAAAACTAATTCTCAAGTTAAAGTCATTCAGTCTGATGGTGGGGCTGAATATAAACCTCTTAGTTAGGGCTGTCAATTACACGAAAATTAGCGGGTTTGGATGACACGATAACACGGGCGGGTCAATTTTAGGTCAACCCGCCTTAACCCGTTTAATAAACGGGTGGGTTTCGGGTTGACCCGTGAACCCATTTTGACCCGCCAAACCCGTTTATTATAAACTATTTTTTTTCAATTTGGGCCGACTTTATTAGGTTCGTCACTTTCGTCTCGTGTTCATCCATTATCTGATAAATGATAATTATCATTTATTTTTCCTTCACAAGTCCACAGTGCACAACTCACAAGCGGGCGGCTAGGATTTTCTTTTTCATTTCTCCTTCATTATCCCTTTTCATTTCCGCATCTCCCCCCGAATTGATCGCACGGCCTCGTCTCCACTTCGTTCCCCCCACAATCGCTCGTGCCTTGTAAGTTTTGTAGAAGAAATCAGCCAAGCCGTGTGCGCGTGCGCTAGCTTAGGAGTTGTTACTGTTAGATCTGTAATTAGTACTTATCCTTATTTCATCTTGAAAGTTATCTGATTTTGTAATATTAGAAACATGGATTTTGTAGTAGCCAGTAAGAGGTTATGAAATTATGAATAGCGTCTTGAATTTTCTTTTATTTTTTCCTTTATTATCTATATGAGTAAAATGAATCATCTAATAGTAAATTGACTAATTATCTAATAGTAAACATACGTTTTGAGGTGATGTGATTCTTCTCAGGCTTTTAGCATACTGAGAAGCTTTGCTGAAGTGAAATGAATATTATGGGAATTTTAGCATACGTATGTGGTTGTTTTTAGTTTTTTGATGGTTGACAAGTGAATTTTACTGTATCTTGAATTCTTGGTGACCATGTTCCATTTTTTGAACTTTTTGAACCATAGAAATCATGGAAAATAGTCCTTGCTTGCATCTAACTTGCTTGCATTTTAGTCCTTTCTTGCATTAATGGAAAATAGTCCTTGCTTGCATTCTTGATGACTATGTTCCATTTTAACCGTATCATTTATCAGTCCTTGCTTGCATTTGACTTGCTTGCATTTTGGTCCTTGCTTGCATTCATGGAAAATAGTCCTTGCTTGCATTCTTCATGACCATGTTCCATTTTAACAATATCATTTATCGGTACTTGCTTGCATCTGACTTAAAAAAAATTGTCCTTTACTTTGGAAAATGCGTGAGGTGTTGTGAGTTATACTGTTATAGACCCTTGCTTGTAGTTATATGTCTGTATATTATTGTCTAATGCTACCATATTAGGATTCTCGAATGTTGGTACATTATAACTTCGTCAATGAATCACTAGTGATGGATTTTCTTTTTCTTTAATTTTGCAGAAAGGAGATGGACCCTTGTAAACCAAGCAGTGAGAGTGGTGAACAAATTGGAGATGCCAATATGAAAGCATTGGAATTAGACGGCATAGAAATAAAAAATGCAAAAGCTGTTGGTAAGAGACGTAGGAAGCTTACTTCTGAGGTATGGACTAAGTTTGAAATTATTCCCTTGCAAAATGATGGAAAGCAAAGAGCTAAGTGTATGAAATGTGGTGCAATTTATTTATGTGATAGTACTTATGGCACCGGAGACCTAAAACGTCATATTAAAACTTGTTCCAAAACTACTGATCGTGATCTAGGTCAATTGCTTCTAAGTCAGACCGACGGCTCTGTTATAACAAGGTCTTCTAAATTTGATCCGGATAAGTTTAGAAAATTATTGGTAATGTCAGTATTGATGCATGATTTGCCATTTCAATTTGTTGAGTATGCTGGAATTAGACAATTATTTTCTTATGTTTGTGTGGATGTTAAGTTGATTTCTAGAAATACTTTTGGAGATGATGTGATGAAAATGTACCGAAAAGAAAAATTAAAACTTAAAGAAATGTTAGTTTCAATTCCAGGGAGAATTTGTTTGACTTCTGATTTATGGACTTCTATAGCAACTGATGGGTATATTTGTTTGACTATTCATTTTGTCGATTCTAATTTCAAAAAAGAGTGTTAAATTTTAGTTTTATGCCTCCTCCACATACCGGAGTTGCTATGTCAGAAAAAATTTATAATTTGTTGACTAATTGGGGCGTTGACAAAAATATTTTCCATTACCTTAGACAATGCTAGTGAAAATGATGTATTTGTTAATTTGCTGAAGAAGCAGCTTTTGTTAAGGGAGTCTTTAGTGATGGATGGTATTTTTTTCACATTAGATGTTGTGCTCATATTCTTAATCTTATTGTGCAAGATGGGCTAAAAGAAGTTGATATATGTATGTCTAAAATTATAGAGAGCATTAAATATGTAAGAGGTTCACAAGCGAGGAAACAAAAATTTTTAGAGTGCATATCTCATGTTTCTTTGGAGTGTAAAAAAAGGTTTACGTCGGGATGTTCCTACTAGATGGAATTCCACATTTCTCATGCTTGAGAGTGCTCTTTATTATCAGCGTGCTTTCCGCCATTTACAATTGAGTGATTCTAACTATAAGCACACTCTTTCTCAATCTGAATGGGTGAAAGTGGAACAAATTTGTAAGTTTTTGAAGGTTTTTTATGATGTGACTTGTCTTTTTTCTGGCTCCAAATATCCTACTGTAAATCTGTATTTTCCTCAAGTATTTGTTGTTCAAGACACTTTGCAAAGAGCTAAGGCTGATGGCGATAGTTTTATGAGTAAGATTGCATGTGGTATGATTGGAAAATTTGAGAAGTATTGGAAGGCATACAGTCTTATTCTCTCGATTGCGGTTATTCTAGATCCTAGCTATAAGATTCAGTTTGTGAAGTTTTCGTATAAGAGGCTTTATGGTGGTGGTTCTATACAAACAAACAAAGATCGTGAAACTTTGTTTGCTCTTTTTGATATTTACATGCAAATATATGGTAAAAAAATAGATACCGTTTCTAGTAGTCAGAGTCAATCTTCTTCTGGTGACATCTTAGTTTCTAAATAATGTTCGGATGTTATGAAGGTAAACTTTATATAACGACGCATTAAACATTACAATTTTTCCTCTTAACACTATTTAGTATTTAATATATCTTACATATATGTTTGACTTTGACAATTTTGAGAGTGAAGAATTTACCTTTTTAGCTCAAAAAAGTCAATTGGAATTGTACTTGGATGAACCAAAGTTGGATAGGAAGACAAATTTGGATATTCTTGACTATTGGAAAGCAAATCAGTTTAGATTTCGAGAATTGTCTATTAAGGCTCGTGATGTGCTATCCATTCCTATATCTACGGTTGCATCAGAAACATCATTTAGTGTAGGTGGTCGAGTTGTTGATCAATACCGAAGTGCACTTAAGCCCGAAGTTGTTGAGGCAACATATGTACACGAGATTGGATATTTGGAGATGGAGGTTAACTTTCTTACTCTATTTTGTATTTTTTATTACATAAAATTTGATTTGATAAAAATTTAATAACTTGATAGGTGCTATTACTTTTCCACCTAATCTTGAAGAGTTAAAGGAGGATATTAGCAATTTAGAAATCAGTGGTACCCTCTCTCAAACCGCTGAGTGTTCCTCTAGCAATAAACAAATGGATATATGATTATGAACACATATGTTTAACAGTATAAGAGGTACGTATTACTTGATTTATTAAACTTCATATTTTATAATTATAGAATTTGTTTCATTTTTAGTTGTAGTTGTTTCAAAACTTTAGTTGTTTCGAAACTTACATTTCTACACAGATCTTTATTTACTAAGTTATATTAGGGAAGTGAAAACTGAAACCTTAACCTTTTCTGTAACCAATTCTGACATAGAAATTATACCCTTAGGTTCCCTTAGTATGATTGATAAGATAATATGCCTTTATTTTACTATAACTGTGCTTTTAGTTGAGTACTCGGCTACTCACTTTGTATAAACTGTGTCTTTACATATAATAAACAGTGTCTGCTAGCCATTACCCTGTTTAATAGTATAAACAGTTTTGTATAAAGTATAAACTGTTTAATAGTACAAACTATTTTGTATAAACTATCATATATTATATTCTATATTTTTGCAGACACTATTTAATAGTATAAACTGTTTAATAGTATAAACTGTTTAATATTATAAACTGTTTTGTATAAATTATCGTATATGCCAGATTTTAGCAGCACTGTTTAGTTGTAAAAACTGTTTAATAGTATAAACTATTTTGTATAAACTATCATAAAAACTGTTTGGTATAAATTCACATGCTAGGATGATAGATTGGTGTTAACTTCAGTATGTTAAACAAAATTTTCTTTTTATACATGCAGACGATGATGTTGTATACAAATGTTAAGTTGTTTCGAGAGATTTAGAAAGAGAGAGGAGATGGCAAATGTTTTGAGAAAGATGAGGTCGGTTCAACAAATTATCATGTTTCCTCTATATCCTCTAATTTAGCATATAGAAAAAAGTGTTACTAACTAATGTTTGTGAGTTTTTAGATCTTACGAAAAACACCTATTGCAAACTATTCTTAGGCCAAAACATGGTTTTGTGTCGAGTATGATAAGATCGACCAGCATAATATATTCTTCTTCCATTTCATTTTTTCCCTCCTTTTCTTTTGTTTCATGTGAGACTTACAATCTTTCAAAGCTTCTTTTATTTAATTATTCAAAATGTAGCCTGGCTTTTAAAAAAACAAAAAACAAAAACCTGCTGACACGTTTACCTTTCTAGTGCTTTTTCATACATTTAGCAAGATGTTCCTACTAACATATAAGACTGTTGATAAATCGTGTAAAAATGATGGGCTTATTTCTTTTTTGTTCCTTTCTTGTAAATGCAGGTCTGTTGGTGTTGCTGAGAAGAAGAAAGGATAAACCTTAATTCAATAGTTTTCTTTAATTTGTATTGGATGTGTTTTGTTTGTAGGATTATGATAGTTGCTTGCTTGTGTTCATGTTTCATTTAAGAGTGCCTTGATTTATTGCACTATGTTGTACTGTTTTTTGTGTACTATCCTTGTTTGTCTTTGCTGAATTCCTTTTTTGTTGTTGTTTAATAGGTTGTTTGGTATTTGATTTGAAGTTTATCAATACGCGTTGTTCGTATCTATTCGTACCTATTAATTTGACTCCGTTGTTTTTATTTGGTTAAATACAAGCAAATCCGGAGTAAAAATCTATTTTATGCTAGCAGGTTATTTTTCATATAAAAGTTACGTGGACTCTGTATATGTTAACAACCACAAACAAAACACAACTAATTGCCAAAGTTATAAGTATGAAAAGTTAACTGCCAAAAACTGGTATTATTACACATGGATAATTTTGTTACATGGGTCGACCTATTTAAACCCGACACGACCTGTTTAGTTAAACGGGTTACATGGGTCGTGTCGGGTCAACCCGCTTATAAACGAGTCGGATTCGGGTTCAAAAAATGTGACCCGCTTAAAAACGGGTTGGCTTGACCCGTTTAAAAAATTAACCCGAACCTAATTTGACCCGACCCGACACAACCCATTGACAGCCCTACTCTTAGCAGCTACTTTAAAAAAGGGGAATCATACACAGAACCACATGTCCTTACATATCTGAGCAAAATGGTCTAGCAGAGAGAAAACATAGGCACATTGTTGAATCTGGTCTTACTCTACTAGCTCATGCCTCAATGCATTAAAATTTTGGCCTGAAGCATTCAATACAGTTGTTTATCTAATAAATAGACTGCCAACAAAGGTTCTTAAGGGAATCAGTCCTATGGAGAAGTTACATGGGTATAAACCAGACTATTTTAGCTTAAGAACCTTTGGATGTCTTTGTTTTCCTTAGACCATACAACACAAACAAATTGAATTTTAGATCTAAGCCATGTACTTTTCTGGGGTACACTACAAACCAAATTGGATACAAATGTCTAGATGATAGTGGAAAAATCTTTGTGACCCGACATGCTATTTTTAATGAATATGTTTTTCCTTTTAGCAAGTCTGAGATGAAAACAACAAACAAAGTCTACAATCCAAAAACATCTATACCTGACTTACTGGTTTATACTGAGATTGATCATCACATAAGGGTAAAGGAGGCTACTGAGAATCAAAATACACAATCTAGAGAATCTGTTCAGCAAGACCCAGATTGGACAGACAATCTCAATCATGCCAGTCCTTCACCTGTAGAGACAACAGAAAACAGAGAGCAAAATCAGGTAGATAGTCATGAAGATAGTTCTCAAAGGTCAACATATGACACTGACACAGAGAACTTACCTCATAATGATGTTCAAATAAGACCTACCCATCCTATGGTTACAAGAGCCAAGAGTGGCATCTTCAAACCAAAAAATTACACAGCAAGCTTAGGTGCTCACGAACCTGTTACATATGCTTAAGCTGTCAAAGACAAAAATTGGAGAAATGCCATGAGTGAAGAATACAGTGCTCTTATCAAGAATAGAACATGGGATCTTATATATCCACCAGACAATAAAAACATTGTGGGATGCAAGTGGACATACAAAATTAAAAAAATCCAGATGGGACCATAAACAAATACAAAGCAAGGCTAGTTGGAAAGGGTTACATGCAGCAATATGGGTTTGAATTCAATGAAACTTTTTCCCTAATGGTCAAACCATCCACAATCAGACTTATTCTTACTATTGCACTACACAAGAAATGGGATATAAGACAATTGGACGTCAATAATGCATTCCTCAATGGTGTTCTACAAAAGGAAATTTATATGGAACAACCACAGGGTTTCACCAGAAATGAAAATTATGTGTGCGAATTGAGTAAGGCTATTTATGGCCTTAAGCAAGCTCCAAGAGTCTGGTTTGATAGACTGAAATCATCATTAACAGATCAAGGATATCAGTCTACCAAATCAGACAACTCACTCTTTATCGAAATTAATGATGTGTCAACTGTCTGTGTACTAATATATGTTGATGATTTAATTATTACAGGTAACAACAGAGAAGAGATCAAGCTCGTCATCACTTATTTAAATAAGCAATTCTCTGTAAAAGATCTTGGAGACATCAACTACTTCTTAGGCATAGAAGTCAAAAGGAAAGCAAATTCTGAAATAATCTTATGCCAAAGGAAATATATTCAAGAAATACTGGACAAAAAAAAAGAGTGATGCAAAGCCACAACCAACTCCCATGATAAGCAGTCAACATTACTTTAAAAACAGGGGAGAAGCCATACTTAATATTAAACAATATAGAAGTGTTGTAGGGGCATTACAATATGCAACTATAACACGACCTTATATTACCTACAATGTTAACAAAGTCTCTCAAGTTTTACAGAATCCACTTGACGATCATTGGAGAGCTGTAAAGAGAATTCTCAGATATTTAAAGGGAACAATCAATTATGGCCTATCATTCAAAACATGCAGCAACTTAAATATAGTACGCTATGCAGATGCAGACTGGGCCGCTGACCCAGATGACCGAAAATCAGTTACTGGCTACTGCATATACATTGAAAATAATCTTATCTCATGTGTTCAAAGAAACAAGCAACTATATCGAGATCAAGCACAGAAGCCGAATACAGAAGTATAGCAAGTGCTACTGTAGAAATCATTTGGCTACAATCTATACTAGGTGAACTAAAGCAAAAATGAGATATTGTACCTGTACTATGGTGTGACAATCAAAGCACAGTCTGTATTTTCAGCTAATCTAATACTTCATTCTCGAACCAAGCACATAGAGATAGATCTATACTTCGTTCGAGAACACGTTCAGAAAGGAAAGCTACAGATAATCCACATACCTGCTACTTACCAACGCGCAGACGTTCTCACTAAGGCTCTATTAGCAAGGAATTTTAATAAATTCAGATCTGACCTGAAAGTCGAAGATGATGAAAAGCAAGCATCTGTTACTACTTCAGATTCCAGCAGCAGCTTAACGGATCATGAAAGCTCAAGCTTAACTCAAAAAACTTCCTCTAGTTTCCACCTGCCGAAGCAAGGCTACCAGATCTCGACTTCTACAAGTCATCAAAGAGAAATAGTAGGGATTTAAAGCCTTAAGAAGATCATCTCATGTCAAGATCTAATGCAATTGAGACAGTTTTCAGAAAGCAATTTTGGGAATTTTCTATCATCTATCTGCAAACTCTAATCCTAGGATTAAGTTTGAAAAGGAAAAATGAGACAAGTATGCGGCTAAAGAATATGAGAAGCAGATTTAACCATGTCTCATAAGCAAAGCAGGCTGAAATACAAAGCCCATCAAGACCCAAAGTTCATTTTCTTAATTTTCTATACAGTTGTGTGCAATGTACACATTTAAATACAAAAAGAATGTAACCAAAACAATGTATGATCAGTAATTCCTCTTAATAAAATTACAAAATCCCTTTTATTACAATAATGAAAACCAGTGATACCTTTAATATATCGAATTATCATTTTTGTTGTCTTCAAATGCGATGTTGTAGGAACTTCCATATAGCGACTAGTAAGACACACTTCATAAAGTATATCCAGTCTGTACGCTATGTTCAATCTTATCGCAAATGTAGAGAGCTAACTAATGTTCACAAGTTACAGAAAGAGATGGTTAATGGTAAAAAGAAAGAAAAAAGAAAAACATATGGAATTGGTTGTTGTGGAAGTAGATAAGTCCATGGCAATGATGGTAATGGATAATAAGTTGGCGGTAGAAAAGTGTACTAAAGTGATGGTGATTGTAACATTCCTAGTTTTTAAGCCAAACTAATTTAGAGATTAATTTTATTTTTGGGTTTAATTAAGAAATAATTGGTAATTTAAGATTTTTCAGGAACAAATGCAATAAAATATGCTTGTTTCCATAAATATGGATATAAAAAGATTTTTGCTTTGAAATTCAAAAATAAGTATCTTAAATAAATATTATATATATATATATATTTGATTTAAAAGCTTTACAAACTAATATATATATTTATATAATTATTATTATGGATGATTAAATTTTAGAAATCATTTTCTTTTAAGTGTATAAATTTTTTTTAGTTCAATTTTCCTTAAAAAGTTATATAAGTGTTAATGATAGAAAATTTATAGTTATAAATATTCATAATAATTTGAATTTAAAATGTAAAATAAGAATTAATAAAAGCTTTAAAATACTTTCTTTTATATTCTTGAAAATAAATATAAAGGCTATGATATGAATTGATCTTTTGAGAATATAAGTATATAAAAAAATTAAATACATAACACATATGTAAGTATAAAATAGATAAAACATGTTTCATGAATTAAAATAAAGTAAGGTCTAAAATATAATTTATAAATATATATAAGTTTTAAACATTAAGATATGATTCACAAACTTTATAATACAAAAGGGTTGAAAGCAAAGTTATAAATTAATTATAAACAAGTTTTAAAACACAAATTTGTAAAATTAATTAAAGTGAGGGCTTAAACATAATTTAAGAAACATCTTACAAATGTTTAATCAGTAACAACATATAATTACATGTGTTAACTAATATAGACAAGTGGCAAATATATGTTTTATCTCAAACTAAATTTTAATTAACATGTACAAGAGAGAAAATAACCAGGTTGCTTATTTTTCTCTTCACCATTTTCTGAAAAACAAAGAAAAAAATAATAATAAATCAAAACCAAAGAAATTCAAAAAATGCTGGAAATTAAATCCAAGAAAATCAGATCAAACAGGGAAATCTGTTTCAAACCTGGAAAGAACATCAAAACCAGAGTGAAAATCAATTCAAGTAAAATCATCTCAGTCTAATAGCAAGCATATCAACTCCGTCTAAAAACAATTTTTAAATTCAAACTCAAAACAGAAAAAATCTAGAAGCTACAAACCTGATGCAACTCAAACTTCATCAATAAGCAAGCTTCAGGATTCCCAAAAAAATCAAGCAATTTTTTTTTTCAAAGCATTTCAAGACTGGAAAACAAAGGCTTCAACTAGTTTCAAAGACTTCAACCTGGAACTAAAACAAAAGCAAGGAAAAGAAGATCAAAACAATCAAAGTTTAGCTTCAATACATCAGTTTCCAGGAAAACAAATCAAAAGTTCCAGATTATTTTCAATTCCAGATTTTATCAAACCTGTCCTCTATGCAAGGTGAGCAGGCATACTTGAACCCATTTGTGTGTTTTATCTGAATTTATACTTGAAGAACATTGTAAAAAAATGATTGCTTAGTTGCTAATTCTGTCTACATGTTTATATGTGTGTGTGTGTGTGTGTGTGTGTTTGTGTGGATTTAAGTAGGCATGCCATTGTATTTATGAATACACTCTATTGTGTTTCCAAATCCCCTCCAAACAAATTTAAATTGCTCCTTGTACAATCAAATATAGGCTTTGATCTTTAAAAAGAAAATGATTGTAACATTATGATTTAAATTTTAAAATTTGTTTTAAGAAAAAATATTCAATAATGTTCTGTAAAATGTTAATAACAGTAGGAAGTAAAAAATTGGTCCAAAAATTATATATCAGAATTTCAAGCTTTGATTTTATGAGTGGATTCGAGTTGAAAAACGATGAATTTAGATAGAAAGATTAGAATTTTTAAGCTTGAAAACCACGTGGAATTGCGAGTTGATTGAAAATGGTATTTCCATCGATTTCCGACGATTGGGAAAGCATTGGATGTCGTGATCGAGGTGGAAGAAGGTTGGTGGTTAGATGATCATCAGAAAAATATTCGATGATTTTCTAGTTGACCGTGGTGATAGCGTGACGAGGTTTTAGGGTTTAGGCATCTGGTTGCAACGTAGTGGTGGTCGAGGCAATTTCTCGGACGTGGGTCAACTGGAGCGAATCGCACAAGAGGGGATCGTCGCGACATGTTGTGATGCAGTTTTGGTCGCGGTGGCGAGTTCATCGGTGGAGAGAGGCGATGGTCAGAAATGATTTAGCAATCGAATGTTGTTCCAGTCAGGTGCTTGACTACCTCGTTTTTAATAGAAGAAGTCGATCGAAGTTTTTGGGGGTCTGGGTTGTCGGCAAGGTTGATGTCGACTTGTACATGGTTGCGACGATGATCGGTGGCGTTCAGGCCGCTGTGCAAGGTGCACAGTGCACATCTGGAGTCAGTCTTGTTTCATTGAAGAAGAAGGAAGTCCGGACTCAAAGATGAACTCGAGGAAGGGGTGGAAATTTATCGGGTTTATGTTAGGGGTAGTTCGCGTGGATTTTGCAACAAGTTAAAAAAATTTAACATAACAAAAATCTGGAAAAAAATTATGAGGGGTAACTCGGGGACATGCTTGGGGAAAGTGGGTTGTCGCTCGGGTTCTTGGTCATGATTTCTGAGTATAGGCCGAGAATATTTGGAAATGTTTTAACTAAGTTCAAGTTTTAAAATTTTAAATTAAATCTTGTTTGAACTATGTCCTAGAATTTATTTCTTTATATAATAAATGTTTTTAAATATTGGTTATATGATTTGTTAATTTAAAATTTTGTAAATCTTCTAAGTATTTTAAATCTTAATTAGAGATGAAAATAAATAGTTAATTAAAAGGGTATAATGTTTTGAATACATAGGTTAATGATAATTTAATCATTAATATGATAAAGGATTTATCTTAAAGGTTAATTAAGTTTTAACGATTTAAGATTTATTTAATTAATTAAGAAGCTAATTAAAGTGTAATTAATTAGTTTAATTCATTTATGATTAAGAATAAATTAATTTGTAATTAAGGGTTATTAATTTATAACTAAGGTTTATTAATTTATAATTAAAAGACAATTTATACATTAATTATGGTTTATTAATGTAGGCAATTGAAGTAATTAATTAATGATTAAAGCTAATTAAGTAATTATGGATAATTACTTATTATAATTAATTTAGGATAATTATTTAAATGATAATTAATTAAGGGTTAAGTAATTATGTAATTAGCCCGAAGGTTAATTTAATTAATGTGATTAATTAAGGATTAATTAATTAATTAAGGGTAATTAATTAAGATGGATAATTAAGGATTAATCAATTAATTAATACTAAATGATTTGTAATTAATTAATGTTAATTAATCAGGGTTAGTAATTTATTAATCTAGTTTAAGTCAAATTATAATCAGGATTGAGTAATTAATTCATGAGTAATTAATTTAATTGAATTTATTTAGAATTAAACAATTAATTAGTCCTGTTTAAAATGATTATTGTATGCTTGGATTGCTTATTAATGTTTGTATTGTGTGAAATACCTTGAATTGATTGTTATCTCTGGATTGTAATATTCTATTCTGTAAATTAAGCTGTTTGTAATTTATTTATTTATTCATTTTATCTGTGATACATTTATCTGTGAATGAAGATAAGCATTATAGATTATACCGCTTATCGATATTGATATGATTGAATCTGTGATGATTGATGATGTTGCACTGTTGTGTAAAACCCCTGGACTACACCGTACACTCACAAATATGGGTTGCACGAGGAAATTGGTTAAGTCACATATTTTTGAAATGGTTTTAAAATTGAATTTTGAATCCAAATGATTTGGGAAATAAAATTGGGTTAAATATGAAAAGCTTTATACTTAAAGGACTTTAACTATATAAATGAAATTGGATTTTTCCATAACGAAAACTATTTGTTTTCAAATAATAATAGCTTTCATATGAAGAAAGGATTTCAAATTTGTATCAAAAGATTTCAGGTTTGAAATGAAATTGTGAATTCTTTTTGAAAGCTATGAACGAACCTTTGTGAAAGATTGTTAAACTTTGTTTTGAAATAAGGGGATTTTAAATGGTGTATCTTTTATATATAAAAGATTTGAAATGGGAATTATTTTTGAAAGTTATGAATGGATCATTGGAAATAGTTCTGAAAGCTATAAATCGAGTCTTTGGGTTAATAATTGGATGAGATAATCCAATTTAGAAAGGAAGTTGTTTTGAAAAGCTGTGAATGAATCTTTGTGAAATATTGGTGAACTTTGTGAAGTGAATCTTTTTGTTTAAAGATTTGTAAATGGTAATTTGTTTAAACCATTTTAAGAAAGGTTTTGGGTTTTAAGTTGTGACTTAACTAAGATCCCAATATCCCTATGTTTTTAAATATTGCGCTCATTATTCAATTAGCCGGGAGAGGACCTTGCATCATATAACCCATTTTGAATAACGATACGTCGATATGGATAGCATTTGAAGACCGGTGGTGAAGACCGGATATTTTCGAGAACTAAAGGATAACCCGTCGAATGACTCTGCATCGATTAGCACCCGGTATAGAGATCTCCATATGTGATGGGGAGTACGATCGGGATTGGGAATTCCCGAAGTGCAAGGGCTTCTTTGGAAGTGCCTTCGGTTCTGTTCGAACCCAAAACAGACTTGTATGGATGTGTGTCTGACATTACATTTTAAGATGTAAAGCTAGTTTCTATCAAATACATTTCTATTTGGTGGCGGAGATTTATTCTCTTAGCTTAACACCCTTCTCTGAGACGTACGAGCTCAGAGGTTATGTAGTTGATGGTTAATAGTGATACATTCCCAATTTGGTAATGTGGCATACGAAGTGCTGCTGATCATTTGTTGATCAAAGCATGGATTTATGAAAAAGCATAGCTTTGTGGACGAGACTGCATCAGGACCTCACAACCCGGAAATGGTCGAAACAGGAAAGATGCGGCAAGGTTGCAAGGGTCGCGCCCCTAGGTATGTCCTTTCCTTCTGGAAAAGGGTGGTATCACGGTATGGAGCCCAGATACTTAACTCATGTGGACACTGTATATTTATTACTGTGTGATGTTTCTTTGTGGTTGAGGATCCTTGGATAAAGGTCGCAAATGACCGGGGTGGCATATCTTTAGGTATTACTCCCGGACAGGGAGGAAACCGGCCTTGTGTTGGCATAGAGCCGGGTAGGTTCTCGGGGCGTCCCTCCAAAGGCGTACCCATGTGGCAATGTGAAGTTCCTTAGCCTGATCATTTGTTGGAAATCCAATCTCCAATACGCGTCCTGTATGGTTTTAGTTGTATAACCTGCCATTTACTTATGATGGCGCCCCACTGTTTAGATGGTAGCTATAGTAGGCATACAATAATGGTTGTATACTGGCTAAGATTAATATTATACTTTCAAAATGTTTTCCACTATACACTAATAATAATGTCAAAAGAATTTTGCGTAGTAAGCATTTTTGACTATCATAAGGAGAAATCTTCTCCAATTCTGCGTTTGCATGGTATGTGTGGCGGAAGGCCTTATGGTAGTTTCATTTTCCAAAAAGCATTGCCGATTTCTTTTAAAATCTTTCATTGTTTGTTTTAAAGATAAACTGTTTTTGTTTGCTCATACCAGTCTCATGACTGACCCAGAGTTTATTGTTCCCTTCCTAAACTCTGGGTGCCCATAATTTTCCACGAGGGTAGTCTAGAGTTGGGTTTTTCAGATAATCGAATAGTAGGAGTAGAATCGATTTCATCCCGCCCTTGGGTTTGGCGATAGCATTTGTTAAAGTGACTGACCTTGCTTAAGTCATCATGTTGGGGGTTCGAGCTTATGGTTTGGATATTACTGCTTTTGGATTGGAGTCTTCGAAGCTTTTAGGTTAAGCTATTTGGTTTGAAGCATTAGGGCTTTGGCTATGAAGTTTCATATATTGGATTATGTCTCTGTTTCTCTCTTGAGATCATATTAGAGTTATCTTTCTGCTATTGTATCTCTGATATTTACGGATCTGTTGTATCATATTGTATTAGACATTGTATCTATTGTGTATCAATGTTATATATTATCTTGTCTTCCATTGTGTTGTTATACTTAATGTGTTATAAGCTCCGGTGAATTAAAAAGCTATAAGCTCCCGCGAACCCGATTCGACGTTTAGATCTGCGGCATATGAATACGGGTGACGTATTCGGTGCCGATTTTCGAAGGTCGAGTCAGGGTCGTTAGAGTGATTGAGAATGAGTTGGATTATTTAGTGTTGCATGAGTTGAAAAAAAGGTTTGTTGAGTTTATAGAAAGGAAGAATAAGAAGAGACGGTTGGAGAATTTATAGATTGTGTTGCATTGATAAAGAGCAGGCAGTGTACACATTGTATATAATAAGCCGTCAATATCGCAGCACGTAATCAGTTTTGGTTCTGACAAATCACCAATTAAAAACATTGAAAAAGAAGAAGGAAAGGTACAAAAGGTGGGAGGAAAAAAAACGTAAAAAATCACTTTAGTTTGGACCCGAACTATCTCATGTACATAAGTGGTGGATTAGACTAGAATGTGAATCTTATATACATAAAAGAAAAAAATAATCTATATATGTTACATGCAGAACTTTGTACAACGTTAAGGGCTAATGTTCTTTATCCATTGGTGAGTAGTTGTTTGAAATCCTTTAATCAATATCAATTGTGGCAATCCATACAATAATATTATTAATGGGTTGCATTTCAAGAGGATAGAAGCGCTCTCCCTTTTTTTATACTCAACTGTCACGTATCTTATTAATTTCCCTCCGTATGTAGCTCCCCCTTTCCTTCCTTTTTGTCCAATCCAATCCCTAAATTTATTGAGTTGGAATTCAATATGCATAAGCCTCCTGCATTTTTTTTCGTGAATTTTAAACTCAAAGGTCGCGACTCTCTTTCTTATTTTCTCCCAATCTGTTGAATTTGGTTTTCCTCCACTTTTAATCGCGCCTTTCCTATTCTTCCTTTTACTAAACCTAGATTATGGCGTCCCACTCCAGTTGATGCTTATCTACTCTACCCTCCGTTTTTCGCGCTTCCTGTCAAAGTCGCCTGTCAGATTGCAGAAGATTGGGATTGGTTCAAGGGTTGCCTTCAAATTTGATAGCTCTTCTCCCAATGTAAGCACATGTTCTTCTTCTTCTTAGCAAACGATTGTAAATTTGTTAGGTTCCTCATCTTGGCAATTATCTTAGATTAGGGTTGTCGATTTGTTATATCAGAAACCAATTTTGAAGGCTTGGCTTGCTTCATTTGATGTTTGGTGCAGACGCCTTATGATTGTTCGATTCTTAGGTTAGGTTTTTGCTACGGCATGAACATGAAAATTATATGACTTACTTCAGTACCTTATCGTGTTGGTTATGGTCTCCATGATTATCACTTTCAAATTTAGGTCGAGTTAGGAACTACGCATCACAACAGTTTGTTCCTGGACACTGCTTGTGATAATCCATTTTAGAGATCGTGGTGTTTGGTTGCTAGAATAAGTTACGCATCCTGATAGTTCCAATATGTTATGAATTTCTAAATGATTGGTTACCATGTGATATGAGTGTTTTTTTATTCGTTTCTCCAATCAGTTCCAAAGAGTTTCGAAATCCTGATCACTTGATTGTTGCTTTTTATATTTGTACACTTTTTCTTATATATGATATGTGATGTAGTGCTCAATGGCATAAATAAATTATAGGTTGCTATCTTTAATTTGTTGGATGATTACATAGTTAATTGATATATATATATATATATATATATATATATATATATATATATAGAAAGTGTGATTAATATGTTTACTTTTTAATTTTACTGGTCATTCTCTTATCATTAATAATTTATCATGAAAACCCGGGTAAAGGTGAATAATCATTTGACCGCTGCATCATCCTTCAAAATTATAGACTTACATGGAAAATGATCCTACTAATGGTATTAAGTAAAAGAGCAAACGGTGCACTGGTGCACGGAACTAACTCCTTGGTAAAAGTAAGCACATACCAAATAGTATCTCAATACTCAGTAAAAAAATGAGCAAAGCGCTCAGTTTTACAAAGCACCACACCCAACACAGTGCTTGAGCGTCATTTAATTAACATACTTAGTTGATTGGGGTATAGGACTTTAAATTTAGTAGATCAGTAAAAGAGTTGTTGTACATGATCTTTTTTAGCTCCTTTCATGCAACCATAATTAATTGATATCCTACAAATTGCTCGATCATGATATTTCCTATTTTAAATTGGATTCACTATATCCAAAGCTAATTTGCATCAATCAATCAATGTCCTTTGACATGTAATGGTTTGAACCTTTAATTTTCATAGTTACTTTTATTTTGTAACGCCGTCTTATTCTTGACTTGAAATAAATTACAACAATTATTTCCAGAAGAATTTGATTAACCGGAAACTTTTCCTTTTGAGATTCAATTCTCATTGATATTTTTTTTATATTTACCTTTATTTCTACGGTCACCATTATTTCACCATCATAGTCTTTATTTGAAATAAATTGCTGAGATTGTTTCCTCAACAAATTGATTATCTGAAACTTTTTTCGTTGAGAATATTTCGCAATTGTCATTAATGTTCTATGTGTATTTTATCATCGAATACCACAATATAATGCAACATATCCCTTACAGTTTAGTTATTATTTTATTTGCTTCTTCCTTACCAGCAAATTTGTTATACTAGGCTATGCTGACGTTAATATGCTCCATCTGATGATGCCTATTGTAAAGAATTCTCAAAAAATCGGTGAAAGTGAACATAATTTGAAATGCTATGAGCTATGTATGTTGAAAATCCTTTGGTTTTCATGTTTTCTGTCATTAAACTGGTAATGTAAGGGCATATTTGCTACCAAAAAAGGAATTACATATATTTTTATATATCACAGTAGATGGAGACCGGTACAGTATTATATGATTGCACTTTGGTTATAATTTATATTTTATCCTCTTAATTTATGTATCCTTAGTTCATGTGTTATATAAGGATTGAAGAACCTGGAAGAATTGATTATAAGATACCTCATGAAATTTTGTCTCCTTTGATGATCCCTTAGATGTTTGGGCTAGAAACCAACAGTAGTTTCATCATTTTTATTTATGCAGCTACTGTATTGGATTTTATAATCATTGATAATTATATTTATGAGGGTTGTAATTCTTCAGTGTCTTCTTTTCCTACTAGCACACTTCTCTTGAACAAATTGGTGTTGTTTGCACTTTTAATTTGCTATAAAATTTATGCACTGGTATCGTCGACAAATTGCTATTAGTTACCTAAACTGATTGTTTTTTAACGTTGAAACCGTGTTAATGATATTGGTTTGGAGATCATACATATAGAGGTTATCATGTTTTAGAAAAGTTAAAATTTTAGTTCCCTGTTAACTTATGCAAGTAATATGAGTCAGTCCATTCACAATCCAGTACAACCATAATCTTCCATAGACCACCAATTGATATGCGCGAGCTATACATATTACATCCAGGTCCAAATGAATTACCAAATCCCTATAAGATTATAGAATTATAACACAGCAAGTTGATTGAGAAAAATGATAAAAGCCGCTAAGTAATCTTCTTTTATCTTAATATTCAACAAATTATTGTGTTAGTTATTACAATTAGTATACTGCAAATGCATAAAGTTTACATTTTTCCTTGGTTTAGAAAGGAACCTGTTTGCGCAAAAAATGGGCAAATACCTCCAAGTCGTGAGATTTAGTTGTTTTTATGTGATTCTTAATGATTTAGATGAGTTATGTAAATATGAAAAAAGCAGGGGCTAAAATGTAAAAGACACACAGATTTATAGTGGTTCGGCCAGAATGTGCCTACGTCCACTTTATATGTTATTATCTTCTTTCTTTCAGATTACAAGTACAATGCTTTGTGTACAAGTATATGAAAGTAGTTTGAAAGTTCCTTCCGTGCTTGAGCTCTCAAACTTGTCTGCCATTGTTGTACCCCTGCCCCTCTATTTATAGAGTGAGGTTGGGGGCAGGGGTCTTGGATGTATATAGCTGCTGGTGGGCCCGGGCTGAAGCAATCTGGCCTGGTAGCGTTCTGGTTCGGCGAGGCTTCATTCGGCATGGAGCTTGGACCGGTGATGGAGTGGACCGGTGGTAGGTGATTTGGAGGTTCGTTCGATGGTGGAGTATGGGGTTGATTCGGTGGTGTTGGTCCGGTCATGGTGGTCCGGTGATGGTGGGAAATGATGTTGGACCGGTGGTGATGGGATAGCCACTTGGTTCGGCAAGGAGGTGGATTTGGAGTTGGTTCGGCAGTGGAGGCTTGCTACCGGATGAGGTATGCCGAATGAGAATGAACCGGATGAGAGTTTACCCTTCATTGCCGAATGGAGCTTTAAACCCTTGAACTGCCGAACGGACTTAGGAACCGGATGGAATGGAGGTTGCGAACCCGGGTGAAACTGACGCTTCTCGGTCTTGAGATCTTCTGGGTGAAAATTCGCCCAACATTTGCCCCCCAAAGTGGGGCACGTGCTTGCATGTGTCGCGCTTTGTTTCCCTATGGTAGGAAAGCTCGTTTCGTAACGCCATGGGCTGGATGTTCATGTCCTATCGGTGTCCTCATGCCTTGCGGTAGGAAGGCGTGTTTTGTAATGCAATGAGCTGGATGTCCATATCCTGTTGATTTCCTGCAAAGGAATTTACAGTTTTAATGTGATTTCAAATGACGACCGTTCGGGATCGAAATATTTGAGGCGGAGTGAATTGTGCCGTTCAAGGCGAGATGTGACCGTTCGAGGTCGGGTGCCGTTCGAGGCGAGTAGGTGTGCCCCGAGGGGGCTCAGCATTATTGATGCCAGGTTTTCGTTCGAGTGGGTCCCTGGATCGTTTGTGAAGATGGTTTATCGTCAGCTCAGAGCATACCTAAGGATCGTTCGCGACCCCGTACATGTGTAAGTAGCTTAGCCATTCTAGAATTAGCAGAGCTAAATATCCATCCAACTGATGAATTTTAAAAGGATGTCAAAGTGTAGATTCTCACAACGATAGGGTTAATAGCCATTCAGAGCATGCTTATGGACCGTTCGTGGTCGCGTACACGTGTAAATGATTAACCCATGTTAGTGAGCGATTTACGACTTGTTCATCGTTATCATAATCTCTATTTTATTAGTAGGTCCTAGAGTTCGGTACTTATCTGTGTGAGGTGCCTTGCATGCCACCTGTTTCTGGTTTTTGCTGGCAGAGACAGTTTCATTCGGTTTTTAGTCTGGTCCGGTATGCCGAACCAGTTGGTTCGGTGCCTCTGCCCTCGTCTATATATAGGGGCTACACCCCCCTTAGTTATTCCTTACCGAACCAACGAGCGCCGAATCAATTTCTAGACGAACCAACTCTCCGCCGGATCAAGCTTTTACCGAATCAGGTATATATCTTTGCCGAATGAACTTTACTGCCGAATGAACACGAAGGCTTTTTTACTGCCGAATGAAATTGTGTTACCGAATGAGCAAGTATACCGGATGAACTCCCAAGGCCGAATGATACTACCGAATGGAGTAAGTATACCGGATGAACTCCCAAGGCCGAATGATACTACCGAATGGAGTATAGGCCGAATGAGACTTCATACTTGAATCTTGAGCGGAATCTTAGGCTTTTATACGCTTGCTTTAGATACTTGCTTGTTTATGTTTCTATACTTCTTGTTCTAACACCGTGTTTTTCTTGTGCTACAGATAAATGTCTCGCAAAGCGGAAACCCGATCGGATAAAAAGAAATCTAAAGGTAGAGGAGAGTCATCCTCCTCCGTGCCCCCAGCCCAACCAAGACCGGTGCCACATGGGCCTGCCCCGAGGTCGTTAGTGGATGGGTACGGTCCCCAGGAACTTCTGGTCTCCCCTCCCGATTGCTTTCCTAGCTCCCTAAAGGAGGAGCAACTTGATGTTATATCCCGTTCCTTCGGGATAGACAGGGCTCGCATGCTGTTGCCGGGAGATGGAGTGATGCCGTATAATCCCCCCGAAGGCTACTTTGCTTACAGCAGATATCATTGCATGTGTGGTGCTATCCCTCCTATCAATGCCTGGATAGTTAGCTTTACCACATATTTGAAGGTGGCTCCATTCCAGCTCCAGCCGAACTCTTATGCCATTCTGGTGAGCCTTTTCGTTATCTTCCAGAGGAGGTACGGGCGCCCTCCTTCTAACCGGGAAATTCGATATTTGTATAACCTGAGAGGCTACAAGAAGGGGTCTCCGTATATTAGTCTAGAAGCGGCCGTGTCCTTCAAACCGGTCTTGGACTTATATTCAAAGTTTACCATGTTCAAGAAAGAATGGTTTTTTATCAAGGACGATTCTGTTTCTTTCCGCCTTTTCACTTCCGGCTGTAAGATGAATTTCATTTACATTTTCCATGTTCTGACTGTAGTGCTTCTTCTGACACGCTTCTATTTCTTGCTAGCGACAGGTGGCATTGCAGTCGTGGAAGATGATTCTTTGGCGCGGATGGCTGCTGAAATAAAGGCCATTCCCGCACGGGACAGGTCGGCTTCGTTCCTGATCAGGAACGCTACCCTCCTGGAGTACAACTTGATCCAGCCGCACCAGTCCGTGGTTAAGCAGAGGGACACGGCTGAGGAGAAGGCCGCTAAAGCTAAGGAGGGGGCCACGGTGAAGAGTGGCAAGAGGAAGCCCTTTGCACAACATCCCGTCGTGGGAGGCAAGAAGCTTAAGGAGTCTGAGGGCCCCTCTCCTAGTACTTGCCCGATCATCCCGGAGGAGGAAGGTGTGGAAGAGGGTGAAGGAGGCGATATGGAAGGAGAGTCGGAGGGCGGAGGAGATGGAGATGGTCAGGGTGGTAGTGGTGCTGGTGCCTTAACCTCTGGGCAAGACCCTGAACTGGATGAGGCTCTCCGCCAGGCCTTCGGGGAATCGGAGGGAGAATCGGAAGCGGAGAAGGCGAAGGAGACTGGCAAGGTCGGGGCTGGTGCCGATCTATCCCCTAAGGGCTCCTCAGCCAGGGTGACTCCGGCGGTGCAAGGTGAACTTTTGTCCTCTGTCGATTCCATTTACGATAGGGACTTAGAAATATTTTATGGTTCACTTCCGTCCTGGAATGAGATTCAGGACTTATTGCAGTATCCCACTCCTCCGCAGGGTTTGTATAATAGATGTGCATTCTCACTTTTTCTTTCTTTTTAACTTAACATGTTTCTTGAATTATGGATCGTCGTATGTTCATAACACTTGTATTTTACTCCAGGGGCAGGCCAGGCGGCTAAAACGTCAGACGTTCGACACCGCCTTGAACAATTCAAGTTGATGAGAGCTTCTGATAAGCCGAAGCCTCTTACTGGTCGTCCTGGGGACGTGGTCAGATACCGTCCTCTTCTTGGGGCCATTGAAGAGAGCATTCAGAAAAAGAAGAGGAGTCGTTCCTTATTTGAGCCTTTCCCTGGTCCGCAGCTTCCTGTTCAGCCTCCTCGTGATACCACAGAGGAGAGCACGGAGTTTATTCCCCCTCCACCTCCTTCTAAGAATCCCACTGTTATCCGTATAAGGCGTCCTGACGTGCCTCGCGACCCCTTTGCCGGTCATCCTGATTTAGATCCAAGCTCTCAGGATATTTCATTTGATGAGGCCACGGGTGAGCACCTTCTTCCCCGCAACCCCATGGTACGAGTGCTAGATGAGGCCAAGTCCCTAGATCTTGATCTGCTTACTACTCGGGTAGTTACCATGGGAGACGAAGCCAAAGCTAATATCGATCGGGTGGCTGAAGAGACCAAGAAGTTAATGGAGCATCATGCTCAATTGGTCAAGGCCGGGGAGGAGATTGGGAGTGCTAATATTCGGTTGCGGCTAAAGGTTGCCGATCAGCCCGAACAGCTTGCCGGTCAAGCCATTCAGATTTCTCAGCACGAGGAAGCCTCCAGGCGGCTGAAAGAGACCATGGAAAAGGCTAGTAGGGCAGAACTACGGAAGATGGAGGCCGCCTGTAAGGAGCGGATCGACATGGCCATTGCGACAGTGGATGAGGTTCGGAATGCGGATCTCGAGCAGGTAGAGGAGTTGTCTGGGAGGCTTGAGGCCGCGGAGATGGCTCAAGTCAAGTTAAAGGAGGAGATGGAGGAGATGAGGAGGTCTCTCCAGGCTGACTGCTTGAGATACCGATCAGAGAGGGATGTCGCTGTCGCCAAGTTGCAGGTTTCCGAGGCCCGGGTGAGGGAGTTTGAGGAGAATGAGGGGATGATGGACGAGATGCTGCAGGACATGTACTTCCGCACTTGGAAGGAGGGCAGCTCGTCTTGGATGGATGACTATCCCCGGGTCATGGCCAAGATATATCTTCGGGCTTTAGAGGAGGCCAGGGTCAATGCGGGTAAGGAAGGTGGAGTAGCTTTTAGTCTAGATGTGGTCACTGTTCAGTTCTCGATAGAGGAGCAAGCGGCGGTGAAGGAGGGGATGCGGTTGCTTGCTGCGGAGGAAGCGGGTGTGCAACTGGAGGATGAGGATCAAGCGGCGGACGCTGGTGAGTTATTCTTCTCTTTTCCTTTTCTTTCTGGGTTTCCATAACTTGTTCGTTTATCGTTTGTTTAGTGAATTCCTCTTCTGAATTGGACAGGTGGAACTTCTGATCAACACGCTGGGAGCTCCGACCATGCGGCCAAGTAGGCTTAGGGGAGTTGGTAGGATGAGAGCGAAGTGTGGACGCAGCTGGTTACTTGTCCGGATTTGGCCACCTTTTTATTTCCCTTTATCGCTGTTTATGTTAGTCCAAAACATTGATGTGACTGTAATAATATTATTTGCAAAGAATAACTTTATGTGATTTTATGACATAAGATGATTTTGTTATGTTTAAATGTTGTTGTCATTTTGATGTGGTGCGTGAGAAGTATGCATATGCCTGTGATTTTAGTTGTGTTTGATGTTAAGCTGTTGCTCGAAATATAATTTCATGTTTTGCAATGTTAGTGTGACGTATGAATAAACTATAGTTACATATTTATGTACAAGAGAAGAGAGTACCGCCCTTCATGTTTTAGTTGCAGGTGGTAGCTTTGAGCGTCTTGTGTAACTGATCATGGATATAGCTGAGTTCCTTGCCACCCAGTACGCAGGCTTAGATTCTCATGAGTGAATGCTCCCTATTTGGTTTCCTGTACTTTAGAGTATGTTATACAGGATAGGAGAAAAGTATTTAAATGAAATGGAAATATGGGAAAAGTAAAACTTCCAGTCACGGAAGGCCGTCGATGTGCTTAAGTTCGTGGCAAACGGGTTTTGTAGTCACTTTCCCTTGCTGTGGGTCTTGGAGACATTTGTCACCCATCTTACGCCTCCGCGGGGAGTTTTCTCTTTTACCACAGCCGTACTTAAGACACATCGGAGCCGAGATCGCGCACGGTAACTACCGGAACCATTATGGTCCGTAATCGTGGGTATTCTTCGATTTACCGTGGCCGGCTAGCGTGGGTGCCGTTGGCCGTGAACTACCCCTGGCTGGCCACACCTTATGTTGGGGCTTAAAGTAGGTTCACAGTTGCCGGCGAGCCGAACGCCGTAATGAGCTGCCATCGGCTATAGTCGGCCTTTATGATGACTTATAATCGGCTCATTACAGTTGGCTTTGAGGGCAGTCGCGAGCAATGAGTTAACCCACAGCAGAGGGATGCTGGAGCAAAAGAGTCTCATTGGCGAGTGCATAGAATCGTAGCGTACCTGTTAGGCCTTGTCCAGATGAGGCCGTGGTGCGTCTTGAGTGGAGATGCCATAGGATTTCGTTCAACAGAAAAGGATAAAGCTTAACAAGCAGCCAAGATATAAAGGAACAAGTTAAAAAGAGACAAGATTTTTTAAAGTGGTTCGGCATGAAAATGCCTACGTCCACTGATTCTCTTTGTTAATTCACTTCATATGGGCAGTACAAGTTAAGAAAAGTATCGACGGAGGTGTCGGATGTTCCATGCCCTCTGGAACACCTCTCCGTCCACTGTTGACAAAATATAAGCTCCGTTGTGGAGATCTTTATGAATTACATATGGTCCGTCCCAGATGGGGTCCAGTGTCCCGGGGCGCGGAAAGATTCGCCTGAGGACAAGATCTCCTTCTTGTAAGATGTGATGCTTGACTTTGGAGTTGTATAGTGCTGCCACTTTTTGTTTGTGAGCTGCTGCTTTGAGTGTTGCATCGTTCCTCCTTTCCTCAATCAGATCCAAAGACATGAGGAGGAGTTCTTCGTTTTCTTCTGGATTGTAGTGGATCCTACGGTGGGAAGGAACAATAGTCTCAACAGGGAGCATTGCCTCCGATCCGTATGCCAAAGAGAAAGGAGTATGTCCCATTGATGTTCTGAAAGATGTGCGGTAGGCCCAAAGTGCCGTAGGAAGTTCGTCCACCCAAGCGCCTTTTGACTTTTCAAGTTTCTTCTTGATTAGGGTTTTGAGAATTTTGTTGACAGCTTCGACTTGTCCGTTTGCCTGAGGATAAGCTACTGATGAGAAGCTTTTATGAATTCCATGCTCTTGGCACCAGTCGGCGAATTCTTCGCTGTCAAATTGGAGTCTGTTGTCCGATATGATCTTGAGTGGTACTCCGTACCTGCACAGAATATTTTTGATCAAGAAGTTGATAACTTTTGCTGAAGATATTTTATTTAGGGGTTCCGCTTCCACCCATTTGGTGAAATAATCGACTGCCACTATAGCATATTTGGCTCCGCCTCTGCCCGTTGGCAGTTCGCCAATTAAATCAATTCCCCATACAGCAAAGGGCCAAGGGCTGGTCATTTGAGTAATCTTATTTGTGGGTAGTCGAGGAATCTTGGCAAATTTCTGACATCTGTCGCATCTCTTGACGAAGTCTAAGGCGTCTTTGTTTAGTGTGGGCCAGTAATATCCATATCGGAGTATCTTTTTCGTAGAGTCTGCCCTCCAGTGTGATCTCCGCAACTTCCTTGATGGATGTTGAATAAGATTTCCTTGGCTTCCCTTCCAGCGACGCATCTGAATAAGGGGCTAGAGAAGCCACGCCGATAGAGGATGCCTTCTTGTATTGTGTAGTGGGGAGCTTTCCTCAAAATTCTCCTGACTTCATCACGTTTGTCTGGTAGTGTGCCGTCCTGCAAATATTTTCGGATAGGAGTCATCAAAGTTCCTTCTTCGATTGCAGTTATCAGATTCACTTGTTCGAAACTTGGGGCTAGCTTCCTTGAGATGGCTAGTGCTCCGGAAATGGTGCTATTCTTCATACTAGCTTGCTTTGCTAGTTCATCGGCCTCTTGGTTATCTTCTCGAGGAATGTGTTTGATTAGATAATGGTCCAATTGATCGAGCAGCAGTTTGGTTTTCTTTAGATATGCTGTGAGTCGTTCTCCTCGTGTCTGGAACTCTCCTAGTACTTGGTTTACGATAAGTTGAGAATCACTATGAAGACATAAAGAATTGACTCCAATTTCTAAGGCAAGCTCCAATCCCGCTATTACTGCCTCATACTCCGCATCGTTGTTAGTGGCCGCGAATTCCAACCTTAATGCATAGTACAGCTTTCTTCCCCTGGGGGTGATTATCACAATACCTGTCCCCGAGCCTTGTTCGTTCGATGCTCCATCTACAAAGAGGTTCCACTTGATGTTTTTTGCTATTTCAAATTGATCCTTGCCTTCGTTGGTAGTGAATTCGGCAATGAAATCGGCCATGGCTTGCCCCTTGATAGCGGTGCGAGGATGGTAGGTGACATCATACTGACTTAGTTCAATGCACCATTTGAGGAGTCGTCCAGAGGTGTCGGGACGATGGAGCACCTGTCTTAGTGGTTGATCGGTTAGAACTCTGATGGAGTGAGATTGGAAGTAGTGTCGCAGTTTTCGTGACGCGATCAATAAACAATATGCCAATTTCTCAAGTTTAGGATATCTGGCTTCTGCCCCTGTAAATCTCTTACTTATAAAGTATACCGGGCGTTGTGTGCGGTCCTCTTCTCTTACCAAGGAAGCGCTTAGAGCATGAGATGATACAGCGAGGTATAGCTCTTCGCCTTCGTTTGGAGTTGAGAGTACTGGTGGTCTCTGAAGGTGTTCGATCAGGTTAAGGAAGGCTTTTAAGCATTCATCGGTCCACTCGAACTTTCCTTTGTCTTTCTTGAGAGCTTCGAAGAAAGGGACGCACTTGTCAGTTGCTTTGGAAATGAATCTGCTTAGGGCGGCCACCTTTCCGTTTAGGCTCTGCATTTCTTTTCGAGTGGAAGGTATCCTTATTTCTTTTAGAGCCCGGATTTGTTCAGGGTTTGCTTCAATTCCTCTGGCATGGACGATGAATTCTAAGAATTTTCCCGATGACACTCCGAAGGAGCACTTTAGAGGATTCAGCTTCATTCCATATCGGCGAAGTACCTGAAACATCTCGCCCAGGTGGCTTACATGATCGTCGGCTCTCCTGGACTTTACCAACATGTCATCCACATATACTTCCATAGTTCGTCCTATTAATTCCGCGAACATCTTGTTGACGAGGCGCTGATAGGTAGCTCCGGCATTTTTGAGTCCAAAAGGCATGACTTTGTAACAATATAATCCCCGGTCAGTGATGAAGCTAGTGTGGTCTTGATCGGGAGCGTGCATGGGAATCTGGTTGTATCCGGAGTATGCATCCATAAAAGATAAAAGTTCGTGCCCGACTGTGCTGTCCACAAGTTGATCGATTCGGGGGAGCGGGAAGCAGTCTTTCGGGCAAGCGTCATTTAAGTTGGAGAAATCAATGCATGTTCGCCACTTCCCATTAGCTTTCTTTACTAGTACCGGGTTAGCGATCCATTCTTGGTAGATGGCTTCTCGAATGAAGTAATTAGCAAGTAGGTTCTTTACTTCCTCATCGAGGGCTGCTGATCGTTCTGCTCCCATGCTTCTCTTTTTCTGCTTTATCGGTACCTTGGTGGGATCGATGTTCAGCATGTGGCATGCTATGTCTGGGGAGATTCCTGTCATATCGGCATGTGTCCATGCAAATACATCTAAGTTGTGGCGGAGAAAGTCAATGAGTTGATCCTTCAATTCTGTTTCCTATTTTTAATAGTCTACTTGAATCATGTTTGTCTACAGATACGAATTCCCTGGCCTCTGCAGGCTCAGCGGTAGCCTCCTCCTCCTTATCCCTGGGGTCTAGTTCATTGAAAGGATCACTGGTGTATCGAAGAGGAGGGGCTTTCTTTAGTTGCTATGCTTCCAAGCTTTTCATGCAGAGAGTAGTCTCTGCATCTTTCCCTTTATTCTTTCTACGGTTATTGCGAAGTTCAGTTACATAGCAATCTCGAGCGGCGTCTTGATCTCCTTCAACTTCTCCTATTCCGTTATCTGTTGGGAATTTCATCTTTAGGCACCACGGGGCTAGGACAATTTGGAAGTCAGATAAGGCTGGTCTTCCCAAGAAGGCGTTGTAGGCCGAGTGGTTTTCTATTAGTACGAACGTTTGTTTTCGCACAACGGAGCGGAGATGACTTCCTATTTCGACGAAGAGGTCAAGTTGCCCGAGGGGCATTTTCGCATCTCCAGTGAAACCGTGCAGGGGTTTGTTGCAGGGAGACACATCCTTCATTGACAGCTTCATTTTGTCGAAAGCATGCTTGAATAGGATATTTACGGAGCTTCCTGTGTCTATTAGAATTCGGAAAACTTTAGCTGGACCGAACCAGGCAGAGATGACCATGGGATCCATATGTGGATACTGTCTTCCTTCTAAATCACGCCTACTGAATACGATGTCGTCACTCTCTTTCCGTTTCGGGTGGCGTTCTTCCATAATGGAGTTAACATAGCCTTCAGCATTTCTAAGTGACTTGCCGTATCTTTCCATCTCTGCCCAGCTTCTGTCGGCGATGTGTGGTCCTCCCGAGATGGTATGGACCACTATTTTCTCTTGACTAGAGCCACTGGTGTTGCGATTCCCTCCGCCTACTTCTGGGAGGGGTCGCTTTGAGTTCTCATTGGCAGGAGTTGGAGTCCTGTTCTGACCTTTCACATAGCGTTCCAGCCTTCTTCTTCTGATGTATTCTTCGATCAAGTCTCGGAGATGGTGGCATTCATTGGTGTCATGTCCGTGGGATTCGTGGAAGCGGCAGAACTTTCCAGACTTGAGTGCGTTATCAGATTCTTTCTTGTGCGGGGGGCGCTTGTATCTGAGTTCGCCCTGAGTGGCTAGAAAGATGTTTTCGATTGTTTCATTCAAAGGAGTGTAGGAGTCAAATCTTGGTCCTGGTCGATATTGGCGTTTTTCAACCTTCCTGCCCCCAGCATTGTCTCTAGATTCATTTCTTCGAGTGTCCTTAGCTGCAGCGGGAACCTTGTCCGAAGTTGTCTTACCTTGTTGCCCTGACTGCCTCTCAGTGGCGGCGTCTTCAAGTCTCATATACTTTCCAGCTTCATGGAAGAAATCAGGTAAAGTAGCTGGTTTTTCCTTAGTTAGTCTTCTAGCGAACTTGGTATCTGGGTGTACACCACTACAGAGGGCCATTAGGGTGAGCTTCTCATCGGCATCTTGGACTGCGGCCGCTGCGGCGTTGAACCGGGTTAGATATTGTTGCAGTGTCTCTCCGGATTTCTGTTTGACATTGGATAGAGAATAAGCATCCTTGGGTTGTTCTACATGGATGCGGAACTGGCTAATGAACCTTTCTTTCAACATCTCCCATGAGCTGATAGATCCTTGGGGTAGATGGCAGAACCAGGAGGTAGCTAGATCTGCTAGGAATAGCGTAAAGCATTTACACAACACCCCTTCTGTTGCTCCGCTCATGAGCATATGCTGGGTGTATCTCTGTAAGTGTACGATGGGGTCGGAAGTTCCTTTGTAAGGTTCCATGGTTGGCATTTTCCATTCCCGGGGGGTGATGGCAGTTTCGATATTGCGGGTGAAGGGGCTGGTGACCCTAGCGCCTATTCCTCGGTCCCTTTGCTCCCGTTGGACGCATTCTCTGAATAATCGTGCCATTCTTTCATCAGAATTTGGAGCGGATAGAAATGAACTTGGTTCTTCCCTGCGGAATCGATCTCGTCCAGATGACCTGTAGGGATGGTATAGTCTACCACTTCTGACGTTATCCAGTGGTTGCCTCTGGCTGCTCGGATGCATGCTAGGACCAGCTACAGTTGCCCCCTGCCTTGATCTTCCCCTGTGGGGTTCTGTTTCGAGCATTTCCATGGGGTCAACTTCGGGCTGGGTTCTAGCTCGGCTCCGTTCAGCGGGGTTTCTATGATTAGGTGGCATGACTGGCTCAGCTACATCCGACCCTCGCCTGGCGCCTCCCCCACTGGGTTCGGTTCCAAGCGCTTCCTCGAGTCGGAGTTCGGGCTGAGTCCGGGCGCGGCCCCTACCATTGTTGTTCCTGTTGATGGCTTCCTCGAAGAGGGAAGACCTTTGCTGTCTCCGAGATCCTCCAGATTGAGATTCACCCCATGATTCAGTGTTGCGGTTGGATTCTTCGACATCCCTCAAGCGTGACATGAGTTGGTTCACCAAATCTTCTTGTTGGGATGCGAAGCGGTTAGTCACTTCCACCACAACTCTGTCTAGGTCTGCTCTAGTGATTACTGCCGGTTGTTCCGCGACAGGGGCTGTTGGAATTGCCTGATCTACATGCGGCACTGCTGCTGTAGTGGGATGGTTCTCTTGATCTGGATCCACTGGATTTGGAGCGCTGCTGGTTGCAACGTTCTTTCCCTTGTTGGCGTCTTTTCTTGGCCTGGAAGTCATGTTTCCTAGGCAATGAAGGGTGCTATTGGGAAAGAAGGTTGAATGAGGGAAGCTTTAGCTTCGAGTTCGAAGTTCTCAGTGAAAGCACCAAAAATGTTTGCGCAAAAAATGGGCAAACACCTCCAAGTCGTGAGATTTAGTTGTTTTTATGTGATTCTTAATGATTTATATGAGTTATGTAAATATGAAAAAAGCAGGGGCTGAAATGTAAAAGACACACAGATTTATAGTGGTTCGGCCAGAACGTGCCTACGTCCACTTTATATGTTATTATCTTCTTTCTTTCAGATTACAAGTACAATGCTTTGTGTACAAGTATATGAAAGTAGTTTGAAAGTTCCTTCCGTGCTTGAGCTCTCAAACTTGTCTGTCATTGTTGTACCCCTGCCCCTCTATTTATAGAGTGAGGTTGGGGGCAGTGGTCTTGGATGTATATAGCTGCTGGTGGGCCCGGGCTGAAGCAATCTGGCTTGGTAGCGTTCTGGTTCGGCGAGGCTTCATTCGGCATGGAGCTTGGACCGGTGATGGAGTGGACCGGTGGTAGGTGGTTTGGAGGTTCGTTCGATGGTGGAGTATGGGGTTGATTCGGTGGTGTTGGTCCGGTCATGGTGGTCCGGTGATGGTGGGAAATGATGTTGGACCGGTGGTGATGGGATAGCCACTTGGTTCGGCAAGGAGGTGGATTTGAAGTTGGTTCGGCAGTGGAGGCTTGCTACCGGATGAGGTATGCCGAATGAGAATGAACCGGATGAGAGTTTACCCTTCATTGCCGAATGGAGCTTTAAACCCTTGAACTGCCGAACGGACTTAGGAACCGGATGGAATGGAGGTTGCGAACCCGGGTGAAACTGACGCTTCTCGGTCTTGAGATCTTCTGGGTGAAAATTCGCCCAACAGAACCAGAATTAACTTATCCATTATGTCATCAGTCTAATAAAAATAAAAACCATGGAATCAACTCTCAGTTAACAGCAATATAATAAGCTTTAAATGCTAAGAAAACTTATTTTGGTATAGAAAGTATATTGGTAAATTTCCTCTTTTGGTAGTTTTCGCATTTGTACATACTTCTTGGAAAATTACAATATTGGGCATTTATGCTTCGAAATGGTTATGCTACTCTAATTTAGTAAAACGTCTACAAAGTAATATTCACCTAAGTAGTAAGAAAAAGCCTTTATTCCACTTTAAATGTATTATAAAACCTCAATTAACTATCAATAAAATATCCACTTTTCAGTAGTAATAAAAATACTTGATCTGTGCTACCTATAACTACTAATAAATCTCAATTATTATGCAATAAAGGAAATTGATTTTCAAACCATATCGGGATTGAATTTGAAAATTTTTAGAGATCATAGCCATCATCTCCTTAGAATAGCTTATCTGAGCAAACTATTGTTTCCAAATTGAGGCCTTAACTATCTTGAGAAGTGCACTTATGATGTGATTTTTTCTTTTTGCATCATGAACTTTAGAACCTCGTCGAAAATTGTAGATAAGAAAATGTTGAGATTTTATTTAATGTTTACGACTCATTTTCTTTGAGTAAGATATGAACATTCATCAAGAATACACTTATATATGCATGGATAGATGTATGTTTATATGTGCACGTATGTCTTTTGGAAATGATTAAATGCTCTGTAATTGTGAAAATTTCAGGAAAGCGAAGCACTTCTTCATATTATTATTTCTCTTGAATAAGTAGATAATATTTTGATGATAATGCGACTTACTATAGTGTACCAATCATCTAATTATTCTATGGTGGATAACAATTTCAAATCCATCATCACATAAGTAGTATCAAAAATGTCGATTAGTGATGAGATTAATGTGTATCTTCCAATAATGCACATATTACGACAAAACCGTATATCCGACAAACTCAAGAATATCATCAACTATTCTAGAGTGTTGGTTCCATTAGATTTATGTTTAATGGGGAGCAACTAGATATAACTACTATAATAATTTATATAAAAAGAAACTCAACCTTGCTAACTCTATGCTTTTCATTGATGAGTGCATAAATCAGTGCATTTAAAGCTGAAGGATAATGACAAAAGTTATTTCAACTTAAAAAAAATCACATAAGATTTTATTTCAATACTACTGTTGATTCATTTTATAATTAACGGTCTATTTTCTAGAATATGAAAATCCAAGCATACTAATATTTCTTACTGAAACTGCATGCCTGCTCTTTATGATCTCAAAATAAATGGATACTTTTAAAAATTGTAAGGATACCACTAAATGTTGCCTCACCTGATGGAAATGGACTAATTTAGATGTAAGGTATTGAATAATGAAAGTATCGATCATTCTTTCACATTTATAAGGTTAATCTATTTATCCTTCTAAAAGGCATAAAAAGAAACATAAACAAAGATATGACATTTCTCTCTTTATAGAATGATCGTTACCTTTTTATGCAACCTTTTCAGTTGCAAATATATAATTTTACTAACGGATCCAACTAATTTGCAGGAAAATAGGCATCGTTTGGGTGAAGAAGATGTTCTTTAAGCTCTGCTTTCTACCACAAGTCCTTTATTGGCACAAAAGTTATGGTGCAAAACTGCATATGTTTACATTTTATTTATTACATATTAGTTTAGTGCTTCAATTCATTGACTTCATTCACAGATGCATATGTACATTTTAAGGTTCATAAAATGATGTTTGTGTTCCGTACATTAATCATATGAGATTTCTCAATGAAACCCAATATATTTATGGCATTGATTTCACATCGTCCATAGTATATTTTTCAAATGACCTCACATAATATAAGGACTTAATTTTTTCTAATGGATTCACGTTGAATGCTAGCAAATTAGTTAAATACACAAATAAGTCACAAAATGTACCAATGCATGAAAGCCAATTTTTTTTTCTTTTCTCAATGAATCAATATGTAATATGAACTTGCTTTCATCGAGTGTTTGTATACAACATTTTTTTATTCCTATACATTTTACAAAATATTCCGTAAGTCTTTAAATTAAATTTTCTATAAATCGGTACATCAACGTTAATATATTTACCTCAAAGTAAAATTTACAATGTTTTACTATCTGCATCTAAGCATGAGATCAGGGAGTTGTTAATATTTTGAACATATATTTCATTAAACGAGTAGTTTGAGTACCATAGGTTTGCCTATTTCTTTTCGCTGGAGGTTCATATTTATATTATTAAATGCATGCATCTTGAATTTGGACAATTCATATATATGTAATGGATCTGAAAAAACTTATGCGACTTATGTAATATATATGTACTCACAAGAAGGATGCAACTATGCATCTTGCAGTAAAATTTCAACTATTTTTAATTTAATTTTTGGAAAAGTAGTGTTATAAATGAACGGTGTCATTTGTAATCCTTGATAATCGATTATGTGTTCAGTTAACAGTATAGGACTATAATTTGCACATGAAACAATTTATGTGATAAAACATATTTAAACAGTAGTTCATGATGTAAGTTTGACCCAATATAATTAAATTCTTTACACAATTCATTCATGGCCTGTATATTAAAGATTTCAAAATTGCTACTGCTACTGCAATTTTTAATATCTGATTTCATTTTTATTCGAGGATAAAAATTCCATCACTTACTCTAATAATTAAATCTATAAATTCTAATCGCAGAATGAAAACAAAATAGTACCTACACATTATAAATAAGAAAAACAAACATTATATTCGCAAAAAAAAACACATACACATGTAGAATGCTTACTGCTTTTGCTGATACATTATATTGCTAGATTCACGTTGATTATATGCAAGCGCGTCATTCTTATTTTGAATACAATATCCATAGTGTACGCTGATTAGTTGCAAGTCCTTTGAAATAAAATCTTTGATGCGCCGTGGACCATTATTTATATCTTCATGTATTCTTACTTTTATTTTGCTTTGCAAAATTTCAGCTAAGGCTGTTAAGGTGAACTACAAATATGTTTGGACTGCTCTTTTTAGTGAAGATGGATAAACTACCAAACAGCTTTCGAACATCACCAATGCTACTAGCTTCTTACAATATAATTTTTATTTTAACTACAACTGACAATATAACGCACTTGAATTTTTGATTATATGCTAATTGGACATGCTTTTTACCTGTAATTATTTTTAACTTTCTTTCCGTGTTGTTATATAGGTTGATTATATGTTTAAGGCTGCAATTATTCAAAAATGTTTTAGCCAGTCCCTTACTGCATTTCACTTTGACTGCAATTATATTGGTTATTTACATGTTTACATGATTGTCATTTTTATATAATCTTTTATATGATTGTGGACCTTTACCACGTTTCAATTTCATAGCTTACAAGCAATCAATATACACATATTATTTAAACTAAAAGTTAGGACTCAGTTGCTATACAATGCTATAACCTTTATAAATAACCCTATTACGACTGACGTGATAGCTTATCATTTTTTAATAACAGCTTTGCTTCTCTCTTTTTTTGTATAGATTGCATCAACCTAAATCATTTAACTTGCGTATTTTTCTGCATCACAAATTTCATTCTGGGCATTTTTTCTTTACTTGCTTATAAAAGAATGGAATGGTTGTTTTCATGCTTATTATAATTATGTTGAATTTACAAAACACTGGGGTAATTAATTCTACATATTTGTAAATAGATATTGTCAACTACTATGCTATTTAAATGTCTACAAGCGGTCATTATATCCAATTATGACTGTTGTAACATTCTCGAATTTTGAACAAGTTTAATTTGACAATTAATTTAATTTTTGGAATAAAATTGAGAATAAATGTGAATTTTTCCAAATTTAATCAGATATTTGTATATAAATTTTATTTTAAATTGAATTGTGAGATTGGAAATTCAGAAAAATAAATATTTTAAATAATATATTAATTATAAATTTAATTGAGAATTTCCTAAACAAATAAAAATGTATTTTTGTATATATAAATAGATGTAAAGGAATGTGATATTTCAAAGTTAAATAGGGTTTATATTGTAAATAGAAATTTTAATTTGGGAAATTAATATAGGATTTTGGTTTAATTTTGAATTTGAACTTCAAATACATATGTGTTGAAAATAAATATTTGGAAAATATTTATGATTGGGAATGAATAAAATATTTATATTTATAAAAGATATGTTTGTTATATTTATAAATTTATTGAATCTTGGAATTGAAATTTAAAATTTAAAATCTTATAAGACATATTGGATTTGAAATCATTGTATTTTCAATTAATAAAGGTTTGTTTTCCAAATTCATTAAATAGGCATTTTTGTTTAAAAGTAATATTGTGAAATTGATATAAATAAAATTTACAAAAGGGTATCTAAAGAATTAAATTCAAATATATACACATTATATACTTATTTATTTATAGTTTGATTTATTTTAAACTCCCATTCTTTAAAGTTATAAATATAGAATAATTATTAGATTTGATAAAAATAAGTTAAAACACCTTTTCTTTTAAAAATGAATGAATATAGTTTTTATATTTTTGAATTTAAAATATGAAACATTTACATATGTAAATTTAATTGGATAAGGGTTTAAATAAAAAGATTTATAAACATATGTTAAGATATAAATTATAAATGCACAAAGGTTTAACTAAAATTTTAAGATTAATTGAATTTAAGGACTTAAAAAGAAATATACAAAAAAAATTACATGTGTAAGTATTTTACAATAAAAATTTACATTTGGTATCAGAGCTGAAGGTTGAAACTTTAGCTTAGGAGTATAACACATTAAGTAGCTCATTAGAGATAGGGTGAAGTATACCCTAGAATGAGTATATCCCTAAGATATCCGTTCGAATGCCTCAGTAAATTCTCTTACTATTCACTGATAGTGAGTATGAGTGCAAGAAGAGGACGAGATAGGGGACATGGAAGTACGACTATAAACGGTCAATACCCTGCAATAGCGGAAACAATATTCTTTATCAATCTCCTTTGATTCGTCTTTTCAATTCTTCGATGGTTCCTGGCAGCTCCAGGAAGAAGCTTTGATATATTTGCATGGACACAAACTCCAGATGGGTCAGAATTGTTTGTTTGGATGAATTGTTGCTTTGGTTGTTATGATTGATAGGTATATTTTGATTGTTTAAACTAAAAATTTTTGGGAAATTCCGACTTGAGCTTGGAATTCATACCCAGTGTTGAGAATTATGGAAGATCAAATCCATTTAGTTATTTCTTCGGGGTCTAGATATATACTATGAGTGGTTAGTTATCTTTGGAACTAACCAATGCCCTGTATATTCATAGTTCTGGTGACCCGAGTATCTTGATTCGTTCTTGTATCCATTATTGATATTCTGATTTGAGAAGCCAAATGCAGAATAGATACCCAGTTTGAGTTGGAAACTGTCTCTCTGTCTTTGTGTATCCATGTTTCATTGTCTCCCTACTTTCAGATTTCGAGGACGAAATTTTCTAGGGGGGAATCTGTAACATTCCTGAATTTTGAAAAAGTTTTATTTGACAATTAATTTAATTTTTCGAATAAAATTGAGAAAAATGTGATTTTTTCCAAATTTAATCAGATATTTGTATATAAATTTTATTTTAAATTGAACTGTGAGATTGGAAATTCAAAAAAATAAATATTTTGAATAATATATTAATTATAAATTTAATTGAAAATTTCCTAAACAAATAAAAATGTATTTTTGTATGTGTAAATAGATGTAAAGGAATGTGATATTTCAAAGTTAAATAGGGTTTATATTGTAAATAGAAATTTTAATTTGGGAAAATAATATAGGATTTTGGTTTAATTTGGAATTTGAATTTCAAATACATATGTGTTGAAAATAAATATTTAGAAAATATTTATGATTGGGAATGAATAAAATATTTATATTTATAAAAGATATGTTTGTTATATTTATAAATTTATTGAATCTTGGAATTGAAATTTAAAATTTAAAATCTTATAAGACATATTGGATTTGAAATCATTGTATTTTCAATTAATAAAGGTTTGTTTTCCAAATTCATTAAATAGGCATTTTGGTTTAAAAGTAATATTGTGAAATTGATATAAATAAAATTTACAAAAGGGTATCTAACGAATTAAATTCAAATATATACATATTATATACTTATTTATTTATAGTTTGATTTATTTTAAAATCCCATTATTTAAAGTTATAAATATAGATATAATTATTAGATTTGATAAAAAGAAGTTAAAACACCTTTTCTTTTAAAAATGAATGAATATATTTTTTATATTTTTGAATTTAAAATATGAAACATTTACATATGTAAATTTAACTGGATAAGGGTTTAAATAAAAAGATTTATAAACATATTTAAGATACAAATTATAAATGCACAAAGGTTTAACTAAAATTTTAAGATTAATTGAATTTAAGGACTTAAACATAAATATACAAAAAAAAATTACATGTGTAAGTATTTTACAATAAAAATTTACATTTGTCAAGCTTCAACACAAGTGTATATTTAAAAAAATTACAAGTGTAAATGATAAGAGACAAGTGGCAAGAAAATGAAATTTCTTTTGATTTAGAATTTGTAGAAAAGAAATCTGTAAAAATTTCAAACCAGGAAACAAGAAAACTGAAACAAACTGAAAAAAATGTGTTGTCTTAGATTCAAAAGCAAACAAACTTAGATCAAAAAGAAAACAAATTCAAGTTCACTAATCTGAAACAAAACAGATCAAATTAAAGTAAATCAAGCTTCGGGTTGAAGGCAAGATCCAGATCAAAACCCGGCAAGTAATCATGCAAATTCAAAGTGATAGTTGAGTTCAGGTTTGGAAATCTAGGCATGAAAATTCAAAAAATTCAGTTTCAACTCAAATATCAACAAGACTTCAATTCTTCAATACTGGAAAACAATTGCAGGAAAAAAAATCTGCAGATTATCAAAACAAACTGATTCCTCTGTTCTTCACATAACTGTGAGCAAACTCTTAACTTTTTTTTATTGGTTGGCATGTAATTTATTTGATTGTTTGTTTGTAAAATACAACTGCATGTCTGAAGTGAAGATTGAAAATCACTTGCATTTGAACAAACCTACATATATATGCAAAAAAAATATGCCTGTGCAAATTTTGAAAAGAACATGTTTCTGTTCTTAGTATAACAGGTTTCAAAACCTGATTGAAAGATAAAAATAAAAAAATCAAAACCCTACCTCTTGATCATCTCGAGACTTTGAAGTCTGAATAAATTTTGTTAGAATCTGTAATAGCTTCATTCTAAAAATATTTGAAGGCACTAAATATTAATAGGTATTATGAAAAAAATAAAACACGGTGTAAACTCATAATTGATTAAAATATAATTGATTAAAATTTAAGTTTTGTATGTATGATCTTGTTCAATTTTACAGATCATGATTTTTGAAACAAAAATCTAGATTTTTAGTGGGTTTTGAGTGTGGATTTGGGAGATGAACGTCAGATAGATTTAGGCGAATTTCCGGCAATCAACGTCGAATTAGGCCACGTGATTTGACTTAAAGGTGGCCGAGGGGTTGGTGTTTATCAGAAAAATGGTGGATAATTTTTCAGATCGCGGTGGAGAATGAGCTAGTTTGATTTAGGGTTTAAATTTCAACTTTGACTGTGGGTTTTGTTTGAACTCGTGCGTCGTGATGGTGTCTTCGGGAGTGATCGGACCAATTTGGGATGGATCGTGGGGAGATGACGCATCTCTAGGTGGAGTAGCAGGGGTTCTTACGGTCGAGATCATCGGCGAAGAAGGAATTTCCAATGGGAATGGCTACAGGTCTGGGTTGAATGGGTTGAATTTTGAATCCATGGTGGTACTGGGTTTGTGGGTTGTGGTGTTCGTCGAGGAGGTCAAGAATGACTCGTGGATGATCTCGGCATTGGTCGGAGGTGGGCCGATGGATGGTGCATGTGCATGTGCACAGTGCACTTTGGTGCATCTGGAAGATGTTGGGTTGGGGAAGAAAGAAGACTCGGGGTTACTATCGAGAAAACATAAAGATGGCTTGAGTTTCAACTCGAGTGAATTTTCGATATGCTAGGAGAAACAGATAGAATTTTAAGTTTGAAAATTTTGATTCGTCTCGGGTTGATTTTTGAGATAACCCGAAGTAAACAAACAAAATGATCGGGGTGACTCGAAGAGGATCTCGGGTTAATCTGTAAAACAGTTTGTACAAACTTTTTAAATTTTTCAAAACCCATGTTTTCAAAAGGATTATTTAAACAAAACTTTAAAGGAGATAAATGGTTTATTTTAAACGATGTTTTGATTGTGGGTAAACTTAAAGGTTTAAAATTGAATTATTTATAAATAAAAATTTATTTTAATTTTTAAAGATTTAAATTGAAGATTGAGAATATTTTCAAAATTGTTTTGGTATTTAAAATCAGATATTAGTTAAATAAATGAACAAGCATTTAATGTTGTGATGGAATAATAATAATTAAGAAACGTTTTTAAGCTTTAATTAACTTAAAGGTTCAAGTTAATCTATGGACTAATAATGAATTTTATTTTAATGATTAAATTTCAAAAAGTTAATTGTTTTGAGAATTTATTGATTAATTAAGAGTTAATTAATTTAAGACAATTAATTACTTAAAGGTAATTAAGTAATTAAGTTTTTAATTAATGATTAAAAGGGATAAATAATGTAATTAAAGTATAATTAGTCAAAATAATTAAATTATGGTTTGTTAGCATAAGCGATTAAGAGTAATCACCTATTGTAATTAATTAAATGGTAATTAATTAAGGGTTAATTAATTATGTAATTAACTTAAAAATTTATTTAATAAATGTGATTAATTAAGGAATAATTAATTAATTAAGAATAAGTAATTAAAAGAAGATAATTAAGGGTTAATTAATTAAGAAATGATTTTAATTTGGGATGTGATTAAGATTTAATCAATAGTAATTAGTGGTAATTAATTTATTAATTTATGAAAATGATTGGGAATAATCATTTCTTTTAAAGGATAATTAATTAAGAATTAATTTATTAATTATTGAAATTAATTAAGGATAATTAATCAAATGATTATTTATTTATTTAAAGGTTAATTAATGATTCAAGAGTAATTAATCAATATGGTTTGTAATTAATCAATGATTAATTAACTAGGATTAGAAATTTATTTATAAGTAATTAATCTGATATAAATAAAACAGATAATTAATTGATCTCTCATGGATGTTAGGATTCTACGAAGTGCTTTGAATGATTGATGTCCCTGATCTTTGATAATATGTGATATGAATTATTTTGTTTTATGAGTTATGATGTAATTTATTCTGTGATGAAATTAATTATATGTAATATAAATTATTATCTGTACATCTGTGATTGGTGAATGAAAGATAAGCATTACAATTGGTTTGTACCGCTTGTCTGATATAAGCGTTATAGTTTATACCGCTTATTGATTTTGCTGTATTTGGACTATAATGGTTGATGTTGTTGCACTGTTATGTGTAAAACCCCTAAACCACACTATACACACACAAATATGGATTGCACGTGGGAATCAGTTAAGTCACAAATTTTTAAAATAATTTTGAATTTGAATTTTTAATCCAAATGGTTTGGAAATGGGTTTGGGTTTAAAGTGAAAACTTTTGAAAAGGTGTTTTAAAAATAAAAGTTATTTTAAATAATTGATTTAGTTAGAAATTTGAAATATTTTGATTTGAGTTTGAATTCAATATGTGAAATGGGATTCAATGAAATTGAAAACGAGTTTGGAAAACTATTAAACCTTTGATTTAAAGATTGAATAACTATGAATGAATCTTTGAAAAAGATTGTTAAACTTTGTTTTGGAATCGAAGAAGATTCTAAATGGTGTGTCTTTTATTTTTTGAAACGAGAATTGTTTTGAACGGTATGAATGAATATTTGAAAATTGTTTTGAAAGCTATAAAGTGAGTCTTTGATTTAAAGACCGGATGAGTAAATCCAATTTGAAATGGAATTGTTTTAAAAGACTATAAATAAATCTTTGTTAAAGATTGGTGATCCTTGTATTAATTTGAAAAGGGGTTTTAAAAGGGAATCTTTGTTTAAAAGATTAAAGTGGGAAAAGTGTTTAAAACCATTGAAAGGTTTCTGGAAGTAAATCTTTTTGTTTAAAATGATTTGAAATGGTAATTTGGTTTAACATTTGAATGAAAAGTTTTGGATAATAAGTTGTGATTTAACTGAAATCCCATTATCCATATGTTTTTAAATATTGTACTCGTTATTCGGTTTAGCCGGGAGAGGAACTTTGTGTCACATAACCCATTCCGAATAATGATACGACGATATGAATAGCATTTGAAGACCGGTGGTGAAGACTGGATACTTTCGAAAACGAAAGGATAACCCGTCGAATGTCTCTGCACCGACTGGTCCCCGGTATAGAGATTTGAGCACCCATTGTGATGGGAAGTCCAGACGTGATTAGAAATTATCCGGATTTGCAAGGGCTTCTTCGGAAGTGCCTTCGGTTCTGTTTGAACCTCGAACAGACTTGTATGGATGTGTGTCTGACATTACACTTTGAGATGTAAAACCGGTTTCTATCAAATACATTTCTGTTTGGTGGAGGAGATTTATTCTCTTATCTTAACACCCTTCTTTGAGACGTACGAGCTCAGAGGTTATGTAGTTGATGGTTACTAGTGATACATTTCCAATTTGGTAATGTGGCATACGAAGTGCTACTGATCATTTGTTGATCAAAGCAAGGCTTTGTGAAAAGCGTAGCTTTGTGGACGAGACCTCGTCGAGCCTCACAAACCGGAATGGTCGAAACAGGAAAGATGCAGCAAGGTTTCAGGGGTAGCGCCCCTAGGGTATGTCCATTTCTTCTGGATAGAGATGATATCATGGTATGGAGCCCAGATATTTAACCTATGTGATTACTGCAAATACATTGCTTTGTGGTTGTTGGTATCGAGCGCTCGGATAAAGGTTGGTTACGACCGAGGATGGAATATCTGAGGTGATACTCCCGGGCAGGGGGTACACCGGCCTTGTATTGGCAGAGAACCGAGGGATGGTTCTCGGGACGTCCCTCCAGAGGCGTACCCATGTGGCAATGGGAAGTTCCTTGGCCTGACCATTTGTTGGAAATCCAATCATCCAGTATGCACCTTTTATGGTTTTAGTTGTATAACCTGCCATTCAATTATGGTGGTCACCACTGTTTGGATGGTAGCTATAGTAGGCATAGTATGAAATGTCTATGCTGGCTAAGATTAATATTATACTTTCGAAATGATTTTTCCACTATGCACTTATAGTAATAATATCAAAGAATTTTCGCATAACAAGCATGTTTGACTATCATAAGGAGAAATCCCCTTTAAGTCTGCGTTTGCATGGTGTGTGTGGTGGGAGGCCTTAGGTAGTTTCATCTTCAAAAAGCATTGCGGATTTCAAATTTAATTCTTTTGTTTGTTTTAAAAGTTAAACTGTTTTTGTTTGCTCATACCAGTCCCATGACTGACTCGGAGTTTATTGTTCCCTTCCTAAACTCTGGGTGCCCACAATTTTCCACACGGGCACTCTAGAGTTGAGTTTTTCAGATAGTAGATATAGATATCGATTCGATAGCTTTCAGCTTCCCCTTTGGTATTCTTTGGAGATCTTGGATATTGGAGTCTTTGGATTCGTGGACAAGAATTGCTCGTCTTTGTGAAACGTGATGGTGGTTCGAGCTAGTGGCTTGGAGTTTGGCTTTGGAGTTAGTGTTGCTATTGCTGCTTGGAGTTATCTCTTTTACTATTCGTTATTCCGCTGCAGCATTGTTATCTTATGTCTCTGATATTCTGTATCATATTGTATCATTGTTGTATATCATTGGATATTGTAGTCATTTGGAATTGTATATGATATTCATTTTTATTCCGCTGTGTTGTTTTACTTAATTGTGTTATAAGCTCCGGCGAACCAGATTCGACGCTTGGATCTGCGGCATTTGAATACGAGAGTTGTATTTGGTGCCGATTTTCGAAGGTCGAGTCAGGGCCGTTACAACTGTTTCATGCATGTGCTCCCCTTTTACCCATATAGTCCCATTGTTTAAAAAATGATATTATGCATACCTAATTTTTCGCTGTTCTATTTTTCAAATGGTCGACAAAGAGCTTATAGGATGAGACCGTATATTATTTATAGTAGCTATCTCCTGATACAAAAAACTGAGAACAACTGTTTCACGCAGTGACGTGAATTACACATTTTTTGGCCTATCAACCTGTGCAGCAAGTTATTTTAGCCAATCTACACTTCTTTCATCTTCCCTTGCACTTCAACTAACTGTTAATGTATGAATTTTCAATTTTAAATGCCGTATGTATTTGCATCCATACCCATTTTGGTCATACCCATGTGCGAAGCACAGGTTCACACTAGTATTAAGTAAATCTCAAGTTAGAACCAATTAGTTTAGCAAGATTTTTAAAGAGCAGTGACAAATGTACCTAACTAGATGAGTTAATTAATTGGTATGCAGTATTTCTATTCTTTGGTAGTTTTATATTACCATTATGAGTTATGTATAATCAATAAATTGGTTGAAAGTTCAACAAAGTCAATGAACTTTGGAAATATTAAGTTTCTTAACTTGGCTATTATGATAATTAAAATCACTTAAATTGCTAAGTAACTTCTTTGAGATGCATAAATTTGATAGTTATATATGTAAGTAATGATATAACTAGAACAAGTAGCATTTTATTAATATGCATTCAAACCATGAAACAAGGTCCCCTTATAAATTAATAATTGAAATGGGAATTCTAATGTAACCAATTCACATCTATCAATCGGTGTGAATAATTAAAATTAAACATAACAGAATTATGTTTAGTTTTTTCAATAATAAATCACAAAATGGTCAATGCAGACTTTAGCATGTTAGGTTCATAAATTAGTAAGGGAAGAAAAAAAAGCTGATAAAACGAATTTGCAGATAACATATGTAAAAGTCAAATTATTGTTTGAAATTCTATATGAAGATTAACTTTGATTTTGAGAGAATGTATTTTTTTTTGAAAACCCAGGAGAACTCGGCGGACCGATAAACTCCTAAGGAGGGTATAGTAAAGCCGTCCGCTGATCCAAGCCCCCATACCCTCGAGCAAATTTATATAAGATACGAAAGCGCATGGTAGGAATCGAACCTGGGTCTTTTTACCAGAACCCAAGCTTCGTTTCCACTGCGCCGCACCCGCGGACGATTTTGAGAGAATGTAATTAAGGTAGATGAAAGACATAACAAGAAAGCAAACAATTTTTCATAAAAAAATGAGATTATATTTCCAACTTTAGATTCCAAACATTCGTGTTTTCATATATATCTCTAAATTACATTTGACTCTACCTATATTTATACTAAATCACATCTATTTAGAAATAAAACAAGTGACACTACCTCCATTTATATTAAGTTACATCTGGAATAGAGAGCGAAGATTCATTTGATCTAATTGTTTGAAGACATTCTCTAAAACATAGATTTATTCTTCATATATATCTCATAAATTGTCGTATATATAATTTTTAAATATACTATTTCATGAATCTCAAAACAAATAATAATTCTGGTTTTTATTCAACATCCTTCCATATACTTTATTTTATAGTTCTTAACAGTACTCTTAACCTTTATATTCGACAGGATTAATGATATTATCTAAAGTTTCTTTATTGAATGACCATCTTACCTAATGTTGAGATCTTCGAGCAAGTTATGAATCTTTGTTCTATTCAATTTGTTTCATCTTCCATCATTACATAATAGAATTTTTTTAAAAACAACCGTTCGAACATCCAGTTTGTTCGAATATCATAAATTTTGAATGATCCATATATGTTATCTTCATATTTTGTTTCATAATTTCACTCTTTTAAAAAAACCGACTCAAACTTTTTTTAAATATGGATGATGAAAAGAGGGAATTAGTCTAAAGAAAAAATATAAGATCGATTATAGTTTGAATGAAAGAAGTTTTAAGGTTTAATCCGAAATACAATTGAATGATGTATTTATATAAGATTACACATATATAATGTTATATTCATACAACGTTACACATATAAATACTACAACCTTAAAACATATTCAACTTGAAACACTCAAATAATCTCACGTTATAAAACACTATACGTGTAAATTTTCACATAATGTACTTCCCGGACATGATGATTTCTTTTCTCTGTCATATTAACTGCATAATTAAGAAAAACAAGGAATTCCTTAAACAATGGTGCCAACAAAGTATTACTTCATCAACTTTCTTTGCCACGTTACCATAAACACCTATTTCATTACTCCCTTATGAACTGCATCTCTTGCATAATATAATTAAGACCCACGACTCGAGAGTATGGGATTGTGAAAGCTCCCTATTCGACTCTTTCAAGCTCAAGTCATCCCAGGATCAACTTGACTTAGCAATTCCTAAGTCATGATGTAACTCTATACCACGATAGTTTGAACCAGCTTACACTTGCCCAATATAGCCCGTAAAGAAGTCATATGTGTGTACGTTAATTGGTTCTATTTTCATGTTTAGGAAGTTGGATATTTTCTACAAAAAGAGTTTTTTAGTTGAGTATGAAAATTTTGATGGTGCGTTTTTGAGATATGATACTCTCGCCACTATACCTGAAGGAAGCGAGAAAGGATTTAAGTCATTGGATCATGATCGGAAGGTGAGGAAAACTGTTTCTGAGAAGTACAATGTATATTTTATTTGCATAACTTATTTCATAACATTATATATGTGTAATGCTATACGAATATAACATTCTCTATATGTGATGCTATAGGAATATATTATCATTCTGTTAACCTTTGGACTAAATTTTAAAATTTGTATCTTTAGAAAAAATTAATTTTAGATTTTTCCTTTATACTAATTCCCTCTAATAAAAACTTTGCTTGTCTTTCAATGGTCTTATAATATGTACCTTCTTCTTTTTAAAATTTTTGATTTCATATTCCCTTGTGTGATTTCCACATTAACTCTTAGATTACCAAATTTTCAAATATCAATAATTCTTCCTTTTTTAGTTGATTCATTATCGTTTGTGCTAAGAATTATTAGCATAATATTGTTTACTTCATTGAAGTTGACATGTTCATCATTAAATTTTTTTTCACTTCCTCCTCTCATTTCATTTCTTCTTCCACCTCTTCCATTTTTCTTCCATGGCAGCCTACTTGTTCACTTCCTGGTTTTTCTAAGCTCTTCATTACTTATCCTTTTGACTCTCGCTTCGGTTACTTTGTCGATCCTTGATAACTCTTTATCTTTAATCTCCTTGATTTTCTCTTCCATCAATTCTTTGATCTTCGGCAACTATTCAATAATTTTCTCTTCCATATCAATCTTCATTTTCTCTTCACCCTCCTTCGTAGCATTCTCTCTCTCATCTTGTTATTTTTATTTTTGTTCTTCTCATCAGCTAACATGTCTTCTTCAACATATTTTGTTGCAATCTCTTCGTAGATGATAACTAGCTCACATATCTAAGTACCATGCATTTTCATATTTGATTTCATCTACTTTAAGTGTCTATAAAAGTGTGGAATCATATTCTTCTTCTTTAATGAAGTTTGATCTCTCTTGATATCCATTACAAATTAATCTACATTCAAAAGTAAAATGGCTTGTCTATCACAATTACAACATTTAATTTGTGATTTATCACATATTGGCCTTCGATTTTGATTTGTGTTTCCTCCACTTCCTCGATCTCATGTAGCGTATGTCTTGCTCAATTTTCTCGCAAGTAATATGGGTCGGCCCGCATCTTGGTCCAATGGATCAGATGGTTCACACCTCAACTCACCATACAAAGCCCATGACGTCTTCAATAGACTAGGACAAATAGTGGCCCAGCGTGTAAACCACTACCCATAGGCGAGCGACTCAAACAACATGCCTCGTCCATACTTTGATCAACCCTGATAGTGATGCTTTCTTCAACAAGGTCCTTCGTTTATCCTCTACCTCAACTGCCCACACCTTCTGACATGAACCTTGGCTATAGGTGTCCGACCGACCCTGCAAAAGAAGCTATGCCTGCACTGTATCTCTAAAGAGCCTAACACATAAGATACTGTAAATCTGACAAAAGCGACAATGTCATACCCACTCCATGTCCTTTGCTGCCACCTTGTCAAAGTGCATCTGCACAACCTGAAGAAACTGAGCTTGTCGGAAGCAGGTTAAATGGGTAAATTTCAAAATAAATTCCATTTTGGACCATAGTGGGCCTATAAAGTTTAATGTCTAATACTAGGTCCACTCTAGCTATTTAATAAAATCAAAATTTATTTGAATATATATTGTCTTATTTATTTAATCTCATCAATCAAATGCATTTAGTGTGAATTAAATTCAACTATATGAATAAGAAGGGTTTTTTATTTAAACAAAGAGAGCTTTCGTTTCTGTCGCTTAAATCTTCTCATTAATTAGAGGACGATTTTATTTTATTTAGAGAAAGAAACTTCATATTTCTCTCTCTTAACTAAATTAATTTATTGATTTGTTTAAATGATAGTCTTATCAAATTTGTACGTGGTGGGTATATCTAAATATGTATAGTGCAAGTGCAGATTTTCATATTATGTTCATTATTAATGTCTACATGTATAGGTGTTGGAATTTACATTACAACAATCACATTCGCTCTTTATATATGCATTAGCTATCCAAAACATTGTTTGAAAACAAGTGTGTGTCTTTGTGTGTATGTGTCTGTGTGTGTATGTGTTTGTGTGTGCAGGTGCATATGTGTGTGTATATAAAAATAATAATTAAATCTTTATATAAATCTAAGTTGATTTTGACCAAATCAACAAATCTAAATTCAAAATTTTGTTTCCAAAATATTAAGTGGCCTGATTTCGTAATACAATATGAAACAAATCTTGATTTACAAATTAAAAATAAATTAAATATTAATAACTTAAAATAAAATAAAATATATAAAATAAAGATATTTCATTAGTAATATTTATTTCACAATAACCTTCATTTTTAACCTAAAAGGAAATTTTTATCAAACAAGATTAAGATGTTAATTTATGTACGTTTATACATTAAGATGAATCTCCTTTAAATATTAATATAACTTTTTTAAAACCATTTATTGTAAAATAATTTTCAAATTAGTTTTAATACACGCGTATACATACACACACACACACACACACACACACACACACACACATATATATATATATTATACACATATGTGTGTTTTGAACCAAAAATCAATTATGAATTAATGGAACTTAACATTGATTTTTAAATAAATAAAATACTTAAAACAATAAATTAACTATTAGATATAGATTTGCATCAACACCAACATCATTAGAAACTAACAATAAAATTATTAACAGAAACCATCATTATTAATATTGAACCCAAATCAAATGTTGACCATTATAAAAATTTTGGATCTACACATACATATTAAAGGAGACAATAAACACATATATAAATTCATAATGGTAAATAAATTTCTATACCTACAACATCATGACGTATATAGATAAATTAAATGGAATATACCTTGTTGATGTTGCCCTTTTGAATGCATCTTGATTGATCAATTCAATCATACATCTAGTCTATTAGTTCCTAGCTCTGCACTGACTTGGAGTACCACCTTTTATATGATTGAATAATTAAATTAGATACCATCAACAAAAAATAATTTATATTACTCTGAATTTTGGGCCATGAAAGAGGAGAAAAGAAGATGGAGAATGCAGTTTCGAAAGAGAGTGATTAAGTTTGACAAGTGAATGAAAGACAATGTATTTATAGAGATAACCTTTCTTAACCTCCTTCCTTCATTTTCTAGATCTAACCTTTGGATTTGAAGCTACCTTTTCTTCTTATGGCCTACCATGAATGAGGTTAGATAGGCCTTTAATTTTTTCAATAGCATTATGTAATTAATTACATTAAATCAAATTTTAATGCTTGTCGAAAACACACATCAATTTATACATATGGAACTTTTATATACGCACCCAATTAAATCCTAGTGGCATTCGGAAAAATACTAATGGAATCGAGTACATGAAATAAACAGATAAATAATATTTAAAAAAATACTAATTAATTTACAACTATTTATAAATCAACCAAATCGTGTGGTATTTTAGAGAATTTTTCAATACGATTGTGCGACTCGTAGATGTAAATTCAATTGGAGATAATATCGAACAATTCAAATATTAATTTTCACTCATCACCTTAGTCGGTGGAGTAACAGCATGGTCGAATTTATCATTTACACATCATTTCGGAAAAAATTGAATTTACTACTATAAGTGGTACCCGACAGTAATGATTATTTATATCGACTCTCTTCGCCAAAACAATTTCACTTTAGGACTTATGGAATTTTTTTGGATCAAAATTTTTAATATCGTCCACAATCAACTTGATACATTCAAACACAAAATCCTTGATTTAATAATAATAATTATTATTAGCCATACCACATTGGCTAAAGGTTTTGACTTTGAGTTAACTACAGTTGACTATGATACTAACCCCTTATAACCGAAGAGATGAATTCTCTATTAAATATTGTTTCACTTCCAATGCTTCAACTTAGGTCAAACTATAGTCACTCAATGGATCACCATGCCATGATTTAACTATAATCAAAATGGAGTCTCCATGTTGGGCAGGTTTTCCACCCACCGCCGAATAAAGAGAGGAAAGGCATTATCGCTGGTCCAACTCCTTCTCCAAGTACCTGCCGAACCAGCCCTCTCCAAGTACCTACCGAACCAGCCCTCTCCAAGTACCTCCAAGCACTGCCGAACCAAACCCTCTCCAACGCCTACCGAGCCAAAACCTACCTCCTCCTATCTACCGAACCAAGTCCCATCTCACCACCCATCACCAACAATCACCGGTCCAGACCACACCGAACCAACCCACATCGAACCAATCCACCGGACCAGCCTCTACTGGACCAAGCTACATCATCTACCACCGGACCAAGGCGCTACCGGACCAGAGTACTACCGGACCAGGGCATTGCCGAACCAATGTCGTCAAGCCAGATTGCTTCAGCCCGGGCCCACCAGCAGCTATATACATCCAAGACCCCTGCCTCCAGCCTCACTCTATAAATAGAGGGGCAGGGGTACAACAATGACAGACAAGTTTGAGAGCTCAAGCACGGGAGGAACTTTCAAACAACTTTCATATACTTGTATACAAAGCTTTGTACTTGTAATCTGAAAGAAAAAGGAGAATAATATATAAAATGGACGTAGGCACATTCTGGCCGAACCACTATAAATCTGTGTGTCTTTTACAGTTTAGTCCCTGCTTTTCATATATTTGCGTAAATCATCCAAATCACTAGAAACAACATAAAATCAACTAATTCATACGACTTCGAGGTGTTTGCCCATTTTTCGTGCAAACATTTTTGGTGCTTTCACCGAGAACTGAGTTAGAAGCTACAGCTTCTCCTACTCAACCTTCTTCCTCACGGCATCGTTCCTTGCTCCGACAACATGACTTCCAGGCAGAGGAGAGATGTTAACAAAGGAAAGAACGTCGCAACTAGCAGTATCCCAGATCCAGTGGCCTCGAATCAAGAGAATCATCCCGTTTTAACAGCAATACCAGATGAAAATCAGGCAAATCCAACAGCCCTCGCCGCGGAACAACCAATTACTAGGGCAGATCTAGACAGGGTTGTGGCTGAAGTAACTAACCACTTCGCATCTCAACAAGAAGCCTTGGTGGACCAACTCGTGTCACGCCTAAGGGATGCTGAAGAATCCAACCGCAATACGGAATCATGGGGCGAGTCCCAATCTGGAGGATCTGGACGGCGACAAAGACCTTTCTTCTTCGAAGAGGTTAACAACAGAAATAACCATGGTAGGAGTCGAGCCCGGACTCAGCCCGAATTCCGACCCGAGGAAACACTTGGAACCGAACCCTACGGGGGAGGTGCCAGGCAAGGGTCGGATGTAGCTGAGCCTGTCATGCTACCTAACCATGAAAACACCAGTAGACGGGGCCGAGCTGGAGTCCAGCCCGGAGTTGGACCCGAGGAAGTGCTGAGAACAGAACCCAGCAGGGGAAGATTAAGGCAAGGGCCAACTATGGTTGTCCCCAGCATGCCCCCAGAAGACCAGAGGCAGCCTTTAGAGAATGTTAGGAGTGACAGACGATACCATCCCTACAAGTCGTCTGGACGGACTCAATCCCACAGAGAAGAACCAAACTCATTTCTATCCACTCCAAGTTCTGATGAAAGGATGACGCGATTGTTCAAAGAGTGCGTCCGACGGGAGCAAAGGGATCGGGGAATAGGCGCTAGGGTAACCAGCCCCTTCACCCGCAATATCAAAACTGCCATCACCCCCCAGGAATGGAAAATGCCAACAATGGAACCTTACAAGGGAACCTCTGACCCCATCGTACACTTACAGAGATACACCCAGCATATGCTCATGAGAGGAGCAACAGAGGGAGTGTTATGTAAATGTTTTCCACTTTTCTTGGCAGATCTAGCTACCTCCTGGTTCTGCCACCTACCCCAAGGGTCCATCAGCTCATGGGAAATGTTGAAAGAAAAGTTCATCAGCCAGTTCCGCATTCATGTGGAACAACCCAAGGATGCTTATTCCTTATCTAATATCAAACAGAAGCCCGGAGAGACAGTGCAACAATATCTAATCCGATTCAACGCCGCAGCGGCCGCAGTCCAAGATGCCGACGAGAAACTTATCCTAATGGCCCTCTACAGTGGTGTACATCCGGATACTAAATTTGCTAGAAGACTAACCAAGGAAAAACCAGCTACTTTACCTGATTTCTTCCATGAAGCTGGAAAGTATATGAGACTTGAAGACGCTGCCACTGAGAGGCAATCAGGGCAACAGGCTAAGACGGCTACAGACAGAGTCCCCGCTGCAGCAAAGGATATCCGAAAAAATGACCCTAGAGACAATGCTGGGGGCAAAAAGGGAGAAAAACGCTTATATCGACCAGGACCAAGATTTGACTCTTACATTCCTTTGAATGAAACAATCGAAAATATCTTCCTAGCCACTCAAGACGAAGTTAGATACAAGCGCCCCCGCACAAGAAGGGGTCAGATAACGCAATCAAGTCTGGAAAGTTCTGCCGCTTCCACGAATCCCATGGACATGACACCAATGAGTGCCACCATCTCCGGGACTTGATTGAAGAACACATCAGAAGGAAGAGACTGGAACGCTATGTAAAAGGCCAGAACAGGACTTCAACTCCTGCCAATGAGAATCCTGGACTACCCTCCCCAGAAGCAGGCGGAGGAAATCGCAACACCAGCGGCTCTAGTCAAGAGAAGATAGTGGTCCATACCGTCTCAGGAGGACCACACATCGCCGACAGAAGCTGGGCAGAGATGGAAAGATACGGTAAGTCACTCAGAAATGATGAAGGTTACGTTAACTCTGTTATGGAAGAACGCCACCCGAAACGGAAAGAGAGTGACGACATCACATTCAGTAGACGTGATCTAGAGGGCAGACAGTACCCACACATGGATCACATGGTCATCTCTGCTTGGTTCGGTCTGGCCAAAGTTTTTCGAATTTTAATAGACACTGGAAGCTCGGTAAATATCCTATTCAAGCATACTTTCGACAAAATGAAGCTGTCAATGAAGGATGTGTCTCCCTGCAACAAACCACTACATGGTTTCACTGGAGATGCAAAGATGCCCCTCGGGCAACTGGATCTCTTTGTCGAAATAGGAAGTCATCCCCGCTTCGCTGTGCGAAAACAAACGTTTGTGCTAATAGAGAACCATTCGGCCTACAATGCCTTTTTGGGAAGACCAGCCTTGACTGACTTCCAAATTGTCCTCGCCCCATGGTGCCTGAAGATGAAATTTCCAACAAATAACGGAATAGGAGAAATAGAGGGAGATCAAGACGCTGCTCGAGACCGCTATGTAACTGAACTTCGCAATAACCGCAGAAAAGATAAAGGGAAAAATGCAGAGACTACTCTCTGCATGAAAAACTTGGAAGCATAGCAACTAAAGAAAGCCCCTCCTCTTCGATATACCAGTGACCCTTTCAATGAATTAGATCCCAGGGACAAAGAGGAGAGGCCACCGCCGAGCCTGTAGAGGCTATGGAATTCGTAGCTGTATACAAACATGACTCGAGTAGACTATTGAAAATCGGATCTCAACTAAAAGAAGAGTTAAAGGATCAACTCATTGATTTTCTTCGCAACAACATGGATGTATTTGCATGGACGCACGCTGATATGACGGGAATCTCCCCAGATGTAGCATGCCACGTACTGAACATCGATCCCACGAAGGTGCCAGTAAAGCAGAAAAAGAGAAACATGGGGGTAGAACGATCAGCAGCCCTAGAGGAAGAAGTGAAGAACCTACTTGCCAATGACTTCATACGAGAAGCCATCTACCCAGAATGGATCGCCAACCCGGTACTGGTAAAGAAAGCTAACGGGAAGTGGCGAACATGCATCGATTTCTCCAACTTAAATGACGCTTGCCCGAAAGACTGCTTCCCACTCCCTCGAATCGACCAACTCGTGGACAGCACTGCCGGGCACGAACTCTTATCCTTTATGGATGCATACTCAGGATATAACCAGATCCCCATGCACGCCCCCGGTCAAGACCACACTAGTTTCATCACTGACCGGGGATTGTACTGCTACAAAGTAATGCCTTTTGGACTTAAAAACGCCGGGGCTACTTATCAGCGCCTTGTCAACAAGATGTTTGCGGAACTAATAGAACAGACTATGGAAGTTTATGTGGATGACATGCTGGTAAAATCGAGAAAAGCCAACGATCATATAAACCACCTGGATGAGATGTTTCAAGTACTTCGCCAATATGGAATGAAGCTGAACCCTTTAAAGTGCTCCTTCGGAGTATCGTCGGGAAAGTTCTTGGGATTCAACGTTCATGCCAGGGGGATTGAAGCAAACGCCGAACAAGTTCGAGCTTTGCAAGATATCAAGATACCATCCACTCGAAGAGAGAAGCAAAGCCTAAACGGGAAAGTGACCGCCCTAAGTAGGTTCATCTCTAAAGCAACCGACAAATGCATCTCTTTCTTCGAAGCTCTAAAGAAAGACAAAGGAAAGTTCAAATGGACTGACGAATGCTCGACAGCCTTCCTCAACTTAATCGGACACCTCCAGCGACCACCAGTACTCTCAACTCCAAATGAAGACGAGGAACTATACTTATACCTTGCTGTATCGTCCCATGCTTTAAGCGCCGCTTTGGTGAGAGAAGACAACCGCACACAGTGGCCCGTATACTTTGTAAGCAAGAGATTTATAGGGGCGGAAGCCAGATACCCTAAACTTGAAAAGCTAGCATACTGTTTGCTAATCACTTCACGGAAATTGCGACACTATTTCCAATCTCATTCCATCAGAGTTTTAACCGATCAACCGCTAAGACAGATACTCCATCGCCCCGACACTTCTGGGCGACTACTTAAGTGGTGCATTGAACTGAGTCAATATGATATCACCTACCATCCTCGCACCGCTATCAAGGGGCAAGCCATAGCTGATTTCATTGCCGAATTTACTACTAACGAAGGTGAGGAGCAGTCCGAAATAGCAGAAGATATCAAGTGGAATCTCTTCGTAGATGGGGCATCAAATGAACAAGGCTCGGGGGCAGGTGTTGTGATAATCACCCCCAGGGGAAGGAAGCTGCACTACGCCCTAAGGTTGGAATTCGCTGCCACCAACAATGACGCAGAATACGAAGCAGTGATAGCTGGATTAGAACTTGCCCTGGAAATTGGAGTCGGTTCTTTATGTCTCCATAGTGATTCTCAACTTATTGTAAATCAAATACTGGGAGAATTCCAGGCTCGAGGAGAACGACTCACAGCATATCTAAAAAAGACCAAGCTGCTGCTCAATCAATTGGATCACTATCTAATCAAACACATTCCTCGAGAAGAGAACCAAGAGGCCGACGAACTAGCAAAGCAAGCTAGTATGAAGAACATCACTATTTTCGGAGCATTAACAATCTCAAAACAGCTGGCACTAAGTTTCGAGCAAGTGAATCCGATAGCTGCGATCGACAAAGAGACTTGGATGACTCCTATCCGAAAATATTTATAAGATGGCACACTGCCCGACAGGCGTAACGAAATCAAGAAAATCTTGAGGAAAGCTTCCCGCTATACATTACAAGAAGGCATCCTCTATCGGCGCGGCTTCTCTAATCCCTTATTAAGGTGTATCGCTGGAAGGGAAGCCAGGGAAGTCTTATCCAACATCAATCAAGGAAGTTGCGGAGATCACACTGGAGGGCAGACTCTGGCAAAGAAGATACTCCGATATGGATATTACTGGCCCACTTTAAACAAAGATGCCTTGAACTTCGTCAAGAGATCCGACAGATGTCAGAAATTTGCCAAGATTCCTCGACTACCCACAAATGAGATTACTCAAATGACCAGCCCTTGGCCCTTTGCAGTATGGGGAATTGACTTGATTGGCGAACTGCCAACGGGCCGAGGCGGAGCCAAATATGCTATAGTGGCGGTTGACTATTTCACCAAATGGGTGGAGGCGGAACCTCTAAATAAAATATCTTCGGCAAAAATTATCAACTTCTTGATCAAAAATATTCTGTGCAGGTACGGAGTCCCACTCAAGATCATATCAGACAACGGACTTCAATTTGACAGCGAAGAATTCGCCGATTGGTGCCAAGAGCACGGAATTCACAAAAGCTTCTCATCTGTAGCTTATCCTCAAGCAAACGGACAAGTCGAAGCTGTCAACAAAATTCTCAAAACCTTAATCAAGAAGAAACTTGAAAAGTCGAAAGGCGCTTGGGTGGACGAACTTCCTACGACACTTTGGGCCTATCGCACATCTTACAGAACTTCAACAGGGCATACTCTTTTCTCTTTGGCATACGGATCGGAGGCCATGCTCCCAGTCGAAACTATAGTGCCCTCTCACCGTAGGATCCACTACAACCCGGAAGAGAACGAAGAACTCCTCCTCATGTCTTTGGATCTAATTGAGGAGAGAAGAAACGATGCAGCACTCAAAGCAGCAGCTCATAAGCAAAAAGTTGCAGCACAATACAACTCCAAAGTCAAGCACCGCAGCTTACAAGAAGGAGATCTTGTCCTCAAGCGGATCTTCCCGCGCCCCGAAGCGCTAGATCCAATCTGGGATGGACCCTACGTAATTCATAAAGATCTCCGCAACGGAGCCTATATTTTGTCAACAGTGGACGGAGAGGTGTTCCAGAGGGCATGGAACATTCAACACCTCCGTCGATACTTTTCTTAACTTGTACTGCCCTATGAAGTGAATTAACAAAGAGAATCAGTGGATGTAGGCATTTTCATGCCGAACCACTTTAAAAATCTTGTCTCTTTTTAACTTGTTCCTTTATATCTTGGCTGCTTGTTAAGCTTTATCTTTTTCTGTTGAACAAAATCATGTATAACGACATTTCCATACTGGAACTTCACGGTGCAACCTCACCTGGACAAGACTCAACAGGTACTATGCGATTCTATGCACTCGTCAATGAGACACTTTTGCTCCAGCATCCCTCTGCTGCGGGTTAACTCATTGCTCGCGACTGCCCTCAAAGCCAACTGTAATGAGCCGATTATAAGCCATCAAGAAGGCCGACTATAGCCGATGGCAGCTCATTACGGCGTTCGGCTCGCCGGCAACTGTGAACCTACTTTAAGCCCCAACATAAGGTGTGGCCAACCAGGGGTAGTTCACGGTTGACGATCGGCACCTACGATTACGGGCCATAATGGCTCGGCTAGTTACTGTGCGCGATCTCGGCTCCGATATGTCTTAAGTGCGGCTGTGGTAAAAAAGATAAACTCCCCACGGAGGCGTAAGATAGGTGACAAATGTCTCCAAGACCCACAGCCAGGGAAAGTGACTACAAAACCCGTTTGCCACGAACTTAAGCATATCGACGGCCTTCCGTGACTGGAAGTTTTACTTTTCCTATATTTCCATTACATTTAAATACTTTTCTAGTATCCTGCATAACGGTCCCCAAAGTACAGGACACTAAATAGGAGGCATTCGCTCACGAGAATCTGAGCCCGCAAACTGGGTGACAAGGCACTCAGCCGCATCCATGGTCAATTACACAAGATGTCCAAAGCTATCCCATGCAACCAGAACATGAAGGGCGGTACTCTTTTTTCTTGTACATAATCAGGTAGCTATGACTTATTCGTAACATTGCAAAACATGAGATTATATTTCAAGCAAAAGCTTAACATCGAACACAATTAAATCACAGGCATATGCATAACTATTTTTTTTTATTATACAGCACTTCAAAATAATAACAGCATTCAAAATATAACAGAATCAGCTTACGTTATAAGCTTACATAGAGACGTTCAATAGCATAATTACAACTTGAGAGTACATTAATGTTTTGAACTAGCATGTACAGGAATGTCAAGCAGGCTAAATGAAATAACCAACTGTGCCAGTGCTCCACCCTTATCCTACCAGCTCTTCGAATCTACTTGACTGCAGGATCGGAGCTCCCAACATGATGACCAGAGGCCCCACCGGTCCAATTCAGGAAAAGAGTCCATTAAACCGACAACGAACGATCAAGTTATGAAAAGCTGAAAAGGAAAAACTCACCAACACCCGCTCCTTGGTCCTCATCCCCCAACTGCACACCGGCTTCCTCCGCAGCAAGTAGCCGCATCCCCTCCTTCATCGCTACCTTCTCCTCCTTTGAGAACTGGATGGTAACCACGTCCATCCTGAATGCCGCTCCACCTTCCTTATCCGCACCAGACTTGGCCTCCTCCAATGCCCGGAGATATATCCTAGCCATGATCTGGGGATAGTCATCCATCCAGGATAGATTACCCTGCTTCCAAGTACGGAAGTACATATCCTACAACATCTCATCCATCATCTCCTCATTCTCCACAAACTCCCTTACCCGGGCCTCGGAGGACAGCAACTTAGCGATGGCAACATCTCTCTCCGATCGATATCTCAAGCGGTCAGCCTGGAGAGACCTCCTCATTTCTTCCATCTCTTCCTTTAGCCTGGCCTGAGCAAGCTCTGCGGCCTCAACCTCCCAGATAACTCCTCTATCTGCTCGAGATCCGCCCTCCGGACCTCGTCCACCGTAGCAATGGCTATGTCAATCCGCTCCTTGCAGGCGGCCTCCATCTTTCGTAGTTCTGCCCTACTAGCCTCTTCCATAGTCTCCTTCAACCGCTTGGAGGCTGCCTCGTGCCGAGAAATCTGAATGGCTTAATCAGCGAGCTGCTTGGCTTGATCAGAAACCATTAACCGCGGTCGGATGTTGGCACTCCCAATCTCCTCTCCAGCCTTGACCAGTCGGGCATGATGATCCATCAACTTCCTGGTCTCCTCCGCAACCCGGTCAATATTAGCCTTGGCTTCGTCCCCCATGGTAACTATCCGAGTAGTAAGCAAATCAAGGTTTAGGGACTTGGCCTCATCTAGCACTCGTACCATGGGGTTGCGGGGAAGAAGGTGCTCACCGGTGGCCTCATCAAATGAAATATCCTGAGAACTCGGGTCCAGATCAGGGTGACCGACAAATGGGTTGCGTGCCAAACCAGGGCGATCTACCGGGGTGACGGGTGGATTTTCCGACGGATGTGGAGAAGGCAGAAACCCAGTATCCTCCTCAGTAATATCGTGAATAGGCTGGACTGGGGGCTGAGGACCAGGTGGAGAACCAAGCAAAGAACGTCTCCTCTTCCTCTTCTGAATGTCTTCTTCGATAACTCCGAGAAGGGGGCGATAGCCAACTACGTCTCCAGGACGGTTAGTAGGAGGCTTAGGCTTGGCAGAGGCTCTAAGTAACTTGTATTGTTCAAGGCGGTGTCGAACGTCTGAAGTCTTGGCCACCTCGCCTGCCCCTGGAATAAAGAACAAGTGATATGAACATACAATGATCCATAATTCAAGAAATATGTTAAGTTAAAAAGAGTGAGAAGGCACATATATTATACAAACCCTGCGGAGGAGTAGGATACTGCAATAAGTCCTGAATCTCATTCCAGGACGGAAGCGAACCATAAAATATTCCTAAGTCCCTATCGTAAATGGAGTCTGCAGAAGTCAAAAGTTCACCTTGAATCGCTGGAGTCGCCTTAGCTGAAGAACTCTTAAAGAATGGATCGGCGCCAGCCCCATCCTTGTCAACCTCCTTTGCCTTCTCAACCAAAGCCGATCCTCCCTCCAACTCCCCAAAAGCTTGACGGAAAGCATCATCCGTCCACTCATGAATCTCAACCGCTTGCCCGGAGGATAAGGCACCAACGCCACTACCGCTCTGTCCATCGCCTCCTTCACCCTCACCTGTATCTTCCTCCACATCTTCCTTTCCCGGAGCAATTGGGCGAGTGCTAGGAGAGGGACCATCAGACTTCTTAAGCTTCTTACCTCCGACAACGGGAGGCTTTGCAAAAGGTTCCCTCTTGCCACTTTTCACCGTGGCCCCTTCCTTGGCTTTGGCAGCCTTCTCCTCAGCCGTATCCCTCTGCTTAACCACGGACTGGTGTGGTAGGATCAAGTTGTGCTCCAGGAGAGTAGCATTCCTGATCAGGAAAGAAGCCGACCTGTCCCGTCCCGAAATGGCCTTTATTTCCGCAGCCATCTGGACCAGGGAATCACTCTCCACGACCGCAAAGCCACCTATCGCTAGCAAAAAATAGAAGCATATCAGAAGAAGCACTGCAGTCGGAACAAAGAAACTGTAAATAAAGTTTAACTTACAGCCAGAAGTGAAGAGGCGGAAGGAGACAGAATCGTCCTTGATAAAAAACCATTCTTTCTTAAACATGGTGAACTTTGAGTCTAAGTCTAAGACCGGTTTGAAGGGCACGGCCGCTTCTAAACTAACATACGGAGACCCCTTCTTGTAGCCTCTCAGATTATACAAGTATCGGATTTCCTGGTTAGAAGGGGGGCGCGCATACCTCCTCTGGAAGATAACAAATAAGCACACCAGGATAGCGTAGGAATTGGGCTGGAGCTGGAGAGGGGCCACCTTCAGATAGGTAATGAAGCTGACTATCCATGCATTGATCGGAGGAATGACCCCACACATGCAATGGTACCTACTGTATGCAAAATATCCTTCAGGGGGATTATACGGCATCACTCCGTCTCCCGGCAACAGCATGCGAGCCCTGTCAATCCCGAAGGAACGAGAGATGACATCAAGCTGCTCCTCCCTGAGGGAGCTAGGAAAACAGTCGGGCGGAGAGTTCAGAAGCTCCTGAGGGCCATAACCATCTACTAGCGACCTCGGGGTAGGTCCATGACGTTCCGGTCTTGGCTGGGCTGGGGGCACGGAGGAGGACTCTCCTTCGCCCCTAGACTTCCGTTTATCTGATCGAGTTTCTGCTTTGCGAGACATTATCTGCAAACACCGGAAGAACAAATAAGAACAAGGAATATGGAAATACAAGAAAACAAGTTCAAAACACAAAGGGCGAGATTAAAGTCCATTCGGCATTGAAAGCCTTTAAGTTCATTCGGTAAAGCAAGGCGAGAGTTCGTTCGGCACTACACTCCCCGAGCTCATCCGGTGATAATTCCATCCGGTATTCGAACACCTTATCTCATTCGGCATTCCAACCCTCAGGCTCATTCGGTTCATCCGGTAAAGTAAATAATAAGTCTTCATTCGGTACACAAGGTCCCGAGTTCATTCGGTAGTACAATACAGAAGTTCATTCGGCAGCAAAGGGTCTCACCTGGTTCGGCTAACACTTTGATTCGGCAAAGATGAGAGTTTGATTCGGCAAAAGGTTTGGCTCGGTTGGTAAGGAATAACGAAGGCACGTGGCCCCTATTTATAAGCAACCATCAACGACCGGACCAGATGGCTCGGAGTTAGAGACTGGATGGGAATAACCATGCTAAAACAAAGCACGCCATATACAGGCATATGCCCTACTTTCGGGGGCAAATGTTGGGCAGGTTTTCCACCTACCACCGAATAAAGAGAGGAAAGGCATTATGGCCGGTCCAACTCCTTCGCCAAGTACCTGCCGAACCAGCCCTCTCCAAGTACCTACCGAACCAGCCCTCTCCAAGTACCTCCAAGCACTGCCGAACCAAACCCTCTCCAACGCCTACCGAGCCAAAACCTACCTCCTCCTATCTACCGAACCAAGTCCCATCTCACCACCCATCACCAACAACCACCGGTCCAGACCTCACCGGACCAATCCACCGGACCAGCCTCTACCGGACCAAGCTACATCATCTACCACCGGACCAAGGCGCTACCGGACCAGAGTACTACCGGACCAAGGCATTGCCGAACCAATGTCGTCAAGCCAGATTGCTTCAGCCCGGGCCCACCAGCAGCTATATACATTCAAGACCACTGCCTCCAGCCTCACTCTATAAATAGAGGGGCAAGGGTACAACAATGGCAGACAAGTTTGAGTGCTCAAGCACGGGAGGAACTTTCAAACAACTTTCATATACTTGTATACAAAGCTTTGTACTTGTAATCTGAAAGAAAAAGGAGAATAATATATAAAGTGGACGTAGGCACATTCTGGCCGAACCACTATAAATCTGTGTGTCTTTTACAGTTTAGTCCCTGCTTTTCATATATTTGCGTAAATCACCCAAATCACTAGAAACAACATAAAATCAACTAATTCATACGACTTGGAGGTGTTTGCCCATTTTTCTTGCAAACACTCCATATTGAAATTCAATAGTATTCTCAAGTCGAGAGAGCTATGTAATATCGTCACTTTAAGATTTCTACTCGACCTAAGTTGCATTAAGGAACAAAAAAAATCTTGACTGAATTATTCCATTGTTATCCAGTAACTATCAGTATGTAACATCTTGGTGCCTTCAACAGCCATGAGTAATACATTGTCCAACATTTAGGCAGCCTTATCTACTATAGTCTCAACGGATGAATCAATATTCTTTCTTGAAACATCTAGACGAATAATATTTAAAATAATATGTTATTTTAATGTGATAAATTTCTGATGATTATAATACATTATAATTACTAACATATATCATATCACTTAAGGATTTCTATTTAATATACTTGAAGTTAATTACTTAATTAATTGTATCCACTACACCATACTATTCATTTTGCCACACTCAAATGCAGAAAATTTGTCATAGTCTTGAGCGGTGGCAATTTAGCCATGGCTTTTTAGCCACTGCAAAATAAATAACAACGGTTACAGGCCGTGGTAATTTTGCAACGGCTCCGGACCATTGCAAAGTTTCCCTATTTTTCTTACACCCTTGCCTAAGCTATACTCTTAAATATGCTGCGTCCTTTTTCATACATTACACTTCAAAACTACATCTGTCCTGAGAAAAAATGGTAGAAGGCAATTTCAGATTGGAGAATTCATGAATCCATCTCTACTCCTCCTTAAACTTTCTCTACTTCATTTCTGCATCCTCACCCTTCGAATCTATTGCTCATATGCTCAAGCTTGCTTTCTAGTATCCGCTCTCACTCCTTTCTAGTCCATGTTTCGGCTGAGTCAGTTGTTCATGTTTCAGTTACTAAGGATTCTTGTGCGAGTGCTATTTTGCTACACTCAACGGTAATTGGTGACTCCGGCGATTGTACCGATGGTGGTCCGGGTAGTGGTCCATAATATTTGCTATAAGCACGATCCTATCCTCCAAAATCATAGCGAATCCCTATTAATTTACCTATTTTCAATCCCTGTTCCAAAATTGACATTATTTTGCTTATGATATTGAATTGTATTACTGATTTTTGATTATATCATCAAATTGAATTACATTGAATTAAAGTTATGATCGCTTTTTTATCGTTTTATTGATTAAAGTTATGAGCATTTTGTTGACTTATTTACCGTGTTGATTGTTTTTGTGTAACTGTAGTTTCAAAGATTAGGATCAATGTAATGATTGAGATTAAATTACACTCAACGGTAATTGCTGTCCCATTTGATATTGAAATTAGGATCAATGTAATGATTGAGATTAAATTACACTCAACGGTAATTGCTGTCCCATTTGATATTGAAATTAGGATCAATGTAATGATTGAGATTAAATTACACTCAACGGTAATTGCTGTCCCATTTGATATTGAAATTAGGATCAATGTAATGATTGAGATTATGTTTTTCATTGATTAACTTCTCTTCCAGTAGGTAGTACCGTATTATTTTATTTAATAGGATTACAAAACCAAAAGTATTTAATATAAAAAACAGTATACGTAACTTATTCTGCTTTTTCAGAAATAAATATAATACTATAACTATGCTGAAAATCAAAACCAAAACAAAAACCGTGTTATAATAAAATTAGTTTAAAGCCAAAAATATTTCAGTTCATAATAATTTAAGGTAAATTTATATTAAATTATATATATCATTATTATTTCAAAATCAATCATAACTTTAATTTTCAAAATCAATCATAGATAAATTAAATTGCTCAGAATATCAAATTAACACTTAATGGTAAGGACAACAAATTGTATTAATTTCATTATTTTCCATGGATTTACTAATTAAAATATTACAGTCTTGCTTTATTATGGAACTTGTTTTATAAAGCGTAGGAGTAGGAGTGAAAAATGTTGTAAGCATCAGTACAAGGTTTATCTCTTGAAGCACTTGGGAAATTGATTTGAAATTGTGTTATTTGCAGGCTCAATTTTTTTTGTTAGAATAGTTTCTAATCTCTTATACCTAATCTTAAGTTTGAACTACATAATAGTTTCTTTATTTATCCTTTAGCTTTATATTAACAACTAAATCTGCAATTCCTTTGTGCAGACATCTAAACCAAACAGGAAATATTCCTCTTTAAGAAAGAAGGATCCGTTTTCTTCACTGTCGAGGTGGAAAGCTAGATATACTTAATTTTTCATGATCTGTATTAAGATTATTTCAAACTAAGTCATATGCATGTGTCAATTCTTTGGGAACAAATGCAAAGCTATATAGTACAATTTCATGACTACTTTTTGGTAACATTTTGTTTAGCCTGAGCGGCTATGAACTTGGATTTCCTTCCTTAATGCGGATTAGCTTAATTTCTTTTGATGTATTTATATCTATATAACACAATTATGTCAATATATGTATTATGTAGTGTAGAGTTAAATCTATATACCATATTTATATCTATATATCATAATTTTTTTTCAAATGTTTAGCAATATTTAGCCATGACTTAGAGCCGTGGTTAAATATTAGCCACTACCCATTTTTTTCATGGATCTATGTCATGGCGAAATGGTTTTTTTGATGTAGTGATCATAATATAACAAATTATATTAAAATATCTATATTATAAATAAGATTGGTTATCGAGACAGACATATGAAACAAATTACATAATTGCGCATAGGGAATACCCTTAACTCTACCACAACCATTCCCTGGTTCTTTGCTGCTTAAGCCCGACAAAATTGTTGGCATCCTAGTTGGCATAGGTCTTAGTCGAACATACTATTAGATGGCAAGTACTTGAGCCCCACAAAACAGTTGGCTTCCTAGTTGGAACGGATCTCAACCGCACGATTCCATTTATGGCTCGAAGTAAATTCTGGACCGTAACTACATCATCTTTGCCATTCATTATGCATTCCAATAGCTATAAATACATCAAACCATGCATTTCTAGAAGGGTTGAACTTTTCAAGCTCTCAAGCATTGTACTTTCTTATTATTGTCTCTTGTGATTACCACTATTGTAAGAGAAGCAAAGTAACTAGAAAATCCTCCTAGTGGGCGTAGATAGACTTAGATCCAAGCACTCTAGATCTTGTGTTTTTTTACTTGTTGCACTTTATTTTCTTATTTTACATTTTTAAATCAAGTTATTAGCCAGTAACCTTTGCTAATAGCCATGCTCAACTATAATCTTGAGGTTGCCTAAATTTTTAGTCACCATTTTAGTGCTGAAAGGAGGGACTCCCTTAAAAAGCTCTCATTTTTCTTCACTGTTCTTCTCTACAAACAACCTACATACATTCATGCCATGCAAGCTAGCGGTGAGAATGAAGTTTACAAATTCAATGGCCACAATACAAACGGAGCCATGGGGCTACCATCGTCTACCTCGTCCCAGGGCTGAGTAATGACATATTGCTCGTTATGATAAATCGATTAACCGGTATAGGGTAGATTGCTTGTGACGTAAATAACCTCAAGGTTAGGTTCTTGGAAAACTATAAACTTCGGCCCGGTAGTTCCACCAGTAACTACTCGAACTCCCATCTAACATGTTGTTCCAAACATCTACAACATAATGCATAACACCCACGAGAGGGTCATGCTAGAGACTCCCACTAAAGGCACTCTTGTGTGTCCATAATAGAAATGTACGTTATATAAATGAGAAAGGGTATAACTGCAATAACTCATAACCTAAAATAATTATGTATTGAGAGGCCAAGAAGATCACAGTTCTCCATCCGTTAAACGATCGTTCGCATTTGATCACCTTTGGTAGAAGACGGGGTGCACGACATGTGTTTTAACCATCTAAGTGGTGATGGGTGAGGAAAAACCAAAAACAACAGGCCATGACCGTCCACTCCCGATCTAAAAGGAATGTTCCCCGGCCTAGAACCCAAGAAAGGCAGCCCACCTTATCCGTTTCACTTTGCAACAAGCATAGATCTCCCACTCCAGCCAATCACATCCTTCCTCTTCGACTTACCATCACCATAGATCCACTTCACCAAGCAGGCACTAAGGAAGTCCCTCCCAGCTTGGTGCTAGCAACACTTACGGCATAAAGAATTTAACCTCAAAGAAGAAATTGCAGCCTCTTGCCAGTAAATAAGTAGGATCCAAACCCAAAATACAAATGGTGAAGGCCTTTCAAATTACAAAAATATAGAAAAAAATTCTCCAAAAAGATCTTGAGCACCTATATCCACCATAGGTATGCTTTGCTTCCCATTGAGAAGTATGACGGGTGCGCCATTCCATTTGACCAAATCACAACTTTCAACTCCATAACCTATGCCGACAAGCTTTCTAGCAAACCTAAAAGCCTCCTTTTCCCTTCTATACTAACCGGACCAACCTCCTACTAATTCCTCCAACTCTGTGCTAGTAGCATATATTCATGGGCCCAATTGTACACAGACTTCAAGACTTGCTTCTTTGGATAAAAAACAAGAATCATGACGCCGAGCGAGTTAGGAGACAATGGACAAGGTCCGAATAGTCACTCTTCTCATATGTGAATCGCTTCAACGAAGGGTTCACCCAATCAAGGGAAGCAAACATGAACAGCTTGGTAGTAGCCCTACGTTTAGGGTTGAGGTACCAGTCTAAAATATGGAACGAATTATAGAAGCAGCCAACCTCTTTCTTGGCCTACTTCCTTCAAAGCCTAAATGAGATCATGAGTATGCAAGAGGCCGACTTCTCTCCGATGGTGACTGGAAGAGACTTAACAAGCAGGAATGTTCAAATCCAAAGGAGAAAGCTAGGAATTATCTTTGAGTGGAAATTTTATTTTTTTCTCATTTTAGTAATTGTATTAGGTTAGATTTTGTATGTGCCTTGGGGAATTTTGGTTTATGAAAACTCCAAATCAAAACCCTCGAATTCCCCCAAAGTGAAACATCAGTTCTTATTTTATTGGGATCTCAATTATTCTATATTAAAATGGTAGAATTTGTGTAGTTATTACAATTTTAATATTTACATTTTATTCCACTTCTCATTTTCACTTTGTTATGATTGAGGGTTTTTAAATATGAATTTCTTTTTCATTTTATATATAAAAGTTGAATAGATTGTGAAAAATTGAATTTTAAATTCTGTTAATATTGATTCTTATATTTTGACATAAAATAAGTTTGGTAATTAATTCCATTTTATTGTACAAGTTTATTTTGGGCTAAGGATATTTGATAAATTATATGTTATGATATGTAGTTAAACTTGTATAAATTGGAAAACTTGACATTTGACAATCAGAATTGGGTGTAATCTTCGCATGCCTAGGAATATAATATATATATATATATATATATATATATATTCATAAAAATAAAAAATAATCAATAACATATTAATAATGTAATAAATAGGTTAGTTATTAGCATTAAAATCCCTTAGGATGAAAGTTAAGAATGGACATGATTAGTGGCGGAATAAAGAATCTTTCTTTAGACCCTTAATAGAATAAGGTGAGGTATATGGTACTATGGTTAGGAGAGTATAAATTATGACTAAGTTATATGGATGCGAGATCATTCAAAAACACACGGAAGTCTACCCAGCTAATCCGGTTACCAGTAGTGTTACTTTAGGGCTGACGTAAGACATCATCTATAATAAGCACCCATGGAGGACTTGAGGTTAGTCTTAATTCTGTAGGGTAAGCCTGCCAAGTTAATCTAGCTATTAGTGCCTATGAATTGTCAAACTAATGTAAGACAGTTCAATTGGGTTATAGATCATAATACACAGGACCTGCTTTGGGAATTGGGGATAGTAAGTGGCTATTCTAGGGTCCGTCTCCTCGCTAGTTAGGAAGAATTGAATGTTAGGGATAGTGTTAGGCACAGTAATTGTAAGTCTCGGGAGGGTTCCGCTTTGGGTTCGAGGTATTAAGTGGCTATTGTAGGGTCTACCTCTTCCAAAAAGAAGAGTTAAGTAGCCTAATGAGATTTTGTGCGATGTCAGCTAGTTCATACCAAAGAGGTGTTTGCCTTGGGTTAGGTATTAAATGACAGGGTCTAGCCTAAGATATAGTTATTAGATAGTTAGAGTCTACCTAATTCCTATTGAAAAAGGCATTAAGTTGCTTGGGTACTTTCTCTCACATTGTTTAGGACATGATTGACGGTAGATATGTGGGACTAGGAAAGGCCTTTGGCCTACAGTTAAGGGTAAGTTATAGAGTTGGATTAGAACAATGTAGTTTATAGAGTTAGAGCTTCCTATTGGAGAAATATTATACATATATAGTTAAGACCTGTAAGACATAAGCTTATCTAAATTATACTGCACAAGTACTAATATGGAAAGACTCGAGATTTTTTATTCACTAGACATTGTTGTGCTAACTCCCTCCTCATTACAACACAGGTTAAAGAATATGATGCAAAGTTTAGGAGATAAAAGCGAAGATGGAGTCTTGTGGTAGTTATTTATCTGTCAACTTATGTTGTTCTTATATTTCTGATGTACCCATTTATACATGATGATGTTTTATTTTGAGATATTGCACTACAAATGTTTGGGGTTGTTATGTTGTATTATATTATGTTATTCAAAGAATTGGTTTCTAAAAAATGGGTTTTCTAATATTATATTTTATCCTTCTGCTGTGAGATTCTGAATGTGTAGATAGATAGCTCTGTATTCTGTAAAATTTTATCAACCAACAACCATCTTTGGAAAGGGTCTAAAGTTTGATGGGCCTTTTATGGGTCAAAAGTTAGGCTTATTTTGAGGTAGGTTGTTACATTTTGTATCAGAGCTTAGGTTTTCCCAATCAGTGGGTATAGGTATACATATGAGTGCGTATTTGATATTTTGAAAATATTTTTCAAAATCCTATAATATATATACTTACTTTGAACATACACAAATACGTTAGACTAATCTTCGATTTCAACAAATAATATTATCTTAGGAAATTATAACTAAAAGTTCAAACCTACAGATAGTTGATAATGGCTGAAAATCATTCTTCTAAGACTGGAGACCCCTCTACCTTAGACATACCCACTATTTGAGGGATGCCTGAATTGTTCAAGCAATACCAGATGCATGTAGGGAAAGTTTCCATTCCTCAGTAGGTTGCACAAGTGGCACTCGCTGCTCGGCCTGTTGAAGCAGGACCTCGCCCTATATACTTTTCCAAGAAGTGCAAGGACTTCCAAAATATGGATGCAAATGTTTATACAAGAGTTGAAGGTTTTGCGGAGACAAAGACTTGGATTAACGATAGTGAGCATATCTTTCGAGAGCTCGGATGGGAAGATCATATTAAGAGGAGAATGGAAGCATGGGATCTTAAAGGATAAACCTTAGATTGGTGGACTTATGTGGTTGGGGAGAATGCCGAGTGAGTTATCACTTAGGTTGAGTTCAGAAATTGCTTTGTGTCACGATTTATGTCTAGGGCTAAGGTAAATCTGCAATTGGAAAGGTAACTATAGCTTAAGCAAGGAGATTCCACTTTGAAGGAAAATATTAGAAAGTACACAGAAGGCCATGAAGTTTGCGAAATGCCTGTGTTCCCCACTTAGAGAATTTCTTTTGATGTAAGACCCAATGGTGCTACTTACGAGACGTTAGTTGAGATGGCTTTGCTTCAGGTGGTTAGTTTAGAGGAGAATGAGAAGGCAGGACTGATGTAGAAACAAGGAACTTTTACGTACAAGAAAGCCGATGGCATGTTCAAGGAAGAGGGTGTAACATGTCAGAGGTGCCTGAAGAAAGGACACATTGCTAAGGATCATAGAGTGAGTTTGATGTGGGAAGAATTCAAGGGGAGTGCTATCACTGCGATGAAGAGGGGCACTTCAAGAACCGATGTTTAAAGCTTGCGAAAAAAGGGCAGAATGGACAAGCCTACACTAATGAACCTATTTCTATTTCGAGTAGACCTTCCCTTAGGGATCAAGGAAAGGCTGTGATGGAAGGTACAACTATTATTTTTGGGCATACTATTCACACTCTATATGACTCGGGAACATCACATTCATTCGTAGCTAAAATGTAGTCAGCTCTTTGAATCTTAAACCTATATTGTCACCGACCCAATAGTCATATCAAATCCTATTAAGGGTTCGACGCATCTGTTCTTAAGTTTCAAAGACCTATCTGTTCTTAGTTCTGAGGTGTATGAACTTGCCTTAGGGATGGATTGGTTATCTTATTACGGGGCCATCTTAGATTACGACAGGAGAATTATATAGTTAAGGAGTTGTAAAGGAGGGGATATAGATGTTTGTTATATACCCTAAATCTCAATCAAGTTAAGCTATTTATATTAGTTGAGCCTAGCACAAGATGAGCTCCCATCTGTACCCATAGTTCAAGAATTTCCCAACGTATTTAAAGAAGTCTCAGGTTCCCTCCCTAAAGGGAGATCGAATTTAGGATTATTTGAAGGACGCAAGGCCTATCGCTCTAATTAAGGCGCATGGCCCCCAAAGAAAGGCAAGAGTTGGATAGGAAGTTTTCATAACCATTACAAAAACGATTCATTCCTTAAAGTACTTATGAATGGGGAGCATCTGTTGTTTTCGCCACATGGCATATGACTTATTAAGGCTATTCGTCGATTATAAAGAACTTAACAAGTTGATTGAAAAGTATTGGAATCCCATACCTAGAATAGGCGACTTATTTAACCAGCTTGTTGGAGCCAAAATATATTCCTAATTGTACTTAGCCACTGGATTTCACCAATTGAGGATAGTCATGGGTATCAAGCAGAAGATCGTATTTCACAGTTCAGACTGACTATATGAATGGAAAGTGATGCCTATTAGATTGATGAATGCCTCATACTTTGTAGATTTGATGGGCAGAGTATTTAGGCGATAACTAAATAAATTTATCATAGTGTTTGTAGATGAAATTCTTGTATTCTCCAATTGTGAAGGAGAGCATGAAAATCACTTAAGGAAGGTATTAGGATTTTGAAAAGGCAGAAACTTAAAGCCAAGTTCTCAAAATTTCACTTTTTGAAGAAGGAGGTGAGGTTTCTCGGGCTTATTGTTTCTGAGAAATGATTGTCTGTAGACCCCACAAAGGTGGAAGCTAATCAATTTTAGAAGATTTCGAAGAATGCCATGAAGGTTAGGGGTTTTCTTGGGTTGGCAAGTTATTATAGGAACATTAAGGACTAAGCAAAGATAGCAGTCTCATTGAATCGTATAACCAAGAAAAATCTAGTTTTTGCATGGAATGAGAAATGCACAGAAGCATTTGAGAAGCTAAAGGAGCTACTGACTAGTGCACCGGTACTAACTATTCCCGGTGGGACGAAGCCTTTCACCATTTACACAGATGCAGTGGTAAGAGATTAGGAGGAGTTCTTATGAAAGAAGGTAGGGTGATAACTTATGCTAGTAGACAATTTAAGCACAATGAGAAGAGATGCCCAACTCATGACTTGGAGTTAGCAACCATTGTTTTGCGTTAAAAATGTCAAGGTGTTATCTTTTAGGAGATAGATTTGAGTTTTTCATCAACCAAAAATCACTCAAATACCTATTTTCCCAAAAAGGTTTAAGCCTTAGGCAATAGAGGTGGATGGAGTTTATAGCATGATATGACTTTTGGGATATAATATACCCCCAAAAATGGAATGTTGTCGCTGATGTCCTTAGCTGGAGGCATGCTACCCTAGGTGTTATATATGAGTGGAGGCAGTTGAGGTTTCTTTTGAATTTCAATTTCCAACCGCCAACAGAATCCACTCTAGGCTATTTGGCAGCAATGGAGGTTAGGCCAACGCTGATGGAACACATTAGACTATAGCAGAAGAAAGATAAAGGCAATAGCGAATATTTTGGACAAGTTTAGGAGAGGGGTGCTCTTTAACCATGGTGGTAGATATGCGATTGGTAGAAGACAATGCTTGAGGATAGATGGATGCCTTTGTGCTCCGATGGTTAATGATATTTTGGAGGAATTTCTTTAGGAGTGTCACCATTCCGGAACGACCATTCACTCTGGAGGAGATAAGATGTATAAGGATATGAAGAGAGTTTTCTATTGGTCAGGGATGAAGATGAAGGTAGAAAAATTTGTCACTAGACGTTCAACGTGCCAAAGGATAAAGGTAGAACAAGGAAATCTATGAGGATTCCTATTGTTGTTGGAGGTGCTAACTTGGAAATGGAAGCATATATCCATGGACTTTATAGATGGGTTGCTTAGGAGCCAAAGAGGCAATGAAGCTATTTAGATTACAGTGGATAGACTCGCTAAAAGCACCTATTTTATTCCCGTTAGAAGTAATAGGACCATAGCATCTTTAGCACAAATTTATACCAAGGAGGTGGTTGGACTTCATGGAATTCCAATTAGCATTATTAGTGATAGAAACCCCTTATTCACTAGCGAATTTTGGAGGAGTCTGCAGTCAGCTTTAGAAACTTCATTAAATCTTTAGAACTGTTTACCACCTACTGAACAATGGTCAAACTGAAAGTGTGAATAGGATCTTAGAAGACTTATTAAGAGCTTGCAACATGGAGTTTGGAGGACATTGGGAGCATCACTTACTTTTAGTAGAATTCTCTTATAATAATGATAACCAAGTGATGATTAGCATGGCAACCTTTAAAGTGGCTTTACTGGAGGCTATGTAAATTGCCTAATTGTTGGTAGGAAATCACCGACAAAATTCTACTCAGACTAGACTTGATTCGCAAGACCTCAGATAAGATAGAGTTGATTAATCAGCGAAGGCTATGCAAGATCGTTAGAAATCCTATACAGACAAATGGAGAAAGGAATTGGAGTTTGAGGTAGGATACATGGTGTTTGTTAAAGCTTTCCCTCTTAGGAAGGTTATAAGATTTTGAAAATTGGGGAAATTAGCACCAAGGTTTGTTGGCCCTTTCTCGATTTTGGAAAGAAAGGGAAACTTGTATATCGAGTAGAGCTACTGGATAAGTTAGCAAGAATACATGACGTATTTCATGTTTCACACTTGAGGAGATGCCTTCATAGCTCTACACCGTAGTATAGCCTGATCAGCTTATAGACGTTGAGACAAAACTGATAACACCTTATGCCACCACATGCATAATGGAGTATGGGACTAGAAAGCTCCACAACAAAGAAATTAGGCTGGCTCAAGTAGTATAAGAAGATAATCCGGCAGAAAGCACATGTGAAACTGAAGAGAAGATGAGGACTTCTCATTCTGAGCCTTTCTCTAGTAAACTTTTTTCTTTCCAAAATTAGGTTTTGGTTGCATCGAGATTGCTAGATTAGATGGTAGGGAATGGTTTCCACACTTTTTACTGTCAGTTTTGCATTTATTTAGAACTTTATGCATCTTTAAAATGCTTGCATACATTCCTATATGTCGTGACTCTACATCTGCGCTTGGATTTATCTCACCTATAGTTTATTTGCATGCATAATCACATTGCACTTTTGATTGAGTGGATGATTGTGTAGAAAACTTAGTTGTATAACATGGATGCTTAGTGCACATTACACTGTTTGTCCCTTAGGGATTTTGGGGACGAAATCATTTTTAAAGGGGAAAGAATGTAGCGCCCTATAAAATTTAATAAGAGATTGATTAAGTAACAAATTAACAATAAGGCTAAAAATAGAAATTTTGTAAATTTTTGAATTTGGCCACGGACTGTGTACCATTCTGTTCGTGGTGATTTTATGATCAATTTTCACACATAAAGTTATGAAATCTAAGTTGTAATGGGAAAACTATTGATGTTTAAAGTTTTTGAAGTAAAATAATTTAAATAGAATTCAAATTCAAATTATAGTTGATGCTAAAATTTGAATTTTAAAAATTAATGGTAATTAGAAACTTAGGGGTTAACCAAACATTAAAAGAAAAATGAAATTAAATAAGGAATTAAATAAATAGTAAATGGCACAAAGTATACATTCCCATATTTAGGCAACGAGTTGACCGCTTACTTAAGATCGGTCGACCGCTTGGTAGGAACAGTCAACCGGTGCATATTGTGGCGAGTAAGGTTATTTCGACCACGAATGACTCAGATTTTATTATTCTAAATTGACTTAAATTCGACAGTTCTAGAGCTTTCTAACCACTTTAGATAAGAGCCTAGCCACCTAACTTTTTGTCATAAATTATCTAGGAATGTAAGCAAAGCCCTGTCAGTTCTTTCTTCCACCCGATTCAAAATTTTCTTCAGGTTTTTAGGTAAGAATTTTGTATGTTAATTTCTAATTCTATTCTCCTTCAATCCTTGAAATTTTGAATCTAAATTTTATACAACCCACTTGCTGTATATTTCTAAAGGAAAAGATAAGGAGATAGACTTAACAAGTAGGCATTTTCAAATCTAAAGGAGAAAGCTAGGGACTATCTGTGAGTGGAAATCATATTTTTTTTCTCACTTTAGTAATTGTATAGCATAGGTTGGATTTGGTATTTTCCTTGGGGAATTTTGGTTCATCAAAACTTCAAATCTAAACCATGAAAATTCCGCTAAAGTGAAATCTCAATTCTTATGTCATTGGGATCTCAATATTTTATATTAAAATGGTAGAATTTGTGTAGTTATTACAAGATTAATATTTTACATTCTACTCCACTTCTCATTTTCTCTTTGATACGATTAAGGGTTTTTAAATATGTACCCCTTTTCCATTTTATATGTGAAAGTTGAATAGAGCATAAAAGATTGAATTGTAAATTTGCTAATGTTGGTTCTACTATTTTGATATAAAATAAGTTTGGTAACTGATTCCATTTTATTATACAAGTTTGTTACGAGCTGAGGATATTACCTAAATTTTATGTTATGGTATGGAGTTAAACTTTTATAAATTCGAGACATTGACATTTAACAATTAGTATAGGATGAAATCTTCGCATGCCTAGGAATATATTAGTTATATATATAAGCATATGAATAACATTTAATTAATAATTTATTAATAACGTAATATATAGGTTAGTAGTTAGCATTAAAACCCTATAGGATGAAAGCTAAGAATGAATATGATTAGTGGAAAATAAAGAATCTTTCTTTATAGCCTTAGAAGAATGCGGTGAGGTATATGGTAGTATGGTTAGGAGAGTGCAAAATGTAACAAGTTATAGGGATGTGAGGTCAGTCAAAAGCACATTGGAAGTCTGTCCATCTAATCTGGCCATCAGCAGCATGCCTTTGGGGCTGATGTGATACATTGCTTGTAATAAGCACCCACGGAGGACGTAAGGTTAGTCCTAATTTTTTCGGGTAAGCCTACCCAGTTATGCCAGCTACTAGTGCCCATGAATAATCGACTAATATGAGACTTCAAAGTTGGCTTATAGGTCATAAAACGTAGGACCTACTTCGAGGGTCAAGGGTAGTAAGTGGCTATTGTAGGTCCACTTTCTCCCAAATTAGGAAGTATTAAATGGTCTGGGATAGCGTTAGGCATGGTAGTTGGAAATCTCGGAAAGGGTCGGCTTCAGGTTCTAGGTATTAAGTGGCTATTATAGGGTCCGACACTTTCAAAAAGAAGTATTAAATGGCCTAATGAGAATCTGCCTGATGTCAACTAGATCGTACCATAGAGGAGTCCGTCTTGGGTTAGGTATTAAATAACGAGGACTTGCCTAAGATATTGGTATTAAACGGTTAAAGTCTACCTAATTCACATTGAAAAAGGTATTAAGTGGCTTGGATACTTATTCTCACATTGTTTAGCAGCTGATTAACGGTAGATACATGGATTAGGAAAGGCCTTTGGCCAATAGCTAAGGGTAAGTTATAGAGTTGGACTAGAACGGTGTAGGTTATAGTATTGACTGGAAAAGCTTTAGAGCTTACAGCTAGAGAAATTATATATATATAGTTAGGACATGAAAGATATATAGTTATCAAAACTATACTGCCCAAGCACTAATATAAAAAAACTCAAGATTTTTTATTCACTAGACATCGTTGTTCTGACTCTCTCTTCATTACAACATAGCTTAGAAATGATAATGCAGATTTTAGCACATGAAGACAAAGATGGAGTCTTGTGGTAGCTGTTTACGTATCTACTTATGTCGTTCTTATATTTTTGATGTACCCATTTAGACATGATGATGTTGTATTTTGAGATGTTACACTATAGATATTTGGGGTTGTTATGTTGTATTATGTTTTGTTTTTCAATGACTTGAGTTTTTTATAAAATGTGTACTATTTCCAATATTATATTTTATCCTTCCATTTTGAGATTCTAAATATGTAGATGATAGCTCTGTTTTCTGTAAAAGTTTACCAACTAAAGGCCAACTTTGGAATGGGTCTAATGTTCGATGGGCCTTTTCTGGGTCGAAAATTTGGTCCGTCTTGAGGTGGGTTGTTATAGAATGAGTATGAAACACCTCTACCTACATCGAAGAGAGTCTAATAGCATTCAACTAGTCATCCCGTATGGGTGTTCGAGTGCGCAACACCTCTGTCTGCATTAGGTAGCCTCCTAAGTAGTGTACAAGGGTGCAATGCCTCAGCTCGCATCAGGGGAAGCTACTAGCATTCAGTCAGCCATCCTAACAGTGTACGAGTGCACAACTCCTCTATCCACATCAAGGGGAACCTCTAAACATTCTGATCAACATAATTAGAATGCACAAGCCAATCAACGCTCCCTTCTATGTCGGGGACCATTGTAGAGATGGAATGATAGCCTATGCCATTGCCCCGATTCCTTCATCCTTGTTGTACAGCATCGTAAGGATGCACAAGCCAATCAACACTCCCTTCCTTGCTGAAGGCATCAACGAATAGACGGTGAGACCTCCTATGCCATGGTTCCAACTCTATTACATGTGATGTTGCCCATTCCACCCATAGGGAGGGCACTGGTGCAAAGATGGGCGCGATCACCTACGTTGCAACCCCAAATCTGGTAGTCATGGTACTGTTTGCCTCAAGCAACCAAGGTACCCTTATCATATCAAAGCCAGGCCCCTCCCAACAGCCCATAAATAAGGAAAAGGCAAACTAACATGCATACCCGACAACCACCATGGGATACCCTATCATCAACTCATGCTCGTCTATACATGTTAACAAGGGGCTGTTTTCCTCTATCAAAAGATAAACATGTTGTTAAGCAACTTTTCTTCATTTTCTTTCCTTTACTTGTTTTTAATGATGCATAAATGCCTAAGGTCTATGCGTTTTCTTGTCATAAACCGGGGTTGCTTGAGCTGGCCAACATAAAAAATGATCATAGATAAAAATAGACGTTGAAGACTAGCATGTATGAATTATCAGTAGAAAAGTAAGGAACTGATGGAATAATCACAAAAAATAAGAAAATCAAATTAAAACATTTTTACTTATAAAAGTTGGGACTTTCCTGATATACTAACTATTATAAAAGGTCAGCAAAAAAGCAAAAAGTCCACAGCTCGTCCCATTGCTTAAGGAGATAGCAAGGATCTTAAGACTTAGATGTCATCATCATATATCATTTCCTTATCCTATTCCAAGGAGGCATTAATGGGCGGACCATTGGGGCACTTATCAAGGAAGAAATTTGTTCAAGGGACACGATCAGTGGGGAATTCTGGCCCCCAGCTGCTATCTCTTTTGCTTGAAGCAATACGACCCATTTCTTAGTGGGAGAAATAGGTAAATTTCAAAAAAAATCCCAATTTGGATCTTAATGGGCCTATGGAGTTTATTAGCTAGAATTATATCAAAACTAATTATTAAACAAAATCATATTTAATTTCAAATTATTTCATATTATTAATTAGTTATATTAATTAATTTGATTGAATAGTTATTTGAATATGTCATATACATATTCATAAGAACATATGATAACATAAAGATATATAAGCATATGTATGATTATATATAAATATATATATGGTTATTGGGATATATATCCTTTTTATATAGCTATGTATTATTTACATAAGCATGTGACCAAATCTCATGTATACCACGAATATTAATGCCTAAATGTTGACTAAAAATTTAGCCAACTTCGGAATTATGATAATGCATTGATATTATCAAAGGTTACTTGCTAATACTAGTCTTAAAATGTAAAATAATGAGTCAAGCAAACAAATTCTGTAAATGACACAAGATATAGAGTGGTTTGACAAAAGATGGCATATGTCCACTATGAACATATCTTACTATGTTCATTTCTTACAATTACAAGAAATTACAATAGAAAAATAAGAACTTTGGCACTTAAGCTTACAACGGTACTAAATTTAAGAGCTTACGATGATTCGCTTACTATGAATAGGAATTCCGTGCTTAGAAATAAACTAATTTTCAACTGGAATACAACCCTTTTGATTTTACATGGCAAGGGGTATTTATAGTAGCTGAAGTAGATCAATTGATGACTGAGATTGTGTTGTAAATATGTAGGAATCATTCTCGACCGTAGATCTAGTCTCTTTGTTGGTGGAAGATAGTTGGAATGTATGGTTGAGAAGCATGCCAACTATAATTCCATACCGGGCGCATGTATTATGCTGAGAAAGGTGACATGCTACATGAGTTGTATCCTTTTGGCAGACATGCTGCATTAGTAGGAATACCAAGTCGTACTAGGTTGTAATTTTCGACCTTAATCACACTTCATTAGGTAGCAAGGCTAGGGAGAAGATTTATGCACAAGGATAATCAGTCACTTATTGCCAAAGCTTATAGAGAACAAAGATGAAAATGCTAAGGCTGAAGCATGAAGGAACGGATGGAGACATTGGTGATGGGATGGGATGCTTAGGACTGGTTGTAGGAGCGCTGAGAGAACCGGGCCACAGATCGGTCACTTTGAGCTAGTTCAAGTCATATGAAATGGAAATTTTGACTCATGCCTGGCCGGGCCGGGCATAGGAGTCCTAGCCTGCCTATATAGATTTTCTTTTACGATTTGCTAGGATGGAATTTGGTTGAATATGGGTCAATTTGAACTGGGACAAGAAAAAAATGCTAGCTGACATGAACTTAGGCCAGGATTAGAATTGGTGGCTGGCTAATCATAGTTGCGAGAAGTTTAAGCAACATTTTTTCCCCTTAAGCCCATCTTTGTAGGTAGGGGTGGGCTTATCAAATCATAAAGACCCTACCAATCCGACCTTCTACTTTGCATTTAATGCATGCCACATGTGTTGCTCAGATGGTTCACTTCTCCAGATGTGGTGGAGGTAACCCATATTTCCAATGTGTGATATGACAACAACACTGATTATATCTATATGGTTGAGATTTGTTAGCTTTTTTAATCCAACAGCTGCGATTAAGGGGGAAGGTATGTAAATACCTCTCTTCTCCTTCCTTTTTGATTTTACCAATGCATACAAAATAATTCAGCCATTAACAAACCTCCAAAAGCTCTATAAAATTTCAAAGTTTTCCTTCTTCATAAAACATTAATTATGATTATCTTTGAGTGTTCATCATCTTTCTGGCCATCTTTTGGATATCAATCAACCATCGTTGCAATGTTTAGGGTGATCGATCGATGTTAGTGAACTTTTTAGTGGCCTATGATTTTAGAAAATGATTTAGTGTTAGGATGTAGTTTTAGGCCTAAATTAATAGCCTCGGGCTTTAAGTAAAAAGGTAGAATAGTATATATATATAGGCCATGAGGCCTACAACTTAGCTTAGAAGAATTTCTGAGTCATGAGCTGGCCTTCTTGGGTTTTCGGCCCTAGAATGCAATGAAGACAATTATCCAGCTTCCCTCCTGAGGCATTACCCTTGGGTGTTGCTAAGTTTAGAAATTGTGGGTTTTTCTTAAATTAAACCGTGTATTTTTCAAATAGAAACCTCTAGATCTACATCGGTTGGTGACTCTAGCCTCAAAGCTTTTTATTTACTAGAGGGGAAGTTAAACTTGGCCAAGAGCCTAGCCGGTCATAGATGCAATGTCGAGATGGTAAGATCCTTATGGCTGTCAATCAATCAAACCGCCCTCCCTCAGATTTCTTCACATGGTCTTTGGGTACTTTAGAGTTAGAGTCATGCTATCTTAGCATCCCTACTTCATTTCCAACCTTAATTTTTATGGACTTACCCCCGATCAGCATACTCCTAATAGCTAGCAATTTCTATGCGGGCTCTACGTCACCTACATGAACCTCAATTTCCCTAGTCGACCGCTTAATTAGTCAACATTCTCTTTTAACTAAGATGTCGGATACCCGACCTACACTTATTTCACCTTTCAAACAAATACTAAGCCTATGGTTTTCACCGGCATTCTTAGTAAGGCTGCGCAAGGTACGATGAGGAAGTATTTCTTCATCCCGCATGGAGGCAACCTCGAACTGAGGAACACAGAATTCCAAATCCCCTATAAGTTCTCTTTTCCATTCTCTACTTTCGCATGTTCCCTTTCCTTTGCTTAACGTGTCCTTTTATAGGTGCTTTTATCAATTCTAATAGCTTATGATTTGGAATACCGAGCAAATATGTTTATCGGTTGAAGACGACTGCTAATAATGTCTTAGGTCTGAAGTTATTCGTGACCAACAACCTCTGCTGGGATGGGCTAACGAAGGGAACACAGACCATGTTTGTAGAGCAGGCTTCCCACATCAAAGAAAATGGCCATGGTGAAGCACAACTATTTCAAAATTGTATTCTTGGGCCCCTTGGTTGGCTTAATCACTGATGAGAACCTTGGATATGATGATGTCATCAAGGTTAAGGGTCTAGGAGAGTGGTAACAAGTTGATTACAACAAACTTAGTGATGTAGTTCTGATGCCTCGGTGGGAAACTTTTGACCCACAACTGCTATTTGACATCCCGATTCCACAACAGGAGAGCCAACCATTGATTAAGACACCTAGGAGTACCTTGAGGAAGGTAGTTCAGGGGTTGGGTTATAATAACCAAGAGTTAGTGGGGATGTAGGTCCCTCCTTCAAGCCATTTCCTGCTTATGATCAATTATATCCAAGATATGATTCTACGCCATTAGGCAAGTCCCACAATAGGACTAATCAAACTAGCATTAGTTTTCATCACGCCCGCCCCATGTCAGAGGGCAAGGCCGGGCAAGTTTCTATAGCAGTTAAATTACTTGCACTTATCTCTTTTTATTGTACTTGAACCGATCATTTTTTGTTTTTATGGCCGATAGGCTCAACTTCGAATCCTTCGACGCCATTAAATCCACCATCCAGATTGCCATGATTTCCCTCAAGCCACGCATGCTAGACTCGGAGATTGTTAAGCTTAGCCCCAACTAGGTAACATAACACCCCCTTGATAATAGGGAAGAAAAGGCAAAAGGGAGACGTTTGGGGATGCCTGCACTCTTTTTGCCCAACATGCACCCATTTATGATGCAGAGGGGCTTGGCCTAAGGAAAAGAGGCGCAGCCATTTGGGCGGGTGTCTCTAGAGGTTAATTGGGCTAAGGACCATGTAGACCTGACCAGCTACTAAGGTAGTTCCAGTTTATGTCCATAGAGATCCGTCTTCTACTCAATGGCCTAGATCTGGATTGAGTAGTTACCCCATAGAGTTTGTGATTAATGAACATACATGGGATGCTCTTCTTATAAGCTTCCAAACATTTTATTTGCTATATGGAATTTCTTCTAACACCGATTTTTTAGGCCACCCACCACGACATCCATGTCTAGGAAAAATACCTTGAACATGAAGAGGAGGTCCGAAAGAAGGAGCAGTCTCAAAAGGCAGTAGAGGAGGCTCTAGTAGAGCCAAGGAGGTAGTAGAACTGGCTAAGAAGATGACCAAGAAGGCAGTTGAGGCAAGGGATAGAGCAGAGAAGGCGGTTAAGGATCTCAATAAGATGCTAGAGAAGACAAATAAGGAGATATAAGCATTATAGAGTGACCAAAACTAGCATACAATTGAATGTCGATCGTCCACTGACGTGGAGACTGCTTGACAGGTGGAGAAGAACATATAGAGGATCCGACTGAAGAATATGGTGAAGGCCATATTTAAGGAAAACTACTACCTGCTAATCTCCATTAGAAACATCAATATAGAGGCCTTTGCCGTGACTCGAGTTGAGGTGGCTGTCAAGATGGAGGGGGTTGGGGTGACTATGTATGCCATGTTAACAAAGGAGTAGATAGTTCCTTGGCATAGTTAGTTAGAGTGTTGGCTTTGTAAACATTATTCAACCTTTTTGGTTTATAAGCCTAATAGGGTGGGCTTTATGCCCTCTATTTTTTGTAGCAATGAATAGGGATGTGCATGTAAAAGTGTATATTTATACTCACATATTTAATCTTGTTTTAATTAAATAATGATCATATAAGGGTATTTTTACATATTTTTACCAAAATCCAAATGTCATTAAATCATCATTCATTTAGGGCAAAATTGTAATTTTATGCATGTATTAATTTTTAGAATATTTATTTGCACATTTTATTTTTATTTGTAGGAAACTGGATGAAAATTGAAAGATGCTTCATGCATGTATGCATGCACAAAGGATGGAATACAAGAGAATGAAGAAATAAATCAATTCATCAAATATGGAGGACCCCACCTACCCACTAACCATGAACTTCAATTAGGAGCTAATGCATATGTTAGTGGAGACTAAAGTCATATGCACATTTACCGAAGGATTAAGCTCATGCTAATGATTACTTGGTGGACACACTTCTTAAGGGGTATTTTGATTAGCACCCTAAAATATGGATTAGGGTTTTAGGCATGTATAAATACCCCTTATGTTTCATGTAATGAAGTTCTTACCACCTTCTAGTTAGTTTAGTGGTAGCCACAAATTGTTAACATAAACTCTCTTTCTCTCTTTCACGGCTTCTTAGACTTTTACTCTTATGTAATTTTATTTATGCAATTTAGTTTCATGCTCTTTTAATTATTGTTCCTTACTTTATGCAATTAGTGTAGTTTTATTTCATGCAAGTAGATTAGATTTATTTACATGCAGTTTAGTTAGTTCTCTTTTTCCTTTTGTTTTTTTATATTGTAATCTACATGTGTTGAAATGATAACAAAAATGAGTAGCTAAAACCCCTTCAATTTAGGGGCAACGATGCTCTCTTAATCATGTAGATTCAACATATTTGCTAATTTATGATATCTTATTGTGCTTAATGGAAAATTGTGATATGGTACAAATTTTGTTGTTTAACTTTGAATTTGATAGCCTAAGTTGTTGACACCAAATAGGCTGCTCAAACAAACATAAACACAAATGACCTCTTCATCGATTTTGATAGTGAAGTGAATTTTAGAACCAAAATTTGATGGCCTATATTACTAATTAATATTAAATAGATCATGCTTGTGATAGATTTTATTTTTAATTTCATTATCATTTTCATGAGAGTTGACAAGTGGTTTGGATGGTGTGTTAAATTTTGATGGTTTATGTTAGGCTAATTAATAGCACAAATAAACCATACTTAGGATAAACACATCAACTAAATTCACAAATGGCTAAAAAGCGAGATCATACATTGATTTTGTGTTGATTTATGTGAGAGTACCAGAGTGGATTTGCCTCTAAATTGTCTTCTAATCTCATATTTTTAATCACATTTGTTCTAGTTTAAATTTTGCTACTTTTCTTGGTTTAAACAAACTAGCAAATTTGGGTAAATTTGATTGAGTAGAATTTAAAATCTATTCAATTTCCTACGGATCAACTCGTTCTCGCCACGTACTAAAATTGTACACTGTGCGCTTGCGGTTATTTTTATTACAATATTTAACGGCGGTTTTCTAAACCAATGGGAATTTCCGCCGTTACTCAACAAGTTTTTGGTGCCATTGCCGTAGAATTGATTTGATTTTAGTTTTATTCCTTGAATTATTTTTATTGTTTGATTTTAGCTTGTTTTCATTTTGTGCGTTGAGTTGCGATCAAAAAAATAATTGTGTGTTTGTGTATAATTTTTATTTTTATTTTGTTTGTATGCTTATTGTTTTTCAATTTGGATTTGCAATTCTAATTAAAAAAGGAAGACTTTGCATTTCGTTTCAATTTTTTTTTAATTACAATTTTTCATTTCATAATATACAATTCTGCATTTTTGCATTTCATTACAAAAAAACAAACTTCTCTATCACATAACCTTCTTTGTGCATATTTTCAATCTTACTTCTAGAGTACACCTCATCCAACCACTCCTTCATTGCCTAGTCACATAACCTTCTTTGTCACGTGACCTTCGTCATCATCAAACTGCACCTCCAACCATTAACTTCAACTCCACATCCACTATTCACCTCTCTCACAACATACCACTGCTGTCATTCCCCCCCACACTTCTTGACATCAACTGTTACATTTCCCTGTTACATCCCTGTTACAAATGAATACAACATCATCTAACTACTACTGTTCTTACTACAGTTCTCAATACAACAGTGCTCACCCCACAACAGACATACCACCACCAGCAACCAACCTGAAAACACATCAACTTCCTTCAGTTTCTCTACAGCTGCATTCACACAACTCATAGCAGCCACCTTTTCACCCTGAACAACCTCCTCTTCAATACCATTGCATCACATCAAATATCACCCCTGCTTGCACATTTCTGTAAATATAACGGTGTACACTCCTTTCCTCTACAACATCACCACTGCGGCCCTTCCTTTGCTCCTCCCATCACCCCATAAACCATTCACAAACACAACTATATCATCATAGTTTGCCGCTCATCCACCATACAACTGCCTGCACACATCAGCCATCCACCATACAACTGCCTGCACACATCAGCCATCAAACTTAGTTGATTTCTAGTTTTAACAATAGATTGCGTATCTCCTAATATATTTTCTATAGGATGATCTTTTAAAATATTAGTTCTTTTATTAGGATGATTAATTTCATTATTAGTTTTAGTTGAATCTTGATTTTGAGTGATTAAATCCTCTTCATCATTTGTATTTTCAAAATTTTGAGATTTTCATCAAATGAAACATGCATTGTTTCTTTGATGGTGTTAGTTCTTAAATTAAACACTATGTACGCTTTACTTCTATTAGAATATCCGATAAAGATACCTTTGTCGGATTTAGGATCAAATTTATCTAAGTTATCTTTTGTATTTAAAATAAAGCATTTACTTCCAAAAATTCTAAAATAAGATACCTTAGGTTTCTTTGAGTGAAGAAGTTCATAAGATGTCTTATCAGTTAAAGGTCTAATTAAAATTCTATTTAAAATATAATAAGAGGTAGCAACTGCTTCTGCCCAAAAAGACTTTGGTAATTTACTATCTAAAAGCATAATTCTCGCACACTCTTGATTCGTCCTATTTTTACATTCTACCACTCCGTCTTGTTGAGGAGTCCTTGGAAATGAAAATTTGCGAGTTATTCCCTTTTTATTGCAGAATTCCTCAAACTTTTCATTTTCAAATTTACCATCGTGATCACTACGAATGGTTATAATTTTTAGAGAAAGTTGATTTTGAATCCTTTTTGTGAAGTTCTTAAAACATTCAAAAGTATCACTTTTATGTTTCAAAAATATTGTCCATGTAAATCTGGAATAATCATCTACAATTACAAAAACATATTTACTACGATTTATTGATAGAATTTGAGATGGATCAAATAAATCAAGGTGAAGTAATTCAAGTGGTTTTGAAGTTGAAATCATATCTTTTAATTTAAAGGAACTTTTTCTAAGTTTTACTAATTGACATGCACCACATAGACTATCTGCTTTAAAATTCATTTTAGGAAGACCTTTTACTAGATCATGTTTTGACGGTCTAGGTAAGAGTTTGAAATTCAAATATCCAAATATCTTATGCCAAATCCAAGGGTCACTAGTATTTTCCAAAAGACATAAGTTATCATTTAAGACTTTCATACTAAGAATATAAATATTCTTTTTCCTAATTGTCTCAAATATTATGGTTGAATTATTATCTTCAATGTGACACTTATCTTTTTCAAATTTAATTTTATATCCTTTATCGCAAAGTTGACTAATGCTTAGCAGATTATGTTTCAGATTCTTAACTAGCAAAACATTAGTAATAATAGGAGTTTCAGAGTTACCGACTTTGCCGATGCCAATCACATATCCTTTTGAATTGTCTCCAAAATTAACCAGTCCTCTGTCTTTGTATATTATATCAGTCAGCTTATTTGGATTGCCAGTCATATGTATAGAGCATCCACTATCGAGTATCCATTTATTCTTTTTTATCTGCACAATTTGCCCGTTGTGGATTGATTCCTCAACTCTCATAAAACATGTTTCCTGCACATCAAACAATCTTAGTATACAACTTGAATTTGAATATTGATTATATGCAGACTCATGAGACAATAATGCTCTAAATATTTATAAACTAGTACTAATTTTTTTTTTAAACAGAGCCATTCTAAAAACTTTTTTAAAAATCAGATTATGAAACTTTGAAAGCCTGGCTCTGATACCAAATGTGGGAAATGCGGAATACGAATCTTAAGGCTAGGATTAACACTAAAAAGGGAGGGTGAATAGTGTTTAAAGGAATTACTAATTTTTTTTTAGTTTTTGATAATTTGAACACAAATGTGTGCAATATTCAGACACAGATATGATCACAGAATCAAACACAGATGCAGAAATAAAGTAAAAGCAATAAAGGAAAGAACACACCGGATTTTATATTGATTCGGAGTTACCCTACATCAAGTCCCGCACACAAGTACAGATTTCCTTTCAAAAGCAATTGTACAATTACACCCTCGATTTCAAGACCACGAGGTACACCATACCAGATTCACAATCCTCTGGGTAGAGATACTTGATTTCAGGGGCAATAAGTTCATCCAATTGATTTCCAAGGCTACGATCACACCTTTTCTCACTTGATTGATTTCCAAGGCTACAATCACACCTTTTCTCGCTTAATTGATTACAAAGAAGTCTATAACTCTGAATAACACTATGATCTTGTTGAGATAGTGATAGAGAATCAAACCAGAAATGATCTAGTTAGATACAATGTTGATTTCGGCAGGGTAATGGTAAGAATGTGTATAAAGAAATGTGGAAGATGAAGAGGAGTAAAAACCAAAAAAATATGAATACAAATTCGTTCAAAACCACCCCTATTTATAGTGGAACAACAACCATGTCCATTCGTGAAAGGATATGACGAATAGACACTTCCTTTGAAATTCAAAATTTTAAAATAAACTACTACCATGTCGACATGGGTTACTTGAGGATGTCGACATGCCAAAGGAAATTTTGGTGATTTGTTTTTCTTTGAAAATAACTTCTATCTTATATTAAAACTATTTTAAACTTTATAAATATACTTAACTATACTTAAATACATAAGTTAATATAGAGAATAATATTTTGGTACATATATAAAATTTTACTATAATTTTATATTTAAATCTAAGTATAAATATTAAATATATTTATTATTAAAAGATAGTTTAAAACCAAGGATAATTTTGATTTTGAAAATAAAGATTATTTTGAGGCTAAAAGTATTAAAATCAAGATAGATGTTTTTGATTCTTTTAAAAGGAAGATTTTGAAAACATTTTGAAAATAAGATATAATTTTGTAAAACATTTTGAATAACAGTTAGCGGATACAAAACAATGTTATATTAGATTTTTCGTAGGTTCCATCCTACTTAGGGTTCCATCCCTTTAACGGGATCGAAGTGGATTCCAATCCACGAATAAATTAGATTTTAAGATGCCAGTGCTTTTCTACGAGTTATAACAAAATTCCTAATTAAATTACTTATTATTGAAATCTTGAACTCTTGATAATCTTGATGCTCATGAGTCCTCAATCTTGATATCTTCATTCTCTATACTGTACAGTCTTCATTCTTGGTACCTGCATGGTTAAATCCTACATACACATATATATCTAAACTATAATGTTAGTATTTATATTTTATAAACTTATTCTAAGGTTATTGTCATCAAAACCTTCATCTTAAGGACTAACAAATATGGTGGATAACATGGGAGTAGACGAGTCTAATTTTTCAGCAGTTATATCTGAATGCAATTTGATTCAGAACCCTAACCAATGGTGGGTGGAAATAGGCGCTATTCGTCATGTTTGATCTCACAAATCCATGTTTTCTATACCAAAAATCGATCAGGAAGAAAAAATATATATAGGTAATTCTGCAGTTTTCATGATCGAAGGCAGCGGCACAGTAATCCTCAAGTTTACTTCTGGAAAAGCTGTCAAGTTGAATGACGTGTTCCACGTTCTAGACATACGCAAGAATCTCATCTCTGGTCTAGTGCTTTCAAAGAAAGGATTCAAAATGGTTTTCGAGTCAGACAAGATGGTTCTATCCAAAGCTGGAATGTATATAGGAAGGGGATATTTATGTGATGGCCTATTTAAAGAAAATGTAGCCGTTGTCGGCAATAAAACTATGTATTCTGATTATGCTATTGATAAAATTGAAGTTTTTTATTTGCTTGAGCACGAAATTTTACCATGGCATGATAGATTAGGACAAATAAATTTTCGAAAAATGAAAAACTATCAAACTTGGGATTAATTCGAAATTCCAAGTAGATATAAACTACAAATGTGAGACATGCATAAAAGCAAAATGGTCAAAAAACCATTTCATACAGTTCATAGAATCACCGAATCATACAGATTTATGTGATTTCAAATCATCACCTACAAGAGGTAGAAAAAGGTACTTTATTACCTTTATCGACGATTATACATGATATTGCTATGTATATCTTTTAAATAGCAAGGATGAAGAAATTACATCGTTTAAGAAGTACAAAGCTGAGGTAGAAAATTAGTTAAATAAAAAGATCAAGATATTGAGATCTGATCGAGGTGGGGAATATGAATCACCATTTGAACAATTCTGTGCCAAAAATGGTATAATTCATCAAACAACAGCACCATATTCACCACAACAAAATGGTATAGCCAAGAGAAAGAATAGAACATTAAAAGATATGATTAATGCGATTCTCTTAACTTCTGGCCTACCGATGAACCTGTGGGGGGAAGCCTGAAATATGTCTAATCACATATTAAACAAGGTTCCTTACAATAAAACAGGAACAATTCCATATGAGTTATGGAAATGACATATACCAAGTTTTAAATACCTCAAAGTATGGGGATGCTTGGCAAAAGTTTCAGTTCCGCCTCCTAAGAAAGTCTAACATGGACCAAAAACATTATATTGTTACTATTTAGGGTCAGTCCAAAATAGTAGTGCATATAGATTTTTGGTATTCAAGTTTGATATAACCGATATTCATGTAAATACAATCATGAAATCAAGAGACGCCTCATTCTTTGAAGATGTGTTTCCGCACAAAAGAAATGAAGGACATAATGTCCCTAAAAGGACAAGAGAAAAATTGAGTAAATCACATGAAGATGAAACTCATCGTGAAACTGAGAAAGTGAAACCAAGAAGAAGCGTAAGGGCAAGAATTTCCATGATATTTGGTTCCAAATTTTTAACATATATGTTAGAACACGATCCTCAAACGTACAAGGAAGCAATATCATCTTTTGAATTCTCATGTTGGAAAGAAGCAATCCAAAGTGAAATTGATTCAATTCTGAGTAATAAAACTTAGGAAATAGTTGATCTTCCACCTGGAATAAACTCAATTGGTTATAAATGGATCTTCAAAAAGAAGATGAAACCAAATGGCTCCATTGAAAAATACAAAGAAAGATTGATACCTAAAGGATATCGTCAAAAAGAAGGTGTAGACTTCTTCGATACATATTCACTAGTAACACGAATAACCTCTATAAGAATGTTAATAGCAATTGCTTCCATTATAATCTACAGATTCATCAAATGATGTAAAGATGGCATTCTTAAATGGAAATTTCGATGAGGAGATTTACATGGAGCAACCTGAGGGTTTTATATCCAAAGGGAATGAAAACAAAGTATGTAGATTAGTCAAATCATTATACGAAATAAAACAAGCTCCAAAACAATGGCACGCAAAATTTGATAATGTCATGATGAAAAATGGTTTTCGTATAAATGAATGTGATAAATGTGTTTATTACAAACAAATTGGACAATCATACGTGATGATTTTTCGATATGTAGACGATATGCTAATCCTCGGTCCAAATACTAAGGTAATAGAGACCACTAAGCAGATGTTAATCAAAAATTCTGATATGATAGATTTAGGAGTTGCATATGTTATTTTAGGAATCAAAATAGTAAGAACATGTAATGGAATTGAATTATCTCAGTCACACTATGTACAAAAAGTAATTGAAAATTTTCAAAATTTTGGAATTAAAGGAGTACGAACGCCATATAATCCATCCGAAGTACTGCATAAAAACACTAATGAGAGTGTAATGCAACAGGAATACTCTCGTGTAATAGGACATTTCATGTATCTCATGAATTGCACAAGACGAGATATAGCTTATGCAGTAAGTCGATTAAGCAGGTATACAAGCAACCTGGGAAAGGAACACTGGAAAGCACTAATGAGAGTGCTTGGATATTTAAAAAATACCATAAACCATTCCTTACATTATGGAAAATATCATGCCATCTTAGAAGGATATAGTGACGTAAACTGGATTAATGATTCCGAGAAATCAAAATCAACGAGTGGTTATGTATTTACCTTAGTAGGGGCAGCAGTGTCATGGAAATCTACTAAACAAATATGCATAGTTCGATCCACTATGGAATCAGAGTTCATTGCTTTAGATAAAGCAGAAAAAGAAGTAGAATGGCTTCGCCGCTTTTTAGAAGATATTCCGTTTTGGCCTAAACCTGTATCGGCCATATGCATACACTATGATAACCAAGCAGCATTAAGCAGAGCGCAAAACTTTGTGTATAATGGAAAGTCACGACACATTCGTCAACACCATAACACAGTTAGGCAGTTACTCCCAAATGGAACTATTTCCATAGATTATGTGCGAACAAATGATAACATGGCGGATCCATTTACTATAGGTTTATCAAGAGAGAAAATTAACTGCGCTTCGAGGGGAATGGGTTTAAAAGCCTAAACCAACAAGAGTTATCTTATACGGAAACCTATCCTAGGGATTGGAGATCCCACGGACTAGGGTCAATATGCAAACCAGTTCTGAATAACTCAAGACGTAATGCATTTGTTTGGACTTAGTCCTACTCCATTCCTATGGTGCACAATATAAATGCATACCTACAAAAGTATTAAAAGGATAAAACTACGTTTTTTAATGATAACCATATCTAGAAAATAACAAGTGGGGTATATGTAGGATAATCTTAATGGTTGTGATCACCTATGCTAGGGTAAGCTGTGTCGGCTCTATGAGAATACTAAAGGCTTTTATTCTCTAAAAACACTCATAGAACCAAAAATTATTCATGACCAAAATGAACACAACCAAAAGATTGGATGTAAAGAGAAATAATGCTTTGTAAAGCTTATTGTCTGGTTATTGTATAATGACTGACGGTTCAAGATGAAATAATTCACCGATTAGCCAACTATATCCGATAAGTTTTAGCTAGGGAAATTTCAAAGTGAAATATCTACTTCTCCTCGATATAACATTATTTTCATATGAACTGTGTGATATTACACTTTGTATGGGGGAGACATATATCGTCATTGATGTGGGGAATTGTTAGAATTCTCAAAAATAGTGAATGAGATATATCCCACATCGCCAAAAATAAGTCCATTTTCTTGTTTATATAGTATAGTCTCAATCCCAATATTAGCCCTTAGAGTCGGGTAATTTTGTGTGAGGGGGAGGACCTATATGGCCATGGACTAACACACGTGCGCCACCGCCCACCCGTTTAACCGACCGAACGGGGTCGGGTGCGGGTCCAATGAGATTAGACTATGTCATATATTTTTGTTACCTAAAAAATGGACTGATTTTAAAACAGGAGTGTGTTTAAAAAGATACGGATTTTCCAACGGTTGTGACCGTTGCAAATTGATGAAGAGACGTGATTTTTCCAAATGACCGTTACAACGAAAAGCAACAGTACTGAACCGTTGCAAACGAACGGATGTGACTGTTGCGAACAATAACACATTTTGGCGTTGCAAACGAATGGACACGACCGTTGCGAACAGTAACACTTTATGGCGTTGCAAATGAACGGACGCGGTTGTTGCGAACAGTAACACTTTTTGGCGTTGCAAATGAAGGGATGCTACTTTTCTCAACGGGTGTAGCCATTGGGATTTCGGCTATAAACAAGGAGGAAACCTGATCACTTTTCTCACTCAATTTTAAAACCGAATTAACTCTTCTTTATCTTCGTTTTCTTAAATCAAAATCAGTCCTATCACACAGAAGATCATACACATCACGATCTCGAGCAGCTTACGTCTATTGTATCTAGGGAGACTTTGAATAAAGTCTTAAGGAAATTGTTACGATAAACCTCAGACGAAATTTCCTTTTTCAAGCGGTTAGATTTCTAGTTGATTTATATATATATATATATATATCGTTTTCGTTTCTTCTTTGTACTATCACTACAAGAAAGGCTTCGATTAGCGACGAAGGGGGGCGACGGCTAGCGACGGCTAAAAAAAGCGGCCGTCGCTAGCCGTCGCAAATCGGAATATACAGGTCCTGGCCGAGAGCTCAGATTTCATTCTCCTCCTTCCCTAAATTTTTCCTCCTTCCCCAACTCCGTCGCCCCCCGTCACCCCAACCGGCGCCCAACCCTTCAAAGCCTCCAAATCACCCAAATTTGTGTCGGTATGCTCCTAATCTCTTGTTTGAATGTAAATTTGATGTTTTTAGGTTTAGTTTAAACCCTAATTCAATTATGATTTGTTGTACAATTTAGATTTGTTGTTAATTCGAGTATTAGTAGTGTTGTTAAATTAGGTATTAGTAGTGTTGTATGTTGATTTGGCAGATTAATTAGTTTATTATCATGAACTTGAATTAAGTACATATTAATTATTTCATCATGATGAAGTTGAATAAATGGTTGATGTAGATAATTAGTGTTGGCGATTAACATGGTTAGTTGTTTTAGGTGAAAAAATAGTGTATATTAATGATTAACTTGGTTATTGATAAATTTACATGAAAGTATTTCATAGTTTATGAAATTGATAAATTACAAATTTAAGTTGTTAAGTAAATTTAAATTGACAAATTTTTATTTAATAATTAGTTTTTTATTGTTTTCTAATTATCTATTAGATAATTAGAATTTGTTGTTTTCTAATTATATTCATTGATAATTGTTTTATTTACCCTGTTGATTGAGCGACGGCTAGCGATGATTAGCGATTGCCATTTTGATAATTTTAGCGATGAATCGCGACGGCTAGCGACGGACAAAATGCAAAAGGTTGTATATATTGTAAAAAATAAAGTTTGTACAAAAAATTAAAAAATGAATATGAGAACAGTAAAAATTCTGCAAATATATAATTTATTTGAAAAAAATTAGGAAACGACTTTAAAAACAACTGATATTGTACTAAAATCGATTTTGTAAAGAAATTAAGAAATGAATATAACAACAACAAATAGTCACATAAAATCTATGTCGTAAAAAAATAATAAAGAAATTAATATTGAAGTAAAATTGTTAATTGAATGTTGAACTAAAATTTAAATACACAAATTTTTGAAATAAAATATAAATAGTTGAAACATTGTCAAAATTTGAAAAGAACAATAATATTTGATAAAATTTAAAGAAATTTCTTTATCCCTTAGATTGTCTTTGGCTCCGTCTGGCAAGTGTTATATATGATCGTTATATGGATGTTCGTTTTGTAACGGAACGGACATTTATATTCATCTGATACAATATTTGTCGGATTTGTCCCTGTATTGGACAAGTTACAAACACAATAAAGTAATTACATATTATAAATCAATTCATTTTAAACGGTTACAAAATTTTGATAGCACTTCCTTTACGTTCCCTGTGTACATGCATTTGTGTACGATACAGGGAATATAAGGGAAGTGCTGCTGAAATTTTGTTGAACCGTTTAATCTGAAATGATTTATAAAATATAATTACATTATTGTGTTTGTAATGGGAAGTAGGATGACTGACCACCGAAGTGAAAATCAAAATACCCAAAAATAAAAAAATAAAGTGAAGTTTATATTTTGATTTTCCTGCAACGATGAACTTTTTACAATGGAGAATGGTTGTAAATTAATCATTCAAATTGTCTAACATACATTTTCAAATCAGAAAAAATGTTCAATTATTTTCTTGACCGTATGTGGATGTAGGAAGTCAGAACTGGAAAGAAAGCATCAATAAAGGAACATTTCTACAACGGTGTACAGGAATTTATTAGATTTGCTAAATCTAATAACCGAAACTATACAGAAATTCGTTGCCCGTGTAGTAAGTGCCAACATTTGAAGCATCGGAAACCGGATATAGTTGAAGTACATTTGTATCAATATGGTTTCGTGCCTGATTATTATTTCTGGGATCGTCATGGAGAACTTGTTGAACCTACACCTAATACTGAAGTTGTAGAGGACGGTAATATGATGACGAATCCGATAGAAAATATGGTGGATGATGCAGCACGACAAATGTTTCCTGCAACGGAAGCTGTCGATGAAGACGAAAATGTCGAAGAAGAACCGACTGCGGGAGCTAAAAAAATATACGATTTGTTGGATTCTGCTAAGAGGCCGTTGTGGGACGGATGTAAAAGCGGAACTGAACTTTCAGTAACCGCCGAATACATAACTATGAAATCAAAATTCAACCTTACGGAAGCTGCATTTACAGCAGTTGTACAAGCTGCAAAACGACACATGCCACCCAACAATCTGATGTGCGATAGTCATTATAAAGTAAAAAAATTGATGTCCGCATTCGGTCTACCGTACGAGAAGATAGATGCATGTGTGAAAGGTTGCATGTTGTATTGGAAAGACGACGTCGACCTCAGAAAATGCAAAATGTGTAACGAAGAAAGATACAAACCAAGAAAGAAGAAAGGGAAAGAAGTATCGTACAAGAGAATGCATTATTTACCCATCACTGCCAGACTTCAAAGATTATATGCGTCTTCTGCTACGGCCTGTCATATGCGATGGCTGTAACAACCCTGTATTTTGTAATTATTTTATTGTATATTTTAATTCTTTTTAATGTAAGATTTTGATTTAAAAACTTATTTTACTTATTTGAAATGATTAAATTTATTATTTAAATATAATCTTGATTTTTATATGAGTTATAATTCCAAACTTGTGTAAATTGAATATTTGCCTGAAATGCTGATTTTGGTCAAAATAGTCAAACTGTGACTTTCAACTCAAAATTTTAAAAGTTTAAAATTTTGATTTTTTTTCTTTTATTATGAAAGTACATAAAATTCTAAGAACACCGCTTTTCATTTCGTTGAATTTGGATGTAAATTGTGAAAGTTATACTCTTTACAATATTGTGCGTATATATGGTTATTTAACAATGACTATTTTAAATTGTATACATTACTTCTTCTTTGTTATATTTTACTTTAATATGTGATAATATGTTATATGATGTATAATTTATTTATTTTATGCACTCACTTTTATTTGCTGTGTTTTACTTTATTTTATTCATTTTACATGTATTTAAATTAAAGTAAATTTTTCCAAAGTATATTGAAGTTATTTCTAATTCTTAAGTCAAGTTTTCATTTTCTGTGCTATTTTTCTTATTTTTAATCATATCTAATTAATATTTAATTATTAATATTTTGTTTATCTATTATATTTTCGAATTCTAACTGAAATTTATAAGTGTTTTCAGTTATTTAAGATGTATATGAATATATGTAGGAAGTTTAAAAGGTTTGAAAGCAAAGAAACGTAAAACCGTTTTAACGTTTCTTCTTCCGTTTCTTTTCCAATTAATAGATTTAATTTCCTTTGACCGTTCCTTTCTTTATTGTAGCTGTACATTTCTTACCTCATTTTCACGTGAAAACATTTCTCTCCACTTCATTTTTCATGGCTAGAAAGGTTTGGTAATGGCTCCTCTTTTCCTCTTATTTTTGCTCTTCTTTTTCCATTGTTTTCTTATTTTTTTGCCTTGTTTTCTCATGTGTATTGCTTGGCCTCTCCTCCATAGCCACGGCCACCACCTCCTACACCTCTTCCCTGCCATCATCACCAGCTACCCCTCTGGTCTTGACCAAGGCCGAGCCCACCATGGTGTCAAAACTCCAAAAAAAATGCAACAATGCCCTTGAACAATGCTAGTTTGACCACCTTTGCCTCATCTCCTTCAACTACACCTTCATCTCCACTTGTTGCCTTGCCTATATGACGTTAAACCTGACCTATATGATGTCATACCTGAGCCAAAGCATCATCATAGCCAAGCATAAGTGTCCCTTAGGCCAAGCATTGAAGTGGTTGAAGCAAGGTCTAATCTATCTTGTTCATTATGCTTTGTATTTCAAAATTGTTTCAATGTTATTTTATGTTGAATGTTTATATATTGTCTTGTTTGTTTGGTTTTGGGTTGTTGATACAAAATCATATCTTGGCTATCTTTCAACTCAAATCAAAAGTCGTGCAATTGTGCTTGTCGTGCCTTTGGAGTCGTGCTTGTATGTTGTTTTGGTCTCTAGCTTTGAAAAATGTGAGTCTTTCTCACCCTGACATTTATATTTATGAAAAGTGAATTGATGACAAGTGTTTAGTAATAAAAAATGTTTATGCAAGTTAATGATGATCATATGATATGCTATGCCATGTTATTACCATATTATTACCATGTTAAAACTGTTAATTTTCACCTGACATCTGATATATGACTGTATATTGTGATATTGACCTTGTTTATATTATTTCTGCATATGATCACACTGCAAGTTCCTTGTTAGGAAAAAAATTGTTATGGGCTGAAATGATAGGCCTGATTTACTTTATTTAATTTATTTTAACTTGGGATTGCGGGTTTGAAATGATAAAACCCGGATTTTCTTTGTAAATTACGGGTTGAAATGATATATTACCCGTATCACTTTACCTAGCGTAGAAAATTTTATACAGTCCCGTAGTTAAAATATGTTTTTCTAAAATTTTTAAAATATTTTAGAAATTTAATTATTATAATATTTTGATTTGAAATTTAATAAAAATAAAATTTTTGTAAAATATTATTGATTTTCTGAATAATTGTAAGTGAAATGACTTAATGAAAAAGTTAGAAATTTTGAACGTAAGTTATTTTGGAAATTTTGATTTATTTAATTGAGTATGAAATTATGATAAATTATGATAATTTGAATTTAAATGAATTTAAAATGATATTTATCATATTTATGATTTTTAATAAAGTTGAAATGTGAAATGAATAAATATTTTAAGTTGAAACTTTGAAATATAACTAGAATTGGAAATTTATGAAATTGACGTAAAGTGAACTTTTAGTTAAGCAAATAAAAATAAAACTAAGTTATATTTGAGAATTTGAACTTAAGTGTTAAGTTGAAATTTAATGTAATGGATTTTAAAATTGAACATTGCATTTTAATAAGTGGATTATTATTAAATCTTGATTTTTGAATGGAAATTTAACCCTGTAAAATCATCAACTTGAGGAAAATTAAATGATGTTATAAATGTGAAAATGTATGACTTTATAAGTTAAAAATGTTTTAATAAAAATATAACTGGTTGAGAAATTTTATTGAATATTTGAAGTTAATTGACTGCATTTTTGAAATGATATTAATTACAATGTAAATGATATTACAGCGATTGTAAATACTGTAGTTGATGATAATGAACTAAAAAAAAGCTATTGAAAAAAACTATTATAGAAATTGTTGTAAGTACTATGATTTTTGAATTTAACTAAGTTTATTTTAAATTTAAGAAAACTCTATTACAACATTTTTAAACGTTGTCTTTTGTTAAATTGAACTGTTTTGAATGTAACTTTCCGTAGAGTTTTCTAAATGATGCGAAAAGTGAATTTTCACTGTTTTGATAAACTTAAGTGAATAAATGAACTTTGGAAGTTGAAATTTTTGGAAATTTAATAATTTAATTATTAAGCATAATAACTTCATTGAAATGAAAAAAAGGAATTTTTGGAATATAGACTGTTTTAAAATATGAATTGAAATGGTATTTTAGATTGAATAAAATGAATAATGATTTGAAATGAATGAAGTTTTGAAAAGATACGATATTTTGATATATTAAAATGAATTGAAAATGAAGTTTTGAAAGGATATGATATTTTGATATATTAAAATGATTTGAAACGAAATTTTGAAAGATATGATATTTTTAATATTAAATGATTTGAAAAAACGGAGTTTGAAAGATAGGACATTTTGATATTAACATGATTTAAAAGGAAGTTCTGAAAAGATATGATATTTTGGAACTGAAAGGTAGTGTTGAAAGGGTATGAAAATTTAATATATATTGAAATGGTTGGAAATGACTTGATATTTATTTTGATAAATATTTGAATTGAAAGATATTTTACGATGATATATTGAAATGGTTTTGGAAATGATTTAATCTTTAATTTGATAAAGATTTGGATTGAAAATGATATTTTATTTTGAAGTATAAAATATTGTTTTAAAGTTATAACTACGGGTTATAATAACGATTGGTTGTTAAAGAGACCGGGATCGGATATTGTCTTATAGCCGGCCAATACCGAAAACCACTTTAACAACTGTGTACGCGGTGGAGATTCCAGAATGAAGTAGGATGGTGGCGACGTTCTCGAGGTATATTACGTGGACCCAACTCCCGTGAGTTGGCATATATGACTAAAACAGGAGCTATACCGGGCTACACAAAGGGTCGCACCCTTTCATCGAGCATGCTCCATCGGAAACTATTCTATTACTGTTGTGATTCGATTCGGTGGCGCCACTTTGATTCGGGGGTATTGTTCGAGGCGGGCAGAAGCTGTTGGCTTGCCGTCACCACCGGTCCGGGAGTGCAAACGGTGTATCCACCCTGGCATTGCCTCGCGTGCCGTGTCATATCCTTATATCGAGCCCACTACGATTTTGGTTTTAAAGATCCGACCGCGTTAAGGTTCACCATCCCCTTAACGCTATTTTCTATATGATTGTACTTTACTGATTAGACACTACCGTATATAGCGTATATTACTACATAGTAAATAGTTTAACGGATCCTTAGAGGATGGGCGGTCCCAAACATCCTTTAAGTTACTGATGCATTTTGTTACTGTTCACTTGAGTTGATTTACAGTTTATAAGTATTTATGTCCTGACTCGAGGGTTTTGTATTTTGCTTTATGCTCGGGTCAGATTGAGTGAGTTAGCATTCCAGATTCACCTTCGGCGTTGGAGCTTTCCTTGAAGATCCAGCCATCTATTTTGTTTCAGTATCCAGTGGTTTAGTGATGTATCTGATTTGTACCTGATGTATCCTGTTACTCTTCTGTTGTATCTTATTTAACTCTGATGTATCTCATATTTATATAGTAGCTTCATGAACTACTATCTCTTTTTCTTCCACTGCATTTTTTATATACTCTGTGTCTGTGATCTGTGATTTTTATTTACTGTATATTCTGAGATTTGCCAAATTTTTATTTACAACGCGGTATTTTGAGCAATTCAATTCCGGCATGAGTGTCTACAATACACTTATAATGGATGCGCATGGTTGAAAATGCCTGGTTGTTACAGTTGGTATCAGAGCTTTGGTAGCTCTAGGCAAAACTCAGCATATGGAGTAGATGTAATTACAGAATCACTTTCATTCGAGTTGAATCTTTTTCTTTTGACTCGATTCCTTTGAATTTTGGAACGTTCCCTACAGTTCCAAAATCCATTTGTATCCCTCACTATTCACCTTCTTTTGACTCTGGAGCATTCCATAACTCCGCTTCGAATGATCTTTCTAGTGAGTCGGCGGTCACGCCAATTTCAAATTTAATTGAAAAGGGGGGAAAACTCCTTTGCAGTTAGCATCGATTCACCAGAGATTCTTATCTATCCTTGGTTTAAATGCTAATATCTTTTGTTATTTCAAACTCTAACTCTTGAGATCGAATGTAGATTTACCCTAGAAAAATCAACATTGATCTTATTCTTTAAGTCACGGTTGACCCGGTTAAGGTTGCTCGTGATTTATATAAGCTTATCCATATTCCTATTCTGTTATTTAATCATGTCATCCTTGTTTCCAACTTATTTTTAAATCATAATCTCCTTTAATTTATGTTAATCAAAAATTCGAACCTCTACCCTTCTTTGAAAATCTGTTCATATATAGTGTATTTGTAAACTAGTATTTAAATTAAAATGTTTTATATATTGTGTTGTTTGAGTTGTTGATGTTGAGTTGGGTTTCTGATCGATACGTCTGATCAGCGCTATCGATAAGATTTCCAAAACACTTTAACAGAACAAACAGACACAATATATTTAAAAAAAAAAATTGGTTAATGAAATAAATTTTAATATATAAGTAAATTTATGGAACTTAATGAAATGATTTAAATTGATAATTTGAAATGATAATACTTGATTTATCATTTATTGTTCTACAAATAGATCGACAAATATTTGTTTATAAATTTATTTGGGAATTGAAATGAATTTAAAACAAGAATTTGAGGATTTAAAATTCCGATTATTTCGAACTTTGGTTTAAAGTTTTAAAAGGTTATATTATTTAAAGTATTTTGAATAGAATTTGTTTTCAAAGGATTTTAAAGGTTTAAAATTAGTGCTCTTCTCTTTGTCGCTGGAAATAACTTCGGTGATGATCGCGACATCATCGACGTTCATTTTCGAGTTTCGAAGTTAAGAGACTGTTCTGTAGTCTTTCTACAGCTTTGTTTTGGGAAATTAAATTGATTTGAATTTCTAAAATATGACTTGATTTATAATATATATATATATATATATATATATTGATATATGATTGAAATTTGATTTGACATATTATATATGTATATATATTATTTCTTATCTCTAAATGGTCTGAAGAAATCGGAAATTTAATTCTTAAATTCTATTTTTAAAGAATAATTTCAATTATAAAAAGAAAATAAAAAAAATATTTTGATTTAAGCTTGAAATGATTGAATTGGAAATTTTATTTGTATAATACAATTGCATTCAAATATAACTTACCAAAATTTTAGAAGTTAACAATGTAATTGGATAATATACGATATAAAAAGATTTTATAAATAAAATTTGAGTGGTTATAATAAATGTTATACACTTAAATTTTAATTATAAAATGATTAACAGAGGTAAATATAATAAAGGGTAAATGAATGACTTACAATAAAATAATGTTAAAAGAACTAAGAATAAAAGAAAGTAGTTATAAAAAAAAAGTGTAAATATATTTAACATGAGTGATAAATATATTGAGAGGAATAAATTTAATTTTGATTAGGAATAAAGAAGAATAAAATTTATTAAGTACAATGTGAGTGTAATAAATGATTATTTTTCAAACCCATGGTTCTAAAAATTGTTAATTTAAGATGATTGGATAATAAGATAATGAAATTTGAGATAGTTAAGATTTAGTTAACTTGTGTAAAGATTTATTCTCCGTTTAAGTTGAAATTTCCATGCTTTCAAATTCATTTCCTTATTTTGTTTTCAAACTATCTTTTGGTTGTCCTTATTATCCTTATCTTGCTATAGACCGGTATAGGCATCTTTCTATAATATTTCTGTTTAGAAATCTTTCTATAATCTTTGATAGACCTTTGGTAATCATTTTGAATCCACCTTTTTCGTGCTTGAGTTCTTGATTTTGGAGAATCTTGGAAAGATCACCTCCACCTTGTAAAACTTACCTCTAACAACAGTTATCAGGTATAACTTCAATCTTCTTGTCATCTTATCTTAATCCTATTTCACTCTATTTTTTCTGTGCCCTTCCATACCTCATTCCATTTCGGGGACGAAAAGTTTTGAGTGGGGGAGAGTGTAACAACCCTGTATTTTGTAATTATTTTATTGTATATTTTAATTATTTTTAATGTAAGATTTTGATTTAAAAACTTATTTCACTTATTTGAAATGATTAAATTTATTATTTAAATATAATCTTGATTTTTATATGCGTTATAATTCCAAACTTGTGTAAGTTGAATATTTGCCTGAAATGCTGATTTTGGTCAAAATAGTCAAACTGTGATTTTCAACTCAAAATTTTAAAAGTTTAAAATTTTAATTTTTTTTTCTTTTATTACGAAAGTACATAAAATTCTAAGAACACCACTTTTCGTTTCGTTGAATTTGGATGTAAATTGTGAAAGTTATACCCTTTACAATATTGTGCGTATATAGGGTTATTTAACAATGACTATTTTAAATTGTATAAATTACTTCTTCTTTGTTATATTTTACTTTAATATGTGATAATATGTTATATGATGTATAATTTATTTATTTTATGCACTCACTTTTATTTGCTGTGTTTTACTTTATTTTATTCATTTTACATGTATTTAAATTAAAGTAAATTTTTCCAAAGTATATTGAATTATTTCTAATTCTTAAGTCAAGTTTTCATTTTCTGTGCTATTTTTCTTATTTTTAATCATATCTAATAAATATTTAATTATTAATATTTTGCTTATCTGTTATATTTTCGAATTCTAACTGAAATTTATAAGTGTTTTCAGTTATTTAAGATGTATATGAATATATGTAGGAAGTTTAAAAGGTTTGAAAGCAAAGAAACGTAAAACCGTTTTAACGTTTCTTCTTCCGTTTCTTTTCCAATTAATAGATTTAATTTCCTTTGACCGTTCCTTTCTTTATTGTAGCTGTACATTTCTTACCTCATTTTCACGTGAAAACATTCCTCTCCACTTCATTTTTCATGGCTAGAAAGGTTTGGTAATGGCTCCTCTTTTCCTCTTCTTTTTGCTCTTCTTTTTCCATTGTTTTCTTATTTTTTTGCCTTGTTTTCTCATGTGTATTGCTTGGCCTCTCCTCCATAGCCACGGCCACCACCTCCTACACCTCTTCCCTGCCATCATCACCAGCTACCCCTCTGGTCTTGACCAAGGCCGAGCCCACCATGGTGCCAAAACTCCAAAAAAAATGCAACAATGCCCTTGAACAATGCTAGTTTGACCACCTTTGCCTCATCTCCTTCAACTACACCTTCATCTCCACTTGTTGCCTTGCCTATATGATGTTAAACCTGACCTATATAATGTCATACCTGAGCCAAAGCATCATCATAGCCAAGCATAAGTGTTCCTTAGGCCAAGCATTGAAGTGGTTGAAGCAAGGTCCAATCTATCTTGTTCATTTTGCTTTGTATTTCAAAATTATTTCAATGTTATTTTATGTTGAATGTTTATATATTGTCTTGTTTGTTTTGTTTTGGGTTGTTGATACAAAATCATATCTTGGCTATCTTTCAACTCAAATCAAAAGTCGTGAAATTGTGCTTGTCGTGCCTTTGGAGTCGTGCTTGTATGTTGTTTTGGTCTCTAGCTTTGAAAAATGTGAGTCTTTCTCACCCTGACATTTATATTTATGAAAAGTGAATTGATGACAAGTGTTTAGTAATAAAAAATGTTTATGCAAGTTAATAATGATCATATGATATGCTATGCCATGTTATTACCATATTATTACCATGTTAAAACTGTTAATTTTCACCTGACATCTGATATATGACTGTATATTGTGATATTGACCTTGTTTATATTATTTCTGCATATGATCACACTACAAGTTCCCTGTTAGAAAAAAAAATGTTATCGGCTGAAATGATAGGCCTGATTTATTTTATTTAATTTATTTTAACTTGGGATTGCGGGTTTGAAATGATAAAACCCGGATTTTCTTTGTAAATTACGGGTTGAAATGATATATTACCCGTATCACTTTACCTAGCGTAGAAAATTTTATACAGTCCCGTAGTTAAAATATGCTTTTCTAAAAATTTCAAAATTTTTAGAAATTAATTATTATAATATTTTGATTTGAAATTTAATAAAAATAAAATTTTTGTAAAATATTATTGATTTTCTGAATAATTGTAAGTGAAATGAATTAATGAAAAAGTTAGAAATTTTGAACGTAAGTTATTTTAGAAATTTTGATTTAATTTTAGTTGGAAATTTAATTGAGTATGAAATTATGATAAATTATGATAATTTGAATTTAAATGAATTTAAAATGATTTTTATCATATTTATGATTTTTAATAAAGTTGAAATGTGAAATGAATAAATATTTTAAGTTGAAACTTTGAAATATAACTAGAATTGGAAATTTATGAAATTGACGTAAAGTGAACTTTTAGTTAAGCAAATAAAAATAAAACTAAGTTATATTTGAGAATTTGAACTTAAGTGTTAAGTTGAAATTTAATGTAATGGATTTTAAAATTGAACATTGCATTTTAATAAGTGGATTATTATTAAATCTTGATTTTTGAATGGAAATTTAACCCTGTAAAATCATGAACTTGAGGAAAATTAAATGATGTTATAAATGTGAAAATGTATGACTTTATAAGTTTAAAATGTTTTAATAAAAATATAATTGGTTGAGAAATTTTATTGAATATTTGAAGTTAATTGACTGCATTTTTGAAATGATATTAATTACAATGTAAATGATATTACAACGATTGTAAATACTGTAGTTGATGATAATGAACTAAAAAAAAGCTATTGAAAAAAACTATTATAGAAATTGTTGTAAGTACTATGATTTTTGAATTTAACTAAGTTTATTTTAAATTTAAGAAAACTCTATTACAACATTTTTAAACGTTGTCTTTTGTTAAATTGAACTGTTTTGAATGTAACTTTCCGTAGAGTTTTCTAAATGATGCGAAAAGTGAATTTTCACCGTTTTGATAAACTTAAGTGAATAAATGAACTTTGGAAGTTGAAATTTTTGAAAATTTAATAATTTAATTATTAAGCATAATAACTTCATTGAAATGAAAAAAAAAGAATTTTTGGAATATAAACTGTTTTAAAATATGAATTGAAATGGTATTTTAGATTGAATAAAATGAATAATGATTTGAAATGAATGAAGTTTTGAAAAGATACGATATTTTGATATATTAAAATGATTTGAAAATGAAGTTTTGAAAGGATATGATATTTTTATATATTAAAATGATTTGAAACGAAGTTTTGAAAGATATGATATTTTTGACATTAAATGATTTGAAAAAACGGAGTTTGAAAGATAAGACATTTTGATATTAACATGATTTAAAAGGAAGTTCTGAAAAGATATGATATTTTGGAACTGAAAGGTAGTGTTGAAAGGGTATGAAAATTTAATATATATTGAAATGGTTAGAAATGACTTGATATTTATTTTGATAAATATTTGAATTGAAAGATATTTTACGATGATATATTGAAATGGTTTTGGAAATGATTTAATCTTTAATTTGATAAAGATTTGGATTGAAAAGGATATTTTATTTTGAAGTATAAAATATTGTTTTAAAGTTATAACTACGGGTTATAATAACGATTGGTTGTTAAAGAGACCGGGATCGGATATTGTCTTATAGTCGGCCAATACCGAAAACCACTTTAACAACTGTGTACGCGGTGGAGATTCCAGAATGAAGTAGGATGGTGGCGACGTTCTCGAGGTATATTACGTGGACCCAACTCCCGTGAGTTGGCATATATGACTAAAACAGGAGCTATACCGGGCTACACAAAGGGTCGCACCCTTTCATCGAGCATGCTCCATCGGAAACTATTCTATTACTGTTGTGATTCGATTCGGTGGCGCCACTTTGATTCGGAGGTATTGTTCGAGGTGGGCGGAAGCTGCTGGCTTGCCGTCACCACCGGTCCGGGAGTGCAAACGGTGTATCCACCCTGGCATTGCCTCGCGTGCCGTGTCATATTCTTATATCGAGCCCACTACGATTTTGGTTTTAAAGATCCGACCGCGTTAAGGTTCACCATCCCCTTAACGCTATTTTCTATATGATTATACTTTACTGATTAGACACTACCGTATATAGCGTATATTACTACATAGTAAATAGTTTAACGGATCCTTAGAGGATGGGCGGTCCCAAACATCCTTTAAGTTACTGATGCATTTTGTTACTGTTCACTTGAGTTGATTTACAGTTTATAAGTATTTATGTCCTGACTCGAGGGTTTTGTATTTTGCTTTACGCTCGGGTCAGATTGAGTGAGTTAGCATTCCAGATTCACCTTCGGCGTTAGAGCTTTCCTTGAAGATCCGGCCATCTATTTTGTTTCAGTATCCAGTGGTTTAGTGATGTATCTGATTTGTACCTGATGTATCCTGTTACTCTTCTGTTGTATCTTATTTAACTCTGATGTATCTCATATTTATATAGTAGCTTCATGAACTACTATCTCTTTTTCTTCCGCTGCATTTTTTATATACTCTGTGTCTGTGATCTGTGATTTTTATTTACTGTATATTCTGAGATTTGCCAAATTTTTATTTACCACGCGGTATTTTGAGCAATTCAATTCCGGCATGAGTGTCTACCTATACACTTATAATGGATGTGAATGGTTGAAAATGCCTGGTTGTTACAGTGGCAAAGTGTGAGAACAGCGGAAGAAGGAACTTTGATACATCCATCCGACGGTGAAGCATGAAAACATTTCGATAAGACTTATCCCGCATTTGCTGCGGAAAGTCGTAATGTCAGACTTGGTTTATGTACGGATGGATTTTCACCATTTCCACAGTTTGGTAGTAAATATTCATCCTGGCCAATTATCGTTACTCCGTATAATTTACCTCCATGGATGTGTATGAAAACACCATATATGTTTCTCACCACTGTCGTTCCCGGCCCTCATGATCCAACTCAAGGAATTGATGTTTATTTACAACCATTGATCGAAGAGTTGAAGAAACTGTGGAATGATGGAGTCGAAACTTATGATGTATCAACGAAATTTTTTTTCGGTTATTCGCTTCTTTGTTATGGACGATTAATGATTTTCCTGCATACAGGATGCTTTCTGGTTGGAGTACGGCCGGTCGTCTAGCATGCCCTTATTGTATGGAAGAAATACGAGCATTTTCGTTACGATATGGGAAGAAAATTTCGTGGTTTGATTGTCATCGGTGTTTTCTTCATCCCAATCATAGTTTTAGAAGAGATAAGAAAATTTTCATAGCTAACAGAGAAGAGAATCTGAAACCACCTAAGGTTTGGTCAGGCGAGGAAATATACGAAATTGTAATAGACTATCCAAAGATACATGAAACTGGAGTCCAGACTGAAATCCCAGGAAAGTCAGACATTCATAATTGGTGCAAACAAAGCATATTTTGGGAGTTACCATATTGGAAAGATCTCTTACTCCGACATAATATTGACGTGATGCAAAACGAAAAGAACGTGTTTGATAATCTGTTTAATACAATTTTGAATGTAAAGGGCAAAACCAAGGACGATTTGAATTCGAGGCTTGATATAGCAAACTATTGTAAGCGTCCGGAACTTTATATGAAGCCTAATGACAATAAAAAACCGAAAGTATGCTATGAGCTAGACAATAAGCAAGTAAAAGTCGTGCTAAAGTGGGTGGAAGAATTAAGATTTCCCGATGGGATTTCTTCCAATCTTCTTAGATGCGTTGACTTCAAAAATAGTAAATTGAGTGGGATGAAAAGTCACGATTGTCATATCATGATGGAATATTCACTCTCCGTGGCTTTCAAAGAACTGTTGCCCATAAAAGTATGGAACATCCTAACAGAGTTATGTTTGTTTTATAAACAGCTATGTTCGACAACATTAAAGGTGGACCGTATACGTAAACTTGAAGTAGAAATACCCATATTGCTATGCAAACTGGAGAAAATACTTCCGTCTGGTTTCTTTAACGTAATGGAGCATTTACCTATTCATCTTCCATCCGAAGCACTTCTTCGAGGTCCTGTGCAATATGGATGGATGTATCTATTTGAGAGGTAAATTAACATATGCAATGTTCATGTCAATTTCAAATTTAAATTTGTATATCTAAATATGTAATAAATATCTTAATAGGTACTTGAATCATCTGAAGAAGAAGATTCGACAAAAAGCCCGAGTTGAGGGTTCGATATGCAAATCGTATCTTGAAGAAGAAGCCTCATTTTTTTTCTCTCACTACTTTAAGGACGATGTGAACTTATCGTTTGTAACTGTTCCTCGAAATGAGGAAGTCGTTGAACAAAATTCTTCTCAAACAATGTTATCTGTTTTTAGACAATATGGTAGACCTGGTGGAAAATGTGTGGAAATATGGTTGGACGATAGAGACCACCATGTAGCGCACACGTATGTTCTTTTAAATTGTGTCGAAGTCGCACCATTTGTCAGGTAATAGTTAATTCACTTGTAATTTACTTATACGTACATAATAATAATAACACATATTACATATATGCAGTATCTACGAATCACAGTATCCATCTGGCGATCTCAGTAAAGAATTTGCCAAATGGTTTTTGAACTATGTTTATGAGTCAAGAAACTGTGTCGTTGATGAAGGCTTAAGACATCTTGCGATTGGACCGAAAAGAAATGTGAAGACTTATCCAATATTTTTCGTCAACGGGTTTAAGTTCAACACAAAAGATTACGGTGCTGAAAAATTAACATATAACAGCGGGGTATTTGTCAAAGGCAGTGATGATCCAGATGAGCATTTAAAAGATTTTTACGGCGTCTTTACACAGATTCTAGAATTGACATATTATGTTGAACCTTTAGAAAAGGTTTTTTATTTAAGGGCAATTGGTTCAGTAACGTTCCTGGTTCCGGAATCAACGTGCATAAAGAGTACAAACTTATTGAAATAAGGCATACATCACACTACTATAAATACGATCCTTTTGTGTTAGCCAAGCAAGCGTTACAAGTTTATTTTGCTTCGTATCCATCTTTGAAAAAAGATAAAGCGGATTGGTCCGCTGTTTTCAAAACGAAACCAAGGTTTACGATTGATGGAAATAATATTCCAGATGAAGCAGCATATCAAGCCGATCTTGAATCAAATACAGAAATAATAATAACTGATGATATTGATGTAGGGCCTTTGAATGATGAATCGAACGTCCTATTTGATGCATTTGAAAGTACCGAAGAAAATGAGATAGAATACGAGACTGAATCTGAATCAGAAAACGATGAAGACTGATCGTTATTGATATAATTGTTATGTGATAGTGATTGAAACATTCGATGTAATAGTAAATTTCTGTAATTGTTCTGTGATGATCATTTAGTTAATTTTTATCCATGTTTTGTACTAGTAAATTTTTATAATTGTTCTGTGAAAGTGAATATTGAAACATGCTATGTAGTAGTGAATTTCTATTATGGTTCTGTGATGATTATTTATATAATTTTTATCCATGTTTTGTACTAGTAAATTTTTATAATTGTTTCTGTGAAAGTGATTGAAACATGATATGTAGTAGTGAATTTGTATAATTGTTCTGTGATGATATTGTTTTTCTATAGCAGATATGTCTGGCAGGAGACGGAGTGGAGGTGGTGGTGGCACGCCATCCCCATCTCCCGGTGCAGGTGGTAGTGGCACTGCACCGGACTTACGTCCGATTGCAGAAGTTGTTACTAGAAGTGCTGGATAAGTATCAATTTTATTTAAAGTATAAGTTTTAAAATCCACTAAACATGTATATCATAACTTTTGCAGTGGCTTTGAGGTGGAGCCATCAGATTATATTTTACAGGTTTCGAGGAAGGCTTTTCAGAGCCGGATGCATGGTTGTTGGCCTCGCTGGGACGACATCCCCCCTCATGTCAAGAACGCCATACAAGCGGATTTACTTGTAAGTAGTAGTTTGAATTTCAGTTGTAAATTAATATAATCTTTATAACTTAAAATTTACAGGCTGCAGTCCACGTCGACCCTGATGACTTGGACATTTTTTTAAATCACTGAAACAAACGAATGAGAAAAAATTACAGGGATACACTGTCCAGGGCCAAAAATTCAGGGAAAAAGCCAAACTGGATGGGCGAGGGTGTATGGAATGATTTTCTTCAGCTTTGGGACAGTCCGGCAGTAAAAGTAAGTAATATATGTTTGCTTTGTTATTTAAATCTAATATAAATCTCGCAAGATATATACGTGATAATTTATCTTAATTTGTAGGAGCTATCTGCGCGGAACCGGGCAAACAGGAATAAAAATCCTGCATTGCACCGTGGTGGCTCCAAATCCTTTCAGGAGCATAAGAGAGAGCTGGTAATTAAATTTATAAACCGTGTTTACATTTTATTACAATATTTTATAATCAGATTAGCAATAATATTTATATATTTTCAGGCCGCGAGATACAACCGCGAGCCCACTATGGCTGAGCTGTTCAAGGCCACACATGCCTTGGAGAGGACCGACGAAGAGGGCGATGTTTCGTACGAGTGGACGGATGACAAATCACAATCCGTAATGGTAAATTAATTTACTGTTAATAATAATATTTTGTCTTATTGTATTTTCAAAATTTTGAAATTCGGTTTTTATCGTGTAAAACAATTGTTTGTAATCGCAGGAGAGGTACGAAGCAGAGCGGGCTCATGTAGCACAGTCCACTGGTCGGGAAGAGCTTACGTTAGAGGAGGAGAACCATATTTGGGATGCTATTATTGACCCGCCTTCTCGGACCAGTCGACGGTATAGCTATGTAAATGTGGAGGTAAATTTTGACATGTACTAATATATAAGTTTAACAATTTTAATAATATTACATATATATGCTAATATATAAATAATTATGAATTATTTTATAGGCCATGAGAATGCAGAGTGCATATGGGAGGTCGCAGCAAGAGGCGGAGATTGCTCAGTTGAGGGCGACAGTTGAATAAATAAATGATTGGAGGAAGAGTTTCTTTGAGCAACAGCTGGATGAGCGGATTGCGGCGTATTTGCAACAGCATGGGAGGATGCCTGGAGAGGACGGCAGCGATGGCGAGGAGTAGGTATGTTTGTTTGCTGATAGTTTGGTATATACACATTTTGGTTGGTATGGTGTATATATACTTCAGGATATTATGTACATATATTTTGATGACTTCTAGTTGATGGATTTGGTTGGATATTATGTATATATATGTCGGGATATTATGTAGAAATTTCGGTTTACTATTTACATATTCCGATTATTGGATTTGAAAATGAGATTTGGTTGGATTTTATATTGTTTGAATGTATAGTTATGTTATAGGATGGATATATGATGGTTATACTTGATGACTATAGTGTATAGTGGTTTGGTTTAGATTGGTTGAGGTGTATATGTGCTGTGCATGTGCACTGGAAATTTACCCGGATTAGCGACGGCCAAATTGCACAGATTAGCGACGGCTAGCGACGGCCAAATTACACAGGTTAGCGACGGCGAGCTACGACTAGCGACGGCATTTAGACGTTGGAAAAATTTCCACGTGGTACATTTGCAGTCGCTAGCCGTCGCTATTTTGGTGACGGAGCCGTCGCTAAAGCCGTCGCTACACTATTGGGCGACGACATTTATAGCGACGGCTTTTAGCGTCGGCCGGCGACGGCTAGCGACGGCCGGCGACGGCCGGCGACGGCTAAAAGCCGTCGCTAACTGTTGCCGTTCTTGTAGTGTATTTCTTTAAATAGTATAACGTTTAATTTATCGCTATAGTTATTATTACTATAGTTGTTAGTTTGTTGTTGTATTGTTAAAAATAGCTAAAACAGAATTTCAAAATAGTGAAAATCTGATTTGTAAACTTGTGAGACGGATTTATTGTTGATTAGTCTCTGTTTTGGTATACTTTGACGTATAACATAAAATCTGCACATTAGTTCAAAACTGTGCACATTACTTCAAAACTGTACATAATTCACCCTGCATACATACCCACCATTGTGCATCACCACAAACACAAACTTCTAAACAACCTTCACTGCTGCTCATGCTATCTTTCCACACCTTCTGTCCACCAAAACATCGCCTACATTTCCCCACCCTAATACAAAACCACCACTCTTCCAATATCATCTCCAGTCCACAACAATACTTTCTCCTCCGCCAAGCGAACCATCTACATTCTCCCATCCACACTTCTTTCTCATCAACATTCGTCGCTTCTACTCATACCTCTACATACCTTTAGGTACACTTTTTTCATCCACACTTCTTTCATACCTCTACAGACACTTCTACTCATTGCTCACACCAGTATTCATACCTATGCTCCACCACCTTAATATTGCCTTCATATACCCACTTCATAACACCTACCTCTGTCAACAACATTGCCACACATCACAGCTTAAATTAAACAGAAAAATACTGCTACTGCTCGCAAACCAATATTCTCGTTATAGCTGCCAATTACTACTGTCAGTTAACTGCCCCAACAACACCACTTCTATCCTCTGCAACGCTACCTTCCTCCCCACCATCACCATCCATCAACATCATCTTACTACTGCCCCTGTCCCTGCTGCCTCATTCACTTCCACCCTCCTCCTCACCACATAACACAAACTGCTGCTACCCACATACAAAATACCCCCACTTCACTAGTTCACTTCACTGCAAATTAACCACAACCCCAACATCACCCCTACCACCAACCATCAACATTTCTAGTTCAACCCCATACACTCGCCTCCAATCACACTTACCCACTTACTTGATAGCAACAACATCAACTTCTGTCTGCTGCCTTAACATCTTTGTGCAAATCTACCATATTGTGTTAATTTGCATCTCCGTGCACTGTTACACCACTGCCTTAACCTAACAACCCAAACGACCCTTCTCTGTCCATCAACCTCCTTCATCCAACCCTGAAACCCAACCAACATCTTTACACTTCATCACGCAAATCTGCAGAATCACTAACCACCATCTACATCGACCTCTTATACATCAACTTCGATACATCAACCCCGCTTCTTCAACAACTTCATAGCAACCAAACCACCACTCGACTGCTTTATTCAAAACACCCCATCACAACCTACAAATGGAAACCGACACCTCGATCTCCCTGCCTCTTCAAACTCACCACCTCAATCAACTGCCATGCCCCAGTCGCAAAATCCGAACACCCAAATCAATACCCAACCAGTCCATCGCAATCTGCGACCATAATTCAACCTGGGACGAACTCCTAAACCTCCAATCACAACCGCCATTTTCTTGTCGTCGATTTTGTTTTCGCATTTTCAATTTTTTTTAAACAGAGAAGAAATAAAATGCGGTTAATTTAGTTTAAGTGGGGTATTGGGATTGCGAGTATTGGGGTTTGACTTAAAGTGTGGGCTCAGTTAATTTTTTCTTCTACTTGAGTTTTGTTGTAGCGTAATTCCTGATACTTTTTAACAAAAAGCTTTACAGTTTCTTTTATTATGAATTTATTGGCTTTGGTGATCTTCTATTTTACTTTAAAAAAAAGGTGTTGTTTACTTTCCACACCAAAATCCAAAAAAAATTCTTTGTATTTATTCTATCTTAAAAAAAAGCTGTATATATCTTGTATTTAGTTTCAAATTGCAAAAGCAGAAATTAAAAAGAAAGAATCGCTTGCTAGTTTGCTATGCTTATCAAATTGCTTGCTTAAAAAAAGTTGTTGTTTTGAAAAAATAAATAATTTGCTAATAAGTCCCCACACTCTGATATCGTGCCTTTATCCCTTATTTCTATTTTTTGCATTATTGGTTGCTTGCAATTTTTTTAAAAAAAATTGAACAACAAAAACAAATTCAATTCGTAGTTACATCGTTAATTCACGTTTAATTTCTGTTTTGCATTATACCATCTTATATTCCTTTCTAAGGGCAACACCCAATCCACATAAGGTGGAGTATTTCATCACTACTTTTTTGGCCCACAAGTTGCATTTCATCTTAAAACTTGACTAATACTAACGGTCAGACATTTGACTTAAGAAAGTCACGAGCTCACATAGGGCTTAATTGTATCTTGACAGTTTATCTTCTTTCGACAATTTATATTCTTGATGTCTAGGCTCCGACAAAGCAATAATCAGTTATAAATATTATGATGATTCACAAATATTATACTGATTGTTTCTCTATAGATATTGAAACCTTCAGTTGCATTGCTACGGTGATTCGTGGTGCACTGATAACTCTTGTCCGTTACCTGGCTGAGAACTATTTTGTTGGATTAAGACAAAGTGTGATTATACAATTTTGGGTGATGAGCTATTAAGGATAGAAGATCTGTAATTAAGTCATTGCATTCATTTAGTTGCGCTAGTTCATGCATATTTAAAAAAACAACAAATCCAAAACTAGTTTTTTTGGTAAATTTTACTTCACTTAGTTTTTAAATCTTTTTTTTTGAAAATTTTCAATCAAAATCAAAAATTCAAAAAAAAAAAAAAATTAAGTTAGTTTTTTTTGGAAAAACAAAAATCCAAACAAAATATAATCTTTTCAAAAAGGAAAAAAAACATATAAAAAAATAAAAAATTTGAAAATTCAAAAAACAAACAAAAATCAAATCTCCCTTTTGAAAAAATAATTCTCTTTGGTAAATACTTTTCCTTTTAATTAAAAAACATTTTCGAAAATGTCCGAATTTCCCTACTCGTAAGAATTTTACAATAGCTGTGAAAACCAATAAAATCCGTATAGTTTCACATTAATCTCTCATTGATATTTTAATAACAACTATTGTACAAACAATTCAAATTTTGCAACACAAAGTTTTCAAAATTTTGACCAACCCTCAACTCTAGAAAATAGTATTAAAACGATTTAGTCTTTAACTTGAACAACGAAATCAAATGATAAATAATTTGAGTAATCTGTGCAATAACTCTAGTCAAGGATTTCAAAATAACCGAAATTTGAATTCACTTCAAAATTCAAAATGATTTCGATTATAAATCATGTCAATACAACTTCGAACTCCAAAATGAATTTCAAAGTCAAAATGGAAATTTGAACCACATTTTAAATGATTTTGGCAATGAGAATAGTTTCAATTACGGTGCGATTGACAAATTTTCTTCTCGATAATTTCAAATTGCAAATTCTCAAATTAATAATTATAAATTTGATTTTGTTGAGCAAATGGAAGAAATTCACAACAATCACAAGGATTTGTTGTTTGAAGCCTATATGAAACAACGTGAGAAACTAAATCAAATCCCAATATGTGGCGAGTAAAATAATAATCCACCTTTTACTATAATTAACGATTTTCAAATAGCAGCTTTTGAAATTGAAAAACGACAATCCTAATGAATTTGTTGAAAATGTGGTAATTGAGTTGAATTTCAATTCTTTTAAGAGTGTGGAACCAAGTTTAAAATATGATCTTTCTTTTTTTGATTTTGAAAATTTGAATACAACAACTTTAGATTTTGAACATGACCCATGCAATGAAGTTTTGAATAATTCAATAAAGGAAGATGAATTTAAAGAACACAAGTTTTTTAGACTTTTCGAAGATGAGTTATTGAATTCTGAAAGGATAGATTTAAATCATCATTTCGATTTTAAAATCAATATTTTTAAAGAATTTGTTAATGATGGGTTGAATTTAAATTTGGTGAAAATAAACTTGAACTTCAACCAATTGTTCTATCTACTCCGAAAATCATTGAAAATAAATCAACTCGTACTATTTTTAATAAAATAACATTCGTTTTTTCAAATCAACATTCAACTTTAAAATCTTTTATGGTTTGGTTTTCTATGCTTAAGCCATGTCTCTCATAATTGATGAGACAAATGAACTGATTTTTGGAAGTGCGTTTCATTTACTCTTTAGTGGTATATTTTCTAATGTCGTTTAAATAATAATCGTTTCATTTTCATGTAAATATAGGTCTTATTTTTATTTTATTTTTCTCATTTCACTTGGGATGACTTTGAGGACACAGTCAAAATTAAGTGTGTGGAGGGAGGAGGGTCTCATATTCATTTTTGATTTTTCATGGTTTATTTTTTGCATTTTCTTTCCAAAAAATAAGAAAAAAAAAATCTCAAAAATTCCTTTTAGTATTTGATTTCTTTTTGAAGAAACACTGGAGGATAAGCATACGGTTTTGGTCATTAAATGGAAATTTTGGAAAATTACTTGTCTTAACAAATAATAAAAACAAAAAGTTTGAATTATAAGCAACATTGGTTTAACTAGTAGATAGGGCGGTTTATGAGTGATGGGTAAGAAGTACATTACAAATTTAGTCTTTGTTTAGAGAGTGGATGATTTTAAAGTATAGAAGTTAACATTTAAAATCATTGATGTTAAGTTGCGGTAAGTTTATTTTGCAAAACTCTCTCTACTCAAAAAAAAAATCTAAAAAAACATGTTTGTATATAAATAATAAACACCTAGAGTCAGGTGTACACACGTAAGTGTGTACACTCGTCACACTCTATACTCTTCTCACGTAAGCCCGAAAGGCAGTACATGAACGGTATATCTGGCCTCAGTATATCTGAGTTAGGTGTATGTATACAAACATTCTTTTATTAATAATGCATATAGTCGATAGGTGTATACACTTGCGTGTTCACTCGCCACTCTTTGTACCCCTCTCACTTAAGCTCAAAAGGTAGTGCATGAGTGGCATATCTGGTCTTAGTTTCTGAGTTAGGCATGTGTAAACAATGTTAATTTCAATAATTTTTTCACATAATAAGAGAGAGCAAGCAAATGAAACTCAAGCACTATCTTGACTCTACTGATTTGATTTGTTATACAAAAAGAAATAAAGATGCAACTTTGCAAATTGTGACAATCAGTTAAAGAATTTATTTCGCAATTGCACTATGTTTTCATCCGAAACAACTAGCCAAAGTAGAGTTGAGTGTAATATAACTTAGCTTTTGTTGGACATTTTAATGAGTAAAAGGACTCAAATTTCTTGATAATGACCAAAAATTATATTTAACTTACTCATGCCAATTTAAAAGTAAATTCTTCATTTGTAAATATTTTCAAAAATTTGCATTCATGTCTTTCTAAATAAATTTTGCGTTTAGGAATTTTTCATGTTGCACTTGGATTTTGTAGGCAGTATCCTCTAAAAACCATCATGAGACAACACTCGTCCTACTAGGGATACCTAGAGGTTTAATGGTTTGTTGCATATGCTCAATGCATTCTTGTTTCCTAGGAAAACAAATTTATTTTAGTATAAGTTTTTTCGAGAGCAACTAAAAAGATAAGTATGGAGGTATTTGATATGCACGTAAAAGGGTATATTTATACTCACATATTTAATCTTTCTTTAATTAAATAATGATCATATTAGAGTATTTTTACATGTTTTTACTAAAATCCAAATGTTATCAAATCATCATTCATTTAGGGGCGAAATTATAATTTTTGCATGTATTGATTTTGAGAATGTTTATTTGCACATTCTATTTTTATTTGTAGGAAATTGGATGGAAAATGGTAGAGATTTCATGTATGTATGCATGCACAAAGGATGGAAGACAAGAGAATGAAGAAATAAATCAATTCATGCAACATAAAGGACTCCACTTACCTACTGATCATGAACTTCAATTAAGAGATAATGCACATATTAGCGAGGATTAAAGTCACATGCACATTTAATGAAGGATTAAGCTCATGCTAATGATTACTTGGTGCTCACACTTCCTAAGGTGCATTTTGGATAGCACCCTAAAATATGGATTAGAGTTTTAGGCATGTATAAATACCCCTTATGTTTTATGTATTGAAGCTCTTACCATCTTCTAGTTAGTTTAGTGGTAGCCACAAATTGTAAACATAAACTCTCTTTCTCTCTTTCATGGCTTCTTAGCCTTTTACTCTTATGTAATTTTATTTATGCAATTTAATTTCATGCTCTTTTAATTATTGTTCTTTACTTTATGCAAATAGTGTAGTTTTATTTCATGCAAGTAGATTAAATTTATTCACATGTAATTTAGTTAGTTCTCCTTTTCCTTTTTTTGTTCTATGTTGCAATCTACATGTGTTGAAATGATAACAAAAATGAGTAGCTACACTACAAGAAAAACTATTTTTAGTTGCATTAATTGGTGGTGTTTTATATTTTGTGCAATTGTTGGTAATTTTACAATATAAAAATAAACAAAAAAACGCAGCTAATTCTCTCGCCAGTAATTCGTGGAATTTTTTGCTAAAGTTTTTTGTGGCCGCTCAAATTTCCTTTACAACTTTTTCTTCTTCTCAAACTACTCCACTTAAAAAAAATTATTCGTCTCTTCCAATTTACTCTACAAGCCCTAATTTTCCTAATTCAAAAACTGCGACCAAACTAAAATAAAGCAAACGCGATTTCAAAAGCAGAATTCCAAGTTTCCCGAATCAAAATCCCAATTACCAAAATCAAAACCCCCAACCCAGACTTCGAACTGGATTTAGGTGATTATGGAATGAATGCGGAGGCGGTGAAGGTGATTTCAAGTGGAGCGGTGGTGGATCAATTCGAGGAGGCGCTGCTGTAAGAGACGAAGGCGAGTTTGAGTTTGAGATTTCGATCAGCTGAAATTGCGAATTTCAGGTGTGTGTCTGCCTTTTTCTTGCTTTTAGTTTATTGTGTCAAATATTTTTTATCAGTACATTGCAAATTAGATGCTAATAAAATGAAGGAAAATTTATGTATATATAATTGTAGATCACTTTGCGGGTTCAATAAAAACATGCCTATTTGCAAACTTATTAAAAACATGGGTATATTTCTGCCACATCAGTTGTACAATGGTTTTCCCAATTAGGATGTAGCAAGCACACTAGTTCGGATCAAGCTATGTTGCCCTCTTAAAATTACTTTAGAGCCAAAAGCACTTTGTGTTGCTAGTCCATGGTAAGGAAGTAGCATTAGAACTCAAAACAGAGAAGTGCAGCTTCCGGGGATGAGGGTCAACATATATTCTTTGTATGCATTGATTGATGGATAATAAATGAATGATTGATATGAACCATTTTCACTTTGAATACTATCATTTCATCAAGATTTTGGGGCTATGTTATATGTCACTTGTTGATTGTTTGAACACACAATATATAAACTGTCAAGTGTGTTATACGAGAGTAGTCTGATTATGTACAATTGCTTCTTGACCACATATGGTTTCTTTGTAGGGCACAGTGATGAATGTTAGAAAGGTAATCTAAGAAAAGGCAATTGACATGGGATATTGTTAATAAAATCCGTTCCTTTTCTTTTCTTTTCTCCCTTTAAGGTGATTGAAGCATCTAAGAAGAGACCTGAGATATTGGTTCAAGTAGGGTTGAAATACATGTACATGCCTCCTGTATCAAAACTGCTTGATATAGTTCACAGTGGCAAACTTGGGCATGTTAAAATGGTTGCTATACGTGAACATCGATTTCCATTTTTGGTCAAGGTAAAATGTATTCCCTTTTCAGTATGCAGTAGAACTATTCAGTACTTAAATGTAAGAAGTGAACAATGTTGGATTATTTTTAATTTAATCAATTGTTAAAACTGAAAATTATTGCTAAGACACAACAGAAAGCCTACAAAGAGCATGAAGTGCATCCTATACAAATGGCGAGTTCATTTGTTTTGTTTTCTTATCTAACCTTTTAATTTCGTGGTTGTTCAGAAATGCTTGAGCTGATTCTATATCAAATTATTTTGTAGATGCATGTATGGTCCCTAACAAATTGTCTCCAATTCAACAAGTGTAAAAAATGTGTGTATTGTCAAAATTTAACTAAATACAAGGCATGCAATTTAATATCAATGCTGCATAGGATAGAATTCTTAAGTGTCCATGAATGAAAAATAATCATTTTATTACATCCATTTGTCAATATTTTTGTATTTGATGTGTATTTAGTTATACATGATCCACGAAAAATGATACTTTGGGTAATGAAAGGTGTGATAGATATCCTTTTCTTTTATCTGAAGACCCGATACACACACATATCCAGACAAGTCAAATAGAGTTTTCTAAACCACAAAGAGATCTGAAGTTTAGCAATTGAAAACATTTAACCATATAATGTAAACTGTAGATGATCTTTTGCTTGTTAATTTCCTAGACTGGGTAATTTGTATAGGTGAAAAACTGGAATTGGTTCAAAGTCAATTCAGGAGGAACACTGGTTGAGAAGTGCTGTCACTTTTTTGATTTGATGAGGATTTTTACAGCAGCTAATCCTGTACGCGTGATGGCTTCTGGAGAAATTGATGTTAATCACAAGGATGAAATTTACAACGGAAAGGTTAAAATTACATTTTTCGACTTGTCAAATAGATTATTGGAATCAAACATTTTGCAACATCTCTTCTGGTGGAAACATTGTGCAAAATTAAAAGATTTCATGATATGAAAGCTAAAATTCATTACTCTTGCATTCAAGCAATTTGCAGTACTTGATTCTCACCGATGGAAAGTATGAATCAGGTGCCTGACATAATCGACAACGCATACATGCTTGTTGAGTTTGATAATGGTTCACGAGGAATGCTTGATCTGTGCATGTTTGCAGAAGGCAGTAAAAATGAACAAGAAATTTGTGTAGTTGGCGACACTGGCAAGGTAATATTTGGAAAATATTTACACATAGCTTGTTTATGACATGTTTTTTAAGAGGACAACATAGCGCATATATCCAAATCTACACCCTAATTGCAAGGTAATATTTGGAAAATATTTGTGCAGACTAGACATATGCACACCCACGCTTCAATGCACTCACTAACACAGCCTATATCTAAATCTACAGCCTTACACACAGTCCCAAACACATGAGAGTTTATATTTTTTTAGGTATATATAGTGGAGAGAGTTGCATTCAAGTACTCCTCCCTTGTTTTCGTTTTAATGCACTGTTTTGATTTTGGATATCATAGTTCAGTTAGTTTGTTATAACATACTCTGTTAATCCATTGTCTTACTGGGACTTGTATGTGGGTAACATATGCATACATCCATTTATATGTATTTAAGAGTGTGGTCATGTTGCTCTGGTGTGTATACACTTGTTTCTATTGGATAATTGCTGTCACTTTTGTGGTGTTCATGTCTGCAATTGTTTCCCTTCATGTCTATTGAATAAAACAGAGGTAACCCTATAAATCAAATTAACAGTTGTGTATGTGTGTTGTGTGTGTGTGTGTGTACACACGTCTGTATGTAAGTATGTATATGTATATATATGTTCATGTGTGTGTGAACTTAATTTTGGAAAAGGTGTCTTTGTCTCATGTTCTGCGGCCTATACTTTCTATTGTTTATGTACAGAGGAAGTAGGAAATAAGAGTAGGCAGATAATGTTGTAGACCAAAATAAATCAAATACTAAAAATAATCACAAGAAACATTAAAACTTATGATCACTTTTTCGTCCCAAAACCATTACATGATAAACTATATCTGGACATGGAGCTTGAATAAATATGGACATGAAAACAATGGCTTGCCTAGAAAGATGTCAAATTATAGGCCATATGTATTATTAATTTTTTCTCATCTTTTAGGCCATGAACACTTTAACCTTATCTGTATCTTTCTTCATATATATTTTTCTTGTATATTCTGTACATGCAGGGATACGATATTAGCTTCCCTGTAACAAATTCTCATTGTGAAGATATGCATAAGCACACGCTTATATGCTTCATTGTTCAATCAATGGAGGTAATTTTCTTCCACTTGCAAAAACCTGTTATGAACAAACATTTCTATTCTGCAATCTTCATGGTCAGTGTTTTAGTGTCGAATGTTAAAACTATGCTACAATCATAAAAGGACTTTTGTGTTTTTGACTTTAGTTAGGCAAATTATGCTTATGTGTTATCTGACCTTGATGATCTATGTTTGGATGGTCAACTAAACTATATAGTGAAGGAATTCATAGTAGAACTTGAATATTAGGAACCATGGCTTTTTTCAATGCTTTTGATATTTATTACTGGTTTTGGTTTCAAGATTTGGCGGTGTTAAACAATTGGTATCAACCAAGGATTTTTTGTATTTTATATATATAAATAATTACTGAAAATGAAAAAAAGTAGTATGAATGTGCAGTTTCAAGATTGGAGATGAAAGTTGAATGTGCAGGAGTAAAAGGAGAAGAATGGTGGAGGAGTAGAAGATGAAGTATGCGTGGGGTTGAGTTGGTGATAAAACTTGTCAGTTGGGTGGTGTAGGAGTTGTTTGTGGTTACTGTGTTTGTGAAGGGGAGGATGAAAGTGCGTGGAGGGAATGGTGTGGTCGAATGTATGGATTGAGGAGGAAGTGATGAGGTTGCTTGCTTCACCTGACGGTCAAGAAGCCCTCTGCCAAAATCTAGAAAATACAGGAGCCCTTCACCTGACGGTAGCAGAAGCCTAAAAAGTAGGTCAGCATTTCCAGTTAGAGAGCCCAAGAGATTGTTGAAGCTTCGGAAGGATTTGTCTACCTTGTGAGTTCTTCGCATAACTTTCGGTCTATGACTCTGTATGTATCTACTTCTGTTGACTTCAATACAGCCATGGTCTATGTTAGTAAGGACATGGTGGGAACTACCCTTCAAGTGAGGGAAGTAAGAACGGTCTTTTAGTGCAGTGGTCTCATGGAGCAGGTGGCATAGCCCTAATGCTTTGCAAAGTCGCTCAGGTATATATGTTATGTTAGTATAAGAATATTGTATCTTATATTTTACAAGTGCTTCAAATTTCAAACAACTAAAATCTCTTTAGATATCATATCTAATTGTTGTGAGAATTCAAATTTTAAAACTTGAAGCTTAAAACTTTTAACTTAACTTTTAAAACTTAAAAATCAAAGCTTACAATTTAATTTATTTAAAACTTGAAACATATAAAATAAATTAACTTTTAAAAATTAAATTCAAAATTAAATTAACTTTTAAAAGTTTAAACTTAAAACTTTAAATTAACTTTAATTTTACTTTAAATTAACTTTAGTTTTACTTTGAATTAACTTTAAATTAACTCTAATTTGAAATTAACTTTAGTTTTACTTTAAATTAACTTTAAATTAACTCTAATTTGAAATTAACTTTAATTTTAAACTTTAAATTAACTTTAATTTTAAATTAATTTAGAACTTTAAATTAAACTAAATTTAAAACTTAAAATTTTATTACCTTCAACTAAACTGTTAACTAATTGTTTTACTGTTAACTAATTGCTTTACATATTATGCATTAAATTACAATTTACAAAAGTATTATGAATTTAGGTGCTTGCATTGTCATTTTTTTCTTTCTCAGGTTGTTGGATTCACCATTCTATCAAAGGAGGGTTCATAAGTGTGCAAAATTGATTCCTCTATTTAAGCTCAAGAAAGGACTTTATTTCATTTGTTTTATAACTTTGATAATTTATATGACATCATTTATAGTACGATATACTTTTATAATGTTGTAGATGTTTGATCTCATATTTGAAGTCCTACGAGTTAACGTAATTGTTTGACTATCTGTTGTGCTTTCACTTGTGTAGGCATCAGACTTTTGAAGAGAGCAAATTTGGACTTGATGATGCTAGCTTTCACTTGTGTATGCAACAAAGAATTATGGGTAATCAAACGTTTTCTTAGCATTAGTTAGATATAACATTTATTAGTACCCGATGTGTAAATTTGTAGACAAATGGTTATTGTATGTGAGTTAGGTCATTTTTTCGAAAAACTATTGTATTGGAATGGTTATGGATATTTTATTTGATTATATGGTTAATGTGTTTTTTAACTTATTTGAATATGATGATTATGTGAATGATTGTTGATTGATATAATAGAACCAAAATAGACTATTAACAGGAAATAATAGCATAAAAAAATGGTGTAAAATAATAAACAACTTTTAGTAGCGTTTCAAAAACGCTACCGAAATATATATAGTGGCTTGAGTAAATGCAACCGTAAAACAGGGGTAGAGTTGGAAATTCTATTAGTAGCACCAAAAAATCTTTTGGTGGCGTGTTTTAAACGCTACAAAAAGATTTATGGTGGCGTTTGAAAAACGCTGCCAAAAATGCATTTATAGTGACGTTAAAATAAATGCAACAGAAAATCATGGATTTTTAGTCGCATGTTTTCTCGCGGCGTTTATCAAAACGCCACCAAAAGTTTTTGTAGCGTTTTTTGAGCGCCACAAAAAATAAAATTTCTTGTAGTGCTAAATCCCTTCAATTTAGGGGTGATGAAGAACTCTTAATCATGTAGATTCAACATTTTTGCTAATTTATGATCTCCTTTTGTGCTTAATGTAAATTTTTGATATGGTGAAAATTTTGTTGTTTAACTTTGAATTTGATAGCATATGTTATTGACACCAAATAGGCTATGCTTAAACAAATATAAACACAAATGACATCTTCTTCTACATATGATTTTGGCAATGAAGTGGATTCTAGAATCAAAATTTGATGGTCTATATTACTAATTAATAGTAAATAGATCATGCTTGGAATAGATTTTATTTTCAATTTTATTATCATTTTCATGAGAGTCAAAAAGTGGTTAGGATGGTGTGTTAAAGTTTGATGGTTTATGTTGTGCTAATTAATAACATAAATAGACCATACTTAGAATAAACACATCAATTAAATCCACTAATGACCAAAAATAGATCATAGATTGATTTTGTATTGATTTATGTGAGAGTATGAAAGTGGATTTGTCTCTAAATTGTCTTCTAATCTTATATTTTTAATCACTTTTGTTCTAGTTAGACTTTGCTATTTTTCTTAGTTTAAACAGACTTGCAAATTTGAGTTAATTTGATTAAATAGAATTTAAAATCAATTCAATTCCCTACGGATCAACTCATACTCGCTACTAAAATTGTACACAGTACGCTTGCTGTTATTTTTATTACAATTTGTAACGGTGGTTTTCTAAACTAATAGGAATTTCTGCCGTTACTCCAAAAATAATAACATTTTTTGCATGCGAAAATTTATTCAGTTGTTTGATTTATCTTTCTTTTCTTGTTTTTCTGTTGTTGAATAATAGGGTAGCATACCTTGCATAGTCGACATAGTCCTTGTGTTATCTACACATAAAACATTTTGACAATATAGATATAACAGTAGTATATGGTAATGAGAAAAGCGGTGTTGGCCGCCCATTCTTGTGAACCACGTAAATGGATTAAGTAGAACTTATCTTTATGATATGTTGGCTGAGAAGCCCGTTCGTAGTTGAACACAGAGGCGGGTACATAGTGGCCAAGCCTGTTTATATTGTAGAAGTTTTCGGGCGGTCCTAGCATGAACCAAAGTGTTGAGGGACTTGAGGGATTTTTTTGTAACATGTGGCAAGATAGAGTGGGGGTGGTCCCGGCACAAATCGAAGCATTGAGTGGCTCGAGGATTCTCGTGGGTGACACATGACAAGATAGAAACGATAGTCTTGGCATAAACGAGAGTGCTGAGTGGCTCGATCCTAAGTGACACGTGGCTAATTGATAGGCTAGGAGGCCCCGGCATGAACAAGAGCGCTTGGAGGCTCGAGAGTTCTTCTGGGTAACTTGTGGCAAAATTAAGTGGCATGCGGTCTTGGCACAAACTAGAGCATCAATTGGCTTGAGGGCTCTCCTGGGTGACACATGGCCAGTTGATATGGTACCCAACCTATTACTATGCATGCACAGTTTGAATGCCAGAATTTGACATCACTTTAAGTAACAACGCCAGTCTCAACAATAATGCCAGTTCCTGCAAAAGGGACAGGCGGCATCATGTGCGACGAAATTAGGACCATTTCGTTAGAGCATCTGGTCATTCGATGCATCCCGACACAAAAGGGAGAAACATATCACCCACACACAACAGTGTAAATTGGAAGTCATCAAACAAGGAAGTGAATACATAGTAATTCCCCCTTATTGAATAATCGATCAACAAAGAGAAAAGAGGCTCACACAGTCCTTGGTGGTAGAGGTCAGTATTAAGCAAAGAAGTAAGCACATAATAAATCACCCTTCATTGGATAGTCTATTGAGGTGGAAGTCTATAACACTCCAAATCTATACCCATACTATCCAAGAGTATTACAAAGTAATACTATCAAATAATATGGAGAATGAGGCTATATTGGGTACATATGTGAATATTCCGTTGGACTAACACTAATACGTATGAAAACATTGAATAAATAACACATCTATACATATACGGTATTATTACAAAGCAACAAATACACGTGCCTCCAAAATAGAACAGTACATGGTGAATAATAGTGTACACAAAGTCAATCGTGGCGATAACATATAATATATGATACAATTTGGATACAAATAGATAAAATGGCATCTCTTTCAGCATAAAGTAATGAATTATCAATATACAACTCGGTAACAAATATATACAGTGAATCAATGTCATATATAAATTTACTATAACAATCCTAATTTAGTTTCCTTTAAGCCCACTAAATCAAAGCTGGTTATATCATCCATGTACCAAAAATGTCTCAGACTCATCCAAGTCTTATAAAATAACATACGGGTCGGATTATGTCTAATCAAGAATCCAAATAGAATAACGTAATACAAATAATGAATAATAATATGATAAATTGATCAGGAATACTCAAACCATCATATTACATGTCAGTGTGTGTGTATATATAAGTATGGAAACAGGTGTCTGGAACATCTACATAATACACAAATAAACATCAACGTAATATATCACATTAGTAACTCAAATCAGTAAAAAAAAATCAACAACATCAAAAGGTTTCATCACCCATATAACAACGTATCAAATCAGAAATCGCATAACTAATACAAATGGGTGAAACACGAATATTCAGAAATCATCATCAAATCTAAAAATATCAATAATAAGTAGGTTGTTTGCGTGTAAACAGTGGCAGAGCCACTTTATTCCTGGGCTAGGCATGTGACCCTCCCAGGAAAGTCAAAAACGAAAAAAAAAACAGAAAAAAAGAAAAACAAACGGAACTCACAATCTAAAAAATCAAAACCCTAATCCGCATCAAATCGCGATTCGTCGCTCAGTCGCTGTAGCCTCCGTAAGTCCTCCGCAGCCCAACGCAACAGGCACACGTCCTCCGTAACTCCTTCACAAGTCCTCCGCAACCCACCTCAACAGGCGCAACTCCTCTACACTCCTCCGCAACCCACCGCAACTCCTCCGTAGGACCGCAACCCACCGCAACAGGCGCAACTCCTCCGCATTATTGCCATCTCCTCCACCAATCAGCCTCCTTCCCATCAAAGCTTCGAAATGGATGGTGAGTGATTTTGATTCAATGAATTTGCTTAATTCGACCACTTCAATTTGCATAATTCAAAATAGGTGGTGACTAATGAATGCAGCTTATGATAGAATTTATTATTATAGTATGGAAAAGTTGAAAATTACAATGAAATTCATAAGAAGCTTGCAAAAAATGATATTGTAATTTGCAAAAGAGATTTGTAGTCACTGCAAATTCCTTACTGTCTTATGGTCCACCAGTATGCCAACAAAAATCGCTGGAAATTCCTTGCTGCCTCTTAACAATTGCTGTAGGAATTTGCATCAGCATTAGGATTTGCCATACTAAAACAGGATTTGCTATATGAATTGGCATTAGAATTTTATTAACAACAACATCAGAATTGTATTCATTTTGGACAATTTTAGTATTCATTTTGTATTCAACCATAGTATTCAGTTTGTTTTAAATTTGCTATAGACAATTGCAGTTTTTGTATTAATGAAAATAAAAAGACAATCGCTATAGACAATGACAATTTTATTATTAATGAAAATATAAAAAAAAATTAATCTTAGATATGCGGATATATTTTAAGAGAACCGTCGAAGATATTTCCAACGAAGTTGGAGCTTTTGCACCTTTTAATAACACGGTGAATGATGATAATGAAAACAAAATTATTCCAAACTTGGTAACTGGAAATCGTATTTAAGTAGATTTATCGAATCTTCCATTTGATCTAGTCTACGATATCAAATTTTGGACTACGATCCAAATGACCAAGAAATAGTTAGAAGAGCATATTTACAAAATGGTCCTTGTCAGCCTTCTTTGCAAATATTTCCACAAAAAATAATTGATGGAAGGGTTAGACGTTTCAATCAATCATGGTTTACCTATTATATGAATTAGTTGGACTATAGTGTGAAAGAAGATGCAGTATATTGTTTACTATGCCACTTATTTCGCCCCCAATCGATAAGTAGAAATACAAGCGATGCATTTATTTGAGGCAGGTTTAGGAATTAGAAACATAATCAATGGCTTCGAGAACATGCTAATTGAGATGTTCATAGAGCAGCATATACAAAGGCTGAGAATTTAATGAACCAAAATCAACTTATTGTCATGGTAATTGAGAGACAATCAACTCAAAGCAAAATTACTTACCGACATCGATTAAATTCAAGTCTTGTATGATTCGATATCTATTACATCAAGGTTTGCCTTTTTGCGATCACGATGAATCCGAAGAACCAATGAATAAAGAAAATTTTCTTGAACTTCTGGATTGGCTTGCTCATGAAAAGCCTTCGGTTGATGCCGTTTTTCTGAAAAATGCACCACTAAATAATAAGATGACATTTCCTGAAATTCAAGAAGATATTATCAAATGTATTGAGGTGGAAATTATCGATGTTATCCTACAATATTTATTTCTTTCTGGAGGACTATTTGCACTTTTAATTGACGAAGCTCATGATACATCAATTAAAGAGCAAATGGCAATTGTTTTGAAATCTGTGGATGAGACAGGAAGTGTTATCGAGAGGTTTGTAGGCATGGTACATGTTCCTAACATAACATCATTTTCTCTAAAAACATCACTTGATGCCTTTTTTAGCAAACATAAATTGAGTATGTCAAAGTTACGAGGCCAAGGTTATGATGGTGCAAGTAATATGCATGGTGCATTTAATGGTCTTAAAACACTTGTTCTATATGAGAATAAATCTGCTTCCTATGCTCTTTTTTTACACATCAACTTAATTTAGCACTTGTTCGTGTTGCCAAAGATATAGACCACAATTCTGATTTTTTTATTTAGTTAATAATTTGGTAAACCTTGCTGGAGCATCATGCAAGCGTCGAGACATTCTTAGAGAAAAAGAAGCAATTAGAATATTTAGTCAACTCGAAAGTGGTGAACTATCTAGTGGTCGAGGGTCAAATCAAGAGCGTAGTTTGAAACAATCGGGGGACACACGATAGGGTTCACATTATGATACACTAATCAATTAGATAGTTATGTTCCCTTCGATTATTGATGTCCTTACAGATATAGTAGAAGATATTTCTGGTGAAAAAAAAGAAGAATCTTTAAAATTGATAAAAGTATTGCAATCTTATGATTTCATATTTACTTTGCATTTAATGAAAAACGTTCTTGCAATTACTAATGCTCTTTTCAAATCACTACAACGAAAAGATCAAGATATAGAAAATGTTTTGATGTTAGTAAAAGCATCTAAAGAACGGTTAAAAATATGCGAGCCAGTGGATGGGACACTCTTCAAATGAGGTTGGCTCTTTCTGCATCAAACAACAAATTCCTATTTCAAATATGAATGATAATTATCTTCTTTTAGGTAGATCAAGGAGAGGATCAATGATTAAAAATTAACATCATTATCGAGTTGATTTGTTTTATCTTTGTCTAGATAAGCAGATTGTTGAGATTAATAATCGCTTCGATGAGGTGAATTTAGAATTACTTCTTTATATGTTCTCTCTTAGACCATTTGATTTATTTGCCTCTTTTGATAAAGTAAAGTTGGTTCGTTTATCTGAATTTTACCCCGATGATTTTTCTGAAGCAGAGCATATGGATCTTTATAATTAATTGGAGATTTATGAAATTGATATGAAGTCTAATGATATGTCTAAAGATGTGAAATCAATTTGTGATTTGGCTAGGAAGATGGTGTTGATGAAAAAAATATTTTGTATAATTTGGTTTACAAGCTCATAACCTTATCACTTATCTTACCGGTTTTAACCGCAACTGTGGAGAGAGCATTTTCTGACATGAATATAGTGAAAAAACAACCTTGAAATAGAATGGGAGATGAATGGTTGATGATAGTTGTGTTGCATACATTGAGAAAGATATATTCAAGGAGATTAACAATGATGCAATTCTCGACCGCTTTCAAAATATGAGAACTCGACGTGGGCAACTTTAAACTAATAGTAAATATGTATTGTCATTTTAGTTTAAAAGATTAATAGTTGATATTTTTGTAATGAATTTTTATTATATAATTATATTTTGTGCTTGTTTGATGTTCTAGAATGCTTCTTCATACACATAATCAAACGATTGGCGTGCAAAAAAAATTCAAGGGCTGCCACACCCGAATCTCCAAAATTAACATTTTGCCCCCAAATTACATTTTCTAGCTATTCCACTGCCTGTAAAGAAAAGGCCGTCAGCCCGAGAAGAATACGGGGTTGACCATATTCTGGACATAGTATCAGGTATAATCTTATCTATATATAATATATGTCTATCTACCAGCCACACATATATAAACATATACCGGAACCAAATGGAAGATTGACAACACGTCTGCTTGCTCTAAGAAACAAACATGGTCCATATGACACGACTTCTACAGTCATTGCTTACTATTACCCATCCTCTCTCGGTATCATGATAATGATCCACCATAGGCTCGACAATGCATAATCTCTTCGGCCACAACTATCGATATGTTCCTTTATGGAAACTAACTGCTGGCCTATGTGACACAGGGGTTAATCAAATCCAATTATGCACATCAAATTCTATATACAACAATGGTGTCGCAATCGTGGTTGCTACCTTCTTGATCAAGTCGTCAGGGTAGATACTGGCCAATCTAGTTCAATCCCGACACATAAGGGAAGCTAGACAAATATAAAGATGCACATAATGTACACAAACCATATGGCTAACAAGTAGCCTCCATACATGCTCATCATAGTGAGTCACAAATAACATACCCCCGTTGAGTGTCATCCATGAGTAATGAATAACTGAAAAGACAACACAAATGCACTCCATATCACTGCATGTTACGAGTTCATTTATTCAGTGCTCATACATCACACTCGCCCTTTCTTGTTCTATATAACGAATCGAAAGAATAACTTAAAAGTATTATCGGAAGTCCTATACGAGATGGCATCACTAAACCGTTTATTCAGATTTCTCGTCACAAAGAATAACCATCAGTAAATCAAACTGAAAGAATGTCATAACCATGTCATATTAAAACATCAATTAAATCAATATCAATGGTAAATCGCTTATATAACTATTATTCAATAAATAAGAAAGAAATATCCAAAATAGATTATTCAAACAAATATAAAACAAACAAAACAATACATAATAATATATTAGTCACTACTAGTGATTTTAAATAACAAAAATTAATGCTTAGAATTAGGTAATAAATAATAATTATATATTGTAGAGTTAATTAGATAATTAACTAAACTCAAATATACTTTAATATTTAGAATAAATAACAAATTTCTTATTCTAATGTAAAATTGGTTAATTATTAAATATTTACTAATAACATTCGAAAACTCATTTTAGATTCACACAATAATTTGGAAGCTGAATATTACATATATGAACTATTTCATAATTTACTATGAATAATTTCCAGTATAAAACATCCAAATTAAGTTAATATACTCATAATCAATTAACTATTCTTTCAAAACATGAATTATACTTATCAAAAACAATTAAGAATCATTTATATTTTACAATTGAAATCACTATATCAATTTATTTGTCTTATATTTACATTTTTATATAGAAAATATTGTGAAAGTATATGTTAAGGCTTAAGTATTTAATTTTTTTTTGTAAATATACATATATCTGTTTCAATCATAAATTAACATAGCTTGCTATTATATGGGATTGCACATATACGCTTTAGAAGCAAGAATTTTGTAAACCACAGCAAAATAAAAGTATGATAGTAGTTTTGCACTATAATTTGAACTAATTGGGCCAAACTCATGGAAAATTACAAGCTTACACGAGGTGTATAAACTCACACAAACAAAAAATTATACAGTTCAAAGGCAAGTATTCAAGTGGACCAATATGCAGGGTCTAGTATACAAACAGTCTAATGAATCCAAAAGTACAATAGGATGTAGCAGATCAAATGTGAACACAAGTATTTGCTGCTAACTCATGCGCAAATTACCCCCACAACATATACACACCAGCTACACAAATATATATACATAGATGTGCACACTCACAAAACACATGATCCCACACACACATTCACAGTCATGCGTGCACACAGACAATACACTTATACACAATAGTATACACACAACTCAACACTCTCTCACCAACACAACTGCTTACTCACGCACTCATGAATAGAAATATTCACTAATCCATGCACTCATCACCAACCCTGAAACTCACACAATTAAACTAAATTAAAGAAGAAGCAGTATATACAAAAATGTGCGATAAATGGAGCAAAGTTTAAAAGGAGCAATGTATAAAATAATTAAACACAGCAAGTACACTAACCAGGCACATATCGGTAGTAGCACAAGGTGAGAGGTATGACCTGGCACCCACTCAAGAACTGATCCTAACACAAGGATATACACAAACACACACAACTATACACTACACACACGTGAACAATAACAAACAGTTTGAACAGGCAGTCAAGGGGATAATATAACCAAGTTAACACAGATAAGTCAGTAGGCAGAAGCTCTGGTAGGAGAATATGTTATACGTCTAGTATACCGAAACATGGACGAATCATATAAACTTGTCTCACAAGTTTACAACTTAGATTTCCACTACTCCGTAATTATGTATTAGTTATTTTAAAACTAAGTATGTTGTAATTGTTGGAAATTATGTTTTGAAATAAGTGAATTGTTAAAAAAATTGAATAAGTGGAGGTTGGCTCCTATTTGTGAATAGTCCTACATTGTAGGACTTTATGAAAGAATCAAGTATTTATACTTGATTCTTAGAAGCTAAGTTGGGCCCTTTGAGCACCCAATAATGCTCTTTTATGAGGAGGGAGGCCATGCTTGACCATCACACGCGCGCGCGCCGACCGACCGACTCGACCCGGGTTCGGGCTTGTCATGGTGTAACACTTATATTTTTGCTACAAATTTATTAACCGGGTTGGAACGGTAAAATCTGTTCAAGCCCGTATTGATATTTTGACCCGGTATTACTCAGAACCGTTTTTTAAGACCACATATCCCCCAAACCAGTAACGTTCTTTGCCACTCCGTCTTCTTAACTGATAAGAAGACGAAAACAAAAAGAACGACATTTTTTTTCGTATTTCTTTTCCGTAAAAATTCAAGCAGTGTTTTGAGAGTGCAAACTGAGCCGTTCGTCAGTGCAAACGAATCAGTATCCTAGAGGCGGCGGTGATTGATCCGAACTGCTTGCACCGTTGAGCAGATCGTCGAAACGTCTTCAAGAAAGTGACTCCGTCCACGACTCAGCCGAAGTTAGCCATTGTTTTCAAACAATTTGAAGAAGTTTGACAACAATGACTTCTGCTGCAGATCTAGATGTCGCCGCTCCCACTTCCTTCTTCCAACTCCCGATGGTCTCTGCTGCTCCCTTCAGATTCGAGGGCCTCCACTTCAAACGCTAGAGACAGAAGATGGAATTCTTCCTGACCACCAGAAAAGTGGTGGCTGTGCTGACAACCGACAAACCGCAGCTACCCAGTAGACCAGACGACGAAGCAGATGCAGATCAGATGCGAGCCTGGACAGAAAAATCAAAGGAGTTGCAGAACTGGACAGAGCAAGATTACATGCGCCGAAACTTCATACTCAACGGCCTCAGCGATGACCCTGTACGACTACTACAATTCTGACAAGTCAGCCAAAGAGATCTGGGAAGCACTGCAAAAGAAGTACGATACCAAAGAGGCTGGAGCGAAGAAATATGCAGTCAGCCGCTACCTCAAATACCAGATGACAGATGATAGGTCAGTAGAGATGCAGTCTCATGAGCTTCAGAAAATTGCTCATGAGATCATCTCCGAAGGTATGAGCTTAGATGAACAGTTTCAGATTGCTGTTATTATTGATAAACTGCCCCCAGGTTGGAAAGACTTTAATAATGTGCTTAGGCACAAGACTAAGGAATTCTCCTTAGAGAGCTTGATCACTCGCCTCCGTATTGAGGAGGAGGCTCGGAAACAGGACCAGAAAGAGGAAGTGCTTGTTGTCACCAATAACAACACTAAAAAGTCCAAGCCAGTAGTTCTGAAACCAAATCCGAAAAACTTTAAGAATCAGAACCGCAACCGCAACAAACAGAATTGGAACCCGCAAGGGAACCAAAGAGGACAGCAGAAACCGACCTAAAAGAATGACTCTGGACAGTTGTTTCTTTGCTACAACTGTGGAAAACCAGGTCATATGGCACGCAAGTGTAGGAACAGAGCAGGCGCTACACCGCAGGCTAACCTGGTTGAGGAGCCTTTGACGGCTATGATTTCTGAGATTCACCTTGTTGGTGGATCAGAGGGTTGGTGGGTAGACACTGGTGCATCTCGCCATGTCTGCTATGATCGTGCTATGTTCAGTACATACACGGCTGCTGATGATCAGAAAGTGCTGTTGGGAGATTCTCACACCACTACAGTTGCAGGCATTGGAAATGTGGAAATAAAGTTTACCTCTGGAAAGACAGTTCTTCTGAAAGATGTGATGCATACTCCAGAGATGAGAAAGAATCTGGTTTTTGGTTTTCTCCTTAATAAGGCTGGTTTTACTCAACTTATAGGGGCTGATTTGTATACTTTGACTTATAAGGGGATGTTTGTAGGGAAGGGTTATGCTTGTGAGGGTATGTTCAAACTGAATGTTGAATCTAATAAAGTAACCAGTTCTGCTTATATGATGTGTGACTTTAATATTTGGCACTCTAGATTATGTCATGTAAATAAGCGTATAATTCATAACATGATCACATTAGATTTGATTCCTAAAATGTCACAAACTGATTTTGATAAATGTGAATTCTGTATTCAAGCAAAAATCACTAAGAAACCCCATAAATCAGTTGATAGATTTTCTGAACCCTTAGATTTGATTCATTCTGACATATGTGAGCTAGATGGTACTTTGACTAGACATGGACACCGTTATTTTATCACTTTCATAGATGATACCTCTGATTTCACTTATGTATATCTTATGAAAAATAAAAGTGATGCATTTGATATGTTTAAATCATTTAAAACTGAAATTGAGAATCAATCTAATAAGAAAATTAAGAGACTTCGTAGTGATAGAGGAACGGAATATGAATCTAGTTCATTTCTTGATTTCTATAAATTGAATGGTATAATTCATGAGAGAACTGCACCTTATTCACCTGAAATGAACGGTAAAGCAGAAAGAAAGAATAGGACCTTTACCGAATTAGTTGTAGCTATTTTGTTAAATTTGGGTGCAGCAAAACATTGGTGGGGGGATATTTTGTTGACTGTATGCTATGTATTGAATAGAATCCCTAAATCAAAAAGTAAGATTTCACCTTTTGAAATTTTAAGAAATTATAAACCGAATGTATCTTACTTTAGAACTTGGGGATGTTTGGCATATGTTCGTATACCCGACCCTAAGAGAATAAAATTAGCAAGTAGAACATAGGAATGTGTATTTATTGGCTATGCTATTAATAGCAAAGCATATAGATTTTATGACCTGAATACACATATTATAGTAGAATCTATTGATGCTGATTTTTATGAAAGTAAATTTCCTTTTAAATTGAGGAATAGTGGGGGCACGTCAAATAACACCGTGCCTATTAGAACAAAACTTAATGAATCTTCTGAAACTGAACCTAGAAGAAGTAAAAGAGCAAGAGTTGATAAAGATTTTGGCTCGGATTTTTGCACTTTTACTATAGAGGAGGATCCAACAAACCTCCAAGAAGCTTTATCTTCTTTAGATGCCGATTTTTGGCAAGAGGCTATAAATGATGAGATGGATTCCTTAAAATCCAATAAGACTTGGCACTTAGTAGATTTACCACCTGCTTGTAAGTCTATAGGTTGTAAATGGGTACTTAAAAAGAAATTAAAACCTAATGGAACAGTTGAAAAATATAAAGCCCGTTTGGTAGCTAAAGGTTTTAGGCAAAGAGAAAATATAGACTTTTTTTGACACTTTTTCACCTGTAACTAGAATCACATCCATTCGAGTACTAATTTCATTAGCATCTATTCATAATTTAATTATACACCAAATGGATGTTAAAACTGCCTTGGTGAATTAGAAGAGGAAATTTATATGGACCAACCTGAAGGCTTTGTTATTCCTGGTCAAGAACATAAAGTTTGCAAATTAGATAAATCATTATATGGTTTAAAACAAGCACCTAAACAATGGCATGAAAAATTTGATAATTTAATAATCTCAAATGGTTTCAAAATTAATAAAAGTGACAAATGCATTTATTATAAATCTGAAAATGGCATTTGCACTATAATATGTTTGTATGTAGATGATCTACTTATTTTTGGATCAAACATTCATGCCATAAACACTGTTAAATCTTTGTTAAGTGCCAATTTTGATATGAAAGATCTAGGTGAAGCGAGTGTAATTCTTGGTATTAAGATTACTAGGTCCGAAAAGGGACTTTCTTTGGATCAATCTCATTATATTGAGAAGATCTTAAAGAAATACAATTACTTCGACTGTAAACCTGCATGTATACCATATGATCCTAGTGTAAAACTTTTCAAGAACACCGGTGAAGGTGTAAGACAGTCTGATTATGCGAGCATCATTGGCAGCCTTCGGTATGCCACTGATTGTACTAGACCCGACATTGCCTATGTCGTGGGATTATTATGCAGGTTTACTAGTAGACCTAGTATAGAGCATTGGCATGCTATTGAGAGGGTCATGAGATACCCAAAACGAACCATGAACCTTGGATTACATTATGAAAAGTTTCCGGCTGTTCTTGAAGGTTACCCCGATGCAGACTGGAAAACTTTATCTGATGACTCAAAGGCAACCAGCGGCTATATCTTTAGCATTGCTGGAGGAGCTGTTTCTTGGAAATCCAAGAAACAGACTATTTTGGCTCAGTCTACTATGGAGTCTGAGATGATAGCACTAGCCACAGCTAGTGAGGAAGCAGAGTACTTAAGAAATCTGCTAGCTGAGATTCCCTTATGGGAAAAACCGATACCAGTTGTGTTGATCCATTGCGATAGTACCGTGGCTATTGCAAAAGTTCATAACCGTTATTACAAGGTAAGAGACGATAGATACGTCGTAAGCACAACACTGTTAGAGAGCTACTCTCCTTAGGAGCTGTTAGAGTGGATCACATACGCAGTGACGAGAATTTGGCAGATCCTTTGACGAAAGGATTGGCCAGAGAGAAAGTCCTTACGACTTCTAGAAAAATGGGACTATTGCCCTTAGATTGTTGAGTCACGTACAATGGTAACCCGACCTAATGACTGGAGATCCCAAGAACTAGGTTCAATGGGTAAGAACAAGTTGTGAAGTGATATGAGTTGAACATGCCATTTTTCATATATATAGAAGCATGTATTCCTGAAGTGATTAGAGGATGAGTTAATAAAAACTCTTAATGAGATCTATACTCCATTTGGAGTGGAGTACCTACCTTCAGGAGTACTCTTGATAGACTCACCTGTGTGAATGTGGAAATTTGGCCGTTTCCTGTGGTGTTTTGGGCAAAACTCCTAGAGCATTCACTAAACTGGGATAGACGTGCATGGCCATAAATGCACGGGCTTATTTGATTGTACTCTAGAAAGATTGTGTGTGGTCTAATGTCAGGAATAGAGTTCAAGACTACGTGTCACTCTAGTAAAAACTGAATCTTATTCACTATGCAAAGGTTCAAGTCGAATGACACCTTTGTTTATGCACAATCTTATGTTTTCAGAAATTGCTCGAAAAATATTTTTTTAAAAATTCAAGTGGGGTATTGTTGGAAATTATGTTTTGAAATAAGTGAATTGTTAAAAAAAATTGAATAAGTGGAAGTTGGCTCCTATTTGTGAATAGCCCCACATTGTAGGACTTTATGAAAGAATCAAGTATTTATACTTGATTCTTAGAGGCTAAGTTGGGCCCTTTGGGCACCCAATGATGCTCTTTTGTGAGTAGGGAGGCCATGCTTGACCACCACACACGCGCGCGCGCCGACCGACCGATTCGACCCGACCCGGGCCGGGCTCGGGTTCGGGTTCGGGCTTGTCATGGCGTAACACTTATATTTTTGCTACAAATTTATTAACCGTTTTTGACCGGGTTGGAACGGTAAAATCTGTTCAAGCCCGTATTGATATTTTGACCCGGTATTACTCAGATCCCTTTTTTAAGACCAGGTATCCCCCAAACCAGTAACGTTCTTTGCCACTCCATCTTCTTAACTGATAAGAAGTCGAAAACAAAAAGAACGACATTTTTTTTCGTATCTCTTTTTCGTAAAAATTCGAGCAGTGTTTTGAGAGTGCAAACTGAGCCATTCGTTAGTGCAAACGAATCGGTACCACAACTATTGAGAGGCAGTTTTATTCTAGAGGCGGCGGTGATTGATCCGAACTGCTTGCACCGTTGAGCAGATCGCCGAAACGTCTTCAAGAAAGTGACTCCGTCCACGACTCAGCCGAAGTTAGCCATTGTTTTCAAAAAGTAATTAATTACAACAACAAAGTAACAACTATAGCAATAATAACTATAGTGCTAAATCAAACGTTATACTATTTAAAGAAATAGTACAACGCAGAAAGAAAGCGATATTTATATATGTAAATATATAAATTAACTAGAAATCTAACCAGTTGAAGAAGAAAATTACGTCTGAGGCTTGTCGTAACAATTTCCTTAAGACTTTATTCAAAGTCTCCCAAGATACAACAGATGTGATCTGCTTGAGATTGTGATGTGTATGATCTTATATGTGATATGCAAAAGCGCATGGATTGTACATATTAAGAAACAAAGTGGAAAAAGAGAAAATTCGAAATTGATTTTTATGAGCAAAGTGATCAAGTTTCCTCCTTATTTACATCTGAATTCCCAATGGCTACACCCATTGAGAAAAGTAGCATCCCTTCATTTGCAACACCAAAAAGTGTTACTGTTCGCAACAGTCGCGCCTCATCGTTTTGCAATGGCCGAAAACTGTTGCTGTTTGCAACAGTCGCCCTCTTCGTTTGCAACGGTCGAAAACTATTGCTATTCGAAACAGTCGCGTCTCTTCGTTTTGCAATGGCCAAAAACTGTTGTTGTTCGCAACGGTCGCGTCTCTACGTTTACAACGGCCAGAAACTGTTGCGGTTTGCACAGTCATGTCCAATCCAGTAGTCGCTTCTTTTTGAATTTAAATAGTAGAAAATCGTTCACTTCTGTACGGCAAAAATATAACACGGTCCACTCTTATTGGACCTGCACCCCCACCTGACCTGGTCTGGTTCGGTCGGTAAGACGGACGGACGGCGGCGCATGCGTGTGTTAGTCCATGGCCATATAGGTCATCACCCTCGCACAAAATTACCTGACCTTAAGGGCCAATATAGGGATTGAGAGTATACTATATAAACAAAAAAATGAACATATTTTTGGCGATGTGGGACATATCTCATTCACCCTTATTTTGAGAGTTCTAACAATCCCCCACATGAATGACAATATATATCTCCACCACACAAAGTGTAATATCACACAATTCATATGAAAATAATGTTATATCGAGGATAAATAGATATTTTACTTTGAATGTTCCCTAGTTAAAATTTATCGAATGTAGTTGGCTCATCGGTGAATTATTTCATCTTGAACCGTCAGCCGTTATTGTACAACCAGACAATAAGCTTTACAAAGCATTATTTCCCCACACATCCAATCTCTTGGTTGTGTTCATTTTGGTCCTAAACAATTTTTGGTTCTGCGAGTGTTTTTAGAGAATATAAGCCTTTAATATTCTCATACAGCCAAACCAGTTCACACTAACATAGGTGATCGCAACCATTAAGAGTATCCTACATATACTCCACTTGTTATTTTCAAGATATGGTCATCATTAAAAAACATAATTTTAACCTTTAAATACTTATGTAGGCATGCATTTATATTGTGCACCATAGGAATGTAGTTGGACTATATCCAAGAAAATGCATTATGTCTTGAGTTAGTCAGAACTGGTTTTCCTATTGATCCTAGTCCGTGGGATCTCCACTCGCTAGAATAGGTTTACGTATAAGATAACTCTTGGTGATTTAGGCTTTTAAACCCATTCCCCTCGATGCGCAGTCAATTTTCTCTCTTGATAAACCTTTAGTAAATGGATCCGCTAGGTTATCATTTGTTCTCACATAATCTAAGGAAATAGTTCCATTTGAGAGTAACAGCCTAACTGTGTTATGGCGTCGACGAATGTGTTGTGACTTTCCATTATACAAAAGTTGTGCGCTCTGCTTAGCAAAGCTTGCTTATCACAGTGTATGCATATGGCCGGTACAGGTTTAGGCCAATATGGAATATCTTCTAAAAAATGACGAAGTCATTTCGCTTCTTCGCCTGCTTTATCTAAAGCGATGAACTCCGATTCTATAGTGGATCGAGCTATGCATGTTTGTTTAGTAGATTTCCGTGACACTGCTGCGCCTGCTAAGGTAAATACAAAGCCACTCGTTGATTTTGATTCCTTTGAATCAGCAATCCAATTTGCATCACTATATCCTTCTAAGGCAGCAGGATATTTTCCATAATGTAAGGAATAATTTGTGGTATTTTTTAAACATCCAAGCACTCTCATTAGTTCTTTCCGGTGTTCCATTCCTGGATTGCTTGTATATCTGCTCGTTCGACTTACTACATAAGCTATATCTGATCATGTGCAATTCATGAGATACATGAGACATCCTATTACACAAGAGTATTCCTGGTGTTCTTACACCTTTAATTCCAAAATTTTGAAAATTTTCAATCACTTTGTGTACATAGTTTGACTGAGATAATTCAATTCCATTAGGCGTTCTTATTATTTTGATTCCCAAAATAATGTCTGTAACTCGTAAGTCTTTCATATCGAAATTGCTAATTAACATCTTCTTTATGGTCTCTATTACCTGAGTATTTGGACCAAATATTAACATATCGTCTACATATAAACAAATCATCACATATGATTGTCCAATTTGTTTATAATAAAAACACTTATCGCATTCATTTATACGAAAACCATTTCTCATCATGACACTATCAAATTTTGCGCGCCACTGTATTGGAGCTTGTTTTAGTCCGTATAATGATTTTACTAATCTACAGACTTTGTTTTCATTTCCTTTGAAAACAAAATCTTTAGGTTGCTCCATGTAGATCTCCTCATCGAGATTTCCATTTAAGAATGCTGTCTTTACATCCATTTGATGAATTTCTAGATTATAGATCGATGCAATTTCTATTAGCATTCTTATAGAGGTTATTCGTGTTACCGGCGAATATGTATCAAAGAAGTCTACTCCTTCTTTTTGACAATATCCTTTGGCTACTAATATGGCTCTATACTTGTCGATAGAGCCATCTTCTTTCATTTTCTTCTTGAAAATCTATTTACAGCCAATACGTTTTATTCCAGGTGGAATATCAACAATTTTCTAAGTTTGATTACTTAGAATTGAATCAATCTCACTTTAGATTGCTTCTTTCCAACATGAAGATTCAGAAGATGACATTGCTTCCTTGTACGTTTGAGGTTCGTGTTCTAACACACATGTGAAAAAATCCGAACCAAATGTCTTAGAAGTCCTAGCCCTTACGCTTCTTCTTGGTTCTACTTCCTCAATCTCATGATGAGTTTCATCTTCATGTGAATTGCTTGATTCTTCTCTGTCCATTTCGAGACATTATTCTCATCATTCCTTTTGTGCAGAAACACGTCTTCAAAGAATGAGGCATCTCTAGATTCCATGATTGTATTTACATGAATATCAGCTATATCAGACGTGAATACCAAAAATCCGTAGGCACTACTATTTTGTGCTGGCCCTAAATAGTAACAATCTACTGTTTTTGGTCCAAGTTTGACTTTCTTGGGAGGCGGAACTGAAACTTTTGCCATGCACCCCCACACTTTAAGGTATTTAAAACTTGATTTATGTCCTTTCTTTAACAATATGGAATTGTTCCTGTTTTATTGTGAGGGACTTTGTTTAATATGTGATTAGACATATTTAAGGCTTCCCTCCCCAAGTTCGTCGGTAGACCAGAGGTTAAAAGTGTGGCATTAATCATGTCTTTTAACGTTCTGTTCTTCATCTTGGCTACACCATTTTGTTGTGGTGAATATGGAGCTGTTGTTTGATGAATTATGCCATTTTCGACACAGAACTGTTCAAATGGTGATTCATATTCTCCACTTCGATCAGATCTCAATATCTTGATCTTTTTATTTAACAGATTTTCTACCACATCCTTGTACTTTATAAATGATGTAATTGCTTCATCTTTACTATTAAAAAGATATACATAGCAATATTGCGTATAATCGTCAATAAACGTGATAAAATACTTTTTCCCACCTCTTGTAGGTAACAATTTAAAATCACATAAATCCATGTGAACCAAACCTAGTGGTTCGGTGCTTCTATCAATAGATTGAAATGGTTTTTTAACCATTTTTGCTTCTACACATGTCTTACATTTGTAGTTCTTATCTACTTGGAATTTTGGAATTAATCAAAAATTTGATAATATTTTCAATTTTTGAAAATTTATGTGTCCCAATCTATCATGCCATAGTAAAATTTCATGCTCAAGCAAGTAAGACACTTCAATTTTATTAATAGCATAATCAGAGTACATAGTTTTATTGTTGATAACGGCTACATTTGCCTTAAATAGGTCATCACATAAATATCCCCTTCCGATATACACTCCAGCTTTGGACAGAACCATCTTGTCTGACTTGAACACCATTTTGAATCTTTTCTTTGATAGCACTGCACCAGAGATGTGATTCTTGCATATGTCTAGAACGTGAAGCAGGTCATTCAACCTGATAGTTTTTCTAGAAGTAAACTTGCGGATTACTGTGCCACTGCCTTCGATCATGGATACTGCAGAATTACCCATGTAGAGTTTTTCTTCGTGATTGAATTTATGGTATGTAGAAAACATTGATTTGTCAGAGCAGACATGACGAGTAGCATCTATATCTACCCACCATTGGTTAGGATTCTGAACCAAATCGCATTCAGATACAACTGCCGAGAAGTTGGACTCGTCTACTTCCATGTTGTCTACTATATTTGCCTCCTTGTTGCGTTCCTTTTTGTGTCTGCAATCTTTAGCGGCATGTCCAACATTTCCACAAACCCAACACTCGCCGTTAAACTTTTTAGTTCATTTGTTGTCTTTTGGTTCGTTGTCTAGAGCTTCCCTTTTCTTTTGGAGATTCTTCTTTTTGTTTTTGGTCTTTGACCCTTCAGCCACAAATGCCTCCTCGCTTGGTTTTGTAACTCCACGGTTATCTGACTCAATTTTTAGTCGGACTATGAGATCCTGTAAAGAGATTTCCTTTTTCTTATGCTTTAGATAGTTGCGGTAATCTCTCCATTACGGTAGTAGTTTTCCCATGATGGCTTCAATCAAAAACGATTCTCCAACCTTATGACCTTCTGCTTCGAGTTCATGAATAATGATTTGCAGTTCATGCAGTTGAGCAGTCACGGTTTGGAGTCAACCATCTTGTAATCCATGAATTTTTCTATAATGAATTTCTTAAGACTGATATTCTGCATCTTGTACTTCATGGCAAGTGCATTCCAAAGTGCTTTTGCTGTCTTTAGAGGCTGACATACTTTGTATAGCACCTTGTCGAGATAATTCAAAATATAGTTTCTACATAGAAAATCAGAATGTTTCCACATATCAACATCTGCTTCCTTGCCTGGTGTAGGAATCGGTTCCTCCTCCTCGAGATACCGTTGCAGGCCGAGTGTGGTGAGATAAAATAGCGTTTGATTTTGCCATGTTATGAAGTCATCACCATCTTCTTTGAACGGATCAGGCCTGTTGTGAGTAGTAGCCTTTGTTGATAGTTCTACTGTAGCCATCTCTGTTTTAGTGAGAACAGTAAAGTCTTAAGATGTTATATGTCTAGTATACCAAAATAAAGACGAATCAATAATAAAATTATCTCATAAGTTTACAATTCATATTTCCACTACTCGGAATTCTGTATTTGTTATTTTAACACAAGTATGTTATAATTAATTACAACAACAAAGTAATAACTATAGCAATAATAACTATAGTGCTAAATCAAACGTTATACTATTTAAAGAAATAGTACAACACAGAAAGAAAATGATATTTATATACATAAATATATAAATCAACTAGAAATCTAACTAGTTGAAGAAGGAAATTACGTCTGAGGCTTGTCGTAATAATTTTCTTAAGACTTTATTCAAAGTCTTCCAAGATACAACAGACGTGATCTACTCGAGATTTTGATGTGTATGATCTTCTGTGTGATATGTAAAAGCACACGAATTGTAGATATTAAGAAACGAAGAGGAAGAAGAGAAAATTCGAAATTGATTTTGTGAGGAAAGTGATCAGGTTTCCTCCTTATTTATAGCTGAATTCTCAATGGCTACACCCGTTGAGAAAAGTAGCATCCCTTCATTTACAATGTCAAAAAGCGTTACTGTTCGCAACAGTCGCACCTTTTCATTTTGCAATGGCCGAAAACTGTTGCTGTTTGCAATAGTCGCGCCTCTTCGTTCGCAACGACAAAAAACTATTGCTATTCGCAACAGTCGCGTCTCTTCGTTTGCAATGGCCGAAAACTGTTGTTATTCTCAATAGTCGCATCTCTTTATTTGCAACGGCTAGAAACTATAGCGGTTGCAACAGTCGCGTCGCTTCCTTTTGAATTTAAACCGTAGAAAACCGTTCACTTCTGTACAACAAAAATATAACACTATCCACTCTTATTGGACCCGCACCCACACCCAACCCGTCCCGGTTCGGTCGGTCGGTCGGTCGGACGGGCGAACGGCGGCGTGCGCGTGTGTTAGTCCATGGCCATATAGGTTCTCCCCCTCACACAAAATTACCTGACCCTAAGGGCCAATATAGGGATTGCGAGTATACTACATAAGCCAAAAAATGAACATATTTTTGGTGATGTAGGACATATCTCATTCACTCTTATTTTGGGAATTCTAACAGAATAAAATTCCAAACTAATTCAATTCAATACAAAAATCATAGAGCAAATCATTCACAAAAAATAGATGGGAGATACTTGAATTAGACATAGGATTTTGTGAGTGGAAACTCATTTGAGCTTTGCCTCTTCTTCTCCCCTACTTACACGCACACACTGTATACATGAAGCTCATATCGCACCTAGATCTACATCGCACCTAAATGTACAATAAAGCGAAGAACCCTATTTATAAATTTGGTAATTTATTTTTGATTTATAAAAAAATTTCTTCATTTGTGAAGAGGTTTGTTTTAATGGCTTACGAGGGAAGATTAAAAAAAATATGGTGAACTATGTACGCGAATCAAAAATGAAGAGAAAAAAAATTATGATTTAAAAATTCTGGCTTTTAAGGACATGGGCTTGAGAATAATGATTTGGGACTTAGAAACCAAATAAGCAAACATATGTATGTATATATGTAAGTATGTATGTATATGTATGTATATATGTGTGTGTGTTTTTTTCTCACTTTGATTTTCTAACCAAAATTTATCTAATTTAAATAAATACAAGATTTTACTTAAAAATCATCTCTTTTCAAAACCTATACTGTATTTTTTGTCTCATCACTTTTATATAATATTATTTTGCACCTTTCTCTTATTTTAATTTAATTCTATTACATTTATAACTTAAACTTGTTGACGCCAAAAATGCGCATCAACACCCAAGAGAATCTAGTAGAGATTAAATGAAGAATGAAATTTAAACAAAGAAATGTCATAAAGGAACACACAGATTTTTATAGTGATTCGGCAATTTTGGCCTACATCCACTTAATATTTTTATTGATCTTCCACTTGATTATGATTACAAGAATGTTTGGATCAGCTGGGATCCATCGGTACAAAAGTGAAGAATAAAAATGGCAGAGCCTCGAAAGAGAAAGCAGGATTCCTTTTCTGATGCCGTGCCTACTGTATTTATAGGGAAAGACGTGCTCGGAACGGACTGAAATTTTGAAGAAGGTTCAGGAGACCAAGACGAGGCTACCCAAAAATTTGCAAGCCCATCAAGGCCCACAATATGGATCAGTACCGATCTTTATTAATGCATCTAAATGGGTTGTGATCTCTATGAGGGATGCCCCATGATGTTATCTACTTGCTCCCAAAATTTTGTGCAATTCCGGCGTACGGTTTGTGAGATATCGTATTTTCCGTGAAGTAGTGTTGCTTGAATTTCGATTTCTACCGATTCCTCCAACTTGCTCCAAAGCCATGCGATCCCTATAGGGCATTAGACACGTCCTAATTAGCTTACACTCTAAGTTTCATGATGATTGAATTTGTAAGTTTTGAGTTATTGACTGATCATTGTTGCAATATTTAGTGAAAGTTGAATATGGATGATCCCTTTTATACTGACCCCTTTTGACAGGTGAAGTAATTTGCCCATAACTTGAGCATACGAACTCCAAATGACTTGAAAATTGAAATGTAGCCTCATGGGGCCTTCCTTGTCACTCTGTATTTCGATCTTACCAATTTGGGACATTAGTTAAGGATATGTACCGATCCCCTATGTAAAGGGATAAGCACCGATCCCTCACCTAGGGGAGGCATTATTCGATACTTAGAATATTCTGGTAAGTCTATCTTTTGGTCTTGGTTGATCGTTGCTTTATATCATTACTTGTGCTTGATCTCTAAGCTTAATAATCATTTATGTGGGCTATCTTCCTCAATAATCGCCCAGTCTAACTTGTTTAGTTAGTCTGAATATAGCCAGACTAAAAGGCTGGATAACACTTGCCCTCAAAAGTACATCTTATTGCATACATGACATGCTTTGAATCGAAGCAAGTTAGAGTTGCTAGAAAGAAATTCATCCAATTTCTTGAATAGTCATTATCCTTCCATTTTATCTTCCCAAAATGTTGTATCCCTGTTTGATCGTCATGACGCTTGGTCGATTTCCAATAGTATAAATTTAGGATTATATTTCATCAGTTTCTATCTATGTCTGGTTTTATAGGACTAGTAAATTTTGGCTATCTGACCCAGTCTCTTCTTTAATAGCTCAAGTGAAAATTCAATTTCTGTCGATTTCAAGAAGTCGAATTTTTTGAATATACATTTGCACGTTCAAGTACATGTTCTTGTCATTGGCTCCCGGATGCGTTTATATAATTACGAGTTGTCACCAATTCCTTCTAGTTTAATCGCAATTGGATCACAATTCCTTGTTTATATATTATTTCATAGTGAAATAGGGGGTTGTAATGTGTCATTCGATGAGAGGGGACTTCAAGTTCTATAGGAATGATGGCCTCGGAGCCGTAAGCAAGGGTGAACGGAGTATGGCCAGTCGCGGACTTGTAGGTGGTTCTGTAAGCCCATAATGCTGTTGGGAGTTCATCCATCTACTTGCCTCTAACCTTTTCCAAATGTTTCTTTAAAATGAACTTTATGATTTTTTTCACAGCTTCAGCCTATTTGAAGTAATCCGTTGCTATGATGGCGTATTTTGCACCACCTTTAGAAATTGGCAAGGAGCCGATGATGTCAATACCCCAAGTGGAAAATGACTATGGATTGACAATTTGAGTGATTTTCGTCGGTGAGGCTCTGGGAATTTTTGCAAACGTCTAACACTTGTCGCATTTTCTAATGTGATCAACCACATTCTTCTTCATGGACTTCCATCAAGACTCGTTTGATTTCATCATGGATGATACACCAAAGTGGGGAACGGAGAATGCCCTTTCTATACATGACTTCTTCTTGGATGATTCAGCATGAAGTTTGAGGAGGATCTGTCATTTTCCATTCCTCCGTTCAGGATAAATTCTCCATCGTGTATAGTCTTTGATAGGAGTCATCCATGTCTCCTTTTATGGCTCCGTCTCCAAGATCTAGTCGATCTCTATCTGTCAATGTTCAGAATATTAATTACTTCAACCGAAACAAAGTTTATTTGTTGTGCATCCCCAAAACTGGCCAGCTTGGCCAGTGACTTGACTTTTTCAATTTATTCTATGATGATGTGCGTAATGATGTAATACTCGAAGTCAGCTAGTTTCTCTTGGACCGGCCGAGATAAGAAGTAAGACGCTGCCCCCTAGCAAAATTCACTTCCCTGACCTTGCATACTACTTACCAGGAATGTAAAATCCTGCTTCCCGAGGCTCAAAACTAACTACGACGGATGCTGTAGTCATCCATATGTGTTATTTCTCAATGACTAAAATTGAAATCTTGAAACTATTGGCAACACAGAAACATAAGAATATGAAATATTTTAAACTTCAACAAAATAGAATTTCTCATTTCTTATGAATTTCAATTTAAGATTTACATGTTAACCACGTTCAGACCACATATACATGTACAAAAAAAACGATAAAATCAATATATGAAGTTGTCCCCTTTTGATGATCAGAGAACTAATAAATATGAACTTTACAATTCTTAGTACATCATAACGGAATACACAAAATGGCTCCTATATAGCTTAATACTGCCTCCTGCATGTCTTCGGAAGCTTATTCATCCAAAAACCTGAAAGTCTCCCATTCTCAAACTATTCAAATTAATTTTGAGTACCCGAGAGTTTGTGGATAAACACAAACTTTGAGTCAGATAATAAGTCTTTTATGAATAATCCCCTATCATCTTTTATCATAAATAGATAGCTAGTGAGGCAACGCCGCTTAGTAGAATGGGTTTTCCCCTTACTAGTATCCAAAACAAAACATGCAAATCATTTACTATCCCCTTGCACCCAAAATGATTAGTCTTAACATAATATGAAATAAAGCCATAAATCACATGTATTTGATATCCCATCCACCCATTTATTAGATACCCCATATAAAAGCAATTTATTTGATGTTCCATCTAAAAACCAATTTATTAGAGTTCCCCTCAAAAAAATCTTTAAAATGACTATCTGTCATAGTTTAATAGGACTATCAATCCCAAATCCATTCAAAATAAATGCAGATTATCCATCGTACATTACTTTATTAAAGATAGTGTTGGCTATCCAACACACACGCCATAGTTTTCCTAGGATGACTATGAACCCTTGGGTGCCAAATCCTAAGGCTAACAACCCCTGGTAAAACACATTCCTTACTTTAGAAATTTGATGTGGGCTATCCACCGCACATTTCACGGTTTTTCTAGTTTAACCAAGAACCCATCATTTGGCCAAAAATATCAAGATTCCCATGATTATTTATAAAAACTCACGATCCCCGTGATTTTATATTTTCCTCCAGGTATTCCACCTATTTAACTTATTCCCACTGGTAGCCTCAATTAAGTTAAATTAAATAAAAACACATTAAAAGCCCCAAAGTATAATTTCAAAAGCATATTCTGTTTGTAACCCCAAACTATGTATCGAAATCATTAATCCCATCTCGGTGTCCCCAAGGTTTAATAATCATCAAATTTATATAAGGCTCCCGCTTACATGTTCAAACAAAGTAAGTATTTTATGTTATTACCCTTCGAAGTAACCCCTTCAAATTAGAAAATTTTTACTTAAGGAAAATGGCTAAAACAACCCATTAAAACCCTTCGAATTAAGTCCCATTCGTAAGCAAATAATCCTCCGAAGTTAGCCTCTTCGGAAACCTTCCTTTTGAAATCATCATTGAAGATAACCCCTTCAAAACCATTCGAAATCAAACCTTTCAAAATCAAAACCTTTCGCAATCATTGAAGATAACCCCTTCAAAACCTTTTGAAATCAAATCTTTCGAATAAAAACTTTCGCAAACATTGAAGACAACCCCTTCAAAACCTTTTGAAGTCAAACCTTTTGAAATTAAAATCTTTTGAAATCAGAACCTTTTGCAATCATTGAAGATAACCCCTTCAAAATCTTTCGCAATCATTGAAGATAACCCCTTCAAAACTTTTTCGAAAAACATTTTAAAATAATATTCTTGAAGGTTTAAACTTTAGAAGATCCCCTTCAAAATCCCTTCTTGAATATATATAAAAATTTCAGTCTTTTATATAATGATAGAGTCGAAGGATCCCCTTCAACTTATTCGAAAATAATTTTTATTTCTATCCAAAAGCAAAAGAAGCAGCCTCTCCATCCCTTCGCCTTTTTCTTTCCTTCATCCCCATGCCAACCTTTTGACTTTGGTGGAGGGTCATTGTTTACCTTCTATCTTAGGCGAAAGGTACCTTTTGACTTCATCGAAAGGGCAAAAGCTGGCTTGTTAGAGTTGAAGGCAGAACTGGGCTCACTTAAGTGATGTTTTTATCTTGTTTGTCTAATTTTGATTGGCCGACGAACCTTCTCTTGTACGTCCAAATAGTAAAAAGTATACAAAAGTCAATCTTTTTCTCAAAACACTATACTTCTTCCTTAAATATTTCCAAAAGCAATTCCCTTCTGAATTTAAATAATTTCGGAAGCAAAATTTTAGTTTATCCCTTAGGCTTAAATAATTTAATTACCTTAGTAAATCACTAAGGGAAAATCCTTAAAAAATCATCAAAAATCTAACAAATCATATACTTTAATATATTTAAATTTCAAAGTGTATGAAGATCAACTCGTAATTTAACCAAAACCGAATGAAAACGTGTTACTTATCCCATTAACATTTTAAAACCACCTATGTTTTATCCAAACAAAGGTTTAAATGGTTATATCCTAACCAAAATCACAAACATGAATCAGGTATAGCCCATAACCAATCCAAACGCAGAAAAGTGAGATGATAAACATGATTATTCACCTTGATTAGTTGATTGGAGAATGAGATAATTTCCTTGCTTTAATTCCTTAACTTTTTCTTCAACTTAAAGTCTTCCTGGAGCTTTTTAATAGCCGACTGAAGTGATGAGGAGTTAAGAATGAGAATGTCAAAATTTATTTAAGTGGAGAAAGAGATATATACCAAGAAACGTAGCCCCTTTTCCAAGTTTACCCATTAGGAAAAAATTCCTCCTTCATAATTTATTTAAGTCCTTTTTTTAGTTCATTCTTTTAGACATGGCCGATTGATATAATAATCTCATATCCCTACTATTCACATTATTCTATTTAATTTATCCAATTAAATATTCAGAATAATGCTAATTAAAATTCGACGTCATTATAGACTCCCCCCTTAAAGAATTTGGTCCCCGAAATTTAGTAAGGACAAAACAACAAGCATATAGCCCATGCAAGCAAAGCTAGTATAACCTACCAGCCAAATTCTATATAAACCCTATATAGAATATACCATCTAAAACAGCCTAGGAAAAGTAGCCCTAATCCTGTCTTCTGCTTTCCAAGTACAGTCCTTTACGTTGTCGCTCCACTGAACTTTCACTAACCTGGCTGTCTTGTTCCTTAACATCTTCTCATCTTTTTCCACAACACGAACTGGCTGCCTCGCAAAAGTCATATCTGTTTCCACCACTAAGTCCTCCAGTGCCATCGGAGTGATAGAAGTTTCTGGATCATGAATATACTTCTTAAGATGAGAAACATGAAATGCATCTTGGACCCTGGCCAAACTGCTCGGTAAATCTATTCAGTTTGCGAGCTTCCCAATCCTCTCTAACATAGGAAATGATCCAACATATCTCGGTGCTAACTTCCTGGTCTTCCTGAATTGAACTACACCTTTCATCGGTGATACCTTGATGAAAACTCTATCTCTAACCGAGAACTCTAGATCCTTATGCCTCTTGTCTGTGTAACTCTTCTGTCTAGACGTAGCTTTCTTCATTCTTTCCCGTATCAACTCGATATTTTCCGTCGCCTCCCTCACCAAATCTGGACCAAGGACCAACCTGTCTCCAGTCTCTAACCAACATACTGGTGATTTGCATGGCCTTCCATACAAAGCTTCAAAAGGCACCATTCCTATAGTAGTCCAATAACTATTATTATAGGAAAACTCCACTAAGTGCAAGTGATCTTCCCAAGAACCACTAAAATCCAGCACACAAGCTCTCAACAGATCTTCTAGTACCTTATTGACTATCTCTGTCTACCCATCTGTCTGAGGATGATATGCAGTACTCATCTTGAGCTTAGTGCCCAACACACTCTATAGGCTCTTCTAGAACTCACTAGTAAACAAATCATATCTATCATCGATAATACTACTATGACTTCCATGCAGTCTAACGATGTTATTCATGAACAACTTATCCAAAAAAGGTGCCATCCTGGTTGACCTTACCGGAATGAAATAGGCACTTTTGGTCAAACTGTCCACAATGACCCATATACTTTCATTACCCTGGTTTGACCTTGGCTGCTCGACAATAAAATCCATGGATATTGAGTCCCACTTCCAAACTGGGATATCTAAAGGTTGAAGCAAGACACTTGGCTTCTGATGTTCGGCTTTTACTTGTTGACAGTTCAAACACCGTTTTACCTATAAGCCAACATCCCTTTTATTTCCTTCCCAGAAGAAACTTCTCTGTATATCCTGATACATCTTGGTTCCCTCAGGATGAATCGTTGTAACGACCCGTATAAATTCGATGTTTAAAATGAATTAAATTAATAAGATTTTAATTTAAATTTAGAAAGAAATAAAAATCTTATTTATTTATATGAAAGTGAATTTTGAAATTAGATGTATCAAGGGTACTTAAAATTTACAAATTAAATTATATATTACAAGTAATTGTAATAGTGGAAATTGTCGCATTTGGATATAAAGTTAAAAATAAGTAAAAAGGGGCAAGTATTGAATTCTTCAATGGAATTAAATATTGATTTATGGAAAGTAAATGTAAATGGAGGTAATAAAGTAATGCAGGAGAATATTTTTTTTTAGTACAATCCTTTTTTTGTAAACTATTGTAAGATGTTAATTAATTGAAATGTGAAGATTAGGAGATAGATTCAAAATTTATGTTAGACAATGAATTGCAATAATAAGAGCTAATAATTAATGGATTAAATGGAATACCAATTTACTCATAAACGTGAATATAAGAGAACTAATAAATATTGAATTAATTTTGGAATAGTTGCAATAAATGTTAATTGAGTAAAACCAGTGTATGTAAGTAATTACAATGTTGGGGTGTAAATAATGAACCTCTAAAAGTGTAATTAAGAGTTAAGGACTATATTTGTTGTACGTTACTTATTTTATTAGGTTGTTAAGTTAATTTGTAAATTCACTAAATTATGGCAGTTAATGTGGAATAAATTGGTAAGTAAAGAATGTTGAATTCAAATAAGATGTAACCAAAGTAAAATTCCATTCATATTAGGATAATAAATGTGATAAAAAGAAATGAGACCAAAATAAAATTTGGAAAATATAAATGTGATGAAATCTAAAATAATATTAACTATGTTGGTTAAGTAATAAATTGATTCAATATTAAGTTGTAACCGAGTAGACAAATTCGGAATTAATTTGCAATCAATTGGATTAATTGCAGCTGACATTTGAACACTGTATTTACTGGAATAATTGACATTAAATTGATATGTGAATTTGCTTTTAGTTAATGTATATATCAAAGGGATTAATTGCAATTAAATGGATTTAGTATTTAAAGATTTTGTAGATATTTATTTAGATGAAATTGAAGCCATTATATGAGTATGAATCTAATGTAAATTTTTACTTATAGAATGGACAATTGATATTAAATGAAAGGAATAAAATTTAAGTGGGTCAATAAATTGAAATTTAATGAAATCAAACATCTAAATGTTATGTTAATAGAAATTTAAAATGGAATCTAAGAATATTTGTATAATAGATTTTGAGTCAAATGTTGATTTCATCCAGTGTAATATTGAATTTAATAATAAATGAAGTTTTAACTTATATTTTCTAAATTTAATGAAATTTGGAAATTAACACTGAAATGGATAGATTTATCAACTTCCAATGTACATCTAATCTTGTTTAAACTTCTGCAAATGATTAAGAAATATAAAAGGGAATTTCTGAAATCGATAAAATTAGCAACTTTCAATTAACTTTCAATTGTTAAACTATTGTAATTGATTTAGAAACATAAAGAGTTGCTTATTTATTAGAAGTTAAATTTTGGAAATTGGGTTATTTCAATTTACTGGGAATAAAATGTTAAATGTTACGTTAATGGTGTTTAAGTTGAAAATTTAGAATAACAATATATTAGACCATTAACCAATGCTAATTTATCTATTTGGTGATAATGGAGTGAATAAAAGAATTTAAAAACCAAATAAATGAAATTTAACACTTAATTTTTACGTTAATAGAAAGTTAGATGGAATGTAAGAATATTATGATAGTTGCAAATTCAATGAATTTTTTTATCCGTTTAAGAATAGTGAATTGAATAATAGATATGAAACAAAATAATTATACCATAAGAAGAATGTATTGAAAATAAATGAAAAGCTAATTTCATTGAAAATTATGGAAGATTTAATGTATAATCTATAAACAATTGAAATAGAAGTTAAAGCTTTGAAAGTGTGGAATTTGCAACATCTAATCCATATGAGGAATCTTTGAATTAAAAGGAAAGAGAAGTTAATTGGAATTTATGGCAATTAATATAAGAAACGTACATTTTTGGGTTAAATAGAAAGAGCATTTTTAATGAAAATAAAAGAACAGTTTGACAAAAATAAAATGAACATTTTATTTTAAAGATAAGTAAAATTTTATAAAAAAGGAAAAATTTGAATTTTGAAACAACGTTTTACATTCATTTTATAACAATCAGAGGCAGTATAGAAGTGATTTTAATGCTAACCTTATATTTTAAAGTAAATTTAATATTTTGAATCGTGATTGCGCGCTGAGAAAAACACCGTTTTTAAATTTGAATTTCCAGTCTCGGTTCATCTTTTACTGTGCGCAGCGGCGGTCCCCAGTGGCATTAATTGGAGTGTTACATTTATTTAATGTGTGTTAATAAAATTCAATTGGGTGTTAATAAGGTGTATAATTAGGGTTAATAGAAATTAATTTAGCGGAGTAGACGTTTTGAAATTGGATCTCAAAGTTTTAGTACAACTGGTCCATTTGTTACTTTATATTTATTCATTACCACCTCTTTGTTTGAAATTTATAAATTTTCATTTTTGCTACCTGAAGCATTCATTTCATTGGTTCCATCCTCCATTAGCCTCATTTCAATTTTCCAATCTCATTGAACTTCATTATGCAAACATGACCCTATTTCATTTTCTCCCTCACCTGCTTGCAACACTTTTTCCTAATCCTTCTTGAAGCTTTGAGTTGCGTGAAAGCCTCTCCACCTCACCCAATCCTTGCCACCACCTTGTTAGCAGGTACCCTAGTCGCCTTATCCCAAAACGTGAAATTTGGTATTTATTTTGTTTATTTTAATATCACTATATATATACACTTTATTATGGCAGTGGTCATCTTATAACTTGAATAACTTTCGCATACAATGTCCGATTTACGCACGATTTTTTTTCAAAGGATCGTATTGAGATTTATGACATTTTGACGCTAGTTTGGGCAGATTCTGAGGCTGTTGAATTTTTGGGTTTAAATTGGATTTTAATTCAATTTAAATCCAAAAGGTGAGTGTTTTAACCCACTCACAACTTCTAAATTTCTTATGTTTATTAAATTTATTTGAGATATGAGTAGAAATTTATTTATGACTGTTTTGCATATTTTATTCATCATCTTAGTTAAATCGCATTTATTTAATATAACTGTTAATAAATTTTATTATTGCATATAAATTGACAGTTAAAATTTATTTATTTTACATATAAACTGATAGTTAAACGGTTAAATAAATTTATTGTTGCATATAAACTGTTAGTTAATAATTGTCATTTTACCTGTTATATTTCATATGCTCTATATTGATGTTTGTTTAAATTGGATGATGATTGTAATAAATGGTTGATTATTGATATTTGGATGAATGGATGCTATATTTTATATTGTATAAACTGCAAATTATTATGCATTTTCATTCATTCGGGATTGCGGCTTGAAATGATATGCAACCGCAAATTTTTATTTTAAATTGCGGATTGAAATGATAAATATCCGTATCACTTGACCATAGGATAGAAAATTTTATACAGGCACCGCGTCATATATATAAAATTATTTTTGAAATGATTTTTATGGTTTGGATATGATACAGTTTAATAAATATTAAATTTGGATATGATATAAAAATATTTTATACATACATAGTTAAATTGTTGAATTTAAGCTATGCATAAATCTGTTAAATAAAAATGAATAAGTTGAAAAATGGCATTTGATAATTTATATTATACGAGTAAGTACAAGTTTAAGATCTTGTATGTATGTATGTGTGTGTGTGTGTGTGTGTGTGTATATATATATAGAGTTTTAAACGATTCCAATCAATCATGATTGAAAGATAAATTGGAAATTTAATTGGAATTGAGCTTATTTGAAAAATTAACTCCATAAGTGATGTTAACTTACTAAAATTGGAAATTTTAAGGTATGATATTTATAACGGGATTTAATGAATAATTCTAGTATAAATAAATGGAAGGAAAATTTTTTAGCGTTAATAAATTTAGTTTATTTTAAATGGTTATGGATTTATCATGTAAACCTTTCAAACTAAATAATAGGAAAATGAATTGTTGATTTGAAATTCCCAACCTCAGTTTTGAAATTCATTTAATACTCAAAGTTTGAAAATATTGAAATCAAAGTGTTTTATTCAAACTGAAAGTGAATCTAAAAGTTATGGGTTTAGACTGAATTTAAAGTGAATAAAATTGTGAAGGCGTGGAAATTATTTACTTTTAAAGAAATTTTAAATTCAACTGTTTTATTTTATATACTGTTGAATATCCAAACCATTTAAGTTTGAAAGTTATGGTTTTAAAACTATGGATTTCGAAGTATTATGTTGAAAGTTAAAATTCAAATATTTGGTTTCGAGGTATTATAAATTTTAAAAGTAGCATGATTTTTGGAAAGGAAATATTTTTGAAATAAAATGATATCACATTTATTTGGGTTTAAAAGGAAATGATATTGTATTCATGGGTTTTGAAATGGATAATTATATTCTGGTTTTGAAAGTATAAATATTTTTAAAGACCGCGGTGTTATAATAACGTTTGGTTGTTGAAGAGACCGGGATCAGAAGTTGTCATACTCTCTGCCAACTCCGAAAACCACTTTAACAACCGTGTATGCGGTGGAGATTCCAGAATAAAGTAGGATGGTGGCCGCGTTTCCTGTAAGGTAAATACGTGGACCCAACTCCCGTGAGTTGGCATAAGGTGGCTAAAACAGGAGCGATCGACGGGTTAATAAGGTAGCACCTTTGATCGGACACATCCCTTCGATATTATACTTTGACTCTTGGATTGATTCGATGGCCACTTTTGATTTTTATTTGGGGGTGTGGCTCAAGGTGGGCGGTAGCCGCGGCTATGCGTTACCACCGACCCGGAAGCGTAATTGGTATATCTACCCTGGCATTGCCTAGTTGTGCCGTGTCACCTACCCTAGCGCGCCTTATACGATTTTGGTTTTGTACCATACCTATGGAGTGCCCTCTGACGACGCCCAGTACGGGGGAGATTACGGTACTGTATAGACTATGGGAATATATAACTGTGTTAAGGTGGAAAATGTAAAGCCTTAACGCTATTTAAAAGTAAGTTTATTTTACCATTAGACACTATATTAATAGCGAAATATACTACATAGTAAATAGTTTAACGGATCCTTAGGAGATGTAAATCCCGAGCATCTCTTGCTGCACTCATATTCATTTCTGTTAATTTAACTTACATAAGATCTTTTAGTTCTGACTCGAGTGTTTTGTCTTTTCAATTCGCTCGGGTCAGTCCGAGCGTTTCAGGATTTGAAGTTTAGCTCTGGAGGACGAAGACGAAGATTTGTATTACTATCATCTACTATTATTCCACTACACTATTTAATTCCGCTGCATTGATATTTATTGGTATGTGAACTCTGATATTTATTGTGTAAAAAAAGAATCAATTGTTTTGTAAACAGTTTTATGAACTGCATATTTATTATTATATTTTATCCTTCCGCTGTGAGATTCTGTTTTATTTTATTTCTTCCCTGTTTTTCTTATTTACCCCATAACAATCCGCCCTTCCGTATGCTTTGAATTAGCACGTGTGTCGATTTGAAGCGTGCGAAAAGGAGGGACGTTACAATCGTAAACTTAGATCGATGACATTCCGCAAGAACTTCCTTCTTAAGGATTCCAACATCCGGAACACATAACCATTCCTTCTTTCTCAACCAACCCCTATGGTCAAGAATAAAAACCTTCAAATTAATAATCTTGGCTCCAGTTTCTAACCTTATGATCCTCTCGTTTAGCAATAGATCCTATTTTTGTCTAAAAGAAATTCGTTTGATCATAACTGGACAAATTTCCAAATAAAATATCATGGCGATATTACGACTAGATTCGGTAGTCAACCTCAATTGCACACTACAAGCAGTCAATGCTTCCAAGTCTTTCCATTCTGCCAACATAGCTAACACCACATTCTGATGTTTCCTGCTAAGCACATCTACCACCTTATTTCCTTTTATCGGTGTATACTCGATGCTAAAATTGTAAGTTGCAACAAATTCCACCCATCTTTGATGTCTCATGTTCAGCTCTTTCTGAGAGAATAAATATCATAGAGACTTATGTTCTATAAATAGCTCAAACCTTTCTCCCAAAAAATAATGACTCAACACCTTCAACACAAAGATTACCGCTACCAACTCCAAATCATGAGTAGGGTATCTCACTTCATGTGGTCTAAGCTGTCTAGAAGCAGAGGCAATAACCTTTCCATTCTGCATTAGTACAGCTCCTAACCCGATACCACATTCATCGATGTAAACCACCAATCCCTGATTCCCATCTGGAACTACTAACACGAGCGCATTGGTTAACAAATGTTTCAACTTAAGGAATGTCTCTTCACATTTGTCAGACCAAACGAACTTCACATCCTTCCTGTTTAGCATAGTCAAGGATGCCGTTACCCACAAGAATTCGTTAATGAACCTTCGGTAGTATCCTGCAAGACCAAGAAAACTTCTAATTTCACTTACCATCTCTGGTCTCTTCCAACTGTTAACAGATTCAATCTTATCCTGATCAAACGCTACACCTTCCTTGGAAACTACATGACCAAGGAACTTCACTTCCTTCTTCCAGAAATGACACTTTGAGAACTTTGCTTTCAGCTGATATTGCCTTAGCATCTCTAGCACTATTCTAAGATGTTCCGCATGATCCTTCTCATTCTTAGAATAAACCAAAATGTCATCATAAAAACCAACACGAACCAATCCAAGTGCTCTTGGAAAACCCGGTTCATCAAATCCACAAAAAAAGCTTGCGCATTTGTAAGCCCGAATGGCATAACCAACCATTCGTAAGACCCATATCTGGTCCTAAATGCCGTCAAAGAAATACTATCCTCTCCCACTCTTAGCTGATGGAAACCTGTTGCCAAATCTAGTTGGGAAAACACTTTGGCTCCACTCAACTGATCGAATATATCTTCAATTCTCTACAAAGGATACCTATTCTTGATCGTTCTCTCTTTCAGCATACAATAGTTGATACACATCCTTAATGACCCATTTTGCTTCTTTAGAAATACCGTGGCTATTCTCCAAGGTGAACTGCTTGGCCGAATGAAATTCTTTCCTTCCAATTCCACTAGCTGCACCTTAAATTCCTTCATCTCGGTTGGTGACATCTTGCTAGGTGGTCTGCTTACGGGTTTCGCTCCGGGTATGAGATCTATCCGAAACTCGATAGCTCTTTTTGGCGCAAGCCTAGAACTGGTTCAAACACATCCGCAAACTCTCTTGCTACATAGACCTACTTAAACTCTGCTTCCATTCCCATAGCACCCAATAACACTTAAACATTTCCGTTCGAACTCCTTATCGAGTAAATAATTCGGTTATTGCTATTAGGGTAATTCAATGATATTTTCCCCTCTTGAAAAAATATCCTAGCATCATACATATCTAACCAATCTATACCAAATATGATCCCTAAAACCACGAAATCAAAAACATATTAACTACATGCAAACATATGGCCTAATAAATCAAGTTCTACTGGTCATATTTTGTTCCCAGAATTGCATACCCTCCGATAGGATTCGCAACCCTTAAAGGAGTAATAAGGTATAAATGTTCCAGACATAAGCAATCTACCAAATACTGAGATATAAATGAGTGTGATGCACCGGTATCAAATAGTATCCTAACGTGAGTACTGTAAAGCATAAGCATACCTTCCATCATAGCTTTTCCTTTCTCAGCAACCGTTGGTCTAGAGGAAGATGGCTCCAACGCAAAGACATTTCCCTTTCCAGCTTTAGCAGCCTCGGGACACCTGTCCTTATAATGCCACATCTAGCTACAGCTGTAGCACTTTACATTCTGCCTCACTGCAACTGTAACGACCCAGAATTTTATTAAATTAAAATTTGAATATTTAATTAATTTTAAATATTTATAAGTGAATTTTTAAGTCAAATAAATTTTTATTTGAATTTTTGGATTTAATTGGATAATTAAATCGATAATTTAATACGTGAAATTATAGAAATAATTAAAAATTGAGTTAAATATGATTGAAAATAATTTGGAAAATTTTATTTAATCATACTGGAGTTATAGAAATATTTTAGGACTTTTAAAATCGAATTAGAAGTTAATTTGTGAAAATTGAATATTTTAATATTTAATAATCGACTGTAAAATAGCCAATTTTTGGACAGTCTCAGAATTGAACGAAACCAGTTCCATTGGATCCGTAATAGTTAGTTATTACCGGATTTCAATTTTCGTGTCAATCGGAGTTATCATTTGATCGTGGCAGCTCGAAACGCATCGATTTATTTTTAATTTAAATCTGGCGAGCTAAAATAGCCATTTTTCAAAAAGTCTCGGAATTCGACGAAACCAGTTTCATCGGATCCGTAATGTGATATTATTGTAAGGTTTCAAATTTCAAGTCATTTGGATTTACCGTTTGTCCGGTACAAATTAAAACGCCTAGAAATCGGTTTAAATCGGTTTAATTTAAATTGAGCGTTTTCAGCCATAACTCGCACATACTTCCGAATTAGCTTCCGAAACCTGTTCCATTGTGTCCGGAACGCGGGATAAACCCTAGGTACGCTGGTTACGGCGTCTAAATCGGAGTTCGGAATTTCCGGGTGAATAGTGTCGATCGTTTCTCTATAAATATGCACCCTACCCCTTCACAAATAAAAAAGAAAAAAGAAAATAAAACCCTAATTACATTGCCAGCCGCCACCCATGGGTTCAAGGGCCAGAAATCATCCTCTTTCATTCATCAAAATCTCTCAATCCACTCGTTTTTAGAAAAAGTTGTCAACTAAAGAATCGAAGAGCACGAGATGAGCTTTAAATCCATACGGATATGATCGGGAATGGAGTAACGATGGCGGAGCAAATGGTGGCCGTGCGTGGGCTGTAGGGGGACGTGCGCGCGTGCCTATGGGTGGCCGAACTTCCAATGGTGGCTGGTGGTGGTAGCTTGCTTCGAGAGCTTCGCGTTGGCGTTGGTGTGATCGAGTTTCGTTGTGTATAGATGGAGTATTATCAAACCCTAATCTATGTTGAATGGGTTAGGAGTTCGGCCTTGCTTCCTGTAGAAAGACGTGAGGTAGAAGATGATGAGGGACGGCCTGATGGTGTGGGCTAAGGATCCAAGGGCTAGGATTAGTTTGAGGTTAAAATTTTAAAGTTATGTTGTAAAAGTTTATATAAAATCGTGTACAAACTTGTAAAATCAATATCTTTTTCATACGAGGTCGAAAAAATGCAAACTCAGTTGCGTTGGAATCGTATGGACGAGCACTACGCGATGGAGTTGGTTTGGAGTCGTTTGGAGTTAGTGAGAATTTCGGGTAAAATTAAACGCGCGTTTAATTTTATTCGAAATAAATCGCTAAAACGGAAATTAAAACCAAGGTGAGAATTTCTCACTCAATCGAATAGATTTCGATTTTATTTTAAATAGTTAGATTTAAAATATTTGAATGCATGTTTGAATGATAATTAATATCTATTGATTGTTAAAATAGACATTATGCGCCGTTAGTAAGCGGATGTTATTTATAAAAACATATACCGCGAATATTTCATAAACAGTGAAATTGGTATTATATATAATATCAATATATATATATTGGCATATGTATATATTGCAGTTGATTGATTTCCCGCATTTTTTGTTTAGCGGATGAGACCCTATTACGCCGTTATTAAGCGGATAATATTTAATAAGAACATGTACCGCGATAATTTCGTACTGGAGCGAAATTGGTATTGTGCTAATGTTTTTGGATGCAGGAAACAGGTTGGAGGGATCCAACTGGATTCCTCAACAGTATTTATTTGATTTCAGATATTTTGATATTTGATGGATTATCATATCGATATATGATATCGTTGTTAGTCGTGATTGACTATTTGGTGTGTAGCATCATTGGACCCAGATTTGGGATTTTTAAAATGTTTTTTTTAAAGTGATTTTGAAAATATACTTTATTTTTGGAATTGATCCATATTAAGTAAATAAACGTTATAATTTTTAAAGTTATAAAAATTATGATTTTTGTGAAATATTGTTAAAAGCTGATTTTTGAGAAATATGAATTAATGACTTTATAAAATAATTTTAATGGGGATTTTTGAATTTATTATGAAAAGTTTAAATATAGGATTTATAAAATTTGATTATTTTATAAATCAAAATGGTGAGATTATAAAGGAATTTAAAGACGTTTTAAAAGAATAATATAATTTGATTTATATTAAGAGATTTATAAATAGATATTTATAAATCGAAATATTGACATTATAAAACGAGTTTTTATAAGTGTTTGAATGAAGTGAAAAATGAATTTCATAATAGAATGAAATTTATAGAATTATAAACTGTGAAGTTATAAATGAAATTTATAAATAGTAAGATTTATAAATTTGGTGAAATTATTTGAAGAATAGATTGATTAAATAAATAAATCTTATAAGTTATAAGGTTTATAAATTGAAAAGTCTTTAAAAAGAACGATTTTGGTAAAATAATCGTTTTATAAGTAATTAACTTATAATGTGAACGTTTAGTTTATAATTTAGTTATAAACGGGAATAGGTTAATAAAGGAATTTATAAAAAGGAAGTTTTTATAAATAAATAGATATGGAATTTATAAACGTTGTTTTATAAATTCGCAAACGACTTATTTTGATAAGTTAATTGTTATAACTTAGAAATAGAGTTATATTCACGTTTTTAGACTGTGAATAATCCTTTGAAATAAAAAAAAATAAAAGGATGAGATTTGTTAACGTAGTATATTAACGTTTTTGAATAGTGAATAATACGTTAAAGAAAATGTTTTAGAATGTGATATTTTAAACATAATTAAAACGATCTAACGATGTTTTAAAAGGTGTTGAGATTCGAAACCATAGATTTTAACATTTATTGTTGAAATAGATGTTTCGAGAAATAAAAGGAAATGGTAGACTATAACACTATTGTTATAGTAAATGATTTCCGAAAGGAAATATTTTTGAATAATATTGGGATTTATATATCTATTTTAAATTCGAATCCCTATACTAGTGATTTTGGGTTGTCGTAACGATGTTTTACGCAACATTCGTTTTGGCCCAAATAAATATGTTAAGTGAATGATTTCCTTAAAAGAATGAAAGATATACTTAATTTGATTTAAGTATATTGAATATTTTCTAAGTGTTGAAAATAAAAGAGATTTGTGAATTACTTATGAATAAATAAGTATGGAAATGTTTTCCAATGTGAAGTGAATATTTAGAATTTATCTTTTTGAAGATAAATTGAAAATGAATAATTGAAATCGTATATGCACGAATATTTTCAAATATAAATTCATTATGGAATTTATATGTGAAAAGTGAAATTGGTTAAAAATAAATATTGATTTATTTTTGAAGTGTTGGAATTTTATATCTTGTAAAGATATTTTGGAAATGTAAATAATTTGGAAAATTATTTGGAATCTGGTGATGTATGCATAACCATTGATAGTTCAATAGCCGACTATCAATATTTCCCTTTGAATGGGTATTTGATGTGAATATGATTGAATTTGAATGCACACTTATTTTTGAATAAGCGCTCACTATTCGGGTTAACCGGGAAAGGACCATGGGGTCGTATAACCCACTCCGAATATGTGATACGTCGTTGTGAATTGCATTGAAGATCGGTGTTGAAGACCGGTATTTGCAAGAGTGATAGGATGAACTATCGATTGACTCTGCACCGAGTAGCTACGGTATTGAGTTCTCCATATGTGATGGTGAATCCGATCAGGATTGTGAATATCCGGATTGCAAGGACTTCTTTGTAAGTGCCTTCGGTTCTGTTCGATCCCGGAACAGACTTGTATGGATTGTATGTCTGACATTACAATTTGAGATATAAAGCCGATTTCTTTCAAATATATTTCTGTTGGTGGCGGAGAATTTATTCTTTGCTTAACACCCTTCTTTGAGACGTACGAGCTCAAAGGTTATATAGTTGAAGTTATCAGCGATATATCCCATTTTGGTAATGTGACATGCTGAGTGATGCTGAAATGATCATTGTGTTGATTATTTGTGATAGGATCATTTATTTGATCGTCTATCTTAGTGATCATTGTGTTGATCATTTGTTGACCCAAAGCACGGCTTTTTGTACAAAGTGTGTTTTTGTGGACGTGACTTCGTCGAGCCTCACATCCCGGAAATGGTCAAAACAGGAAAGATGCGGCAAGGTTATTAGGGGTTGCTGTAGCTCCCCTTAGGGTATGTGCATTTCCTTCTGGAAAGGGGTGGTATCATGGTATGGAGCCCAGATACTTACTCATGTTGAAAACACTCTATTTATTATGGTGTGATGTTGGATATCGAGCGCTCGGTTGAAAAGGTCCTAAAGGACCGGGGAATGGCGTGCTCGTGTCAGTAGTTACCCAGTTAAGGGGTAACCCGGCCTTGTGTTGGCAGAGTTCCGGTTTGGTTCTCGGGGATGTCTTTCCAGAGGCATTCTCAGTGGCAATGGGAAGTTCCTTGGCCTGATCATTCGTTGGAAATCCAAAGAAACAATACGTGACTTGTACGGTTTTAGTTGTAGAACCTGCTTCCTCAGGAGGTAGCTATAGTAGGCATAGTTCGAAATGTCTATGCTGGCTAAGATTTATATTCTACTTTCGAAATGAATTTTTTCTACACTATACACTAATAATAATATCAAATGTTATTTTAAATGCGTATCAAGCATCTTTGACTATCATAAGGAGAAATCTCCTCCGATTCTGCGTTTGCATGTGTGTGTGTGCGGGAGACCTTATGGTAGTCTCATTTTTAAAAAGCATTGCGAATTGATTAAAAATATTCCTTAATTTTGATTTTAAAGATAAATAAACTGTTTTGAGTTCTCACACCAGTCACATGACTGACTTGGAGTTTATTGTTTTCCTTCCTAAACTCTGGGTGCCCACCAATTTCCACACGGGCAGTTAAGAGTTAGGTTTATCAGGATATTCTGGATATTCTGGAGTTGCTGGAGGCAAGCTGGATGGCATGGCGTATTACTAGTTTATATAGTATTTCTTTTTCCGCTGCACTGTTATTGTTGTATGATGTTGTACACTCTGATGATATGATGTAATGAAATGTGATGTAGTGTAATAACTGATATAGTTCTTTGTTTAAAGATTATTCATTTATTATTATATGTTGTTCCGCTGCGAATTGTGAGATTCTGTTGTTGTTCTGTTGTTTCTTCCTTTCTGTCCCGTTCTATTTTTTTAAAATTCTTCTATCTTCTATTTCCTAATTCTCTGTTTTCTATTCTCTTTTTCTATTCTAAAAATTGTCTATCTTCTTTTCCCTCTATTTTTCCTTTTCTTTCTTCTTTTCCTCTCTTCTTTCTTTTCTTTTCTTTTTAAAACCCATAACATCTCGGTTTTCGGCCTTTGATTTCTCGGCAGTCGATAAAGTGAGTATCGATGTTGAATTTTCGGAGAACGAAAATCCCTTGACGTTACATTTGGTATCAGAGCTGATGGTTAAGCGACAACCATGGTTCTGTTGGGTATAATTCATTAGAGATAGAGTCAGTAGTACTCTAGAATGAATTTGAGTGTAATAATAGCTATGAGAGCGTATTTGTTAGTGAATATAAAATTGTTTTATATTGTGATGATTGGTTTATTGAGTGGCATATGAACTTTCGTCAGCACAGCCTCGAAACTGAGCCGAAGGGGTTTCTAAACACTTGAATAGAACAATTCGACACAATATTGTTTTAATTGGGTAAATGAAATAATTTTGCCTTGATTATATTTTATATATAAAGAAATAATTTTTCAAAATTATTAAATTGTATGTAAGTTGATTGTTAGGTTGTTTGAATAATCTAAATTAAAGAATAATTGTATAAGTAAAAGAATTATAAGAATTGAAGTATAATTAAAGTGATTTACAATTGTGAAATAAACTTATATATATAAGAAGTGAAACTATATGAATATATTTATGAATATGGGTTCTAAATAAAAGTGAATTTAAAGTTAAATGGAAATATAACTTAAGAGATGTTGAATGGAATTGAATTTTGGTATCGAAGTAAATAATCAAGTGGATTAAATGAATATGAACTTGAGGTATGTAATAGAATTCAACTTTAGTAATTGAATTGAATTAATGGATTGGACGTTAATCAATTAAATGTAAATTTAAGTTGATATAAAATAATGAATATAAGGGTTGATTCATTTAAATCTAATGTCGTTAGAAGTTGAATAAAATTGAATGAAAATGAATATAAGCAAAGGAATTTGGTTGTAATCAATATACTTTGGTTGTTATATGGATGTTGATATGATTGTATAAAATTCATTAAGTATTAATGAAATTGAAAGCTAATGTAATTGAATTCAAATTAGAAAGTAAATAAATTTGAATAGAATTGAATGTGAATTGGATTTAATTAGTGAATGCAAACTAATTAAAATTGAATGAGAATGAATGTTGATAAAATCCAATGTTAATGAATCAAATATGGTTTAAATTGAAAACCAATTCATTATATATGAATGAGAATATAAATGAATATTCATTTGATTATGAATGGTAGTTGGTTGATGTTTGCATTTATTGCTTTAGTTGCATTTGCTATGTGACATATATAGTTATTATGTTGCTATATGTTGTATATTGAGATTATTGTCTATATGCATGGTTCTCATGTTGTTTGTTAAGAGTTTAGTAGGTGCGGATCGCGTTTGCTTCGCATTTGGAGCTCGCTTTTGCGCTATATTAGCTGTATATGCTCGCTAATAAAATATAAGGTACATATCTCGGATTAAATATCGTACTTTTATACTTTTTTCCCTTCGGGATGCCTCATTACTTGATGAGATGTATATTTGTGATATATATACTGTCATTTTTTTTTCGGATCGAGCCGCGCAAAGGAGACATGGCGAATTTTTCCGGAAATTTAAGGCGTTAGAAAATTTTTGAGAAAATTGGGAAAATTTTGAAAACTTAAACTTTGTTTTGAAGTTGAAAGTTAAACAATAGTAGTTGTTTTTGAAAAGATAACTAAGTATGATTTGGAAAACTTAGTAAAGATTTGTAAGAAGTTTAATTATAAATTTTGGGAAAGATAATAGATTTTGTAACCTTTCTTACTTGTAATTTCGAGGACGAAATTCTTTTAAGGGGGAAAGATTGTAACGACCCAGAATTTTATTAAATTAAAATTTGAATATTTAATTAATTTTAAATATTTATAAGTGAATTTTTAAGTCAAATAAATTTTTATTTGAATTTTTGGATTTAATTGGATAATTAAATCGATAATTTAATACGTGAAATTATAGAAATAATTAAAAATTGAGTTAAATATGATTGAAAATAATTTGGAAAATTTTATTTAATCATACTGGAGTTATAGAAATATTTTAGGACTTTTAAAATCGAATTAGAAGTTAATTTGTGAAAATTGAATATTTTAATATTTAATAATCGACTGTAAAATAGCCAATTTTTGGACAGTCTCAGAATTGAACGAAACCAGTTCCATTGGATCCGTAATAGTTAGTTATTACCGGATTTCAATTTTCGTGTCAATCGGAGTTATCATTTGATCGTGGCAGCTCGAAACGCATCGATTTATTTTTAATTTAAATTTGGCGAGCTAAAATAGCCATTTTTCAAAAAGTCTCGGAATTCGACGAAACTAGTTTCATCGGATCCGTAATGTGATATTATTGTAAGGTTTCAAATTTCAAGTCATTTGGATTTACCGTTTGTCCGGTACAAATTAAAACGCCTAGAAATCGGTTTAATTTAAATTGAGCGTTTTCAGCCATAACTCGCACATACTTCCGAATTAGCTTCCGAAACCTGTTCCATTGTGTCCGGAACGCGGGATAAACCCTAGGTACGCTGGTTACGGCGTCTAAATCGGAGTTCGGAATTTCCGGGTGAATAGTGTCGATCGTTTCTCTATAAATATGCACCCTACCCCTTCACAAATAAAAAAAAAAAAGAAAATAAAACCCTAATTACATTGCCAGCCGCCACCCATGGGTTCAAGGGCCAGAAATCATCCTCTTTCATTCATCAAAATCTCTCAATCCACTCGTTTTTAGAAAAAGTTGTCAACTAAAGAATCGAAGAGCACGAGATGAGCTTTAAATCCATACGGATATGATCGGGAATGGAGTAACGATGGCGGAGCAAATGGTGGCCGTGCGTGGGCTGTAGGGGGACGTGCGCGCGTGCCTATGGGTGGCCGAACTTCCAATGGTGGCTGGTGGTGGTAGCTTGCTTCGAGAGCTTCGCGTTGGCGTTGGTGTGATCGAGTTTCGTTGTGTATAGATGGAGTATTATCAAACCCTAATCTATGTTGAATGGGTTAGGAGTTCGGCCTTGCTTCCTGTAGAAAGACGTGAGGTAGAAGATGATGAGGGACGGCCTGATGGTGTGGGCTAAGGATCCAAGGGCTAGGATTAGTTTGAGGTTAAAATTTTAAAGTTATGTTGTAAAAGTTTATATAAAATCGTGTACAAACTTGTAAAATCAATATCTTTTTCATACGAGGTCGAAAAAATGCAAACTCAGTTGCGTTGGAATCGTATGGACGAGCACTACGCGATGGAGTTGGTTTGGAGTCGTTTGGAGTTAGTGAGAATTTCGGGTAAAATTAAACGCGCGTTTAATTTTATTCGAAATAAATCGCTAAAACGGAAATTAAAACCAAGGTGAGAATTTCTCACTCAATCGAATAGATTTCGATTTTATTTTAAATAGTTAGATTTAAAATATTTGAATGCATGTTTGAATGATAATTAATATCTATTGATTGTTAAAATAGACATTATGCGCCGTTAGTAAGCGGATGTTATTTATAAAAACATATACCGCGAATATTTCATAAACAGTGAAATTGGTATTATATATAATATCAATATATATATATTGGCATATGTATATATTGCAGTTGATTGATTTCCCGCATTTTTTGTTTAGCGGATGAGACCCTATTACGCCGTTATTAAGCGGATAATATTTAATAAGAACATGTACCGCGATAATTTCGTACTGGAGCGAAATTGGTATTGTGCTAATGTTTTTGGATGCAGGAAACAGGTTGGAGGGATCCAACTGGATTCCTCAACAGTATTTATTTGATTTCAGATATTTTGATATTTGATGGATTATCATATCGATATATGATATCGTTGTTAGTCGTGATTGACTATTTGGTGTGTAGCATCATTGGACCCAGATTTGGGATTTTTAAAATGTTTTTTTTAAAGTGATTTTGAAAATATACTTTATTTTTGGAATTGATCCATATTAAGTAAATAAACGTTATAATTTTTAAAGTTATAAAAATTATGATTTTTGTGAAATATTGTTAAAAGCTGATTTTTGAGAAATATGAATTAATGACTTTATAAAATAATTTTAATGGGGATTTTTGAATTTATTATGAAAAGTTTAAATATAGGATTTATAAAATTTGATTATTTTATAAATCAAAATGGTGAGATTATAAAGGAATTTAAAGACGTTTTAAAAGAATAATATAATTTGATTTATATTAAGAGATTTATAAATAGATATTTATAAATCGAAATATTGACATTATAAAACGAGTTTTTATAAGTGTTTGAATGAAGTGAAAAATGAATTTCATAATAGAATGAAATTTATAGAATTATAAACTGTGAAGTTATAAATGAAATTTATAAATAGTAAGATTTATAAATTTGGTGAAATTATTTGAAGAATAGATTGATTAAATAAATAAATCTTATAAGTTATAAGGTTTATAAATTGAAAAGTCTTTAAAAAGAACGATTTTGGTAAAATAATCGTTTTATAAGTAATTAACTTATAATGTGAACGTTTAGTTTATAATTTAGTTATAAACGGGAATAGGTTAATAAAGGAATTTATAAAAAGGAAGTTTTTATAAATAAATAGATATGGAATTTATAAACGTTGTTTTATAAATTCGCAAACGACTTATTTTGATAAGTTAATTGTTATAACTTAGAAATAGAGTTATATTCACGTTTTTAGACTGTGAATAATCCTTTGAAATAAAAAAAATAAAAGGATGAGATTTGTTAACGTAGTATATTAACGTTTTTGAATAGTGAATAATACGTTAAAGAAAATGTTTTAGAATGTGATATTTTAAACATAATTAAAACGATCTAACGATGTTTTAAAAGGTGTTGAGATTCGAAAGCATAGATTTTAACATTTATTGTTGAAATAGATGTTTCGAGAAATAAAAGGAAATGGTAGACTATAACACTGTTGTTATAGTAAATGATTTCCGAAAGGAAATATTTTTGAATAATATTGGGATTTATATATCTATTTTAAATTCGAATCCCTATACTAGTGATTTTGGGTTGTCGTAACGATGTTTTACGCAACATTCGTTTTGGCCCAAATAAATATGTTAAGTGAATGATTTCCTTAAAAGAATGAAAGATATACTTAATTTGATTTAAGTATATTGAATATTTTCTAAGTGTTGAAAATAAAAGAGATTTGTGAATTACTTATGAATAAATAAGTATGGAAATGTTTTCCAATGTGAAGTGAATATTTAGAATTTATCTTTTTGAAGATAAATTGAAAATGAATAATTGAAATCGTATATGCACGAATATTTTCAAATATAAATTCATTATGGAATTTATATGTGAAAAGTGAAATTGGTTAAAAATAAATATTGATTTATTTTTGAAGTGTTGGAATTTTATATCTTGTAAAGATATTTTGGAAATGTAAATAATTTGGAAAATTATTTGGAATCTGGTGATGTATGCATATCCATTGATAGTTCAATAGCCGACTATCAATATTTCCCTTTGAATGGGTATTTGATGTGAATATGATTGAATTTGAATGCACACTTATTTTTGAATAAGCGCTCACTATTCGGGTTAACCGGGAAAGGACCATGGGGTCGTATAACCCACTCCGAATATGTGATACGTCGTTGTGAATTGCATTGAAGATCGGTGTTGAAGACCGGTATTTGCAAGAGTGATAGGATGAACTATCGATTGACTCTGCACCGAGTAGCTACGGTATTGAGTTCTCCATATGTGATGGTGAATCCGATCAGGATTGTGAATATCCGGATTGCAAGGACTTCTTTGTAAGTGCCTTCGGTTCTGTTCGATCCCGGAACAGACTTGTATGGATTGTATGTCTGACATTACAATTTGAAATATAAAGCCGATTTCTTTCAAATATATTTCTGTTGGTGGCGGAGAATTTATTCTTTGCTTAACACCCTTCTTTGAGACGTACGAGCTCAAAGGTTATATAGTTGAAGTTATCAGCGATATATCCCATTTTGGTAATGTGACATGCTGAGTGATGCTGAAATGATCATTGTGTTGATTATTTGTGATAGGATCATTTATTTGATCGTCTATCTTAGTGATCATTGTGTTGATCATTTGTTGACCCAAAGCACGGCTTTTTGTACAAAGTGTGTTTTTGTGGACGTGACTTCGTCGAGCCTCACATCCCGGAAATGGTCAAAACAGGAAAGATGCGGCAAGGTTATTAGGGGTTGCTGTAGCTCCCCTTAGGGTATGTGCATTTCCTTCTGGAAAGGGGTGGTATCATGGTATGGAGCCCAGATACTTACTCATGTTGAAAACACTCTATTTATTATGGTGTGATGTTGGATATCGAGCGCTCGGTTGAAAAGGTCCTAAAGGACCGGGGAATGGCGTGCTCGTGTCAGTAGTTACCCAGTTAAGGGGTAACCCGGCCTTGTGTTGGCAGAGTTCCGGTTTGGTTCTCGGGGATGTCTTTCCAGAGGCATTCTCAGTGGCAATGGGAAGTTCCTTGGCCTGATCATTCGTTGGAAATCCAAAGAAACAATACGTGACTTGTACGGTTTTAGTTGTAGAACCTGCTTCCTCAGGAGGTAGCTATAGTAGGCATAGTTCGAAATGTCTATGCTGGCTAAGATTTATATTCTACTTTCGAAATGAATTTTTTCTACACTATACACTAATAATAATATCAAATGTTATTTTAAATGCGTATCAAGCATCTTTGACTATCATAAGGAGAAATCTCCTCCGATTCTGCGTTTGCATGTGTGTGTGTGCGGGAGACCTTATGGTAGTCTCATTTTTAAAAAGCATTGCGAATTGATTAAAAATATTCCTTAATTTTGATTTTAAAGATAAATAAACTGTTTTGAGTTCTCACACCAGTCACATGACTGACTTGGAGTTTATTGTTTTCCTTCCTAAACTCTGGGTGCCCACCAATTTCCACACGGGCAGTTAAGAGTTAGGTTTATCAGGATATTCTGGATATTCTGGAGTTGCTGGAGGCAATCTGGATGGCATGGCGTATTACTAGTTTATATAGTATTTCTTTTTCCGCTGCACTGTTATTGTTGTATGATGTTGTACACTCTGATGATATGATGTAATGAAATGTGATGTAGTGTAATAACTGATATAGTTCTTTGTTTAAAGATTATTCATTTATTATTATATGTTGTTCCGCTGCGAATTGTGAGATTCTGTTGTTGTTCTGTTGTTTCTTCCTTTCTGTCCCGTTCTATTTTTTTAAAATTCTTCTATCTTCTATTTCCTAATTCTCTGTTTTCTATTCTCTTTTTCTATTCTAAAAATTGTCTATCTTCTTTTCCCTCTATTTTTCCTTTTCTTTCTTCTTTTCCTCTCTTCTTTCTTTTCTTTTCTTTTTAAAACCCATAACATCTCGGTTTTCGGCCTTTGATTTCTCGGCAGTCGATAAAGTGAGTATCGATGTTGAATTTTCGGAGAACGAAAATCCCTTGACGTTACATTTGGTATCAGAGCTGATGGTTAAGCGACAACCATGGTTCTGTTGGGTATAATTCATTAGAGATAGAGTCAGTAGTACTCTAGAATGAATTTGAGTGTAATAATAGCTATGAGAGCGTATTTGTTAGTGAATATAAAATTGTTTTATATTGTGATGATTGGTTTATTGAGTGGCATATGAACTTTCGTCAGCACAGCCTCGAAACTGAGCCGAAGGGGTTTCTAAACACTTGAATAGAACAATTCGACACAATATTGTTTTAATTGGGTAAATGAAATAATTTTGCCTTGATTATATTTTATATATAAAGAAATAATTTTTCAAAATTATTAAATTGTATGTAAGTTGATTGTTAGGTTGTTTGAATAATCTAAATTAAAGAATAATTGTATAAGTAAAAGAATTATAAGAATTGAAGTATAATTAAAGTGATTTACAATTGTGAAATAAACTTATATATATAAGAAGTGAAACTATATGAATATATTTATGAATATGGGTTCTAAATAAAAGTGAATTTAAAGTTAAATGGAAATATAACTTAAGAGATGTTGAATGGAATTGAATTTTGGTATCGAAGTAAATAATCAAGTGGGTTAAATGAATATGAACTTGAGGTATGTAATAGAATTCAACTTTAGTAATTGAATTGAATTAATGGATTGGACGTTAATCAATTAAATGTAAATTTAAGTTGATATAAAATAATGAATATAAGGGTTGATTCATTTAAATCTAATGTCGTTAGAAGTTGAATAAAATTGAATGAAAATGAATATAAGCAAAGGAATTTGGTTGTAATCAATATACTTTGGTTGTTATATGGATGTTGATATGATTGTATAAAATTCATTAAGTATTAATGAAATTGAAAGCTAATGTAATTGAATTCAAATTAGAAAGTAAATAAATTTGAATAGAATTGAATGTGAATTGGATTTAATTAGTGAATGCAAACTAATTAAAATTGAATGAGAATGAATGTTGATAAAATCCAATGTTAATGAATCAAATATGGTTTAAATTGAAAACCAATTCATTATATATGAATGAGAATATAAATGAATATTCATTTGATTATGAATGGTAGTTGGTTGATGTTTGCATTTATTGCTTTAGTTGCATTTGCTATGTGACATATATAGTTATTATGTTGCTATATGTTGTATATTGAGATTATTGTCTATATGCATGGTTCTCATGTTGTTTGTTAAGAGTTTAGTAGGTGCGGATCGCGTTTGCTTCGCATTTGGAGCTCGCTTTTGCGCTATATTAGCTGTATATGCTCGCTAATAAAATATAAGGTACATATCTCGGATTAAATATCGTACTTTTATACTTTTTTCCCTTCGGGATGCCTCATTACTTGATGAGATGTATATTTGTGATATATATACTGTCATTTTTTTTTCGGATCGAGCCGCGCAAAGGAGACATGGCGAATTTTTCCGGAAATTTAAGGCGTTAGAAAATTTTTGAGAAAATTGGGAAAATTTTGAAAACTTAAACTTTGTTTTGAAGTTGAAAGTTAAACAATAGTAGTTGTTTTTGAAAAGATAACTAAGTATGATTTGGAAAACTTAGTAAAGATTTGTAAGAAGTTTAATTATAAATTTTGGGAAAGATAATAGATTTTGTAACCTTTCTTACTTGTAATTTCGAGGACGAAATTCTTTTAAGGGGGAAAGATTGTAACGACCCAGAATTTTATTAAATTAAAATTTGAATATTTAATTAATTTTAAATATTTATAAGTGAATTTTTAAGTCAAATAAATTTTTATTTGAATTTTTGGATTTAATTGGATAATTAAATCGATAATTTAATACGTGAAATTATAGAAATAATTAAAAATTGAGTTAAATATGATTGAAAATAATTTGGAAATTTTATTTAATCATACTGGAGTTATAGAAATATTTTAGGACTTTTAAAATCGAATTAGAAGTTAATTTGTGAAAATTGAATATTTTAATATTTAATAATCGACTGTAAAATAGCCAATTTTTGGACAGTCTCAGAATTGAACGAAACCAGTTCCATTGGATCCGTAATAGTTAGTTATTACCGGATTTCAATTTTCGTGTCAATCGGAGTTATCATTTGATCGTGGCAGCTCGAAACGCATCGATTTATTTTTAATTTAAATTTGGCGAGCTAAAATAGCCATTTTTCAAAAAGTCTCGGAATTCGACGAAACTAGTTTCATCGGATCCGTAATGTGATATTATTGTAAGGTTTCAAATTTCAAGTCATTTGGATTTACCGTTTGTCCGGTACAAATTAAAACGCCTAGAAATCGGTTTAATTTAAATTGAGCGTTTTCAGCCATAACTCGCACATACTTCCGAATTAGCTTCCGAAACCTGTTCCATTGTGTCCGGAACGCGGGATAAACCCTAGGTACGCTGGTTACGGCGTCTAAATCGGAGTTCGGAATTTCCGGGTGAATAGTGTCGATCGTTTCTCTATAAATATGCACCCTACCCCTTCACAAATAAAAAAAGAAAAAGAAAATAAAACCCTAATTACATTGCCAGCCGCCACCCATGGGTTCAAGGGCCAGAAATCATCCTCTTTCATTCATCAAAATCTCTCAATCCACTCGTTTTTAGAAAAAGTTGTCAACTAAAGAATCGAAGAGCACGAGATGAGCTTTAAATCCATACGGATATGATCGGGAATGGAGTAACGATGGCGGAGCAAATGGTGGCCGTGCGTGGGCTGTAGGGGGACGTGCGCGCGTGCCTATGGGTGGCCGAACTTCCAATGGTGGCTGGTGGTGGTAGCTTGCTTCGAGAGCTTCGCGTTGGCGTTGGTGTGATCGAGTTTCGTTGTGTATAGATGGAGTATTATCAAACCCTAATCTATGTTGAATGGGTTAGGAGTTCGGCCTTGCTTCCTGTAGAAAGACGTGAGGTAGAAGATGATGAGGGACGGCCTGATGGTGTGGGCTAAGGATCCAAGGGCTAGGATTAGTTTGAGGTTAAAATTTTAAAGTTATGTTGTAAAAGTTTATATAAAATCGTGTACAAACTTGTAAAATCAATATCTTTTTCATACGAGGTCGAAAAAATGCAAACTCAGTTGCGTTGGAATCGTATGGACGAGCACTACGCGATGGAGTTGGTTTGGAGTCGTTTGGAGTTAGTGAGAATTTCGGGTAAAATTAAACGCGCGTTTAATTTTATTCGAAATAAATCGCTAAAACGGAAATTAAAACCAAGGTGAGAATTTCTCACTCAATCGAATAGATTTCGATTTTATTTTAAATAGTTAGATTTAAAATATTTGAATGCATGTTTGAATGATAATTAATATCTATTGATTGTTAAAATAGACATTATGCGCCGTTAGTAAGCGGATGTTATTTATAAAAACATATACCGCGAATATTTCATAAACAGTGAAATTGGTATTATATATAATATCAATATATATATATTGGCATATGTATATATTGCAGTTGATTGATTTCCCGCATTTTTTGTTTAGCGGATGAGACCCTATTACGCCGTTATTAAGCGGATAATATTTAATAAGAACATGTACCGCGATAATTTCGTACTGGAGCGAAATTGGTATCGTGCTAATGTTTTTGGATGCAGGAAACAGGTTGGAGGGATCCAACTGGATTCCTCAACAGTATTTATTTGATTTCAGATATTTTGATATTTGATGGATTATCATATCGATATATGATATCGTTGTTAGTCGTGATTGACTATTTGGTGTGTAGCATCATTGGACCCAGATTTGGGATTTTTAAAATGTTTTTTTTAAAGTGATTTTGAAAATATACTTTATTTTTGGAATTGATCCATATTAAGTAAATAAACGTTATAATTTTTAAAGTTATAAAAATTATGATTTTTGTGAAATATTGTTAAAAGCTGATTTTTGAGAAATATGAATTAATGACTTTATAAAATAATTTTAATGGGGATTTTTGAATTTATTATGAAAAGTTTAAATATAGGATTTATAAAATTTGATTATTTTATAAATCAAAATGGTGAGATTATAAAGGAATTTAAAGACGTTTTAAAAGAATAATATAATTTGATTTATATTAAGAGATTTATAAATAGATATTTATAAATCGAAATATTGACATTATAAAACGAGTTTTTATAAGTGTTTGAATGAAGTGAAAAATGAATTTCATAATAGAATGAAATTTATAGAATTATAAACTGTGAAGTTATAAATGAAATTTATAAATAGTAAGATTTATAAATTTGGTGAAATTATTTGAAGAATAGATTGATTAAATAAATAAATCTTATAAGTTATAAGGTTTATAAATTGAAAAGTCTTTAAAAAGAACGATTTTGGTAAAATAATCGTTTTATAAGTAATTAACTTATAATGTGAACGTTTAGTTTATAATTTAGTTATAAACGGGAATAGGTTAATAAAGGAATTTATAAAAAGGAAGTTTTTATAAATAAATAGATATGGAATTTATAAACGTTGTTTTATAAATTCGCAAACGACTTATTTTGATAAGTTAATTGTTATAACTTAGAAATAGAGTTATATTCACGTTTTTAGACTGTGAATAATCCTTTGAAATAAAAAAAATAAAAGGATGAGATTTGTTAACGTAGTATATTAACGTTTTTGAATAGTGAATAATACGTTAAAGAAAATGTTTTAGAATGTGATATTTTAAACATAATTAAAACGATCTAACGATGTTTTAAAAGGTGTTGAGATTCGAAAGCATAGATTTTAACATTTATTGTTGAAATAGATGTTTCGAGAAATAAAAGGAAATGGTAGACTATAACACTGTTGTTATAGTAAATGATTTCCGAAAGGAAATATTTTTGAATAATATTGGGATTTATATATCTATTTTAAATTCGAATCCCTATACTAGTGATTTTGGGTTGTCGTAACGATGTTTTACGCAACATTCGTTTTGGCCCAAATAAATATGTTAAGTGAATGATTTCCTTAAAAGAATGAAAGATATACTTAATTTGATTTAAGTATATTGAATATTTTCTAAGTGTTGAAAATAAAAGAGATTTGTGAATTACTTATGAATAAATAAGTATGGAAATGTTTTCCAATGTGAAGTGAATATTTAGAATTTATCTTTTTGAAGATAAATTGAAAATGAATAATTGAAATCGTATATGCACGAATATTTTCAAATATAAATTCATTATGGAATTTATATGTGAAAAGTGAAATTGGTTAAAAATAAATATTGATTTATTTTTGAAGTGTTGGAATTTTATATCTTGTAAAGATATTTTGGAAATGTAAATAATTTGGAAAATTATTTGGAATCTGGTGATGTATGCATATCCATTGATAGTTCAATAGCCGACTATCAATATTTCCCTTTGAATGGGTATTTGATGTGAATATGATTGAATTTGAATGCACACTTATTTTTGAATAAGCGCTCACTATTCGGGTTAACCGGGAAAGGACCATGGGGTCGTATAACCCACTCCGAATATGTGATACGTCGTTGTGAATTGCATTGAAGATCGGTGTTGAAGACCGGTATTTGCAAGAGTGATAGGATGAACTATCGATTGACTCTGCACCGAGTAGCTACGGTATTGAGTTCTCCATATGTGATGGTGAATCCGATCAGGATTGTGAATATCCGGATTGCAAGGACTTCTTTGTAAGTGCCTTCGGTTCTGTTCGATCCCGGAACAGACTTGTATGGATTGTATGTCTGACATTACAATTTGAGATATAAAGCCGATTTCTTTCAAATATATTTCTGTTGGTGGCGGAGAATTTATTCTTTGCTTAACACCCTTCTTTGAGACGTACGAGCTCAAAGGTTATATAGTTGAAGTTATCAGCGATATATCCCATTTTGGTAATGTGACATGCTGAGTGATGCTGAAATGATCATTGTGTTGATTATTTGTGATAGGATCATTTATTTGATCGTCTATCTTAGTGATCATTGTGTTGATCATTTGTTGACCCAAAGCACGGCTTTTTGTACAAAGTGTGTTTTTGTGGACGTGACTTCGTCGAGCCTCACATCCCGGAAATGGTCAAAACAGGAAAGATGCGGCAAGGTTATTAGGGGTTGCTGTAGCTCCCCTTAGGGTATGTGCATTTCCTTCTGGAAAGGGGTGGTATCATGGTATGGAGCCCAGATACTTACTCATGTTGAAAACACTCTATTTATTATGGTGTGATGTTGGATATCGAGCGCTCGGTTGAAAAGGTCCTAAAGGACCGGGGAATGGCGTGCTCGTGTCAGTAGTTACCCAGTTAAGGGGTAACCCGGCCTTGTGTTGGCAGAGTTCCGGTTTGGTTCTCGGGGATGTCTTTCCAGAGGCATTCTCAGTGGCAATGGGAAGTTCCTTGGCCTGATCATTCGTTGGAAATCCAAAGAAACAATACGTGACTTGTACGGTTTTAGTTGTAGAACCTGCTTCCTCAGGAGGTAGCTATAGTAGGCATAGTTCGAAATGTCTATGCTGGCTAAGATTTATATTCTACTTTCGAAATGAATTTTTTCTACACTATACACTAATAATAATATCAAATGTTATTTTAAATGCGTATCAAGCATCTTTGACTATCATAAGGAGAAATCTCCTCCGATTCTGCGTTTGCATGTGTGTGTGTGCGGGAGACCTTATGGTAGTCTCATTTTTAAAAAGCATTGCGAATTGATTAAAAATATTCCTTAATTTTGATTTTAAAGATAAATAAACTGTTTTGAGTTCTCACACCAGTCACATGACTGACTTGGAGTTTATTGTTTTCCTTCCTAAACTCTGGGTGCCCACCAATTTCCACACGGGCAGTTAAGAGTTAGGTTTATCAGGATATTCTGGATATTCTGGAGTTGCTGGAGGCAAGCTGGATGGCATGGCGTATTACTAGTTTATATAGTATTTCTTTTTCCGCTGCACTGTTATTGTTGTATGATGTTGTACACTCTGATGATATGATGTAATGAAATGTGATGTAGTGTAATAACTGATATAGTTCTTTGTTTAAAGATTATTCATTTATTATTATATGTTGTTCCGCTGCGAATTGTGAGATTCTGTTGTTGTTCTGTTGTTTCTTCCTTTCTGTCCCGTTCTATTTTTTTAAAATTCTTCTATCTTCTATTTCCTAATTCTCTGTTTTCTATTCTCTTTTTCTATTCTAAAAATTGTCTATCTTCTTTTCCCTCTATTTTCCCTTTTCTTTCTTCTTTTCCTCTCTTCTTTCTTTTCTTTTCTTTTTAAAACCCATAACATCTCGGTTTTCGGCCTTTGATTTCTCGGCAGTCGATAAAGTGAGTATCGATGTTGAATTTTCGGAGAACGAAAATCCCTTGACGTTACAGCAACTGCTCTTCCATCATCCGAGCGACACTCATTAGCATAGTGCCCCTTCTTGTCACGCTTGTAACAAACAATATCAGCCTTGCTCTTCTTAGCTGCTACTCCTGATTGGGTACCTTTCTTCTTGAAGAACTTCCGCTTCTTACCCTGAGAATTTTGAACCTCAACTGGTTTACCTTTCCCAAAAGTAGAAAGCATCTCTTTATTCATAGTAGCCATCTCAACAACAATATGACATGGATCCCGGAGGTTTGGCATGGTTGCTCTGCCGATCTCAGGATTCAACCCTTGATAAACTTATCATTCCTTCGAATGAGAGTATCCACAGTAGCATATCCATAACCGGACAACTCATCAAACTTTGTAGCATACTCAATCACCGACCTATCCTCTTGGACTAAATCTGCAAACTTCCTTAGCAATGCTGACTTGGCAACCTCTGATATAAATCTTTCTTCGATCCTCCTTCGAAATTCAACCCAAGTTAGGTCTTCCTCTGGCTCTCCTACGGTAACTCCATTCCACCAAAACAATGCTGCTCCCTGCAATTTCCTTGAATCAAGTCTCCTCTTCTGCATGGCCATGAAGCCGAGATCTACAAATATCCTTTCATAATGGAGTAGCTAGTTCTCCACTCCTACTGCAACCTCCGTTCCTAGAAAAGGCTTTCCTCCAAGACTAACGTAATTCCTACTCGGCTTGGCATAATTATTGTCGAATGGGGCTACCGGATTAGCTCCTCCGTCATTCCCTACAGCCACTCCCACAGCCGCTCCAGCTTGCATCATATTCACGAAGAACTGATATATTATCCTCATATCAACCGACGGGATCTCAGCACCAACATTGGCATTTTCATCTGGGTTTGCATTTGCCTGTCAACCCTGGTTGCTCCTAGTATTGGGACGAACATTTCCACTTGTTACGGTGCGTCTTCCACCTTGATTTACTCTTCATTTCCTGCCTCCATATCTTACTTCCTTACTACCTAAAATCCAATCTTGGTAAGATACAGAAGAACAGTCAAAGAGAGTGGGGAATACATACTTAGGTATTTATAGCAAAGTACACATATGTTACTATAACTCTTACCCAAGACCAACCATATTTTAGATTCATTAGATTGTGCTTAAGAATCTTTTAAGGTTTAAATTCCTTTTAAGTACATAAACCTCACTCTATCAATAACTTTGTAACATCCTGCTTCCTGAGGCTCAAAACTAACTGCTACAGATGCTGTAGTCATCCATAGGTGTTATTTTCGAGTGATAGAAATCGAAATCATGAAACTATTGGCAACACAAAAACACAAAAATAAGAAGAAAAAATTAAACTTCAGCAGAACAGAATTTCTCATTTCTTATGAATTTCAATTTAAGATTTAATTACATAATCCCAAAAGTTAACCACGTTTAGATCACATATACACATACAAAATACGATAAGAGTGACATATGAAGATGTCCCCTTATGATAATCAGAGAACTAATAATATGAACTTTATAGTTCTTAGTACATCACAGTAGAATATACAAAATAGCTGCAATATAGCTAATACTGCCTCATGCACGTCTTTGGAAGCTTATTTGTCTAATAACCTGAAAGTATCTCACTCTCAGACTACTAAAATTAATTTTCAGTACCCGAGAGTTTGTAGATAAACACAAACTTCGAGTTAGACAATAAGTCTGGTATGAATAATCCCCTACTATCTCTTATCATAAATAGATAGCTAGCGAGACAACGCCATTTAGCGGAATAGGTTTTCCTCTCACTAGTATCCAAAAAGAAAAATGCAAATCATTTACTATGCCCCTGCATCCAAAATGATTAGTCTTAACATAATATGAAATAAAGCCATAAATCATATGTATTGGATATCCCATCCACCCATTTATTAGATATCTCATCTATAAGCAATTTATTAGATTTCCCATCTAAAAATCAATTTATTGGGGTTCCCCTCTAAAAATATTTAAAACGACTATCCATCATAGTTTAATAGGACTATCCATCCCAAATCCATTCAAAATAAATACAGTTTATCCATTGTATATTGTTTTATAAAAGATAGTATGGGCTATCCAACGCACATTCCATAGTTTTCCTAGGATGACTATGAACCCTTGGGTGCCAAATCCCTAAGCTAACCACCTTTAGCAAATCATTCTTTACTTTAAAATTTTGATGTAGGCTATCCACCGCACATTTTGTAGTTTTCCTAGGTTAACCAAGAATCCATCAGTTGGCCAAAAATATCGTGATCCTCATGATTATTTATAAAAACTCATGATCCCCATAATTTTATATTTTCCCCAAGATTCCACTTTTTTAACCTATTCCCATTGGTAGCCCCAATTAGGTTAAATTAAATAAAAACACATTGATAGCCCTAATGTATTATTTCGAAAGCATATTTTTGTTTGTAACCCCAAACTATGTATCAAATCAGTAAACCTACCTTGTTGTCCCCAGGGTTTAATAATCATCAAATTTATATAAGGCTCCCCCTTACATGTTCAAATAAAATAAGTATTTTATGTTATAACCCTTCGAAGTAACCCCTTTAAATTAGTAAAATTTTATTTAAGGAAAATGGCTAAAATATCCCTTTAAAACCCTTCAAATGAAATCCCATTCGCAAGCAAATAACCCTTCGAAGTTAGCTCCTTTGGAAACTTTCCTTTAGAAAGCATCATTGAAGAAAACTCCTTCAAAACCTTTCGCAATCTTGAACATAACCCCTTCAAAACCTTTAGAAATCAAACCTTTCGAATCAAAACCTTTTGCAATCATTGAAGATAACCCCTTCAAAACCTATCGAAATCAAATCTTTTAAAATCAAACCTTTCGAATCAAAACATTTCGCAATCGTTTAAGATAATCCCTTCCAAACCATTCGAAATCAAACCTTTCGTAAGCAAAACCTTTCGAAATCAGAACCTTTCGCTATCATTGAAGATAACCCCTTCAAAACCTTTCGAATCAAAACCTTTCGCAATCATTGAAGATAACCCCTGCCCCGTGCCTACCTTTCGACTTTGGTGGAGGGTAACTATTTACCTTTCGTCTTAGGCAAAAGGTACCTTTCGACTTCATCGAAAGGGTGAAAGCGGGCTTGTTGGAGTCGAAGGTAGAACTGGGCCCACTGAAGTGATGTTTTTACCATGTTTGTTTAATTTTGATTGGCTAAGGAACCTTCTCATGTACTTCCAAATAGTAAAAAATGTACAAAGTCAACCTTTTTCTCAAAACACTACACTTCTTCCTCAAATATTTTTGAAAGCAATTTCCTTTCGAATTTAAATAATTTCAAAAGCAAATATTTAGTTAGCCCTTAGGCTTAATAATTTAATTACCTTAGTAAATCACTAAGGAAAAATCCTCAAAAATCTGACAAATCATATACTTCAACATATGAAAATTTCAAACCATATGAAGATCAAAACAACTCAGAATTTAGCCAAAACCGAATGAAAACATGTTAAGTATCCCATTAACATTTTAAAACCACCTATATCTTATCCAAACAATGGTTTAAATGGTTATATCCTAACCAAAATAACAAACATGAATCTAGTATAGCCCATAACCGATCCAAGGACAGAAAAACGAGACGATAAACATGATTATTTACCTTGATTAGTTGATTGGAGAATGAGATAATTTCCTAACTTTAATTTCGTAGCTTTTTCTTTAACTTAAATTCTTTCTGGAGTTTTTTTAAGGCCGACCGAAGTGATGAGGAGTTAAGAATGAGAAAGTGGAAATTTATTCAAGTAGAGGAAAAGATATATACTAAGAAATGTATCCTCATTTCCAAGTTTACCCCTTAGGAAAAAATTCCTCCTCCTTAATTTATTTAAGTCCTTTTAGTTTAGTTCATTCTTTTAGACATGTCCATTGGATTTATTAATATCATCTCCCTACCATTCACATTATTCTATTTAATTTATCTAATTAAATATCCCGAGTAATGCTAATTAAAATTTAGGGTCATTACAAGGAATCACAAAAGATATGTAAAGTTTCCACTCTTGGTTCTCTAGAAATTTGAGGTTGGCGATCAAGGCTTCATACTTAGCTTCTTTGTTTGTTGCAGGGAAGTCGAGTTTCAGGACATAGCAGATCGATCGTTCCTTGGGGTCATTAACATAACTCCGATGCCATAACACTGATCTTAGATGCTCTAACCCTATACATTTTCCATCCGTTGGTCAGTTCTCCACTGCTCTTCGAATAGTCGTCTGATGTGGTGAATTCAGATATAAGGTCTACTAATTTCTATCCTTGGATAGCTCTTGGAGAGAAATAAGTGATATCGAATTAGCTTAGTTCTTTATACCATTTAAGTAGTCTTCCAGACGTCTCAGGTCACTGTACGACCTGTCGTAACAGGTGGTAGTCATAGACGTTAATGTGGCGAGGATGAAAGTAAGAGCGGAGCTTTCATGATGAAATCAATAGGCATGATGCGAGCTTTTGTAATTTTGGATTGTTTACTCTTAGTAGCTATCAGTCGCTTGGTTACATAATATACCAGTCTTTGGATCTGATTCTCTTCGCATAGCATTGCAGTGCTTACGTCGTGTACCAACATGGCTAAAGTGATGTATAAATCTTTATGATCCACCAGCTTTCAAAAGATGGGAGGTTTCTTTAAGTGGTTCATTAAAGCTTAGAATGAGTCTTCACAATTCTATATCCATTCAAGATTCCTTTTCCATCTCCCGTACACTTGTTTGTGGCCCTAGAATGAATCGACTAAGGGCGATAACCTTCCCATTTAGAATCTATACCTGCCTGATTATCTTGGGTACCTAGATGTCTTTGATTGCCTAAATCTTCTTAAGTTTGGCTTCGATTCTATGAGAGTTGAACATTAAACCTAGGAATTTCCCTGACGCAAAGCAGAAAGAGCATATCAAGGGACAAAATTTCATTCCATATCTTTGGATAAAATTAAACATCTTCATTAAGTCATCGATGTGGTCATTTGATCATCGTGACTTCACAAGCATATCATCTACATATACTTCCATTAATAACCCAATCTGGTCTTTGAACATCCTGTTGACCAGTTTCTGGTAAGTAGCTTCAGCATTATTTAGTTCAAATGGCATAACAATATAGGCGTAGATCGATAATGAAGCTAGTGTGTTTTTAGTCTGGCCGTGCATTGGGATCTGGTTGTTACCAGAGTACACATCCATAAATGAAAGAAGTTCATATCCAATAGTTGAGTCTACCAGCTAGTCGATCCTTAGAAGTGGAAAGAGGTCTTTCGAGCATGCCTTTTTCAGGTTTAAGTAGTTGACGCATGAATGTTACTTTCCATTAGCTTTTCTCAGAAGAACTTGATTGGATACACATTTCGAGTAGAGAGTGTCATGGGTAAACCTATTGTTTTTGAGTTTACCCACCTCCACTTTAAGTGCAGCAAATCCCTCTGGATCCATGCCACGATGATTTTGTTCCACCGGGACGTGTCTCGGGTCGATATTCAATGCACGGCTTGCGATAGTCGGTGAAATTACATGCATGTCAGAATGGGTCCAAGCGAACACATCAAGACTCATTCAGAGAAAACCAGCTAAACCCTTCATCATCGTTGCATAGAGTTGTGATCTGATCTTCAGTACCCGTGATGGGTCGCCATGACTAACTGTAATGTCGTTTATCAGCTCAGCGGGTGCAGCTTTGGATTCCTTAAGTTCAAAAGTAAATGTTTCATGGAACAATCAACGTGAAATCTAGTTAGGATGGTCAATGATGATGGCTACTTTGATCAAATCTCAGAGTCTTGTCATGAGTTGTTGAGTTTGATAGTAAAGGGCTCTAAGTGCTTTGAGCGATTATCTTCAAATGGCCAAAGATCAGGCTTAGAAGCATGTTGAAGAAAATGTCGAGTAGGGTTCAGCCTCGAGTTGCGTGCAGTTGCATGGCTGGCTCTTGCTTTGAGTTTGAATCTGCTTATGTATTTTAGCAACGTGCTTTCCATTCAATGTACTCACAATCTATTGCTCTCGTTTAGGTTGGAATGATAGTCAGTTGCCTATGAGCTTGGGCATCAATTCGATGATTCTATCTCTAGGCATCCTTTTGGTCATTTTCTCGGGTCATTGAAACACTATATATAAGTCATAATATTGAGCTTCCACAGCCAGTCTTTGGATGATCACACTTCTGCTCGTAGTCTCGGGCTGATAAATGTACTACATGGATGGTCGAGTCTTGTCCTAGCTATGTTTATATTCCCACTTAAGCTTCAAAGACATAGAGTTAATCGATTAATGGTCAGTTTACATTCATCTTATTTCTCGCTCATGCCCTCAAGTCTAGGGAATACATCGATAAGTAGGAAGGTAAGCCATGTCCACTTTAGCTTTATACTCTTTCATGTTGGATTGCGGGATCATGTTAGTTGATGGACGGTTGAGTCTTGCCTATCCTAGATTGTATTCTGGTTTCTCCTTCCAAGGGGAATACTTCGATGCTCCATTGGATTTCGGGTATGAGTTAGGTACTGGACAGTCAATCACGTCCACTTTTGACGCAAACGTTGCCATGCTCTGGGAAAGAACCTAAAGAATAAAGGGTTAAGTCACATCCAATCAGTTACTTATGCTCTCCCTACCGGACCAAGGGAAACGATCAGTGTGTGGACAGTCGAGTCTTGTCTGTTTCGTATTATTCGTCTAATCGGATCATGATAGGAGTCAACGAATGAACTTTCATGTCACATTTTTTTGGAGCTGGACAGTCAATTGCATCCGTTTTGACTTATATTCTCTCATCAGATCTAGGGTACAGTATGCTTAGGTGCAGTTGGGTCATGCTTATTCGGTTTCATAATCCTCTTGATGGATCGAAGGAGTGTGCTGGAGAATTAATGATCAAGTCACACTCATTCGTGGTTTATTCTCCTGTCCGCACTCTGGCGATCGAATTTTTTTGAAGGACAACTGGGTCACATCCGTTTATGTTTGGTGTGTATCGATATTGACCGTCAACCCATGGGCACTATATGGAAAGGATGGATCGACATTGCCAATTGACCCGGTGGTACAATATAATCGGTCGCCCGTAACTTTAAACGTCGTTTTGATTGATTGTGTATTAAGACATCCATGCAGTCGTTGCCTTAAGTTGTAAAGAATACCTAGCCGAAGCTATAGTGAGCTGTCGTACTCAGTTTTTACTGATTTGTACTTCCTCCATCAGTCTTGGATTAGCGGAGTCAGTTTGTGGATGGTTGAATTCCATCCATATTGAGTTTATACTCCTCCCGTGGGTTTTGGGTCGAAGTTTATAGAATAGAGAATGGCCAAACTCCACCCATGTATTCATTCATATTTGTATCTACACTCTGGGGATAAGAGTTTGTTGGCAGGTGGTCGTATCACATCGAATTTGTGTTTATACTCCAGTCTGCTCTTTGGAGACCAAAGTTGGTCAATGGATGGTCAGTCGCACCCGTTGGATGTTTATACTTCAGTCCATGCTTTGGGGAGCAAAGTTAGTCAATGTGTGGTTAGTCACACCCGTTTGATGTTTATACTCCAGTCTACATTATGAGGACTAGAGTTGGTTGATGGGTGGTCAGTCACACTTGTTTGATGTTTATACTCTAATCCACGCTCTAGGGACCAGAGTTAGTCTATGGGTGGTCAATCACACCCGTTTGATGTTTATACTCCAGTCTGCGCTCTAGGGACTAGAGTTGGTCATGATCAGTAACACCCATTTGATGTTTATACTCCAGTCCATGCATTGAGGACCGAGTTGGTCAGTGGGTGATCAGTCACACCCATTTGATGTTTATACTTCAGTCCATGCTTTGGGGACCAGAGTTGGTCGATGGGTGATCAGTCACACCCGTTTGACGTTTATACTCCAGTCAATGCTCTGGGATCAGACTTGATCGATGGGTGGTAAGTCACACTCGTTTGATGTTTATACTCCATCCATGATTTGGGAACCATAGTTGGTCGATGGGTGGCCAGTCACACCCGTTTGATGTTTATACTCCAATCCATGCTCTGGGGACCTGAGTTGGTCGGTGGGTGGTCACTCACAGCCGTTTCATGTTGATACTCTAGTCCACGCTCTAGGACTAGAATCGGTTGATGGGTGGTCAGTCACACCCTTTTGATGTTTATACTCCAACCCATGCTCTGAGTACCAGAGTTGGTCGATGGACGGTCGTACCTCATCCATCTTTTAGGTATTTATATTCTGGTCCGCACTCTAGGGACCAGAGTTAGTCAGTGGCTGGTCAGTTACACCCATTTATATTTATACTCCAGTTGTCAAGTTGAGGTAAGATTGTCAAACGAATGGTCAAACCACGTTTATCCATGGAATGGAATTCTATCCCCAGCATCAAGGTTGACAAATAGATGGTCGATTCACGTCCACTTGGTGATTGTAGCTCCTCCAATTAATTCGAGGAAGGAAGTGAGTGATGGATGGCTAGATCACATCCATGCATGTGTTGGGTAGTCAAGTCTCATCCAATTTGCTTAGTACTACTCCTAAAAAGTCGACGGAGAGAGTTGTCGGGTGGATGATCAAGTCACATCCACCTCAAGCTGTAGTCGTGTGCACGTATTGAGGGCGGTGGTTGATGAGTAGGCAATTAGTCACGCCTACTTTAAGTCAAGCTTCTGAAATGCCCTCCATGTCTAGGGTAGGAGTCGATGTGTGGACGATCAAATAACATCCACTTTGGTTGGATCTCGGCATCATAAAGCTTCAGGAGAGGCATATGTATTTTGGAAAACTACAAGTATGATCCGAGGAGTAGATGATCAGGTTGCATCCGCTCCAAGTCTTACTTTGGTCTCTAAGTCAAGTGTGTAGGTTGATGAGTGGACGATCAGTCGTGTACACTTTGTATTGGGTTCTGACCTTGTCGGGCTTTTCCACTTCGAGTCATTAGCACTAAGTCAAGAGTGTATGATAGCTAATGAACGGTTGAATCATGCTCGTCTTGATGATCCTCCGAAGTTCCGATCATGGTTCATGGAGGTTGGTTAGCACCTAATTCTAAGTACTTGGTCACTTGCATTGTTTGGAAGTAGTTTAGTTCAAGTTGGTCGTAGTTCACAACACAACTGAAATTAAAATAATTCAAAGAAGATCGAAATAACCTCATTGTTAAGTGAAGCATCATTATGTGCTCCCTATTCCACTTTGCCCCTAGCTCCATTCAATGGGATGTCCACCGTCTGCGGTCCAACTAATAATCAGAGTTCTTTATTGATAGACATCGAATGTTCCCTGCCCGTCATTCTATAGGGTTTGCCCAAATTATTGAAGCTTTCCTTTCCGAATCAGCTTTTCAATCACATCTTGGAGGTATTTGCAATAACCAGTATTAGGTGTGCATCTTGGAATATACAACATTCCTCGGATTTTCTCTGGGCATCGGTGGACTCTCTCGAGGCTGTTTTTCTGTACTACTCCTAGTCATGAGTCTCCAAGTAGATGTTATCGATTGAGTCATTCAAGAGAGTATATGAGTTGAATTATGATTCTGGGTCGTCTCCTTGGATCTGAGTCCTTAGCCAACGGTCCTTAATGCCGCCCTCGCTTTGACTTCCTTCAGCCAACAGATTGCGTTGTTCTTCTATTTAGTATATCTTGCCTCCTCCATATGTTGACACCAGTTCTCTTTGTAATAGAAGCAATCCAAGGTCGAAGGAGGCTCTCCTGCTAACCAGTCATTGAAATCCAACTTGGGTTTGATTCCCCTCATCAATGCCATCAGTAGTATATCCTCGTTGGGATTGCTTGCTTTAGTGGCAATCACGATGTCATTAAATCTTTACAGTAAATCTTTGAGAGTCTCGCCTAGCATTTGGAATAAATTGGATAATGAAATCACATCCTTCGTATGAGTCGCATGCATTCTAAACTTCTCGACAAACTTATGATCCGGTTGATTGAATGAGAAGATGGATTTGGGCGATAATCTCATAAACCGCATGATCGGTACACCTTTGAGGAATATAGGAAAGCTTTTGCATTCGATGACACATATCGCTCTGGAGGAATTCACATGCCACTCGAATTTCATGAGATGTAGTCTAGGGTCAGTGTTCCCTGAGTAAACCGATATGATTGGTACATTGAATTTCCTCAGATATTCTGCACACTAAACAGCTTCAATGAATAGGCTTCGACTGGGGAGATGTTTCGGTTATCGTCAATCCAGTTTGATTTTAAGTTACAACTACTTATTACGCATGTGAGTATGCATGCCTGAGATATGAGCAAAGCAAGATGGACCGATATTGACGGATCAGTGGTAAGTTTCTTGGAGTCGGACTCGAGAAAATCTGCTACTTTCTTAGAGTCAGTAATTGGTTCGCTTGGAGTTACTGAATTCAAAGTGCTGCGTCAGTGAATAACAGTGCTTGGAGTCATCTTGGTGTTTGCTAGGAGAAAATCTTGATTTTACCCAGTTTGGATTTGGGACAAACTTTCTTAGGTTTGCTTAGTGTCACATCACCAATGTTCTCCAACCTTTGGCAGCATGTTTGAGTAGCAGTTGCTTGTCCATTCCTTGGCTTCAATTCAAAAACCATCGCTTGATCCTCTATGCCCCAGTCAGTCATAGGACGTAAGGGAAGTGGATAGAATGCATTGTGTTCAAGTTGAGTTTCGAATCCAGAATGCAGGGGCACTGCATTGCAGCACGGGTACTGGTATTTTTAAGGCTATTTTTATAAAAATGGATCATCCCCGATTCATAATTTTTTTTAAAAATAGATCGTTCCCAATCCATATTTTTCTCTTGGTATAGGGATCGATCACATGGGCTTTTAAGAGAGGGACCGGTAGGATACTCTGGAGAGGGATCGGTATATAGACCTTGGAGAGGGATCAGTATGTATACCTAGCAGATGGATGGGTATACATACCTTGAAGATAGAGTGGTATACATACCTAGGAGAGGGATCAGTATGTACGTAGCAGATGGATCGGTATACATACCTTGGAGATGGATCGGTATACATACCTTGGAGAAGGATCGGTGTGTATACTTAGCAGATGGATCGGTATACATACCTTGGAGTGGGATTGGTATGTATACTTAGCAGAGGGATCAGTATAGCTCTTGGGAGGATTGGTACACGAAGTATGTGGAGGGGTCGGTATATGGAGTATGGAGGGATCGGCATATGGTGTATTTGTTAGGAAATCAATTCTATGGTTTCGATGATAACAACTATACAATGGAATCAAATGTACATATATATCTATATTTGCAGGTAGATGATAGAGTAACATCACCAAAGAGACAAAAACAAGACTCAAGAGAAGCATCAAAAGACTTCAAATCAGTAGAAGTTGAAAAGGAGTGTCACAGACACAAATAAAGCAACATGCACATTTTCAGACGTCTGAGTGCACTAGCCAGACGTCTGAATGTTTCCTCTGGTTTCCAAATCAGACATAATTAGACGTCTGGTTAATATGCTCAGACGTCTGGTTAAACTCTCTTGTTCACAACTCAGAAGGAAACAGACGTCTGATAATAAACTCAGACGTCTGAATAGCAACCAGACACAAAAAAATATATGAAGACCAGATGTCTAAAACATTTCTCCAGACGTCTGATTTTGAACTCGACTGAGTAATTTCAAAGACCAACTGTCACATTCGAAAGGACACATCCGCTTCTCTTTGCTGCAACTATTCATTACCATCAGAAGCGACTTTAGAGAGATTACAACAGATGCAACTATACAAGAAAACTCTTCATCATTATAAATAGGATCAAGAATGCAAAGAGAATCTTGACCTTTACTTACTTATGCTCTTAATTCCTATACTCTGATTTATACCTATTCTCTAGCAATCAACTACTTGTATTTAACTTTTCCATATATTTAGAACTCCTCATTCAATATTCTCTAGATAGATAAATATATATATATTGGAAGCACTTGTACTCAATAGTCAACATCCGTGTTATAGAACCCATTCGTGACAAAGAAACTCTGCTATTGTAAACCTGTTTCTTCGGGTCAAGTGAGGGTTAGTTGAAAGAAAATTCCAAAGAGGAGCTTCGGGACTGGACGTAGGATGGGAGGTCCGAACCAGTATAAAATCCTGGTGTGATTATTTTAATTTACTTTGCTATTATTATCTATCAAGTTATATTATATAGTTAGTTGTTTATACTTGCATATATATCAATACGATCCACTCATATAGACTTTCAATTGTTATCAGAGCAAGATTTTGATCAAATAACAGTAACACGTTTTTTGAATCATTTTAATATGGCAAGTATTTTTCAAGAAGGATAATCCACTGCACGACCACCACTTTTTAATGGATCTAACTATGCATATTAGTCAACACGTATGAGAATTTTTATGGAAGCTAATGGTCTTGAAATTTGGTCAGCCACACAAGATAGATATGAAGCACCTACTACTGCAATGAACACTTAGACCGGTGTACAAAAGACCTTAGCATCAAATAATGCTAAAGCTATGAACGTTTTATTTTGTTCTTTAGACAAAAATGAATTTTCACGTGTCATGTTATGCACCACTGCATTTGATATTTGGCGTACCTTACAAATTACACATGAAGGTACAACAAAGGTCAAACAAACTAAGATTTCGATTTTGCAAAACCAATTTTCTTCATTCAAAATGAAGCAAAATGAAACCATTGTTGACATGTATTCTAGATTTCAAACTATCCAACATGATCTTATGGCACTAGGAGTTAAATTCACTGATTTTGATTTAATATCTCGAACAACTCTTTGACGTCAAATTGGGAAAGGAAGGTTTTAGCTATAGAAGAAGCTAATGATCTTTCTACTCTCAAAGTTGAAGAGTTGATAGGAAATTTAATGTCCTATGAAGCTAACTTGCAGGCACGAAAAGAACTAAATTCGGAGAAAAAGAATATAGCATTTCCAGCAACAAAAATGATGACTCTGATCTAGATGAAGAAGAAAGAGTCTTTATTGCCAAGAATTATAATAGATTCAAGAAATTTTGAAAAATGACCAAATTTCAATAAGAAGGGAAGTCCAACACAACAAACCTATCTCAAATCAAGTGCTATGAATGTGATCGATACAGACATATGAAGAAGGATTGCCCTAAACTCGATAATGATAAAAAGAATAACAAAATCCAAAAATTCAAGAAGAAAAAGGCTTTCAAAGTAACTTTGGATGACTCAGACTCTTCATCTTCTGAAAGTGATAGCGATAGTGACAGAGAACAAGATAATGTGTGCTTTATGGCACAAACTGAAGAGGTATGCCCTGAACTTAGCTATGCTGAACTATTAGAACTTAGCATGGAACTAGACGACAAATTCATACAAATAAAAAAAATTGAACAAAGAATATATAGTCAAAATAAATAAATTAGAACTTGAGGTAGGAATGTCGAAAGATGAAAAAATTATTCTAGAAGAGGAACTTGAAATATCTCAAGAAAAAATCAAAAATAATATGATAGAAAGTGAGAATATTTCTATAGTAAAAGAAAATTTGTTAAAATAAAATATTGATTTTAAAAATAGTATTAAATTATTGAAAATTGAAAATATAGAGTTAAGAGAAAAATTAGATAAAATTACCAATAATGTGTCAAAATTTAATAAAGGAAAACAAGATTTGGATAATCTTATCAAAACTTCAAAACCATCAAGTAACAGAAATGGAATAGGATTCAAAAATTCTTTTAAACAAAAAGGAAATAATGCTAAAAATAGTAGGCATATAAAAACTAGAAGTTTGTCTAAGACTAAATTGAATATCAATAATATGAAAATTTGGATTCCTAAAACAAATAATAATTTGATTAGACAAAAGCATATTAATAATTACTTAGAGAATGTAGTCTACAATAAAATTATATTTATAAAGGTACCAAATCATCTTGGGTATGGCTACCTTCCTCCAACAATTAGGACCCTAATAAAATATATGGGTACCAATTAAAACATTCTTTACTTTGCAGGTACCCAAAATAAAAAATAAAGAGAAATATAAGTATAATCATAAAACAATAAAAATTAGCACATATTCAGGGGGAGATTTCTAATCTATATATAAGTACATTGAATAGTTGTCATCATTAAAAAGGGGAAGATTGTTAGGGAATCAATTCTATGGTTTCGATGATAACAACTATACAATGGAAATCGAATGTACATATATATCTATATTTACAGGTAGATGATAGAGTAACATCACCAAAGAGACAAAACAAGACTCAAGAGAAGTATCAAAAGACTTCAAATCAGTAGAAGTTGAAAAGGAGTGTCACAGACACAAATAAAGCAACATGCACATTTTCAGACGTCTGAGTACACTAGCCAGACGTCTTAATGTTTCCTCTGGTTTGCAAATCAGACAGAATCAGATGTCTGGTTAATATGCTCAAACGTCTGGTTAAACTCTCTGGTTCACAACTCAGAAGGAAACAAACGTCTGATAATAAACTCAGACGTCTGAGTAGCAACCAGACACAAAAAAATATATGAAGACCAGACGTATGAAACATTCCTCCAGACGTCTGATTTTGAACTCGACTGAGTAATTTCAAAGACCAACTGTCACATTCGAAAGGACACATCCGCTTCTCTTTGCTGCAACTCTTCATCACCATCAGAAGCGAATTTAGAGAGATTACAACAGATGCAACTATACAAGAAAACTCTTCATCATTATAAATAGGATCAGGAATGCAAAGAGAATCTTGACCTTTACTTACTTATGCTCTTAATTCCTATACTCTGATTTATACCTGTTCTCTAGCAATCAACTACTTGTATTTAACTCTTCCATATATTCAGAACTCCTCATTCAATATTATATATATATATATATATATATTGGGAGCACTTGTACTCAATAGTCAACATCCGTGTTATAGAACACATTCGTGACAAAGAAACTCTGCTATTGTAAACCTGTTCCTCCACGTCAAGTGAGGGTTAGTTGAAAGGAAATTCGAAAGAGGAGCTTCGGGACTGGACGTAGGATGGGAGGTCCGAACTAGTATAAAATCCTGGTGTGATTATTTTAATTTAATTTGCTATTATTATCTATCAAGTTCTATTATATAGTTAGTTGTTCATACTTGCATATATATATATATATATATATATATATATCATATACGATCCACTCATATAGACTTTTAGTATTAAGGATCAGTATTAACGTCTTTTGGAGGGATCGGTACTAACGAGATTGGAGGGAGGATCGGCCATTTTGGCCTTGATATAGGGATTGGCTATTTTGAGGGATCGACCATTTTGGCCTTCAGAGAGGGATCGGCCATTGGTTAACTTATGTGCAAACATCCAACATCCAATCCTCTTTTCTTTTCATGGCTACTTAGCCATTTTTATTTCATGTAATTTCTTTTTATGCAACTTTAAATACATGCTCTTTTCTTTTTCTTATTTATTTCCTTTCATGTTGTAGTGTAGATTTCTTTTCTTTTATGCAAGTAGAATAGTTGTCTTTTTCATTAGCTTTCATTTTCCTTTCTTTTTTCTTTCATGTTGCTAGCTACATTTGTTAATCAAATGACAAATATGAGAGGCTAAATGATGCAGCCCAGGCTAGAAGGATAAGTCGCATACGAGATAAGAGCATGTATTTAAGTCGTTCACGACTTAGGAGAGTAGATTTAAGTCGTTTACGACTTAACTGGAGAGCTAACAAGTCACAGGGGAAGGCAACACGAGCTAACCAAGCTTCAGGTTTAGGTCTTAAGTCGTTCACGAGTCAAGCAGGAGAGGAAGGCCTAAGGTCATGGGAGGAAGCCTCGGATTTAGGTCGGCCATGAGTTAACAACGAGTTACAGGAGCCGAAGCATGTTTTAGGTCGGCCACGACCTAAGGAAGTGGTCTTAAGTCGGCAACGACTTAAGGAGATGTGGCTGAGGGAAGAGACAACACTTGACGCCGCTGATTTGAGTCCCTCCATGTGTCGTTAGGTCGTGTTGACCATGTGTCGTGTTGAGTCGGTCTTGTGTTGTAAATATTATAAGTCGTAGGTCGTTTGTCTTTGAGTCATAAGTCGTTAAGTCGTATACGACCTAAGTGTTGTGAATATGTGTTGTATATTTTTAAGTCGTATGATGGTCATGTATTGAGTCGTATGTGGTTGGGTCGTCTACTGCTGATGAGTCGCTACCGACTCAAGATGAGTCGTGAGTCGTGGGGGAGGATGAGTCGTATACGACTTAAGGCTCAGGTTGAGAAAACACTATAAATAGGGAGTGTGTTGTACATTTTAGGGGGTTGTTGATTTTGGAATAAAATTTCTTGTTGATTGCTGTGTGCTTTCTTCTAAAATTGGTAGTTGAGTGTAATCTCCTATCTCCTCTTTCGGTTAATCGAGTGCGCTCGATTCAACGATCGTAGAAGCCGATTCATGGTATCTAGTGTGCTAGATCAACGTACGAAGAATCGTAGATCTTTGAACACGGTATAGTGCGCTATCAACGTGTTTGAGATAGCTAGAATTCGGTATCTTCGGATCAACGAATTTGGGCATTTTGGTATTCATCAATCCACCGATTGCTACTTTCACCGATTGAAGTTTATTTTGATTAATCCGCTGCGTCAGTTTTGGTATCAGAGCTTGTTTTAGCCAATCATAGCTAAATCGGGTCTTGGAGCCAAGTGTTGAAGTTTGAAGTTGTTCATCGTGTTCATATTGAAGTTGCAACAAGAGGGAGAACTTTCGATCCATTCCATTTTGGATCAAAGTGTTGAAAGTGTTTGAATTTGAAGTAGGCCGTGTCTACTAGTGAAGTAGCCGAGCCTAGGGAGGATCATTGGAAGCTTGTTTCGAGCTAAGGAGTTAAGGACGAGCCTTGTGAAGTTGTGTAGAAGCTTGTGAAGCCGTGATTTGCTTGTGAAGTATCACTTTGGTATCGATTTGTTGAAATTTTGTGAATTTCAATCATGCTGCCAAGGAGAGCTAACCGCCATCAAAATGTTGAAGCTTTATATCGGAGAGAAGAGGCCGATCAAATGGAACAACGTATGCATGAGAAGATTGATGAAGGCATTGGTAGGTTGGAGAAGCTTATGATTGATATGAATCAAAGTAGAAGAAGAAATTCACCTGAATCCATCCGTGGGGGTAGTAGAGTGTCATCACATTCAGAACGGGAGAGGAGAGAAAGTCAAGAGCCTAGGAGTGTTGACAATCGAAGTAGGAGGAATGTTGATGATCATGATAGACGGGATGTTGGTAGTAGGAGTGGTGGTAGAGATGTTGGAGGACGAGAACGACAACGATATGCATCAGACTTTGATGAGGAGTTTGATGGTGAAAGAGGAAGTGTTCATTACAGAGATAGAGATCAGGGACAACGTCAGTATCGGGTTATTGATGATGATCGACGTTGGAAATCAGGAATGAAGATGGAAATTCTGGAGTTTAAAGGCGGAATGGTAGCTGAGGAATTTTTAGATTGGTTGTCTAATGTTGAGGAAATCTTTGATTTCAAGGAGGTTTCGGAGAATCGAAGGGTGAAGTTAGTTGCTACAAGGCCGAGGGGAAGAGCTTTGGCATGGTGGCAGCAAACTAAACTTACTCGTGAACGAATGGGGAAGTCAAAGATAGAATCTTGGGAGAAGATGAAGAAATTGATGAGAGCTACATTTTTGCCATACAACTATCAATCGCTTATGTACCAGAGATTGCAGAATCTAAGGCAGGGGACGAAATCAGTAAAGGACTATGCAGATGAATTTTACCAACTCATTGCCAGGAACGATATAATGGAGACAGAAGAACAGCTGACTGCTAGGTTTGTTGGAGGGTTGAGAATGCAGATCCAGGATATGGTTAATATGTTCAATCCCAGATCTGTAGCGGAGGCACATCAAAAGGCGTTAGCTTGGGAAAAGCAAGGAAGGCGTGGAGGTGGTGTGTTTACTAATTCTAACAATCAAGCAAAGGGTGTCGGTGGAAGTTCTAATGTTACTAAAGCTGTTGCCAAACCAGTTGTGAAGGAGGGTGAGAAGGCGAAGGTTAGCAGTGGGTTCAAATGTTACAACTGCCAGGAGATGGGTCATAAAAGCAATGATTGTCCGACGCCGAAGAAGAGAGCTATGATAGTTGAAGCTGAGGATGAGGAGGAAGAAGCTGAATGTTCTAATTCACCTTATGTTGAGGAGGAAGAAGAAGTGTCGGGAGACGAAGGTTGTAATCTGATGATGAGGAGGTCTTGTTTGACGCCAAAACAAGAGGAGGAAGATAGTTGGTTGAGGAATAACATATTTCAATCTACTTGCACTATTCTTGGGAAAGTTTGTAAATTTGTCACTGATGCTGGGAGTTGCGATAATATTATCTCTACAGAGGCAGTGAGGAAATTGGAGTTGAAAACCGAGAAGCATCATAAACCATACAAGTTAGCTTGGTTAAGGAAGGGTGGTGAAGTGAAAGTTGGGAGAAGAGCTTGCGTGAAATTTTCTATTGGGAAGAAATACAAAGATGAAATCTGGTGTGATGTAGTGGACATAGATGTGTGTCATCTATTGTTGGGGAGGCCATGGCAGTTTGATCGAGCAGTACAACACGATGGTCGAGCCAATAGCTATAGTTTCATGTTCGAGGGTACTAAAATCACTTTGGTTCCCAAGAAGCAACAACAGAAGGAGAGCAAGCTGGAGGAGATTGAGGAATTGAAAACTCTGTTGACTTTGAAGGAGTTTGTTAAGGAGGTTGAAGAGGAGCCTGAAGTATACTTGTTGATTGGGCGTGAGAGCAGTGAAAAGGTTGAAATTTCGGAAGAAGCGAAGCCAGTTTTGCAAGAATTTGAGGATGTATTTCCAGAGGAGTTGCCTAAGGAGTTACCGCCACTGAGAGACATTCAACATCAGATCGATCTTGTTCCGGGAGCAGTATTACCACATAGACCACATTATCGAATGAGTCCGAAGGAACATGAAGGTTGAGGTGACAGGGTTGGAAATGTTGCCAGAGCTGATTGAAGAAGATCCTTACTTTGTGAAATATGTAGAGAAAGTCAAGGAAGGAAATACCGATGAATTTGTGATGGTTGATGGATTCTTGTTCAAGGGGAATCAATTATGTATTCCAGATTGTAGTTTGAGATTGAAAATTATCAAGGAGTTACACGAGGAAGGGCATGTGGGCCGTGATCGTACTTTGCAATTGATTTCACAGTCTTACTTTTGGTCGTCGATGAGGAAAGAAGTGGGAAGGTTTGTGGAGCGATGTCATATTTGCCAAGTTTCGAAAGGAACCGCGACCAATGCTGGGTTGTATATGCCGTTGCCTGTACCATCTAAACCGTGGGTTGATATCAGCATGGATTTTGTTTTGGGTTTTCCTAGAACTCAAAGGGGAAATGATTCTATATTTGTTGTGGTGGATAGATTTTCGAAAATGGCACATTTTATTTCTTGTAAGAAGACGGCGGATGTTGTTCGTGTTGCTCAGTTGTTCTTTAAAGAAATCTATCGTTTACATGGGTTGCCAGAGTCTATTGTTTCGGACAGGGATACCAGATTTTTGAGTCACTTTTGGCTAAGTTTGTGGAAGATGGTGGGAACAAAGCTGAAATTTAGTAGTGCTTATCATTCGCAAACAGATGGACAGACAGAAGTTGTTAACAGATCATTGGGAAATTTGTTACGATGTCTTGTACAGGACAATCTGAAGAGTTGGGACATGAAGTTATGCCAGGCAGAGTTTGCTCATAATCACGCAGTGAATCGTAGTACGGGATTCAGTCCATTTCAGATTGTATATTCAAGTTTGCCAAGGGGACTGTTGGATTTGGCAGTAGTACCACAACCGAAGGGGACGGTTAAATGAGCTGTCGATTTTGTTGATGTATTGACTGAATGTCATAAAATCGTGCAGAAACGATTGGAGAGAGCAAATGGGAAATATAAGCAGACTGCAGACTTGAAGCGACGAAATGTTGAATTTAACGAAGGAGATTTGGTGTATGCTGTGTTAACGAAGGATCGTTTTCCAGTAGGCGCTTATAACAAGTTGAAAGCCAGAAAAATTGGTCCAGTAGAAGTTGTGAAACGGATCAATGAAAATGCTTATAAGTTGAAGCTACCGGAGGACGTGTACACTTCTGACGTATTCAGTATTAAGCATCTTGTGCCATATTATGGAGATGAACAATCTGGTATAGAAGAAATTACAAATTCGAGGGCGAATTTTTCTCAACCAGGAGAGGATGATGCAGCCCAGGCTAGAAGGATAAGTCGCATACGAGATAAGAGCATGTATTTAAGTCGTTCACGACTTAGGAGAGTAGATTTAAGTCGTTTACGACTTAACTGGAGAGCTAACAAGTCACAGGGGAAGGCAACACGAGCTAACCAAGCTTCGGGTTTAGGTCTTAAGTCGTTCACGAGTCAAGCAGGAGAGGAAGGCCTAAGGTCGTGGGAGGAAGCCTCGGATTTAGGTCGGCCACGAGTTAACAACGAGTTACAGGAGCCGAAGCATGTTTTAGGTCGGCCACGACCTAAGGAAGTGGTCTTAAGTCGGCAACGACTTAAGGAGATGTGGCTGAGGGAAGAGACAACACTTGACGCCGCTGATTTGAGTCCCTCCATGTGTCGTTAGGTCGTGTTGACCATGTGTCGTGTTGAGTCGGTCTTGTGTTGTAAATATTATAAGTCGTATGTCGTTTGTCTTTGAGTCGTAAGTCGTTAAGTCGTATACGACCTAAGTGTTGTGAATATGTGTTGTATATTTTTAAGTCGTATGATGGTCATGTATTGAGTCGTATGTGGTTGGGTCGTCTACTGCTGATGAGTCGCTACCGACTCAAAATGAGTCGTGAGTCGTAGGGGAAGATGAGTCGTGAGTCGTGGGGGAGGATGAGTCGTATACGACTTAAGGCTCAGGTTGAGAAAACACTATAAATAGGGAGTGTGTTGTACATTTTAGGGGGTTGTTGATTTTGGAATAAAATTTCTTGTTGATTGCTGTGTGCTTTCTTCTAAAATTGGTAGTTGAGTGTAATCTCCTATCTCCTCTTTCGGTTAATCGAGTGCGCTCGATTCAACGATCGTAGAAGCCGATTCATGGTATCTAGTGCGCTAGATCAACGTACGAAGAATAGTAGATCTTTGAACACGGTATAGTGCGCTATCAACGTGTTTGAGATAGCTAGAATTCGGTATCTTCGGATCAACGAATTTGGGCATTTTGGTATTCATCAATCCACCGATTGCTACTTTCACCAATTGAAGTTTATTTTGATTAATCCGCTGCGTCACTAAACCCCTTCAATTTAGGGGATAATGAAGCTCTCTAATTATGTAGCTTCAACTATTTGTTAATTCATGCTCTCTTTTTGTGCTTAATGATGATGATAGAAATGGTTTACTAGTTGCTTTCGCTTTGAATTTGATAGCCTATATTGTTGGCACCAAATAGACTATGCTTAAACAATCACTAACACTAAATGCCTCTTCATCAAAATACGATTATGGCATAAGAAAGTGATTTGAAGTTCAAATTTGATGGTTTATATATTTCTAATCAATAGTTAATAGACCATACTTAAAATAGATTTCATTTTCATTTTCTTTGTCAAGTTTCATGAGAGGTAGTAAGTGCTTTAAGGGATGTGTTATAGTTTGATGGCTTATGTTAGCTAATCAATAGCACAAATATGTCATGCTTATGATAAGAACATCAATTAAAGCACTAATGACCATAAAAGAGAGATCATGATTTCACGTGTTGAACTATGTGATCTAGAGAGTGGATTTATTTCCTAAATTGTCACTTAACTCTTATATTTGCTTCTCTTTTCTTTTAGTTAGTTCTCTAATTCTCTAGCTTATCTTTCACTCGACTTTGGTTTAATTTGATTGAATAGAATTTTAAAATCATCAATTCCCTGTGGATCGACTCGTATTTGCCACGTGCTACATTCTTACACCGTGCGCTTGCGGTTATTTTAATTTCTAAATTTTTCGACGGTTTTCTAATTCCATAGATTTTCCGTCGATTAACAAGTTTTTGGCACCGTTGTCGGGGATGATGGTACTGTCGACACTTGTTGTCCTATGTGTATGGTTTGTTGTCCTGTGTGTATGGTTTGTTTTCCTGTCTGTATTGTTTGTTGGCGTCAAAAACTTGTTCAACGACAGAAATTCTATCGGATTAGAAAACCATTGAAGAATTTAGAAATAAAAATAACCGCAAAGCACGGTGTACGAATGTAGCACGTGGCGAATACGGGTCGATCCATAGGGAATTGATGATTTTAAAATTCTATTCAATCAAATTAAACCAAAGTCGAGTGAAAGTTAAGCTAGAGAATTAGAGAAATAACTAAAAGAAAAGAGAAGCAAATATAAGAGTTAAGTGACAATTTAGGAAATAAATCCACTCTCTAGATCACATAGTTCAACTCATGAAATCATTATCTCTCTTTTATGGTCATTAGTGCTTTAATTAATGTGCTAATCATAAGCATGCCATATTTGTGCTATTGATTAGGCAACATAAGCCATCAAACTATAACACATCCCTTAAAGCACTTACTAACTCTCATTAAACTTGACAAAGAAAATGAAAATGAAATCTATTTTAAGTATGGTCTATTAACTATTGATTAGAAATATATAAACCATCAAATTTGAACTTCAAATCACTTTCTTATGCCATAATCGTATTTTGATGAAGAGGCATTTAGTGTTAATGATTGTTTAAGCATAGCCTATTTGGTGTCAACAATATAGGCTATCAAATTCAAAGCAAAAGCAACTAGCAAACCATTTCTATCATCATCATTAAGCACAAAAAGAGAGCATGAATTAACAAATAGTTGAAGCTACATAATTAGAGAGCTTCATTATCCCCTAAATTGAAGGGGTTTAGCCTCTCATATTTGTCATTTGATTAACAAATGTAGCTAACAACATGAAAGAAAAAAGAAAGGAAAATGAAAGCTAATGAAAAAGACAACTATTCTACTTGCATAAAAGAAAAGAAATCTACACTACAACATGAAAGGAAATAAACAAGAAAAAGAAAAGAGCATGTATTTAAAGTTGCATAAAAAAAATTACATGAAATAAAAATGATTAAGTAGCCATGAAAAGAAAAGAGGAGTTTTCTTTTATTTTGAGCCTAAAACTAATGCAGAGGAAGAGGAGGCTAAGTGAGACTAAGTAAGAGAGGAGGTTACATGAACATAATGGGTTATTTATACAAGCATGAAACCCTAATCCATAATTTGGGGAATGCCCAAAATGCCCTTGAGGTAGTGTGGAGGCCAAGTAATCATTAGCTTCTACTAATCATCATTTAAGTGTACATGAAGCCATTAATTCCATAAGCATGTGCATTAGCCTCTAACTTGTACATTAAGGTAGGTGGGTAAGTGAGGTCCTCCATATTCTTCACTTTGAATTATTTTTATCTCCATTAGCTTTGTTTTCTTTTGTGCATGCATATCTTCATGAAGCCATTTGTATTTGAATTTAAATTCCTACAAAACAATTATAGAAATTTTCAATCAAATTTTAGAAAATTAATATATGCAAAAAAATGACCATTTTGCCCTTGGATGAAGATGAATATGTGAAACTTTGAAAATAATTTGAATTTTGGTTAAAACAAGTTAAAATACCCAATATGATCATTTATTTAATTTAAATAGATTAAATATGATAGTAAAAATATGCATATTTACGTGCACATCAGTCTCGTACTAGTGCTTAAGAATATTTATCAAATACATGTGCACCCACATCGAAAAAAATCCTTAACATACTCAACGAACAAGTTAACATGATTTTATCTCGAAAACTATTTACAAGTATTGCTTTTACAAACTATTCAATATATATTAGTTTCAAGGAAACACTACTAATTTATTTTTGAATCCTCATTTAACATTATACTAGTATAATATATTTGTCTTCTAAAAGATTTTAACTAAACACTCAGTTGAGTTCCAAAATCATTTGATGATGATGATAATCAATATTTGTATATGTCACAAATCTTTACTTCTATCCAACACTTATAACTTCAAAACATTTCATAATTACCTTTTATTACTAAAATAAAAAATATACATTCAATGAACCATTACAGCCAACATTTTATAATATCAAATAAACATTATTCATATTACCTTGTAATAAATATAAATCAATAGCTGAATTCATTTAACAATTTTACTATATGCACAGAAATTTTAAAATTAAATTCCACTCCAACAATTTCTAATTCCCAAATAAATATAATAGACAAAACAAGCATACACAGCGGAAACTGGTAAATAAATTTTCCACCGCATATTATGATCAAAATCAAGTTAAAACACAACAAGTATGCCAAGCCATAACATAATAATACAATTATAAATTACTGAAAAATCACAAATACATATACCACTGGTTGGACTAACTCCTTTCATCCTTGCTACTACAATCATTACATACTAAATGCTTAAAGAAAATGAAATTTAATTATATATATATAAGTACATATATTCATAAAACCTTAAATACATCCCTTGATGATTACCCTAGGAATCATCTTGTATGTATGTGTGAGCGTGTGTGTGATAGTACCTATTATAGAAAATTATCCAACATTCCTAAGGGTCATGGAACTCTAGGTTTCATCTAAGGTCTCGATTCGTATATCTAGTATACTGTTTATTGTTCTAAACCCGCCCTAATACCATATTGAAACATCTCTATACCCATATTATCTAAGAGTACTGTAGAGTAACAATGTCAGATAATACGAAGAATGAGGCAATTTGGGGTACAAGCATGAATATTCCCTTGGACTAATGCAGGTACATATGAAAACATTTAATAAATAACCCATCTTTATGTACACAGTATTGATATAAAGTAATAAACACATGTGCCTCCAGGATAGAGCAATAGATATAGACAGTGAATGATAGAGTACACAGAGTCAATTGTAGTGATAACATATAATATATGATACAATTTAGATACAAATAAATCAAATGTCATTTCTTTCAATATGAAGTAATAAATTATTAATATACAACTCAGCAATATATATGTACAGTGAATCAATGTCATATATAAATTTACTATAACAATCCTAGTTTTAATCACCTCTAAACCCACTATATCAAATGTTAGTTATGTCATCCCCACACGTAAAATGTCTCGGATTGATCCGAGTATTATAAAATAACACACGAATCAGATTATGCCTAATTTAGAATCCAAATAGAATAACATAGTATACGTAATGAATAATAATATGATAATTTGACCGGAACACTCAAATCATCATATTACATGTTAATTTGTGTTTATATACCATAAACAAACATCAAGGCAATATATCTCACTAATAACTCAAATCAGTAAAAAAAAAACAACCAAAATCGCTAGCAAAAGACGTCACCACCCAAATAGCAACATATCAAATCAGAAATCGCATAACTAATATGTGAATCATGCATATTCTATAATCATCATCAAATCTAGAAATATCAATAAATGCGATATCGTCAAGTGAAGTCAGGCAGTAATAAAGAAATGTACACTATCTCTCTCAATCTCGTATTATAAAATATTATGATCGAATCAATAAAATCAATAAGAAAGATTTGCGCAAGCTCATAATAATATCTAAATAAAATCAATAGTAAGTAGGTTGTCTACTTGTAAAGAATAGGTCATCTGCTTGAGAAGGATATGGGGTTGACCATACTCTAGATACAATCTCGGTAATAATCTCATATATACATAATATATATCTATCTACTACTCACATATACATTTACATACATCAAAACTAGATGGGAGACTAACAGCATGTCAACCTGCTCCAGAGCCACTTGCGGTTTTATGACACGACTCTTACAGTCATTGGTTAGCATTACCTCACCTCTATCGGTATTGTGATAATGATCCACCATAGGTTTGACAATGCGTAGTTCGGCCACGACTACCGAAATGTGCCCCCATGGTAACTAATTACTGGCCTACGCGACACAATGGGCAATCAAATCCAATGATGTGCGTCGAATACAATATACAACAACGATGTCACAATCAGGGGTGTGATCTCCTCGATTAGGCCGTTTGGGTGGATACTGACCAATCTAGTTCACTCTCGAAACATAAAGGGAGAAGGTAGACAGACATATAATGTATACAAACCATGTGGCTAACACGTAGCCTACATGCATGCTCACTATAACGAGTCACATACAACATACCTCTACGAGTGTCATCCATGAGCAATGCATAACTGAATAAATAATGCAATGACATTTCATACTGCTGCATGTTACTAGTTCATTTATTCAATGCTCATATATCACACCTGCCCTTTCTTTTTCTATATAACGAGTCCAAAGAATAACTGAAAAAGTGGTACTGAAAGTCTAATACCAGATGGTATTATTAAACTGTTTATTCAGATTTCTCATCCCATAAAATAACGATCAATAAGTCAAACAGAAAGGATGTCATTACGTATCATATTAAAACATTAATTAAAATAAACATCAATGGTAAATTAGTCATATGACTATTATTCAATAAACAAGAAAGAAATATCAAAATAGCAATATCAAAATAGATTACTTAAATAAATATAAAATAAACAAAACAATGCGTAATAATAAATTATTCATAACTTATAATTTTATATAACAAAAATTAATACCTAGAATTGGATCATAAAAAATAATTATATATTCTAGAGTTAATTAGATAAGTATAATCTAATATTTTTATGATAAATAAAAAATTTCTTATTCTTATATAGAATTAGTCGATTATTAAATATTTATTAATATCATTAGAAAAATTATTTTAAATTCACCCAATAATTTGTAAAGCTAAATGTTACATATATGAACTATTTCATAATTTATTATGATTAAATTCAAGTATAAAACATCTAGATTAAGTCAATATGCTCATAATCAGTTAATTACATTTTCAAGACATGAATTATACTTTATGAAATAACAATTAAGAACCATTTAAATATTACAATTGAAATCACATTATCAATTTGCTTGTCTTATATTTACGTATTTATGTAGAAAATATTGGGTAATTAAGTATATATTAAGGCTTAAGTATTTTAAAAAATGTACATATACCTATATCCATTTCGATCATATTTTAAAGTAGCCTGATTATATATAAGATTGCACATATAAACTTTAGAAGTTTAGAGGTAAGAATTTTGTTAATCACAACAAAATAAAAATATGATAGTAGTTTTGTAATAACAATATAATTTGAACTAATCGGACCAAACACATGAAAAATTACAAGGTTACACAGTGTACGAATTCACACAAACAAAAATATATACAGTTCAAAGGCAAGTAATCAAGTGGATACATAGAAGGATCTAGTATACAAATAGGCTAATAAATCCAAAAGAACAATAGGATGCAACAAACCAAATGTGACCACAAACAAATGCAGGCAGCTCATGCGCAAATGACTCCCACAACATATGCATGGCAGCTACATACATACATACATATATATATGTATATGCATATGTATATGCATATGTATATGTATATGTATATGTATGTACGAACGATCTAGTATACAAATAGGCTAATAAATCCATAAGTACAATAGGATGCAACAAACCAAATGTGACCACAAACAAATGCAGGCAAATCATGCGCAAATGACTCCCACAACATATGCACGCACCTACATACATACATACATATATATATGTATATATGTATATATATGTATATATGTAGACAGAGATTTTGTTAGATTTTATTTTCATAGCGTATAAGTTTGTATGCTGCCGAAAGAGTTTTTTTTTATATAACTACCTTAGTGGCAGCTTGAAGGTCTTAGCACCCAAGGGTTCACTAAGTGGATGCCTAAATAAGGAATTAGGAACCTAATTACCTTCTCATTCTTGTTTTTGTTGTCAGAGTCTTCTAATTTTTTATTTAGACTCCTGTAGTTTCTTTGTCTCAACAATACATTTTACCAGTCATGGTAAAGATCCATATCGAAATCATATTCTGTAGATCTATTTCTTTCTTCATGTTCTACTAATATATTCATCCATTCTTTATGGAATTGTTTTAAAAACCTTTGGCTTAAAGTTATGTTTTTATTTTTTGTTCGCGTAAGGTAATGAAATATATCTATTTCATTCATTATTTTGTATAAATTTAAGTTGGAATCTTTTATGTCTATTAGTTCAGTTACAATTTTTTTGAATATATCTGCAATCGTATATTGGTCTTTCTTATTTAAGTTCATATTTCTTAGAATAAAAAGTAATTTTGTGAGAAAATCTTCTTCTAAATGATTTTGTAGGAATTCTATTAAAAGATTTGTAATTTTTATCGGTTTTTTGAAAATATGATGTGAAAAACAGACATGAATCTTAGAGTACTTAATAAAGCAGACTATATGTTGGTTTTTATTTATTATCTTCTCATCCTAATTCTTTCTAAAAGTTAGATGTTTTTCATTCTAAACTATTAGAATTCTTTTTGTAACAAATCCTCACCTTTTTACTCTAAGAGTTACTTCCCCTAGAAATGCCTAACGCCCACATGGCTAACGGCTAAAATGGGTACTTTACACTTTCAAGCGAGCTTAAGTCTTTTGGATTCAATTACATTAAGAACAAGAATAGATCATAAAATACAAAACATCTCATCATCAACAATAAACATTTCAGGAAGGTAATAAATAGTAGCCATACCTAAGTCGCTTCACCTTTCTTCTTTGATCCAAGTCTTAAGTAGTTAGCTCGTATTTATGGAGTTCGCCATTAAAAGAGAAAATGAAAAAAATAAGGATTTTATTGCTTTCCTACTTATTACAAACTTTGCAGCCAAAGATTCTATATCCTTCTTACACAAATTACTACCACATATATATAGGCAATATAACTGGGAAAATAAACATACAGCTGTCAGCAAAAACTGGCAACTTTTACAGCGCACTCAAAAAGAAAGAAATTCGTGGAAAATAAGATTCTCCACTATATATTATTTTACAATACTTTATGTTGGGTGGGAAATAATTATTCCCAACATTCTTCTACCAGCCTTCCTTTATGTCACATCTTCTTTCCACCTTTGTACTTTTGTGCAGAGAAGTTGGTATCGTGTTATGTCATTAGGTCCTCTTCGTCCTTTGTTTTGCTGCTGCTTGATTCTTCTCTATCTTCTCTTAACTTCTGCTGCAGCTTTCTGTAAATGTTTATTGCATTTGGCCTAGGATGAAATATATCAAAAGGCCTGTATCTAGGACCAAATTCTTCTATACGTGTTGATATGTATATTTTTGTTACTGAGGACTCAGCATACAAAGTGAAACTTTGATTATCAGTTCCGTCCCAATTTAATTTTTTCCTAATTATGTAAGCTCTATACTATTCATAATGTTGTTGTTCGTTCATTCTGGGGGTAGATCTATCTTGAAATTCTGTAGGTCCATTCTGAAAAATCAATATCAAAATTTTGTGGTTTTACTTTGATGATATGTTTGGCTGGGTCTATTACGTCATTGCCAAAATGTGGAGGGACAGTAGTAATGTCAAGACGTAAATTTGTATCTAGTACTTCTGTGAAATATTATGTAGTAGAACCAAGGGGTTCTAGAAGTTCTGTATGATTTCATCCTCCAATAAATATTTCTTTTATGAAGCCATAATTCAGCAACATTGTTGGATCCAAAGTGAATTTGTTATGTACCAAATATTTGTATTGCGAAAGCTTGAGGCTTATAAGTGGCATAGGTGCAATTATTGTGCACCTGCAATCTGTAGAATAATTTTGGAAATCTGTGAATTGTTTTGTACATGGAATATTTTGATTTTTTAATATTTTCCATGTTATCTTAAATCCAGGGATTCTTTTTGAGGAGATTTTTGTCAATAGAGAATAAATCTCTTTGTATGTAGAAGCATTTTGTTCTTTTGTAGCTTGGAGAAATTGGATTTCTTTGTTAAAAGTTTCCGGAAAGGAAATTACCGGTTTATTTGTTTGTATAGAAGCAATCTGAGGAATATGGCCTGGTTGGACCATTTTTCCTTTCTGGGCTTCCTTTGTAATTGCCGCAAATGATGTCCTGGGCTTTAGGCTTATCTCTATTGTATTTGTTGGCTCTTCTTTTATTTTCATTCCAGAGGATATAGTCTGTATTTGTTTTATACTGTCTCAGACTATGTAATCTTTACCAAGAATTTTTCCTATGGCAATTTGTGCAGTCTCATATGTGTAGAAGCCTTTGTAATATGGTCTTCCATATTTGGGATTTTGTTCAAGTTCCTTAAATTTTGGAACCATTTCTTCCCAAGAGAGATATATACCTGCACTACGTCCGTTGAACAGACAGTAGTGGGTGATTTTCTTTATAGTTTGCGAATTTGTAAAAATTGTTTGCTGTCTTGTGGTGCTGTGGATAAGTTCCATGTGTTATCTAACACCATTTGGTTTTCTTCTGTAAGTTGAGCATTTGTGAAAATCTATTCTGTGCATCTGTCTTCAGGAATTTCCTGCTATTTGTTGTCTGGTTTGTGAGAGACATATCTGTAACTTCTTCTCTGTTAACAAAATCATATTCTTTTACCGAATCAATAAATAATCTTAATAGTCTATCTGGTAATATGTTTTAGTTGCCTTTAATCTGTTCCCATATGATCTTAGTACCACAATTTAAAATTGAGTTTTTAAATTTTAACCACCTATTTTTTATTGTGCTTTTCTCCTTTTTCTTATTTGCATATTTTACTATAGACTCACAATCTGTTCTTATTGTTATTTCTTTTTGTGACATTATAAAAAGTCTAAATGATTCTAAGACATATATTATGGCTAAAATCTCATAATCTAAAGAAGTCATATAGCCTTTTTCTTTATATGTTCTTGAAGTATATCTGGATATTTTTTCTGTAGATTTAGGATCATTTTTGTATTTTTTACTTAATAATACTCCTCCACATCCTAAAGAAGAACCGTCTTTTTCTATAATTATATAGTCTGTAGCCATTGGTAACGTCAATGGTTTTAGGTTTTTTGCTAATTCTTTAATTTTTTGGATTTGTTTTACGTCCTCATTATTGAATTCTCTTTTACCTTTGGGACTTGATTTGTTATATAAAGGTCTAGTATATTTGGATAAATTTTATATAAAGGGTCTTAAATAATTTATGAGTCTAAGAAATGATTGTAATTGTTTTAAATTTTCTATTTTATCTGGAAATTCTAGTATTTTTCTGGATATATGGGGATGGAGTTCTATTTGTCCTTTTCCTATTTTTACTCCTAGGAAATCTATGGAATTTTTGAATAATTCAATTTTGTTTTTAGAAATTATTAGCCCATGTGCTTCAAAGAGCTTAAATATTGTATATAAGTGTGATATATGTATATATACATGTAAACTTACTACAATGTTTAAATATGTCATCCATTTTCCTTTGAAATATTTGTGGAGCATTTTTCAATCCAGATGGAATTACAAGCCATTCATAATGTCCTTCTGAACAGGTGAAAGCTGTCCATGGTATAGAATCTGGGTGCATCTTGACTTGCCAGAATCCAGATTTTAAATCAAATTTAGAATACCAGTAATTATGTCGTATTTTGTTAACTAATACATCTTTGTCGGGAATATAGTATCCATCTTCATTTGTATTATCGTTAAGTCAAGTATAATCCATGGCCATTCTACTTTGTCCTCTTTTTCTTTCAGATTCTTTTTGTACTACAAAGGCTGCAGTTATATGTTTAGATTATGTTTTCTTTATAATTCCTAGGTTATTTAGAATGTCTATGTGCATTTTAAATTCATCGATCATCCAATTATCATATTTGGGTGATCTGGCTTTAATAGTAATGTCTGGATTAATTATGTCTAGATTACAATAAATAAAATCTTTTTCCCAGTATTTTAATGGTTTTTCTCCTATTATTTCTATTTTTTCAAGTTTACTTATAATTTGGTTTATATCATCAGTTGTTAAAGGAATATTACTTATTTTATTTGGTTGAATCAAATCTATTTCTATATCTTGTATATCTTCGTAACAATATAATTGTTCTGTTGTTATTTAATTAGTTTCTTGTTGTTGGCATTGTCCCGAAATGTCACAAGTACATTCTAATTTGGATTTTTAGGTTGTATTAATTTTATTATCTATATTATCCCCACCACGCTTTTCAGGCAGAAACTCTGATATAAGAGCTGTTAATGTTGTCTTTTTGGCAATTTGTATATAGTCTTTATTAAAGGAAAAGCTTCCACTGTCGTTTAGGAGAAAATCTAATGCAAGAATTAGATTTATATTTCCTAGATTTAATTCGGTAACCTATAATTGTTTTAGGTGATAATGTTGTGACAATTATCACAAGTGGTATGAAACCTTAGTTGCATGTTAGTAATTACATCTGTTATGATATTAGTTGTTCCATCAAACTGGGTACTCTATTTAGGTTTATTAGCTTTTGTGATTAAATATTGAGGTATTAGTTCAGAATTTATTGTTGAACTTATTGCTCCTGTATCTATAAACGCTAATAATTTAATTTCTAATCCTTTAGTATTTATTAATGTTAGTATTCAGAATTCTCTTAGACAATCAGGATTGCATATTAAAGGAATTTGTATTATGTCATCTGTATGGGTAAGGCTGTTTTCAACAATATTTTTCCCTTTATTCTGCTTGTCTATCCCTGCTATTATTTTTCTTATTTCATCTATTTCAATTTCAAAGTTGTTTATTCTATCTTTTAGGGTTTTTAACCAATCTTTAGTGATTTTGTTTTTATCAGTATATTGTAGTTTATGTTGGTTAGGAGTTTCTAGTTTAAAATATGTTTTAGCACATTTATAACATATTTTTGTGATGCATCTTATGCATTTGAATCTTTTGTCAAAGGCTGGGTACCAAGGGCAAAAGTAGCATTTTGTAGTATCAGTTCCCATTTTGTATTTGAAATCATGTATACGTTCTTCATAATTCATTAGGTTTAGGAAATGTTCTATTGGGAAATATGTATAATCTGTTAGTTTTGCTTGTTCATTTGTTAGTTCTTCTATTATGGAGTAATTAGAATTAGAATTTCCTTCTTTCTCTTCTAGTCCTTCTAATGATACGATGGAATATATAGTAGAGGTTTCAAATACATCTGAAGCTACTTCAAGCAGATCTTCTTTGACAGAGTCAACCAGATTAGATTCTCTAGTATATAAGTTGTGTTTTTTAGGACATGTTGAAGACAAATGTCCTTTCTCATTACATGCGAAACATGTAATAGTACTTGCATATGTTTTCTTTGGATTATATTTTCTAACATTTTTTTCTTTGTTTAAGTATGGTTTTCTCGCATTTGATTTTCTAAGATAATATTTCTTAGTGTATTGTTTCTTAGGTTTATGTCTTTTGACAGTAGGGTTTTTAGATCCATACTGTTGAGGAGTATATATCTGAGAACAAAATCCATAATTCTTTTGTTTTAATTCCCTCTAGATTTGTATATATGTACATTTCTTTTTTAATTCGGAAATGATGTGAGTTATTCCTATGTTATCATATGTTTTAGGAATATAAGCATATGTCTAACTCCAAGACTTATGTATTTCTTTTCCAAAATCATCAGGTAGTTTAGAGAATAATCTATCTCCTATTTCTTTAGAATAATAGTTGCCGGAGGTTGTGGCATAATATAAAAATTCGTTTAAGAATTTTATTATATGTTTCCGATCAAACAATTGTATTTGTTCTAATCTCTCATTGCTTCTTGTTGCCTGAGGGTAAGTCCAGTGTTTACTTCTCTTCCTGTTATTATTCTATGTATCAGGTAAGCAAAATTGTATATGTTTCCTCCTCGCACTACTAGGGAGGCTATTTCATCTGGAAAATTAGTTTTGTATGCTTCCCACATTCCTTTAGCTATGTCACCCAGATAGTTTTATGCTATTCTAACCATTTCCTCTCTAGTTATTATGTTTGTATGTTTGGCAGAATAGTCTCTAGCTATTGCAGCAGTCCATTGTTCTAGGTACGTATCTAATGGTTGAGGATGACATTCTATAACATTGAGTATTACAGAGTCTTTTCCCAAGAATGTTTTTTCAGTGGGTATTCTTCTTCCTATAGTTCTTAAATTTTTATTTTCATTGGTATAAGGATTAACGTTTATTCTTGGAGGATGTCCTAAAGGATAATCCAATTCATGAGGCGGTTCGTTAGGGTAGGTTAGTGCCGAACTTTCTCCTTGACCTTCCATTAATTTATATGATAAGTCTATTCACTATTTAGTTCTTCGTTTGTGTCAAATTCTTTTATTATTTCATGAGAATCCTTCAGAAAAGTTTCTAATGTAGGTATTTTTTTAATTCTAACATTATTTTCATCATCCGTATAAATAAATGTGTTACTGTCCATTTGATTGTTCTTTTTAAGTTGTTGTTCTAACTCATATAATTCAAATGGTTCAAGAACCATTTCTAGTTCCTTTGGATAAATTATTTTATCCATTAAAGATTTCTCTGGAGCTCGGAAGTAGATTCGTCATCTGTGTCTGTGTCTTTTTGGTTAGAGGGTCCATAATCTTTAAATCTTAAGGATAACGTCTCATTAGGATTTTGTAAGTTACAACATCATTTGGTTTTAATGTATCCCTATTTTCATTAGGATTTTGTGTATTCTACTCGTGTCCTGCTAATATAGATGAGTCTATTTCCATTGGTCTTAAAAAATTTATACCTGTGGATGTTAATGTTTTTATTACTTCATCAAGTTTTATTTTTATTTTAGGAGCAAACTTTGTCATGCATTCTCCCAAGAATGTTACATCCAACAGTATGTTTTTACCATTAAGGTTTTCAAATCCTTTGGTTTGGGCAACTATTTTTATATGTTTGTAAAAATCTTGTAATGTCATTGTAAAGTTTGGTGATACATAAACAATACCAATATTATTGTTCATATCAACTTCTATCATTCCAAATATTGCTTTATCTAGATCTTGATGTCTGTCATCTAGTAGGATTATTAATAATTTAGCTCGTACCTTTTGTCTAACTAATCCTCTTATTCCTATAATGATGAGTCCTAGGTGGATTAATTTATAATTTTGTATTCTTAATTGTTTAATGGCTTCATTAGACATTAAATTAGTAATTTGTTGATTTCCATCACTTAAAGTGATAATTTCTTCCCTATGATGTCTATATAACCCTGTACTTATTGTAAATACACCTGTTCTATATAGTTCTCTTGGATTTAGGGTATTTAGTTGGTTGTTTGAAAATACTTCTAAGTCATTTTCTATATTTATTATTTCTTCTAATTGAGACTATGAATTTACAGATCTCCTTAGAATACTATCCATCCAAGTGTTTGTGGCTAGGTTATTACTTTCTGTAGGTCTGTCCATTAAAGTTCTGGATGGACCTATAAAAGATTTTCTATTCATCGTATTGTGTCTAATTTTTTAAATGTTAGAAAACTGATTTTGGTCTTTTTTCCCTTGTATGTGTCTACTGGTCCTAGGTTTAAATTTGATATTTTTTCAGTTAGTTGTTTGATATCGTAGTCTTTTTCTTGTGTAGTTTTATCTAAGTTATTTAGTTTTCTATCTAGACCTGTAATTTGTTTATCCATTGTGTCTAGTCTATCTTGTATTTATGTTGTCATTTCTATTATGGTGTTAGCCATTAAGCATAATACATTGTCTGCTTTGCTTGTAAAAATGTCTTTATTATATCCTGCTGTTAATGCTTCAGTTTGTTTTAATGACATGTTAACATATTCTTTAGCTTCAGAATAATGTTTATTATCATATCCCATATTAATTTAATTGTATATATTTTATTTCTTGTAACATTTGCTCAAGTTTTTGTATTTGTAGTTCGAAATGTCTCTTATTTGCCTCTAATTGATCTTTAATCTTCAAGATTAAGTCTTTAGATTGTATTTCAATCTTTTTAGGCTTATTTTCTTCAATAATTTTCTTAATGAAATTATATCTTGTTTATTTGGGAAAATTTTGAGCTGTAAAGTTTCAAACTTCTTGGTTAGTTTCTGTATGGTATTATCGAACTCATCTATTTTTTGTAATCCTGTTTTGAGATGATTTTGATTGTCTTGGATCTGTTGGAGCTTTTTGTTTCTAGAAGTCATACTTTCTGAAATAAGCTCGACTATCCTATAGTACTTTTCATTATACCAATGTAGAGAATCTCCTAATTCAATGACTAGATCTGTTATGGAGTTTAGATGATTTGATTCAGAATGTAGCATATGTTTGTAATTACTGTTTATATAACATATATGCTTTTTTTTCTAACGTGATAATTCTTTTTGAAGGATTGTTAACTTCTAAGTTCAGGTACTCAAATTTCTAATAGTTATTTGATTCAACAGGTTTTAGTTTATTCATTTTATTTATTGTATTCGCTCTAATACCAGAGGGTGGACAGAGATTTTGTTAGATTTTATTTTCATAGCATATAAGTTTATATGCTGCCGGAAGAGTTTTTTTTGTTATAACTACCTTAGTAGCAACTTGAAGGTCTTAGCACCCAAGGGTTCACTAAGTGGATGTCTAAATAAGGAACTAGGAACCTAATTACCTTCTCATTCTTGTTTTTTTCGTCAGAGTCTTCTAATTTTTTATTTAGACTCCTGTAGTTTCTCTATCTCAACAATAGATTTTTACCAGTCATGGTAAAAATCCATACCGAAATTATATTCTGTAGATCTGTTTCTTTCTTCCTGTTCTACTAATATATTCATCCATTTTTTATGGAATTGTTTTAAAAACCTTTGGCTTAAAGTTATGTTTTTATTTTTTGTTCGCGTAAGGTAATGAAATATATCTATTTCATTCATTATTTTGTATAAATTTAAGTTGGAAACTTTTATGTCTATTAGTTCAGTTACATATTTGTTTTTGAATATATCTGCAATCGTGTATTGGTCTTTCTGGTTTAAGTCCATATTTTTTAGAAGAAAAAGTAATTTTGGGAGAAAATCTTCTTCTAAATGATTTTGTAGGAATTCCATTAAAAGGTTTGTAATTTTTATCGTTTTTTGAAAATATGATGTGAAAAACCGACATGGATCTTAGAATACTTAGTAAAGCAGACATATGTTGGTTTTTATTTATTATCTTCTCATCCTAATTCTTTCTCAAACTTAGATGTTTTTCTTTTCTTAACTATTAGAATTCTTTTTGTAACAAATCCTCACTTTGTTACTCTATGAGTTACTTCCCCTAGAAGCGCCTAACGACCTCATGGCTAACGGCTAAAATGGGTACTTTACTCATTCAAGCGAGCTTACGTCTTTTGGATTTGGTTACATTAAGAACAAGAATAGATCATAAAATACAAAACATAACATCATCAATGATAAACATTTCAGGAAGAAAATAAATAGTAGCCATACCTAAGTCGCTTCACCTTTCTTCTTTGATCCAAGTCTTAAGTAGTTAGCTCATATTTATGGAGTTCGCCACTAAAAGAGAAAATGAAAACATAAGGATTTTATTGCTTTCTTACTTATTACAAACTTTGCAGCCAAGGATTCTATATCCTTCTTACACAAACTACTGCCATATATATAGGAAATATAACTGGGAAAATAAACACACAGCTGTCAGCAAAAACTGGCAACTTTTACAACGCACTCAAAATGAAAGAAATTCGTGGAAAAGAAGATTCTCCACTATATATTATTTTACAATACTTTATGTTGGGTGGGAAATAATTATTCCAAATATTCTTCTACATTCCACCTTTGTACCTTTGTGCGGAGAAGTTGGTATTGTGTTATGTCATTAGGTCCTCTTCGTCCTTTGTTTTGCTGCTGCTTGATTCTTCTCTATCTTCTCTTAATTTCTGTTGCAGCTTTCTGTAAATGTTTATTGCATTTGGCCTAGGATGAAATATATCAAAAGGCCTGTATCCATGACCAAATTCTTCTACACATGTTGATATGTATATTTTAGTTACTAGGGACTCAGCATACAAAGTGAAACTTTGATTATCAGTTCTGTCCCAATTTAATTTTTTTCCAATTATGTAAGCTCTATACTTTTCATAATGTTGTTGTTCATTAATTCTGGGGGTAGATCTGTCTTGAAATTCTTTAGGATCTTCCCATTCTGGAAAATCAATATCAAAGTTTTGTGCTTTTACTTTGATTGATATGTCTGGCTGGATCTATTATGTCATTGCCAAAATGTGGAGGGACAGTAGTAATGTCAAGATGTAAATCTGTATCTAGTACTTCTGTGAAATATTCTATAATAGAACCAAGGGGTTCTAGAAGTTTTGTGTGATTCCATCCTCTAATAAATATTTCTTTTATGAAGCCATAATTCAGCAATGTTGTTGGATCCAAAGTGAATATGTTATGTACCAAATATTTGTATTGCGAAAGCTTGAGGCTTATAAGTGGCATAGATGCAATTGTAGCGCGCCTGCAATCTATAGAATAATCTTGGCAATCTGTGAACTTTTTTGTACAGGGAATATTTGGACTTTTTAACATTTCCCATGTTATCTTGAATCCAGGGATTCTTTGTGAGGAGATTTTTGTCAATCGAGAATAAATCACTTTGTATGTAGAAGCATTTTGTTCTTTTGTAGCTTGGAGAAATTGGATTTCTCTGTTAAAAGTTTTCGGATAGGATATTACTGGTTTGTTTGTTTGATAGAAGAAATATGAGGAATGTGGCCTAGTTGGACCATTTTCCTCTCTGGGCTTCCTTTGTAATTGCCACAAAAGATGTTCTGGGCTTTAGGCTTATCTCTGTTATATTTGTTGACTCTTCTTTTTCTGAGAAATGCGGATTACGGACCTTAAGGCTAGGATTAATAGTAGAGGGGGGGGGGTGAATAGTGTTAATAAAGAATTACTAAATCTTTTTGAGTTTATGTTAATTTAGACACCAATGTATGCGATGTACGGACATAGATATGTTTCAGAAACAAGCACAGATGCAGAAATAAAATAAAAGCAGTAAAGGAAAGAACATACCAGATTTTATACTGGTTCGGAGTTACCCTACATCCAGTCCCGCAACACAAGTACGGATTTCCTTTCAAAAGCAATTATACAATTACACACTCGGATTCAAGGCTACGAGATACACCCTCCAGAATTTCTATACTCTGGGTAGAGATACTTGATTTCCGGGCCACAAGTTTACCCAATTAATTTACCAAGGCTACAATCACACCTTTTCTCTCTTGATTGATTTCCAAGGCTATAATCACACCTTTTCTCTCTTAATAGATTACAAAGAAGTCACTCTAAATAGCACTGAGAACTTTGTAGAGATAGTGATAGAGAATCAAACTAGAATTAATCGAGTTTGATTCAATGTTGATTTCAGCAGAGTAATGGTAAGAATATGTATTAAGAAATATGGAAGAAGAAGAGGAGTGAAAAACCAGAAAATCTGATATAAAATTCGTTGAAACTAACACATATTTATAGAAGAACAACAGCCATGTCCATTCATGAAGAATTATGGCGAATAGACACTTCTTTTGAAATTTAAATTTTGAATTCAAATGACACCATGTCGACATGGTTACCCTAGGCATGTCGACATCCCGAAGCAATTTTTGGTGATTTGATTTTCTTTGAAAATAACCTTTATCTTATACTAAAACTATTTTAAACTTTACAAATATACTTGACTATAGTTAAAATTCATAAGTAAATATAGAGAATAATATATATAGATTTTAACTATAATTTTATATTTAAATCTAATTATAAAAGTTAAATATATAATTCAAAAAGATAGTTTAAAATCAGGAGTAATTTGACTTTGAAATTAAAGATAATTTTGAGGCTAAAATTATTTAAAATCAGGATAGAGGGTTTTTGATGTTTTTAAAAGGAATGTTTTGAAATCATTTTGAAAACAAGATAATTTTGTAAAATCATTTGAATTAATATTAGTGGATACAAAAGAATGTTCCACTAGATTTTTGTAGGTTCCATCCTAATTAGGGTTCCATCCCTTTAAGAGGTTCGAAGTGGATTCCATTCCACGAATAAATTGGATTTTAGGATGCCAGTGCTTTTCTACGAGTTTTAACAAAAATTCCTAATAAAAATACTTAAGCTTGAAATCTTGTACTCATGAGTCTTCTATCTTTATATCTTGAATCTTTATACTATACAGTCTTCATTCTTGGTACCTGCATGGTTAAATCCTTCATATACATATATATCTAAAATTATAATGTCAGTATTTATATTTTATAATCTATTCTAAGGTTGTTGTCATCAAAACCATCTTCTCACGGACTAACACTTTTACTTTCATTCCAGAGGATATAGTCTATATTTGTTTTATACCATCTGAGACTATGTAATCTTTACCAAGAATTTTTTCTATGGCAATTTGTGCAGTGTCGTATGTGTAGAAGCCTTTGTAATATGGTCTCCCATATTTGGGATTTTATTCAAGTTCCTTAAGTTTGGGAACCATCTCTTCCCAAGAGAGATGTATACCTGCACTAGGTCCATTGAACAGACAGTAGTGGGTGAATTTCTTTGTAGTTTGCGAATTTGTAAAAATCTCAGCAAGTGTGCACAAAATGCTGAGTTTTTGTTTGTTGTCTTGTGGTGCTGTGGATAAGTTCCATATGTTATCTAACACCATTTGTTGTTCTTTTGTAAGTTGAGCATTTGTGACAAATCTATTCTGTGAATATGTCTTCAGGAATTTCCTGCTATTTGTTGTCTGGTTTGTGAGAGACATATCTGTATCTTCTTCTCTGTTAACAAAATCATATTCTTTTACCAAACCAATAAATAATCTTGATAGTCTATCTGGTAATATGTTTGAATTGCCTTTAATGTGTTCCCATATGATCTTAGTACCACAATTTAAAATTGAGTTTTTAAATTTTAACCGCCTATTGTTTATTATGCTTTTCTCCTTTTTTTATTTTCATATTTTACTATAGACTCACAATCTGTTCTTATGGTTATTTGTTTTTGTGGTATTATAAAAAGTCTAAACGATTCTAAGACATATATTATGGCTAAAATATCATAATCTAAAGAAGTCGTATAGCCTTTTTCTTTATATGTTCCCGAAGTATATCTGCATATTTTTTCTATGGATTTTGGATCATTTTTGTATTTTTTACTTAATAATATTCCTCCCTATCCTAAAGAGAAACAGACCCTAAATCAACAAAATGAAGTTATGATCTTTCTTTTCTTTGTCATTAGTTAGCTTAATTGATGTGCTTATCATAAGTATGGCCTAATTGTGCTAGTAATTAGCTCAACATAAGCCATCAAACTATAGCACACCCTTTAAACCATTTACTAACTCACAAGAAAAATGATAACAAAGTTGAAAGCAAAATCTATTTTAAGTATGGCCTATTAACTATTAATTAGAAATATAGACCATCAAATTTTAATGTCAACATTCACTTCAATACCATCATCATATGTAGATGAAGAGGTAATTTGTGTCAGTGATTGTTTGAGTATAGCCTATTTGGTGTCAACAATATAGGCTATCAAATTCAAAGCAAAAACAACAAGTTAACCACTTCATACATTCTCATTAAAGCACAAAAAGAGAGTATAAAACATCAAAATGTTGAAGCTACATGATTAGAGGCTTCATTACCCCTAAATTGAAGGGATTAACCTCTCATTTGTGTTATCATATCAACGCATGTAGCATGCAACATGAAAGCGAAAAGAAAAAAAAAGAAAGCTAATGGAAAAGAGATCTATTCTATTTGCATAAAAGAAAAGAAGATGTACACTATGACATGAAAGGAAATAAACAAAGAAAGGAAAAGATCGTGTATTAAATTGCATAAAAAAAAGAAATTACATGAGAATAAAAATGGCTAAGTAGCCATGAAAAAAGAAACAGAAGAGCTTTGTTTATTTTGATCCTAAAACTAATGAAGAGGAAGGATGTTACTACATGAAACATAAGGGATTATTTATACAAGTGTTAAACCCTAATTCATATTTTTTGGGAATGCCCAAGATGCCCTTGTACGAAGTGTGGTGGCCAAGTTATCATTAGCTTCAATAATCCCCTACTTAAATGTACATGAAGCTTTTAATGGCCTTTAGCATGTGCCTTAGCTCCTAATTGAAATTTAAGGTAAGTGGGTGGGGTCCTCCATGTTCTTCACTTTGAATTATTTCCATCTTCATTCCTTTGTATCTTCTTTGTGCATGCATATTCCTTCATGAACCCACTTGTAATTTAGTTTAATTTCCTACAAAATAATATAGAAATTCCTAATTAAATTTTCTCAATTAATATATGCACAAAAATGACCATTTTGCCCATGGATGAAGATGAATATGTGACAATTTCAACTAATATGAATTTTGGTTTAAACAAGTTAAAATACCCAATATGATCATTTATTCAATTTAAATAGATTAAATATGGTGGTAAAATTATGCAAATTTACGTGCACATCAAATATCCCCACACTTATCTTTTTATTCGTCCTCGAATAAAGAAAAACTAAGATAAAATCCGTTTTCATAGGGAGCACGATTGCATTGAGCATATGCAACAAGCCGTTAAACCTCTGGGTGTCCCCAGTAGGACGAGTGTTGTCTCGTGAGGGTTTTCAGCGGATACTACCCACAAAATCCAAACAAAATCCAAATGCAGGATGAAAATATTTACAAAATGCAAGATTTATTTACAAAGAGATGAATGCAAGTTTTTTGAAAATATTTACAAATGAAGGATTTGTTTTTAAATTGACACGAATAAGTTAAATATAGGTTTTAGTTATTACCTTGAAATTTTTTTAGTCATTTACTCGTCAAAATTTCCAACAAAAATCAATTATCATAACAAATAGACTATAGTTTAACTCGTTGTTTTCGTTAATAACAAAGTGTAACTATGAAATGGATCCTTAGTTGATTATCAAAGTTTATCAAAGTGGTATTTTCATTTCTTTTCAATAACAAATCAAATCAACTAAGTAAAAATAGTGCTAGGATTTCAATTGCTTGCTCTCTCATTATTTGCAAGAAAAATTACACACCTAGCTTAGGTAAACTGTGCCAGATATACCATCCATGCACCACCTTTCGGGCTTATGTGAGGGGAGTACAGAGCATGGTGAGTGCACACACTTTCGTGCATACACCTATCGACCGTAGGTGGTTTTTATTAAGTCTGTTCTTTTTTTATAATATGTGTTCCATACATGCATAACCGTGAGGACTTTTAAATGAGTATGAAAGCACATAATCAAAGATTCCAAGTAATTCACCCATGCATAACCGTGAGGACTTTTAAATGAGAGTGAATACTTTGGATGTTATTTTTTTTATTTTTTTATATTTGTTTAAAAGAGAGAGAGTTTTGCAAAATCATCTTAGAACCATTTAACTTAGAAGACAAAAAATGATATATCCTTTACTTTAAATTCACCACTTTTAAAACAAAGATTTTCAATTAGGATGTATTTCATAATTTCCTTTATACTAGTTAAACCATTGTTATTTATAATCAAACTTCATTTTTATTTTTGTTAAGACAAATAAATTTTCAATTATTTCAATTTAATAAACCAAAACCATATATTTATCCTATAGTGTTTCTTTAAAAATAAATCAAAAATGCTTAAATAAATTTTTCTTGTTGTTTTTTTTGAGACTTTTTTGCAAAGAAAGAGTAAAAATAAATCATGAAAAATCAAAAATGAAGACGAGTCTCCCCCATACTTGATTTTGACTGTGTCCCCACCGTCAACCCAAGTGGAAGGAGAAAAATAAAATAAAAATCCAATATTTACACGAAAGATTACTATTTAAAAGAGATGAGAAAGTATACGGTCAAAAAGTAAACGAAACGGTCTTCTAACGACCGATTCATTTGTCTCGTCAAATGTGTGAAACACAGCTTAAGCACGACAAACCAAACTGTAAAAGATTTCGAAGTTGAATGTTGATTTGGGAAAACGAATGTCGTTTTGTTGCAAATTGAACGAGTTGTTTTGTTTTCGATGATTTTTAGGGTTGATAAAACAATTGATTGAAATTCAAGTTTATTTTCACCAAGTTGAAGTTCAAACTTATCATTGAAAACTTCTTCAAAATTATCGATTTCAAAATCAAAATGGTGATCGAAATTTTCCCCTTCAGAATTCAACAACTCGTTTTCAAAAAGTCCATAAAACTCATGTTCATTAAATTCGTCTTCCTTTATTGGACTATCAACAATATTGCATGTCTCAAGTTCAAAATCCAAAGTTGTTATATTCAAATTTTTGAAATTGAGAAAAGGAAGATCTAATTTTAAGTTTGGTTCCACGCCCTCATAGAATTGAAATCTAACTAAATTACCGTGTTTTCAACAACTTCATTAAGATTGTTATTTTCCATTTCGAAAGTTGTTGCTTGAAAATCGTCGACTTGTGTAAAAGATGGATTATCGTTTGAATCGTCACAATTTGGTATTTGGTTTTGTTGCTCATGTTGTTTCATATATGTTTCATACACCAAATCCATGTGATCATTGTACATTTCGTTCATTTTCTTAACAAAGTCGGAGTTGAAATTATTAAGTTGAAAACTTTCGATTTGGACTTGTTGAGGACAAGAATCGTCAATTACGTTAAACAGTGGATTTGATTCTTCAGAAGTTGGGATTTGATTATAATTTTCATGAAAAGTTTTGTATTTCTCAAGTAATAAATCCCCGTATTCTTCTTCCATTTTCCCAACAAAATCAAATTCATGATTACTAGTTTTAAAATTTTCACTTTGAATTTGATGTGGACCTAAGTTTTCAATTGTATTGTGGTCGAGATTAATCCCATTGCCAAATTTATTTGAAAAGTTGTTTCCATTTTCGTTTTGATTTTGAAATTCATTTTGAAGCTTGAAATTGAATTGGCATGGGTTATACTCGAAATCATTTGAATTTCGAAGTGAATTAAAATTTTGATTATTTTGACTTGAACTATTGCACAAATATGAGTTACACAAATCGTTTATATTTTGATTTTGTTGTGTAGAGAGTTTAAGTAAAGAGAAAATGCTATTATCAAGATTGGAGGGTTGGTCATCGTTTTGAAAACTTTGTTGTTCAAAATTCGAATAGTTTGTGGAATAGTTGTTGTTAAAATATCCATACGAATTCAGAGTGAAATCATATGGATTATATTGATTTTCACAACTATTGTAAAATTCAAGTGAATATGGAAATTCTGATATTATCAAGAATGTTTTTGGTTTTTCTTTAAAATGAAAAATATTTACAAGTAGAATACATTTTTCAAAATGGAAAATTGATTTTTGTTTTGTTTTTGGATTTTCAATTTTTTTTGGCTCTTTTGTAGGAAAAAGTTTTATATATTTTTTTGTATTTTTGTTTTCTAAATTTTATGGATTTTTGAAATTTCAAACGAAAAGGATTTAAGATTTCAAAGAAAAATGAAAGGAATATTTACAATTTTTTTTAGTTTTAGATTTTTGAATTTTTTTTAGTTTTTTTTAAATATGCATGAACTAATGCGACTAAATGAATGCAAGGGTTAATTACAGATGATTTATCCTAAGTTAACCAAAAATTGTATAATCACAAATTGTCTTATATAAACAAGATAGTTCTCGGCCAGGTAACGGGCAGAAGTTATCAGTGCACCACGAATCACCGTAGCAATGCAGCCGAAGGTTTAAGTGCCTTCAGAGGAACAACCACTATAATATTTACGAATTACCATAATATTTATAAATGGTTATTACTCTGCCGTAGCCTAGACACCAAGAAATTAAATTGTTCAAAGAAGACAACTTGTCAATATACAATTAAGTGTTATCGATTTCTGACCGTTATTATTAACAAATTCCAGGATGAAATGCAAAACAGAAATTAAACGTGTATTAACAATGCAACTACAATGAAATTTTTGAATATTTTTTTTATAAAATGCAAGCAACCAACAATGCAAGACAAATAGAAACTATAGATATATACAATGCAAGGCAAATAAAAAGAAAATTATAAATAAGCAAGCGGTTATTTTTTTGGCAAGCCCAGCAAAGCCAGCAATTTAGTCTTCTTTATCTGCTTCTGCAACTTGAAAATAAAGACTAGATAGATACAATTATATATATATATATATGTTTTTTTTATATAAAAGAAAACTAAAACAAAGAAAAATAAAAACAAGTGAAATCAATATGAAACAAAACTAAAATGAAAGGAGGAAAAAAATTAGTAGAACAAAATCAAGTAAAAATGAACCAAAGGACAAGTTCAAAAAGGGAAATTCAACACAAAAATGATTTTTTTTTAAGAATCGCACGGGCCCGGCCCAAACTAATTTTTGTTCTCTCTGTTTGTTTTAACAGAACTTAATCAAAACAATAGATACAAAGTCAAAATCCTGAGGCAAAATCGAATCAACACCGCGCTCCAAAAAAGTTAAATCTAAATTTCCCAAAATCAAATTTTCGAAACCGAAATTAAATTTCAAAATCGCAACGAGTGGTTGCGAGTTGGGGCAGCTGCTGTTCTCGTTCGAGTTGAAGTTGCGAAGTGGTACTTCGTTGGTCGAGGCGGTTAGTTGCGAAGTGGTTGGTTTAGTTGTGAATTGCTATAGAGGGGATGTCGATTAGGAATTGCGGCTATTGGCTATTGGGATTCGTGGTAGAGGTTGGAGCTTTGAGGCGACTAGTGGATTGTTGTAGTTGATCGCTGGAGTTCTGGTGGATTGTTGGAGGCTACTAGGAACCAGGAGTTCTGGTGGTCAAGGGGATGTTGCAGTGATGGAATTTTGTTGGTTTGAAGGCAGCTTTCGGCGATGAAATTGAAGGCGGTTGATTGGAGGATTGGTTGAAGGTCACTGGTTTGAAGTGATTTGAGGATAGTGCCTGGTTCGATTAGGGCTGCAGGTGGTTGCGAAGTCGATGTAGGCGATGCGGAATGGTTGAAGGCGAGTTGAACTGCAGTTTGTCTGGGGGAGGTAGATGTACAGGTGTAAATGTGGTCTGGGTTGATGGTAAGTGTAATGTGCGGCAGTGTTAGATATCTTGTAATGGTATCGAGCAGTGCAATATAGTGGAAAGGCTGATGACCTGGTTGATGATGGAGTGGCTGCTTGTAAAGGTGAAGTTTTGATATGGTTGCTGACAGTGAGTTACACAGAGAAAGGGGGCTATTGGTCCGGGGTGGCCTGTCAAGTGACTGTTGCAGTTATTTGTATATGGTGGTTGAATGGATGGTTTGCAGTGCACTGTGGTTTGCAGTGGTATGATGGAAAAACGGGATGTGATTTGAAATCTGAGGGGTGGAGATGGTAGTTTCTTTGAGGAAGTGGAGAAGTGCAGTGATCAGGTGGTTAAACGATGAAGTGATGAGAAAATAGTAGATGGTCAGAGAAAAGTGCAGAGAAGCAGTGGCAATGTAGAAATCAAATAGTGGATGGTCAAGGAAGGGGAGTGTAATGGTGCTGGCAGAAATGTTCGTGGCAGTTAGACGGGAAGGTGGTTGAGGAAGTTGCACAGTGTTGTATGGTGCAGCAAGCAGATAAGACGAGAATGGTTTGGCAGTGGCAAAGGGTAGCGAAGGAAGAGGAGGGGATTGCAGTGAAACAGTGCAAAGGGTGGAAGCTTGCTGTAGTGGGGGATGTTCGGTGATTTTGTGGTGGTTTTATTCAATGTATGGAGACACAGAGAATAGGAGTTGTGTAGGGTTGTATTGTTGAATGGGAGAAGGAGGGTGGTCTAATAACTGATGGCGATGAACTGTACTGGCACAGTTTTGATGATGATGGAAAGTGGAAGCAATGGATTCAGGTCGGGGATGGTAAGGGTGAAGTGGCAGTAACAAATTGATGTGCACGGATGAAGAAAATTCTGGTGATGTTTGAGGTTGTAACAGAAGCAAGTTGAAGTTTGTTAACAGAGGCTTGTTTATGAGGGGATGACAGTGCACAGGAGTGTTTGCACAGTTTCGACTTGAAACAGAGAATGTATATAATACTGCAATGAGAATTGTGAAATCAAATGTACACAATAGATTGTGAAATCAAAATGTAATGCAATCAGTGTAATCAAAGGTTTAAGAACAATGAAGATTGTGAATAACTGATTTTTTTAAAAAATTTTTAATATGGAAATGCAAAACAAACAACAACACAAACAAATGCACACAAAAACCAAACACACAAACAATTTTTTTTAAACACAACAAAAACAAAAACACTAAAATCAAACACAACTAATTCGAAGAATAAAAAAATTAAAATCAAAACTAATTCCCGGGCAACGGTGCCAAAAACTTGTTAATCGGCGGAATTTCTATCGGATTAGAAAACCGTCAAAAAATTTAGAAATAAAAATAACCACAAGCGCATGGTGTACGAATGTAGCACGTGGCGAATATGGGTCGATCCACAGGGAATTGATGATTTTAAAATTCTACTCAATCAAATTAACCAAAGTTGAAAGAGTGATTAACTAAAAAAAGGAGAAAAATGACAAAAGAAAATAGATAAAAAATATGAGAGTGTTAAGACACTTTAAAGGCAACTTCCACTCTCTAGATCACATAAATCAACAAAATGAAGTTATTATCTCTCTTTTCTTTGTCATTAGTAGCTTAATTGATGTGCTTATCATAAGTATGGCCTATTTGTGCTATTATTTAGCTCAAGATAAGCCATCAAACTATAGCACACCCCTTAAATCATTTACTAACTCACATGAAAAATGATAACAAAGTTGAAAGCAAAATCTATTTTAAGAATGACATATTAACTATTAATTAGAAATATAGACCATCAAATTTTAATCTCAACATTCACTTCATTACCATCATCATATGTAGATGAAGAGGTAATTTGTGTTAGTGATTGTTTAAGTATAGCCTATTTAGTGTCAACAATATAGGCTATCAAATTCAAAGCAAAAACAACAAGTTAACCACTTCATACATTCTCATTAAAGCACAAAAAGAGAGTATAAAACACCAAAATGTTGAAGCTACATGATTAGAGGCTTCATTACCCCTAAATTGAAGGGATTATCCTCTCATTTGTGTTATCATATCAACACAAGTAGCATGCAACATGAAAGCAAAAAGAAAGAAAAATGAAAGCTAATGGAAAAGAGATCTATTCTATTTTCATAAAAGAAAAGAAGATCTACACTACAACATGAAAGGAAATAAACAAAGAAAGGAAAAGATCATGTACTAAATTGCATAAAAAAAGAAATTACATGAGAATAAAAATGGCTAAGTAGCCATGAAAAAAGAAAGAGAAGAGCTTTGTTTATTTTGATCCTAAAACTAATGAAGAGGAAGGATGTTACTACATGAAACATAAGGGGTTATTTATACATGTGTTAAACCCTAATTCATATTTTTTGGAAATGCCCAAGATGCCCTTGTAGGAAGTGTGGTGGCCAAGTTATCATTAGCTTCAATAATCCCCCACTTAAATGTACATGAAGCTTTTAATGGCCTTTAGCATGTGCCTTAGCTCCTAATTGAAAATCAAGGTAAGTGGGTGGGGTCCTCCATGTTCTTCACTTTGAATTATTTCCATCTTCATTGTTTTGTTTCTTCTTTGTGCATGCATATTCCTTCGTGAACCCACTTGTAATTGAGTTTAATTTCCTACAAAATAATATAGAAATTTCCAATTAAATTTTCTCAATTAATATATGCACAAAAATGACCATTTTGCTCATGGATGAAGATGAATATGTGACAATTTCAAATAATATGAATTTTGGTTTAAACAAGTTAAAATACCCAATATGATCATTTATTCAATTTAAATAGATTAAATATGGTGGTAAAATTATGCAAATTTACTTGCACATCATGTATATATGTATGTATATGTATGTATATATATGTACACACACACACACACACACACAGATATATATATATAAACATACACACACACACACACATAGATGTCCACACATGTACAAAACACAAGATCCCACACACATTTACAGTCATGCACACCCAAACAATACACTTACACGCAAAAGTATATACACACAACTCAATACTCTCTCACAAATACAACTGCTTACTCATGCACTTATGAATGAAAGTATTCACTAGCCCATGCACTCATCACCAACCCTGACACTCACACAATTGAACTAAATTAAACAAGAGGCGGTATATACAAAAATGTGCAATAACCGGATGAAAGTTTAAAAGGAGCAAAGTATTAAAAAAAATGAAACACAGCAAGTATACTAACTTGGCAGACATCGATAGTAGCACAAGGTGAGAGGCACGACCTGGCACCCACTCAAGTACTGATGCTATCACAAGGTTACACACAAACACAAATAAATATGCACAACACACACATGTATAATGCTGTTTTTTGCAAGTTTGAGCAGGCAGTGAAGGGGATAATATAACTAAGTTAATACAGACTGGTTAGTAGGCAGAAGCTCGGGTAGGAGAAATAAAATTTAAAACCAATTCAATCCAATGAAGAAATCATAGAGCAAATCATTCACAAGAAAAAGATAAGAGATACAAATTAGACATTGTATTTTGTGAGTGGAATCTCACCTAAAATTTGCATCTTCTTCTCCCAACATGCACCATACACATGAAACTTACATCGCACAAAGACCTGCTCGCACCTAGATGTACAATGATGCGAAGAACCCTATTTTCAAATTTGGTAATATATTTTTTATTTATAAATTTTTTTCTTCATTTTTAAATGTGAAGAGGGTTAGATGGCTTACGAAGGAAAATAAAAAATGGTAGTGTGTATGTGAATTCAAATTGAAGAGAGAAAAATTTTAGATTTAAAAGATACTGTCTTCAAGGACATGGGCTTGAGAATAATGATTTGGGCCTTAGAAACTGAATAAGTAAACACACACACACATATGTTTTGGTTCTCTTTGATTTTCAGACCAAAATTTTATTTAATTTAAATAAATACAAGATTGTATTTAAAAATCATCTCTTTTCAAAACCAATACTAAATTTTTACTCTCGTCACTTTTATATAATATTCCCACTTTTCTCTTATTTTATTTTAATTCTTGTACATTTATAATTTAAATTCATTTATTAAATCAGTTACAAAAGGTACTCTCTTTTAATACTTAATACTCCATTTTAACCAGTTAATTACTACTATTATTATTTAATTATTTCTTAAAAATCAGGTTATTACACAATCTCTGAATAAGGAAGTGAATGTATGGTAGTTCACCCTCATTAGATACCCAACTGACATATAGGGAAGCGGGGCTCGCGTTGTTCTTTGCAGTAGAGGTCAGCAGTCCCTACGTAGGGAAGTAAACACATGATAATTCACCTTCACTGGATAGCCTTGGTTGCACAAATGGAATTGGCTATGATGTCTTTGTTATATTCTTTACAAAATATTTCTACAACAACCTTATAATTGTGACTCATAAACGATAGGCCTGGAAGTTCTCTAGGTTCCAAGCGTTTGACATGTGTGTTCCGTCCGGGCGTGAGAGGCGGTAAGAGCCATTTAATTAGATTACCCTGATGACATATAGCCCTTCCCAATTTAGGCCAAGCACTCCTTTACCAGGGTTCTTGGTGTTTGCCAGCACCCGATGTAGTACTAGGTCACCAACAAGGAATTGTCGAGGCTTTACTTTAGAGTTGTAGTGCTTGGTTATCTACCTTTTATAGGCTTCGATGTGGAGTTTAGCTTCAGCTCTTCGTTCTTCAAGGGTGTTGATCCCAAGCATGAGCAGCTCATAGTTTAATCCAGGCTTGTATGTAAGACGCCATAGTGAGAGGATATCTATTTCGATGAGTAGCATGGCTTCATACCTATAAGAAAGCAAGAAGGGTGTAAGGTCAGTTGAAGTGGAATATGAGGTATGATAGGACCAGGGATGAGTGGAAGTTCCTTGGTCTAGTTTCCCTTAGCTTAGGGTAAGAGATGGAAGAGACACACTTCTCGATCCCATTTCTTGTGTAGATTTCTTAGAAGAGGTTTCTCTTGAACCAAGTGTATTATCGGTAATAATCTTCTTTAGCAACCCGAACCGACAGACGATGTTCTAGATGATGAAGTTCAGTATCTTAGGCGTTTACCTCAGTAAGGGGCTTGGCCTTGACTCATTTGGTTTATTAGTCAATGATGAGTGTGACATGGATGTATTTTCCCTTTCCATTTGGCAGCTTTCCGATAAAGTTAATTCACTAAGTATTGAACGACAAAGAGGAAGTCATTGTGGTAAGAAGGATGGTAGGATCTCTAGGAATCATGGAGAACCGTAGACACCATCAAACTTATTGATGAAGTTCATTGAATCCTTGATCATAGTTGACCGGTAATAGCCTTGTCGAGTGGCCTTCTTCACTAAGTCCTACCCCATGTGTTGTCCTTATAAAATCCTTTATGTAGCTCTTCCGGTATATGCCAGTCTTCATCTTCAAACATACATCGCTGAAGTAGGGTGAATACCTTTACTTGTTGAGCTTTTCGTCCATGATGGGTTACTAAGGAGCGCAGTTAATGACTTTTCATGCTACTTTGTAATCAGTTGGTAGTTCTTCTTTCTCTAAGTATTTGATTAGAGGAGTCATCCAGTTGTATATGGATGGCATGCTAATCTCCATTATTGTTGCCTCCGGCTTATAGCAAGGGGCGACTCGGACTTCTAATGGAACCGAAGGAGTGGCTTCTCCTAGATTGCTTTCCACCTTGGCTGGCTGACCGGCCTTGGAATTCTTCTCTCAAGTATCTACTCTAGCATGAACTTAGTGAATGTGCTAAATGTTTTCATGGCTTCTACTGCATACAGCGCCAGTGTTTTGCCTTTGACCTGGAAACAATCTCCAATTTGATTGATGACTAGAGATGACTCGTTGAGCACATGGATGAATTCCATGCATAACTCTTTTGTCATCTTAAGGCAATCTAGGATAATCTCATACTTAGCTTTATGGTTCGTCACCTTAAAAGTGAGGTAGACTGCAAAATAAAGTTTTCTTCCTTCGAGGAACATGGATCACACCGACCCCAGCCCCTTCCTAATTCAATGCCCAGTTCACATGCAAGCGCCAAGATTGTTGGTTGGCGATAGTCTCTTCTTTACCGTTGTTCGTGTTTGAGCATTTAGTAGTGAAATTTGTGATAGCTTGGCCTTTGATAAAAGTGCAAGGCCGGAAAGAGATGTAAAGTGTCCAAGTTTGATGGACCACTTCAGTAGCTAGCCTACTATATCGAGTCGATTGAGAATTTCCTTCAATGGTTGGTGTTAGGACTTCAAAGGATAAGCTTGGAAATAGGTCGGAGTTTCTATCTGCAATAAAAAGGCAGAAAGCTTGGTTTCCAACAGTATGTGTCTTCTCTTTGGACTTGAGAATATTTTGCAAACATAATAGATCACCACTGAACCTTCTTGTCTTCTCTAGTTAAAGCAGCATTGATCGCATGGTCAGACACTATAATTAAAGATATAGGTCCTCCATATCGACGGGTTTAGATGGTACCCGTGTATAGCTAAGTACTACTTCAAATCTTCAAATGCCTTGGTGCACTTGTCGCTTCAAGTAAACAACTTTCTATTCTTAATTAAGTCAAAGAAAGGAAGACATCGGTCTATGGCATTGGACATGAATCAACTCAAAGCATCAACATTCCCATTCAGACTTTGCACTAGACTTATAGTTCCTGGGACTTGCATGTCTTAGACGGCTTGGATTTGGTCAAGGCTTGCTTCAATTCCCCTTGTGCTCATAACATAGCCAAAGAACATTCCCGATCGAAAGGTAAATGAATAATTCCTTGAATTCAACTTCATATTATGCTAACGAATGATGTTGTAAATCTCGATCAAATTCTGTATATGGCCCTAGCCTTCTCTAAGTTTACCATCATATCATACACATATACCTCTGTGGACTGGCTGATCTGTTTCGAGAACATACGATTGATGAGCCATTGATAGGTAGCACCCGCATTTGGTAGCCCAAATGGCATGGCACAATAGTAATATAAGACGACATTGGGGATGAAGTGTGCTAGCATGGGCTATGCATGGTTACCCGATTGTACCCAAGATAAGCGTCCAAGAAGTTGTGGAGCTCATGTCCACTGGTTGCATCTACCGGTTGATCGACGCAAGGCAACTGTTAGAGAAGTCAATGCAAGTTCTCCAAGACCCATTTTTTTTCTGACCAGTACTAGAATGTCTACCCAAACCAGATAATCCACCTCCTGGATGAATCCATTGGCTAATAGCTTCTCCACCTCTTTTTTGAGAGCTCAGTACCTTTCTGGGTTGATTGGTCTGCTCTTTTAGAAGATGAGGGTTGCCTTTGGATCGATGTTCATTGCATGAAAAATGATTCTTAGGTCGATGTTGGTCATATCGGCATGCCCCAAGTGAAGATATTTTTTCTTTGCTTCAATAACTTGACTAGTTCATCTTTTATCTCTAGGCTGAGCTCGATGTCGATTCGGATGACTTTACATGGTCGGTGTCATCTACTATGAATTAGGTTGGAGTAGGGCCTGCCTTTAATATTTGAATCTCCCATAGTAGGATCAAGCAGGTTAACGGCCAGATAAGGTTAGTTTCTACGCATTAGTCCAGCATGTAAATCATGCACTCTATGACATCCTCAGTCGAGACAGGAGTCTATACTCATGTCAAGGGTTAATATTGCCCTGGGCTCTAACATATGTGTCTGTCGATGTTGAGAGGATAAGGGTTACTATATTTGACGTTCCCGCATGCCAATACATTCCAAGCTATGGTGAGATCTTTTATTCTTAGGGAAGTGGCCAAGAAATGGAATCCACGCCATCCCGGTCTTCAATGTAATGAGCGGTCCTAGCGCAAAGCAATGAACTATTAGGCTCAAGGGTTCTCATGGGCGACGTATGACCAGTTGAGTAGCTTCGTTGATTTAGATGATCTCGGCACAAACCAGAATACTGATAGGATCGAGATTACTCTTGGGTGTCACACCATCGGTAATAGTTTCTTCAAGGTAAAGGATCATAGTAGGAGTGCTGACTAGCTCAACCACTCTCCTCGATGACATGTCATTAATAGCAGTTTCTCTAAGGGCTAGCATAGTCCCGACACGAATGTGAGCATTGATAGGCTTAAGCACTTTACTTGGCGATATTTTGCTGATAGTTATGACTTCATAAGGGTTTCATCATTTACATAAGAAGCTATTAAGGTAGATGTCTCTGCTTTAGAGCTGAGCGGTCTTGGCATGTGATGAGCGTTGGCTGACTCAAAGATTCTCTCTAGTGACTCATCGTTGATTGTTGCAAAGTCTTGTTAAAGTATGAGGATACCCTTCTTTGCTTGCAAGAGGGAGGTCCCGTCATAACCCAAGCTTTCTGTTGGTTTCCTTAGACATTGCCAAACCCACTTTGGACTGGAAACTTCATGACGAGCTAATTGTAAGAGACAATTATGTCAAGTTCCAGTAGGGTTGGTCGTCCTATTATGCAATTATAAGTTGATGGGTAGTCGACCACTACAAAGTCAATTATTTCTTTGCAACAAGGGGTTCTTTGCCAAATGTGGTCATGAGAGAGGTAATCCTCATTGGAATAATGTCGACACCCCCAAAAGGCATATATAGGAAAGGCGCAAGGGGCAAGCTAGAGGAAGGAAGCCAAGTCCCTCGAAGACATGTGTGAACATGACGTTGAATGAGCTGCCCCGATCCATGAAGGCTTGATGTACATTTTCATTAGCCATTGCAATGGTAAAGACCATGGGTATGACTTCTCTATCTTTGATGGTGAAGGTGATAGGTCGATCTACTTCTAGCCTAGGTGCTTTGGACGTGCGGTGCTCTATATAATAAACTTGCTCGGCAGAACCCCCTTCTTTTTGGTAGCGAGACTGTGCTCCCCGACTACTCTTAAATATATGCGGGCCTTTGAAAATGGTTAGAATATCAGTTATAGCCACAATATTGTTATTGAGTTGTTAGAGTTGAGCCGAATAATTATTGTGATCCGTTCTCTGGTCAACATGCCAATGAACAAACTCTATGAGTGTCTCTTCTTGGATTCGTCTTGCTATCTCAACTTTCAATATATGGCACATATTGATGGAGTAGCCATTGATTTGATGGAACTCATAGTATTTTCCATGAACCCTTCCCTCGACACTAGTGGTGGATGGTCTTTGGAATTGTACCTGGTACATGATTGTAACATGTATGGATTCCATATCTTGACTCAAGATGGCATAATTTTTATACATGGGCTATATCAGGTGCCATCTTCTAACACCTCTTGTTATTTTTTTGTCGACCATTACTTTGGTGGTTGGTTGCCTCACTGGGTTTGACTTTGTTTGAATGTTGGGCTTCATCTTCACTATCTGAACGATAAACATCATCCATTCTCATAATGTCATTCACCCATCGATAGAAACATTGATGTAGATAGTTATTTATGTAATTTTTTGTGCATTATGGACTTGTATCTAACCCCAAGCAGAGGGCCACAACCAGGATGTTCTTGTCGACGCCCCTAGTCCAGTGGACTCTTTGTTGAAGTGATTTACATACTACCAAAGATTATTGGTTAGCCCTTGCATGATGTTACCTAGCTCACCATCAATCATGACATGGGTCTTGGAGGCATAGAACCTAGCTTTGAAATATTTATAGAGCTGGGCCTAGAGTGGATGCAGCCCAGTTGCAGAGGTAAAAACCAATGTGAGATTGGTCTAGTAAGAGTGGGTGTGAAGATTAAACACTTTGCGGGGCCGAAAAGCTGGCTGGCTCGGGTGATGGAGTTGAAGGCAATGTTGTCATCTGATGGGTCAACACTCCCATCATAATTTTCAATATGGGGCAAGACAAACTGCTGGTGGATGTATGTGTTTAGGATTTACTCAGAAAATGGTTCCCCATTCTCGTCATCATATAGAGCTTTGCCACAACATTTTAAGCTTGCTTTCTATTGAGCTGCTAAAGAAAACGATTTATTTCCTTCTGGAGGCCAGCATCTTCTTACTACGAGAGGGTTCAGTCTACTATCGACACTCGACTTAGCCGGCATCTCTATGGATTCAGATACGAATGGTGATGATACATTGGAGAATGATGGTGACGACGATGACCTAGAGATAGGAACTTCCTCTCCCTATTCATAGAGGGAAACCGTGAATGACCAGCTTGCCCCTCTCTTAATTTACACTTGGTCGTTCCCCTACAGGATAGGGAGTGTACCAAGGAGGCCCGTGGATCTTCGTCGATGACATGAACACTACCACTAAGATGCTCGAACCTTAAGTATCGAGCTTCGTCTACTACCCAATGGCATTCCAAAGCTGATGCATGTTTCGCTGAAGGAGAAAGAAAAATGTCTTGGTTTCCTATGCACTGCCAATTCTGGATCAATCTCAATAACATGACTTGACTTGTGCATGGCATGTGCTCTTCTATTGTGCATAAGACCTACCCAGATCGTGGTTTCAAGCACCACCCCCTCTTAGGCGATATCAACAAAATTTTAAGCATTGGGAAGGGCATGCTAGATAGAAGTATGATGAACCACTAGAGGGGGTGAAGGATCGAAGTTCACATTCGTTTGAGCATCTAACCTTGTCCTTAGATCATTCACCTCACGGGCTAAAGTTCCCACATTGGTTAAGCCTTGAAGCATACTTCACCGCATGTCATTGTTGAGTCCAAGGGTGGGAATAATGGCGCTAGCCACAGTGTTATCGTTAGTCTCATGATCATTAGAGTAGATAACATCATTCTTACCATTATGATTTGACATGGTGCAAAACATGAAAAGAGTGTGTAGAGAAGAAAAAGTGAAGAAAGGTGAGAACTTTTAGGGGAGGCTTGCTTATAGCATTAAAACATTAACTATAAATTTAGCCAACCTTGAAAGTAAACTAATGCATTTGTATGAGCAAAGATTACTTATTAATAATAGGCTTAAAAATATAAAATGAGGAGTTAAGCAACAAATAATGTAAATGACATAAGATATAGAGCGGTTCAGCAAAAACTCACATATATTCACTATAAAGATCTCTTATTATCTCTAAAGATTACAAAGAATTATAAGAGGATGATAAAAAAATTCGACACCTAAGCTTACAATGGCACTAAACTCAGAAGCTCATAAGGATTTTCTTGTTATGATTGAGAATTCATAGCTTTGATGTTGTATAGAAAGTGCTTTCACTGAGATGTGATTCTCAAGCCATTTGGACCCATCGTCTACGGTTGGATTGCTTAAATCCAAGAGATAGGTCCAATTTCTATGTTCTTCACTCTTTTAAACTACTCATATTTACATAAAATCTACATGAAGCTATTCAAAATGGCCCCTCAAAGAGATCGATCCACCACTTCAAGAGCTACCGAGGGCATTAAGAATGTCGATTCCCAACATGTCAAGGAGGTTGCTTAGCCAACCGCTACCGAGGGTCAAAACCCAACAAATGTGATTACTAGGGTTGAGATGGACTGTATGATGAAACAAATAAATGATAAGATGCAAGAGAGCCGTGATGAGTTGAATCGACAAATGCAGTAGACTTTGGATTTGTTGAATCCATTGACTAACAACTGTAGGAGAAGAAGGAGGGACTTAACACCTTTTGGTTCAAAGTCTGATAGTTCCTTGTCATCGAAGTAAAGGTAGAGGAACAAAAAGAAGAAAATGGCTAGAAAAGAGGTAAGAACATTGAAATAGAGGTCGGAATCATATTATGACAAAGGTTTATGGATCTGTACCGATCAATCAAGAGGGATCGATATTGAACCATCAAATGTTGTTTCGGGCCCTCGACTTTCAAATGATGGAGCTGGTTTGGCTTTTGGGCATGCTGTGGATGGCCATAATGTTAAAGATCGAGCGATCATTATGGATCCACCACGAACGGACTATGCACAAGAACCGTCATTATTCTCCTAGAGTCAGGTGAACCCAAGTATCATGAAATTTATCGAGAGCATTTATCGAGCCAAGCATTCGAGGCAGATCATGATTACTATAGTTCCGTAGACCTAGTAGAGCAGAAATTGGCTGATATGGTAAGGAGACTTGTAAGTGAAATTAGCATCAGAGCTATGATGATTAGGGTTCCTCTTCGAGCCAAAATCCATTCACGAGGAGATTCTGCTCGAGGAATACCTAAGGAGGTCTGTGATGTCAACGATGTCGTTGTATAGTAAGAAAATAGATTTGAGGCAACGTCTAATGAAATATGATTGGCTTATGGATTCTGATAGAGCCACTGAGGTAGTGAGATTTCATTGTCTCCCAATTTTGCTTGAAGGAGTGACGACGATGTGGTCAAACTGGCTGCGTCGAGATCTATATCATCTTTCGAGTAATTAGCATGGAAATTCATTAAGCAATTCCATGTACACACCTCATTTGAAGGATGTCGTGACACTATCTAACCTCTTTCAAGAGATGGGAAAGTCTTTGAAAGATTTATTGCACAGGTTCAAAATCGCAATGACCGAAGTGAGCAACGCTCAAGAAGAAATTGTGTTTATGGCATTAATTAATGAGATCCATCTCAATACTGATTTTGGGAGGTGGTTGAAGATAAAACCCCCACCGACAGTGAATGTTTTCTAAAAAAAGGTGACTCGGCTCTTGCACTTGGAAGAAGCAAGAACCACCTCTAGGAAAACCAATGTCGGGCGATTGGCAGAGGTGGTACAGAGCAACATCGCTGTGAAGAAATCTAAAGGGAATTTCGGCAATATCAATGTGAATATGGAGAATAAAAGGGGTGGAAAGACTAAGAGCTATACTGGGGCTAAAGATAAGAAATCGGATTCAAGGGGATGTCCTAGAATCTCGAATATGATAACTGATCCCTGTTGAACAATTCGATCGAGAACATATACCTAGCTACTTAGGGTAGCAAGTAATAGAGGAAGCCGGCTCCGCGGGAGTCAACAGAGAAAGATAAATTATCAGGCAAGTTTTTTTGATTTCACAAAGCACACGGTCGCAACGCAAATGAATGCAAGCATTTGCGTAATGTGATCGTGGATTTAATTTGAAAAAAAATGCTACAATAGTTTGAGAAAACCTCGCAAGATGGTGGGCAGGGAACTTCAAACCCCCAACAAGGGCAAGCCAGGCCTAGTGTTGATGAGCCCAGACAGCTTAAGAAACGTTTAGTGATTAATACTATCATTGGTGGACCAAATCTAGTTGAGAAGAGTTGGAATGAGATAGAGAGGTATGTGAATGCATTGAAACATGCAATGAATGAGGGCCGCTTTTCCATCGAAGACGGTGCTCTTATAAAGTAACTCAGGACTATAACAGATGGCATTATATTTAAAAATAGAGATGGTGAAGGGATAGAGGCCCCAACTATCGATCCATTAGTGATTTCAATCATGATTGGCCCCATGATTGTGAGAAAGGTGCTAGTCTACTGTGGGATCTTAGTCAACATTTTGTCAAGAAAACCTACAACTAGATGCTTGTTATGATGCCCCACCCTAAAACCCACACTAACAAAAGATATTACAGAGTTATATCATCCGCTAGTGCAAGGAATATGGCTGGTTAGGAGTTACCATCCTTGATTTTTACTTTAAGCGAGCATCGATACGTCAATTAATATGCTATGTATTTTTCTATCATAAGTGAAATCATGGTATGCGATCTAGGCTTGAAACAAAACTACGGTGGCTCAAATAGTAATCAAGAACAATATACGATAAATACGAACCACAGAATCACAGATCATATAATATACACGGTGGAATACAAATAGATACAGGATGATCAAATTGAATAGTTACATAAAGTCGACTTATAAAATTGTGGTCATTATGAACTATAGTATACACAAGTACTACATCCCATAGGTACAATTATGTATAATAAATGATTATAAACTCGATATAAGATAAAACGCTACATGAATATGTACACCTATACAAGATGAAAGTAAGATGAAAGTAAGATGAAAGATAACTAGATAACTGGAGTGAAATTCTCTTTAGAAATATCAAACTAGAGCACCTGAAATATCTCGGTCTGATTCGAGTATTATAAAATAATTAATGGGTCAATCTAGACTATAATGAATGAGTTAGTAAGGAAATTCATAGATAAAACGAACTAGAACTCAAATATAGCCATCAATTCAAGTATCGACAAATATCAAGCATACTTCAATAACTTTAAGAATGAAATCACCAAATATCAAAACTCAAGATAGCTTCTACAAGAAAAATCCCTAAAGCTATTTGGTGATAACACAATAACTTAGAATCTTGAAATCATAAATAGAAATCCAAAAATCTCATAAAACAAGAAAAGGCGCCAAACTCCAAGATTAGTGAATAAGTTCACCTACATGCATCTATCTCGATGATAGACGTACATGTCTATAAACTCCAAGATGGGTATAACTCCCATAATAACTCCAAGATGGGCGAGAGCCTATAAAACCCCAAGGTAGGCGTGAGACATATAAACTCCAAAATAGGAACAAGTCCTATAAACCACATGATATGTACAAGACCTATAAAAACGCGAAGATAGGTGCAAGACCTACAAAACTCCAAGGGTGAGTCATAAACTTGTTAATAAGTGTCATTGTAACGACCTGTAATTTAACCAGTTTAATTAACGATATTTAATTAATTTTAAAATATTTCAATAATTGTTTTATAAGAGAAATAATAAATTTTAAATGATCATAAATTTATTTTTAAGCTTTGATTACATAAATAAGTAGTTTGATTAAAAACTGAAAATATGACTAGAAATCGGATTCTCGATTTACAATAGTTTGATGAATCGAAATTATTTTAAGTTGTAGAAACCTTATTTAAACATGCACACACATGCACATATACATGTAAATGTGAAACAAATTAGTCAACTCGAAGCCAAATGAAATATCTAAACATATGCATATAAACTTCTTATGTATAAACAAATGCAACTTGAAAAAGCAAAATCACCATCACTCAATAAAGTGAAAACAAGAACATGAAGGGGAGAGTGGGTTCGGTCGGAAGTCAAGGGGAGGGGAGGTTTAGCACATGGGTGATGGGAGCTATAGTGATGTTGTTGTAGATATTTTGGTGAAAAATCTATAAATAGTACCCTATACCCTCACATTTCTTCACAACAAATTCTCAAGTTCTTCTCCTTCTTCCCAAGATCATTGATTTGTAACATCCCTAATTTTATCGACATTATTCAAGAGATTTAATTAGAATAAATTAAATAGAATAATACAGATAAGGAAATTGAGGTTGATTAATAAACTAGGTGGTTGTGCTTAATTAAATCAAATGAACTTATATAAATGGTTAGGCTATAAAACACAAGGGCAATAGGGTAATTAGCCGCCCATATTTCCCACCCTTATACCATCCCCTTAGTCGCACACGTTCATTTTATCTCAATTTTTTTTAAAACATAAGAAGTGAGAGCAAGACTGGCCATTAGAGAGACGAGAAGAGAAAATCAACTAAAAGCTAGGATTCAAGCTAAAAGGAATCAATCTCAATCATACTTCAATTTCCTTATCCAATCTAACGTGAATAATAATTTCTACATCTCTATTTTTATTTTTTTACATCATATGATTTTGAATTTAAGAATAAATCTGTTTTATGATATATTGAATGATGATATGCTTGTTTATGACTTATATGTGTTTAAACAAAAGGGATATACACAGTTTTAGGGAAAAACCAAGATGAAATGATTTTTTAGTGTTATGGGAAAATTTTATATTATAGAAAACATGATTTTGGTCATGGGTTTCAATTTTCATAATTTTATGATTTTATATAGATTTTATATAAATTTTCTAGTGAAGAAAATGATTTATTGGGTTATAAATTATTTACGGCTAAAATAAAGATTAACTGGGTTTGAAATTTTTATATGTTGGGAAACATATTAAAAAAAATTCTGGGATTTCTAGATTTTTCCTTACTGTTTTGATGAACATGTAAAATTATTTAAGGTATGACTTAAATGTTTTATATATTTAATTAAGGAGAAGGGGAATTTTATAAAATAAAAATATTGTTTATTTTTAAAAATTAGTGGCAGCATTTTTCTGAAAATAAATTGTTAACCAATGAGAATTTTACAAATAAAGGAAGGTTAGTTGAAAAGTTATCTTTTTAAGTTAAAAACAAAGAAATCGTACTTTTAGCATGTTTTGGCCTTTTACGATAGTAAACCTTCCGACATAGATCTTTCGACTAAGTCGAAGGGTTATAGCTTTCGGTAAGGTCAAACCAATGCATATGGTATCTAGTTACTTGGTACGTAATGAATTAGAGAGGGTCGAAGGGTTCTTAGTCGAAAAGTTGATGGCCAAAGAGGTATAGGGGTGTGTTTGATTTTATAAACCAAAAGCTTTCACCTGCATTGCTTTCGAATCAGAGCTTTTGACTTGGTTGCTTTCAACCAGGTCAAATGTTTAAGAAGAAAAGATTTAAACCTTACGACAAAGACGAAAGGTTACTGCTGCTTTACCACTATTTTGATTAGAAACCTTTCGACACAGCCAAAAAGTTACTGCCACTTATTGTTGTTTGTTTTGAACCTTCTCGCACAGTCGAAAGGTTATAGCCACTTTTCCCAGCTTTTCAAAGTCATTGCTTTCGATAAAGACGAAAGGTTTACTTGTTTTAAAAAAATAGCCGCTTCTCCCATTGCTTTCGAATGGTATCAAAGCCTTCGACTTAGATTTTCCTCTGTTTTATAATTGAAGTAAAACCTAAGTTTTCGAAGGATTTTCTTTAAAAAGGCGTAGGTCTATTGTTTTAAATGAAATGTATTAAAGCTACCAAAGTAGACCTTCCGACAATGTCGAAAGGTTTCTTCCATTATAGTCCAAAGGTTTTAAAAGAGGACCTTCCGCATATTTTAACTTGAACCCAGTAAGTCTTTGAAAAGTTTATGTTTTAAGAGTTGAATGCTTTCGAAAGGTTTGAATTTCCGAATAGTTTCAATGGTTTCGAGAGGTTTGGATTCGAAAGGTTGTTTGAAGACTTTTCGGCATGGTCGAACAATATGGTTTTAAAAGATTTGAAAACCCATGCTCTAATTTTTAAAGGAAAAACCCACGGCTTATATAGAGGAGTTTTGTAAGGGTTTTAAGTATGTAATTTTGAAGAAGTATTGCCTTGATAAAAGTATAAGTTAAAGGTCTTAACAATGTTTTATGAGATGTATTTTAAGGACCTTAAACCCCCGGGAGTGGTATTGTTAATTAGTGTTTTACTTCTTCAAATATGAGTATACTCACATGATAACCTATAACTATATTTTGGGAAAAAGGGATAGAAGAACTAGCAGGTTAACTCAAATAGTGAATATAAATTACTCAAACTCCTTAATGAGTGGAATTGCATCGATGGAGTCAGGGTGACCAAAAATATAGGATGCCTGAACTTTGTAGTTATTGGAGGTAAACCAAAAGGTTCATGGTAAACTGATGAAACCTACGATAAGGTAGTTATTGGTGCATACCAAACGGTTCATAGTTAACCAATAAAAACTATGCATAAGGACAGTTGGCAGGGGTTAATTGGTTTGTAGTGAACCCACGAAAACCATATTCAAATTAAGAATTGACATCAGTCAATAAATTCCTAGTAAACCCATGAAAACTAGGATAAGAATGTGGTTAATGAAAGTATCAGTAGGTTCCTAGTCAACCCATGAAAATCAGGATGTGCAATGTGTTACCGAGTAAGTCCATAGGTTCCTTGTCAACCCATGAAAACTAGGATAAGATGATTAGACATTGAAATGACTAATAGGTTCATGGGGATCCATGAATTAATTAAGTTAACAGATAGGAGCCTAGAAGTTCTTAGTGATCCCATGAAAACCATGAATTGGACAGGGTGTCTATTTGTTATAAGAAGGTTTTTAGTAAACCAATGAATATTCAAAGGTTAATGTTAACCTTAGAAACTATAATATTAATAGGGTGTAAGATTAAACTGGGTATGTGAAAATCTTATTTATTTTCAAGTATGCATATCATCCGAATTTTTTAAAATGTGAGTTTTAACCATTGTGGATGCATAAGCATAGAATTTGATTTTATAAAGGTTTCAGGATACTGGTGAGGGGAAAACCCGTTCCGCTAAGCGGCGTGGTCTCACTATGCATCTAAAAGGATTGAGATGTTTGATTATTATTCATCCCAGGCTTTAGGTCTGACTCTAAGTTTTTGTTTTCTTCTTAAACTCTTGGATACTCAATTTATTTTAAGTAGTTTGAGATTTAAGGTTCTCAAGTTTTCTTCGTTGACGAATAAAGCTTCCGGAGGCGTGCAGGAGGCAGATAGTTATCTAGAGTTTTATTTCCGTTGTGTATTTTGTTTGTAAAGGTAGATTTATTAGCCTTACTATATTCTCTGATCAACCAAGGGAGCGTCTTCATATGTCGCTCTTTGCATATTTGTAATAATTATATTTTGCTAAACGTGGTTAACATAATTTGGGGATTATGTAATGAATAGCAAATGTTTTGGATTGAATGTGGAAACATGTTTTCAAATAGTTAATTTTTTTCCATATTTATGATCTATGTATCAGTGTATCTAACACCGCCATATTTGGTCACTGAAGATTAACAACTATGGATGACTACAACATCCGTATCCGTTAGTTTTGGACCTCTAAGTAAGGGAATGTTACAAGTTGGTACCAGAGCATAGGTTTATGAAACTTTAAAAGAAAAGTTAAACCTAAAGCTTTTTTAAACATAATCCAATGAATTTAAAAATAAGATCGAGATTTGGATTAAAGCTATACTAACATACTTGTATTTGATATATACGTATATATCTAAGTATGTATATCCCTCTCTCTTAGACCGTTCTTCTGTATCTTACTAAGGCTCATATGCAGATATACGAGAAAGAGGATATATATGCAGGAAAAGGAAGAGGAAATCTGGGTGGAGGAAGCACCGCTACTAATGGAAATGCTCGATCGACTTCTCGATGAAACCAAGGTCGACAGGCTAATGCTAACCAAAAAGTCGAGGAAAATGTAGGTGCTAGAAATCCGCCAGTAGATACGGGGATGGTGTATCATTTGTTGGCTAATCTTTTTCAAGCGGGAGCTGTTGGGAATGTTAGTGGACCTAATTCTGTAGTTTCGGTGGATATAACTAAGCTAAGTAGAGATTATGTTAGTTTGGGAGGAAAGCCGTTTGCTGGAACGGAAGATGCTGTTGAAGTTGAGAATTGGCTGTTGAAATGTGAAAGGATTAGCTTGAATGATGGAGAGAAGAGAAGGCTAGCCTCTAAACAATTGCAAGGGTTAGCGCTTCATTGGTGGAACAGTGTAACGGCTGGAGTGCCATAGGAAGAGTTGACTTGGGCTGACTTTAGGAGGAGGTTTGAGTAGAGGTTCTTGTCCGAGGTTGCCAAATCGGCATTGATGAGGAAGTTCATGGATCTTGTCCAAGGACAGGACAGATGTCTGCGATCAAGTATGCTACCAAGTGTGATGAGCTATCTCGATATGGTTATGCTTCGGTTGACATGGATCTCAGGAGGAAAGAAGCATGCGGAGAAGAAGAATGTGAAATGCATCAACTGTGACCGGGTTGGGCATTATAAGAACCAGTGTCTAAAGCCAGTCAGGGTGGAAAGAGGGAAGGTGTTTTATATTAGACCATCATCTTCTTCTAAACCTACTACTGCAGAGAAAGGAAAAACTATGATGGAAGGTATGCTTTTGATATAGAGTATACTTGCTAGGGTACTTTTTGATACCGGTGCATCCCATTCTTTTATATCTCAGTATTTGATTAATGGGTTATGTATAGAACCCACATACCTTATTACTTCCTTAAGGGATGCGAATCAAATAGGAGGGTATGCCACTCTTGGGATGAGATATGGCCAGTTAGAACTTGAGTTGTTAGGTCATAATTTTGCAAGCAGTTTGTACGTTTTTGATGTCGTAGATTTCGGGGTCATTTAAGTATGGATTGGTTGGGTAAGTATGAGGCTAGGATATTCTTTCAGGATCGGGAAATATCATTGAGACACCCAGATATTCATAACCAAATCATTTTCTCGGTGGAGAATTCCAGTAAGAGTGTTTGTGCTTTGTTGAGTACCATGGAGGTTAGAGAAGAGCTTTGCCAGGTTCGGGTAGCCAGTGAGTTTGCAGATGTCCTTGAGCCAGCTACTCAATTACTCCCGAAACGAGCTATTGAGTTTCAAATAGTCCTTATACCGAGAGTTGAACCTGTCAGTGGATCACCTAGCAGAATAACACCGACAGAGATGAAGGAATTGAAAGTGCAATTAGTGGATCTTGAGGGAAGGAATTTTATTATACCAAGCAGTTCGTCTTGGGGGGCAGCTGCGGTGTTTTCGAAGAGACCAGATGGGTCGTTAAGGATGTGCATCGACTATCGTAAGTTGAACGATAGGACGGTCAAAAATAGATACCCTCTGTCGAGGACAGATGATCTGTTTGAACAGTTGAGTGGAGCCAAAGTATTTTCCCAATTGGATTTGGCGATGGGGTTGCATCAGTTGAGAGTGGTGGAGGATAGTATTCCTTTGACTGCATTCCGAACTAGGTATGGTTCATATGAATGGTTAATAATGCCATTCGGATTGACGAATGCACCTGCTTTCTTCGTTGATTTAATGAACCGGGTTTTTCAAGAGCACTTGGATAGGTTTGTGTTGGTGTTCATAGATGATATTTTGGTGTACTCTAAAGATGAAAAAGAGCATGAGATTCATCTTAGAGTGGTGTTGGAGACGCCGAGGAAGAATCAGTTGAAGGCGAAGTCTTTCAAGTGTAATTTCTGGAAGAGAGAAGTTAAGTTTCTTGGTCATATGGTTTCAAAGGAAGGATTGTTAGTTGATCCAGCTAAGATCGAGGCAGTCAATAATTGAAAGAGACAGAGACTGTAACCGAGATCAGGAGTTTTCTTAGACTTGCTGGTTATTACCTGAGATTCATTAAGGATTTTTCACGGATAGCAGCACCTATGACTAAGTTGACCAGGAAGGATGTGAGGTTTGTTCGGTTCGACAAATGTGAGGAAGCATTCTTTAAGTTAAAGCATATGTTGACCAATGCGCCTGTGTTAGTAGTTACGGATGGTAACCTAGGGTTGGTAGTATACACTATGCATATGGTACTAGATTGGGAGTAGTGTTGATGCAGAGAGGCAAAGTTATTGCTTACGCATCTTGGCAGCTTAGACCGCACAAAATAATATATCCTACTCATGACTTGGAGTTGGCGGCGATGATTTTTTCCTTGAAGATTTGAAGGAATTATTTTTTTGGGAGGGAGATTTGAGTTGTATACCGATCATAAGTCATTAAAATATTTATTCTCTCAGAAGGGGTTGAATATGAGACAGTAGAGGTGGTTGAGTTTTGGTTGCTTGTGATTTCGGTATAGAGTATACCCCAGGAAAAGGAAATAAGGTAGCAGATGCTCTCAGCAGAAAACATCATAATGTGGTATTACTGATGTTGGCAGAATGTAAGGATCTAGAAGCTTTAGCCAGCTGTGGCGTGCAGTAAAGATCTGCTGCTAGTTCTAGTCAGGGTACTTCCATGTTGTCTTGTTTAGGAGTGCGACAAGTGCTAATTGAAAAGATAGCTTCTAAGCAGAGAGAAGGCCTAGTTTTAACTTAGAGGATTAGAAAGCTTGAGGTTGGACTAGAGATTGATGACCTAAAGGATTTTAATCTTGACCAAAGAGAATGGTTAAGAAAGAAGGGACGGTTATGTGTTCCAGGTGTAGAGAACTTAAAGAGAGAAGTTCTAGAAGAGTGTCATCAATCAAAGTTTACGATTCATCCTAGAGGAACAAAGATGTATCAAGTTATGAAGATGAGCTTTTATTAGGAAGACATGAAGAGGGATGTTGACTCATGGGTTAGGCAGTGTATTAACTGTCAATAAGTGAAAGCCGAACATCAGAAGCCAAGTGTGTTATTTCAGCCTTTAGATATTCCAGTTTGGAAGTGGGATTCGATATCGATGGATTTTATAGATAGGTTGCCAAGGACAAATAGAGGAAATGAAAGAATATGGGTTATAGTGGATAGATTGACCAAGAGTGCTCATTTCATTTCGGTAAAGTCAACCAGGACGGCACCTGTTTTAGAAGAGTTGTTTACGAAGAACATAGCCAGACTACATGGGATTCCTAGTAGCATAGTCAGCGATAGAAATGCATTGTTTACTAGCAAATTTTGGAGGAGTCTACAAGAGGTATTAGGTACCAAGCTTAAGATGAGTACAGCCTATCACCCACAGACTAATGGGTAGACAGAGAGAGTCAACAAGGTACTCGAAGATTTGTTAAGAGCTTGTGTATTGGACTTTGGTGGATCTTGAGAAGATCACCTACATCTGATTGAGTTTTCCTATAATAATAGTTATCAAACTAGAATAGGAATGGCAAGCTTTGTATGGAAGACCATGCCGATCGCTAGCATGTTGGTTAGAGACCAGAGACAGATTGGTTTTAGGTCCAAATTTGGTAAGAGAGGCGTCGGAAAAGATTGAGTTAATCTAAGGATGGATGAAGGAAGCTCAATCCAAGCAGAAGAGTTACGTAGATAAAAGGTGTAAGAACTTAGAGTTCTCAGTAGTAGATAAGGTTTTCAATAAGAATCACCGATGAAGGGCTTGCAGAGTAGAGTTACCGAGCAGTTTGGCATGTGTCCATAATATGTTCCATGTGTCTCATGTTCTAAGTATGTGCATGGTCCAGAGGCTACTATTCCAAAGACATTGTTAGAGGACTTAGTAGTGGAGCCTCATTTGACTTTTGTTAGACGACCAGTTCAGGTTGTAGCAAGAGATGAGAAGAAATTAAGGACCAAGACAGTCAAGTTAGTGAATGTTCAATGGAGTAACAATGAGAAAGGATGTACTTGGAAGACGGAGGATAGGATTCGAGTGGCTTATCCTAATCTGTTTTGATGGTATGTCCATAGTAGATTTACATAGATTGGTTGCTAGGAGATGTTACAGATGATTGCTATGTTTGCTAGTTAGTCCTTACTGAATTTCAAGGACGAAATTCTTTAAGGAGAAGAGTCTGTAACATCCCTAATTTTATGGATATTATTCATGAGATTTAATTAGAATAAATTAAATAGAATAATGTAGATAAGGAGATTGAGGTTGATTAATAAACTAGATGGTCATGCTTAATTAAATCAATGAACTTATATAAATGGTTAGGATATTAAACACAAGGGCATTAGGGCAATTAGCCGCCCATATTTCCTGCCATTATACTATCCTCTTAGTTGTACACGTTCATTTTATCTCAAAAAAATTTTTAAACGTAGGAAGTGAGAGTAAGGCCGGCCATTAGAAATAGGAGAAGAGAAAATCAACTAAAAGCTAGGATTCAAGTTAGAAGGAATCAATCTCAATCATAAATCAATTTCCTTATCCAATCTAAGGTGAATAATAATTTCTACATCTCTATTTTTTTTTTGTATTGTATGGTTTTGGATTTAAGGATAAATCTGTTTTATGATATTGAATGATAATATGCTTGTTTATGATTTACATATGTTTAGACAAGGTTGTTTAATAAGGGATATACACGGTTTTAGGGCAAAACCAAGATGAAATGGTTTTTAAATGCCATGGGAAAACTTTATGTTACAGAAAACGTGATTTTGAAAAGGGTTTCAATTTTCATAATTTTTTGAGTTTATACGGATTTTATATATATTTTCTAGTGATGAAAATTATTTATTGGGCTATAAATTATTTACGGCTAAAATAAATATTATTTGGATTTGAAATTTTTGTACGTTGGAAAAATATTAAAATATATTTCTTGGATTTTTTCAGATTTTTTTGAGGTATTTTGATGAATCTATAAAATTATTTAAGGTATGGTACTTAAATGTTTTATATATTTAATTAAGGAGAAGGGGCATTTTATAAAACAAAATTATTATTTATTCTAAAAATTAGTGGCAACATTTTCTGAAAAGAAATTATTAACCAATGAGAATTTGAAAAACAAAGGTAGGTTTGTTGAAAAGTTATCTTTTTATGTTAAAAATAAAGATATCATACATTTAACATTTAGCATGTTTCATCTTTTTACAGTAGTAAACCTTTCGACCCAGATCTTTCGACTAAGTCGAAGGGTTATAGCTTTCGACAAGATCAAATCAATGTATATAGTATCAAGTTATTTGGTACGTAATGCTTTGGATAGGGTCGAAGTGTTCTTAGTCGTCAGGTTGATGGCCAAAGAGGTTGAGGTATGTTTGTTTTATAAACCAAAAGCTTTCAACTGCTTTGCTTTTGAAATAGAGCTTTCGACTTGGTTGCTTTCAACGAGGTAAAATGTTTAAAAAGAAAGGTTTTAAACCTTTCGACAAAATCGAAAGGTTACTGTTGGTTTAACACTATTTTGATTGTAACCTTTTGACATAGTCGAAAGGTTACTACCACTTATCTTTGTTTGTTTTGAACCTTCCGACACAGTCAAAAGGTTATAGCCGTTTTTCCCAACCTTTCGAAGTCATTACTTTCGACAAAGAAGAAAGGTTAAAAAAATAAGCCACTTCTCCCATTGCTTTTGAAAGGTATCAAAGCCTTAGACTTAAATGGTTTTCCTTTGTTTTCTAATTGAAGTATAACCCAAGATTTCGAAGGAGTTGCTTTAAAAAGGCAGAGGTCTATTGTTTTAAATGAAATGTTTTAAAGCTTTCGAAGCAGACCTTCCGACAAGGTTGAATGTTTTCTTCCGTTGTAGTCGAAAGGTTTAAAAAGAAGACCTTCCGTATATTTTAACTTGAACTCAGTAAGTCTTCGAAAGTTTTATATTTTAAGAGTTGAATGCTTTTGATAGGTTTGAATTGCTGAATGGTTTCAAAGGTTTCGAGAGGTTTGGTTTCGAAAGGTTGTTTGAAGATCTTCCGGCATGGTTGAAAGGTTTGGTTTTAAAAGATTTGAAACCCCATACTCTAATTTTTAAAGGAAAACCCACGGCTTATATAAAGGAGTTTTGTAATGGTATTAAGTATGTAATTTTGAAGAAGTATTGCCTTGATAAAAATATAAGTTAAAGGTGTTAACAACGTTTTATGAAATTACTTCAAGGACATTTAACCCACAGGAGTGGTACTGTTAATTAATGTTTTACTTCTTCAAATATGAGTATATTCACATGATAACTCATAACTCTATTCTGGGGAAAAAGGGTTGAAGAACCAATGGTTAACTCAAATAGCGAATATAAATTACTTGAACTCCTAAATAAGCATAATTGCATCGATGGATTCAGGGTGACCAAAAATATAGGATGCCTAAACATTATGGTTATTGGAGGTAAATCAAAAGGTTCATAGCAAACCCATGAAAACTACGATATGATAGTTACTGGTGCATACCAAAAGGTTCATAGTTAACCCATGAAAACTATGCATAAGGACAGTTGGCAAGAGCTAATTGGTTTGTAGTGAACTCATGAAAACTATATCTGGAATAAGAATTGACATCAATCAATAGGTTCCTAGTAAACTCATGAAAACTAGGATAAGAATGTGGTTAATGGATGTATAAGAAGGTTCCTGTTTGCGCCAAAATTGGTCACAAACCCCGAATACCGTGAAAGCACCAGTGTATGAATACAAATCAATAATATTCAAACACAAATCTCAGATCTCGGCAAATATTAAACAGTAATCCCAAAGTAAAGAACAGAGACACAAATTTTATAGTGGTTCGGCTATCTCCGGCCTACGTCCACTCCAAAGTTTTTATCCTTTTATTGATTATCCTTGATGATTACAGATGATTACAGCAGTTACAAAGTCCGAAACTTGAAATAAATAGCAGTAATGATGTTAAGGAATGATTCTGGCAGCGTCCGAGCGTGCTTTTTCTCTCCAAATTCTCCGGCCCCTTTTCTGAATGACCAGGGGCTCTATTTATAAGCGTAGGAGGCTGATATTTCTCCTAAAATCCGAGAAGACCGCTTCAGGCACGTGAGGGGGCCCACACGCCCGAAATCTGGAGGTCCGGGCCCACCTTGGGATCGATTCGAAGTAAGGTTCGAATCGATCAAGAAATCATCCAATTGAGCTGAAATTTGGTGAGAACATTCTTCAACATGTATGCAAGCTCCTGTAAAAATTTCATTGCATTTGGATCAACGGTTTGGAAGATATGATCGATTCAAGATCAAAGCTCCGCGCGTTCTGCCTGGTTCGAACCCATGCTTCGAAACCATCCTCTCCGAAACCATCTCCTTCGAATCCATAAGGCCGACTCCTTCGAATCCATGCTCTTCGAATCCATGCTTTCTGAAGCCACGTCCTTCGAATCCGTGTCCCTTGCTTCGTATCCATCATCTTCGAATCCATGTCCACTGCTTCGTATCCATCATCTTCGAAACCATGTCTTTCGCATCCATGTCCCTCGTATCCATCTCCTTCGAATCCACGAAGTTGACTCCCCTCCTTCGAATCCCTCTCCTTCGAATCCATGTAGTTCCCATGGATTCGAACCACCATCGATGCGAACTAACCAGTATACACCTTTATGCCTCTCCATTGAGTCGAAGTCCATCGATTCGAAGAACCATCGATGCGAACTTTACCAAGCCGAAACCATGCCATTCGATATGAAGTGTATCGATTCAAACTGTCCTTGCGCAACGCCTCTTGATCGATGCGAACCTGTTGGGTTCGAATCCATCCTGGTGGGTTCGAATCTGATCGATTCGAACCGAGCACCACTTTGTCCCTTTTGATGGATTCGAACAACATGCATTCCCCACCTTGAATCCATCATATTTCCTTCATACGAACTCCGATTAACTTTAAATTTGAAACATAGCCTTTCCTAATCCTTATCATCATCTCCAATCAATTTCGTCCCGATCGGAGTTCAACAAAATTTTGACGATATCGATCGTAGCCTTGATTCCAACCGATCTCCAATCCTGATATTCATAATTCCTTGCCAATTTGTCGATATTCCAGTTTTGACCAAAAAATGGGATAACACTTTGCCCCCCAAAACATGCCTTGTGATAACAAGGCGTGTTTTGAATAGTTCCGAATCCAATATCCAAAGTCCATAGCCATATTGCCAGAGTATATCATCCTTGACTGCTCCGAGTCGATATCCAATTCCAAACCCAATAACCAAAGCTTGAGCCAATTCCCTGTCCATCCGAGCTCGACAACCGAGTCCCAAACCATCCTTATCCAATAGCCAATAACCGAATCCAGGACCTCTCTGGGTCGATATCCAAACCCTTAACCTCTCCGGGTTCTTGCCGAGCGCAATCCATACCTAATGTCCTTGGTCGAGTGTCCCTGGACGTTGAGCTAACCTCTCCGGGTTCTTGCCAAGCGTAATCCACACTTGATGACCTTGGTCCAGTGTCCCTGGACGTTGTACAATTGTAACGACCCAGGATTTTGAATAATTTAATTTAAAAATATTTAATTAATTTTAAATATTTGAATGATGGTTTGGATTGAATTTTCAACATAACTTTGAATTTGGCGATTAAATTATAGAATTTAATCTATTGAAAGTTGAATAAAAATTTGAATCTTCAATTTTAAGCTGATTTAAAATATTTCAAAGGCTTGTAAAATTCATATTGATAATATTGAAGATTATAGAAGCTTCAGAATTGAAATTGAATGTGAATTGTACAGTTTTGAAATTAAATCGTTTGAATCGATATTCAAAAATAGCAGTCCGAGGCACAGTCTCGGAATTCGACGAAACAAGTTCCATTGGATCCGGAATATTGAATTATTCTAGGATTTCAAATTTTGTATTTTTCTGAGTTGATATGTGAGCGCACGTTGAGAAAACGCATTGAAATTTGTATCGAAACAAATTTAATTTAATTTAAATTTAGATTTTTATTACAGACCGTATCCCTAGATCCTTGCCTAAAATCACGTAATCGTGTCTTCTCCTTTATCTCAGCCGAGTATCACGCCATTGAAATCACGAACGAGATCGTGATAACCATGCCTCCATTCTTTTTATATATGCCGAACCATCACTCTCTTTTCCTCTCCAGATTCAATTCGAAATAAAAAAAAATGGCCGTAGCCGTAGAATCGAAATCGCGACGCGCACGATAGGGGGAAGGCGTGGTCGCGCGTGGAGTAGGCGGCGGCGCGAGCGATAGTGATGAAGGCGTGTGGCTGTCGCGATTCAAGAAGGCGTGCGCGCGACGGCGCGACGACGCAAGATGGAGCTAGGGCTTCGCGACTTGAAGCATGGGGTCGCGCGTGGGATGTGAAGGCAAGCGACGATGTCGCGGTGGCAATGGAGCGCGGCCGCATGCGCGCGACACGAGGAAAGGCGGCGTTGAATGCAGGCGCGACTCGAGGAGGAGAGGCGATGGTGGATGCGGCGATTCTGGTGGCGCGTGCTTGCGCATGGTGAAGTTCGGCAGTAAGGTAATTCTTCTTTTCGTTTTATTAAAAAAAAAAAATAATAATAATATATAAATCTGTATAGATTTAAGAACAAAATATAGAGTAGAAAATTTATTTTGTATATCTGCTGAGAATTGTATACAAGTTCGAAGCAGTAAAATAAATTACAGATGGGTATAAATAAAGAAAAGAAATTTATGAATATGAATGGAAATTAATTTTTCGACTAGCGGAATTAAGTTGTATAAATGGTTCAAGTAATTTTTGTCATTTAAAAATAATTTATTTAAGGAAACTTAGTTTTAAATTGTAAATTTGTAGTTAAATAAAAATTTTTAAAGAAAATTTATTAAGAATTCAAATTTTTTGATAAAATGATTTATTTAAGGAAATTTGATTTTTAAATTAAATAAAGAAATAAATTAATTAAGTTATAAAAGGGTAAGTGATTTTTCACTTAGTTTAAATATTCTATTTAAAAGGAAAATTTATTTATAACAAATTTAATAGTGAAAACCAAAATGTGTTAGTCGATTTAATTTATAAAAAGGAAATTTAGTTCAATTGGAAATTCCTAGTTAAAATTATTTTTAAAGTAAAAGAATTAGTTAAAATAAATTTATTAAAGGAATTCTAGTTTAAGATTTGATTCTTCGATTAGATGATTTTATTGAGAGAAATTGGTTTAAACGAAACTATGAGTTAATTTAACTATTAAAATGAAATCACCAATGAATCGAAATTATCTAATGAAAATTTAATTTATTCGATTATTTCGAATATTAATAAATTGTGTAAATATTTATACAAGGTATAAATGAAGAAAACAAGTTGAATTGGAAGTGGATTGCAAACGGGAATAAAGGTGAGAACTTCTCACTCAAAAGGAATTTTATTGTTTATTTAAATTTTAAATGGTTAGATTTAAAATTTGCTTGACTGTGTTGATTGAATGATTGAATGATGATTGTTATATATAGTTATTGGATGTGATTAGACCCTATACGCCGTTAGTAAGCGGAGGTTATTTATTACACACATATACCGCGATATTCCACCTCGAAGTGGAATTGATATTATATTATATATATAGCAATATATATATATTGGCATATGTATATATTGCAGTTGATTGATTTCCCGCATTTTCTTTTAGCGGATGAGACCCTATTGCGCCGTTAGTAAGCGGATATATATTTTATAAAATCCCATATACCGCGATATTCCGTCTTGAAATGGAATGGTATTGTGCTAATGTCTGTGGATGCAGGGAAACAGGTTGGAGGGATCCAACTGGATTCCTCACAAATATTTATTTGATTTCATATATTGTGATATTTGATTGTTATCATGGATTGTGATTGACTATTGATGTGTTGCATCATCGGATCCAATTTTGAAGTTTAAAAATAACGATTTTGATTTCTAAAGTGATTTTTGGAAATATACGTTTATAAAATATTTTTGAAATTGATTCATCTTAAATAAATAAACGTTATAATTTTAATATTATGAAAATTATGATTTTTGAGAAATACAGTTAAAAGTTGATTTTTGAAAAAATATGAGATTAGTGATTTTATAAAATAGTTTGAACTGGGATTTCTGAATTTATTATAAGAAGTTTAAAAATAGGATTTATAAAATTTTTATTTTATAAATCAGAATGATGAAATTATAAAAGAGTTTAAAAATGTTTAAAGTAATAATATAAATTGATTTATATTAAAAGATTTATAAGTTGATATTTATAAATTTAGAATATCTTGAATTATAAAACGAGCTTTTATAGGTGATAGAATGATTTGTAAATGAATTTCATAAAGAAATGAAATCTATAGAATTTATCAAATTTGATTATTTTATAAATCAAAATGATAAATTATAAAGGAGTTGAAAGACGTTTTAAAATAGTAATATAAATTGTTTTATATTAAAAGATTTATAAATTGATATTTATAAATTAAAAATATTGGAATTATAAAACGAGCTTTTATAAGTATTAGAAAGAATTGTGAATGAATTTCACTAATGAATGAAACTTATAGAATTATAACGGTGAAGTTCTAAATAGAATTTTATAAATAAAATTTATAAAATTATTTAGGAAATAGATGTGGATAAATAAATGAATCATAGAAGTTATAAGATTTATAGATTTGGGAAGTTTGAAGGAATGAGTTTGTAAATAAATAAATTAAAAGTATTTGACTTATAATATGAATTTTAGTATATCATTGAGATATAATATTGAATAGATTTATAAAGGAAATTTATAAAAGGAAGTTGTTATAAAATAAATAGAAATAGAATTTATAAACATTGTTTTATAAATCCGCAACGACTTATTTTGATAAGGAATTGTTGTAATTTATTTATGGAATTATATTCACGTTTTGACTGTGAATAATCCTTTGAAGTAAAATGAATAAAAGAATGAAATTTATTAACGTAGTATATTCACGTTTTGAATAGTGAATAATATGTTAAAGAAAATGTTCAGAATGTGATATTTTAAACTAAATTAAAACGATCTAACGATGTTTTAAAATGTGTTAAGATTCGAAACCATAGATTTCAACATTGATTGTTGAAATAGATGTTTTCGGAAAATAAAAGGAAATGGTGGACTATAACACTGTTGTTATAGTAAATGATTTCCGAAAGGAAATGTTTTGCATAGTATTGGGATTTATATATCTATTTTAATTTCGAATCCCTATACTAGTGATTTTGGGTTGTCGTAACGATGTTTTACGCAACATTCGTTTTGGCCCAAATAAATATGTTAAAGAGAATGATTTCCTTAAAGAATGAAATATATACTTAATTTCGATTAGAGTATATTAAATATTTTCTAAGTGTAGAAAATAAAAAGATCCGTGAATTACTTATTTTTAATAAGTATAGAAATGTTTTTCCAATATTAAGTGAATATTTTGAATTTATGTTTTTGAGTATAAATTGAAAATGAATATTTGAAAACGAATGGAAATCGTATATTCATAAATATTTTGGAATGTAAATTCAATATAGAATTTATAAATGAAATTGGGAAATTAGATTTAAAAATAAATATTGATTTATTTTTAAAGTATGGAAATTATGTTTATATCTTATAAAGATATTTTTGTGAAATAAATAATTTGGAAAATTATTTGGAATCTGGTGATGTTGGCATATCTATTGATAGTTCAATAACCGACTATCAATATTTACCTTTAAATAGGTATTTGTTGTGAATTGCTTGAAATTGAATGCCACACTTATTTTTGTTTAAAATAAGCGCTCACTATTCGGGTTAACCGGGAAAGGACCTTGGGGTCGTATAACCCATTCCGAATATGTGATACGTCGTTATGAATTGCATTCGAAGATCGGTGTTGAAGACCGGATATTTTCGAAAGCGAAAGGGTTTCTTGTTGATTGTCTCTGCACTGGCTGATCCCTGGTATTGAGATCTCCATATGTGATGGGAAATCCGAACGTGATTAGAGATTATTCGGATTGCAAGGACTTCTTTGTAAGTGCCTTCGGTTCTGTTCGAGCCCGGAACAGACTTGTATGGATTGTGTGTCTGACATTACAAGTTGAGAGGTAAAGCCGATTTCTTTCAAATATATTTCTGTGGTGGCGGAGAATTTATTCTTTTAGCTTAACACCCTTCTCTGAGACGTACGAGCTAAGAGGTTATATAGTTGAAGTTATCAGCGATATATTCCCAATTTGGTAATGTGGCATGCTGAGTGTTGCTGTAAATGATCATTGTGTTGATTATTGTGATAGGATCATTTATTTGATCGTCTATCTTGATGATCATTGTGTTGATCATTTGTTGACCCAAAGCATGGCTTTTGTATAAAGTATGTTTTTGTGGACGTGACTTCGTCGAGCCTCACACCCCGGAAATGGTCAAAACAGGAAAGATGCGGCAAGGTTATAGGGGGTAGCACCCTTTAGGGTATGTACATTTCCTTCTGGATAGAGGTGGTATCATGGTATGGAGCCCAGATATTTAACCTATGTGGTTACTACGAATTTATTACTTTGTGGTTGTTGGTTTTCGGGATCCCGTGAGAAAGGTCGTTTACGATCGGGGAATGGCGTGCTCGTGTCAGAAGTTACCCAGTTAGGGGTAACCCGGCCTTGTGTTGGCAGAGTTCCGGTTTGGTTCTCGGGGATGTCTTTCCAGAGGCATTCTCATGTGGCAATGGGAAATTCCTTGGCCTGACCATTTGTTGGAAATCCAAAGAAACAATACGTGACTTGTACGGTTTTAGTTGTATAACCTGCTATGGAATGTGGCGGTAACCTGCTATTGAACATAGTTAGCTATAGTAGGCATACGATAATGGTCGTATGTTGGCTAAGATTTATATTCTACTTTCGAAATAATTTTCTACACTATGCACTAGTAATAATATCAAATGCTTCTTTTTAATGCGTATCAAGCATTTTTGACTATCATAAGGAGAAATCTCCTCCGATTTTGCGTTTGCATGTGTGTGTGTGCGGGAGGCCTTATGGTAGTCTCATTTTTAAAAGCATTGCGAATTGAATTTAAAAATATTCCTCTATTTTAAATTTTTAAAGAAAAATAAACTGTTTCGAGTTCTCACACCAGTCACATGACTGACTTGGAGTTTATTGTTTTCCTTCCTAAACTCTGGGTGCCCACCAATTTCCACACGGGCAGTCAAGAGTTAAGGTTTATCAGGATATTCTGGATATTCAGGAATTGCTGGAGGCAAGCTGGATGGCGTATCACTAGTTTATATAGTATTTCTTTTTCCGCTGCATTGTTTGTTGTTGTACACTCTGATGATGATATGATGTAAAGTATAAAATGTAATAACTGATATAGTTCTTTGTTTAAAGATTATTCATTTATCTATTATATGTTGTTCCGCTGCGAATTGTGAGATTCTGTTATTGTTCTGTTGTTTCCCTTCTGTCCCGTTCTATTTTTCTGTTCTCCTTTTTCTTCTATTTTAAAAATTTCTATTTTCTGTTTTCTTTTCTCTCTCTCTCCATTTTCTATCTCTTCTCTATTCTCTTTTCCTTCTATTTTAAAATTTTCTATTCTTTCTTCTCTCCATCTTCTACCTTCTTCTCTTCTTCTTCCTTTCTTCTTTCTTAAACCCATAACATTTCGGTTTTCCGGCCTTCGATTTCTCGGCAGTCGATAAAGTGAGTATCGATGTTGAATTTTCGAAAGTCGAAAAATTCGCGTTTGTTACATTTGGCATCAGAGCTTATGGTTAAGCGACAACCATGGTTCTGTTGGGTATTACTCGTTAGAGATAGAGTCAGCAGTACTCTAGATTGAGTTTGAGTGTAATAATAGATATGAGAGCGTATTTGTTAGTGAATATAAAATTGTTTTTGAATCGGGTAAATAAAGCAATTTTGCCCAAAACTATTTTTGTATAGAAAAGAAATGGTTTTCTATGGATTATTATAGTATATGGTTGCATGATTGTTAGGAAGTGATAATATTGAATTATTATCATTAGTATATGGAAATTGAAAAATTGAATTGAGTAATTAAGTGAAATCGAGATGAATTGAAATATTGAAATGAATAAGTGAATGTACTAATTGATATGAATTAGCAAATGAAAGTAAATCGATATAATTCAATATTTAGAATTGAGAATTAAATTCGAATGGAATTTTAAATTGTGAATGAAATTGAATTGAAGAGTAAAATTGAATGAAATGAATGTGTAACTTCAATAGTGAAGTTAAAATATATAAGAAACATATATCGAAATTTTGCAATAGAATTGGCAAATTGGTTTGAATGTTGGAATTGGATACTACTACTAGCAGGTTATACAGGTATATAAAGGAATTGAGATTTTGATTTCAAAGTTAAAATTGAATTGCTCGACAAAAAGGTACGTATTTTAATTTCAGTATGAAATTTGATGACTTTCTTCTCTAGCCACTTGGCTTTTCTCTTTTCTTTTTGATTCTGAGGGGCCGTGGTGCCATTTTGTAGTCGTACCGAGCTAGCCGCGCAAAGGAGACGCTGGCGAAATTTTTCGAAAATTTCGGGTGTTAGAAATTTTTTGAGAAATTTTGAAAGTTTGAAATTTGAATTTAAATTTAAATTGTTAGGAAAACAATATTGATTGAAACCTATAATTTAAGTTGGAAAAGCTAGTTGAAATGATAATGAATCTCTAGTAAAAAGATTTAGGTTAGTAAGTTGATAAAACTATTTGGATTGTGAAAAATGATAGACGGGATAAGGGCATTCTTCTTAACTTGTAATTTCGGGACGAAATTCTTTTACGGTGGAAAGATTGTAACGACCCAGGATTTTGAATAATTTAATTTAAAAATATTTAATTAATTTTAAATATTTGAATGATGGTTTGGATTGAATTTTCAACATAACTTTGAATTTGGCGATTAAATTATAGAATTTAATCTATTGAAAGTTGAATAAAAATTTGAATCTTCAATTTTAAGCTGATTTAAAATATTTCAAAGGCTTGTAAAATTCATATTGATAATATTGAAGATTATAGAAGCTTCAGAATTGAAATTGAATGTGAATTGTATAGTTTTGAAATTAAATCGTTTGAATCGATATTCAAAAATAGCCGTCCGAGGCACAGTCTCGGAATTCGACGAAACCAGTTCCATTGGATCCGGAATATTGAATTATTCTAGGATTTCAAATTTCGTATTTTTCTGAGTTGATATGTGAGCGCACGTTGAGAAAACGCATTGAAATTTGTATCGAAACAAATTTAATTTAATTTAAATTTAGATTTTTATTACAGACCGTATCCCTAGATCCTTGCCTAAAATCACGTAATCGTGTCTTCTCCTTTATCTCAGCCGAGTATCACGCCATTGAAATCACGAACGAGATCGTGATAACCATGCCTCCATTCTTTTTATATATGCCGAACCATCACTCTCTTTTCCTCTCCAGATTCAATTCGAAATAAAAAAAAAATGGCCGTAGCCGTAGAATCGAAATCGCGACGCGCGCGATAGGGGGAAGGCGTGGTCGCGCGTGGAGTAGGCGGCGGCGCGAGCGACAGTGATGAAGGCATGTGGCTGTCGCGATTCAAGAAGGCGTGCGCGCAACGGCGCGAGATGGAGCTAGGGCTTCGCGACTTGAAGCATAGGGTCGCGCGTGGGATGTGAAGGCAAGCGACGATGTCGCGGTGGCAGTGGAGCGCGGCCGCATGTGCGCGACACGAGGAAAGGCGGCGTTGAATGCAGGCGCGACTCGAGGAGGAGAGGCGATGGTGGATGCGGCGATTCTGGTGGCGCGTGCTTGCGCGTGGTGAAGTTCGGCAGTAAGGTAATTCTTCTTTTCGTTTTATTAAAAAAAAAATAATAATATATAAATCTGTATAGATTTAAGAACAAAATATAGAGTAGAAAATTTATTTTGTATATCTGCTGAGAATTGTATACAAGTTCGAAGCAGTAAAATAAATTACAGATGGGTATAAATAAAGAAAAGAAATTTATGAATATGAATGGAAATTAATTTTTCGACTAGCGGAATTAAGTTGTATAAATGGTTCAAGTAATTTTTGTCATTTAAAAATAATTTATTTAAGGAAACTTAGTTTTAAATTGTAAATTTGTAGTTAAATAAAAATTTTTAAAGAAAATTTATTAAGAATTCAAATTTTTTGATAAAATGATTTATTTAAGGAAATTTGATTTTTAAATTAAATAAAGAAATAAATTAATTAAGTTATAAAAGGGTAAGTGATTTTTCACTTAGTTTAAATATTCTATTTAAAAGGAAAATTTATTTATAACAAATTTAATAGTGAAAACCAAAATGTGTTAGTCGATTTAATTTATAAAAAGGAAATTTAGTTCAATTGGAAATTCCTAGTTAAAATTATTTTTAAAGTAAAAGAATTAGTTAAAATAAATTTATTAAAGGAATTCTAGTTTAAGATTTGATTCTTCGATTAGATGATTTTATTGAGAGAAATTGGTTTAAACGAAACTATGAGTTAATTTAACTATTAAAATGAAATCACCAATGAATCGAAATTATCTAATGAAAATTTAATTTATTCGATTATTTCGAATATTAATAAATTGTGTAAATATTTATACAAGGTATAAATGAAGAAAACAAGTTGAATTGGAAGTGGATTGCAAACGGGAATAAAGGTGAGAACTTCTCACTCAAAAGGAATTTTATTGTTTATTTAAATTTTAAATGGTTAGATTTAAAATTTGCTTGACTGTGTTGATTGAATGATTGAATGATGATTGTTATATATAGTTATTGGATGTGAATAGACCCTATACGCCGTTAGTAAGCGGAGGTTATTTATTACACACATATACCGCGATATTCCACCTCGAAGTGGAATTGGTATTATATTATATATATAGCAATATATATATATTGGCATATGTATATATTGCAGTTGATTGATTTCCCGCATTTTCTTTTAGCGGATGAGACCCTATTGCGCCGTTAGTAAGCGGATATATATTTTATAAAATCCCATATACCGCGATATTCCGTCTTGAAACGGAATGGTATTGTGCTAATGTCTGTGGATTCAGGGAAACAGGTTGGAGGGATCCAACTGGATTCCTCACAAATATTTATTTGATTTCATATATTGTGATATTTGATTGTTATCATGGATTGTGATTGACTATTGATGTGTTGCATCATCGGATCCAATTTTGAAGTTTAAAAATAACGATTTTGATTTCTAAAGTGATTTTTGGAAATATACGTTTATAAAATATTTTTGAAATTGATTCATCTTAAATAAATAAACGTTATAATTTTAATATTATGAAAATTATGATTTTTGAGAAATACAGTTAAAAGTTGATTTTTGAAAAAATATGAGATTAGTGATTTTATAAAATAGTTTGAACTGGGATTTCTGAATTTATTATAAGAAGTTTAAAAATAGGATTTATAAAATTTTTATTTTATAAATCAGAATGATGAAATTATAAAAGAGTTTAAAAATGTTTAAAGTAATAATATAAATTGATTTATATTAAAAGATTTATAAGTTGATATTTATAAATTTAGAATATCTTGAATTATAAAACGAGCTTTTATAGGTGATAGAATGATTTGTAAATGAATTTCATAAAGAAATGAAATCTATAGAATTTATCAAATTTGATTATTTTATAAATCAAAATGATAAATTATAAAGGAGTTGAAAGACGTTTTAAAATAGTAATATAAATTGTTTTATATTAAAAGATTTATAAATTGATATTTATAAATTAAAAATATTGGAATTATAAAACGAGCTTTTATAAGTATTAGAAAGAATTGTGAATGAATTTCACTAATGAATGAAACTTATAGAATTATAACGGTGAAGTTCTAAATAGAATTTTATAAATAAAATTTATAAAGTTATTTAGGAAATAGATGTGGATAAATAAATGAATCATAGAAGTTATAAGATTTATAGATTTGGGAAGTTTGAAGGAATGAGTTTGTAAATAAATAAATTAAAAGTATTTGACTTATAATATGAATTTTAGTATATCATTGAGATATAATATTGAATAGATTTATAAAGGAAATTTATAAAAGGAAGTTGTTATAAAATAAATAGAAATAGAATTTATAAACATTGTTTTATAAATCCGCAACGACTTATTTTGATAAGGAATTGTTGTAATTTATTTATGGAATTATATTCACGTTTTGACTGTGAATAATCCTTTGAAGTAAAATGAATAAAAGAATGAAATTTATTAACGTAGTATATTCACGTTTTGAATAGTGAATAATATGTTAAAGAAAATGTTCAGAATGTGATATTTTAAACTAAATTAAAACGATCTAACGATGTTTTAAAATGTGTTAAGATTCGAAACCATAGATTTCAACATTGATTGTTGAAATAGATGTTTTCGGGAAATAAAAGGAAATGGTGGACTATAACACTGTTGTTATAGTAAATGATTTCCGAAAGGAAATGTTTTGCATAGTATTGGGATTTATATATCTATTTTAATTTCGAATCCCTATACTAGTGATTTTGGGTTGTCGTAACGATGTTTTACGCAACATTCGTTTTGGCCCAAATAAATATGTTAAAGAGAATGATTTCCTTAAAGAATGAAATATATACTTAATTTCGATTAGAGTATATTAAATATTTTCTAAGTGTAGAAAATAAAAAGATCCGTGAATTACTTATTTTTAATAAGTATAGAAATGTTTTTCCAATATTAAGTGAATATTTTGAATTTATCTTTTTGAGGATAAATTGAAAATGAATATTTGAAAACGAATGGAAATCGTATATTCATAAATATTTTGGAATGTAAATTCAATATAGAATTTATAAATGAAATTGGGAAATTAGATTTAAAAATAAATATTGATTTATTTTTAAAGTATGGAAATTATGTTTATATCTTGTAAAGATATTTTTGTGAAATAAATAATTTGGAAAATTATTTGGAATCTGGTGATGTTGGCATATCTATTGATAGTTCAATAACCGACTATCAATATTTACCTTTAAATAGGTATTTGTTGTGAATTGCTTGAAATTGAATGCCACACTTATTTTTTTTAAAATAAGCGCTCACTATTCGGGTTAACCGGGAAAGGACCTTGGGGTCGTATAACCCATTCCGAATATGTGATACGTCGTTATGAATTGCATTCGAAGATCGGTGTTGAAGACCGGATATTTTCGAAAGCGAAAGGGTTTCTTGTTGATTGTCTCTGCACTGGCTGATCCCTGGTATTGAGATCTCCATATGTGATGGGAAATCCGAACGTGATTAGAGATTATTCGGATTGCAAGGACTTCTTTGTAAGTGCCTTCGGTTCTGTTCGAGCCCGGAACAGACTTGTATGGATTGTGTGTCTGACATTACAAGTTGAGAGGTAAAGCCGATTTCTTTCAAATATATTTCTGTGGTGGCGGAGAATTTATTCTTTTAGCTTAACACCCTTCTCTGAGACGTACGAGCTCAGAGGTTATATAGTTGAAGTTATCAGCGATATATTCCCAATTTGGTAATGTGACATGCTGAGTGTTGCTGTAAATGATCATTGTGTTGATTATTGTGATAGGATCATTTATTTGATCGTCTATCTTGATGATCATTGTGTTGATCATTTGTTGACCCAAAGCATGGCTTTTGTATAAAATATGTTTTTGTGGACGTGACTTCGTCGAGCCTCACACCCCGGAAATGGTCAAAACAGGAAAGATGCGGCAAGGTTATGAGGGGTAGCACCCTTTAGGGTATGTACATTTCCTTCTGGATAGAGGTGGTATCATGGTATGGAGCCCAGATATTTAACCTATGTGGTTACTACGAATTTATTACTTTGTGGTTGTTGGTTTTCGGGATCCCGTGAGAAAGGTCGTTTACGATCGGGGAATGGCGTGCTCGTGTCAGTAGTTACCCAGTTAGGGGTAACCCGGCCTTGTGTTGGCAGAGTTCCGGTTTGGTTCTCGGGGATGTCTTTCCAGAGGCATTCTCATGTGGCAATGGGAAGTTCCTTGGCCTGACCATTTGTTGGAAATCCAAAGAAACAATACGTGACTTGTACGGTTTTAGTTGTATAACCTGCTATGGAATGTGGCGGTAACCTGCTATTGAACATAGTTAGCTATAGTAGGCATACGATAATGGTCGTATGTTGGCTAAGATTTATATTCTACTTTCGAAATAATTTTCTACACTATGCACTAGTAATAATATCAAATGCTTCTTTTTAATGCGTATCAAGCATCTTTGACTATCATAAGGAGAAATCTCCTCCGATTTTGCGTTTGCATGTGTGTGTGTGCGGGAGGCCTTATGGTAGTCTCATTTTTAAAAGCATTGCGAATTGAATTTAAAAATATTCCTCTATTTTAAATTTTTAAAGAAAAATAAACTGTTTTGATTTCTCACACCAGTCACATGACTGACTTGGAGTTTATTGTTTTCCTTCCTAAACTCTGGGTGCCCACCAATTTCCACACGGGCGGTCAAGAGTTAAGGTTTATCAGGATATTCTGGATATTCAGGAATTGCTGGAGGCAAGCTGGATGGCGTATCACTAGTTTATATAGTATTTCTTTTTCCGCTGCATTGTTTGTTGTTGTACACTCTGATGATGATATGATGTAAAGTATAAAATGTAATAACTGATATAGTTCTTTGTTTAAAGATTATTCATTTATCTATTATATGTTGTTCCGCTGCGAATTGTGAGATTCTGTTATTGTTCTGTTGTTTCCCTTCTGTCCCGTTCTATTTTTCTGTTCTCCTTTTTCTTCTATTTTAAAAATTTCTATTTTCTGTTTTCTTTTCTCTCTCTCTCCATTTTCTATCTCTTCTCTATTCTCTTTTCCTTCTATTTTAAAATTTTCTATTCTTTCTTCTCTCCATCTTCTACCTTCTTCTCTTCTTCTTCCTTTCTTCTTTCTTAAACCCATAACATTTCGGTTTTCCGGCCTTCGATTTCTCGGCAGTCGATAAAGTGAGTATCGATGTTGAATTTTCGAAAGTCGAAAAATTCGCGTTTGTTACATTAATGCCGTGGCTTAAGTCCCAAGCCGAATCCTGGTCTCTCCGGACCCTTGTTGAGCATAGTCCATACTCAACGACCTGAAAATACCAATTGATGGTACAGGGCCTAAGTCCTAGGCCGAATTCTGGTCACTCCGGACCCTTGCCGAGCATTGTCCATACTCAGCGACCTGAATGAGTCAATTTCCCACGTTCGGGCGAAGTGACTCACCCCTTGCCAAGCATAATCCATACCCGACGACCATTTACCAAAAACTAGATGAAAATCCAATCAAAATCCAATCCAACATCCAAACCCGAAAAATCCAAATCATAAACCAGAAAACCAGAAATCCAAAGCAGCATTCAAAATCAAAAACGACCACCCAAAGAAAAACCCGAATCAAAAAGCAAGCAAAACCAGGAGCTCAATCCAAGCTCCAAAACCAAAATCCGAAAAGAAAAGTAGTGTCCAATCCAAAAGCAAAAGATAGAGTTCACAAACCATAGCGTTGCAGTTTATCATCATTCAGAGCATGCCTAGGGGCTATCTCCGTCCCCGTACATGTGTAAATGACTTGGTTGCTTGCTAATAGTTCGTTACTTATTCCATATTATCCTGATTAATGGATGATCAATCGACTACCATCCCTGGGTCTCCCATCATCTCGGCGAGAGGTTGTCGGTGGTTGCTCCTGCTCCACCGTTGCATTCCGAGCTCCAACATACTGCCGTAACTGTCCATTCCTTACATGCTCCTCGATTATATCCTTCAAGTGCCTGCAGCTGTTGGTGTCATGTCCGTCTAAGTCATGGAAGAGACAATGCCTCCCTGATGCCCTCTCTCGTTCACAAGGCTCTCTCCTGGCTGGCCTCCGGTAGGGAAGGCAATTCCGAGTATCCATGTATATCCACTCCAACGTCTCGTTCAATCCTGTGTATGTGGAAAACTTTGGATCCTTCCATCGCTTCCTAGCGTTTCCAGAATCATTATCCAATTTCCTTTTTCCTTTGTCTTTATCCGAACCACCGTTGGATACTGCTCCAACCTCGATTGCACTAACCTTTTTCACCTTTAAATCCGTACTTGCATCTTCTTGCCGAAGGAACCTTTCTGCCTCGTGAAATAATTCGTCGAGATCTTGTGGGGGATCTCGTATCAGAGATACCTTGAAATCAGAGTCCTCCCTGACTCCTGATACTGCTGCCATTAAAACCATCGATGGATCAGGCCGATCCACCGAAGCGACTGCCGCACTGAATCGAGTTAGAAAAGCTCTAAGCGATTCATCCATTCTTTGCTTCACCGATGTTAATGTCATCACGTTCTTCGGCCTCTTGACGTGAACCCAGCTGCCTAAACCACATTGCAGCTAAATCCGTCAGATACAAAGGGAAACATTGGGACATCACTTCTTCCGATGCCCCCAGCACCTCCATATGTCTGGTGTATCTCATCAAGTGATCGGTTGGGTCTGCCTTACCATCATATACCTCCACGCTAGGTAGCTTAAACTTAGGTGGATTCTGAGCCATCCTTATTTCCTGAGCGAACGGACTCCTATTCACTCCTTCCAAGTCTCTGTCGGTCAAACCACCCCGCACAGTTCTTCTGATAATTTCTGCTAATCCGGTATTGTCTGTTGGGGGTTGCCCCCCGTGCCCCCGAGGGAACTCTGGTACATATTCTTCGTGTGGTTCACTAGGAGCAATGTTAGCTCTAGCCTGTTGAATTCCTTCCAAAGGTCCTCCTGTATTGGATCCCGTGGGCCTGCCCCCAAGCCCTTGTTGATTGCCTTCTGGCTCCGTATCTCGTCCTCCATTGGGTTCCACGACCCTATTCCCCTGTCCTGCATCCACAGCGGCTGTAGCTGTTCCTAAGTTCTGCATCCCTGCAGCTCTCATTTGCTCAAAGAAAGTCTGCATCATTTCCTGTTGGCTCTTCAATAATCTTTCTTGCAAAGAATTTGCCATAGCCTCCATTTCATCCTAGGTTATGTAGACTGAAGCTTGTCCTTCCCCAGCTCCGGAGGATGCTTGTTGACTTCCTTCCTGTTGGCTTCTCTCAGCCCTTTGCCTTCTACTATTTTGCCTAGTCATTGTCCTTGAATCCAAACTCTTTTTAAAATCTTCAAATCCAACTTTCAAATCCGATGTAGCGGGTGCTAGTCTTTCTCAGTGAAAGCACCAAAGTGTTTGCGCCAAAATTGGTCACAAACCCCGAATACCGTGAAAGCACCAGTGTATGAATACAAATCAATAATATTCAAACACAAATCTCAGATCTCGGCAAATATTAAACAGAAATCCCAAAGTAAAGAACAGAGACACAAATTTTATAGTGGTTCGGCTATCTCCGGCCTACGTCCACTCCAAAGTTTTTATCCTTTTATTGATTATCCTTGATGATTACAGATGATTACAGCAGTTACAAAGTTCGAAACTTGAAATAAATAGCAGTAATGATGTTAAGGAATGATTCTGGCAGCGTCCGGGCGTGCTTTTTCTCTCCAAATTCTCCGGCCCCTTTTCTGAATGACCAGGGGCTCTATTTATAAGCATAGGAGGCTGATATTTCTCCTAAAATCCGGGAAGACCGCTTCAGGCACGTGAGGGGGCCCACACGCCCGAAATCTGGAGGTCCAGGCCCACCTTGGGATCGATTCGAAGTAAGGTTCGAATCGAACAAGAAATCATCCAATTGAGCTGAAATTTGGTGAGAACATTCTTCAACATGTATGCAAGCTCCTGTAAAAATTTCATTGCATTTGGATCAACGGTTTGGAAGATATGATCGATTCAAGATCGAAGCTCCGCGCGTTCTGCCTGGTTCGAACCCATGCTTCGAAACCATCCTCTCCGAAACCATCTCCTTCGAATCCATAAGGCCGACTCCTTCGAATCCATGCTCTTCGAATCCATGCTTTCTGAAGCCACGTCCTTCGAATCCGTGTCCCTTGCTTCGTATCCATCATCTTCGAATCCATGTCTTTCGCATCCATGTCCCTCGTATCCATCTCCTTCGAATCCACGAAGCTGACTCCCCTCCTTCGAATCCCTCTCCTTCGAATCCATGGAGTTCCCATGGATTCGAACCACCATCGATGCGAACTAACCAGTATACACCTTTATGCCCCTCCATCGAGTCGAAGTCCATCGATTCGAAGAATCATCGATGCGAACTTTACCAAGCCGAAACCATGCCATTCGATATGAAGTGTATCGATTCGAACTGTCCTTGCGCAACGCCTCTTGATCGATGCGAACCTGTTGGGTTCGAATCCATCCTAGTGGGTTCGAATCTGATCGATTCGAACCGAGCACCACTTTGTCCCTTTTGATGGATTCGAACAACATGCATTCCCCACCTTGAATCCATCATATTTCCTTCATACGAACTTCGATTAACTTGAAATTTGAAACATAGCCTTTCCTAGTCCTTATCATCATCTCCAATCAATTTTGTCCCGATCGGAGTTCAACAAAATTTTGACGATATCGATCGTAGCCTTGATTCCAACCGATCTCCAATCTTGATATTCATAATTCCTTGCCAATTTGTCGATATTCCAGTTTTGACCAAAAAATGGGATAACAGTTCCTAGTCATCCCATGAAAACTAGGATGTGCAGTGAGTTACTGGGTAAGTCTATAGGTTCCTAGTCAACCCATGAAAATTAGCATAAGATGATTAGTTTTTAGAATAACTAATAGATTCAAGGGGACCCATGAATTAATTAAGTTAGTTTGCAGAAGCTTATAGATTCTTAGTAATCCCATGAAAACTATGAATAGGATAGGGTGTCTATTAGTTATGACAAGGTTATTAATAAACCCATGAAAACTAAAAAGGTTAATAGTGGCCCTAGAAACTATAATAGTTACAGGGTGTCAGATTAGACTGAGAATGGGAAAATCTTCTTTATTTTCAAGTATGCATACCATCCTAATGTTTTGAAATGTAGGTTTTAACCATTGTGGATGTAGAAGCATAGAGTTGTTTTTATAAAGGTTTCAGGATACTAGTGAGGGGAAAACTCGTTCTGCTAAGCAGTGTGGTATCACAAGAAATCTAAAAGGATTGAGATGTTAGATTATTATTCATACCGATCTTTATGTCTAACCCAAATTTTTTTTCCCTCTTAACTCTCGGATACTCAATTGATTTTGAGTAGATATAGATTTAAGGTTCTCAGGTATTCTTCTCTGACGAATAACGTAACAACCCTATATTTTGTGATTATTTTAATTGTTTATTTTAATTATTTAAATTGAAACTCCTAATTTAAAAACTTTATTATATTTATTAAAATGAATAAATTTTGTTATTTTAAAAGTATATTTTGATTTTGTGTGAATTATAATTTCAAACCTGAATAAATAGGATATTTCCAGAAAAATGGATTTTCGGTCAATCTGGCCGAACTTTGACTTTTAAATTTAAAATTGAAATCTTGTAATTTTTGAATTTTATCTTTTATTATGAAAATATATTAAATTCCAAGAATATTATTTTTCGTTTCATTGAAATCCGATTTATATTGTGAAAGTTGTGCTTTTTACAATATTGGGTGTAAATTGATTTATTTAATAAAATTATCTATTTTAATTTATATAAATAATATTTTTATTTGTCAAATCATGTTCATAATATGTTTTATATGACATGTTAGATATATATTTTATTTTAAAACATTTTTTAAAGTGATTTTATAATTTTTCCAAAGCTTAGTGTATTTATTTTCGATTTTAAAGCCTATTTTCCATTTTTCTGCTATTTTCTTCATTAAAATTTATTTATTTATTTTTGTGAATGCATTTTTATTTTATGTTCTTATTTTTATTTATAAATATGTTTCATGTGCATATAAATTTTCCAAAGTTTATTCTACTTATTTTCAAATTTTCTAGACTAGTTTTCATTTTCTGTGCTATTTTCTTATTTTAATCATATATAATTAATATTTATTCATTTATGTTTTGTTTATTTGTTATATTTTCCAATTTTAACTGAATTTATAAGTATTTTTAATTATTTAAATTTATAAAATGAAATTGGGGAAATTTGAAAAGGTTGTGTGACTTTTCATTTCTTAAGGCTTTTTATATTCACATCTTTTCGCATTTCGACATTTCTTTTTATTCAATTGGCCATATCACCTCTTCTCTTCAGCCGACCATCCTATTCCATTCACGTAAACATTTCTCATCTCATTTATGGAAAAAAAATCGGCCATTGCTTTAGATAAAAATTTGCTAATCTTTTTTTTTTCACTTTTATTGTTTTTTTTGATTTGATTTGCACTTGTTCTTCTTCTTTATAGGATCGGCCATGCTCCTCCATCAGCCTTGCCGCCTCCACCACCACCTAAACCTGTCACCACCACCTCCTCCTCACTGGCCACCCCAAACTGAGCTACCATAGTTTGATGATCATTCACCAAATGCTCCAAACTCCTCTTGAATGCCTTAGCCGAGCACCACAATGCAATCCACCACCTTCATCAACCCTTAGCCGCCACCTACTCCACCTCCACCACCTCCAGCCTCACCTGAACCCTCTATCACGTCATCCTCTTGACCCCACCTTAGATGGTCGTGCCCCATGTGCCTTGGCCGTGGCATTATATTGCCTTGATTTGCTTGAAATCATGTGATGTTGTTTGTTTAGTGTTGTTTTACATCACCCACCTTTGCACCATCAACAAACCATGTTTGGCCGACCCATATCCACCCACAACCACATCCGAACCCTTCCCTTAGACATGATTGTTATATTATTTTGTTTGATTTGTATTCAAGTAAATTGACCTTTGGCTCTCTCACTCGAACCTTTGTCATGCTATCGTGCTTGTGTGGATCTCAGTTGTGTATTCGTTGTGTCATCTCCAGCTATACCTGTGAGTTATTCTCACCAGACAGTGTATACCTATATAACTAGTAAATTGACCACTTTTGAATCTGTAAAATGCATCACCATATTATATCTGCTATGCTATGACTATATGATGTTCATCTATGCTTAAATACGTGTTATATCATATGTTACTGTTATATTATAATGTTCCGTTGTTTATATCAGTTTATCACACTGCAAGTTCTTTTTAGATTAGAATCACTATGGGTTGAAATGATACATACCCAAACGGACTTTAGAATAGCGGAAAATCGTTATGGGTTGAAATGATAAAACCTGGGTTTTCTTTGTAAATTACGGGTTGAAATAATCTATTACCCGTATCACTTTTCCTAGTATGGAAAATGATATACAGACCCGTAGTTAAAATATGTTATTCTAAAAATTTTAAAATATTTTAGAAATGTAAATATTATAATATTTTGATTTAAACTTAATTAAAAATGATTTTTGTAAAGAAATATTGATTTCTGAAAATTTATAAGTGAAATAAATTAATGGTAAAGTTAGAAAATTTGAAATGTAAGTTATTTTGGAAATTATAATTTGGTGATAAATGGAATTTAAATTAAATCTGGAAATATGATAAATTAACGATAGTTTGGATTAAAATGAATTTAAAATGACTTTCTAATATATTAATGATTTTTGAATAAAGTTAAAATGTGAAATGAATGAATATTTAAGTTGAAATTTTGAAATATGACTAAAATTGGAAATTTGTGAATTTGGCTTAAAAGTGAATTTTAAGTTAAGTAAATAAAAATGAAATTAAGTTATATTTGAAAATTTAAACTTAAGTATTAAGTTAAATTTAATCTAATGAATTTAAAATTTAATGTTGGAATTTAATAAGCGAATTATTATTAAATCTTGATTTTTGAAGGCAAATTTAACTTTATAAAATCATGAATAAAATGGTATTTGAATGATTGTTTTAAAAGTGAAAATATATGATTTGATAAGTAAAAACGATTTAAATAAAAATATAATTGTTTGTGAAATTATATTGAATATTTAAAGTTAATTAACTGCATTTTTTTGAAATGCTATTATTTCTAACGTAAATGATATTACAACATTTGTAAATGCTGTAGTTGATAATAATGGACCAAATGGCTAAATTTAATTAAAGGCTATTATAGCATTTTGTATGTGCTATAATTGTTGAATTTAACTATTTGAAATTAATGTAACCCTATTACAACATTTTTGAATGCTGTCTTTTGTTAAATTGAAGTGTTTTAAAAGAACTTTCCGTAGCATTTTTCTAAATGCTGCGAAAGTTGAATTTTCATTGTTTTAATAAATATAAGTGAATAAATGATTTTTGAAAGATTAAAATTTTGAAAACTTAATAATTTAATTATTAAATATAATAATTTCATTTTTATGATTTAAAATGAAGTAAATTGTTTTGAAATATAAACTATTTTGAAATGTGTGTTGAAACGATATTTTAAATAAATGAATGAGGTTTGGAAGATACGGTATTTTGATATTCTGAAATGGATTTTGAATTATATTGAATTTTGAAATGATATTTGATTTTGAAGTATAAAATATCATTTTGAAATTTTAACCATGGGATGTATTTAATTTATAGAACTGATTCTTAAAGGATGTGCGATCCCAAACATCCTTTAAGTTATTGTGCATTTCTACTACAGTTGACTTGAGTTGGTTTACATTATATAAGTATATATGTCCTGACTCGAGTGTTTTGTGTTTTACTTTACGCTCTTGTCGGTCTGAGTATTTACAGCTTAGCTTTGGATTTCTTTCCTGGAGTTAGGAATCGCTGGAGATTCTACTTGTTTAGTATCTGTTCCCTTTCATTTTTAGTTTTTCTATTTCAGATCTGGTATTTAGAAACTACTTTGTATTTGAGATTCTATTGTATATTTTTTCAGACTGATATTATGTATAATGTTTTAAGAGTTTGTTATAGTAGCTTCATGAACTACTATGGTATTTTAATTTCCGCTGCGAGTTATTCTGGTATTTATGTGTCTGTGATTCTGTGATTGTATTTCATTTGCTCCAAATTTATTTACAATGTGATATTTTGAGCAATTCAAGTCCGACGTGTATGTTTTCCATTGCACTTGGAGGGTGCAGCATGATAGGGGTTTCTCACTTCTGGTTTGGTAGCGAACGGTTGACTCTTACTCCTACATGTCCCCGTGGGGGTTGGTGGTGCAGTCGAGAGGTTGGCCGTAAAGGCAGAACACAGCCACCAATGTATGCTACGGTGGGCGTTACCCCACTGGCGCGGCCCGTTACAGTTGGTATCAGAGCTTTGGTTTTAGGCAAACCTTAGCCTGCGGAGTAAAAACTCAATAGAGATAGGGTAGGAATACCCTAGAATGAGTGAAATCAATCTCAGAATCCTTTCTTTGCGAGAGAACGTATTTTTGAATTATAAAATGATTTCCAAATGATTTTTAAAAGGAATTTCAAATATTATTTTGGTATAAAAATTTTCTTATTTTGAAACCAAGATTTTCAAAACTTCATCCCTTCGGTATCCACCTTGTTAGAAATCTCTTGGTTAGGATTCTTATCAATTAGGATTCCTTGAACTTTGGAACGCACCCACTTGTTCTGAAATCCAGTCTTGTCTTACCTATTTTAGCCTTTTGATTTTGGGCCATTCCTTAACTCCACTTTGGAATGACCTCTATAAAGATCGGTGATTCCGCAAATCTTTGAATGATTGTAAAGGGGTGAAACTCCTTTACAATAGGCATTGATTCACCAAAGATTTCTGCATCCTCGGTTTACGATGCTATCTATCTCCTGCTCTACCCAGATTATATCTCTGGCAATCGAATGTCAATTTGCATTAGATTTCCATATTGGTTATATTCCTAAAGTCACGGTTGACTAGTTAAGGTCGTCCGCGATTTATATAAGCTTATCCATCTTCTATTATTGAATTATCTAATCTTAGTTCGAGCTTATCTTCGAATCGGGATTCTATTTGATTAGAGTTCCTTTAAATTCGAATTTCTGTTTATTTTGAAATCCATTCTTGAATCATCCCTTGGAAATTTGTGTTTGGTTGTATTTTGAAATTTGTGCATACATCGAAATTATTATTTTGATAAGGAAGACCCTATTTTGTATATAAAGGTGAAATGTTTTCGATAAGGATTATATACCTTTTAAAAAAATGAAAATTTGAAATTTCGAAAGGATTTGAAATTTTAATAATCTATAAGAATTTGACATATATAAAATGATTTATAACTGAAGGGTTGAATTTTGAATTTCGGGAATCGAACTCCGGTGTTTTGAAATCGGTTTTAAGATTTGGAAAATATATAATAATAATATGATTTAAAGATATTTCTCCGAATAAAAATGTTTCAAATGTATTCAAATGAATTCCAATGATTTCGAAGTAATTTCAAATAAGTTTCAAGAAAGTAAAAGTCCAGAACCTACTTATGTCGTTAGAAAACAATTTCGGTGATGAATGTATGCATCATCGACATTGATTTTCGAGTTTCTGAGTGAGGGTGAGGCTACACTAGTAGCGTTGCTATGCGAGTGATTTTGTGAAACCAAATTTTGATTTCAGATTTTTAAGTATGGTTTGATATTTGAAAAATGTATGTATATGTGTGTGTGTGTGTGTGTGTGTGTCTATATATATATATATATATATTTGAAATGATTTAAAGTAAATCGGTGTTCAGTCCTCAAGATTTAGATTTGTTTTGGTATAACTCTATCTTCTGGAATTGGTATACTGACTTATTGGTGATTTCCAACTCTTAGATTGAAAATATAATTTCTTCGACTATTTTGAAGGTTCGAGCACTTCCAAATCAAGGTTAACTTTTCAAAGCTAAGAAAATTCGAAAGATATAGGGTATTTGATAAAGAATATAAGTTTAGTTTTGTATGATTAAATAAAGTAATATGATTTATATAAGTTTGAAACTGTTTGTTGAGTGAAATAAATAAGACTATTTTGAATTATACTAGTATGAAATATAGATTTGAAATGTTTCGAATAAAGTGTGTGTATATATATATAATAATAATAATCTTCTCAATGGTAAATTGGATTTTACATACGGAAATAAATAGTTGAAGGTTTTAAAAAAGAGATGGTTTTAAACTTTGTAACCATTTTAGATATTTTGATGATTGAAATGGTATGGAAATGATTTAATCTTTATTTTGATAAATAATGTGAATTTGAAATGATAATTGATTTTGATAAATGAATATTTGAAGTTTATATTTGTAAGAAAGGATATATGGTTTACTTGCAATTTGAGTTTAGTTTGAAAAATAATAATGGATTTATGAAATGAATATTTCAAAACTAAGTAATAATGAAGTAAAATTTGAGATATATGAAATTATAAAATTTAGTTTTGGAATATGGTATATTTAAGCTTTGAAATATATTAAAGATTGAATAGTTTATTTTGTGGATAAAATCTTTATTTGAAATTTGATAATGTTTTAAATGGTTTTGTTGGAAAACTAAATTGAATTGAAACTGATGGTTTGAATTCAATTAAAATTGGAAATTTTAGATTTGGGTTTAATTAAATAAATTCATAAATGTAAAGAATTAAAGGAATGTTTTATGATTTTAAATGTATGATCCAAAAGGTTATGATTTGGAAAAACCATATATGATTGTGAAACTGAAACGTTATTGAAAGGAATTGAAATTGAGAACCTTGATTTACTAAATACTTAATTTGGGAGTTATCGAACTTATATAAAAATTTATTTGTATAAGTATGAAGTGATTTGAAAACTATTGATCTGTAAAGGTACTAAATTTGTAAATTGAAATCTTATATAATCGAAGTCTATATAAGTGTGATTTGATATACTATTGATTTTGGAAAGTGTTCGATTTGAAATGAAATCTTATATATAATGGACTTTATATATGTATGATATTTGAAAGTGATTTTGAAAGGTACTATATGATACACATTTTCAAAGTACATATATGGAAAGTGCTTTCTGCTTGATATCCACTTTGTGGCCACACCGTGGATTCATTCTATCGATATTATTTTCTCTTATTTGAGTTTTTCGGATATGATACTCGAGTTTCCATCGAATTCCATGGTGATCTCCATGGTCTTACGAGCACGACTTCATAGCGCAACTGCCTGGCTGAGATGGCCTAGGGATACGGATTGTTTCCTGGAGGATCCAAGCGTAACCATTTGTGTATCCTACAATCTATGTAGGTCGTATTAGTAGCGAAACTGCCTGGCTGAGACGAACTAGGGGTACAGATTGTTTCCTGGGGGATCCAGGCGTAATCATTGTGTATCCTGCATTCTACTAGTCATCATGGCATAACTCGCAGGGCTGAGAAAGCTTACGGATATGGATTGTTTTCTGAGGGATCCAGGCGTAACCATTGTGTATCTGCGATCCATGGTAGACAAATGTTTGGTTTGGTTGATTCGTTTGGATTGTACTTTCTATATCTGTTGTTTTAAAAAGTTTTCCAGTATTTTCTCTGGGTGTTGAAACAAGTCTACCAAGTACCTGGAGAATTCTAGCTTTGCGCCTGATCAACGCATAGCCAGAGTCTACAGGAACTAAAGTAAACTTGTTAAGACATCGAGTTATAAAAGTATTTTGATAAAGTATATTATATAAAGGATATTTTGATCTCATATTTTATTTGTCTAAACAATTTAAAAAATTTTTAAATGTTGTTTACTGTGAACTATCAAATTTGAATCAAATGACTATTCATCATATTATAAAATGTATATTATAAAATGTTTAAATGTTAAATATAGAATTTTAAATGGAAACTTATATAGTTTTAAATATGGTTCATCCTTTTCTTCCAACCTATTCTTCCTCCTAGCTATTCCTACCTTCTTCTTCTTTGAGGGTTCTTTCTGCATTATGGAAAGATTTGGTTCTTTGGCTTATCGTTTAGATTTGCTCGAGAAACTTTTTGGAGCGTATGGTGTATTTCACATCTCACATCTCCTCTAGTATCTTCTTGACTCATCTCTTATTGTTCAGCCTTCTGCTTTTGATAGTTTGGATATTTAGCCTAATCCGACTGTCGAGAGTAAGCCACTTCGTATTGTCGACAGAGGTACGAAGCAGCTAAGAAGGGAATCTGTTAGTCTGATCAAAGTACTGATGATTAGGATTGTACCTAGGAAACGGAGGACAGCATTCTTGCTTCGAACCCAAAATTGTTTTTCCAGGTACTATTTGTTTGTCCATCTCGCTTTTCCTTATTTTCCTTATTCGTTATTTTCGAGGATGAAAAGGTTTGAGTGGGGCAGAGTGTAACAACCCTGTATTTTGTGATTATTTTAATTGTTTATTTTAATTATTAAAATTGAAACTCCTGATTTAAAAACTTTACTATATTTATTAAAATGAACAAATTTTGTTATTTTAAAAGTATATTTTGATTTTGTGTGAATTATAATTTCAAACCTGAATAAATAGGATATTTCCAAAAAAGTGGATTTTTGGTCAATCTGGTCAAACTTTGACTTTTAAATTTAAAATTTAAATATTTTAATTTTTTAATTTTATCTTTTATTATGAAAATATATTAAATTTCAAGAATATTGTTTTTCGTTTCGTTGAAATCCGGTTTATATTGTGAAAGTTGTGTTTCTTACAGTATTAGGTGTAAATTGGTTTATTTAATAAAATTATCTATTTTAATTTATATAAATAATATTTTTATTTGTCTAATCATGTTCTAATATGCGTTATATGACATGTTAGACATATATTTTATTTTAAAATATTTTTTAAAGTGATGTTATAATTTTTCCAAAGCTTAGTGTATTTATTTTCAATTTTAATGCCTAGTTTCCATTTTTCTGCTATTTTCTTCATTAAAATTTATTTAATTAAAATTTATTTATTTATTTTTGTGAATTCATTTTTATTTTATGTTCTTATTTTTTTTATAAATATGTTTCATGTGCATATAAATTTTCCAAAGTTTATTCTATTTATTTTCAAATTTTCTAGACTAGTTTTCATTTTCTATGCTATTTTCTTATTTTAATCATATATAATTAATATTTATTTATTTGTTTGTTTGTTTATTTTTTTTTATTTGTTATATTTTCCAATTTTAACTAAATTTATAAGTATTTTCAGTTATTTAAATTTATAAAATGAAATTGGAGAAATTTGAAAAGGTTGTGTGACTTTTCATTTCTTAAGGCTTTTTATATTCACACCTTTTCACATTTCAACATTTCTTTTCATTCAATTGGCCATATCACCTCTTCTCTGCAACCGACCATCCCATTCCACATTCACGTAAACATTTCTCATCTCATTTCTAAAAAAAAATTCGGCCATTGCTTTAGAGGAAAATTTGGTAATCTTTTTTTTTCACTTTTATTGTTTTTTTATTTGATTTGCACTTGTTCTTCTTCCTTATAGGATCGGCCATGCTCCTCCACCAGCCTTGCCGCCTCCACCACCACCTGAACATGTCACCACCACCTCCTCCTCACTGGCCACCCTAAACTGAGCCACCATAGTTTGATGATCCTTCACCAAATGCTCCATACCCCTCTTGAATGCCTTAGCCGAGCACCACAATGCAATCCACCACCTTCGTCACCGCTTAGCCGCCACCTGCTCCACCTCCACCACCTCTAGCCTCACCTGACCCCTTTTCCATGTCATCCTCTTGACTCCACCTGAGATGCCGTGGCCTTATATTGCCTTGATTTGCTTGAAGTCATGTGATGTTGTTTGTTTAGTGTTGTTTTACATCCCCCACCTTTGCACCATCAACAAACCATGTTTGGCCGACCCATATCCACCCACAATCAGATCCAAACCCTTGCCTTAGACATGTATTCCACCTTTTGGCCGAGCTTAACGAATGTTGGAAGCTAATGCAAAGCATTTCAGCTTTGTTTTATGCAGTTAATTCTAGCATAACTTAATCATATTTTGAGTTGCAAGATTATAATTGCTATATTGTTTTGTTTGATTTGTATTCAAGGAAATTGACCTTTGGCTCTCTCACTCGAATCTTTGTCATGCTATCGTGCTTGTGTGGATCTCAGTTGTGTATTCGTTGTGTCATCTCCAGCTATACCTGTGAGTTATTCTCACCAGACAGTGTATACATATATGACTAGTAAATTGACCACTTTTGAATCTGTAAAATGCATCACCATATTATATCTGCTATGCTATGATTAAATGATGTTCACCCATGCTTAAACACCTATTATATCATATGTTACTGTTATATTATGCTGTTCTGTTGTTTATATCAGTTTATCACACTACAAGTTCCTTTTAGATTAGAATCACTATGGGTTGAAATGTTACATATCCGAACGGACTTTAGAATAGGGGAAAATCGTTATGGGCTGAAATGATAGGCCTGAACGATCTTCAAATTATTTCATTTACTTGGGAATGCGGGTTTGAAATGATAAAACCCGGGTTTTCTTTGTAAATTACGGGTTGAAATGATCTATTACCCGTATCACTTTTCCTAGTGTGGAAAATGATATACAGACCCGTAGTTAAAATATATTATTTTAAAAAATATAAAATATTTTAGAAATGTAAATACTATAATATTTTGATTTAAACTTAATTAAAAATGATTTTTGTAAAGTATTATTGATTTTCTAAAAATTTATAAGTGAAATAAATTAATGGTAAAGTTAGAAAATATGAAATGTAAGTTATTTTGGAAATTATAATTTGGTGATAAATGGAATTTAAATTAAATCTGGAAATATGATAAATTTATGATAATTTGGATTAAAATGAATTCAAAATGATTTTATAATATACTAATGATTTTTGAATAAAGTTAAAATGTGAAATGAATGAATATTTAAGTTGAAATTTTGAAATATAACTAAAATTGAAAATTTGTGAATTTGGCTTAAAAGTAAATTTTAAGTTAAGTAAATAAAACTGAAATTAAGTTATGTTTGAAAATTTAAACTTAAGTGTTAAGTTAAATTTAATTGAATGAATTTAAAATTTAATGTTGGAATTTAATAAGAGAATTATTATTAAATCTTTATTTTTGAATGGAAATTTAACTTTATAAAATCATGAATATAAGGGTATTTGAATGATTGTTTTAAAAGTGAAAATATGTGATTTGACAAGTAAAAATGATTTAAATAAAAATATAATTGTTTGTGAAATTATATTGAATATTTGAAGTTAATTAACTGCATTTTTTTGAAATGCTATTATTTCTAATATAAATGATATTACAACATTTGTAAATGCTATAGTTGATAATAATGAACCAAATGGCTAAATTTAATTAAATGCAATTATAGCATTTTGTAAGTGCTATAATTATTGAATTTAATTAAGTTTATTTGAAATTAATGTAACCCTATTACAGCATTTTTGAATGCTGTCTTTTGTTAAATTGAGGAGTTTTAAAAGCAACTTTCCGTAGCATTTTTCTAAATGCCGCGAAAGTTGAATTTTCATTGTTTTAATAAATATAAGTGAATAAATAAATTTTGAAAGATTAAAATTTTGAAAATTTAATAATTTAATTATTAAATATGATAACTTCATTTTTATGATTTAAAATGAAGTAAGTTGTTTTGAAATATAAACTATTTTGAAATATGTGTTGAAACGGTATTTTAAATAAATGAATGTGGTTTGGAAGATACGATATTTTGATATTCTGAAATGGATTTTGAATGATATTGAATTTTGAAATGATATTTGATTTCAAAGTATAAAATACCATTTTAAAATTTTAACCACGGGATTATTTAATTTATAGTTTAGCTGATTCTTAAAGGATGGGCGATCTTAAGCATCCTTTAAGTTATTGTGCATTTCTACTATAGTTCACTTGAGTTGGTTTACATTATATAAGTATATATGTCCTAACTCGAGTGTTTTGTATTTTACTTTACGCTCGGGTCAGCCTGAGTATTTACAGCTTAGCTTTGGATTTCTTTCCTGGAGCTAGGAATCACTGGAGATTCTGCTTGTCTAGTATCTGTTCCCTTTCAGTTTCAGTTTTTCTATTTCAGTTCTGGTATTTAGAAGCTGCTTTGTATTTGAGATTCTATTGTTTATTTTTTCAGACTAATATTATGTATAATGTTTTGAGAGTTTGTTATAGTAGCTTCATGAATTACTATGGTATTTTAATTTCCGCTGCGAGTTATTTTGATATTTATGTGTCTGTGATTCTGTGATTGTATTTCATTTGCTCCAAATTTATTTACAATGCGGTATTTTGAGCAATTCAAGTCCGGCATGTATGGATGCGAATGGCTGAAAATATCGGGTTGTTACAAATAAAGCTTCTTGAGACGTGCAAGAGGTAAATAGTTATTTATAATTTTTCTTTCCATTGTGTATTTTGTTTGTAAAGGCAGGTTTATTAGCCTTACTATATTCTCTGATCAACCAACGGGGCATCTTCATATTTCTCTCTGATGTATTTGTAACAATTATATTTTGCTGAAAGTGGTTAGGGATTATGTAATAAAAAGAAATGTTTTAGAATGAATGTTGAAATAAGTTTTTAAATTGTTAAAATTTATCCATATTTCTATGATTTGTGTACCAATGTATCTAGCACTGCTGTATTTGGTCACCGAAGATTAATGTGTATCAATGTATCTAGAACTGCTGTATTTGGTCACCGAAGATTAATTACTATGGGCGAATGCAGCATCCGTACCCGTTAGTTTTGAACCTCCAAGTAGGGGGATGTTACATGATGGCTTTCATCACCTTCACTTCCTCTCAAAAATATCCCTCCATCACAGCGAAGCTCTGCAAAAAATATATCTACAAAATATGCCACCTTTGTTCAAAGTTCAAAATAGTGATCTACATCCACTTCTCCATCTTTGTCATGCTTCTTTAAGGCCACTACCTTGTCAAGCACCTCTACCTATTCACTTGTTGGCCGTAACCTTCCCTATGGAGCCCGAGCTTCTTGGACTTTAAATCAGGAAAGAAAAGGCATTGAAAGTTAGGGAATAGATCACTATATACATGAGAACACTACTTCCATCTTATTTAAATTTATCTTAAAATTATTTTATCACTTGTGCTATGCAAGTATACTTGGTTTATTAGCATAGTTTTGGAAGCTAAAATGATTGATTATTGGATGATTGGTTGATTATTGGATGATTGGTTGATAATATGCTTGTTTGGTACGGGAATTATTTACAGTAAAATACACGTCGAATTTACACTAAGGACCACTTTCCTCTATGAACTATAATGGTATATACAGCATTTTTAACTTCTTTAAAAATGGTTTTTTCATGTTTTATAAACATTAAAACACATTTCGTAGAAGTTTGAAAAAGATTTGAAAATAGATTCAAAATAAGCGCGTCGCGTAACGGCAGTTCACGATTTCGTGCCTTCAAAAGTTAAATCGATTTATAGAATGGAATATGAGTCGGAATTCTCTCGAATTAGAATTTTCTAAACCCTTATTACTATTTTCTTCAAATGGAAAAAAATTTCAAGGCTTTATATGTAAAGTTTGAAATCTTTCTAAATCAAGTTTTCAAATTCGTCGTGTTTTGATAGGTCGAAAAATATTGGTTTTAACATTTTAAAACTAGATATTTTAAATCTTCAAAAATATGAAATAAATTCCATAAATATGTTAGAATGATTTAAAAGGGATTTGAGTCATAAAAATGGACATAAATATATAATGGAATAAGTGTTTTGATATACAAAGCTGTAAAATCACTATTCACCGGCAGTTTAACAGCTAATAAATGATTTAAGCTTAGATTTATCTTAATCTTTTGGAAATGTTTTCCAAATAATCATACAAGTATTTTAAAGGTTTAGAGTTGATCAAATAACTTGACCGTCTTATGGGTGACAGAGAGATAGTCTCTAGGCTAGAGTTTGGCTAACCAAATGCCTGCTTCCCCTAGCTATCCGGAATGGTCCGACGGATGGGATAGTTAACTTGATATTCTTGGACTGCATTCTTCTAAGATAAAAGAAAAGAGATTGGGAGGTTCTTTTTTCAAAAGTTAAACAAGATTTCAAATAGAATTTAGATGGTAAGAGAACGTTCTAGTTAAACTTTGTATTAAATACCGAGGAGGGAACTCATACTATCTGTGTGAATTTAAAAGGTGATTTCATCATTATTTGATGAATAATACAGGTTGACTACAGAAATTAGTATTGAGTACAGTTAATCTAAAATCTATGAATCTGTTTACTAGGTACTAATTGGTTTGGTTATACAGTAAATGATGTCTTAAATATTATTGTTTTAGCCTATTAAAAGATATGTTTTGGAAATAAGTAATCTCCATTTAGATTGAAATTATACAAATAGTAGAAGATGGAAATATTTTTCCTAAGTAATTTAAAGGAAATGATTTGGCATTTTCCAAGTTAAAAAGAGGTTTAATAAATCTGTATATACCAAGAAGAAATGGTTTAAAATATATCTCTGAAGATATTTTATTGGATATAAAGATATTAATGGATAGAATGATGATCACCAATCACCCACATACTTAACATCTTTACTATCGATAATTGGTTCAAGAAACCGAGATCAGATTTGGGTGATTCCTATCCAAAAACCACTTTGAACCAATATATGCATCGAAAGTGAAGACATGTTGAAGACAATGATTTTGGAGATGGAGATCTTCATAATGTACGGTTGCTTGCCACTAGCCTCGTGATTCCCATATTATATACATATGGTGGCAGTAGTACCTTCATTCTGAAATCTTCAATGCAAAGACAGCTCGCTACTAATCCTATGGATGATTCCCAAACAAGATGTAGTTGGAGTACCTTTGGTTTGTCCTGTTCCTGGATAACTTGTATGGATGAATGTCTGACATTGCATCTCTAACAACACGCATTTTGGTTTTTACAAACGTACATATGTTCGGTGGTGTATGAAGTAATCCCTTTTATACTTAACACCCTTCCCAGAGGTATACGAACTTGGGGGTTGTACTTTTACGGAAACCGGTTAGCATATCATCGAAAATGGCAATGTGGCATTCAAAGTGGGATTTGTTGTTTTGAGAAAGATAAAATGTTTTAAGCCTCACACATTGGTAATGGAAAAAACAAGGTAGATGCGACAGGGTTATGTGGGTCACACCCATTAGGATATGATCATCACCTTTCTAGATTTCACTCTATATATCGGGTTTTGTGGCTACGGATAGATCGATAATGATCGGAATTATGACATATTTGATGCTATCTATGGTAGAGGTAGGTGTTCTTTTTTGGTAGAGGACAGAGGGGCTGTGCCTTGGTACATTCCTCTTGAGATATACTGCACGAAAGGTGGCCCCTTCCCTTATAATTGTTGGAATGCATTCTTCAATATGTGCCTTTAACAGACTTGACCTAATATGCCATTGAATTTAACAAATGTAATAATTTCAGCTATTTTAATATGTCATTTGAAAGGATTTTCAAAACAATGTCATTATAAATGATATCAAATGATTTGATAAAAATGTTTTAGTTTTCATAAAAGTAAAAACTAGTCTGTGTTTATGTGCAATGTGGTCTTATGAGATACTCTTCTTTCCAAAGTTTTGTTTGACTTCAAAGTCAATATATGACACTGTGATATATATTTATAATTCATATCATACATGGTTTGTGAAGCCCGGTCTGGGTATTTTAATAGTCGGATCAGATCCAAGTAGTTTCAGGATTAGTTGAAGACGCTTGAAGTTTCCAGAGGTGAGCTGGGTCATCAACGTATGGACGTGGTATACTTTTCCATTGTGTATGTTATTTTTCAGCATTTGTAAGGACAAGTATTTATATCTATCCAGACCGAGCTTAGGATAGGCTCTGATATATGCATATAAATGTTTTTCCGCTATAAAGATTAATGAAATAATATATTATTACATTCGTGTGAGATTCTGTTCTGTCTTCTTTTTCTTTTTAACCTTAACCATCTAACTTTTTGTTCAATTTGGGTTGGACATGTATGGTTTATTGTCAACCTAAACTGTATGGAAGTGGAGCGAACACTTGAGCCTGATATGGGTAAAGTATCATCAAAGATAGGGATAGTAATACCTTAGGATGAGTAACTCATTAGAGATAGGTTAAGTGACACCCTAGAATGAGTTGAGATTATTATATATGAGCACATATTTGTTAATTTTGTATATAAATATTTTTTAGTTTTTGAAAATTGTAAATGAAATAATTTTATCTAGGATTATATTTTGAGTATAAAGGGCCATTTTTTCAAAAGAAATAGTAATTGTGGGATAATAATATTCAGTTATTACCATGGGTTGGTTAAAAGACATAAATGGATATAGGAACATCTTTTGATTAGAATTTCACAGTTTGACTATAAGATGTTTCATAGACAATAAGATGTTTCATAGACAAGATAGTTAAAGAATTTAAATCAATAAGAGACTTGTTAAAATATGATATTAGATTCAGGTTAGAATAGTTAGAAAAAACTTAGGATATGTTTCTAAGTATTTTGTTGTCTATTATAGAAGCCTTCCAATTACGGTAGGAATTATTCCAATGGAGAATCCTCAAGAGAAAATTAGGAAGAAAATGATGACTTAATAAGCCTTTCAAGTGATGACAAGGGAATATAAAAAGTGTTACCAGAAAACCATATGCCATAGGTAAAAGAAGAGTTTGATGAACATACCCGTTACGATGAGGACGTGCATCCTATGGCTGCGATGCTAGTAGAATCCAAGAGTCCAAAACTAGTATTATTATCCAATGACAAAGGAGTGATCCAGATAACAGATCACGTAGAAGTAAGTCATGGATCGCAAGAAAAAACAATGAGCATAACAGATCCAGAAGAATCATAACCTAAAGAACTAGAAGAAAAACCCAATATGATGGTAGAATGGAATAACCTAAATTCAACAGCATATAAGCATGGATGAACGACGTCCTAATGAATCATAAGATAGCAACGATGATCACATTATGTAGAAGATAGGTGTTTCCGTATGTTTTCTATCGATAATTGATTTGGAGAAATTGAGATCGGATTTGGGTGATTCCTATCCGAAAACCACTTGGAACCAATATACATGTTCAAAAGTGAAGACATGTTGAAGATAATGATTATGACATTGGAGATCTTGACTGCTTGCCACTAACCTCGTGATTTCTATATTATATATATATATATATATATATATGATGGTAGTAATACCTTCATTTTTAAATCTTCAATGCAAGGACTGCTCGCTACTAATCCTAGGGTTGATTCCCAAACAGGATGTAGTAGGAGTACAATCTATTTGTCCAATTTTTGGACAACATGCATGGATGAATGTCTGGCATTGCATTTCTAAGACATGTACAATAATTTTTACAAACGTACATCAGTTTGGTGGTGTAGGAGGTAACCCCTCTTATACTTAACACCCTTCCATGAGGCATATGAACTCAGCGTTGTACTTTTAAGGAAACCAATTATTGTGCCATCGAAAATGTCAATGTGGCATTCAAAGTGGGATTTGCTGTTTTGAGAAAATTAAAATGTTACCTCAAGCCTCACACATTGGTAATGGCAAAAATAGGGTGAATGCGGTAGGGCTATGTGGGTCACACCCATTTGGAGATAATCATCACCTTTCTAGATTTCCTTCTATATATTGGGATTGTTATGTGTGCTGTAGCCACGGATATATTGGTAACGACCGAGGTGATGACATATTCGGTACTATCAATAGTAGTGGTAGGTCGGTTCGGTGTTGGTAGGTAGCCTCAGAGCTGTATCTCGGTACATTCCTCTAGATATGTATTGTACAGAAGGAAGTCCCTTACCTTGTCAATGTTGCAATCCATTCTCCATAAAATTGTATCAGGGTTAGCTGAAGACGCTTGGAGTTCCCAAGGGAGAGTTGGGGAACCTCATCAATATAAGGACGAAGTTTACTTTTCCACCGTGTTTGTTGTTTTTCAGCATTTGTAAGAACAGTATTTATACCTGTCCAGGCTGAGCTAAGGATAGATTTTGTTATATTTAAAAGTTTTTCCACTGTAAAGATTGTTGAAATAATATATGTTTTCCATTCGTGAGAAATTCTATTTTATCTTCTTTTTCTTTTTACCCTTAATTATCCGCATTTTCATTCAATTTGGTTTGGACATGTACGGTTTATTGTTAATCTAAATTGTATGAAAGTGTGGGTCATTACAGTCATGTACTCTCAAATAGTAACTGAATAAGTAACAACAGTGTATCCCATATCATGAAAGTTTACCTAAACATTTACTATAAGCTAGTAAACTTCACTCATGTGTATAAGTGGCTCAACTGAACGAGTTCAGGAATTAATTGGAGAAATAAACACGACCGTTCCATACCACTCATTTTATTAATACACTTAAATCAATTCCTCTTTCGATCAATGTCGTGCAATTTTATAAAATAACTTACTATGAAATCCTTCTTAAAAATATTTTTTTATAAATTAGAATACACATACACACACATATATATATTGGAAATCCCCTGCTAATATTCATATATATATATATATATATATATATATATATATATATAAGTACAATTTTAAACCGCTATTCCAAATCAACTTTAAAACGACAATTATTACCATATATAAGTGAATTATATATATACATATATTATATGTCCAAATGTTTTTTTATAGAAAATATATTTATACTTTGAAAGATTTTGATAAAATGATTCCATTTAGAAATCCACCTTTTGAAAAATCTGGTTTAAAATGTATGACGGAAATTGTGTATTAAGTCAAGGACTCATAGAGCGATTCTGTGATATAATAAACTCCAAGATGAATTCACAAACTCATAATTTAAAATTCAAAAATAGCATTGAAATTGGCATAAAAATAGTATCAAAATCTAGCATGTAGATTCAAGCGATCACACGGGCGAATGGAGAAGCAAACGAGAACAAACGGACCCCGAAATGGCGTGACCTTACTCTCAGCCCAGGTCATAACTGGTGTTTCGGTCATCATGACCAATGCACCGGTTAGCATGCCCAGGATGGGGCCTAGGCATCATCAACGGTGCTCCGATTGCCCTTTAGCGGCGGTTTTTTCACTGATTTTAGCCTTGACCTCTAATATACTAAATTAGTTAACATGCAAGCAATCAAACCACCATAAAGTGATGATTTACAAAGTCATTTGACAAGGGTTTCTTACACGCTAAAAATGAAATTTCATATGGCAAGTAATATCATAAAAATAGGATTCAAATTCATCATAGAATCAAACAATTCAACGAGCAGCCACATGCATTCAATGTAGACTAGAAGACGTGATATTAACTCACCTAATTAAGCTATATTTGATGATTAGAACCTGGATTCACCTAGGAGAGATCCTGTTGGTAATACCAAAGGCTTAATTCCAGAATTTATATAAAAGAAGATAACTAACTATGATGAAACCTGAAGTTAACAACTAAATTAGATGCCAAAGAGAATAGTAGAGATTACCCTGGCTTCAATTCTTAAATCATCAATCAAAAGCCCTATGTTTTAGACTTGATTTGGGGCTAAATTAGATTTCTAGAATTTGCAAATAGAAAGGGTTTGTTTTCAGATTTTACTAAGGCTGAAAATAAGAAGTGATTGGAAAATGAATGTATTAGGCAATCGCCACCTCACTATTACATGCTACATGGGCCTAGTAGATACTATAGACCCAACAAGAGAATGTATCATTTTTTTCTTATTTTTTTACTTATTTATAAAATAACATTTTGCATTTTGAATAATGTTTCATAAATTATGAATTAGTTACACAAATTTTGAAATAATATTTACTCTATTTATAACACCTTTTTGGGCTAACCATCCCTTGTTGAATTTCGAGTGGCCATAGCTCCACAGTGCTCGACGATGAAGTACCTAACTGTGATGACTCAGAATTTTGGGCTATATTAATTTAATAATCTGAATTAAAATTTTAATTGGTTTAATAATCTTCTTTTAAATAAATATTTAATTTGAAAATTTCATCTTTTAAAAGCTAATAAAATGTTTTCAATTTGTAATGTATATATATATTTATATATACTGTAAATAGATAAGCTTTGATTTGAATCTAAACAAATAAAACTATGTTTTCAAATTCTAATATATTTATATTGGTAATTTGGAAAATTATGATTTAATTTAATATATAACTTTTCACAGTTAGTTAATAAATAACTATATGGTTTTAAATACTTAAGATAATGTTTAATTGTTCAAAATAGATTTTTGCTTAAGTTTAAATTTAAATAAGATTAATAAAAGGTTTATTTTATTTTCTTTTTAAATATTACTTGATAAATATGATTTGAAAAATATAGAAGTTAGAATACAATTTACATATGAAACATTAAGATAAGTAATAAGTAATTTATAATCTCTTTTATAAATTACCTCAAATTGATAAATTGTTATTTTCAAACAATATTAATAAATGTATAAATATAGGTGGGCTTTAAAAACAATGGAATTGCTATTTTTAAAATTGAATATGTTGTTATAGATTGGCTTTAAATTGGATCTTTAAATTTAAGTTGGGTTTGAATTTGAATTAATTTTGAAATTCAAAGGAATAAACATTTTTAAATATTTGGATAAGATTTTTTGTGTATAAAATTTTTTTTATAATATTTTCTTTAAAGAAATATTTATATTTAGATAAGAGTTAATAAATTAGTATAAAGTTTTATTAACATTTAATAAATAAATAAATATAACAAATTACAAGTGTAAATCTTTAAAAGCCTAATGTAACATGTGTTAAGCTAATATTATTTCAAGATGACAAATGTTGTGACATTAGACAAGTGTCCTTTTAATTATTGAATTTTTCTTTTTATTTTTAAAATAAATCATCTTAACTAATAAAACATCTTTTTCTTTCTTCTCATTTCTTTTCTAAAACTTTATTTTCAAAAGCTAAGAAAAACTTCAGCTGAATCAAATTCAAAACAAATCAGTAACCAAACTCCTCAAAACCAAAATCATGTTCAAATCAAAAATCTGGAAATTTCTCCTTAAACCAAAAATAAATCAAAAGCCTACATGTTTTAATCCTGTAGTCCACTGTAAAAAATCAAGAGCATGCAAACACTTCCTCAAAACCAGTATTTCATTTTAAAATCAAGTTTGCAAAGCTTTTCATCAACCTGTAATTTTTTTTTCCAAAAGCAAATCTGTAACCATTCTTCAACAACCTGGAATCAAAACTCCAGCCTGCATGCAACTATAGTTGTAAATCAAGCACTAAAGTTTTCAAAGGCATTCAAGTTTTAAATCAAAGAAGCATTCCAGTCTTAAAGTTTTCAAGGGAAAATCAGTTTTTAAAAGTTCAAAGGTTTTCAAGACTTTTCAAATTAAATCTGGAAGCTCTGCTTTTCATTTCCAAGATCAGGTGAGTAACATCACACTTTTAAAAAGCTTAATTTGATTTTAGTCGCATGTTAAGTTCAGGAATGTATGAGTGTTTGTGTGAATATATATATTTGGTGCGATTTCTGCATATATATATATATATATACATATACATATACATGGGTGTGTGGATATGTGTATATGTTTTTTCCTGTATCATCTCTTTTACCAGCCATTCAAGCTAAAGACTTATTCAAAATCATTACCTCTTAATCTGATTCTTGTTAGTATTTAAGTCTTAAACAAAGATTGTTTGTTTTATCATAAATTAAAGTTTAAAATTTAAATTAAGTTAAAATAACTTTAAATTGCTTTGAGAAAAACCAAAATGAAAAGAAGATTGGGTTTCGTTTAAAATCCAAACACCCTAATTTCTTATTTTAGGCTTATGAACTGAAACATTGTCCAAAATCATTATTTTTGGAAGAGAAATCATCATTTGAAATTAAGTGTTGAGTGTGTAAATCTGGGTTGAAAAGAAAATGGAAAATTAGTGGTTTCTGGTGATCTACTTGATCGTAGAGGTCGAAATCTTTAGTATTGATGGAGGGATGATAGGAGATTAGAGGAAAATTGTCAGGATAGTGCCCAAAGCACTATGGCGGTGATGGAAGAACGGAGATGTTTGTAAACCTAGTTTGTCTAGGTCGGAAGTTTTTGGTCATCGCGACTTCTCTGGATGATCGAGCTGCATGAGATTTTGGGACATGGAAGCTTGGGCGATGACGAAGTTGAGGCCTGAAGCCAGGGTACTCTAATAGTCGGAGATTCGAATACGAGGCGATTTCAGGTTTTGACATGGTGGTTAATGGATTCTGTTATTTTGGTTCCAGTCTTGAAGTTGAGTACTCGGATTCGATTTCGAGTTTGAAGTGATGACCTGTTGAGCGTGATCAAGTTCGAGGGCGATTGGCGACTTGAGGAGATCATCATTGATGATCGGAGTTGAGCGGCTTCACCGTGCATGTGCACAGCGCACTACTTGTTTTCTGGTGAGGTTGGTTTGAGCAGGGGAGTAGTCTCGAGTTTTTCTTCGGGTAGTTCGATGGTTTGCTCGAAGATATTTGGTGTTGGCTCGAAGTAATTTGGGATGGGCTCGGGTATATTGTTATGTTATAGTTTTTTTTAACCTGTCAGTTTTGAGATTTAAAACTAAATTTTTAAAAGGTAAAATAAAGATTTAAACAAAGTTTTAAATCTATATTTAAATATTCAAGTTTAGTTTGAATCTTACTTTAAAATAAAATAAAGTTTTTAAAATTTAAATTGTTTTAACAACCTTAAAATGTTTAAATAGTTTGAATTTAAAAATGAAGTTTTAAAAATGTAAGTAAAGTTAAAAATCAAAGTTTAATCTGGAATCAAATTTAGTTTGTATCATAATTTTGAAATAAAAGAAAGTTTTTTTAAAATCTAAAATGTTTTAACAACTTTAATTATTTAAAGTATATTTTTAATGGTTAGAATTTAAAAGTAAATTTGGTTTAAATTCTTTAATTTCGTTTATAAGATGAGTATTTCTTCAACATATGATTTAAAAAAAGTTTTTATAAAGACTTAATGATTTGTGATACATTAAATTAGTAAGATAATGAAAATGGATATTTAATTAATTCAATTAATTAATGATTTGGGTTAATTAATTTAGTAAATAAGGGTTTGAATTAATTAATTAAGGTTTGAGATTAATTTTTTTAAGTAATAATTAATTTGTAATTAAGGATCATTAATTAAATAAGATTAGATTTTAATTAATGATTAGGAACTAATTAATCAAGTAATTTAAGTTTAATTAAGTTACAGCTAAAACTTAATTAATTAAATAATAGAGATTAATTAATGGGTTATTAAGGATAAATTAATTTGTAATTAATAATAATTAATTTAAGTTAATCACTTAAGAAAAGTAATTAAAGAATTGTTAAAGTTAATGAAGGTCATTAACTTGAGATTATTTAATAATTAATTAATGTGATTAATTTTGATAATTAATTAGATTAATTAATTAAGGATAATCATTTGTGAGATTATTCTAAATATAATTACTTAATGAAAGTAATTAAAGGAATTAATTACTCAAGGTAATTAATTAAATAAATTTGATTAGTTTAGGTTAATTAATTGAGTTTAATTAATTTAAGATAATCACTTGAGGATTTGATAAGTATAATTACTTAGGGAAGTAATTAATGGATAATTACTGAATGTAATTAATTTAATGGTGATTTGTTAATGAAAGCAATTTGAGTTTAATTACTTTGTGTAATTAATCAAGGGATTAATTAAGATAATTAATTAAGGAGTAATTTATTTATTTAATGAAGTAATTAAGGGTAGTTAATTACTGAATGTGATTAATCAAGGGTGGTTAATAGATGTGGTTTAATTAAAGATTAATTACTTAATGTAATTAATTTAAATAGTAATTAATTAAAATATAATCAGGGATCATTAATTAATATAATTAATGATGTAATTAAGGGCTTATTAATTAAGATTAATTAATCAAAAAAATAAAGTAATTAATTAATGTAATTAATTAAGAATTTATGTAATTAATTATAATTAATTAATTAATGAAGTAATTAAAGAATTAATTACTGTATTTGATTAAGAATAATTAATTTGTGAAATTAATTAAATGATAATTAGTTGAATGTAATTAAATGATAATTACTTGAATGTAATTAAAGGATAATTATTTCAATACAATTAAAGGATAATTAATCAAGGATGATTAATTAAGGTAGATAATTAATTAATTGATTTGTAATTAATTAGTGGATAAGTAAGCAAGATTTATAATGATGAAAGTAATTAATTTAATTTACTTTAAATTAATTAGAGATGAAGTAATTAATTTAATTCATTTTAAATTAATTATAGTGTGATTAATCCTTGTTTATGTATGGATGGATGATATTGATTGCCCTTGAATGGTTTGAGATCTCAGATATGAGATAAGTAATGCTGTGTGATATGGTTGCTTTGGTTGAAGTGTGATGATAATGTGAATTATCTATTGTGATGATAATATGGATTATCTGTTTGCGATGATAATATGGGTTATCTATTTATGATGATAATATAGATTATCTATTGTGATATGTGAATTATCTATCTGTGTGTATATAGATAATGGAATTGAATTGTTTTAAACTTTAAAACTACTTGGACCAAAAAGATGGCGTTTTGGATTCGATGAGACCGGGATCAGGTTTCCAGATTTGGATATCCGAAAACCACATCGTTCCAAATTAATGATAGGTTGTGAATCTCAAGTGAAGATGAAAATTCAGAGCGCAAGGGTTATCGTCGTTAACTCTGAGGGTGACTCCAAATGAGTGTAACGAGATAATGCCTTCGGTTTCATTCGAACCGGAATGAACTTGTATGGATTAAATGCTTTCAGAACATCGTCAGGTGGAGGATGAGCATTCTAAGATATGTGTTCTCTAAAGGTAATCGTAGCTTCAAGCCTCATCAACCAAGAATGGCTAAAACAGGGGAGGTGGAGCAAGGCTAAGTCGGTCATGCCCAAGTAGGACGAGATTTTCCTCTGTCTAGAAGTCCCTTTATATTCGGCTGTGTGGGGTAGTTGATTCGCGACAACTACCGGGGTTGTCTTGTTCGGAACTATTCAGTAAGGAATGGTTTCGGGCTTATGTTGCAGGGGATTTAGGGTGGATCCTCGATAGAGTGATCTAGGCTACGTACTGTGACGGACGGTAACCCAGTAGCCCTGCCATTGTATGGAAACCCAAACTCCAATAAGAGCCCTCGGATTTGATTGTATACCTTTGTAGATGGAATATAATAAATGTAACAATTTCGGCTATTTCTTCTTTACTTGAAAATGTTAGACCCTATTATAATATCACTGGATTTCCTATCAAATGTTTGGTAGCGTAAGATAAAAACTTACCCATGTTTATGTATGGGAAGTCCTACGTGATACATTTTGTTTTCAAAGGTTTTTCTAAGTTAAGCAACTTTAACTTGTTACTCACACCAAACCCATGTCTGATCCGGAGTTTATTCCTATTTTTCTTAAACCCTTGGGTACTCAAATTTTTACGAGTAGCTAAGAGATTCAGGTTAGCTTTGGCGAATTGTGGAGGAGCAATGGAGCAGGAGGCTTCAGCGTTGTAGATATTTATAGTGTTCCACTGTGTGTTCTCTGAGTTATTTATTTGTGTTGTATAGAATTGTAATAACTGGACAGGTGTTTATGACTGTCTAGTATGTGATATATAATCTGTGTAACTCTAATAATGATTGTGTACTATGTAATACTTATGTGATTAATATAATTTATTCGTTCCGCTGTTGAGATTCTGATGTTGTTTCTTCTTTCTTCTCTATCTTTTCTCTTTCCATCCCTTTCTTTCTTAATTCATGATGCGTCTTTCTGGGAGGTGAAAGACGGGTTGTGACAGTTGGTATCAGAGCGCAAGGTTGAGTGAATACCTAGGCTTTGGAGTGGTGTCTATCTTGAGAGAGCGTATTTGTAATTTTGATATATATATATATATATATATATATATATATATATACCTATTTGTTTGGTTACCTGTTTGGGTTTTCCAATACAAGTTATAAAGGTAGATAGGGTAGCGGTGTGTGTAACACGAGTACAAATGGTTGGAGTTTGAATGTTTGAGGTTGGAAGTGTATTTGCCGAGACTGTAGACCTAATACCGTCTCAAGTGAGTTTTGCTATGGTGTAAGGATTTCCTCAATCTTTGAAGTAAACCTGTTAATGTTCGGAGTTTACTTTTGATGTGCAAGTTTGGATGGGTAAGAGTTTGGATCTATCGGTTAGGTAGAAGAGAGTGATGGTATCTTGGCTACCTCAGGGAATAGTAGCTGCGTGATGAGATGCAGTGACTATGGATGTTTCCGAAGATGTTTCTTGGGAACAAGTTTAAGGAAGTACGTCTACTTCGGTGTTGTGGCTAGGTTTAGCAGGGTGTTGTGTTTGGCTTTGAGGCTCGAGTTTCTCGAAGAGCTTATGGATTAAGAAGTCTTTGGCATCTGTGTCAGCAGTGCAGCTCGGAATGTTCTGTGTTCTAGCAGAAGGTCTTCTGGTTTAGCGGTTTTTCTAAAGGTGGAGTTCATAAGCAGCATAGTGGATCCATTTCTTCGATGGATTGGCTGGAGAAGCGTAAGCTGTACTGATTGGTAAAGAGAGGACAGTTTTCTTTGGAATTAGGCTGGGTTGATCGCAAAAGTGACTTGCAATAGTTTGAGTGTTCTCTTGGGTTATTAGAGATTTTCCGGATGTCTTCGAGGAAGACAGAGGTTTGTTCGCATCTGGAGATTGAGTTTTCAATCGACTAGGATTCCAGGAGTGATACCGGAGGTTCAGCATAGCATAAGGATGGTTCTTAGAGATTGAGCTGGTGTAGCAGTTCAGGTTTTGGAGGAATTTCTGAGTTTTCTTTGTGGATCTATTGAACCATATTTCTGGGACATGTTGTGTAGTTTGTGCTCGTGTTCTTCATTAGCATTTTCATCTGCTCCAGATCAGAGTTGTGCTGAGGAAGCCGGTTGGGGCGTGATTCTATTATTGCCTTTTCCCGGATAGGAGAAGTAAGATCGATCTTCTGTTATTTGAGGAGTAGAGTTTGTGTTCTTGGTTTTGGTAGATCTTAAGAGGATCATTTTGTTGGGTTTTCTTGATCTAGTTTGTTTCGAGAAGTATCAGCGAAGGTTAAGCTGATCAGAAAGGATATAGGCAGCCAGGATTGTCAAAAGAGTTTGTGGATAAGAGACGAAGGAATTTGGATACCAGAGTCGAAGATTTGATTTTGGATAAGATTTCTCCGATCAAAGGAACTATAAGTTTTGGGTAAGGCTGGGAAGCTAGCTCCGAGGTATTTTGGATCTTTTCTGTTTTCTTGTGAGAATAAGTGTTTGGTTTACAGAATTGAATTGCCAGTTTGGATAACTGGGATTTAGTATGTTTCACGTATCTCTAAGGGAGTACATGTAAGATCTATCTCTGGTTTTGGAACCAGTAGTTCTGGGAGATTTGGTTGCTGAGTCAGACTTGAGTGTGGTCTGATATCCTGTTTAGTTTGGTAGATCTAGATGAGTAGGAGCTCTGTAGCTTAGTAGCTAGATTGTTTGGATTCTATAAATCGAGTATTCCGGTATTTATACCTAGGAAACTCTAGGAAGTTCTATCCAGAATTTTTTCTGGATAGTTAGATTTGTTAGTTTGAGTGAATTGGTTGCTATGGTTGTTAACATATGGTTGATAATATATGTTGTGGTTTAAAATTAAATCATAAATAGATTATTAAATTACCTTTTCTTTTAAATTTTAGGGACGAAATTCTTTTAAGGGGGGAGGATTGTGATGACCCAAAATTTTGGCCACTATCAATTTAATAATCTGAATTAAAATTTTAATTGATTTAATAATCTTCTTTTAAATAAATACTAATTGGAAAATTTTATATCTTAAAAGCTAATAAAATGTTTTCTATTTGTAATGTGTACATATATATATATATATATTTGTATATATTGTAAATAGATAAGCTTTGATTTGAATTTAAACAAATAAAATTATGTTTTCAAATTCTAATATATATGTGTATATATATATATTTGGTAATTTGGAAAATTATGATTTAATTTAATATATAACTTTTCAAAGATAGTTAATAAATAACTATATGGTTTTAAATAGTTAAGATAATGTTTAATTGTTTAAAATAGATTTTTGCTTAAGTTTAAATTTAAATCAGATAAATAAAAGGTTTATTTTCTTTTCTTTTTAAATATTACTTGATAAATATGATTTGAAAAATATAGAAGTTTAGAATACAATTTACATATGAAACATTAATTCATTTTAGTAAGATGAGTAATAAGTAATTTATAATCTCTTTTATAAATTACTTCAAATTGATAAATTGTTATTTTCAAACAATATTAATAAATGTATAAATATAGGTGGGTTTTAAAAACAATGGAATTGCTATTTTTAAAATTGAATATGTTGTTATAGATTGGCTTTAAATTGGATCTTTATATTTAAGTTGGATTTGAATTTGAATTAATTTTGAAATTCAATGGAATAAACATTTTTAAATATTTGGTGTAACGACCCGGAAAATTTCGATCCCGAAAATTCCAGATAGTTAGAGAAAGAAGAAAAAAGATAGAAGAAGAACAGAAAAGAAACACACAAACTCACGATCGTAGCGGATAAAATATAATATCAATAATAATAACAGTTATACAAAAGAAAACTGTATCTGTCAATTTATATTTATACACATCAGAGCTACAACATATACAATCAGTGAACATATACGATCAACATGTCCCCAAATATGCAACAATATATCTCAGCGGAAATACTCCAAACGTTCCTGCCGTCCAGCTCGTTCCTGAACTCCACAACGTCCTTACCTGAAAATCTGTAATACTCGGTCTGACCCGAGCATTACACCAAAGTAACATCCGAGTCAGGCTGGAAACCAGCGTGAGTAAACCCATATAACATAGAATACAAAAGCATACAACTTAAATAAAACCCGGGTAACTTGTATCAAATTACAACTTCACAAGTTATAATAAGCCTCAATTTCTAAGAACTTAGATTAAATGGTCCAATTCACTTAAATCATTCCATTTCAGCCTACTAATATCAAATATCAATTTATAAAGAATCGAAGTGGTTTTGGGGATTAAATAACACCCGACTCCGGTCTCTTCGAATCCAATGTCATTTTAACCCAAGTTATTTATGTGAATACAACGCAATCTTAAATATATGATGTCATTTCACACAGCAATTCATCATAGATATTCACGTTATCACAATTCAACCCAACATCTCATATTACAAAACATTTCATATAGCATCACAAACACATACTAGGGATACAAATAATCCAAGGCATTTAATATTATTCGATCATCCATAGACAAGGTTAATTTAACTAATTACTTCCATCATTACACATTCTGCTTATTTTATCATTTATTAATTCCAACCCAATTAATTAATTATTCTCTATCTATTTCCCTTAATTAACCTTCTTTAATTAATTATTTTAACTGGCTAATTACTTATTACTTTATTTTACCTTTAATTAATCACTTTCATCAAGTAATTATACTATTGGTTAATTATCCTTAATTAGTTAACCTTGAACATTAATTAATCTAACCTCTAATAAAATTAATTAACACTCAATAGATTTATCTTTTAATTACTTACATTAAGTAATTATTACTTAAATAGTAAATTATCTCTTATTATTCCCATCCAATAATTATCCCTTAACCACTCAAATTAAATAAACTAACCTTTAGTTACTTCCATTAGGTAATTATCTTTAACTAAATTCAATCATTTACTTTATATTGTCATAATAAATAATTAACTATCCTTCTCATTAATTACAAATATAAATTAAACTATCCATTAATTATATTAACAGGTTTTATTTTAATTTACAAAATCTTTAATAATTAAAATAAACCACATACTTAAATTAATTATTTAGTTTCAACAGTAAACTTATCTAAATTCATATACTTCGGAAAACACCTTCTTAGATTTTGATACCAGTTTGAAAATAGCTTTAAACTAGTCCATTTCTGTTTATTTGAAACTGGTTAGGAATTCTTCTATTTTAACCTATAATAAAAACAGATAACAAAGAAACCCAAATTCCCTAAAGCAATACCCGAGTCACCATACCAAATTGCTGAGAAAATCCCCGAGTTCCTTACGTATCGCTCTGCTTCGAGACGATCCCCACCCCACTTCGAACATGTACCCGAGCGAACCCATTCCCCACTTCTTCTTCTTCTTCTTCTTCTTCTTCTTAGTTCTTAATTCCAGAAAAAAAACAAAAACCCAGATGCACAGATAACCGCGTGTACATGCACGCCCACATGCCGTTGCTCCGGCCATTACCTCCGACCCCAAATCATCACTCACAACATCGATCATCCACTCAGCAACCCAGAGCCCCTAAATTATAGCCCACTCAAAATCGAGAAGAATAACCCCATCAGAATTCCATAGATCATCCCAAAATTCGTCTCGACTTCGGTGATCTGATCACCTGAAGCCTTGAAACTCAGGCCTCTGCTCCTCCATGAATTCTTGCATCCCTTTTCCATGACCGATCACCTCTAGCTTCCCCTTGTTGACAAATTCGTCACTTCTTCATCGATGACCAAAAAAAATCGTTTAACGCTAAAGTCAACTCGCCGAGCCGCCCCGGCGACAGTTATCACTTCCCACTATTTTTGTCGCTATCAACCATTCCCAAACTTGCTTCAGTACCAACCCCGAGGCGACATGATGTCGTGACCATTGGAATTAGACAGTTTTCCAATTTCTGATCAACTCAGAAATTCCTCATACATACAAACTTAAAATTCCCAATTTTTATATTAAAAATCGTCATTTCCTATCTTGAATCAATCTACAGAATCAAATCTCTAATTCATTAATCTTGATTTTTAACTTACTCATGATTTTCACCAATATTTCAAATACTGGACTAAATTATTATGTTAGAATACTTGAATCTATCTTCGAATTAATATAACATCAGTTATAATAAAATTTCAAGTATAAGTTACAACCTAAAGTTGTTTACATGGAAAGATAAATTTTTTTTTAGATGATCTTAAGCCTGGGAAAAACACAGAGGATATATATAAACTGTCGATGTCCAGACATTCCAGTTTATTTCATATGCATTCATACTTTAATACATTTTTGCAAAACAAATTCACATCATGAATTCAGATATTTTTCATTCTTCAGGTTATCATAAAATTTAAATCCTTGAAACATTGTTTATTCACTGATTTCAGTTTGAACAGAGGCATACTTTCATGATCCAGTCATGTATATGAATATTAACACACACACACACACACAGATATATATATATATATATATATATATATATATATATATATATACTAAAAATCATTTTTAAACACATGCACAACATCATTCAATCTAAATTAAAGGATCATCACACTGCTAATTTGAAATGTATTAGATTTTCTTTTCCAAATTTACTCACATTATATGCAAAACAGAGGTATGCTTTTTAACCTGAGATTGCTACTGATTTCAAAACTGTTTAAGAAAGTAAGATTTTCTCACATATTTATATATGTACATAAAAAATCATTTTTAACAACATTCACTGGTTACTTCCAACTTAATACACATTAACCTTGGTAATTTATTCCTACTGGCTTTAGATCACTTTACTACAAGAGTTATACTTCATATTTAGGTTTGAGGATGTAGATTACTCACCTGAAAATTGTAAATAGAGAAGACTGAGATGATCCCTTGCTTTGAACTGAATTATGAATTGTTGAATCCACTTGATTTTGCTTTTAATGTTGTTCTGAACCGGATTTCCCCTGAGTTGATTTAGGATCTGATCTGGTTGAGCTAATTCTTGAATTAATCTTACTTGATTAAGTTGTATTGCTCAAATCTGAATCCGAAGTTTAATTACAGTTATTCATTTTTTTTCTTCTAGAAGTTAAGAAGATAGAAGAAAATGAAAAGATGAATGAAGTATATTTTATATAATGAAAAATTAGAATTTATAAAAATGAAAATAAATTTTTGACACTTGTCATATTAAAGGCTAATCACCTTACACATATACTTAGCATAGTTTTAAAAGACTGCACTTGTGTTATTTTACTTATATTACCTTTGAATGATTTTCAAAAACCTTCATCTTAATTAATAAATACATTTCTAAACTAATAAATGCTTTCTTTAAGATGTCAATTTTTTTTCTTTGTTTTGAGAAATTGCTTTATGTTATATATATATGCAACTAGGATTATTTCATGGATAAAATTTTATAAAAGAAAATACATTAAATCCCATTATTTACTTCTACTTCAAATTTAAGTCATAATAATATACACTCTTGACTGTATGAACACACTTAAAAACTTTAATACTATAAAGTTTGCATATGTCAATTTACATATTTTTATTCACCATAAAGTTTATTATTTACAGAATTGTTTATTATAGATTTAAATCCATTTATGTATATATATTCAGATATTTTAAAATTATTAGAATTTTATCTGTTCAATTGCATAAAACTAATTAATTATTCAATTGACAGATATTTAAAAATCTGGGTTATCACATTTGGATAAGCTTTTATACGTATAAAATTTGTTTTATAATATTTTCTTTAAAGAAATATTTATATTTAGATAAGAGTTAATAAATTAGTAAAAAGTTTTATTAACACTTAATAAATAAATAAATATAACAAATTACAAGTGTAAATCTTTAAAGGCCTAATGTAACATGTGTTAAGCTAATATTATTTCAAGATGACAAATGTTGTGACGTTAGACAAGTATCCTTTTAATTTTTGAATTTTTCTTTTTATTTTTAAAATAAATCATCTTAACTTATAAAACATGTTTTTCTTTCTTCTCATTTCTTTTCTAAATCTTCATTTTCAAAAGCTAAGAAAAACTTCAGCTGAATCAAATTCAAAAAAAATCAGTAACCAAACTCCACAAAACCAAAATAATGTTCAAATCAAAAATCTGGAAATTTCTCCTCAAACCAAAAATAAATCAAAAGCCTGCATGTTTTAATCCTGTAATCCACTGTAAAAAATTAAGAGCATGCAAACACTTCCTCAAAACCAGTAGTTCATTTTCAAATCAAGTTTATAAAGCTTTTCATCAACCTATAAACAAATTTTGCCAAAAGTAAATATGTAACCATTCTTCAACAACCTGAAATCAAAACTCCAGCCTGCATGCAACTGCAGTTGTAAATCAAGCACTAAAGTTTTCTAGGGAAAATGAGTTTTTAGAAGTTCATAGGTTTTCAAGACCTTTCAAAATAAATCTGGAAGCTCTGCTTTTCATTTCCAAAATCAGGTGAGTAACATCACACATTTAAAAGCTTAATTTGATTTTGGTTGCATGTTAAGTTTAGGAATGTATGAGTGTTTGTGTGAATATATATATATATATATATATATATATATATATATATTTGGTGAGATTTCTTCATATATATATGGATGTGTGGATATGTGTATATGTTTATTTCCTGTATCATCTCTGTTACCAGTCTTTCAAGCTAAAGACTTATTCAAAATAATTACCTCTTATTCTGATTCTTGTTAGTGTTTAAGTCTTAAACAATGATTGTTTGTTTTATCATAAATTAAAGATTAAAAATTTAATTAGGTTAAAACGACTTTAAATTGCTCTGGGAAAAACCAAAATGAACAGAAGATTGGGTTTTGTTTAAAATCCAACACCCTAATTTCTTATTTCAGGCTTATGAGCTGAACCATTGTCCAAAATCATGATTTTTGGAAGAGAATCATAATTTTAAATTAAGTGTTGACTGTGTAAATCTGGGTTGAACAAAAAATGGAAAATTAGTGGTTTTTTGTGATCTACTGGATCGTAGAGGTCGAAATCTTCAGTATTGATGGAGGGATGATAGGAGATTAGGGGAAAATTGTCAGGACAGTGCCCAAAGCACTGTGGCAGTGATGGAAGAACGAAGATGTTTTTAAACATAGTTTGGCTAGGTCGGAAGTTTTTGGTCATCGCGACTTCTCTGGATGATCGAGCTGCATGAGATTTTGGGAGATGGAAGCTTGGGAAACGACGAAGTTGAGGCCGAAAGCCAGGATACTCAGATGGTCGGAGATTCGAATACGAGGCGATTTCAGGATTTAACGTGGTGGTTACTGGATTCTGTTATTTTGATTCCAGGTTTGAAGTTGAGTGCTCGAATTCGATTTCGAGTTTGAAGTGATGATCTGTTGAGCGTGATCAGGCTCGAGGGCGATTGGCGACTTGAGGAGATCATCGTTGATGATCGAAGTTGAGCGGCGTCACCGTGCATGTGCATGGTGCACTGCTTGTTTTCTGGTAGGGTTGGTTTGAGCAGGGGAGTAGTCTCGAGTTTTTCCTCGGGTAGTTTGATGGTTTGCTCGAAGATATTTGGTGTTGGCTCGAAGTAATTTGGGATGGGCTCGGGTATATTGTTGTGTTACAGGTTTTTTTAACCTGTCAGTTTTGAGATTTAAACTAAATTTTAAAAGGTAAAGTAAAGATTTAAAAAAAGTTTTAAATTTAAGTTTAAATTTGGATTCAAGTTTAGTTTGAATCTTAGTTTAAAATAAAATAAAGTTTTTGAAATTTAAATTATTTTAACAACCTTAAAATGTCAAATAGTTTGAATTTAAAAATGAAGTTTAAAAGGTAAGTAAAGTTAAAAATCAAAGTTTAATCTAGAATCAAATTTAGTTTGTATCATAATTATGAAATAAAAGAATTTTTTTTTAAATCTAAAATGTTTTAACAACTTTAATTGTTTAAAGTATATTTTAAATGGTTAGAATTTAAAAGTAAATTTGGTTTAAATTCTTTAAGTTTCTTTTGTAAGATGAGTATTTCTTCAACATATGATTTAAAAAAAAGTTTTTATAAAGACTTAATGATTTGTGATACATTAAATTAGTAAGATAATTAAAATGGATATTTAATTAATTCAATTAATTAATGATTTGGGTTAATTAATTTAGTAATTAAGGGTTTGGATTAATTAATTAAGGTTTAAGATTAATTTTTTTAAGTAATAATTAATTTGTAATTAAGGATTAATAATTAAATAAGATTATATTTTAATTAATGATTAGGAATTAATTAATCGAGTAATTTAAGGTTAATTATGTTACAGCTAAAACTTAATTAATTAAATAATAGAGATTAATCAATGGGTTATTAAGGATAAATTAATTTGTAATTAATGAAACCTAATTTAATTTAATTACTTAAGAAAAGTAATTAAAGAATTGTTAATGTTAATGAAGGTCATTAACTTGAGATTATTTAATAATTAATTAATGTGATTAATTTTGATAATTAATTAGATTAATTAATTAAGCATAATCATTTGTGAGATTATTTTAAATATAATTACTTAATGAAAGTAATTAAAGGAATCAATTATTCAAGGTAATTAATGAAATAAATTTGATTAGTTTAAGTTAATTAATTGAGTTTAATTAATTTAAGTTAATCACTTAAGGATTTGATAAGTATAATTACTTAGGGAAGTAATTAATGGATAATTACTGAATGTAATTAATTTAATGGTGATTTGTTAATAAAAGTAATTTGAGTTTAATTACTTTGTGTAATTTATCAAGGGATTAATTAAGATAATTAATTAAGGAGTAATTAATTTATTTAATGAAGTAATTAAGGGTAGTTAACTATTGAATGTGGTTAATCAAGGGTGATTAATAGATATGGTTTTACTTAATAAGATTAATTTAAATAGAGTAATTAACTAAAACATAATTAGGGATCATTAATTAATATAATTAATGATGTAATTAAGGGTTGATTAATTAAGATTAATTAATCAAAAAAATAAAGTAATTAATTAATGTAATTAATTAAGGATTTGTGTAATTAATTATAATTAATTAATTAATGAAGTAACTAAAGAATCAATTACTGTATTTGATTAAGAATAATTAATTTGTGAAATTAATTAAATGATAATTGCTTGAATGTAATTAAATGATAATTAGTTGAATGTAACTAAAGGATAATTACTTGAATGTAATTAAAGGATGATTACTTGAATGTAATTAAAGGATAATTAATCAAGGATGAATAATTAAGGTGGATAATTAGAGGATAATTAATTAATTAATTTGTAATTATTTAATGGATAAGTAAGCAAGATTTATAATGATGAAAGTAATTAATTTAATTTACTTTAAATTAATTAGAGATGAAGTAATTAATTTAATTCATTTTAAAATAGTTATAGTGTGATTAATCCTTGTTTATGTTTGGGTGGATGATATTGATTGCCCTTAAATGGTTTCAGATCTCAAATATGAGATAAGTAATGCTGTGTGACTTGGCTGCTTTGGTTGAAGTGTGATGATAATGTGAATTATCTATCGTGATGATAATATAGATTATCTGTTTATGATGATAAAATGGGTTATTTGTTTATGATGATAATATGAATTATCTATTGTGATATGTGAATTATTTATCTGTGTGTATATAGGTAATGGAATTGAATTGTTTTAAACTTTAAAACAACTTGGTCCTAAAAGATGGCAATTTGAATTCGATGAGACCGGGATCGGGTTTCCATATTTGGATATCTAAAAACTACACCGTTCCAAATTAACGATAGGTCGTGAATCTCAAGTGAAGATGAAGATTCAGAGTGCAAGGGTTATCGTCGTTAATTCTGAAGGTGATTCCAAAATGAATGTAACGAGATGATGCCTTCGGTTTCATTCCAACCCGGAACGAACTTGTATGGATTGAATGCTTTCAGAACATCGTCAGGTGGATGACGAGCATTCTAAGAGATGTGTTCTCTAAAGGAAATCGTAGCCTCAAGCCTCATCAATCGGGAATGGCTTAAACAGGGAAGGTGCAGCAAGGCTAAGTGGGTCATTCCCAAGTAGGATGAGATTTTCCCCTGTCTAGAAGTCCCTTTATATTCGGCTGTGTGGGGCAGTTGATTCGCGACAACTGTCGGGGTTGTCTTGTTCGGAACTGTTCAGTAAGGAATGGTTCCGGCCTTGTGTTACAGGGGATTAAGGATGGATCCTCGGTACGGTGATCTAGGTCACGTAGTGTGAAGAGCGATACCCTAGTAGCCCTGCCATTGTATGGAAACCCAAACTCCAATAAGCCCCTTCGGATTTGATTGTATACCTATGTAGCTGGAATTTAATAAATGTAACAATTTTAGCTATTTCTTATTTACTTGAAAACCCTAGACTATATTATAATATCACTGGATTTTCTATCAAATGTTTTGGTTAGTGTAAGGTAAAAACTTACCCATGTTTATGTGTGGGAAGTCTTACGTGATACCTTTTGTTTTCAAAGGTTTTTCTAAGTTAAGCAACTTTAACTTGTTACTCACACCAGACCCATGTCTGACCCGGAGTTTATTCCTGTTTTTCTTAAACTCGTGGGTACTCAAATTTTTACGAGTAGCCAAGAGATTCAGGTTAGCTTTGAAGATTTGTGGAGGAGCAATGCAGCAGGTGGCTTCAACGTTGTAGATATTTATAGTGTTCCGTTGTGTGTTCTCTGAGTCATTTGTTTGTGTTGTATTGAAATATAATAACTAGACAGGTGTTTATAACTGTCTAGTATGTGATGTATAATCTGTGTAACTCCGATAATGATTGTAATGTGATTAATAAAATTTATTCGTTCCACTGTTGAGATTCTGATGTTGTTTCTTCTTTCTTCTCTATCTTTTCTCTTTCTATCCCTTTCTTTCTTAATTCATGATGCATCTTTCTGGGAGGTGAAGGACGGGTTGTGACATTGACAGAGAATAGTATGAGAATTGTATAAGTGATTTAAGGCTTGGCCAGGATTGTTATTGTTGAGCTAAAAGAGGAAAAGCGAAGGGAGAAAGGAAAAGGTATAGAGAGGATTTTCTGCATCAAAGCTTTGGATGCATAGCAGCCTATGCCTGAGCCCAAGATCGAGCAACATAGTTGGTTCCATACGGATATGGATCCAAGGAAAGAGTCAGAAGATGCAATGGAGGATCCAATAGAGTTGATAATCAACATCTTGGATAGTTAGGACGATCCTACGTGGGTCCTGAAGAATGGATCTCAACTCGACACGAGGATGATAAAAGAGCTGACTGGTTTTCTCTGAGAAAACCTGGATGTGTTTTCCTAGATGCATTCCGACAATTATGTAATATCATTGTAGATAGTGTGCCATGCATTATATGAGAATCCCAAATGTGTTCCTATGAAACAGACGTGCCTCATCCTGGGTCAGCAGAGATCTGCTGCACTGAAAGAAGTAGTGGATAAGCTAAACAACAATGGTTTCATCCACGATGCTTTGTACCCAGAATGGAGGACATGCGTGTACTATTCTGTTTTGAATAAGGCATGTCCGAAAGACAGCTTCTCGCTTCCGAAAATTGATCCGCTTGTAGATTCAAACAGTGGACATGAACTGTTATCTTTCATGGAACCATATTTTGGCTACAACCAAATCCCAATGCACGTTCCTGACCAAGTTCAACCAGTTTCATAAAGGACCTGAGACTGTACTGCTATCTCGCTATGCTCTTTGGTTTGAGGAATGCAGAAGCAACATACCAAAGACTTGTCAATTCCATGTTCAAGGTTCAAATGGACATTCGATGAAAGTGTACGTCAATGACATGCTGGTAAAGTCATGGCGGTCGACCAACCATGTAGAGGACTTGGTAGAGATGTTCAATGCACTCTAGAAATATGGAATAAAGGTTAACCCTTTGAATGCTCATTTGGAGTTGCATGAGGTAAAATCTTGGTTTTTATAGTGAACCCAAGAGGAATTGAAGCTAATCTGAAGAAGACCGAGGCACTAAGAAACTTCAAATCCCTGAAGTCGATCAATGAAGTCCAACATTTAAATGGGAAGGTCGTTGCATTGAGTCGCGTCATCTCCAAAGCCACAGACAAGTATAACCTTTCTTCGACATCATCAAAAAAGGGAAAGGGAACTTTGCTTGGACATATAAACACTTTCTAGGCTCTAGCGGATCACTTATAGAGGCCTCCCATCCAATCAAAGCCTCCGGAAGATGAGAACTTGTTTATTTACTGAGCAGTGTCTGTGCACGCCTAGAGTGCCATGCTCGTATATGATGAGTCCCGAATCCAGAGGCCTGTGTATTACATTAGCAAGCGGTTAATAGGGGTAGAAAGAAGTTATCCATAGCCGGAATAGCTAGCCTACTACCTCCAAAAAACTCTGCCCACACTTACAGGCTCATCTAATCAAAGTTCTTACCGACCAGCCTTTAAGACAGAACGTACAACGACTTCAGACTTCTTGAAGGCTTTTGAAATGGAACATAGAATTAAGCCAATATGACATAATATATCATCCCCGAAGCACAATCTAAGGCCAGGCTTTGGCCAATTTCATAACTGAATACACTTCGTGAGATGATACTCCAGAGATAGTAGTAAGCACAATGCCTGTTGGAAGATGTACACCAACGGCGGATCCAACGAGCATTGCTCGAGGGCAGGTATTGTGCTGGTCACCTTTGAGGGCCATTCAATCTATTATACCTTGAAACTTGATTTTCTATGACGAATAATGAAGTAGAGTATGAGCCTTGATCACAAGACTTAAATTTATGAAAAACTACAAGCCAAAAATTTAGACATCTTTTGTGATTCCCAGCTAGTGGTGTGCCAGGTAAGAAAGGAGTTTTAGGAAAAGGGAGCGAGGCTAGCTCCATATTTAAATAGAGCCCTTGAGTTGCTTAATGATATCGAGTATTACACTATAACACATATTCCTAGAGAGGAAATGTGAAAGACAATTCACTAGCCAAGCTGGCTAGTTTAGGAGGTGCATAACTCATGGGCTTGGTCTTGGTCGAAATATTATCGGCTCTGAGCATCGATCAGATGGGTTTCGATTGGTTCCTGGAGGCTAAGTCTAAAAAGGAGTTATGGATGACTCCGATCGTGAATTACTTGCAGAGAGGATCCCTTCCTTATAGTAGGAACGAGCGACGGTGACTCCTCCGCCAAGCTTCAACATACATTATTCAGGAAAAATATTATAAAGGAAGGGATTCTCAATTCCCTTACTTTAGTGTGTCGCTAATAATGAAGCATGGCGAGTCCTTAAGGAGGTTCAAGAGGGGGCTTGCAGTGACCACACCAGGGGGCAAACCTTGGTGAAGAAAATTCTTTGTTGTGGGTACCTCAGGCTAACCATCAACCAAGATGTAGCCGATGACACCAGAAAGTGTGACAAGTGCAAGAGGTTCATGAAGATTCCTAATGCCTCGCCAACGGATCGATATTATTGTCGTCTTGCTGATGTCTAAAGATGCACAAAGTACGCCATCATCGTTGTTGACTATTTTACGAAGTGGGCTAAAGCAGAACCGCTTACCACGATCACTACTAACAAGATTATCAACTTTATAGTTAGGAATATCATCTGTCACTGTGGGGTCCAAAAAATGATTATCTCTAACAATAGAACCCAATTTAACAGCATCAAGTTGAAGCATTTCTACCGCTGGCATCACATTGAGAAGAGATTCACAACAGTGGCACATCCCTAAGCAAATGGATAAGTGGAAGCTGTGAACAAAACTATAAAGTCCATTCTCAAGAAGCGGTTAGAGAAGGCCAAAGGCAAGTGGGTCGATGAATTACCATTAGAAACTTTAGGCATATAGAACGACTCACAAGTCCACAACCGACGACTATCCTTTCAACCTAGCTTACGGATCAAAGGTTATGGTTCTAATTTAACTCGAAGTAGTGACTCATTATGACCCCAAAACGAACAAGGAATTCCTATTAGAGTCTCTCGACTTGGTCGATGAAAAGCGTGATGAAGCTTATTTGAGAGCAGTTGCACATCGCAAATGGATCGCTTGGTACTATGACACCAAGGTCAAGAGCCATACACTTGAGACTGGCGACCTTGTTCTCGAATGAATCTTCCTATGCCCTATGAATATGGGTCCTAGCTAGTACGGTCCGTATGCAATCATACACAAGCTTGGAGATGGTACAATTAAGCTAGGAATTGTGGACAGAGTCTTACTTCCCGCTAATGGAATAGCGAACATCTACGACACTATTTCGCTTGAAATTTGACTTTGTGAATACTTAGTCAGGTTAGATATAATAAGACAGAATTTATTATTTCCTATGTTTTATAAACCGAGACGACTTCCTGAATTTATGACTTTGTCTTTGCGTAATTATAATATTGCAGAATGTGATAAATATGAATGAACTTGCATATGCACAATGTAGGCATGCAAGTACCTAAAGATTGATGCCGATTGAGCTTCCAAGGCCCATGAACGAACCCACGAAGCATAACCACACAAGGTATCTTGATATAGATACATGTTAACTCCAATGACCCACGACCTGGGGGTATGAGTATAAATATTCAAGGGCAAAATGAGACTAGTTCACCCTTATAGCTCATGCTTGGAGTTTGGCAGGACATCCATGCATTGCTCGAAGAACGGCAAGGTGAAAGATAAATGTCCGGAGATAGGTGAGATCTCATAAAACTTTGATCAATGCCATGAGATAGGCATGATCGAAAGTGAACATCCTGAATAGGGATGTTTAAACCACCATTTCGAGTGGTTAACTCCAACAAATGCCCAGAGTTCGATGTGGCCAAAACCTGCATCCAAGAGAAGGATGCCTAGAATACTATCTAAGATAAATTGCTTTGATTAATGCCTGGAGTTTGGCACGATCTCACTCAAACATCCTTAAAGGGGATGCTTAAATCACCTTCTCGGGTGATTGGAGTTCGATCAAGTTCCAAAATTAAATGTGGTCCCATGTAGCCACTCGAAGATAGGCACCCCAATAATCGATTTTCACTCACCAAAATGACAAGATGTCGATTCTCATATCCAGTGGATGAGACCAGGCCAGTAAACAACAAGTTGGACAAATAACTTTGTCTAATCATGACGATGAGTAATGATTCGTTAGTGCATGAGCGTGTTAACATGCGCATTTCTCAGAACTTAAGCAAATTCACACAAGATTTGAACAAAACAAAAGGTCTTTATTATTCAAATCAAGCAAAGTTCAAAAAAAGATACAAGTGTTTTTTGCACTAAGCCAGAAAAAAAGCGAGGGTCAAACCCGCATAAAGCCGACCTGAAACATAACAGCAAATTCCTACTGCTATACAACCAAAAAATAGAAAGGGGACAAATGATTACTTCTTATGTTTCTTCTTCTTCTCTTCCCCGAGAGATTGCATGCCGGGTCACTCTGGTTTCTTCTTGCTCCTTCCCTTGCTTACTGGACCTTTAGGTAGGGCCTTGTGGAAACCCGATTGGTATGCTCAGGGTATTTCCGAGCATATGAAGAGTAATCGAGGAAAAGATAGTCTTCTTGGGTAAAGCTATCAGCAAAGGAGGAGGGATGAAGTCGATCGGCTCTTGCTTGATCTCCTTGGCTTGCAAATCTTGAGCCCAAAGTAACTCTTGCTTGCTAGGTCTTAATGAAAAGTCTGAGGTCCTAGTTATGACTACTTTCTCCTTAACTTGGCTCCAAGGAACTCACTAGTCATCTCCTCTTTCAAAGCATGAATTATTTGTGCAACTGGTCCTGGAATATCACTAACTGGGATGCTTGGGATTGTCCTACAGATAGTTATGACCATTGACTCAGTCACTGTGGCTTGTTGACCTGGCTAGGAGCCTTCTCTAGGGATACTCAAAATAGTAGGCAGGCCTGAAATTTAAGGAAGATCAAAGGAGAGGTTAGCGACATTGACCGGTGTCATGTAAGCTTTCTCAAATATGGGTGAGGTCAATGATATAATCTATTAGACCAAGGCTCTATAATACCAGGCATGCCATCCGAGTTCCCCTCCTGAATAGGAGATAACATGCTTGTCTTCTGCACTTATGGTGTATGCAAATTATATGAAGGGACAGACGGACTGACAGAGGTGGCTAGGGGCCTAGAAGTGAGGCATGTAGTGAGATGCGAAGGTGTAGTTGCGTAGCCTTCATCTTGGTATTTTTGAACTGTAGTTGCCAGCTCCGGGTGCAAAATAAGCTCGCCAGCCCTAAGCGCTTCAATTTCATCTAGACGTAGAATCTTGCTCTATAGCTCCATCACATTCACCTTGCATCTTTCCAAATTTTGATGCTCTTCCTGCACGGTCCTCTCCCATGCTAAGGCCAAAGCTCTAAGATAATCTTTTCAAAGCTATGCCAAATCTTAGAACTTAAGTATATTGGTGTTGTGATCGATGATGAGTGTTGCCGCCAACACATCTACGCTCTTAGCCTTGGATAATGCATCATCTGTATTTGCGAGCATCAAGCATCCCATCATAGTAACTCTGGGCTGTTGTAAGGGTTCGTCCTTCTCCTTCTTCTCCTTGATGAGCTATGCCTTCAGCTCTTCCACTCCTTTTGCCGGCTCATGGATCCTATGGTGAACAGATTCAGTTTGGCTTAAATGGTCCTTTCTTTCTCACCCGATCATCTCACTCAGATCCTTGGCTCTTTGTTCGGCATCCACTTGTGCCTTCTTTAGTCCAGCAACCTCTACGTTGAGGTGAGCATAGTCTCATCATTCTAATATACTATAAGTCGCAGCCTTGCAGCCTCAACCTCCACGCTGTCCATGTATTCAAAGATCGTCCCGACCAACCTTTTCTAGATGAAATATTGGTTATAAGCATCAATAACACACACTGTTGTAAGGTATTTGACCTCCAGGGGTATATTTTTCAAATTGGGAGCAAACTTAATGCCTTTGAAATGGATCTTCGGTAAGCAGTGTTGTAGTTCAGCCATTTGACGGTTGCACACGACCGGCTGCTCTGTTGTGATGATAGGCTACTCAGTGGGAATTTTATCTACTTTATGGTAAGAAGAGTCCAAAGCAACGAGCTTTGTTAATCGATCAGAATGCTGAGATATGTGAGATGGTGCTATCTTTTTGGTAGAAAGGGAAGCTAAAGAAGGACTGTGAGACATGTCATCGTGAAAAATGTCATCAAAACAGCAGGGGTTCCTGTTAGACCCTCTAGATTGAGGTGATTGGGATCTAGATCGATGCCTTGATGATGAGTCATGTGACTGATAACCCTTCTCCCGACCTTGCTTGCTGCAACTTGAATACCGACTAGACCGTAGTCACGGCTGGTGCCGTGGTGTGTGTGGTTAGCTTATGCCTTGGGTGATAGGTTATTTAGTCCTCGAGAGATTTGTGCATACCAAATCATTCCATTGAACCTAAAAATGAGACAAAGACAAATCAACTTTAATAGGATAAGTACACAACACAAACTGAGCAAAGTGTAGTGCATGTACGTGTATGTGTAAGTGTCTTAGTGTCAGCCTGACGAATCTTGGGTTAGAATTTTGATGACATGGGTAATCTCCCACGCTCGGCTAAAAGGAACATCTTCATGAAAGCGGATAGGCGATCGGACATCCTTAAAGCTCGTATTGCTAATTCTAAAAGAATCAATTTCATCAGGAATCGATCTAAAATTTGCGTAAGGATCTTCCAAAGGTTTAATGGGTGTCACTTTTGCCATGGTGATTTATGGAGTTTGCCTCACATATCGCATGGGAAGGACCCTAATCTTAAGGCATTGCTTGAAGGAATATTTTGACGATTATCGTTGTCATTATTGGGAAACTTGTGTTCCATCTCAACATATCGTGGCCTGCCTCGCCACCTTCACCCTCTTCGGCATGTTCCTATACATCTCTAATCTTAGTTATCGGTCTCCTAACTAGGGGCACGACTGCATTCCCACCACCATAACCATATGAGGAATCATCTTCATCATTAGTTGTGGCCACCAGAACATGAGCAATGCTGCAGCCCGCTTCTAGCAAGTTGTAAGCACAAAGATTCTCATCAGTGAGCAATCTCCTCACCTCCTTGTCCGCATCTGGGGCTTCATGGAGTATCCTAAGAGTCTGTGCTAGGACAGCAACGCTGGGCCTGTTCGAAACATCAAAAATAATAAAGAAAAACAACCTGAGCACATAAAGTTGTTAAGTGATCTCAAAGGGAAAGAACGATAGCAAAAGACTTATGTCTAAGTAACCATCGCTGTGTGAATCCAGGTGGATATCATATAAAGAAGAATCCATTTTTAAAGTAACTTAGCTAATTCCAAGTGTTAGTCACTATTTTGCACCCTTTGGATAGTCCTAAAAATGTGGGGGAAGGATTTCCCCTACGATGCTTGAAACGATAAAGATAATGGATTTCTTCATCACTTGGAACAAGATTCAAACGATGAGCAAAGATAATAAACATGCTGTGTAGAAAAGCGTAACTATTGGGATGCAACTGAGCCAGACATAGCCTCATGAAATGCAAAATCCATCGGATAAACTAATTGAATGGTGAAATACGTCCTGCCAAAACACATATATCAGTTGCATGAGGTATACCCAACTGGAGGGTGATGTGCCCATTGGTGGCATGTGGGAACTAGTACATCTTCGAATGGGTTGCCATGTTGTTTGCAAATTCTTCTCGGCGATCTTTATGTAATTTTTGAAGCAACTAAATCTATGGATCATTTAATGTTTCAGCATCCTCGAGAGTATCTAAAGTGGTCAACTTCGACACCCTCTATGGACTTAAGATGGATCTCCGGGGGAAGTAGTTCGGCTTGTTGATTTACAAGCTAGGGTACGGGCCGTACTAGAGTTTGCATAGTTGGTAGTCGATGGACCTATGGCTAGGGAAGAGAGATGCCCAGAATGTCTATGATCCATAGCTATCAAAACTCAAAATATAATTGATATAAGAAAGACTGAAAGATGTGCCCCCCATGCTAAAGTGAAAACCTAGTGTTGAGTAGTGTTGTGCAATGTCATGCAGTGTCAGTTTCCAATGTTATGCAACATTCATTTGAAAATCTAGATACTATCGAAAGTGACCATATTCAGTGATCTTTTCAACGGACTCTACGTCCATGGCCGACCATTGAAAACACCTTAGAATTTAGGGGATAACTTTTGATGAAACTTGGATGTTAGTTAATATTGTAAAACATTCAAGTAAGTTTAAGGACCAAAAATCTACCAAGGGTTTGATCGTTATCGATCCATACTATTGGATGGATTTTCTCCTTTCTTTAATTCATCCCCCTAAATCCAACGTCAACGTGAAGCTCATCCAAGATCACCACTAACGCTGCCACCAATGTAGAAATTTGGAAGATCGAAGGAAATAACCGATTAAGGAGTTGGGTTGGGTTAAGGAGATGAATCGGGTCCAACTCAAGGTTTGAATTGGGTCGTGGCGAACAATAGTTAAGGATAGAAGGTCGAGGCGGTTGAGGGCGATGACGTTTTGGAGTAGAAGGCGGTGATGTAAAATTCAATTGGATGCCAAGAAGAACTTTATTGGTGGATGAGAGCTCAATTGAGTAGAAGAAATAAATTGAGGAAGAGATGAGTGTTGGGTGGGGTATGTACCCCTTGAACCATTTTCGTCGCCTACAAATCATGTAGAATACAAAGGCTGCATCGGCACTATCCATGCCCATGGATCAGTACCAAATCACTAAAAAGAAAACGAGAAAAATAATGAATGTGCATGCATGTGTATGTGCATATCTCAAGGAACTCCACAAGAATGTGCATGCATATGGAATTGTAATATGATGGAAGATCGAAGCACATGTGCATGTACATATTTAACATTCCATAACTGGATTTGAAGGGAAGCAGATTTGAAATTGAAAAATCCAGAAATGAAACTTGCTTAGAATTACTAAACATAGAGTGATCAGTCATAAGAGAATGCTACAATTTATATTGCCTGATGCTGGTAAAGTGTAATGACCCATAAATTTTAGTGGTTTTCAATAATGTAATTAACTAAATTTTGTGAAATTTTAAATAATTGAATTTGAAAAAAAAAATTGATATTTGGAATACGTCTATATAAATATAGCAAATGGTAAATTTTCATCATATAAAATGGAAGTTTATTTTCTTATGTAATTTTATTTAAATTTAAATCAGTTAATATTAGATGATAATAAAATGTTTTCCAAACTTGAATATTTTTATATAATAAACTTGTAAATCATCTTCTGAGTGAGACATAATATTTCGGTTCATCAAATTTGGACCGCTATTGCGCCGTTTATCTTAATTCCAACGTTTTAGCAGCATTTTCGGTACTGATTATCGACTTTTAATAATTTGGTCGTACCACTGATATCTGTATACCACTTTTATCGTCTCGTCGTGCTAATCTCTATAGTATATTCAATTGTCAATTTTGGAATCCGGTGTGTGGTGCAATCTGCGAAACGCCTAGCGTATCGGTTCCGCAACCAAGCCTTTTGAGTTTCTTGTCCATTCATCTGTTCACTGTAGAGATAGCAAACAGTCACTAGCCTTTTATATTCCCCAAATTTTCCGGCCTTTACTATTCTCTACACAATATTTTTTCTTGCTTTGAATTTCGGCTATGAAACTTTCTTCGCTGATATGTTATTTGAAATTTATTATCGTGACCCCAATGCCACCTTTTCTCCTTCCGACCCATGATTTCACCATACAACCACAAGATCGGCCTCACATCCACCTCTAATCGCAAGCCACAACTACTCATCGCCTACCCACCCAGCCGAGACCAACCTTGAAGCCTTCCCCTCACGGCCACTCGCCAGCAGCTCCACCCAATAGCCAAAACTCCATCTAGATCTAGCATTCCCTCTAGTCGATCTCTGGCCATAGCAGCCAATCACTAATCCCCTTGTCGACCTATCCCTCGGCTCGCATGCTTTTTACAAGGTATTATATTTATATATTATAAAGTTATGTCAGTTGTATAGAATATAAGAGGTGTGTTATATATATATATATATATAAGTCATGTCAGTGTTTATATATATTTAAAGGTATATATAGTATAATTATAACTCGTTTAAGGGTTATATTATATAATTCTTATATATATATGTATGTATATGTATATTAGTTTATATATTATGTTGGGTTTATGTTATATTAATACGATATATATATATATTATGTTGGTTCCTGTGTATATATGTTACAGTATTTATATAATATGTTTATGCAATTATGTTCTATATAAGAAAGCTATTTTTGTTTACATATAATATGTTTAAATTGTACATATATTTATAGATAATAAGCTAGTTATAATGTATTAGTAGGTAATTTAATATCTTGGGTATAATATAAATTTTTACTTCTATGTTACTGTCTACTGCTCTGAGATTTCAAACCATATATCTAAGTTTTGTTCATATACTAACCTTTGCATATATAGGTTTGTTTAATGATGTTATATAAGTATTTTGCATCTGAATGTGTGTGTGCATATACGTTTCACATATATATTAGTTAATATACGTTTTGTAGATTTTTTAATTTACATATGTTTACAGTATGAGTTTTTATATATAGATATATAAAGTTTATATTAGTTTGCTGTTGGATTTATATGTATATGTGTAAGTTATAGTAGTGTTATATATATATGTTATTATATAGACTTATGTTGATATGTCGTATGTTTGAAACAGTTTTGATAATAATGTATACAATGCCTTATATATATTAGTATGTATAATATATTCTATCGGATTTTTAATATATATATATATATCATTTATTACTCTATGGTTTTATACTAGATGATGACATACCAACTGCCTATTGCAACAATTGATAAAACTAATAAGATATGTGCAAATTTTATTTGGGGAGGCAGAACTCATAAAATAGCTTAGGATATCTTATGTAGATCTAAACTTGAAGGAGGGGTGGGCCTGAGAAACTTTATAGACATTAGAACTGCTACTGCTCTTAAATTGCTATGGCATTATATTAACAACAATAATCTATGGTCTAAATGGATGTACAAAAGATACTATAAAGATAAATGCTTCTGGACTATGGAAATTGATAATAATAGTTCATGTACCTAGAAATCTATTCTTAAACACATGCAGAAAGGTCTACAACACATACATGGAAATATAGTTGGTTGGCAAAATACGCTTCTATGGCACGACCCTTGGATTAACAATGAATTATTGGTTAATATCCTTGGGTGGGATTCTCTTGGCTTGAATGGTGGCGACAATTTAAAGGTCAGCAGTATTATACAAGATAACATTCTTAATCCAGAGATATTCCATTTCACTAGACAAATCAATCAAATTAACGAAGTGGAACTGTCTACTAATTATGACTCAGATTTTTGGAGCTGGGACAATAATCCTAATGGATTTACTTTCTACTCTGCATGGGATTGTGCGAGAAGTCATTTTCAGCCTACAAATTAGTCTAAACTAATATGAAACTACTGTAACAGCCCTAAAATGGTTCTATGCGCGTACAAAGTAATGTTAAGTAAAATTCCTACCAAAGAAAAATAGATTGAATAGGGATACTCTATAGATCCTATATGTGTACTATGCAAACGTGAATCAGAAATAGGAATCACCTGTTTTTCCAATGTTCGTATTCGGCTTATCTCTGGACTCGAAGCAAAATGAACATGAATCTGAATGGTCCGATGCTGACCGATGAAGAATTTGCTGCTCTATACGACTCATTTAAAGTGGCAAACCAGATCAAAGATCTTGCTTTTCGTAGCTTCGTCACGATTATCTACCATATCTGGTTAGAACGAAACACTAGAATCCATGAAGGTAAAGAGACTGACAAGCTTAGGAGATGGAATTTTGCAGAATTAGATATTAAATTTCTGATGACAAAAGGTAGGATGAAGACGATGAGATCAAGAGAAAATGAGGATATTTTAGAAAGATGGAGCATTGACTTAGTGGATACCGGCTAAAGCTTCGAACCAATTTATTTCCTTTTTCAGCCGGTGTTTGTGTTTTTTTTTTTTGCATTTGTCACATGTTTGTTTCTGCTTGTATCGGGCTTGTGGTTTTACTCGTTTTGTCTTTATTTTGGATGGTTTGTTTTTGGTGTTGGTTTACCTTCATTGTACGTATACATTGTATGTATTTTTATTGTTGCGTTATCAATAAAGCACCGCACTCTTTTTCCCTTACTAGTTATCATGTTGATAGCTAATAAGGTTTTTAATGAGGCGGTTTACCTAGTTTCAAAATAAAAAAAAATATCATTTGGTTCCAAAACAGTTTTGTGCATATGTGTTTAAGGTTTTGTTTTGGTAATGATTTTTAAGTATAAAATATATATCTTTGATCCTTAATACTTGAGTTTAAGAATAATAATTTTGAATTTTTTTAATATTTTTTTAATATTTTTCTTAAACTAAAATACTGTAATTTTATATATAATGTATATATTCTCAGTTTATATCAAAAACTGATTTGATTTGTTTTCATCGATTCCTTTTATCAGCTCTGTTCGTCGAATTTGTACCAATCTTGCTTTGCTTCGGAATTCATGCTGGGATTCATAACTCATCTCATTCTCATTCATCTCTAGCCTCGAAAGGTGAGCAATTACTCATGATTAACGTTCTTACATTTATTAAATTTGATTTCATTTAAAATGACAATTGAAATATGTTGTTGTTAGTCATTTAACTGCTATATATGATATGCCATTATCTGTAACTTTTCACCTGTGACACCATGATATGTTATTTATATTTTATCTGTTATTGATGATATTTGTCTGTTGTTGATATGTTATATTATTATTATTACTGTTCTCACTATGCAAGTTCCCTGTTAATATAGAACTCCCTATGGGCTGAAATGATACATACCCGAACGATCTTATAGAATAGGAGAAAATTGTTATTGGTTGAAATGATAAACCCAAACGATTTTCATTGAATTAAGTTTTTGGGATTGCGGATTGAAAAGATATATACTCGCGTATATTTAAATCGCGGATTGAAATGATAAATATCTGTATCACTTAATCATAGGATAGAAAATTATATACAGACACTATTGGTCTATATACATATATTTAAAAATGATTTCAAAGTTTTGGAAAGGGAAATATATGGTTTTAATAAACATTGATTTTAAATATTATATATAAATAAATGTTATTTTTATAAAGGTTTAAATTTTAGATTTTTAAAATTATATGTTTGGAAATTTTAAATTTATAAGTTAGTTTTGAAAATTATAAATTTTAGTTATAATTTTTCTATTTTTAAAATATATAAAAGGAGTTTTAGTATAAATTTAATTTAATAATAGGATTTAATTTAATAAAATTTAATTTAATTAGTATATATTATGCTTAAGTATTTATTTAAATGTTTATATTTAAAAATAGATTTTATAATAATTTTAATAAATTAAGGTTGGAAGATAAAATTTAATTAATTTGAAATCATATTCTTTTAAGAATTATATTTAATTAAACCAATTTGAAACTTATTGAATTTGAGACTTTAAAGATATGATTTATAACTTGGTTTTTGATTAAAGGTGATTAAATGAATATCCTATGTTTAAATAAATTGAAAAGGGTATTTAGTTTTATTTAAATTAGATTTTATTTAAATTTTATTGAATTGATCAAATGAATATTTCGAACAAAATAATAATGAAGTTAAATTTGAAACATAAATGAATTTATCAAATTTAGTTTTGTAAGTGTTTGAATATTTAAAGCTTTGAAACCTATTGAAGTTGAAATGGTTTAATTTGTTGTTTATATCTATATTTGAAAATGATATAAATTGGTTTATTGAGATTTATATTGAAATGGAAGAGATTTGATTTAAATGGGATTTGGAATTTGAGTTAATTTGAATTATTTTATGAAATTTGAAGAAACTATTTTATTGTATAAAGTATTTTAAAATTATATTTAAAGCTATTTTTATGTTTTACTTTATAAATTATTTTATTATAAACTATTTTAATTTTTAACTATTTTATTATAGACATTATCTTAATATATATATTATTTTAAATTAATAACTATTTTAATATACTAATTTTTATTATTATATAAACTATTCTATTATATAAACTATTTTATTATACATACTATTATTAATATCTAAACTATTTAGAGGAAAGTGTTATGGTTTTCCAAAGTTATGATTTCCAAAGTGTTATGATTTCAAAGTAATATAATTCTCAAAGTGTTATAATTTCGAGTGTTATGGTTTCGAAAATGTTATAACTTTGAAAGTACTATGATTTTGAAATGAATATATTTTAAGGGAATAATGATATCAGATTTGATATGGTTTTGAAATGGATATGATATTTTGGTTTAAATGTATGATATTTTGAAATGACCACGGTGTTATAATAACGTTTGGCTGTTAAAGAGGTCGGGATCATTTATTGACATACTTGCCAATACCGAAAACCAGTTTAACAATTGTGTACGCAGTGGAGATTCCAGAATGAAGTAGGATGGTTGGCGACGATTTTATTTGAGGTATATACGTGGACCTAACTCCCATAAGTTAACTTAAGGTGGCTAAAACAGGAGCAATTGATGGGCCAAGTGAGGTAGCTCCTCCGATCGGACATACTTCTTCGATACCATTCTACTACTTTGTGATTGATTAGGAGCACCCTCATATTTTGGAGTGTGGATTGAGTTGGGCGATTGCGATGGCTTTGCCTTACCAATGGCTTGGAAGGGTAATTGGTACATCTACCCAGGAATTGCCTAGTTGTGCCGTGTTACCTACCATATCGAGACCACTGCAAGTTTTTTTTGTGTCGCACCTATGGAGTGCCCTCTGGTAGCTTCCAGTTAATGGAGGTATTACAGTACTGTATAGACTATGGCACTATAAATATGTTAAGAGGAATATGGGTAACGCCTTAAATGCTATTTTAATAGTTTACTTTACTATAGACATATTATAATAGCCTATATTACTACATAGTAGATAGTTCCATGAATCCTTAGAGGATGGGTATCCCAAACATCCTTTAAGTTACTTGTATTTCAATTGATATTTTACTTGAATTGGATTTATTGATATAACAATGTTAATCCTGACTCGAGTGTTTTGTGTTTTGCTTTATGCTCGGGTCAGACTGAGTGTCACAACATTATAAACTCACCTATGGAGTTGGAGATTCATCTACATCTATTCAGCGTTCAGTTGTTCAGTTGACTCTAGTGATATATTCAGATTTTGTTATTTGATTATTGTATTTAGACTTCTATGTATTCGAGACTTCTGATGTGTCTTGTTTTAACTCTATTATATATATATAGTAGCTTCATTAACTACTATTCTTTATTTCCGTTTCTTATTGTTATATTACTCTGTGTTTGTAATTCTGTGATTATTTTATTTACTGTTTATGTTGCATTTTGCCAAATATAAATTAGCAATATGATATTTTGAGCAATTAAAGTTCGATATGTGTGGATGCGAATGGCATGAAATATCAAGGTGTTACATAAAGCGTCGCAACGAATAACTTGAGACACAATAGTCCATTCAAATGGTTCGAAGGAAGGATAACAACTATTCGAAGCATAGATTATATTCTATTGTAGCAATCCAAACTTGTCTCGATTCATAACACATCATGTCTAAAACAAGATGTACTTTGGAGGGAAAGTGTTATCCAGCCTTTTGACCAGGCAGTATCTGGATGGACTTGACGAATCAGACTTGAAAGGTAACGGGCAGGAAGCCCAAAGAGATAGCCATAGAGTCCCGAATAAAGTACTACCAAGATCACAGAGTGGAATCAAGGCCATCCCAAAAAGGCCAAAGCATAAACCATCTAAGTGATGGATTGGTACCGATCCATAAAGCTCTACTACAAATTCCTCATTTTCCTCCTGTTCTCAAGTGTCGATACCAGCAACCTATTTCAAGCTCCATTGCATCAATCTCATGTAGTGTGCAATCAGGCAACTCAAGCACCAGAAATCAGCAATTCCATTCCCCTACCGATCCATCCTATTAGCTCAGAAACAAGCTCTTAACGATGCAAACAAGATGGAAATCACGAAGCTAACAAGTCACTACAACACAAAGCATCAGAATTGATCCATGAGAAGATCTTATGAACATGCTTATGGATCGTTACCGATCCATCACCATTGTTGACATGGCCACGTTTCTTCAAGTTCAACTGCTGCTAGGACATGATATCATGGTGGAATCGTGAAGGAGCATTTCTCGGCAGCCTACAACTATAAATAGGAGGCTAGGGGCTCACTTTGCAGGATCTTTTTGCTTCCTTGCAACTTTTCCACAATTCTTTTGTAACTCAAGGATCCCTACTGATCCATAAGAACTGTACTTGCAAAAGAGCAATATAATCAATAGAAACACCAAGTAGTTGTAGGCATTGGTTGGCCAAACCACTATAAACTTTGTATGTCTCGTTTTTACTTTATTTTCTATTTATATTTCTTTGTTTTATTCTCTACTTTATTCTCTTAGGTATTTGTGCCAAATAGCAAGGGTCGTTTATAGTAGCTAAAGTAGATCAATGGATGGATGAGATTATATTTTAAATAGGCAGAAATCATTCCCAACCATAGATCTGGTCGTCTGTGTTGACGGAAGACAGCTGGGAAGGTAGTTGTAATGGGTGGCTGAGAAGCATGCCAATAATAATTCCTACAGGGTGCGCGTATTATGCTGAGAAAGATAATATGCTACAGGAGTTGGTATGTTTTTGGCAAACATGTTGTAGTAGTAGGTGTACCAAGTCGTACTAGGTTGTACATTTTGACATATAGCACACTTCTCTAGGAAGCAAGGCTAGAGAGAAGCTTCCTGCACTGGAATGGTCGATTTCTATTGTTGACGCTTGATGAGAACAAATTTGAAAAGCTAACGCTGGAGTGTCAAGGAATGTGTCGAAACATCATAATGAGACAAGCTGCTTGGGACCAGTCGTAAGCAGGGCGGGAGAGCCAGGCCACAGATGGGGTCGCTCTGAGTTGAGTCAAGTCATATGAGATGGCTGTGTCAACTCTTGTTGGGCCAGGCTAGGCCAAGGATAGGAGTCAAAGCTGGCCTATCCACGACTTATTTAAGGCGACTTGTTGGGATGGAGCCTAGTTGTATGTGGGCCGGTTTGAACATGGTCGGGCTATGAAATGCAAGCTGACATGGATTTGGGCCATGCTTAGAACTACTAATTGGATAACAATACTTACGAGAATTTGGAGAAATACTACGTATATACGTATGTTTAATTATACTACAATATACATGGTTTGTATATGTATATTAATAGAAATGTATATACAATATAGACATAAACACACAAACAGATATATATTTATATATATATATAATAAATATGTATATGTGTGTGTGTATACGTGCATGCGTTTGAAATAAATATACATAGTCAAAGGAAGATAAATACAAACGTAGATGATGGCTTATTGTTAAAGAGAAAAAAGTAAATACTAGCTCTAGATCTAATCAAATGAGTATTCAAAAGGAAAGAGGAGACAATAATATATTTAGATAATTCCACATTTCTCTTATACATGTTTCCAATCAAATCTAGATCTAATCTTTAAAAAAGGTAACTACAGAGTTAACCATAAAAAAATTTATCACTAAAATTTGAAATATGAAGTAACATATAAACAAAATCACTTTTAAAGCATTTTCATAATTAAGACTACAATAAAAATTGATTAATCAAAACATTTCATATGTGTATATATTTTATAACTCAAAATTAGTTAGAATTTAAATTGCAAATATATTTGCTTTAATAATGAAAATATAAAATTATTTTGTTTGAAATCAGAATTGACTTAACCAAACGATATAATTCAAGATGTATCGCTGTTTCAACAATGATGCTTATATAAAATCTAGATATTTGAAAATAAAATTCACTCTATTAAATAAATCAAATTTAAGGAATATATAACGTGTATATGAATATTTATTGCAACAGGAATAAACATACATCGACAATCTATTTCTCTTAAATATGTATAAAGAACCAACTAGTTTCATGTTTTATAATTGACGGTATAAAAAAAATTTGATTGAACCTAGTAAGTGGTAGAAGATTGTTTACATATACATGAATTTTGGGTCAAGGCTGAACATTATGAATGAATAATAGACCTTGGAATGATCTTGTCTTTTGTAGCACTTCGATTTTTAAATGGACTCCTAGATCACTTGATTCATCACTTAATCTTGCTAGAATCGAATGAAGCACGTTTATGTTATTTTGTTTGATGTTATTGGGTTGAAAATACTTCAACCAAGGGTGAAAATGAAGAAAAAGTGGCAGACATGAAAGAGGATTAGTAAAGTGGAAAGAGCAAACGAATGAATTAATGATGAAGATCTGTTTTATGGAGAGTTTGAAAACCTCCCCCATTTTCTCATTTAAAACCTTCCCTCCTAATTTCTCAGTTAAACCTAAATCAATATTTAGATTATTTCTTTCTTTCTTACGGCCAATAATGATTTTATCTTATGTGGACCGAAAAATCTAAAGACTTATTTAAGTAAATAAATATATTTAAATCTTGTTTAAGTATATATCGATATTGTATATGCAACACGCATATGCATAACTTTTATATACACAGTAAATAATTACTAAGAATACCCAAAACATCAAATTATTAATAATCAATAATATTAAATAATAATTAAATGTGACACTTTATAAATTAATTAAATTGTGTGATTTTTCGAAGAATTTATAAATGCGGTTGTATGACTCAGAGGTGTGAATTCGGTCGGTAATTAATATTGAGCAGCTCAAATATTGTTGTTTACACAACACTTATTTAGTGATACGGCATTTTGTCTGAATTCATCGCTAACATGCCTTTTCAATAAAATCATATGTGACAACCTCCGTACACCTCCAGCATCTAATATAATTAAGTAGTGCGCTGCTATAGTGCCTAACTGATGTAGGATGATTGTTAATGATGAAAAGAAGAGAAACAATCACAGAACCTATCATATATCTCATAACACATTGAATAAAATATAATAAACATCATAGGTATAAAGCAGGCAAGACAGTAATAACTAAACTAACCACGGTACCAGACTTCACATGTTCACAAAGTTATTCAAGAAAACGTAGATTTTATACAACTGATAACAAACTCAAGCAGCCTCTAAATATAATAAACGAACACTGTCTAGGATCCACAGTGTCGCATAGTAAAATGAGAATAAGTAAGTCCATATGTATAATATGAGAAAGCTCCATCCAGCTTGTCCTCTGCACTGCCACTGTGTACCACCTAGACCTATTATCTAGTCTATTCATTTAGTACCTAAGGTAATAAAAAGCATAAAATATTATACAAGTCAAATATAGTAAGGAACAAACGTATACAAATCAAACCTAATTACCTAACTTGTCGTTACAACCAAAGAGTTGGCATATAACAAACATAATATGTAACTCTACTATCATCATCAGGTGTACTACATCTTAAATAAAATATAGGATGCCTAGGTGTCCATATCAACAATACTTACCTTTTGCAACATTCCTAGAGCGATAGACTACTATAAAATCAACTATAAAAAATATAGCATTAATCAAACAATCCTCTCTGTCACTCAATGTGCACTGGATAAATTATAACTCATATAACTATTCCTCTACCAAGGATTAATGAAAAAAGTCCCAATTTTAGTGTACTTGCTGTAACAACCCACGCCATAATGGACCTGAATTTCAGCTAGATCGAAACCCAAGTCCATTACGGAATGGATTGATGGTTTTGGTAACTTGTAATAAACATAAGTATATCAGAGTGCAAAAAACATAAACTCACAGCAGAATTGAAAAGCATAATAGAACATATGCATTGACTAAGGCGACTACCTTGGAATATCATTCCTTAAATAATTAGTCTCCTTGTCCGCGTTGAGGATGAAAGAGAAGACTTCATTATCTACTCATCTCGTCTTAAACCAATAACCTATCCTTCAGAACCTAACATATGGGTTGTTATGAGGAGGGAGGGTCATAATAACATTCAAGTGATTGGAAAATTACATACTTTACTCATACCATCAATTTATGCCAATTGATTTCCATTTAAATGTTATGGCTATTATTTGTGGATAATCAGTTAAATCATATGTGTGTGTACGTTATGCCTAACCTAATCTTCTCTATGGTATCATTACACACGCACACCCCCAAATATATCTAAACAATTATATTTACACTTATCTAACCAAAACCCTGGGCACTAAATACTTTTTAAATATAAAGCATGCCCTTTACATTGTCAACAATAGCCTATTGGTTCTAGCTACAAAGGTCGATGACTCCTATATATGACTTAATGTAATATATAATTTAATTGTCATACTACTACCGCAACTCAAAAACTCATCTAAGGGTTAACTAGACCACCTCAACTAAACTAATTTTTCACTAATCATTTACATAAGGCATTTGCATATCCCATATGGATTCTATAACGACCTAGATTTCGAACCAATCAAAATTATCGGTTACCCATCCGTTCCAAAACAAGTAAATGAAAACTACCAAAATACATACCTTAATCTTATAAATATACAACACTATTAAATGTAGAAGATATAATTTTAATGATACAACTTATTAGAGTAATCATTTTTTCTACAAGGTGTGCTTTAATATATACCAAATGAAATACTATAAATATACCGCTGCATAACTGAGATATGAGAGGCAGCAATAGTCATTCCTGCAAACTCGATAAACAAGTCAATAGGGAATAAAATGTAAGCAGGAAAGATACACCAACACATGATAATTAACAAGCAATGAACAGGAAAAAGATATGTTATAATTGAGGCTGCATCACTACCATTTATGACTACCTACGTACCCCTATCTAATTGGGTATCCAATTTAATGCAAGATCAAGCCAACGCATTTCTCTTACCACAAATAGGACTCATAGAGCCTACGATGCACAATAATTATGCAATTCCCAAACTACCCACTTAGGCTTAATCTTCGCATTTAGATTTATGAAATCTAATTAACATTATTATTTTCAAAATATTATTATTTTCAAAAATAATCTATTTGAATTAAATTTTTGGTTTCATTTAAAATCCTTTTGAAATAATAATATATATATCTTTTGTAACAAATTATACCTTTCTTCAGGATTTAAAACAAATCATTTTTGAAAACAGTATCAAATACTCTATATAATAATATAATGTTGTATTTGATATATTTATTTGAAAATCCCAAATAGTCTACTATAAAATCATATCGATATATATATATATATATATATATATATATATATATATATATATATATATATATATATAACCAGACTGAGGGGTTTCTCCCATAAACAAGGCAACTTGGTCCTTGCCTTATAAAAATAAATAAATAAGTATATCCCTCTATCCAAGAGTAGACTATACTAAGGGTACCAAAACTCTCCACACACTTTTTAGTCATAGTTTACTGAAATCATCGGTAACATAACAAATTATTTTCCCCAAAGCGACAAATCATTTTGCACTAATAATCACAAATACTTTCAAACATACTATTGTTTACTTCCTCAAAATCTTTGAAAACCATTTCAAAACCATCGGTGTTTTAGTGCTCGAAATTCTCCTCATTTATAAACACATTTTTATAAAAATCTTTATAAAAATCACCTTTACATAAAATCATACTCTATATAAACCACCTCAAATTTCATAGTTGGAATATTTACAAAATCTTTTTTAAACAATTTCTTTTCCATAAAAATTTCATAGCATATTCTTTTATGAAAACCATCTTTCAAGACAACTTCATCAAATTGAAGCTTAAAATTTTAATATTAAATTATTATAACTAATTATAATAATTTAATAATTCAATATTACCGCTAAACACCTTATGGTCAAATTATGAAATAAATCACAATGTGTTAGCCTACCATTGTTTTCTACCCAACACATGCAATTGAAATCAATTGCTCATAAACTGGCCGAGCACAATGCAAACAACCAAACAAACAAATAAACACTAATAATAAACACATTATTATCAATAATTTTAAATGGACAATAACACATCAATCAAAATTAACTAGCACATAAATAAATGTCCAAGTTAATATATAGCAGAACGTTAATTTATTCTGCTAAACAGATGCCCATAATAATCTATTCAATTTAACTACGTTATTTATTTAAATCAACGTAATTATATTTTATCATTAACTTATACCTGGCTAAAACTATTAACACGTTACACAAAAATGTTGTACTCGTCAATACGAATCTAATGCAAAAATCCCTGGGTTAATCGGATTTCGTATGGGTGGGTTATTGAATTTCAAAGTTTAAACTTTTTAAAACTATTAATCAAATAAATATTTAAATACTCCGCACCCCAAGGCCCAACAACCAACATGGCCTAAACTATAACAACCGCATTTCTTGCACCAAAAGACGAGCCATTAAGGGTAGAAGAGAAAGAAAGATAAGAGGAAACTACACAATCACAGAATCTCACTACGAATCAAGACAACATATAATAGATACCATAGAATATTACATTGTCATTTCGAAAATAATAATACATCAGAGTTAATACATTACAACCTTTAACTAGACAGTTATACCACATACCCACACAAAATACATAGATCATTCATAAACATGGTAGAATAAGATAATAACTAGCTAACGGTGAAGCCACCTGCTCCAGCTTCTTCAAAATGCTTCCGTAAGAAACCTGGATCACTTGGCCCGCAAAATTGAGTACCCAAGAGTTCTAGGAAAAGAAAATAAAACTCCAATAAGAAATGGGTCTGGTGTGAGTAACTCATATAAATTAATTATTACATTTATAAAACGATTTGAAAATCAAAGGAATCCTATAAGACCACGCAGCACGTAAACACGGACGGGTTTTAACTTAAGTTAGCCAAGTCACTTTATATAGAAATCCAGTAATACTATCATAATGTCTAGGTTTTTAAAATAAATAATTCACACAGCTGAAATTGTTACATTAATTAAATTCCAGCATAATAGGTATATAACTAAGACCGAAGGCACTTATTGGGAAATGAATTCCATACAATGACTGGGCTAATAGGGTACCATCCGTCACGGTGTATCTCTAGATAAAATAACACCGAGGACCTTGCTTGGATCCCCTGACCAATAAAATACTGGCCTACCCCTTATTGGACAGTACCAAATAAGACCATCCCTCGGTTGGGATCAACAATTGTACCGAAGCATACATGAGTTGACAATACGGACTCTAGATAAGGATCAACTTACCCTAATGGGAGCGACCCACTTAGCCTTGCTACATCTCCCCTATTTTATTCATTGCCGGTTGATGAGGCCTGAGGCTACGTTTACCTTTATTGTAGCATTACCACTTGGAATGCTAACATTGCCTTCTAGATGTTAACAAGATGTCAGCATTCATCCACACAAATCGTTTAGGAGATGAACGAACCAAAGGTACTATCCTACCATAACATCCATTGGTGTCATTTCTCATTTCCAATTAGGTATTTCCAAAGATGGTAATAATACGACTACCTTCTGATATCACCTTTGCTTTGTTGACATCAGAAACACCTGCCAACAAAGAAAGTGATATCTCTCTTCATTGGCTTCCACAAAACATCCGCTTCATATCCTTATGCATCTTTGAGACACCTGGATGTATACTCAACTTAGAATGATGGCATACCGACAAAGCTTCTTACCTAAGACCGTTGCCATTCGGTGCATAGATTCGTCCATTCATCCTTAAAACTCCTTGGTTTTCAATCTCAAAACTTGTACACTGTCCCTCCTCAACCTTCCTGATGATCACCACTAAGCTTCTATTTACTCTTTGCTCGCTCGCTCCTCTTTCCAGGGGAGTCGGGGTAACCTCCAAAAGAGTCAACACTGCATTTCTGCATAAGGCATCCGCCATCACATTAGCCTCCCTGGCGTATAAAGAATATCCAAGTCATAAGCCGCCAGAAACTAACCATCTTCGTTGCCTTAGGTTCAGATCATTCTGAGTTTAAAGATACTTCAGGGGTTTATGATCCATACAGAGCTCAATTTCACCTAATTAAAGAAAGAAAACTTACTCCTAAAATATCTAAAGATTAGAAAGAAACTAAAAGGAGTAGAAGGATCCTTAGCCAGAAAGTAGTGCCTCCATATTTTTAATGCAAAGAAAATAGCCAGCAACTTCACGTCATGTGTATCATAGTCCTTCTCGTGAGGCTTCAATTGCCTGCTTACATATGCAATCTCTCTACCATGATGCATCAAAACAGCTCCTAGCCCCACTCCATAAGCATCCGTGTAAACCATGAGTCCACCATTTCCATTTGGAACAGGTAAAACTAGTGTACTGGTTATTCTCTTCTTCAATCCCAGAAATGCCTCTTCACACTTTGGAGTCCATACAAACTTCTCCTCCTTCTTAGTTAGCTTAGTTAAATGGGAGGAAGTCTTAGAATAATCTTGTATAAACCTCTTACATTAACCAGCCAAACCTATGAAATTACGAACCTCGGTAGTAATCTACGGTCGCTTCCATTCCTGAATGGCTTCCACTTTTGCTGGATCTACTGAAATACCATGTCCTATCATAATATGTCATAAGAATCTCACCTCCGATTTCCAAAAATGGCACTTTTAGAATTTTTCCTTAAAAACATGTCTCCTTAATGTCTCCAACACAACTACCAAATGATATTTATGCTCCTCCTTGGATTTGAAGTAGATAAGGATGTCATCGATGAAAACTAACATAAACTTGTTAACATTCTGAAAAACACGGTTCATGAGGTCTACAAAATATGCAAGTGCATTGGTTAGCCCGAAAGGCATAACCAACCACTCAAAGAAACAATCAGGGCCTCTAAGTATACTATCTTCAGCAACCCTCAACTTATGGAATCCAATAGCTAGATCCATCTGAGAAAATATCATAGATCCATGAAGTTGGTCAAAAAGATCATCGATGCGGGGTAAGGGATACTTGTTCCTAATGGTCAGCTTATTTAACTATCTATAATCCATGCACAACCTTAAAGATCCATCAGACTTAGCTGCAAAAACTACCGCAGATTCCCAATTCGAACGGCTGGGTGTAATCCTCTCCTTAACAGGTCCTGAGTTTGACTTAACAATTCCTCTCTCTCTCTCTCCCTCGGTAGCCATCCCTCGCTTATGAACCACAGGCTTGCACTAGGGACCAAATCAATGAGAAACTCTATCTCTCGATGCGAGGGTAAACTTTTAACTTCTTTAAATACATCGGCGAAATTCTTAACAACTTCAATAGACCCAAGATTTTCTTGGGATTCCTCTAGGGCATACGAGAAACTACACATATGAATATCGGGAAACTTACATCATACTTTAGCAACTCTTCCTAGATTAGTTACCAATGATGTAGTTCTTTCATTACAATCCAAAATAGTTCAATATTTCGATAACCTATCCATACCAAGAATAATGTCAAATCCTTTAAAATCTAAGACATGCGGGTCACAAGAAATCTAATGAGAAAGATAGAAAATTGGCACATTCTTACAAATCATATTCAAATGGGTTACACCACTTATGGGGTTAGACATACACATAGGGTTATATACAATACTAGGAATAAGATTGAATTTACCTACTGATTCACATGAGATAAAACTATGAGAGGCTCCAGTATCGAATAATGCTTGAATAAAAATCCCATTAATCAGCAAGGTACCTTCAAGGATGCCTTTACCCTTCATATCCATCGAAGTAGATAGTTTATTCATAATGACGTACAACTTGGGCTATTGCACCTTCTTTATGAGTGGGTTGTTCTTTACCATATGCCTAGGTTAATGGCAATTAAAACAAAGAGTCTTCTGGACCATCGGAGAGATGGGCCCACCTTATTGCTTTGGAACTTCACTATTCGGACAATACATAGCAATATATCCTTTCTGCTTGCAAATATAACAACCACTATCCTTAGGCTTGCCTCCTGACCATATCCTCATTTGCCTTTTCTTGATTCTTCCAATTTGGATTAAACTTCCTCTTGTTAGAACCGTTTCCACCGGTATTTCCACTAGGTGCTACTAGAGTAGGCTTTCCTTTTCCAAGACTTCGTACCTCAGAGCCATATCAACTAAATCTACAAAAGTACCCTTAACGCGAGCAGTCATTTTCTCATGGTACTCTTCCCTTATACCCATAACAAACATCTCATTTTTTATTGGGTGCATTTATCAATTTTGGCCCAAAAAAAGATAAATAGTTGAACTTCGTCTCATACTCTGTTATAGACAGATCCCCTTGCTTCAAGTCCATGAAGTTCTTGTACATCCTCATCCTTCTTGCTGTTAGCAAGAATTGGTCCTCAAAAACTTCTTTAACTTGGGCCCATGGAATCTTCTCTTCTGGAACATTTGCAGTAAGAGAGTCCCACCAAGCAGCTGCTCCCTTCTGTAGTTGCTATGCTGCTAAGAATCTGTCCTATTCATCTGATAAACCAATACCTTTAAAAACATTTTCGCAAGATCACAACTAGGCTTGCACTTCCATAATAGACTCGGTTCCTTTAAATGTTTTTCCTCCTAGGTTGGTTTAATCCTTGCAAGGTTGCGAAATTCGCTCTTGGCTCCTCTAGCGCTACCTTTTCGGCAATCTGAACTCCTCTAAGATCTGGGGTTCGACCACTTGTAGTTGTAGTGTTGCCCGCTCCTCTACATTGTCTGCCCTTGTTACTCATGTCTTACTACCTGGACATAGTAATGTAATTCTTAGAATACTTGGACGTGATAAATCTTGAAAGTAGGGTACTATATATGAATAAAAATTTACAAATATGCACTCTCAAAGTTGACCCTAACCAAAGTTGACCCTAACCCAAAGCCTAGGTGGTCACCTAACCTAAGCTCTGATATTAAAATTGTAACGACTACCTGTCTGGCATCGAAAGACAATCCATTAAGGGTAGAAAAAAAGAAAGATAAGAAGAAACTATACAGTCAAAGAATCTCACCATGAATCAGAACAACATTAATAGATAACATAGGATATTACATTTTCATTTCTTAACTAATAATACATTAGAGTCAATACATTACAACCTTTAGCTAGATAGTTATAACTACCTACCCATCCAAAAATACATAGATCATACATAAACATAGCAGAATAAGATAATAACTAGCTAACGGTGAAGCTACATGCTCCAGCTCCTACAAAATGCTTTCGTAAGAAACCTGGATCACTTGGTTACTCATGCAAATTTGAGTACCCAAGAGTTTTAGGAAAAGAAAATAAAACTCCAAGTCGGACATGGGTCTGGTGTGAGTAAACTCAAACAACTTAGTTTTTACTTTTATAAAATGCTTTGAAAATGAAAGGTATCTCGTAGGACCAGGCCGCACATAAACACGGATGTGTTTTTACCTTACGATAAACAAAACACTTTATATATAAATCCAATGATATCACCATAATGTCTAAGTTTTTCAAATAAATAATTCACAAAGCTGAAATTGTTACATTAAATAAATTTCAGCATAAGAGGTATACAACTAAGACCGAAGGCAGTTATTGGGAAATGGATTCTATATAATAACTGGGCTGCTAGGGTACTGCCCATCACGGTGCATCTATAGATAAAATAACACGGAGGACCATGCTTGGATCCCTTGCCAATACAAGACCAACCTACCTCTTGTTGGATAGTACCGAATAAGATCACCCCTCGGTTGGGATCAACAATCGTACCGAAGCATACATGAGTTGATAGTAGGGACTCTAGATAGGGTGACCTTACCCTAATCGGAGCGACCCACTTAGCCTTGCTACATCTCCCTTGTTTTAGACATTCTCGGTTGATGAGGCTTGAGGTTAAGTTTACCTTTATTATAGCATTATCACTTGGAATGCTAACATTGCCTTCTAGATGATGACATAATTTCAGCATTCACCCATACAAGTCGTTTAGGAAATGAACGAACCGAAGGCACTATCTCCACTACAACTATTTTGGAATCACCCTCAGGGTTAGTAGCAAATAGCCTTTTCACTTCAAAGTCCTCATCTTAGACCATTCCTTTACTATTTCCAATTCGAACGTTTACGTTAGTTCGATGTGGTTTTCGGATAACAACTAATATTCGTTTCTCGGTCTGTCCAAACCAATGTTCGATAATTTTAAAAGGTCAAGTTGTTTATAGTGGACTATTCCACTATCTGAGTGTAATGATTTACATGAACATACATTCCATATGCTTAGATTATCATTACCCACTTATCGAGATGAACCCCCATGTATTCATCACATTCCCGAAGTGTGGTATTTGTGATAAATACAAGCCGACTTACTTTCAATAAAACGTTTCAATTTTTATTACAAGTACTTAAATTCATTTGGCTACTTAATAGCGCAGACAAGAGATCCTTTGGTTTTAACAACAATTTACTTAAATGAGAAAGTTGGTTAAAAAATAAACAACTGAAAGAGTTTTGAAAGAACTTTAAAATAAATAAACCTTGATTAAATCATAAGTTTAAAACTTAATTAAAATTTAACTGAACTTAATTTAATCAAAATTAAAACACTAATAACCTTAATTTTAGCTTTAATTAAACCTTAATAAAACTTTAATTAAATAACAATTATTTAAGAATTAATCCCAAATTAAGTGGACAATTAACCTTTAATTAAATAATAATTAATTATATAACAAACACTAATTAAATAATTTGTTAAATAAAAATTATTCCCTTTTTTATTAATTAATCATTATTTAAAAATTAATTAAAATAATTATTTGGTTAATAATTTCCTTAACTCTAATTAGTTAATCTAATTACTTAATTAATTAATTAATTAACAATTACCCTAATTAATTAATTAAATAAAAAAATAATTAAATAATTAAAACTTAAATTTTTGACTTACTTGATTAACTTGAAATGTGTTTTCAAAAGCAATCCAAAAGAAAACACTTTAAAACTTGAAATCGTGAAATTTTTCGAACTTCATCCATAGCGATTATCGTTATAAACACAATTGGCTAGAATTGATTTCAAGGTGAAAACTCCATCTCAACTCTAGCTACTACATGTTTGAGAACACAAATGGAAAGGTTTTGAAATTTAAAAAAAGGTGAAACTTGGAAAAAAACATTTTCAAAATTAAAAACTTAAAAAAAAAAAGCTTTTCATTTTCAATCGGATCTCAAGTCCTTTGCGACTTTTCAAGGTGCTAACTTCATAACATTTACATCACATACACTTGGTTTTGTTTCATAACCACACTACCATCATATCATAACCAACTAATCACATACACATATACAAACATATTATTCAACAACCAAATCACAAATTCTAGCTCAACCATAAACATAGAATCCTATACCATCAACAAACATGGTAATTCAACACAATCACTATATTTTCATAACATATAGTTCATCAAAATAAAATATTTTTCTTTTCAAAAAATAAAAGTTTTACTCAACGAAACCTTTTAAATTCTATACGAACTTTTTCCCAAATTTGAAAACACTTTAAAAATTTGCAAAAATAGAAACTTTGGTTGCTCAAAAACTTGAAATGGGTCGGTCACGTGAGCTTTTTAGCATGGCCTATGCCTTTTTGAGCTCGACCATGGGGTGTTTGGGTGCTTGCTACTTGGAAGAGGAGGGTTGTAGAAGATGTAGAAATGTTTTTATGAACTAAAGGGGAGATTTTTGCAAAAAGAAGTGAATTTTCTTATAGTAGAGTTTATAAAGAGAAGCCATGGATATGTTTATTCAAGCTCTTAGGAAATTAAAAGTGGAGAAAGAGATTGTAAAATGAGAAAAATGAAAGTTAGGGGGTATGTTTAGGCTTAGAAAATTAATTAAAAAATATATAAGTGCTTATTATAAAATATATACGTGCATACACTACAATACTCCTTCCCACCCTTCATTTCCATCCTCATTGTACCCCCCCCCCTAGCTTGCACTATTCCAGCCATATCCCATTGTACTAGTGTTGAAAAAGAGAGTTTTATACGTATATATTTTTATATATACACTTTTCTTTATAAATATTTTCTTTTAACCTTATATATACATACTTTAAAGAGAGGCATATACATGCACATATGCATATGTATTCATCATGTATAAATAGTTTTTATGTGCATATGTGTTTAAAATAGTGCTATGACATTTTAATTTACGTTTAACCAATGAAAAATTGATGTTTTGAAAAATAAATTTCCGGTCACATTTTCTATTTCTCTATAAACTATTTATATTGGTAAACAAAATTTTGAAAACGATTATATCATCATTAGTTATTATTTAAAATAGTTTTATTTGTTAATAAAAATCCATGTATTAATTATTTAAAAAATTTAATTAAATATTCATTTAAATAGTGATTAAAATTCTTAGTCGTTACACAAACCCACACTCCCTTCTTCTTCACATACACGACCATGCACATAGCAGCACGGTCGATCCTTCTTTTTACCTTTTCTCCATCCTCGCTTCATGAAATCACACAGCATTTGCGCCAACGAACTCCTTTTCGCATCATGTCCATGATGTGCACCATCAAGGTCAAGGTTGGTCGCCCCATGGCCGCAACAACTTGCAGCTCCTTCTCTACAACTTTTAGCAACCCTGACCTCCACACACCACCATCTCGAGTACAATGTGAATGGAAAGTGTAGCTCTCTACATCCTCTACAACTTTGATTTTGGAAGTTTTGGCTAATTGTATTTGTAGTGAGAGTTATTTGATAAATGAAATGAAATGGGAAACATGGTTGCTATGTAGTTTTGCATGCAGAGAAGAGAAGTTTACATAATTTGTCACCAGAAAATGTGAATTAGCTTGCCTTTTATAATGAAATTTCTAACGAACAAAATAATTATGTTTCAAAACATGTCTCTACAGTTCAAGGCAACAAACATTGTCCATAAAATAGGGCAATAAAATAGGGATGTTGTTTGTGCACGTGTACTTATGTAAATTTTATTTTATGAAAAGTTATTTTTGTAGTACTCCACTACACATTATCTTATTCACGTACAAGCCACGAATGACAGAAATAAAAATTCGATCGCCACAGCATTCTGAGGCGGTCATAAAACAATAATAAAATACCTTGGGTAACTTATTATATGAAATTTCAAAAATACCTATGTTTGCCGCAAAATACATTAAATGAAAATTTAAATATTTTTTAAACTAAAATTTATGGAAAAATTCTATAAATTAAATTAAAAATACATCATTAATAATCGTGCGGTTATTCGAAACATAGATTTTATTATATTTTAATCCAAATTTAAGTATTTAAATAAATTAAATATTCAAATTCTAAGATTTCAAAATTACTGGTCGTTGCAGATTCTACACGAGTAGGAAGTGAAATCCGTCAACGCGTAACTCAAGTCTTTGCTACCGCTCGTTTGGGATATCCGGGTATCAAAGCCTGTATGTCAGATCTACTACTAAAGGGTGATACCAACTACTGACATAGGTTGCTGACCCTCCACAACTGACATCCCTATTTAGACTAACCTAAGTAAGTCAAAGAAATATTCCCTTTGATTACTTACTACCTCCTATTGGATCTGAAGTAGACTCTATTTTACGTATATCACTTTCCCATGGGTCCTTTGGTTGGTAATGTCACACATGAGTAGTAAGTGTACATAACTGCCAGTAGCCTCTAAGCGAAGGGCAGATTTTTGTTGTGTAACTCTATCGACCTCGTATCCCAACCTGCTAAATCAAATCTACCATCCATAGCCTAAGTATTGGGCTAAGCCCACTAATTTACGATGTATCTAAACGTACAATTTGAGCAATATAGTTCCTTGTATTGCTTTCTACATGTAATTATGGTATTAATACGTAATTGTTCGCTATGTTATTATTCCTAATTCATTCTTAGGCTTTGGTCTCCTTTTAATGTCAAATAAATGTATGTTACCCGTATTGATCGGTCATTAATGTCTAAATTAGACTATCTCTCATCAACCCTCATAAAATTCCTTTAATCTATTTACTAATTTCAAACCCTCATAAATTCCATATTAATCTCATTAATCAATCCTCATAAATGTCATATTAATCTCTCCAATCAAACTTCATAAAAGCATATTAAACCCCTTAATTGGTACCTTTAGTCAATTTATAGCCTATTTAAATTCTTGTAACTCCCTACTTATTGCACATTCATTACCTTATTATTTTTAGAGTTATAATCTTTCCATCTATATTTCCTGATTCTATCATTTATTATACAATTTATTCTAATGTTTTAATTATACCTAATGTGGATATTAACATGTATTACATTGTATTAATTATATCTTTATTTTGAATATGTACACGATTATATGTATTTACATATTATTATTATTACATTTCTAGTTATTAATCGTTAACTAGGATAATCCTTTTTATATTATAATCCATTACAATTGCCCTGTCAAAAAGGTTTCCCATTATAACATGTCATAAGCTAACCTAAATTAAGAGGTTCTCTTCATTTGAAATTACAAGGAATCATTTATTTCTTTTTTTTTTTACAGAAATAGGCATTGTAAACTACGGAAAAGAAAATTTCATACTTCACACATCTCCTTCCTCTTTTTATGTATATTCCTGATCAAATCAAACTTTGCACCTTTTCCATGTAACTAAGAAATTAGACAAATTTATGGAGGCTAAACGGACAATATTTCCAGCAAATTAAATTATAAAAATTTACATTCCATAGAATTAGGGCAAATCAAGATTACACTAACAACTTAACAACCAAATGGCAGATCTGGAACAAATTGTACTTCTTTATGCATATTCAATTTATTTATAACTTGGGGATTGATTTTCAGATCTGGGTGTAAACACTATTCCTGTTCAATCTTCCTAAATTGCAGAATATGTAGGTAATGTTTATATCGTAAGATTTGAGCCTACGACTCTTAAATATTTAGTTAGGCATAAAAATTAAATAGAAATTCAATGAAATAAATTCCAATATTATAAACAAATTATATAATTCCCACTCATCTTTTTGAAGCATTTCAAATCTCCAGATCTGAATTTAAATCCTTTAATGATTCCTTTTTTTTCCATTCTAATCCAAATATATATATATAACAGGGTATATACATATTAGTAGAATTATAGATCTGAAAAGAGAGTGGAGATTAAAGGGAAAATAGATTGAAATTTACGTTTTTGCGCAATATTGATTCGCTACTTCTCTTCTTCTCATTTATTTTTCGCTCTTCTCCAATTTTTATGTGTGTGTATATAATATTTTATAGTTTACAAGAATAGTAGTGATGAGAAAATGACAGAGCTTCACTGCTTGGAGTGGAAAATATGAGAAGAGAAGCAAGGGGTTAGCCTTTGTTTATCTTTCCATGATAGAACCATTCAACATTTTATCTTTGAGTCACCCTTCCTAGAACCCTCTCTTGTGGATAATCATCCTCATGACTCCATTCAACATCGAGATGTCATCATTAGAACATAACTCCATCTCCGTCGGGTTACTATCATCGATATCTTGAAGCAATCATACTTCATCGTGCAACCATATTATAATTGAATGTCAAATGAATAAACGAACACCTTTAGCACGACCTGCAAGATCTGTACTTTACCCTGGAAGTTTGACATCATTGGGCTCACTAGTTCAGGTCGGTACCGACTTGATCAGGTCGGTACCAATATGAATGCTTTACCAATTTTGGATAAATGTCTTATAACCTAACTTCTTCCATCCTTCTACCTTTTTAAAGCCCCTTTTTCCATGCCTTAAGCTCCTAAGTCCCTAGACGCCATCTTTAGCTTGAAATTGAGATCAATATCGACTAGAATATATCCGACTTTATACTTATCCAATTTTGGGTGTTTAGCTCATGTATCCCCTTCCTTGCCTTGTCTTGATGCTTGATCAAATGTTTCATTGCTTTTGTGCCGAAGCAACTTACCCAAAATTTGAACAAGCTAAAAGAAACCAAAATATTATTCAGTTTATCATCTCCACCAACCTGAATTCTACCTGATACCGACATGTCTTTAGGTGTGCAAAGAGAATCCAATCAACCTGTGATTTGAAGTGTAGGCTCCTCTCCTCCCAAGCCTTTCCTTCAAGTTTCATCCCATTTTGAGAAATTTCGTCTTCATTTGCCACAATCGATTGTTGACAATCCTAAAAGCACTAGCAAATCATATCAAAGCAATACAATCAAAACAGAAATATCGTCCATAAGCATTCATTCAACCAAATCAGTTCATCGAAATATGAAAAACAAATAATATTTAGCTTAAATCTAACTTTTACACTAAAATAAGAATATGATCCATAAGGGCTTTCAAAACCATTTAAAATCCATTTTAATCTTTTTAATTTCGACTACAAACATGTCTAAATGTTAAATTATAGTTTAAAACCATTTTAACATGGAATTATATCAAAAACATCATTTTTAACTATATGGATATATATAGAATGGTTGGAGATTAATAATCACTAACCTAGTAGCCAAATACCAATTTAAATGCTCAAATCTGAAGTGGACAGAAAGGAATATGAATTCCAAAGCACCCAGTATGATAGATCTACAATCCCTTTCACAAATTAGTCTTCTAATGACGGACTAGGCAAAGATTAGTAAGATAAAAGAGGCTTTTTGATGAATTTAAGCTTAATAGAGGCAGGAAATGATCTAGATTTGTCTCATCACCCCCATGTAGGAAAAATTCCTAAAATTAGTTAGCTGGCCTAAGTATGGGCTTAGTTTATCCGACTAATATGCCCAACAACAAACAGACTTTTAACTAGCTATATCTCCTAAATGGAAAATCCACTTTCCTATTATAACCACTCTACCGAAAGACAAACCATCATCCCGATCAAATGGAAGTAGTTTCAAACCATAATTCAATACCTATTAAAAGTTATAGTCCTTACAAAATTTCTAGGTCCACATCATCCGATAAAAATTATAAAGGTGGAAAATGTCCCTGGTAGTCGTTTCCTAAAGTTTTGGAGTCATAAGACCTCAAATAATTTGAATAATAATATTTTAAGATCCTTCAATACATAAAATATAGGTCATTGCATCTATTTTGGAATAGCTCAAGTAGTACCTTTTAGTAATGATAACTTACATATGATCCCTTTGTCAAAATAATATCTCTTTAGGATATATGTAATTTGGTATAGGTAAAAATACCAATTATACACATTCAACTAGGTTAGTCCAAAAACAAAGTTCTTGGTTCAATGACAATATTTATTATTAACTGTACTATCCCATCAACAGATTTTAATTTTGAGTTGACTACATTTGACCATGATACTAACTTCATACAACTTAAGAGAAAATTCTCTATTTAATACTATTTCATTTCCAATGCTTTAACTCAGCCCAACTATATTCCTTCGATGGATCTCTATGTCATGATTTAACTCTAATCAAATGGGAGTATTCAAATTGAATTTCCGTAATATACTCATGTCGAAGGAACTGTGTAGTAGCATTACACTAAGATTTCCTATTTGACCTAGTTGATATCGGCCAATGCGAAACTCTTAGGCCAGTCACTCCATAAGTATCCAATAATTACAAGTATACATCTCCTTAATTACCTCAGGAGCCATGAGTATTACATTGCCCAACATTTGGATAGCTTTACGCACTCTTATCTTAATGGATGAATCGATATCCTTTTCTCGGAATAGCTTGACTAGGATTATTTGAATCAAAATGTCATTTTGTTTTGAGATTAATTACTCATGATTGCAACAATTTGCAACTACAATCATATAAAATTTTATTTAAGGATTTTTGTTATAAACTTTAAATCAATTACTTAATTAATTATATCACAATATGACAAATATTGTTACTAAGAACAAGATTAACTACAGAGTTAGATATATGTAGCAAATTACATAATTACCACCAAGGCATACCACTAACTTTTTCAATCTCCCACTTGCACTTGAGGTTAATTGTACATTCTTAATCCTAATTCTTCAAGCGTTTAGAATAGATTAGTCTAGTCCCTTAGTGAACGTATTTTCTATATTGTATTACTATATACCCAGTCAGCCAACATCTCTCCATCATTGATAAACCACCTTTATAATGTGGAACTTTCAGAGTACGTGTCAAGACGTCTCGTGAGCCCTAGTTTCTTTAATGATCTGCACTATGACATTGTTTTCACAAAATAATGTTATAGTAATCCCAACATTTGCAATCATCCCTAGCCTGGTTATAAATTTATGCATTCATATTTACACTACTTCATTGGGGTGCTATTCAAGGCAATGTGCTTGTCCTTTGGTTGATTTGGCCACCACCGCTCACTTGGAATATTTCCAACGCCAAACTCCTTAACTAAGGTTGATTATGTATTTCAGATTGACATACTACATTCTATATCACTTATGAAGTTTGAGTCTAAATACTCCTTGATGTGCACGTAAATGCGTATATTTTTACCACCATATTTACTCTACAATAATTAAATAAATGATCATATTGGGTATTTTAACTTGTTTTAACCAAAATCCATATTAATTCCAAATTGTCACATATCCATCTTCATATAGAGGCAAAACGATCATTTGTGTGCATATATTTCTTTCAGAAAAATTAACTGAAAATTTATATATATTTGTGTAGATCTCAAATAGGAGCGGTTTTATGAAGACACATGCATGCAAAATTAATACAAAGGAATGGAGATGGAAATAATTCAAAGTGAAGAACATGGAGGACCCCACCTACCCACCTACCTTAATGTACAAATTAGAGGCTAATGCACATGCTTATGGAATTAATGGCATCATGTACACTAAAATGGTGATTAGTAGAAGCCAATGATTACTTGGCCTCCACACTTTCTCAAGGGTAGTTTGGTCATTCCCTAAATATGGATTAGGGTTTCATGCTTGTATAAATAATCCCTTATGTTTCATGTAGCCTCCATCTCTTCTCTTAGTCTCTCTTAGGCCTCCTCTCTTCCTCTTCCTCTTCATTAGTATAGATCAAATAAAAGAAAGCTCTCTTTCTCTTTTCATGACTACTTAGCCATTTTTATTTTCATGTAATTTTCCTTTTTTATGTTATTAATACATGCTCTTTCCTTTTACATGTCTCTTTTTTATGTTGTAGTGTAGATCTCTTTTCTTTTATGCAAGATAATTAGCTTATCTTTTCATTTTGCTCTCTTTTTCCTCTTCATTTTGCTTTCATGTTGTTAGCTACATTTGTCAATAAAATGACAAATATGAGAAGCTAAACCCCTTCAATTTAGGGGTAATGAAGCTCTCTAATTAATGTAGCTTCAACATTTTGTTAATTCATGCTCTCTTTTTGTGCTTAATGATGATGACAGAAGTGGTTTTATTTGTTGTTTTTGCTTTGAATTTGATAGTCTATATTGTTGACACCAAATACGCTATGCTTAAACAATCAGTAACACAAATGTCTCTTCATCAATATATGATTATGGCATAAGAAAGTGATTTGAAATTAAAATTTGATGGTCCATGTTTCTAATCAATAGTTAATAGGCTATACTTAAAATAGATTTCATTTTCATTTTCTTTGTCGAGTTTCATGAAAGTTAGTAAGTGTTTTAAGGGGTGTGTTATAGTTTGATGACTTATGTTGGCTAATTAATAGCTCAAATATGTCATACTTATGATAAACACATCAATTAAAACACTAATGACCATAAAAGAGAGATCATGATTTCATGTGTTGAACTACATGATCTAGAGAGTGGACTTATTCTCTAAATTGTCATTTAACTCTCATATTTACATTTCTTTTCTTTTTGTTAGTTAGTTCATTTTCTCATTTTCTAGCTTAAATACACTCTCGACTTTGGTATAATTTGATTGAGTAGGAAATTTAAATCATCAATTCCCTGCGGATCAACCCGTATTCGCCACATGCTACATTCGTACACCGTGCGCTTGTGGTTAAATTTTATTTCAAAATTCGTTCAACGGATTTCTAAACCGATAGAATTTCCGTCGACGAACAAGTTTTTGGCGCCGTTGCCGGGGAATTTTTTGATTTTATTTTCTATTCTTTGAATTATTTTCTTTTGATTATATTGTGTGTTTGTTTTGTGTGTTGAGTGCATTTTAAAATTAAAAAAAAATTGTTGTGTGTGTTTGATTTGTGCTTGTATTTGTTTGTGTGTTTGTAGTTTTTCATTTTGCATTTCTACTTCTATTAAAAAAATACAAAATTTCAAAACAAAAACAGAAATATTTTATTTCTTCCTCATTTACATATTCCATTTGTTAACAGATTTTCTCCTCTTTGTGTTTTTCTTGTTTTTTGTTCCTTTTCTTGTGTATTTCTCCTCTCTGTTCCTCTGTTGTGCACATCTGTGCACATACCAGTGCAGACGGCAGCTACCCCACCATCTTGCAACCACCATCTTGCTTCAACACTTCACTCCAGTCAACAGTGCTCAACTGCCCTCTACATTACACAGTACAGTCACCACCACAACAACCAACACACCCCCTTCTACCATACAGACAATTCCTTTTTCATTCATTCAACCTACTCACACATCTCCTTTACCCAAAGCCACTGCAAACACACTTCTGTTCCACCCACCACACCTTTCCAACCCCATAAGAACCACTTCTTCCCTCCAACATTACAACCATAAATTGCTTCCATAGCACTTCAGTCATCTCCACTGATCACTGCAGCCACTCCCCTTCACCATCTCTGTTAACCTCAATTTCCCCAATCACTACCCTAAACAGACTGCTATAACACACAAACCACCCATCCTCTTCACCGACCACAACACATTTCAACGACAAGCCCATTAGTCCTTACAAATTTGCAGTACATTTGCAAACACCTGCAGTTTCATTATCCTCGACCCAAAGTTCTTCAGTCATCGCAACAACTCCATCATCCAAACCAACCTCTTTGCCAAATTCCTGCACTTCCTCTTCCTTTGTCACTCCCCATACCCCCCTGACCATCCACCCATACAACATTGCATCCCTCAAACAACAGAGAAATTCATTTCACCACATACCATCACAACCTTGCACTGCTCAACTACCACATTCCCTCAACCAACTTAACTGCCACATCAGTTCCACCTCCACTTCCCACATTTCTACACATCCAACACTTTAAACAAACAAAATTCACATCTACCCACTTTCTGCTTCGCTGACCTCACGCTACAGACACTACACAGTTTAAACCACATCCATCAATTCACCATCTCCATACAACATCACACAACCCACCACTGTGATCAACAAACCACTACTACCAGTCCTAACCCCCCTCCCCCGATCAACATTGTCCATCCACTACATACATTAAACAATTACCTACATCCACTGTTGTATGCTTCTGACTACATTTCCTCCTCTGTGCACTTCAATCCTTCTTTCCAGATACTCATCCTCTTCACCAGTGCCTGACAGCAGTGCATACTCATCACTGTTCACCAGTCCATACATAACACTGTCAACATAATCTCCTTGTGCGAGAAATCATTACCAGTTCGAAAAGTTCACACAACTGTCATCTCTTCAAACTATCAAACAATAAGGTCCCACTGTTGGACACCATTCACCTTACCCTTCACTGCTTTCACCTTACAACCAGTCATCCCCTCCTCTCCTCTGTGCATCTGTGCACATACACAAACACTTCAATACTACATCTCATTCAACCAAGCTACTGCGACCATCCATCTGCCTGTCCAACAACATCACTACATATTACCATTCCTGTCAACAATCCACTCTCATATTTCTAACTGTTAACTGGCAATTGACAACCACTTCAAAACCCCATAAACATCTCATTGTTAACTAGCAGCAGTGCTTGTGGTCAGTTCATTTGCATCCACAAAAATTCACAACCACCTCTACATTTCCCTCTATAACCACCGTGACCAAACTTGCCACTGCCTAGCACTTCTACTCATTGTTAAGGCTGCAACTTCGCCAGCTTATCCTTTGCCAATATCCTCCTGCACAACACTACAAACCAACAACCTATCCCCTAGCACCCTTCGCCACTTTGCCAATTCGCCCTTCACCATTCAACCACTCGCGAGAATCCCCAATTGAACTCACACCTGCTACTGCCCCTTGCCAATCAAACTCGTCTTCAACAAGCAAACCCCAAATCACCCGCACTTCAATGGCCAATAATTTCACCGAAATCCACAAATTCGCCGCCTCCACCAATAGCTTCACAATTGCGACCACATGAACAATATCGCAACCACAAATTAGCTCACCCAAACTTCACCTCCGCGACCTTAGTTCAACATCATCCAATCTCCAAGACTCGCCATTGAACCACTAGTCACGACTCCCCAGCAAATCCGTGATTAAGTAGAAACACGAAACTGAGAATTTGAGGAGCGTAAATTAGGAAATTGTGAAATTGAGAAGTGATTTTTGGAATTTGATTTCTGGAATGTAATTGGGAAAATTATTATGCGTGAACGAGTGAATTAGCTTGAGTATTCGAACGAGTGATTTCTAGAATTTGTTTTTCTTGTAAAGTTTTTGGAATTAGCTCGGGTAAGAATTGTGTTTGGGTACATTATTGGGTCGGGTCCCTAAAAAGAAAAAAAATTGTTTTTCAATTGTTTTAGCCTTTTGTTGTGTTCATTTTGTTCTACTAAAAAAAGTTTCAATTTCTCCTTGTTTTGTTTTGTTTTCAATTTGTTTGCAATGGTTTCGTTTTGTGTATTTTTGAGTTAATTTCTTCTTTCTTCATCTTGAAAAAAAAAACAATTTGTATTTATCTTGTTTTTACTTGCAGATTGCCAAAGCAGAAACTCGCAGAAGGAAAAGTGCTTACCAAAATAAAAGAAAAAATAATTGCTTGGCTTTGCTAGCCACAAAAAATAATTGCTTGCTTATTTATAATTTTCTTTTTATTTTCTTTGCATTGTATATATCTATTCTTTTTATTTGTCTTGCATTGTTGTTTACTTGCATTGAAAAAAAATCCATTCGTAGTTGCATTGTTAGTACACGTTTAATTTCAGTTTCGCATTTCATTTTAGAATTTGTTAATAATAACGGTTAGAAACCGATAACTCGTAATTGTATATTGACAATCTGTCTTCTTTGAACAATTTAATTTCTTGGTGTCTAGGCTACGGTAGAGTAATAATCATTTATAAATATTACGGTGATTCGTAAATATTATAGTGGTTGTTTCCCTGAAGGTACTTAAACCTTCGGCTGCATTGCTACGGTGATTAGTGGTGCACCGATAAATCCTGTCCGTTACCTGGCTGAGAACTATCTTGTTTATCTAGGATAATCTGTAATTATACAATTTTGGGTTAACTTAGGATAAATCATTTGTAATTAACCCTTGCATTCATTTAGTTGCATTAGTTCATGCATATTTTAAAAAATAAAAAAACAAAAAAAAAATTCAAAAATCCAAAAAAAAAAATTGTAAATATTCCTATTTTTTTTCTTTGAAATTTTTAAATCCTTTTTCTTTGAAATTTCAAAAAAATCCAAAAAAAATGTAGAAAAACCAAAATTCAAAAAAAAAACTTGAAAAATAAAAACAAAACAAAAATCAATTTCCCTTTTCAAAAATAAATTTTCTTTGTAAATATTTTTTTGTTTATAAAAAAAACATTCTTGAAAATGTCTGAATTTCCATATTCACTAGAATTTTAAAATAGTTGTGAAAATCAATATAATCCATACGATTTCAGTCCAAATTCGTATGGGTATTTTAACAACAACTGTTGTGTAAATAATTCAAATTTCGAACAACAAAATTTTCAAAACGATGACCAACCTTCGACTCTTGAAAATAGCATTGAAATGATTTCATCTTTACTCGAACTTTCTACACGTGAAAATCAAGAGATAAATGATTTATGTAATTCTTATTTGTGTAATAACTCGAGTCAAGGATTCCAAAATTTGAATTCAATTCAAAATTCAAACGATTACGATTATAACCCATGCCAATTTAATTTCGAACTCCAAAATGAATTTCAAACTCAACATGAAAATGGAAACAACTTCTCAAACGAATTTGGCAATGGGAATAATCTTAACCATGTTACGAGAGAAAAATTTTGTTCTCAACAAATCCAAATCGAAAATTCTCAATTTAATAACTACAAATTGGATTTTGTTGAACAAATGAATGAAATTTACGATGATCACACGGATTTGTTGTTTGAAACTTGTATGAAACAACGTGAACAATATCAACGTGTGATGAGTCAAACGATGATCCATCTTTTAACCCAAATCGACGATTTTCAAATAACAACTTTTGAAATTGATAATGACGATCTTAATCAAGTTGTTGAAAATATGGTAATTAAGTTGGATTTCAGTTCTTTTGAGGGTGCAAAATTCGATTTAAACTTCGATCTTCCTTTTTCTGAAAATTTGAATACGACAACTTTGAATTTTAAACTCGATTTACACGATGAAGTTGTTGATAATCCAACAAAGGAAGTCGAATTTAACGAACATGAGTTTTATGGACTTTTTGAAAACGAGTTGTTGAATTATGAAGGGGAAAATTTTGGTCACCATTTTGATTTTGAAATCGATAATTTTGAAGAAGTTTTCAATGATAAGTTTGAACTTCAATTTGGTGAAAATAAACTTGAATTTCAATCAATTGTTTTATCAACCCTAAAAATCATCGAAAACAAAACAACTCATTCAATTTTCAATAAAGCAACATTCGTTTTTCCAAATCAACATTCAAATTCGAAATCTTTTACGGTTTGGTTTTTCGTGCTTAAGCTGTGTCTCACACATTTGACGAGACAAATGAATCGGTCTTTAGAAGACCGTTTCATTTACTTTTTGACTGTATACTTACTCATCTCTTGTAAATAATAATCTTTCATGTAAATATTGGATTTTTATTTTATTTTTCTCCTTCCACTTGGGTTGACTGTGGGGACACAGTCAAAATCAAGTGTGGGGGGTGACTCATCTTCTTCTTGATTTTTCAGGATTAATTTTTCATTTTTCTTCCAAAAATTCAAAAAAAAATCCAAAAACAAAAGAAGAATTTTTCTTTTTTTAGCGTGTTTGATTTATTTTTAAAGTAACATTATAGGATAAATATATGGTTTTGGTTTATTAAATTGAAATTATTGAAAATTTATTTGTCTTAACAAAAATAAAAATGAAGTTGTATTATAAATAACAATGGTTTAACTAGTATATTGGAAAATTCATACGTGTTAATTATGAAATACATCCTAATTGAAAATCTTTGTTTTAAAAGTGGTGAATTTAAAGTAAAGGATATAACATCTTTTTTGTCTTCTAAGTTAAATGATGCTAAGTTGATTTTGCAAAACTCTCTCTCTCTTAACAAAATAAAAAAAATAAAAAAATAATAACATCCAAAGTATTCACTCTCGTTTAAAAGTCCTCACGGTTATGCATGGGTGAATTACTTGGAATCTTTGATTATGTGCTTTCATACTCATTTAAAAGTCCTCACGGTTATGCATGTATGGAACACATGTTAAAAAAAAGACTTAATAAAAACCACCTACGGTCGATAGGTGTATGCACGAAAGTGTGTACACTCTCCATGCTTTGTACTCCCCTCACATAAGCCCGACAGGCTGTGCATGGGTGGTATATCTGGCCTCAGTTTACCTGAGTTAGGTGTGTAATTTTTCTTGCAAATAATGAGAGAGAAAGCAATTGAAATACTAGCACTATTTTTACTTATTTGATTTGATTTGTTACTGAAAAGAAATGAAAATACCACTTTGATAAACTTTGATAATCAACTAAGGATCCATTTTATAATTACACTTTGTTATCTACCGAAACAACAAGTTAAACTATAGTCTATTTGTTATAATAACTTGATTTTTGTTGGAAATTTTGACGAGTAAATTACATAAATTTTCAAGATAATGACCAAAACCTATATTTAACTTATTCGTGTCAATTTAAAAATAAATTCTTCATTTGTAAATATTTTCAAAAATTCGCATTCATCTCTTTGTAAACAAATCTTGCATTTTGTAAATATTTTCATCCTGCATTTGGATTTTGTGGGTAGTATTCGCTGAAAACCCTCACGATACAACACTCGTCCTACTGGGGACACCCAGAGGTTTAACGGCTTGTTGCATACGCTCAATGCAATCGTGCTCCCTACGAAAACGGATTTATCTTATTTTTTCTTTATTCGAGGACGAATAAAAAGATAAGTGTGGGGGTATTTGATGTGCACGTAAATGTGCATATTTTTACCACCATATTTACTCTACAATAATTAAATAAATGATCATATTAGGCATTTTAACTTGTTTTAACCAAAATCCATATTAATTCCAAATTGTCACATATACATCTTCATATAGGGGCAAAACGATCATTTGTGTGCATATATTTCTTTCAGAAAAATTAATTGGAAATTTATATATGTTTGTGTAGATCACAAATAGGAGCGGTTTTATGAAGACACATGCATGCAAAATGAATACAAAGGAATGGAGATGGAAATAATTCAAAGTGAAGAACATGGAGGATCCCACCTACCCACCTACCTTAATGTACAAATTAGAGGCTAATGCACATGCTTATGGAATTAATGGCTTCATGTATACTTAAATGGTGATTAGTAGAAGCCAATGATTACTTGGCATCCACACTTTCTCAAGGGTAGTTTGGTCATTCCCTAAATTATGGATTAGGATTTCATGCTTGTATAAATAACCCCTTATGTTTCATGTAGCCTCCATCTCTTCTCTTAGTCTCTCTTAGGCCTCCTCTCTTCCTCTTCCTCTTCCTCTTCATTAGTTTAGATCAAATAAAAGAAAGCTCTCTTTCTCTTTTCATGGCTACTTAGCCACTTTTATTTTCATGTAATTTTCCTTTTTTTTATGTTATTAATACATGCTCTTTCCTTTTACATGTCTCTTTCTTATGTTGTAGTGTAGATATCTTTTCTTTTATGCAAGATAATTAGCTTATCTTTTCATTTTGCTCTCTTTTTCCTCTTCATTTTGCTTTCATGTTGTTAGCTACATTTGTCAATAAAATGACAAATATGAGAAGCTAAACCCCTTCAATTTAGGGGTAATGAAGCTCTCTAATTAATGTAGCTTCAACATTTTGTTAATTCATGCTCTCTTTTTGTGCTTAATGATGATGATATTAGTGGTTTTATTTGTTGTTTTTGCTTTGAATTTGATAGTCTATATTGTTGACACCAAATAGGCTATGCTTAAACTATCACTAACACAAATGTCTCTTCATCAATATATGATTATGGCATAAGAAAGTGATTTGAAATTAAAATTTGATGGTCTATGTTTCTAATCAATAGTTAATAGGCTATACTTAAAATAGATTTCATTTTCATTTTCTTTGTCAAGTTTCATGAAAGTTAGTAAGTGTTTTATGGGGTGTGTTATAGTTTGATGATTTATGTTGGCTAATTAATAGCTCAAATATGTCATACTTATGATAAACACATCAATTAAAACACTAATGACCATAAAAGAGAGATCATGATTTCATGTGTTGAACTACATGATCTAGAGAGTGGACTTATTCTCTAAATTGTCATTTAACTCTCATATTTGCATTTCTTTTCTTTTTGTTAGTTAGTTCATTTTCTCATTTTCTAGCTTAAACACACCATCGACTTTGGTATAATTTGATTGAGTAGGAAATTTAAATCATCAATTCCCTGCGGATCAACCCGTATTCTCCACGTGCTACATTCGTACACCGTGCGCTTGCGGTTAAATTTTATTTCAAAATTCGTTCAACGGTTTTCTAAACCGATAGAATTTACGTCGACGAACACTCCTTCATAAGGAGTTCATTATTTCTTAGACATTTATCTAGTATTCCATAAATTTTGTAAACACTCTTGACTACCATAAAGCGATTTCTATTTGGATTAGAAATTTTCTCGATGTACTAATCACATAAGAAAATTGCGATATAGTAGACGGTATAGAACATATGATAATTCGTATGCAAATGCATAAGGAGTCCATGTCATATGTTCTATATTAAATACTTTAATATAGTGTCTTTATATATTGTTTGGGATAATCCCAACTTCATTACTTACAGGTTAGAAATATTTTAGTATATTTTAGTTTTATTTCTTATAGACACACACTTTCTCTATATTTGATTATAAATAAAACTATTTAATTTCTTTGAATACATATTTTCTTAATTCTAGTGCTATCGAATGATATTGTCATATCAGTTCTTGATTTTTATTCAACGCTTAAAAATTCAATTATTGCTCCCAGTTTCATCGTGATATTTTGGTTATAATGTGAAAATAGTTTATTTTAAATCATTATTCATAATTTCTGTTTTAATAGAGATGTAAACTCAAAGTCATAGTGGGTGATAATTTTGTGAGTATAATTCGAATTAACTCAAGCACATCAACTAATGAATATCTAGTACTAATTAATGATAGAAATTTATGAAGTTATTCCCATCAACATTGCTTGCTATGTTCTAACTACATCAGTCTTCATTTCAATGACTCACCCATGCCCTATGGATTATATACCTTTGGGTATAACTAACAAAACCATATTTGATAATGTACATGGATTGTATTCCAGATTTAAGCATCATGCCATATGTTAGAGTCTATATTCTTTACGAATTATTGGAAACTGAGGAAATTTTTACTGCTAACAATTCCTTTTCTCAGCATTGATATAAAACTCATAATTTCTCTTTAATAGGTGAGAATTTTCATTTGACATTCTAATGAATTATGTCTGTTTTAGGCTCGGTTAATTTGTTTTCATTATTAAAGTCAGCTTCCAAGTTATAGTACTTGGATCATATCCAATACTCAAACAAAACTGATTTAATTTTGAATTTATGAAACTTATTGTTAATGAATTTCTTCATCAACACCCAACAGTGTTATAAAGATGGACTTTTTAAAATACATAAGGGTGGTCCTAGGTTAAGGAGTTAAGATTGCATAAGCTCATTGTCAAATCTGTGATGGTCTTATGCGTATCCAAAAGTTATCAAGTTAATATGCAAGTCATAAGCTCGAACAAAGTTGATATGCTATGCAAGTCGTAACTCATGGACAAGTCAATTCACAAGTTATGGTTCGAAGTCAAGTTGATATGCTGGTTGTTAAAAAATTTATACGTTAACCCTAAAAGTGAATAGGAAGTGAAGCTGATCAAAGTGAGACTTCACTAAAGCTAACCGAAGTCGTCGGTTGAGGCAGGCATGGTTTCAATTCCATAACAATCCTTTGTATTGTCATCATTATCACATCAATGTCATGTATGATTCAAATCAATATGCAAGGTGATGTTTAAATCACAAGACAAGGGTCAAGTGGTCAAATATGCGCAATTATTTGATATTTGATTTCTTATGTATACAATGTTTGAGCGTTACAATCGAAAAAAATTCTCAAATCAATTTGGGATATACAAAGTGGAAAATTAAGAAGTAGGAAGAGAATGAATCTGTCCCCCTAAATCAGCACCTCTAGGTCTATATTTATAGGGGAAAAGTAGCATGGCGTACGATATTAGTAAGCTTCGGCAACAACCTTGGCAATAGCTTCGGTGATATTGACTTTCGACGAGACTAATGCGCGGCGTCTTTTTGTATTGATAAATCGCAACACTTTCGTCATTGACCCCGAATTGTTCCACTTGGAGTAGTGTTAGCAACAAGCTAGCTTTGATGGTATACAGCAACGACATCAATGGGAAGTGGCACCCATATAAGCAATATAGATGAAGAGCGACATCAACATGAAGTGATATTGATGAAGAAGTGGCATTAACGTAGAGCAGTGTTAAAGAAGGGCATCAATGCCTTGATTGATTATTGGCAACAATGGTTGGAAGCAGTGTCGTCCATAAAGCTCTTTTGTTAGCTGGATAACAATACCAATGAAATGTGGCGTCGATGGTTCATGTCCACATTTACGATGTTCATTGGAGAATGATGACATCGATTATTGATGAATTCAACATCAATTGAGGAAGAGCGGATTTATTCAATATGATGTCAGCGTCGATAACCCTCGACATCATCATAGAGTAGCATCCCTTAGGTGTTATTGAAGTGCGGCACGACTTTAGTGGAGCGTCAATGGCTTTCATGGACACTGATGACATTCAACATCAACATCACATATATAGATGTGTAGTATCCTTTAAGTGTCATATGGAAGTCGTCGACATTGATGTTTTCTTTGGTTCTTATACTTGTTGATATACAATGCCAACGTTGATGAAGGTCGATGTCATTAGTGTCAGCCTCAACTCATTTCTATTCTTACTAGGATAGTAAAGGAAGTAACAAATAGGACTCTTCATTGATGAAGCACGATGTTGTATACCCATGATATTGATTAGATTCAACCCCGTTTCTTCTTTCATTACTGGCAATGTTGTTTGTGTCCCTCTATTGATGAAGTGAACATCATATCCCTTCAATGCTGATCCAACTTTACGTTCCTGATGTTGATCACTGGTATCACAAATGTATTTTTGATCATATGCCTTCGAAAGTGATGATGGAAGTAGTTGCAAAAAGAGCTTTTATTCATTATGAAAGGAGACGTCATATCCATATCTCTTTTCATATATCTTCGAAGTCGATAATTGTGATAACATGTTCTTTATACTAGTTGCTATTATAAAGTCTTGGACACTTCTTCTTGAAATCAAGTTCAACCTCATCTCCCTAAAGCTTTGAATCCGACATCATATCATCCTGAGAAATTATGTTGATAACACTTGTGTTCACAGTATAAATTAGTCAAACATTGTTGGTCGATCCCAATCTACTTTGGGGTGGTTCACACAAGATTTGCAATGAAATTTTTTTACGTGCGACCTCTTAACTCACGCAACCTATCAACTCCTTAACCTAAGACATGTAGTGGTTTCTGATTAACTCATACCTTATATGAGCTCGTAAACTATGCTTTAAATAAAATAAATTTTAACATACATCCTTATTGTTAAGTATGTATTTATACAAAAAGAAGTAAACTCAACATCACTCATCATTAATCGTACTTTGTTCAACAATGTTTGATTAATCCTGATCGATTCATTAGTAGTTAGCATAGGGAGGAGTGACTTTTGAGGTTGAATATTATTCATTTTTAGGAAATTCTGTAACTCTTTCCAATATACTCACATATTTGATCACATCGTATTATATTCTTTCCTTTGCATGTTATATCTTTCTGCTTCCATTTTATATTTTCTGAACCTATCATAGATATACTACTTTTGTATCAAATACACATTTTCATGTTTATGATAATTTATTAATGAATTTAATAAAGTAAGTGGATCTGTAACACTACCCTTGGGGTTCAACGCTTGAACCGATGTTAAGACCTCGAGAACTGTAAATGACGAGTTGTTGGGTAAGATAAATTAATAGATATAGTTCTAGCTAATAACTTGCAGAGTATCACCGTGGAAAGAAATAAAATATAATACTACAAAAATCATGATCATATTATATCACCATAATATGTGTGTTTGTCAAATACATATGCTTATATGATATAAGTCAACCCAAACCATACATCATCAAACCTAAGTTACAACACTTCTTTACATTATATACAATATAAATAAATGAATTCCTATCTCCAACACCGTCTCATCTTCAAACTCCATCTACCTGAATATACAAATAAAAGAAAAAATAGGATAAATATGGTGAATGAGCCATACTTTACTCTATATGTACTATAAAACTAATACTATAGCATGAAATGAGTCTAACACTCGATCTCTAACATCCTACTAGTCACGTCGTACCAAATCATCATATACATCTAGTCATATCGCATCACATATGTGTGGACTCATATTCCTAGATCTGCCTCCTGCGCTATAAGGTCGCCTGTTGTCCACAGTCACGTCAATCACATATAAGACTCATTTCCTTAGACAGCTCGTATCCTACAGGGTTACATGTTGTCCTCGTACTAGTTAGACTCATGCCCTATTCACCCACAGCCTACAAAGTCACTTAACATCTGTCTCCACATTAGTCAACCGAAGCACTACAGAGGAGCAACGCAATACCTAGATCACCAACTCTTGCCGCAATTCTGTACCTGAATTCATATTCATATCCATATTTGTATCTGTATCCATAATTTTATTCACATCCGTATCGTGGTCCATCTACTTGTGCCATAGGTTCTTTCATGTTTGCATCCATCATTACATCACTTGCGTATCACAATGACATACAAATCCACTTTAACAGTGATCAAACATCACACACATTCATTTGAATTCATATTACCATTACTTGTCTCATCAAATCCTGTAAGTAAAATTAGAAAAAAGGAACAAGTCTCAAGTCGATAGAAGTTAATCAATATAGGTCCATATGGATCCAGGTTCAACTTGGCACAAAAATAGGCCATCGGTAGACCAGTTCCGCTGATCGGTCTACCGTGTGAAAAAAAATTGGAATTTTTCCAGGTCACGATTTTGGTTGTTTCACCACATCATTTTGCCTCCAACCACCTCTACTCCGCCTCTGATCGCCTAAGAATGTCCCCAGCACATAACCCTATGTTTGGTTTTTCACTTTATTACATCAATCTATGTGTATATGCATTAGATTGCTATAACTTTATAAAATCTAGTTCTACTCACAAATAAATTCTTCCCAAATCCCAAATAAATCTGAATTTAAATGTATTTAAGTGTTTATCTACTCTAAAAAAGCCCACATATCATATATATAATCAAAATTGTATTACATGAAGAAGAAAGCATGGACCACTCACCAAATTCACTGTTCAATGCATGAATCCCCACTTTCTGGCCTGATGTACCTCCTAACTTTGGAATTTTGCCTCTAAGTTAATGTTAACATGCAGTCCTCCTTACTAGCTTCATGATGCTACTGGTTTCTTGTGATTTCCTTGAGTTTGAGAAATATATGATGGTTTGAATTTTCGTCTGTAAAGAGGAAGAAGGAGACAGAGTGTAACAACCCGATTTTTCGATGCCCAAAAATCGACATTAATACGTCCACTGTATTGAATGTCAAGCAATCGAATGCCGAAAAACCGAATCATTAGGGTTATAGAAGAAGGAGGTAGAAGAACAGAAAACAAAACAACAACAGAATCTTACCATCGCAGTGGAATAAAATATAATAGATAATAACTGATCTTTACACAAAAGAAACTATATCTGTTTTATACATTACATCACCAGAGTACATTACGATCAAAACAATTACCGGACAGTTATATTAGCTTGTCCTCACAAAAGCTGACTATACAGCTTTCACTGCACAACGAAATATAAATCTATGGGAATAAGCCTTGTCATCCAGCTCGTCACCTGAGCTCCACAGCAATCCATCCCAAATCTGTACTCTATAATACACGGCCTGAACCGAGCATTATACTTAAATAACACCCAAGTCAATCAGGAAAACCAGCATGAGAAAACACACTTAATTGGATTATTAAAGTTTCAAAATCCTTTTGAAATCAAAGGTATCTCGTAAGACCATGTCGTAAATAAACATGTCGGGTTTTTACCTTACGATAACCAAAACATTTTCTTATCAAATCCTCTGATATTATAGTAGTGTCTACATACAAATACTTATTCAAATAACCGAAATTGTTACATTATTAAATTCCAGCAATACTAGGTTCTACAAACAAAACCGTAAAGGCATGTAGGGAGGATCGATTTCCATCAATGGCAGGGCTACTGGGGTACCGCCCGTCACAGTACATGGTTTAGATCACCGTACCAAGGATCCACCCTGATCTCCTGCATCTCAAGACCTTAGCTACCCCTTACTGGATAGTCCGAAGAAGACCACCCCGCGGTTGGTATCAACAACTGCCCACACAGCCAAAATAAAGGGACCTTTAGAAAGGGATGACCTTACCCTAATTAGTTACTAGCCACTTAGCCTTGCGTGCACCTTCCATGTTTTAGCCATTCCCGGTTGATGAGGCTCGAGGCTATGCGTTACATTTTTAGCATTCATTAACTTAGAATGCTCATCGTCCTCCTGACTACGTTTTGAAAGCATCATCCATGCAAGTCCGTTCTGGGTTCGAACGGAACCGAAGGCACTACTCCTACTACATCCATTTTGGAATCACCCTGAGGATCAGTAGAGATTAGCCCTTGCACTTCACTGCTCCATCTTTGACTCCAAGCATTTGTCTTCCTCATGAAAATGTTCAATTTGGATCGAAGTGGTTTTTGAGAATTTAATCCCGATCCCGGACTCTTCAAAACGATCAGTGCATTAGCAAATATTGATAGTCAGTTATTTAACTATCAAACAACATTCACAACCAATCATCAGATTTAAATAATTTTCAAAATTATTTATTATTCAAAATATCTTCATAAGATATCATTCTACATTTCAAACCTTTGAAAATAGTTTCCAAATCACTTCCGCTTGCGGAATAAATTTATAAATATTGTTTATTGCACTGAAAATCATCAAGTCTAAATGCTTTAGATTTTAAAATAATTTAAATCACTTTATCCAAATATATATACACACACACTTTAAAACACTTAAAATAATACTATTTAAAACACTTTATTAAAAAAATATACTTTAAAACACTTAAAATAAGACTTTTTAAAACACTTTATTAAAAACATATACTAATTTCTCATGTAAAAGTTAAGCCAAACCAAATTTTAAAATAAAGGTTATTCTATAAGATATAAATATTAAATAATTATCTTTTAAATCAAAATACTGGTTAACCTTTAAAATAATTTACTTACATAATTAACTGAATAAATATTTATTTTTAAAAAATTTAAAACGGTAAATAATAATTTCTTTCTAAAACAATCTTTTAAAACCACTTTAAAACCTCTAACTTTTACTTAAAAATCTGCTTTGAAACATATTTGGCTTTTTAGGAAAATACACCTTCCGTTCCACACCTTTAAAAATAAAACCACTATTTATTTTAAAAGCAATTACCCATTCCTTTATAAATTCCCACCGTGAATTTATACTTCCAGATATCCACTGATATCTTATTTCACTTTATAAACCCAGTTTAAAAATTCCATAGCCTCATCCTCCTTTTAAACACAGTTTCAAACATTAATCAATTTCCGAATCGATTTCCAAATTTACTCCATTAAAAATAAATTCCTTTACTTATTCAATTTATTTCAAACCCATTAATTTTATATTTAACTTCTTTATTATGATTTAAAATCTTATTTAAACTGAAAATACCAATTTCATATTTTTCCAAATTTCTTCTTTTCCTTTTCCAAAAAAATTAAACCTTCAATTCTTTATTCCTTTAAATAATATCACTTAAGTTTAAAAATTCATATAGTCTGTTTCTTCAAAAATCTTTTTACCATATTCAAAATTAATTCGATAGGATTTAAAATCACCTTTATCCCTTTTCCAAATTTATTCCTTTAAATTATTTGAATTCACTATAATTATTTTACTCAAAAATTTCCCTTTTTTACTTCCTTTAAAGAAGATCCAAACTTTATATATATTTCATTTTTCGAATACCAATATATATTCAACCAAACCATAGCATCCAATAATTTCAATTTTCAATGTAATCAATATAATCCATCATAGATTATCACAGAAATCACATTACTGATTATAAAATAAATTCAACATTTGAGGAATCAAGTTGGATCCCTCTAACCTGTTTCCCTACATCCACAGATATTAGCACAACAATTTAAAATACCAATCCCGCTTCAAGGTGGGATATCGCGATATAAAGGGTCATCCGCTATTATGCCGGGCGCATGAGGTCTCATCCGCTATATAATGCGAAAAATCAATCAGTCTAATATATACACACACACACACACACTATTATATAATATCACATCCAGTCAATTCAATGATTCAACCAATAACTTATATTTAACTATTTAAATTTAGATGGTATTGCAAATGAGTGAGATTAACTCACCTTTGAACTTGTTTTGCAATCGACCCAAACCGGCTATTTTCTTCATGATTTTAGATCTTGTACAAACATTATATAGTTTATTAACATTTGAATAAAATTAAAAATAAACTACCATTTATTAAATTAATTTAATCCAATAATTTAATTTTAACCCAATATTTATTTTATAAAATACTTTTATCGATTAAGATAATTTAATAAGTTTATTAAACAAATTAATCACTTATAATACATTATTTAAAACAAGCTAGTAAATTAAAATGTTTACATGCATGTTTATTTTTATTTTTGAAAACACTTTTACTTATAAAAATAATCTATATTGATTAAAAATCGAGCTTTTATACAAATCCATATATTTTCCAAAGGCCTAAAAAAATTTCCATTTACTATATATATTAAAATATGTTTGTAAATGTATATATATATTTCCTTTAAAAAAATCGAGCTTTTATACAACCGCTCAGGCCGCATTACTCCCCCATCACGACTGGATCGGCACTTACAAAGCAATCTCAAGCTTGAGCTCGAGCTCACGCCCTTCGACCTCGCCTTCAAATTCGGCAACGATTTCCCCCTAGGCACCGCCTTCATGAACGTGGGCTTCCCATTGGTCGTGACGCCATCATCCTTGTTCGCCCAAGCAGCACGAACCTTCCCCCCACAACAACGACGACTCCACAACGTCGCCTACCTCTCGATTCGAGAGCCACCAAACACCGCGAACCTACTTTCTTCGAAACGAAGCCGATTCGAAGTCCTATCATCTCTTCGAAGATTTGGTGGATCCAATTCCTGCGCTCGGCTATTTTGATCAGATTTTAGAAAAAGGGAAGATATTGTTATATATAAAGAACGACTAAATTTTTAGAGGGGTAAGAGGGATTTTGAACAGCTATGTATTTTTTTTTTTTCTTAACTGGCTCGAGTTCTCTTTCTATATTTTTTTAACGAACGCTTGTCAAAAAAAAAATCCCGAGTGTTTGAAAGGGAGAAACGTGTATAACTTGTCTTATGAAACATTATTATATTAAATACATACATATTATATTCAAAATTTAAATTTAAATTGTTGAGAAAACAAAGCTTAAATTCTCGATCTCCTATCGAGGCGTGCCGCTAGGCGTTTATAAGGTTATACCCCGATTTCAAACGCATTGGAAAATGTTTCAAGTCCTAATTCGATCATATGGAGAAGATAGCTTTTTGAAACAGTTATTATATTAAATTGATAAAGATTTCAGCGCGTTATCCTAACATACGACCAAAGGATCACTCCAAACACTACGAAAACTGAAATCCGGTAATAATACACTATTACGGATACAATGGAACTGGTTTCGTTGAAATCAGAGACTGTGCCTAGGAAGGCTATTTTTAAACGTTAACTTAAACTATATATTTTTAAAACTGAACAAACTTCTTTTAAATTTGATTTTAAAAGTTCTATTACCTTCAGTATTGTAAATATAAATGTTCCAAACCTTTGAAATATTTTTAACCAGCTTAAAAACCAAGATCCACTATTATAACCAATTTCCAATTATGAATTCAATAATTTAATTGCCAAATAAACAGTGATATTTGAAATTCAAGTTAAACTAACTTTCAAATATTTAAAATCAATTAAATATTTCAATTTCAAATATCCAGAAATTCCGAGTCGTCACATTCCTCGCCCCTTAAAAGAATTTTATCCCCGAAATTACTAGTTAAGAGGAATGGTCCCAAACCGGTTAACTAATTTTCACAAAACCAAACAGTTTTAACAACTTGCTAAAAAAATCTTGTATTAAAGACATTATCACCCTTACTAACTTCCAAAATACATCCATAAGTTTCAAACAATATTACTCCCTCAACTATTCAAATTATAATTCAAAACTAAATTTGAAATTTTCTAAATTTCTCAAAAATTTACTTACTCCCTAAATTTTTTGAAATTTTTTGCCAGCATCTCCTTTGCGCGACTAGCTCGGAATAACTACAATATGCCTCTACGGGCCCCAGATTTCAAAAGAAAAACAAAAGGTCAAGTGGCTAGATCAGAAAACCATCAAATTTCATACAGAAATTTAAATACATACCTTTTTGTCGAGCAATTCAATTTGTCATCTGAAATCAAAATCCCAATTTCCTTTTGCTTTTTAAACACCTCTATCCTACTTAGCAGTGATATACAATCACAGAATTCAAAATCATTTTATTCATTTTCTTTCCAAAATTATCAACATTTATTTAATTCAAACCCGTATGATATACACATACCATCCATATGCAATATCGAACCTGATCGCTAACTTGATCACACAGTTTCATTTTCGAACTAGTATCGCTTACCCGACTCCCTAGTGCGGAATCAGATCTGGTTTCTTGGTCAAAATCGTCATTCTCCTTGCATAGCCATAAACTATGATAGAGAACTCCAATATCCATCAAAAATCCATATCTAGGGTTCGCGTCGAAAATCGAGTGAAAAATTCCAACTCGGATCGATACAATTATCTCGAAATTCTATGCTCGAATTCTGGATCAAATCGCTATGCGAATAAAATAATATACATACATCCCACATATTTATTCCAATTGATTATTAGCTAAATCAATTTTATTTTTATTCACAATTATTTTGATTTTCATTCACCTATTCATAATTATCCCATTTCACAACTTTACTTTAACCATTGTTTATGTTAACTTAGAATATTTTTCCAATACCGAATTTTTACAGGTATATTTCTCAATTCCGATTTTATTTAAGAATTTACCATCCATTTCTTAAGTTCGGGATAAATATTTTACAATTAAATAATTATTTCCACTTCATTACTGAAGTTATATATCTATTTCCATTCAACTTTGCATTTTCAATTCCATTTGAATTCAATTTACCCTCCAATTTTATATATTGAACTCTATTCACCTTATTCCAAACTATATTTAACTAACCATTCCAAACTTTTATTATTTTTGTTCACTTTGAATCAATTCTACAACTTTACTTTATTTTACACAACTTTTAAATTAAATATTGTCTCAATATTCAATTTCAATTCATTTTCTTACCTATTTGAATTAATTGGTTCACTTACAAATTTTATTTTCAGTCCTTTGTTTTATTTAGTTTAACTTGACTAATTCTTAAATATTGAATTCTATCAACTATCTTCCATCTACTAATTTATTTTAATTTCCAATAAATTTTAATTTTTAAAACTTTGTTCTTTTAATCCACTCAAATTATATTTTCCAATTCCACTTTACTTAACATAATTCAAATTGATTCCAATATTCAGTTTCATTTTACTTATTTACAAACGTAATTTCCTTTGTTTCTCTATACATTTGTTTACAATCTTAATAAACTTATTTTCAGTAATTATTTTCCTCAAAGCTCACTTTTACTTAACTAGATTCACTTACATTCTAATTTAATTTAAATTTTAAACCTTCTATAAGTTTTCCGCTTATTTAAATTCCATTCGCTAATTTCTTTTAATTCACTTCAACTAATTAGCTTACCTTCCAACTTATTTGGGTTTCACACTTACTTTTATTAAGTCCTTCTTAGGTTAAATTTTATCCTAACATATTCAAAATTTCACAAACTATCAACCCATTTATATTCTATAAACAATTTCAAACTCCAGAGTATTTTAAACAATTACTCATATTTCAAAAGCATGTTTTTAAAATCAATTATATACATAATTCATTTGCAAATCAAATCATCCTTTGAATTTTAAAATGAAACGCAATTTTGCAAACAATTCCAATTTAAAACAATTTAGAGCAATTCCTCTTTTGGAAACTCGAAAATGAACATCGATGACGCTGCAATCATCACCGAAGTTATTTTCCAGCAACCGAAGAGAGTATAGTGCTTTTATCTCTTTAAAACCCTTCAAATATTTTTAAATTCCAAATCTCACCAGATTTCATATCCAATTCAAAAATATTTCCAAAATAATATCACCATTATTTCTCCAAAGATTTGAAAATCATTTTCAATCTTAAAAGGAATTAAATTTTCAAATTTCGAATCCTTTCAACTGATATGCGAACATTACTTTGGAATTTTATCTCATTTTAATTATAAATCACACTATAATTTACATTTATAAATTTCTTTTGTTAAATGAATTTATGTCTAAACCTTAGGTTTTAACCCTTATTTCCTTATTTCAATCACCATAACAACAATGATAATAATTTTAATATTATCACTTCCTAACAACTAAGCAACCATATACTATAATAATTTACAAAATTATTTTTTTATATACAAAAATAATTTAGGCAAAATTATTTCATTTACCCTATTTTAAAACAATACTATGTCGGTTTATCCTGTTTAAGAGTTCAGAAATCCCTATCTATACAGTTGGCCAGACTACACCGACTAGAATCTATAGACACTCAACCGATAAGTCAATGCAATACAAAACAATTTTTATATTCACTAACGAATACGCGCTCATATCTATTAATACACTTAATCTCATTCTAAAGTAATACGGACTCTATTTTAATGAGTAATCCTCACCTGGGCCAAGGTTCTCGCTTAACCTTTAGCTCTGATACCAATTTGTAACAACCCGATTTTTCGATGCCTGAAAATCGACATTAATACGTCCACTGTATCGAATACCAAAAAACCGATCATTAGGGTTATAGAAGAAGGATGTAGAAGAAGTGAAAACAAAACAGCAACAGAATCTTACCATCGCAGCGGAATAAAATATAATAGATAATAACTGATCTTTATACAAAAGAAACTATATCTGTTTTATACATTACATCACCAAAGTACATCAAGATCAAAACAATTATCGGGTAGTTATATTAGCTTGCCCTCACAAAAGCTGACTATATAGCTTTCACTACACAGCAGAATATAAATCTACAGGAATATGCCTCGTCATCCAGCTCGTCTCCTGAGTTCCACAGCAGTCCATCCCAAATCTATAATCTATAATACTCGGTCTGTCCCGAGCATTATAGTTAAATAACATCCGAGTCAGTCTAGAAAACCAGCGTGACAAAACACACTCATTTGGATGACTAAAGTTTCGAAATCCTTTTGAAATCAAAGATATCTCGTAAGACCACGCCACAAATAAACAGTCGAGTTTTTACCTTACGATAACCAAAACATTTTCTTATCAAATCCTCTGATATTATAGTAGTGTCTATATACAAACTCTTATTCAAATAGCCGAAATTGTAACATTATTAAATTTCAGCAATACTAGGTTCTACAAACAAAACCATAAAGGCACGTAGGGAGAATGGATTTTCGTCAATGGTAGGGCTACTGGGGTACCGCCAGTCACAGTTAGATCACCGTACCGAGGATCCACCCTAATCCCCTGCATCACAAGACCGAACCTACCCCTTACTGGATAGTACAAATAAGATCACCCGTGGTTGGGATCGGTAACCGCCCACACAGCCGAAATAAAGGGACCTCTAGACAGAGATGACCTTACCCTAATAGGTTGCTAGTCACTTAGCCTTGCGTGCGCCTTCCCTGTTTTAGCCATTCCCGGTTGATGAGGCTCGAGGCTATGCATTGCCATTTTGCACACATTCACTTATAATGCTCATCGTCCTCCTGACAATGTTCTGAAAGCAATCATCCATACATGTCCGTTCCGGGTTTGAATGAAACTGAAGGCACTACTCCGACTACATCCATTTTGGAATCACCCTTAGAACTAGTAGTGATTAGCCCTTGCACTTCACCGCTCCATCTTTGAATCCAAGCTCTTGTCTTCCTCACGAAAACGTTCAAACCGGATTGCAGTGGTTTTCGGGAATTTAATCCCGATCCCAGACTCTTCGAAACGATCAGCACATTGGCAGGCAAATATTGATAGTCGGTTATTTAACTATCAAACAACATTCACAACCAGTCGTCAGATTTAAATAATTTTCCAAATTATTTATTATTCAAAATATCTTCGCAAGATATCATTCTACATTTCAATCCTTTGAAAATAGTTTCCAAATCACTTCCTCTTGTGGAATAAATTTGTAAATATGGTTTATTCCACTGAAAATCACCAAGCCTAAATACTTTAGATTTTAAAATAATTAAATCACTTTATCCAAAAATATATATACTGTAAAACACTTAAAATGTAACTATTTAAAACACTTTATTAAAAATATATATTTAAAACACTTAAAATAAAACTATTTAAAACACTTTACTAAAATTATACACTAATTTCTCATGTAAAACTTAAGCCAAAACAAATTTTAAAATAAAGGTTATTCTATAAGGTATAAATTTTAAATAATTATCTTTTAAATCAAAATACAAGTTAACCTTTAAAATAATTTACTTACATATAACTTAATAAATGTTTACATTTAAGAATTTTAAAACTACTAACTAATAATTTCTTTCTAAACAGTCTTTTAAAACCACTCTAACACCTTTAACTTCTACTTAAAAATCTGCTTTGAAACATACTTGGCTTTTCAGGAAAAATACAACTTCCATTCCACACCTTTAAAAATAAAACCACTATTTATTTTAAAACCAATTACCCATTCCTTTATAAATTCCCACCGTGAGTTTATACTTCCAAATATCCATTGATATCTTATTCCACTTTATAAACCCAGTTTAGAAATTCCATAGTCTCATCCTCCCTTTAAACACGGTTTCAAACATTAATCAATTTCCGAATCGATTTCCAAATTTACTCAATTAAAAATAAATTCCTTACTTATTCAATTTATTTCAAACCCATTAATTTTAGATTTAGCTTCTTTATTATGATTTAAAATCTTATTTAAACAGTAAATACCAGTTTCATACTTTTCCAAATTTCTTCTTTTTCTTTTCCAAACAAACTGAAACCTTGAATTCTTTATTCCTTTAAATAATATCACTTAAGTTTAAAAATTCATTTATTTTATTTCTTCAAAAATCTTTTTTCCATATTCAAAATTTATTTGATAGGATTTAAAATCACCTTTATCCCTTTTCCAAATTTATTCCTTTAAATTATTTGAATCCTCTATAATTATTTTACTTAATAAAATTCCTTTTTTATTTCCTTTAAAGAAATCCAAACTTTATATATTTCATTTTTTCCAATACTAATATATATTCAACCAAGCCATATCATCCAACAATTTCAATTTTCAATATAATCCATCACAGATTATCACACAAATCACATTACTGATTATAAAATAAATTCAATATTTGATGAATCCATTTGGATCCCTCCAACCTATTTCCCTACATCCACAGTTGTTAGCATAACAATTTAAAATACCAATCCGGCTTCAAGGTGGAATATCGAGGTATAAAGGGTCATCTCCTATTAGGAGGGGAGCATAGGGTCTCATCCGCTATATAAAACGAGAAATCAATATATATATATATATATATATATATATATATATATATATAATGTCAAATCCAGTCAATTCAATCATTTAACTGATAACTTAAATTTAGCTATATAAATTTAAATGGCATTCCAAATGAGTGAGATTAACTCACCTTTGATCTTGTTTTGCAATCCGACCCAAACCGGCTATTTTCTTCACGATTTTGGACCTTGTACAAACATTATATAGTTTATTAACATTTGAATCAAATTAAAAATAAATTACCATTTATTAAATTACTTTAATAGTATAATTTAATTTTAACCCAATATTCATTTTATAAAATACTTTTATCGATTAAGATAATTTAATAAGTTTATTAAACAAATTAATCACTTATAATACATTATTTAAAGCAAGCTAGTAAATTAAAATGTGTACATGCATGTTTATTTTTATTTTTGAAAACACTTATACTTAAAAAAAAATCTATATTGATAAAAAATCAAGTTTTTATACAAGTCCCTATATTTTTAAAAAACTTAAATTTTCTTCTATTTACTATATATATATTAAAATATGTCTGTAAATGTATATATATGTTTATACTCTATTATATATATACACACACACATATATATATGTGTTTAAATTAAAAAGGTATGTATATTTATATTAAATTTTTCTGTTTTTCTTTCCTGTAAAAAAGAAAATAATAATTATAAAATGGTAATTAACTTTACTGTTCATATATAAATATCGATAAATAAAAAAACAAACTGCTTCATAACTTACTTTTAATATTTTCCCACCTATGAATATTTTGTTTAATTAAATAAAATGAATGGGTATGTACCTCACAGCAACCGCTCGAGACCGCCACCACTTCCTCCCCCGTCTCGCGACCGGATCGGCACTGACAATGCAATCTCGAGCTCGAGCTTACGCCCTTCGACCTTGCCTTCGAATTCGACAACGATTTTCCCCTAAGCGCCGCCTTCATGAACGCGGGCTTCCCATTGGCTGTGGCGCCACCATCCTTGTTCGCCTGAGCAGCATGAACCCCCTACAAAAACGACGCCTCCACAACGTCGCCTACCTCTCGATTCGAGAGCTACCAAACACCGCGAACCCACTTTCTTCGAAATAAAGCCGGTTCGAAGTCCTATCATCGCTTCGAACGATTTGGTGTATCGAATTCCTACGCTCAGCAATTTTGATTAGATTTTAGAAAGAGGGAATTTTTTTATATATATAACGAAGGATTGAATTTTTAAAGGGGAAAGAGGGATTTCGAACAGCTATGTTTTTTTTTCCTAACTGGCTCGAGTCCACTTTCAATATTTTTTTAACGAACGCTTGTTGAAAAAGATGCCAAGTGTACGAAAGGGAGAAATGTGTATAACTTGTCTTGTGAAACATTATTATATTAAATATATACATATCATATTTAAAATTTAAATTTAAATCGTTGGGAAAACGAAGCCTAAAATCTCAATCTCCTATCGAGGCGTGCCGCTAGGAATTTATAAGGTTATACCCCTATTTCGAACGCACTGAAAAATGTTTCTAATCCTAATTCGATCGTATGGAGAAGATAGCTTTTTGTACCAGTTATTATATTAAATTCGATAAAGATTTCAGCGTGTTATCTTAACGTTCGACCAATGGTCACTCCATACACTACGAAAATTGAAATCCGATAATAACACAATATTATGGATCTAATGGAACTAGTTTAGTCGAAATCCGAGACTGTGCCACGGAAGGCCATTTTAAACGTTAACTTAAACTATATATTTTTAAAACAAAACAAATTGCTTTTACATTCGATTTTAAAAGTTCTATTACCTTCAGTATTGTAAATATAAATTTTTCAAAACCTTAGAATATTTTTAACCAGCTTAAAAAAGAAGATCCACTATTTTAACCAATTTCCAATTATTAATTTCAATAATTTAATTGCCAAATAAACAGTGATATTGAAATTCAAGTTAAACTAACTTTCAAATATCTAAAATCAATAAAATATTTCAATTTCAAATATCTATAAATTCCAGGTCGTCACATTCCTCTCCCCTCAAAATAATTTCGTCCCCGAAATTAATAGTTAATAGGAATGGTCCCTAACCTATAGACAATTTTTCCCAAAACCAAACAGTTTTAACAACTTGCCAAAAAATCTTTTATTAAAGACACTATCACCCTTACTAACTTCCTAAACACATCCATAAGTTTCAAATAATATTACTCTCTCAACCATTCAAATCATAATTCAAAACCAAATTTTAAATTTTCTAAATTTCTCAAAAAATTTCATACTCCCAAAATTTTTGAAATTTTTCGCCAGCGTCTCCTTTGCGCGACTAGCTCGGAACAACTACAAAATGCACCTATAGGGCCCAGATTTCAAAAGAAAAACAAAACGCCAAGTGGCTAGACCAGAAAACCATCAAATTTCATACAAAAATTTAAATACATACCTTTTTATCGAGCAATTCAATTTATCATCTAAAATATAGATTCCATTTTCTTTTTGCTTTTTTAAACACCTGTATCCTAATTAGCAATAATATCCAATCACAGAATTCAAAATCATTCTGTTCACTTTCTTTCCAAAATTATCAATATTTATTTCATTCAAACCCGTATGATATTCACATATCATGCATACGCAATACCGAATCCGATTGCTCACTTGATCACACAATTTCATTTTCGAACTCGTATCGTACACCCGACTCCCTAGTGCGGACTCAGATATGGTTTCTTAATTAATAACCGTCATTCTCCTTGCATAATCATAAACTATGATAAAGAATTTCAGAATCCATCAAAAATCCACATCCAGGATTCGCCATAGAAAATCGAGTGAAAAATTCCAACTCGTATCGATATAATTATCTCGAAATTCTATGCTCGAATTCTGGATTGAATCGCTATGCGAATAAAAGAATATACGTACATCCTACGAATTTATTCCAATTGATTATTAGCTAAATACATTTTTTATTCCCAATTATTTTGATTTTCATTCACATATTCACAATTATCCCATTTCACAACTTTAGTTTAACCCTTATTAATGTTAACTTAGAATATTTTTCAATACCAAATTTTTACTTGGTATATTTCTCAATTCCGATTTTACTTAAGAATTTACCAACCGTTTCTAAAGTTCAGGATAAATATTTTACACTTAAATATTTATTTCCACTTCATTACTGAAGTTATATATCTATTTCCATTCAACTTTGCATTTTCAATTCCATTTGAATTCAGTTTACCCTCCAATTTTATATATTGAATTCTATTCACCTTATCCCAATCCATATTTAACTAACTATTCCAAACTTTTATTATTTTAGTTCACTTCGAATCAATTCTATAACTTTACTTTATTTTACACAATTTTTAAATTATATATTGTCTCAATATTCAATTTCAATTCATTTCCTTACCTATTTGAATTTATTAGTTTACTGACAAATTTTATTTTCAATCTGTTGTTTTATTTAGTTTAACTAAACTAAATTCTCATTCTTAAATATTGAATTATGTCAACTATCTTCCATCTACTATTTTATTCAATTTCCAATAAATTTTAATTTTTAGAAGTTTCTTCTTTTAATCCACTCAAACTATATTTTCCAATTCCACTTTACTTAACATAATTCAAATTGATTCCAATATTCGGTTTCATTTTACTTACTTACAAATGTAATTTCCTTTGCTTCTCTATACATTTGTTTACAATCTTAATAAACTTATTTTCAATAATCATTTTCCATAAAGCTCACTTTTACTTAACTAGATTCACTTACATCTGATTCTATTTAAATTTTAATCCTTCTATAAGTTTTCCACTTATTTAAATTCCATTTGCTAACTTCTTTTAATTCACTTCAATTAATTAGCTTACCTTCCAGCTTATTTGGGTTTCACACTTACTTTAATCAAATCCTTCTTAAGTTAAATTTTATTCTAACATATTCAAAATTTTACAAACTTTCAACCCATTTATATTCTACAAACAATTTCAAACGAGCTCCAGAGTATTTTAAACAATTACTCATATTACAAAAGAATTTTTTAAAATCAATTATATACATAATTCATTTGCAAATCAAATCATCCTTTGAATTTTAAAATGAAACCCAATTTTGCAAACAATTCCAATTTAAAACAATTTGGTAGCAATTCCTCTCTTGGAAACTCGAAAATGAACATCGATGATGCCGTAGTCATCACCAAAGTTATTTTCCAGCGACCGAAGAGAGTTTTGTGCTTTTATCTCTTTAAAACCCTTCAAATATTTTTAAATTCCAAATCTCACCAGATTTCATATCCAATTCGAAAATATTTCCTGAATAATATCACCATTATTTCACCAAGGCTTTGGAAAATCATTTTCAATCTCAAAAGGAATTAAATTTTCAAATTCCAAATCCTTTCAACTTATATTCAAACATTACTTTGGAATTTTATCTCATTTTAATTATAAATCAAACTATAATTTACATTTATAAATTTCACTTGTTTAATGAATTTATCTCCAAATCTTTGGTTATACCCTTATTTCCTTATTTCAATTATCATAATAATAATGATAATAATTTTAATATTATCACTTCCTAACAACCAAGCAACCATATACTATAAAAATTTACAAAATTATTTCTTTTATATACAAAAATAATTTGGGCAAAATTATTTCATTTACCCTATTTTAAAACAATACTGTGCGGTTTATCTTGTTTAGGAGTTTAGAAATCCCTATCGATACGATTGGCCAGACTGCACCGACCAGAATCTATAAACACTCAACCGATAAGTCAACATAATATAAAAAAATTATATTCACTAACGAATACGTGCTCATATCTATTAATGCAGTCAAACTCATTCTAGAGTACCACAGACTCATTTCAATGAGTAATCCCTACAAGAGCCGAGGTTCTCGCTTAACCTTCAGCTCTTATACCAATAGGTAACAACCCGATTTTTCGACGTCCGAAAGTCGACATTAATACGTCCACTGTATCGAATGCCAAACAATCGAATGCCGAAAAATCGAATCATTAGGGTTATAGAAGAAGGAGGTAGAATAAGAGAAAAACAAAACAACAACAGAATCTTACCATCGCAGCGGAATAAAATAAATAGATAATAACTGGTCTTTACACAAAAGAAACTATATATGTTTCATACATTACATCACCAGAGTACATCAAGATCAAAACAATTGCTGGATAGTTATATTAGCTTGTCCTTACAAAAGCTGACTATATAGCTTTCACTGCACAGCAGAATATAAATCTATGGGGATACGCCTCGTCATCCAGCCCATCTCCTGAGCTTCACAGCAGTCCATCCAAAATCTGTACTCTATAATACTCAGTCTGACCCGAGCATTATAGTTAAATAACACCCGAGTCAGTCTGAAAAACCAGCATTAGAAAACACACTCAATTGGATTATTAAAGTTTCAAAATCCTTTTGAAATCAAACGTATCTCGTAAGACCACGCCACAAATAAACATTTCGGGTTTTTAACCAAAACATTTTCTTATCAAATCCTCTGATATTATAGTAGTGTCTATATATAAATACTTATTCAAATAGCCAAAATTTTTGCATTATTAAATTCGAGCAATACTAAGCTCCACAAACAAAACCGTAAAGGCACGTAGGGAGAATGAATTTCCATCAATGGCAGGGCTACTAGGGTGCCGCCCGTCACAGTACGTGGCCTAGATGACCGTACCGAGGATCCACCCTGATCCCCTACATCACAAGACCGAAGCTACCCCTTAATGAATAGTCCGAATAAGACACCCAACGGTTGGGATCAGCAACCGCCTACACAGCCGAAATAAAGGGACCTCTAGACGGGGATGACGTTACCTTAATTGGTTGTTATCCACTTAGCCTTGCGTGCACCTCCTCTATTTTAGCCATTCTCGGTTGATGAGGCTCGAGGCTATGTGTTACCTTTTTAGCACACATTCACTTAGAATGCTCATCATCCTCCTGACGATGTTCTGAAAGCATTCATCCATACAAGTCTGTTCCGAGTTCGAACGGAACCGAAGGCGCTACTCCTACTACATCTATTTTGGAATCACCCTTAGGATTAGTAGCGACTAGCCCTTGCACTTCACTTCTCTATCTTTGACTCCAAGATCTTGTCTTCCTCACGAAAACGTTCAAACCGGATCGAAGATTACGGGAATTTAATCCCGATCCTGGACTCTTCGAAACGATCAGCACATTGGCAAATATTGATAGTCGGTTTTAACTATCAAACAACATTCACAACCAATCATCTGATTTAAATAATTTTCCAAATTATTTATTATTCAAAATATCTTCGCAAGATATCATTCTACATTTCAATCCTTTGAAAATCGTTTCCAAATAACTTCCTCTTGCGAATAAATTTATAAACATTATTTATTCCACTAAAAATCACTAAGTCTAAATACTTTAGATTTTAAAATAATTTAAATCACTTTATCTAATAATATATATACTTTAAAACACTTAAAATGAAACTATTTAAAACACTTTTTTAAAAATATATACTTAAAACATTTAAAATAAAACTATTTAAAACACTTTATTAAAAATATATACTAATTTCTCATATAAAACTTAAGACAAAACAAATTTTAAAATGAAGGTTATTCTATAAGGTATAGATATTAAATAATTATCATTTAAGTCAAAATACTAGTTAACCTTTAAAATATTTTACTTACATAATTAACTTAATAAATATTTACTTTTAAAAATTTTAAAACTACTAGATAATAATTTCTTTCTAAAGAAATCTTTTAAAACCACTTCAAAACCTCTAACTTCTACTTAAAAATCTACTTTGAAACATATTTGGCTTTTAAGGAAAAATACACCTTCCATTCCACACCTTTAAAAATAAATTCACTATTTATTTTAAAACCAATTATCCATTCCTTTATAAATTCCCACGTGAATTTATACTTCCAAATATCCACTGATATCTTATTTCATTTTATAAACCCAGTTTAAAATTTCCATAGTCTCATCCTCCTTTTAAGCACAGTTTCAAACATTAATCAATTTCCGAATCGATTTCCATATTTATTCCATTAAAAATAAATTCCTTTACTTATTCAATTTATTTCAAACTCATTAATTTCAGATTTAGCTTCTTTATTATGATTTAAAATCTTATTTAAACTGAAAATACCAATTTCATACTTTTCTAAATTTCTTTATTTTCTTTTCCAAACAAATTTAAACCTTGAATTCTTTATTCCTTTAAATAATATCACTTAATTTTAAAAATTTATCTACTCTATTTCTTCAAAAGTATTTTTCCCATATTCAAAATTTATTCGATAGGATTTAAAATCACCTTTATCCCTTTTCCAAATTTATTCCTTTAAATTATTTGAATTCACTATAATTATTTTACTTGAAAATTTCCCTTTTTTTATTTCCTTTAAAGAAAATCCAAACTTTATATGTATTGCATTTTTCCAATGCCAATATATATTCAACCAAGCCATAACATCCAATAATTTTAATTTTCAATATAATCAATGTAATCCATCATAGAATATCCAACAAATCGCATTGCTGATTATAAAATAAATTCAACATTTGAGGAATCCAGTTGGTTCCTTCCAACCTGTTTCACTGCATCCACAAATGTTAGCATAATTGTTTAAAATACCAATCCCGCTTCAAGGCGGGATATCGCGGTATAAAGGGTCATCAACTATTATGCGGGGCGCATAGGGTCTCATCCGCTATATAATGCGGAAAATCAATCACAGTGACGACCCGGAATTTTTGAGAATTTAAAATTTGAATATTTAATTGGTTTTAAATATTTAAAAGTTAATTATTTAACTTGAAATCAAATAACACTATTTATTTGGTAAATTAATTATTAAATCAAATTTATTTGAAGTTGGATAAAATTTTGAATCTGGAGTTTTAAGTCGGATAAAATAATTTGAAGGCTTGTAAAATTTATATTGATAGTTCTGAAGATAATAGAAGTGTTAAAATTGAATTTGACACTGATTTATTCAGTTTTGAAAATTATATCGTTTAAATTGAATTTAGAAATAGCCTTCCGAGGCACAGTTCCGGAATTCGACGAAACCAGTTCCATTGGATCCGTAATAGTGTATTATGATCGGATTTCAATTTTCGTAGCAATCGGTGTTGTCGTTTGACTGTGGCGGCTCAAAACGCATAGAAATCATTTTAATTGATTTAATTTTTTAAATAATCGTTTATTTCCGTAACTCCCACGTATGACGGAATTAGCCTACGAAACCTGTTCCATTTTGTCTGAAACGCGGAAAAATCCTAGGAAAGCCTTTTAGTACATGGAAATGTGAGTTCGTTGCAATAAGATGTTAAATTGAAATTTATTAATAATACAAACAAAATCTATCGTACTCCGGAAGCTTCCTTCTCTTGATATTTTAATTTGCAAACTCCTGTCAGGTTAGAAAGGAAAAAAATTGAAAATGAAATGAAATGAAAATAGCGACTGCCCTAATTCGAAATCGCGGCACTCCTTCTTTCGCGATCTCGAAATCAACTCTGGAAAACGAAAGGAGGGCGGCCAATCGAATTCGAGGAGCTCGAGTTCGCACGCAACGGCGGCATGGTTTCGAAGCTCGTTGGGGGTAGGCGGCGGGCAAGGGTTTCGAGTGGTGGTGCGTGTCGACTGTCGTGAGGTCAACCAAGCACCCATCAATATCCGTTCGAATGAATCGATGGCAAAGGCGGCCGATGTCTGGGAGGTTCGATAGTCGATGCGGCGGCATTCGAGAGGGGTAGTGAAGCTGGAAGATGATTGTAATGGTTCTCGGTGGAATCGAAGGAGAAGAGGCTTGGAGCTCGTCGCGATGGCATTCGCGTCCGCCTCGTTCGCGATTTAGTGTTGCATGTTTTTTTTCATGTGGTAGCATCGCCTTGTTGTGGTGTTAAGGTATTTGTTCTTTTTATTTTATTTTTACTCATTTCAATCTAAATTTGATTTAATGACAAATACATATATACACATAATTTTGAAACAGAGAAAATATACATATTAATATTTTACATATTCTTATAAACTGTATATAACAGAACAAGGAGAGAGTATAGGAATTTTGGGTTAATCTATATATATACAAGTTGAGAGTTTATATACAGGCAGAGAATGATTTTTTTTTTAAAAAGAAAAAAAAGGAAAAAAAACTAGATTCCTGTATATAAAAAGAAAAAAAAAAGTAGAAAGATTAAATTTAAGTTTTAACATTTAGCTAAAGCTTTGTTTCAAAAATAAAAATAACAATAAAAATGAACATGCACCTTTTAAACTTATCAGTTCTTTTAAATAATGTAGTACAGTGAAATTTTTTTTTGTAATAAACTTATATCATTACTTTGTGACTTAAAGGTAATTTATTAAAAGGGAAATTAGTTCAAACTAAATAATTAGTTAATTAAAATTGTTTAAAGGCTAATTGATCATTCGATTTGTTTAGATAATGACAAGATCATCTAATATTTATTCAAGGTCAAAATCTGAAAAGAAGTAAGCTGGGATGGAAGGGTATTACAAACAAAGTCAAAGGTGAGTTAATCTCACTCGGTTAGATTTAAAATTTAAATGATTAAATTTAAATAATTGTTTGAATGGTTGAAATTGATTGATGTGCTATAATATGGTATATTCTGGAATTGGCATATTATTGTGCTAACATCTGTGGATGCAGGGAAAACAGGTTGGAGGGATCCAACAGGATCCCTCAACATTTATTTAAATTTATTTAATATTCTCTGCTGTGAATATTGATATTCTATGATGAGTTGTATTGGAATATTGAATGTTATGGTTGATTGGATATATTTGAGTAAATGAATTATCAAAATTATATAGATTGGATTTTGAAAAGAAAATAAAAGAAAAGAATTTGTAAGTAAAATAAGTATAGAAAATGTGAATAAATTTAAGAAACAATTGGAAAAGAAATAAAGTGCCCTTAAAAATTTAAATAAATAAATCTTAAGTTTAGTAAGGGATATTCGAATAATCAGAAGATTAATGAATTTTAAATTTTAGTGTTATTAGTTTAAAAGAATAAAACCTTTATTTAAAATTTAAGATTCAATTTATTAAAAAGAATAAAGAAGAAATTTGGAAGAAACCGAAATTTGGTATATTTAAATGGTATAAAATCAAATGGAAAATAATAATAATAAATATAAAGTCCATAATAAATGAATTTTGAGATAAACTGATAAGTAGAGAAATTTATTTCAAATGAAATAAATTGGGAATCAATTTGGAAAATTGATTTAAGTGATTGAAGTTGGAATTCTCCCTGGATAACCAAGTATGTTTTCAAAGTAAGTTTTTAAATATAAGTTAATAGTTTTAAAATTGTTTTAAAAGGGTATGTTTTGAAAAATTTATTGTTTCTAATATTTATAGTCTAAAGTAAGTATTTTCTCAAATCTGTTATAACAGTAATTACTTAAAAAGTGACGTAGTATTTTGTTTTAAAAGTATAAATCTAGTTTTATATTTATTAAATAACCTTATTTTCAAATATTCATATAGTCTGGTATTTTTAATCAATTATTGATGTAGTTTTAACTTAAATGTTTTAAAGTATATTTCAAAGTAAAGTTTTTTAATTATTTAAAACTCTAGTTTTGTGCTTGGTGATTTCAGAGGAGAGAGAAAATATTTGGGAAAGTTTATTCTGAAAGAAAGATGGTTTTGAAACTGTTTTCAAAGAATTGAAAATAGAAATATATCTTTGAGGATATTTTGAGATAAATAAATAATTTGGGAAATTATTTATTGTTTGATGGATGTTTGTGAATGTTAATTGATAGTTAAATAACCGACTATCAATATTGGCCAAATGCGCTGATCGTTTCGAAGAGACCGGGATCGAGATTTATTTCTCTAAAACCACTTCGATCCGGTTTGTACGTTTCTTGGAAACGATTTTGGATTCGAAGATGGAGCATTGAAGTGCAAGGGCTAGTCGCTACTAATCCTGAGGATATTTCCAAAACGGATGTAGTAGGAATAGTGCCTTCAGTTCCGTTCGAACCCGGGACGGACTTGTATGGATGAATGCTTGCGAAACATCGTCAGGTGGACGATGGGCATTCTAAGGGATATTGTTCTAAAAGGTAACGCTTAGCCTCAAGCCTCATCAAATGGGAATGACTGAAAATCAGGGGTTATGCAGCAAGGCTAGGTGGGTAGCACCCAAGCAGTGTGAGGTCATTCTTGTCTAGATGTCCCTTTTTATTTCGGCTTAGTGGGCGGTTGCTGATCCCAACCGCGGGGTGATCTCACTCGGGATTATCCAGTAAGGGGTAGTCCCGGCCTTGTGTTGCAGGGGAGCGGGAGTACTCCTCGGTACGGTGATCTAGGCCCCGTACTCTGACAGGTGGTACCCCAGTGCCTAGTCATTAGTTGGAAATCCATTCTCCCTACGTGCCTTGTACGAGTTTTGTTTGTATTACCCACTTTGTGGCTAGTAGCTGGAATTTAATCATGTAACAATTTCGGCTATTTTATAAGTATTTGTATATAGACCCTATTATAATATCAGAGGATTTCTATAAAAATTGTTTTAGCTATCGTAAGGTAAAAACCCGACATGTTTATTTGTGGCGTGGTCTTACGAGATGCTTTTGTTCAAAGGGGTTTTTGAAACTTTAATAATCAATTGGGTGTGATTTTCTCACGCTGGTATTCCAGACTGACTCGGGTGTTATTTAACTGTAATGCTCGGGTCAGACCGAGTATTATAAGATACAGGATATGATGCTGTGGAGCTCAGGAGACGAGCTGGATGACGATACGTACTCTCGTACTTATTTATATATATATTTCCGCTGTGTTGAGTTGTTGTGTATCCATTTATATGAGACCGATGTTGAGATTTGATTGATGTACTCTGATGATGTAATATATAAACAGAAATATTTGATTTTGGGTAAAGATCATTTATTATCTATTATACTTATTCCGCTGCGATGGTTAGATTCTGTTGTCGTTTTCTATTTCTTCTTCTACCTCTTCTTCTTAAACCCAAATGGTTCGTATATCTGTACAACTTGAGTTAATTTAGGTAGACTAGTGTTGACTCAAGGGGTACGTATTTGCGGGTCGTTTCACTTGGTATCAGAGCTTAGGTTGGTGATAACCTTGGCTCTGGTGGGAATTACTCATTGAATAGAGTCCGTAGTACTCTAGAATGAGTTTGAGAGTATTAATAGATATGAGTGCGTTTTTGTTATTGAATATAAAATTGTTTTATATTGCGTTGATTTATCGGTTGAGTGTTTATGGATTCTGGTCGATATATGGGACGCCATTTCATTGATAGGGATTTCTAAACTCTTAAACAAGATAAACCGACACAGTATTGTTTTAAATAGGGTAAATGAAATAATTTTACCTAAAATTATTTTGTATAGATAGGAAATGATTTTCTTAATTATTATATCTATACATGGATGTTTGGATGTTAGAAGTGATAAATATTAATTTATTATCATTGTATTATAATTGAATAAAGATTGAAATAATAACTAAAAATTAAGGAATAAATCAACATAATAGATGAAATTTATGAATGTGATTCATAATAGAATAAGGAATTGAATTCATAATTAAAAACTAAGAAACCAATTCATATCAAATGAATTTGTAAATGTAAACTATAATGTAAATTATAGTGTAATTAATTATTAAAGTAAGATAAAATTCCAAAGAAAAGTTTGAATTTAAATCTAAAGAGTTTGGAATTTTGAGATTTAAATTTCTTTGAATTGGATAATGATTCTCAAAAGTTGGGAGGATAATATATATTGAGAAATATTTTTGAATCGGATTTGAAATCTAGAGAGATTTGGAATTTAAAAAAAAATATTGGATGGATTTTAGAAAGAGAATAGAAGCATTGAACTCTTTTGGTCGCTAGAAAATAACTTCGGTGATGATTGCAGCATCATCCATGTTCATTTTCGAGTTTCCAGAACTGAAATTGCTACCAAATTGTTCTGAATTGAAATTGTTTGCAAAACTGGGTAAGTCTTGAAATTCCAAGAAATAAATTAAATTTATCCAAGGAATTTTGGATATAGAAGGTTTCAAAGGGAATTTTGAAATGTTGAAAGGTTGTTTAAACTTTGGAATTTTAACTAAAAATGTTCATGGCATATAAAAGTTTGATGACTGGTAAATTTGGAATTTGTGAAATAAGTTCAACTGTGTAAGTAAGTGAAGTGAAAGCTGAATACTAGAATCTAAAAATTTAAAAGGAAATTGAAATTTAATGTTGAACTTAAGTTTGGAAAAGAAAATTTAGTTAAGTTGGATTAAATAAATAAAGTTTTACGATTAAAATTCATAAGTAACTGGTTAATTAATATGGTATGTAAATGAAATGAAAGGAAATTGGATGATGTTGATTTAAATATGTAAAATAAGGAGCAGAATAAGTTCAAATGGAAAAGAAAAGAAAAATTATAAAATATAATAATTAATGTTTGAAAACAAAATTCATTGGTTGAAAATGAATTAGTGAATGAATAAACGAATCAACTATTGAACGGATAAAGTAAAGTTGATATTAATAAGAAGGGATTGAAAATTTTAATCCGGCAAATAAAATTTAACTTAAGTGAATGAAAGTGAGGAAAATATATTTGAATTTAACTTGGGATAAGTTGAATAACAATTGAAATTTAAATTGAATTAAATTGGATTATAATTAGAAGTGCTGTTGAATGAATTGGATTAAATTTGATATAAAGTTGAAAGGCAAATGATTATAATTGTGAAATGAATATGTGTATATGTTATAAACTTGGATTATAAATGAATTTGTGACTTGTAGAACTTAGAAATGGAATTGTAAGTGAATTGAATATAAGTGGAGTCGGTTGGAATTGGATTACAATAGACATGATGTAAGTTGCAAATAAAATCCAATATGAATATAACGAGTTAATTGTGTGCTTAGATATTATCTTGATAATTTGGGAATGTGAATTAAAATTCAAATGGATTTGAATTAGTGATATACAAGCATGGGAGGCGGTTGATCTTAAAAAAAAATTTGGCAAGTATAAAATAGATTGATTTTAAAATCGATTAAATTCGATATGAGTCTGTTTCAATTGGAAATGGTTGGTGATATACAAAACATAAAATTATGTCGAGATAAATAAAATGGGTTCGTATGGAACCTATGTACTATGAAATAAAATATTATGTAAGATAAAATAGAAAGGAATTGGAAATGAATTGAGTTAGAGATCAATTTAAATTTTGCTATGAAACTTAAGAAATAAAATTCTATGAACTGGTAAATGTAAATAAAATTGATTTTGAAATAAATTGATTTGAATATGAGCTTGTTAGAATTAAATATGAATTGAAATGTATGGAATTGGATCAAAATAAAAATGATTTGTGATGAAAACAAATCCAATTGAAGCATGAATTGAATAACCTTCTTATTAATAAATTCAATGATGAAATTTTAATGTGAACTAAAGTCTAAAAGTGTATAAAAGAATAAACTAATCTGATAAATTAATGAATGGTTGGGATTTGATCCAAGGAAATCAAAGATTTGAAGGGAAGTTGGTTGAATAAAATAAACTTAAGTTACTGGGTGGAATATGTGAAGAAAAAAATAATAAAAATAAAAATAAACAAACAAATAACTTAAGTAAATTGTGAGATGGTTATATTGGTTGTCGTGTATGATAAAATAGTTTAGAATAAAACTCTTTGTATATGAAAGAAATGCAATAGAAGTTTGTGAATAAATTAAAATGGGATGGGATTAAGCATAAATTGAGTGGGAATCAATTTAAATGGTTATAAAGCTTAAGTAATAATTTATTCACACTAATATTGACGAATGACATAAGGAAATGGATCGTTTGGTGCAAACGAGATTGGATAAAATGCTATGAATTATTAGAAGTAAAACAAAATGATTTTGGAATTAATTGGAATGAATGTGAAGTTGTTTTGCTTAAAATGAATTAAATATAAGCGTATAAGCTGTAAATCACTTCAACTGAATGAAATGGTTTGAGAATTGATTATAAGCAATTGTAATAAGTGTTGGAACCTTTTATATGCTTATGGAAATTAATTAAAATGCATTTTATGTGAAATTTATATGTTTATGCCAGTATATCACATGCATTGTTACATAATCGATGTTTTAGCAATTTAAAATTAAGTGAAATGCTATAAACCTTATATATAGTACTTATATGTTTAAATTGAGTAAGTACAGGTACCGGGAAGCCGTTTGGCTGGATTTTGGTCACGCTAGATGCTAAAAATAATAAGCTGCTTGCTTAAAAATGCTAAATAAGGTACGCCTACGCAATACAAATAGGAAATATGAACTGTTTTTCTGTTTTCCGACCGGGTGGGTCGATGTATATATATTTATAACTTTTGACAAATTGCAAAAGCTCCTCCGTACAAAGGAGACTTTGTCAAAATTTTCCGAAATTTTTGGGAGTTAGAAAATTTTTGGGTAATTTTGTTTACAACAAAACGGTTTATAACTGGAAAATTGAAATAAGTTAGTAAATGAAACCAATTCAAAATAATGACATAATTAGTTATAAATAGAAGATAAGATTAAAATTTCAAAGTTGAAATTAAATAAAAATTCATATGGAATGCGAAAACTAATTTATATAGGAATGGATATAAACTAAAGTGGTAAGATGAAAATAAATATAAGGAGCATATAAAACGCTTATACCAACTTAAAAAGGGAATGGTGAATTCTTAAATGAAAGATTGATACTAGAAATATAATCTAAATGAATAGATATTGACGTTTTGTGTGAAAGTCGATAAAATGTTTTGGAAAGTTGGGATTGGATATTAGTGCTAAGCATGATATGCAGGTAATATAAAGGGAAAGGAGAATTGGATTTGATTTCAAAGGATAAATTTGAAATGCTCGACAAAAAGGTATGTATTTAAATTTTGGTATGAAATTTGATTGGGTTTTTGATCGACCCACTTGGCTTTTGTTTTTCATTTTGGATTTGGGAGGCCGTAGTGCAATTTTGTAGTTGTACCGAGTCAGCCGCGCAAAGGAGACGCTGTCGAATTTTTTTGGGAATTTAGGGAGTTAGAAAGAAAAAAAATTTAAAAATTTTGATAATTCAAAATTTGGTTTTAAATTGAAACTTGAATGGTTAAACCAATAGTATAGTTGAAACTATGGAGAGGTTTGGAAGGTTAATAAGAATAATGACGAGTCTTTTATAAGAAGATAGTTGGTGCGATGTTGAATTGTTAGGAATTGTTTGGTTTAGGGAAATAATAAACGGATATTGGACCATTCTTCCTAATTAGTAATTTCGGGGACGAAATTCTTTTAAGGGGGGAGGAATGTGACGACCCGGAATTTTTGAGAATTTAAAATTTGAATATTTAATTGATTTTAAATATTTAAAAGTTAATTATTTAACTTGAAATCAAATAACACTATTTATTTGGTAAATTAATTATTAAATCAAATTTATTTGAAGTTGGATAAAATGTTGAATCTGGAGTTTTAAGTCGGATAAAAATAATTTGAAGGCTTGTAAAATTTATATTGATGGTTCTGAAGATAATAGAAGTGTTAAAATTGAATTTGACACTGATTTGTTCAGTTTTGAAAATTATATCGTTTAAATTGAATTTAAAAATAGCCTTCCGAGGCACAGTCCCGGAATTCGACGAAACCAGTCCTATTGGATCCGTAATAGTGTATTATGATCGGATTTCAATTTTCGTAGCAATCAGTGTTGTCGTTTGACTGTGGCGGCTCAAAACGCATAGAAATCATTTTAATTGATTTAATTTTTAAATAATCGTTTATTTCCGTAACTCCCACGTATGACGGAATTAGCCTACGAAACCTGTTCCATTTTGTCTGAAACGCGGAAAAATCCCAGGAAAGCCTTTTAGTACATGGAAATGTGAGTTCTTTGCAATAAGATGTTAAATTGAAATTTATTAATAAAACAAACAAAATCTATCGTACCCCGGAAGCTTCCTTCTCTTGATATTTTAATTTGCAAACTCCTGTCATGTTAGAAAGGAAAAAAACTGAAAATGAAATGAAACGAAAATAGCGACTGCCCTAATTCGAAATCGCGGCACTCCTTCTTTCGCGATCTCGAAATCAACTCTGGAAAACGAAAGGAGGGCGGCCAATCGAATTCGAGGAGCTCGAGTTCGCACGCGACGGCGGCATGGTTTCGAAGCTCGTTGGGGGTAGGCGGCAGGTAAGGGTTTCGAGTGGTGGTGCGTGTCGACTGTCGTGAGGTCAAGCAAGCACCCATCAATATCCGTTCGAATGAATCGATGGCAAAGGCGGCCGTTGTCCGGGAGGTTCGATAGTCGATGCGGCGGCATTCGAGAGGGGTAGTGAAGCTGGAAGATGATTGTAATGGTTCTCGGTGGAATCGAAGGCGAAGAGTCTTGGAGCTCGTCGCGATGGCATTCGCATCCGCCTCGTTCGCGATTTAGTGTTGCGCGTTTTTTTTTCATGTGGTAGCATCGCCTGGTTGTGGTGTTAAGGTATTTGTTCTTTTTATTTTATTTTTACTTATTTCAATCTAAATTTGATTTAATGACAAATACATATATACACATAATTTTGAAACAGAGAAAATATATATATATTAATATTTTACATATTCTTATAAACTGTATATAACAAAACAAGGAGAGAGTATAGGAATTTTGGGTTAATCTATATATATACAAGTTGGGAGTTTATATACAGGCAGAGAATGACTTTTTTTTTAAAAGAAAAAAAGGAAAAAAAACCAGATTCCTGTATATAAAATGAAAAAAAAGTAGAAAGATTAAATTTAAGTTTTAACATTTAGCTAAAGCTTTGTTTCAAAAATAAAAATAACAATAAAAATGAACATGCACCTTTTAAACTTATAAGTTCTTTTAAATAATGTAGTACAGTGAAATTTTTTTTTTGTAATAAACTTATTTCATTACTTTGTGACTTAAAGGTAATTTATTAAAAGGGAAATTAGTTCAAACTAAATAATTAGTTAATTAAAATTGTTTAAAGGCTAATGATCATTCGATTTGTTTAGATAGTGACAAGATCATCTAATATTTATTCAAGATCAAAATCTGAAAAGAAGTAAGCTGGGATGGAAGGGTATTACAAACAAAGTCAAAGGTGAGTTAATCTCACTCGGTTAAATTTAAAATTTAAATGATTAAATTTAAATAATTGTTTGAATGGTTGAAATTGATTGATGTGCTATAATATGGTATATTCTGGAATTGGCATATTATTGTGCTAACATCCGTGGATGCAGGGAAAACAGGTTGGAGGGATCCAACTGGATCCCTCAACATTTATTTAAATTTATTTAATATTCTCTGCTGTGAATATTGATATTCTATGATGAGTTGTATTGGAATATTGAATGTTATGGTTGATTGGATATATTTGAGTAAATGAATTATCAAAATTATATAGATTGGATTTTGAAAAGAAAATAAAAGAAAAGAAATTGTAAGTAAAATAAGTACAGAAAATGTGAATAAATTTAAGAATCAATTGGAAAAGAAATAAAGTGCCCTTAAAAATTTAAATAAATAAATCTTAAGTTTAGTAAGGGATATTCGAATAATCAGAAGATTAATGAATTTTAAATTTTAGTGTTATTAGTTTAAAAGAATAAAACCTTTATTTAAAATTTAGGATTCAATTTATTAAAAAGAATAAAGAAGAAATTTGGAAGAAACCGAAATTTGGTATATTTAAATGATATAAAATCAAATGGAAAATAATAATAATAAATATAAAGTCCATAATAAATGAATTTTGAGATAAATTGATAAGTAGAGAAATTTATTTCAAATGAAATAAATTGGGAATCAATTTGGAAAATTGATTTAAGTGATTGAAGTTGGAATTCTCCCTGGATAACCAAGTATGTTTTCAAAGTAAGTTTTTAAATATAAGTTAATAGTTTTAATTTTTTTTTAAAAGGGTATGTTTTGAAAAATTTATTGTTTCTAATATTTATAATCTAAAGTAAGTATTTTCTCAAATCTGTTATAACAGTAATTACTTAAAAAGTGACGTAGTATTTTGTTTTAAAAGTATAAATCTAGTTTTATATTTATTAAATAACCTTATTTTCAAATATTCATATAGTATGGTATTTTTAATTAATTATTGATGTAGTTTTAACTTAAATTTTTTAAAGTATATTTCAAAGTAAAGTGTTTTAATTATTTTAAAACTCTAGTTTTGTGCTTGGTGATTTCAGAGGAGATAGAAAATATTTGGGAAAGTTTATTCTGAAAGAAAGATGGTTTTGAAACTGTTTTCAAAGAATTGAAAATAGAAATATATCTTGGAGGATATTTTGAGATAAATAAATAATTTGGGAAATTGTTTATCGTTAGATGGATGTTTGTGAATGTTAATTGATAGTTAAATAACCGACTATCAATATTGGCCAAATGCGCTGATCGTTTCGAAGAGACCGGGATCGAGATTTATTTCTCGAAAACCACTACGATCCGGTTTGTACGTTTCGTGGAAACGATTTTGGATTCGAAGATGGAGCATTGAAGTGCAAGGACTAGTCTCTACTAATCCTGAGGATATTTCCAAAACGGATGTAGTAGGAATAGTGCCTTCGGTTCCGTTCAAACCCAGGACGGACTTGTATGGATGAATGCTTGCGAAACATCGTCAGGTGGACGATGGGCATTCTAAGGATATTGTTCTAAAAGGTAACGCTTAGCCTCAAGCCTCATCAAATGGGAATGACTGAAAGTCAGGGGTTATGCAGCAAGTCTAGGTGGGTAGCACCCAAGCAGTGTGAGGTCATTCTTGTCTAGATGTCCCTTTTTATTTCGGCTTAGTGGGCGGTTGCTGATCCCAACCGCGGGGTGATCTCACTCGGGATTATCCAGTAAGGGGTAGTCCCGGCCTTGTGTTGCAGGGGAGCGGGCGTACTCCTCGGTACGGTGATCTAGGCCCCGTACTCTGACAGGTGGTACCCCAGTGCCTAGTCATTAGTTGGAAATCCATTCTCCCTACGTACCTTGTACGAGTTTTGTTTGTATTACCCACTTTGTGGCTAGTAGCTGGAATTTAATCATGTAACAATTTCGGCTATTTTATAAGTGTTTGTATATAGACCCTATTATAATATCAGAGGATTTCTATAAAAATTGTTTTAGCTATCGTAAGGTAAAAACCCGACATGTTTATTTGTGGCGTGGTCTTACGAGATGCTTTTGTTCAAAGGGGTTTTTGAAACTTTAATAATCAATTGGGTGTGATTTTCTCACGCTGGTATTCCAGACTGACTCGGGTGTTATTTAACTGTAATGCTCGGGTCAGACCGAGTATTATAAGATACAGGATATGATGTTGTGGAGCTCAGGAGACGAGCTGGATGACGATACGTACTCTCGTACTTATTTATATATATATTTCCGCTGTGTTGAGTTGTTGTGTATCCATTTATATGAGACCGATGTTGAGATTTGATTGATGTACTCTGATGATGTAATATATAAACAGAAATATTTGATTTTGGGTAAAGATCATTTATTATCTATTATACTTATTCCGCTGCGATGGTTAGATTCTGTTGTCGTTTTCTATTTCTTCTTCTACCTCTTCTTCTTAAACCCAAATGGTTCGTATATCTGTACAACTTGAGTTAATTTAGGTAGACTAGTGTTGACTCAAGGGGTACGGATTTGTGGGTCGTTTCACAATCACTCCAATACACACACACACACACACACATATATACACATACTATTATATAATATCACATCCAGTCAATTCAATCATTCAACCAATAACTTAAATTTAACTGTTTAAATTTAAATGGCATTCCAAATGTGTGAGATTAACTCACCTTTGATCTTGTTTTGCAATCCAATCCAAACTGGCTATTTTCTTCACGATTTTGGACCTTGTATGAACATTATATAGTTTATTAACATTTGAATCAAATTAAAAAGAAATTACCATTTATTAAATTAATTTAATCCAATAATTTAATTTTAACCCAATATTCATTTTATAAAATACTTTTATCGACTAAGATAACTTAATAAGTGTATTAAACAAATTAATCACTTACAATACATTATTTAAAACAAGCTAGTAAATTAAAATGTGTACATGCATGTTTATTTTTATTTTTGAAAACACTTATAGTTATAAAAATAATCTATATTGATTAAAAATCAAGTTTTTATACAAATCCCTATATTTTCCAAAAGCCTAAAAAAAATCTGTTTACTATATATATTAAAATATATCTGTAAATGTATATATATATGTTTATTCTCTGATATATGTTTAAATTAAAAAGGTATGTATATTTTTTTTTACTTTTTTTGTTTTTCTTTCATGTAAAAAATAATAATACTTATTATTATAAAATAGTAATTAACTTTACTGTTCATATATAAACATCAATAAAAAAAAAATTAACGGCTTCATAACTTACTGTTAATATTTTCCAACCTATGAATGTTTTGTTTAATTAAATAAAATGAATGGGTATATACCTCATAGCAACCGCTCGAGACCGCCACCACTCCCCCCCTCCCCCATCGCGACAGGATTGGCACTGACAAAGCAATCTCGAGCTCACGTCCTTCTACCTCGCCTTCGAAATCGACAACGATTTCCCCCTAGGCGCCGCCTTCATAACGCGGGCTTCCCATTAGCCGTGACGCCACCATCCTTGTTTGCCTGAGCAGCATGAACCCCTCCCCCCCCCCCCCACAACGATGATGCCTCCACAATGTCGCCTACCTCTCGATTCTAGAGCCACCAAACACCGTGAATCCACTTTCTTCGAGACGAAGCCGGTTCAAAGTCCTATCATCTCTTCGAACGATTTGGTGGATCGAACTCCTGCGCTAGGCTATTTCGATTAGATTTTAGAAAGAGGGAATTTTTTTATATAACGAACGATTAAGTTTTTAAAGGGGAAAGAGGGATTTCGAACAGCTACGTATTTTTTTTATTTTCTTAACTGGCTCGAGTTCTCTTTCTGTATATATGTATGTATGTATGTATGTATGTATGTATGTATGTATGTATGTATGTATTTAACGGACGTGTGTCAAAAAAGATGCCAAGTGTTTGAGAGGGAGAAACGTGTATAACTTGTCTTGTGAAACATTATTATATTAAATACATACATATTACATTTAAAATTTTAATTTAAATCATTGAAAAAACAAAGCCTAAAATCTCCATCTCCTATCGAGGCGTGCCGCTAGGCGTTTATAAGGTTATCCCCTATTTCTAACGCACTGGAAAAAGTTTCGACTCCTAATTCGATCGTATGGAAAAGATAGATTTTTGAACTAGTTATTATATTAAATTTGATAAAGATTTCAGCGCGTTATCCTAACATATGACCAAACGATCACTCCAAATACTATAAAAATTGAAATCCAATAATAACACACTGTTACGGATCCAATGGAACTGGTTTCATCAAAATCTGAGACTGTGCCTCGGAAGACTATTTTTAAATGTCAACTTAAACTATATATATTTAAAACTGAACAAACTGCTTTTAAATTTGATTTTAAAAGTTCTATTACCTTCAGTATTGTAAATATAAATTTTCCAAACCTTTGAAATATTTTTAACCACTTTAAAACCAAGATTCACTATTTTAACCAATTTCCAATTACATAAATTCAATAATTTAATTGCCAAATAAGCAGTGATATTTGAAATTCAAGTTAAGCTAACTTTCAAATAATTAAAATCAATTAAATATTTCAATTTCAAATATCCAGAAATTCTGGATCGTCACACAGAGAGAAATAATAATTGGTTTCTAGAAAACTGAAAGTATGTGAATTGGTTTTACGTGGAAGAAGGGAAAAGTAACTCTTCGCTCCGATTCAAATATCAAACTTGGAGCCCAAATTTACTTGACACCATTCCATCCACTTCCTTTATGTAGATTCTAAACAAGGAAAACCAGATTACTGTGAGAATAGAAAATGAGATGGCCACAATGGCGTCGGTTTTGTCGTCAAATTCGAAAGTTCAAAAATTAGCCATTTTGACCCTCTTTATTTTTTATTTATTTTATTAACACATTAAAGTCAATTAATTGCACATTTATATAATATTAGTATTTGATTAAAATATTTGCCTATGACAAAGCCCTACACACTAAAATTTTGGACTTATATTAGCTAGGGGCTACTAGCTAACGTATAGGGTGCGACCCTATACTAGTCCCATTTGGTCATCTAATATCTGAGTCATTTACTTAGGGTCAACTACCCCGTTGAATTTTCCTTGAAAACATTTCTTGCAAATTGATTTAGCCCTTTGAATCATACTTAAACAAGGAAAATATATTCTTTGCTTTACTCAAATCTCTTTGCCATGTTATATATACTTTACTCAAAACAATGTTGATGAAATATATTGAGGGTTATCCATCCCTCCAAGATAAGTTAAAACCCCCTTTCAACTTAAAAGATCTTAGGCCTTAAAGCCAAGGTAAACTATTCGAAACCTTTGCTTAAAATCTTTAAACAACTCTTTCAAATCCATTGAAAGTACCCCTTTCAAAATATATTAACTACAAAACCTTGAAACACTAGACTGAAAAGCCAAAACATACCTTTCAAAACCTTTATAGCAACCTTTCGAAATCATTGAAGGTATCCCTTCGAAACCTTTATAAACCTTATACATCCTCTTTTCAAAGCTCTTTAAAATTTCCTTTCGCAAGCATTTGGAAATCTTCCATTTAAAATACTTTAAGTACCTTTTGAAACAATTGGGGAAACCTCCCCTTTGAAACCTTTACTATATACCTTTCGAAATCAATAAGGTCCTTTACTTAAAACAGGCCTTTTGAAAGCATTGGGTTCAAGTAAAAGCCTGTAGAACATAGCTTCGAAACCATTTAAAACAGTCCTTTCGAAACCTTATAAGTTTATCTTTCAATAAAACAAAGGGTCTAAAAAGAAATAGGCCGAAAGCACTCTTTCGAAAGCAATTTCCTTAGTAAAAGAAAGTGGAATGTAACGACCCGGGATTTTGGACATCCCGAGTTGTGAATATTATTTATAATATTCAATGATATTGTATTTTAATATACAATATTTGTATTAATCAATGATTTATCATCATATAAAATTTATTTTTTTTCTAAAAACAACATAACTTGGGTTTTCAAAACTACATTAAATTATGAAGTTGATTTAAATAAAATTTCTTAAATATATACTTTGATTGTGATTTTTAATCACTTAGATTGTGAGTAATGTGAAGTAGAACTATTTCGGTTCAAAAATTATTTTTCGGCGAATTCTTCGTCGAGGTGCGGCTTGGACAGGTAGGTGTTGGGTGACGTGGGTAAGGAGATGACCGTGGCGGATTTTGCGATTTTGTTTTTGATTGCGCACGCATAGGGATTTTAGGGTTTAAGGGACGTTTGAACACTGTGTACAACGTGGTGGGTTTGAGGAGAAAGGGGGCGACCGGAAGTTCTGCAATTTGGTTCACAGGTCGCTGCATGTGTCAGCTCTCGATGATGGTGGGTGATGTACGTGATTGAGGCTGGGATTCGATGCAGTAATTGTATTTGTTGGGGTTGCATGAGTTTTGTGGCCTGGACAATTTGTGGCCTGCAGTTCGAATTGAGATCGCCAATGGTGATTGCTTCGTCGCGTAGCTATTTACACTCGACCGATGTTGTGGGATTGTTTTGGGGTATCGCGACTTAGGGTTGGCCGAGGTTACGGCCGTGCACGTGCACGTATATCAGTGCATGTGTCTTCCTGTTGGTTTCGTGTTGGAGTGTGGGTTGTCGTCGTATTGGAGTGTGCGTGTCGATCGGTTTCGATGTGGACGACGTGGTTCGAAGGTTGGTGCTTCAGGCGTTGGTCTTTGGTTCGTTTGAGTTTGTTCCGGAGGGAGGTATGTGGGTCTCAGCAAGTTTTTGGGGAAGAAGAGATTGGGAATAGGGGGAAAAGTGGATGCGCGCAGTTGATTTTGGTTTGGGCTTCGGCCCAAATTTGCCGTATTGTTTATTTTTGAATCCGGGTTGTTTGATTGTGAAGGGGCTTCGTCCCAACTACCGTGTATTGTTTTGATACCGGGCTTGTATTTTCATGTTTAAGTGATTGCGAGCCTGTGTGTTTTGGGTTGTGTCTTAGGGTTCGGTTGTTTATATAGGGCTATTATTTTATATAAGTGGTATTTAAAAAGTTCTCAAATTATGATGTTTTCTCACATCTAACAATTATAATAATTTATGTAAACTTTTAAAACAATATCTTTAATCTTAAATAACAATATAAGTTTTGATTATAGGAAATGGTTTTTAATAATAAGCAAATTGTTATATTAATACTTAATTTTAGTTTTTAAGTAGAACTGATATTGGTATTTGATTTAATTTAAATAATTAAAATTATTTTACATAAGTTTATTTGAATAAATTAAGTAAAGTAAAAATGATTTTAGAAAAATCATTATAATTGAGCTTTGAATTAATCAAGTGTTTAAGATTTTTTTAATTGTATAATAATTAATGAAGGGATTAAGGGTTGTTTAGTTAAGAAATAAGTAATCAAATAATTAATTATAATTAATTAAGGAATTACGTAATTAATTAAGCAAAATTGAGGGTTAATTGCTGAAATGGTTAAAATACTTAATTTGTGGAAATTAATTAAAAGTAATTACCGAATGTAATTAGAAAATAATTAATCAGGGATGATTAATTTAAAAGTGAAATATAATTGAAGTAATAAAGGGGAATAATTACTTATAATTGGAAGAGAATTCAAGTTTTTAAGTTATATTTTAATTTAATTATTTCATGAATAAAATGTTATGAAATAAATGGTTTGTATCAACGAATGTTATGTCGTCATATGATCCATTGTAAAGTTGATATGTGAGATTGTATAAGCTTGTTTAGATAGGATCTAATTTATCAATCGGGATGAATGCCATTTAATAATTTTATGGAAAACCGTTGAAATGATTCCAAATTGATTAGTTGCATTTATTTAGATTGTTTAATCTAGACGACTTTGGGACAGCGGGAACTGACACCATTCTGCTGTATATTGATATAATTGTTGTATAGGGTGTAAGCCATTGACTGGATTGAGTTGAATAATTGTTCTGGTAATAATAATCTCTAATCTGTTGTTATTGCGTATATCCGTTATGTGCCTGTTAATTATATTAAGAATATATTGTGAATCGATCTATGGTAATGGATTGATTTGAATATCTGAGAATGTGAATTATGAAATATGAATTGATAAGTACCGTTTGGACTGATAAGCCTTGTTTGATTTGAATTTACTTATGAAATTAGTTTGTTTTAAAAATAGAGTAATATAATAATATTATTTTTAGAAATGTTTTTAAGATTTATCAATATTTGGAATATTTCAAGTAGCTATTTATTTCTTCCTTTGAATATCCTTTTAAGTTATAATTTTCAAATTTTTTCAAGTATTAACTCATTTTGTAAAGATACTTTAAAGAAAATTTTATATTCATATTAATATTTAAGTTTATTTTCTTTAAATTAAAAATTCCCTTTAATAAAAGTAGTTTAAATAATTGTAATAGTCTTTTTAAAGAATATTTTATCTATTTAACTTGAAATATTATTTGTAAATTTATAAATATGATTTGGAAGGAAATAGTTTTATATATATTTCAAATGAAATAAGTTTTCTTAAATAAATGATAATTCACTTAGATTTTTAAAGGTGGACAAGGTTTAACGGTTGAAATGGGAAAGAACATTGTGTATTGATTGATTGCTTTGATAGTTAAATAACCGACTATAAAAATAGGACAAAAACCTGACTTTGGAAATATTTAGAGGAGACTCGAGAATTATATGGTACGGTTACCGATCGAGGTTCTATAACGTACGTATAAACTCGTTAGTTCTCTAGGATGAATTATAAGGAGACCCGTATAGTAACAGTTAGGAGATGAACTCTGATCTTGTATTTCGTCGGAGTATTTCCTAAAAAACCGGGGTTGAGTTTACCGGGAAATAGCGAACGTTGTTTCAAAGAGACCGGGATCGGATTGGAAATCTGCAAACCACTTCGATCCAACAATACGTTTTTGGGATGAAGACAAGAATTTGGAGTCGAAGGTGGAGCAGTGAAGTGCAAGGGCTACTCGCTACTAATCCTGAGGGTGATTCCAAAATGGATGTAGTAGGAATAGTGCCTTCGGTTCCGTTCGAACCCGTAACGGACTTGTATGGACGAATGCTTTCAGAACATCGTCAGGTGGACGGTGATCATTCTAAGGGATATGTTCTAAAAAGGTAACGCTTAGCCTCGAGCCTCATCAACCAGGAATGACTGAAATCAGGGGTTATGCAGCAAGGCTTCATGGGTAGCCCCCACTTGAGAGTAAGGTCATCCCTGTCTAGATGTCCCTTTTTATTTCGGCTTAGTGGTGCGGTTGCTGATCGCAACCATGGGGTGATCTTATTCGGAACTGTCTAGTAAGGGATGGTTCCGGTCTTGTGTTGCAGGAGAGGGGGCGTACTCCTCGGTACTGTGATCTAGGCCACGTACTGTGACAGGTGGTACCCCAGTGCGTAGCCATTAGTGGGAAATCCATTATTCCTACGTGTCTTGTACGAGTTTTGTTTGTATTACCCACTCTGTGGCTAGTAGCTGGAATTTAATCATGTAACAATTTTGGCTATTTTAATAACTATTTGTATATAGACCCTATTATAATATCAAAGGATTTCATAAAAATGTTTTAGCTATCGTAAGGTAAAAACCTAACATATTTATTTGTGGCGTGGTCTTACGAGATGCTTTTGTTTTCAAAAGAAATTTCAAAATTTAATAATCAAGTTGATTGTGTTTTCTCACGCTGGTATACCAGACTGACCCGGGCTTTGGTGTTTTCCCATATGCTCGGGTCAGACCGAGCATATTTCCAGGTTTAACTGGAAGAGGAGAAGCTTCAGAAGGAAGAGCTGGATCGGGAGACGTATTCTCATAATTGTTTATATGTAATCTTTTGGTCGTGTGATTATGATTGCAAGGACAGATTTGATATAACTGTCTGGGTTGTATGGTTGTAATCCTGATATAAAATCTGCATATGATATATAAAGGTAACTGTTTTGGTTTCATGTAAAGATTGTTCATATTATAAGTTATTCGTTCCGCTGTGAGATTCTGATTTGTTTTCTTTTCTTCTATCTTCTTTCTATTTCTATCTTCTTTCTTTCTTTCATTATCCATCTTTCCTTACGTTTTAACTGACAAGAGTGGTTCAAAGTCGGTTTAAATTGGTATGGAAAAAAGGGTTATGACATTGTGGTATCAGAGCCTAGGTTGAGTGAATACTTAGGTTCGAGTAGGTTGCTTATTAGGAATAGAGTCGATAGCAACCTGTTGAGTCTGAGTGTATATATATACATATACGAGAGTGCGTATTTGTTAATTGTATAAAATGATTTTATATTGTGTTAGCAGATCGGTTAAGTGGCATATGGATTCTGGTCAATGCGAGTAGCTAACGTTATTGATAGCAATCTCTAAACACTTGAACTAGGCCAATGGACATAATATTGTTTTTTTTAAAAGGGTAGATGAAATAAATTTACCCAAATAAATTTTCTATATAAAAGATATGATTATTTTTAAAAATATGTATAGAATTTAAAATGAGTAGGTTGTGATGATAATAATTTATCATCTGGTTTCTGTGTAGTCTTAGCTAACAACCTTAAGTGTATGCATTGGATTGTTCTTTTTACTATAGCATACCCTTAGAAATCGAACCCTTTATAATTTGAATCTGTGGAAATGTATTCTTAATAAGTTTTATTTACAAGAGAAATTTGGAAAAACTCTTAAATTGATATTTGAAAAGTTTTAAACTAGTAAATTTTTGGAAAATTTTCCACTCTTTAAAGATAAAATTAATTAACCAAGTAATTAAAGATTATTTGGGATACAATTAACACATAAGTAATTCAATGATTAGAGATAAAATTACAATTAAAAAGAAGTGTTAATAATTATTGTGAAGGTCATTAACTAAAGATTATGTGATAATGTGATTAATTTTAATTATTAATTAGATTAATTAATTGAAGATAATTATTTGTGTAAATTGTTAGGTGAAATTACTTATGGAAATAATTAAGGAATTAATTACTTGTTGTAATTAATTGAGTTTAATTTGATTAGATTAAGTTAATTAATTCAGTTTAATTAATTTAGAATAATCATTTGATGATAATTACTTAATGTAATTTAATGAAGAAAAATTACTTAGAGAAGTAATTAATGGATAATTACTGTATGTAATTAATTGAAGTGATTTGTTGATGAAAGTAATTTGAGTACAATTACTTTGTAAATTAATCAAAGGATTAATTTGAGATAATTAATTAATGAGTAATGATTTTATTTTGGTGAAGTAATTAAGGATAGTTAATTACAGAATGGAGTTAATCAAGGGTGATTAACAATTATGGATGTGTGTGAATATTTTTCAACCTATAATTACTTTTCAAAAATTTTTATATACTTGGATTATTTTGGAAAAGATGGTTTATAAAATCTTGGATAACGAGAACTCAAAGTGATAGAATAAATTGGGAGTATAAAACTTTGATGAACTTCTTGACTTATAGAGTTCTAAACCATAGGGTCTCATTTCTAGACTTGGTTTTAATTATAGAGAACCCATATTGTCCATCGTGGGGGAGCTTTGGCCCGAGCCAGGAGAGAGGGTAATTTGGATGAGGTCAGAAGGATTAGGGAAGAACTTAATGAGCCATCTTTATATGAAGAAGAGCCAGAAGCATCTGGAGAGCCGGTTGCGCAGCCTCAGCCTCAGCCGCAGCCTTAGCCTCAGCCTCAGCCTCATCAGGGAGAACCAGAGAAAGACTTCAAAGATGAAGAAGAATTGAGGTCGAAGAAGAGGAGGAATTCAATGACGAGGAGGAATTCGAGGTAGAAGAAGATTCCGATTCTGAGGTCGATGATGCTTTCCTTTGGAATATAGTTGTAGCTGTTGAGGGACCAGTTGCTGGTGGAACTAATCCGGAAGTGGTTCAGGATCTTGATGATGATAGAGAGGTTAGAGAGTTATCGGGACCTGAGAGGGAGGACTCTGATGGTGAGAGTCCGTAGTAGGAGTTAGATTGTTTTCTCCTTTTTGTGTTTATAGTTTTTGTTTGTGTTCTGACCTTTGGATTCCACGGATGATTAAGTGTTTGGTAGGGTTGTACATATCTGTGTATTTATATGGATGGTGGTGATAACATTTGTAGGAATGTTTTGAATAGTGTTTAATATAATGTATATTTTGGTATACTATGTGAATCTTTATGTTTACCACTATAATTTGAGTTGTTATTGATCTATTTATTGTGAGTAAATAACTTTGACTAGCATAACTGTGGAATTTCGAAGACGAAATTCTTTTTAAGGGGGAAGGTATGTAACGACCTGGGATTTTGGACATCTCGAGTTGTGAATATTATTTATAATATTCAATGATATTGTATTTTAATATACAATATTTTTATTAATCAATGATTTATCATCATATAAATTTTTTTTTTCTAAAAACAATATAACTTGGGTTTTCAAAACTACATCAAATTATGAAGTTGATTTAAATAAAATTTCTTAAATATATATTTTGATTCAAAGTAAAAATATGTATATATTGTTTAGATTTAACATATGTATTTGTTTCAAGGATAAATATATATATATATATATATATATATTCTAAAGTTGAAATATAATTAGAATTTAAATTTACTGTGAATCCATTATTTTCATATATAGAATGATAAATTAGAAAGAAAAATTATAATTGTTGTTTGAGAGTAACGTTATAAATTGATATGTATAAAAATCACATAAATAAATAAGAGAAACTATTTATCCATAAATATTGATGAAACTTAGTTGTTTGAAGTTATTTATTTTTTTTAGTATAAAAGGAGAGTGACTTGATTTATTTTAAGATTTAATCTATGGTATAGATTTTTATTTTTATCAAAGTTTCATTTGATATAAATTATATGAATATATAATTGTTATTGTATTTCATTTGGTTTTAAGTAACAATATATTTATTAAAAGTATAAATCAAAAAGAGGGGTTATTCTAGTTGATTTATGCCTCGTCTTTATTTTAAAATAAATAAGAATACATGCCTTAAATCTTATTTAATTAAGTTTTTATTTTTGTTTAAAATTTAAAAAATGACAATCACATTTATACTTGGTTCAATCTTAAGAATGGGCTGATTGTAATTTTAAATATAATTGCATATGTATTAATATGATATGGCTTATGTAAACAATATAATAAGGAACCTCCAAACTTTTTATTATAAATGCAAGTGTAGATTAACAAAAACGGAGTAAATAAATTAAATTTATCTAATTTAAACTATGGGAAAAAGGTAGGAAATTACATCAGTAAGACAAACTTACATTTGGCATTTAAAAGAAAATGGAATCCAACATAATCATGAATGTTTCTTTTCAAAAAAATTCTTTGGTTTTTAAAAATACAACTTCAGCCTTTAAAGGGCTATTTTTGTTCAACATTCATATTGAAAATAAATTACAACTATATAAATATATAATCAGTAGCTTATGGAACATCAGAGTTCACATTTTTTTTAAATATCAAAACATATAAAAAGAAAAGAAAAAAATGGCAGCACTCTGAATTCTACAAGCAAGGAGTGTTCTGTAAACAAAATCTGGATATTTCAAAGGGGGATCTTGAAGCAATCTCTTGAAGAACCCATTTTCCTGGAAGCAAGTCAAAGATTACAAGCTTTTAAAATTCAATTTTCAATTTTTAAAGGGAGCTAGAACCAGATGTTTAAGGTGAGAAAACTGTAGACTTCAACTTAGAATTGCATGCATACTCTGTTACAGTGAAAATCATGCTTAACTTCACTTCTAAAATTCCTATCTGTTGATTTAGCCATAATTTGAAGATATTGTGAACTGGAAGTATGTTCATTTACTAGAATAGCTTAAGTTAAAATTGATTATTTAAACTTTTATGTGGTATAGTTAATATATGTTGAGTTTTACAGTAAAAATCGAATTTTTATGAAAATTCAAAATGTTTGAATCGAAGATTTCAAACATGCATGTTAGATTCTCTGATAAAAATAGGATTTTTAGTGGCTGAATCGTGATTTTTAATCACTTAGATTGTGAGTAATGTGAAGTTGAACTGTTTCGGTTCAAAAATTATTTTCCGGCGAATTTTTCGTCGAGGCGTGGTGCGGCTTGGACAAGTAGGTGCTGGGTGACGTGGGCAAGGAGATGACCGTGGCGGATTTTGCGATTTCGTTTCTGATTGGGCATGCATAGGGATTTTAGGGTTTAAGGGACGTTTGAACACTGTGTACAACGTGGTGGGTTTGAGGAGCAAGGGGGCGACCGGAAGTTCTGCAATTTAGTTCATAGGTCGCTGCAGTGTCAACTCTCGATGATGGTGGGTGACGTACTGATTGAGGTTGGGATTCGATGCAGTAGTTGGATTTGTTGGGGTTGCATGAGTTTTGTGGCCTGGAAAATTTGTGGCATGTAGTTCAAATTGTCGCCAGTGGTGATTGCTTCGTCGCGTAGCTATTTGCACTCGACCGATGTTGTGGGATTGTTTTGGGGTATCGCGACTTAGGGTTGGCCGAGGTTACGGCCGTGCACGTGCACGTATATCAGTGCACGTGTCTTCCTGTTAGTTTCGTGTTGGAGCATGGGTTGTCATATAGGAGTGTGCGTGTCAATCGGTTTCGACGTGGACGACGTGGTTCGAAGGTTGGTGCTTCAGGCGTTGGTCTTTGGTTCGTTTGAGTTCGTTCCGGAGGGAGGTATGTGAGTCTTAACAAGTTTTAGGGGAAGAAGAGATTGGGAATAAAGGGAAAAGTGGATGCGCGTAGTTGATTTTGGCTTGGGTTTCGGCCCAAATTTGCCGTGTTGTTTATTTTTGAATCCGGGTTGTTTGATTGTGAAAGGGCTTCGGCCGAACTACCGTGCATTGTTTTGATACCGGGCTTGTATTTTCATGTTTAAGTGATTGCGAGCCTGTGTGTTTTGGGTTGTGTCTTAGGGTTCGGTTGTTTATATAGGGCTATTATTTTATAAAAGTGGTATTTAAAAAAGTTCTCAAATTATGATTTTTTCTCACATCTAACAACTATAATAATTTATGTAAACTTTTAAAACAATATCTTTAATCTTAAATAACTTTATAAGTTTGGATTAAAGGAAATGGTTTATAATAATAAGCAAATTGTTATATTAATACTTAATTGTAGTTTTTAAGTAAAATTGATATTAGTATTTGATTTAATTTAAATAATTAAAATTCTTTTACTCAAGTTTATTTGAATAAATTAAGTAAAGTAAAAATGATTTTAGAAAAATCATTATAATTGAGCTTTGAATTAATCAAGTGTTTAAGATTTTTTTTAATTTTATAATAATTAATGAAGGGATTAAGGGTTGTTTAGTTAAGAAATAAGTAATCAAATAATTAATTATAATTAATTAAGGAATTACGTAATTAATTATGCAAAATTGAGGGTTAATTGCTGAAATGGTTAAAATACTTAATTTGTGAAAATTAATTAAAAGTAATTACTGAATGTAATTAGAAAATAATTAATCAAGGATGATTAATTTAAAAGTGAAATATAATTGAAATAATAAAGGGGAATAATTACTTATAATTGGAAGAGAATTCAAGTTTTTAAGTTATATTTTAATTTAATTATTTCATAAATAAAATGTTATGAAATAAATGGTTTGTATCAACGAATGTTATGTCGTCATATGATCCATTGTAAAGTGGATATGTGAGATTGTATAAGCTTGTTTGGATAGGATCTAATTTGTCAATCGGGATGAATGCCATTTATTAATTTTATGGCAAACCATTGAAATGATTCCAAATTGATTAGTTGCATTTATTTAGATTGTTTAATCTAAGTGACTTTGAGACAGCGGGAACTGACACCATTCTGCTGTATATTGATATAATTGTTGTATAGGGTGTAAGCCATTGACTGGATTGAGTTGAATAATTGTTCTGGTAATAATAATCTCTAATCTGTTGTTATTGCATATATTCGTTATGTGCCTGTTAATTATATTTAGAATATATTGTGAATCGATCTATGGTAATGGATTGATTTGAATATCTGAGAATGTGAATTATGAAATGTGAATTGATAAGTACCTTTTGGAGTGATAAGCCTTGTTTGATTTGAATTTACTTATGAAATTAATTTGTTTTAAAAATAGAGTAATATAATAATATTATTTTTAGAAATGTTTTTAAGATTTATCAATATTTGGAATATTTAAAGTAGCTAATTATTTCTTCCTTTGAAAATCTTTTTAAGTTATAATTTTCAAAAATTTTCAAGTACTAACTCATTTTGTAAAGATACTTTAAAGAACAATTTATATTAATACTAACATTTAAGTTTATTTTCTTTAAATTAAAAATTCCCTTTAATAAAAGTAGTTTAAATAATTATAATAATCTTTATAAAGAATATTTTATCTATTTAACTTGAAATAATATTTGTAAATTTAAAAATATGATTTGGAAGGAAATAGTTTTATTTATATAAATGAAATAAGTTTTCTTAAATAAATGATAATTCACTTAGATTTTTTGTAACAACCCGCATATTTATCGATATTTTATTTAAATATTTTATTGATGCTCGGAATTTAGTCCGAAAAGCTACTTTTTGCATACGGTCGAATTAGGACCCGGGACCTCTCCCATTGAGTTCAAAGCGCCGTTTGCGATCTTTTTAAGTATAAACTTTGATATGTTTGGAGATAGTAGAATTTTGCTACTTTTTCACTTAGGGCTTTGGTTTGGGTTTCAGCCCATTAACCTAATATATGAACCCAACTCCACTCCAACTCTTCATTACTACATTTCTAATTCCTAATACTCAAGCTTTAGCATCAATGGTGGGAGGAATGGGAAATTAAAACTCCAAGCCCTAATTTTTATTGCAAATTCAAGCTTCTACCTCTAAATTCAAGAAGAAGCTTTGGTAAGCCTTCTCTTCATCTTCTCCAACTCTTTCCCCATTCAATTTTAGAAATTTCCTAAACCTAATTTAGGAAATGTTTCTCCTTTAAGCTTAGATTCAAACTTGTTGGGTTGGAATTGAAGAGCGATTGTTCTTGCCATTGCTCTATAGTTTCTTCTTCATTGATTTTGTAAAAAGGTGAGATTTTTATCTCACATCTATGACTATAATTATCTTTGGTTGTTAGGTATGAATTCCTAACACCTCTTCATGTGAATTTGCTCTTGATTTGGATTGGTTTTGTGAATATTCCCATTTTTGGGCTTTTAAGTCAAATTTGTGTGAAAATCCTTTTATGGAAGTTTGATCATGCTTTTGGAGATGCATCGAGGAGCATATAGGGTCGGGTTGCCGATTGGCATAAACCCTTAGAGCAATTGTTCGTCCGGTTGCATTTTGGAAGAGTTTGCTCTTCATTTGGATAGGCTGAAAAACAACACAGGCATGATTCAGTCGACTGAAAAATCTGTTCAATCGACTGAACCTGGAACCCGAAAGTTTCCAGGCATGATTCAGTCTACTGAAAACTCTGTTCAGGCAACTGAGCCTGGAAACAGAAAGTTTCCTGAACCTGGAAAGTTTCCACGTACAGGGTCAGTTGACTCAAAACTCTGTTCAGTCGACTGAACCTGCTGTTTCAGCCCAGTTTGTCTTTTTGGATTGAATTTCCAATTTAAATCGATTCGTGAAGATCCTATTTGTTGTTATCATTTATTACGACTTTGATGACTCCCCTTTTTAGGATTTTTGAATATCCATCTTTGATGGATTCTTTATCGGTTTAATTGGATTTGATTCGCGTCTTCGAACGTGAATTTTTATGATTGATTGTTTCTGCAATCATTTTTGTGATTTGTCACTTTAAAAATATAAAGGTTTCAATACTAGTAGTAAATATCAAAAGTCTTTCATCAAAGCGATTTTAACACTATTTTATTACAAAGCTCGTTTCTTAAACCGTTTTCCAATCTACTAGCATATACAGACCTTTACCTCATTCGTATGAGAAATCTAATTAAACGGCTTAGTAAAACAAGTGGTATGAAACGCTTGTGTTTACTTCGTCGGTTAATTCTTGGACTTGTTCGATTGAATCTCTTGTGACAATTTTCTAGTGGAGATCTACAATCTGTTCGTAAATATTTAAGTTAAGCTAGTGGTTATGGGACATGAAGCTAAGCTCATATATTTACTAGCTTACTGTAATTGACACTTCTTGATGATCGATGATGATCATTTTTGTGATTTAGACTAGCAATTGTGCGATGTCTCTTTATCTGCGTGGGAGACTAGACCCCGTTTCAGTGTGATTTCGACTCACACATATGGGGTAGCGCCCCATGGTCTTCGGGCCGTTCGTGTGTCAAAAATTAATGGCTAGCTACCATGAGATAGCGTCTTGTTCGTGTGATACATAAGTTGGTGAGTTTTCATGCTCCCGTTCGTGTGATAGGCCTCCACCCTTTTTATGATTTATGGATTTCGTGTGTTGATTTCTGGAATTTGTGCTTCACCAATTTTAGTGATTTTCATTGATATGATTTATCAATTTTTGTGCATTGGTGAATTCGTGTGTCATTGACTTGTTGTGAATAAAAGTTTTGGGTATGAAACCCTTTTTGGATCTTTGAGAAGATTCTTGTGTTTTTGATTAATCTCATGTTGATTTTCAGTTACATACTTATAGTAGTATGCCATTATGGTTATCATATGTTTATGCCATATCTCTTATTCTATATCATGTCATCTGATATTTATAGCTAGACTGATCCGTTTATTATTTTCTTATGAAATAATACTCGGGTCAGACCGAGATGTTACAGGTGCTTCTGCTTGACTTCTTCCCTGGGATTCATTACTCTGACTTTTGGCTAACTACTTAGATTAGTAGTTTTTGGATGTATACAGTTGAGATATAGACTCTATGATGTATACTTATTCTTTCATATAGCACATGTTGCTATTCTTTTGGGTTATTGTGGATCTTTTTGACCACTACTCTGATGTACACTTTTATGTGTTATATATTCATATCGTTTTCCGCCTTTGTGATATGGATGTCTGTGACTGTTTTGTGTTATGTTTATTTCTATATTTTTTTCCGAAGATTATATATAGCCACTGTGTGATAGCTTTGAGTTTGTATCGGTATGTCGGATTTCCTCCTTAAATGAAATATGCTCTACTATCTGACATATCGGTGCTCGCACAAAGATATTACACGGATGGTCGCTCCTCAACAGCCTTATTCTCCGTGCTAGTTGACAGCATTACTCCGTAGTGTTCTTGGCTAGCGTGGGTATAGAGGTGGGGCGTCACATTTTTAAAGGTGGACAAGATTTAATGGTTGAAATGAGAAAGAACTTTGTGTATTGATTGATTTCTTTGATAGTTAAATAACCGACTATCAAAATTGGACAAAAACCTGACTTTGGAAATATCTAGAGGAGACTCGAGGATTATATGGTACGGTTACCGATCGAGGTGCTATACCGTACGTATAAACTCGTTAGTTCTCTAGAACGAATTATAAGAAGACCTGTATAGTAACGGTTAGGAGATGAACTCTGATCTTGTATTTCGTTGGAGTATTTCCTAAAGAACCGGGGTTGAGTTTACGGGAAATAGCGAACGTTGTTTCGAAGAGACCGGGATCGGATTGGAAATCCGAAAACCACTTCGATCCAACAATACGTTTTCGGGATGAAGACAAGAGTTTGGAGTCGAAGATGGAGTAGTGAAGTGCAAGGGCTACTCGCTACTAATCCTGAGGTGATTCCAAAATGGATGTAGTAGGAATAGTGCCTTCGGTTCCGTTCGAACCCGGAACGGACTTGTATGGACGAATGCTTTCAGAACACCGTCAGGTGGACGATGAGCATTCTAAGGTATATGTTCTAAAATGGTAACGCTTAGCCTCGGGCCTCATCAAACGGGAATGACTGAAAATCAGGGGTTATGCAGCAAGGCTTCATGAGTAGCCCCCACTTGAGAGAAAGGTCATCCCTGTCTAGATGTCCCTTTTTATTTTGGCTTAGTGGTGCGGTTGCTGATCCCAACCATGGGGTGATCATATTCGGAACTTTTCAGTAAGGGATGGTTCCGGTCTTGTGCTGCAGGGGAGCGGGCGTACTCCTCGGTATTGTGATCTAGGCCACGTACTGTGACAGGTGGTACCCCAGTGCCTAGTCATTAGTGGGATATCCATTATTCCTACGCGCCTTGTACGAGTTTTGTTTGTATTACCCACTCTGTGGCTAGTAGCTGGAATTTAATCATGTAACAATTTCGGCTATTTTAATAAGTATTTGTATATAGACCCTATTATAATATCAGAGGATTTCATAAAAAAATTAGCTATCGTAAGGTAAAAACCCGACATGTTTATTTGTGGCGTGATCTTACGAGATGCTTTTGTTTCCAAAAGAAATTTCAAAATTTAATAATCAAGTTGATTGTGTTTTCTCACGCTGGTATACCAGACTGACCTGGGCTTTGGTGTTTTCCTATATGCTCGGGTCAGACCGAGCATATTTCCAGGTTTAACTGGAAGAGGAGAAGCTTTAGCAGGAGGAGCTGGATCGGGAGATGTATTCTCGTAATTGTTTATATGTAATCTTTTGGTCGTGTGATTATGATTGCAAGGACAGATTTGATATAACTGTCTGAGTTGTATGGTTGTAATCCTGATATAAAACCCGTATATTATATATAAAGGTAATTGTTTTGGTTTCATGTAAAGATTGTTCATATTATAAATTATTCGTTCCGCTGTGAGATTCTGATTTGTTTTCTTTTCTTCTATCTTCTTTCCGTTTCTATCTTCTTTCTTTCTTTCATTATCCGTCTTTCCGTACGTTTTAACTGACAAGAGTGGTTCAAAGTCGGTTTAGATTGGTATGGAAAAATGGGTTATGACATTGTGGTATCAGAGCCTAGGTTGAGTGAATACCTAGGTTCGAGTAGGTTGCTTATTAGGAATAGAGTCTATAGCAACCTGTTGAGTCTGAGTGTATATATACGCATATACGAGAGTGTGTATTTTTTAATTGTATAAAATGATATTATATTGTGTTAGTTGATCGGTTAAGTGGCATATGGATTCTGGTCAATGCGAGTAGCTAACGTTATTGATAGGAATCTCTAAACACTTGAACCAGGCCAATGGACACAATATTGTTTTTTTAAAAGGGGTAGATGAAATAAATTTACCCAAATATATTTTCCATATAAAAGATATGATTATTTTTAAAAATATATATGGTATTTAAAATGAGTAGGTTGTGATGATAATAATTTATCATCTGGTTTCTGTGTAGTCTTAGCTAACAACCTTAAGTATATGCATTGGATTGTTCTTTTTACTATAGTATACCCTTAGAAATAGAACCCTTTATAATTTGAATCTGTGCAAATGTATTCTTAATAAGTTTTATTTAAAGGAGAAATTTGGAAAAACTCTTAAATTGATATTTGAAAAGTTTTAAACTAGTAAATTTTTGGAAAAATTTCAGAGATAAAATTACAATTAAAAAGAAGTGTTAATAATTATTGTGAAGGTCATTAACTAGAGATTATGTGATAATGTGATTAATTTTAATTATTAATTAGATTAATTAATTTGAAGATAATTATTTGTGTAAATTGTTAGGTGAAATTACTTATGGAAGTAATTAAGGAATTAATTACTTATTGTAATTAATTGAGTTTAATTTGATTAGATTAAGTTAATTAATTTAGTTTAATTAACTTAGAATAATCATTTGATGATAATTACTTAATGTAATTTAATGAAGAAAAATTACTTAGAGAACCCATATTGTCCATCATGGGGGAGCTTTGGCCCGAGCCAGGGGAGAGGGTAATTTGGATGAGCTCAGAAGGATTAGGGCAGAACTTAATGAGCCATCTTTATATGAGGAAGAGCCAGAAGCATCTGAAGAGCCGGTTGCGCAGCCTCAGCCTCAGCCTCAGCCTCAGCCGCAGCCTCAGCTTCACCTCAGCCGCAGCCTCAGCCTCATCAGGGAGAACCAGAGGAAGACTTCGACGATGAAGAAGAATTTAAGGTCGTAGAAGAAGAGGAATTCAATGACGAGGAGGAATTCGAGGTAGAAGAAGATTCCGATTCTGAGGTCGATGATGCTTTCCTTTGGAATATAGTTGAAGCTGCTGAGGGACCAGTTGCTGGTGGACCTAATCCGGAAGTGGTTCAGGATCCTGATGATGATAGAGAGGTAAGAGAGTTATCAAGACCTGAGAGGGAGGACTCTAATGGTGAGAGTCCGTAGTAGGAGTTAGATTGTTTTCTCCTTTTTGTGTTTATAGTTTTTGTTTGTGTTCCGACCTTTGGATTCCACGGATGATTAAGTGATTGGTAGGGTTGTACAGATCTGTGCATTTATATGTATGGTGGTGATAACATTTATAGGAATGTTTTGAATAGTGTTTAATATAATGTATATTTTGGTATACTATGTGAATCTTTATGTTTACCACTATAGTTTGAATTGTTATTGATCTGTTTATTGTGAGTAAATAACTTTGACTAGCATAACTGTGGAATTTCGAGGACGAAATTCTTTTTAAAGGGGAAGGTATGTAACGATCCGAGATTTTGGACATCCCGAGTTATGAATATTATTTATAATATTCAATGATATTGTATTTTAATATACAATATTTGTAATAATCATTGATTTATCATCATATAAAATTTATTTTTTTCTAAAAACAATCTAACTTGGGTTTTCAAAACTACATTAAATTATGAAGTTGATTTAAATAAAATTTCTTAAATATATATTTTGATTCAAAGTAAAATATGTATATATTGTTTAGATTTAATATATGTATTTGTTTCAAGGATAAATATATATATTTATTCTAAAGTTGAAATATAATAGAATTTAAATTTATTGTGAATCCATTATTTTCATATATAGAATGATAAATTAGAAAGAAAATTTATAATTGTTGTTTGAGAGTAACGTTATAAATTGATATGTATAAAAATCACATAAATAAATAAGAGAAGCTATTTATACATAAATATTGATGAAACTTAGTTGTTTGAAGTTATATATATTTTTTAGTATAAAAGGTGAGTGGCTTGATTTATTTTAAGATTTAATCTATGGTATAGATTTTTATTTTTATCAAAGTTTCATTTGATATAAATTATATGAAGATATAATTGTTATTTTATTTCATTTGGTTTTAAGTAACAATATCTTTATTAAAAGTATAAATCAAAAAGAGGGGTTATTCTAGTTGATTTATGCCTCATCTTTATTTTAAAATAAATAAGAATACATGCCTTAAATCTTATTTAATTAAGTTTTTATTTTTGTTTAAAATTTAAAAAATGACAATCACATTTATACTTGGTTCAATCTTAAGAATGGGCTGATTGTAATTTTAAATATAATTGCATATGTATTAATATGATATGGCTTATGTAAACAATATAATAAGGAACCTCCAAACTTTTTCTTATAAATGCAAGTGTAGATTAACAAAAACGGAGTAAATAAATTAAATTTATCTAATTTAAACTATGGGAAAAAGGTAGGAAATTACATCAGTAAGACAAACTTACATTTGGCATTTAAAAGAAAATGGAATCCAACATAATCATGAATGTTTCTTTTCAAAAAATTTCTTTGGTTTTTAAAAATACTACTTCAGCCTTTAAAGGGCTATTTTTGTTCAACATTCATATTGAAAAGAAATTACAACTATATAAATATATAAGCAGTAGCTTATGGAACATCAGAGTTCACATTTTTTTTAAATATCAAAACATATAAAAAGAAAAGAAAAAAATGGCAGCACTCTGAATTCTACAAGCAAGGAGTGTTCTGTAAACAAAATCTGGATATTTCAAAGGGGGATCTTGAAGAAATCTCTTGAAGAACCCATTTTCCTGGAAGCAAGTCAAAGATTACAAGCTTTTAAAATTCAATTTTCAATTTTTAAAGGGAGCTAGAACCAGATGTTTAAGGTGAGAAAACTGTAGACTTCAACTTAGAATTGCATGCATACTCTGTTACAGTGAAAATCATGCTTAACTTCACTTCTAAAATTCCTATCTGTTGATTTAGCCATAATTTGAAGATATTGTGAACTGGAAGTATGTTCATTTACTAGAATAGCTTAAGTTAAAATTGATTATTTAAATTTTTATGTGGTATAGTTAATATATGTTGAGTTTTACAGTAAAAATCGAATTTTTATGAAAATTCAAAATGTTTGAATCGAAGATTTCAAACATGCATGTTAGATTCTCTGATAAAAATAGGATTTTTGGTGGTTGAATCGTGATTTTTAATCACTTAGATTGTGAGTAATGTGAAGTTGAACGGTTTCGGTTCAAAAGTTATTTTCCGGCGAATTCTTCGTCGTGGGGTGGTACGGCTTGGACAGGTAGGTGCTGTGTGACGTGGGTAAGGAGATGACCGTGGAGGATTATGCGATTTCGTTTTTGATTGGGCACACATAGGGATTTTAGGGTTTAAGGGACGTTTGAACATTGTGTACAACGTGGTGGGTTTGAGGAGAAAGGGGGCAACCGGAGGTTCTGCAATTTGGTTCATAGGTCGCTGCGTGTGTCAGCTCTCGATGATGGTGGGTGACGTACGTGATTGAGGTTGGGATTCGATGCAGTAGTTGGATTTGTTGGGGTTGCGTGAGTTTTGTGGCTTGGAAAATTTGCGGCTTGCAGTTCGAATTGAGATCGCCAATGGTGATTTGCTTCGTCGCGTAGCTATTTGCACTCGACCGATGTTGTGGGATTGTTTAGGGGTATCGCGACTTAGGGTTGGCCGAGGTTACGGCCGTGCACGTGCACGTATATCAGTGCACGTGTCTTCCTGTTGGTTTCGTGTTAGAGCATGGGTTGTCATCGTATTGGAGTGTGCGTGTCGATTGGTTTCGACGTGGACGACGTGGCTCGAAGGTTGGTGTTTCAGGCGTTGGTCTTTGGTTCGTTTGAGTTTGTTCCGGAGGGAGGTATGTGGGTCTCAGCAAGTTTTTGGGAAAGAAGAGATTGGGAATAGGGGGAAAAGTGGATGAGCAGTTGATTTTGGTTTGGGCTTCGTCCCAAATTTGCCGTGTTGTTTATTTTTGAATCCGGGTTGTTTGATTATGAAAGGGCTTCGGCCCAACTACCGTGCATTGTTTTGATACCGGCCTTGTATTTTCATGTTTAAGTGATTGCGATCCTGTGTGTTTTGGGTTGTGTCTTAGGGTTCGGTTGTTTATATAGGGCTGTTATTTTATATAAGTGGTATTTAAAAAGTTCTCAAATTACGATTTTTTCTCACATCTAACAATTATAATAATTTATGTAAACTTTTAAAACAATATCTTTAATCTTAAATAACTATATAAGTTTGGATTAAAGGAAATGGTTTTTAATAATAAGCGAATTGTTATATTAATACTTAATTGTAGTTTCTAAGTAAAATTGATATTAGTATTTGATTTAATTTAAATAATTAAAATTCTTTTACTTAAGTTTCTTTTGAATAAATTAAGTAAAGTAAAAATGATTTTAGAAAAATCATTATAATTGAGCTTTGAATTAATCGTGTTTAAGATTTTTTTATAATAATTAATGAAAGGATTAAGGGTTGTTTATTTAAGAAATAAGTAATCAAATAATTAATTATAATTAATTAAGGAATTACGTAATTAATTTAGCAAAATTGAGGGTTAATTGCTGAAATGGTTAAAATACTTAATTTGTGAAAATTAATTAAAAGTAATTACTGAATGTAATTAGAAAATAATTAATCAGGGATGATTAATTTAAAAGTGAAATATAATTGAAATAATAAAGGGGAATAATTACTTGAGAGTAAGGTCATCCCTGTCTAGATGTCCCTTTTTATTTCGGCTTAGTGGTGCGGTTGCTCTGTCCAGTAAGGGATGGTTCCGGCCTTGTGTTGCAGGGGAGCAGGCGTACTCCTCGGTACTGTGATCTAGGCCACGTACTATGACAGATGGTACCCCAGTGCCTAGTCATTAGTGGGAAATCCATTATTCCTACACGCCTTGTACGAGTTTTGTTTGTATTACCCACTCTGTGGCTAGTAGCTGGAATTTAATCATGTAACAATTTCGGCTATTTTAATAAGTATTTGTATATAAACCCTATTATAATATCAAAGGATTTCATAAAAATGTTTTAACTATCGTAAGGTAAAAAACTGACATGTTTATTTGTGGCGTGGTCATATGAGATGCTTTTGTTTTCAAAAGAAATTTCAAAATTTAATAATCAAGTTGATTGTGTTTTCTCAACTGGTATACCAGACTGGCCCGGGCTTTGGTGTTTTCCCATATGCTCGGGCCAGACCGAGCATATTTCCAGGTTTAACTGGAAGAGGAGAAGCTTCAGAAGGAAGAGCCGGATCGGGAGACGTATTCTCGTAATTGTTTATATGTAATCTTTTGGTCGTGTGATTATGATTGTACGGACAGATTTGATATAACTATCTGAGTTGTATGGTTGTAATCCTGATATAAACCTGCATATGATATATAAAGGTAACTATTTTGGTTTCATGTAAAGGTTGTTCATATCATAAATTATTCGTTCCGCTGTTCTGATTTGTTTTCTTTTCTTCTATCTTCTTTCTATTTCTTTGTCCGTCTTTCCGTTCGTTTTAACTGACAAGAGTGGTTCAAAGTCGGTTTAAATTGGTATGGAAAAATGGGTTATGACATGGATGGTTTCGACACTAACCCTTTCAAAAGCATGGAGTAGTTGCTTTTTATTCAAAAGAAAAAGCACCCTTTCACAACCAATATTTAAAGGCAAAAGCGGCTAAACTGGGTCAAAAGGTAGAATGTGGCAACGAGTGTTTCGACCCTGTCGAAAGCTTGTTTAGAAAAAAGGTGACAACCTCTGCCGAAAGCCATATTAAAACCCTTTCGAAACCATTCTTTTGAAAGCAAAGCAAGCGGCATATCTTTTGAAAGAAAAACAAGGTCTCGACTCCTTCGAAAGCAATTTTCGACCCTATACCTTTAGCCTATCTCCAATTCACTACGTACCAAGTCATTGATACCATATATATTGGTTTCAACTATGATGGAGCAGTAGTATGAAGTCGAAAGGTAGCTGCCAAGAGTGGCGAAACAAAAAACCTTTACAAAAACTAAAATTTTACTTTATAAAGTAATATCTTTCCAACTAACTTGCTTATTTTTCATAATATAATTGGTTGCCAATTTCTTTTCCAAACTCTTTTCTAAAAGTGCAGCCGAATTCAGTATTTTATAATTTAAAATATCTACCAAATTGCCCCTCCTCATTTTATAAACATATAAAACATTTATGTCTCATACCTTAAATAATTTTATATGCTTAATAAAACATCTAGGATAATTCTCTAAAAATTTCAATAAATCACTTTTTATATGTTTTCTAACATATTTAAATTTTTGACCAAAGCTAACATATAATAGCCGAAATTAATTTAAACCTAGTTTAACCGTTTTCTTCACTAGAAAATTCGTAATAAATCCACAATAATTTAGAAAACTATAAAACTTAAAACCCATCTCTAAAATAATATTTCTAACCTTATATCAAAAAAGCAAGTCATTTGGATGCCATTTAGTAGGTTTTCCAAATCATTTCTTATCGTAAAATGTATATGAAATAGCCTAAATCATCAACAAGCATATATATCCATTTAAACAATCAAAACATGGCAAATCATTGCAAAATAAACATGGGCCTTATCTAGAAACTGAAAGCTATAGAAAAATGAGATGTAATCTATCATTCATCTTTAGCTTGTGTTAAAAAGGTTGAGATTTGCTCTAGTACAAATTTGATTAAGCTTCCCTCTTGAAATCTTGCTTATCTTCTCCTTGTTATCCTCTACTGGTGGCCGGCCAAGCTTGTATTAAGTTTTAGTTTGTGAACATGGTAAATGAAAATAGGTTAAGGTATAAGAATATGACATATTCCTATTTTGCCCTTAGTTAGTACTTCTTTATTTTCATTTGTTCATTCATTTAGGCACGACTACCTTATGCTTTCACATATCTCAATCTCTTAACCACTTAAATCCTTACATTATTTTATTTAGTTTATCTAATTAAACCTTCTGAAAAATGTTATTTAAAAATTAGGGGTATTACAGACTCCCCTCCTTAAAGAATTTCGTCCTCGAAGTTACGATAAGGCACTCATACAAATCAATCATAAAGGTAAAACATACCATGAAACAAGTCACGATAAGTTCCTCTAATCTTGCTCTTTGTTTCCCAAGTACAGTCTCTCTCGTTGTCACTCCACTAGACTTTAACTAATCTGTCTATCTTGTTCCTTAGTCTCTTCTCATCTCTCGCGACTATATGAACTGGCTTTCAAACTATAATCATATCCAGTTCTACTACTAAATCATCTAACACAGTCGATGTTATAGTATTTTTTGGATCTTGAATACACCTCCTTAGATGAGAAATGTGAACACATCATGGACTCTTTCCAAGCTGTTCGGTAACTCTATTCTATATGCGAGTTTCCCGATCCTCTCTATAATAGAAAATGGTCCAAAAAATCTCGATGCCAACTTTCTTGATTTCGCAAATCTAATTACACCTTTCATCGGTGATACCTTGACGAAAACCTGATCTCCAACTGAGAGCTCTAAGTCTTTCCGTCTCTTATCAGCATAACTCTTCTACCTAGACTGAGCTTCCTTTACTCTAGCTCGAATTAACTCAATTTTTTTTCAACTTCCCTAAACAAATCTAGACCAAAAACAAATCTATCCCCGATCTCTAACCAGCAAATTAGAGATTTGCATGGCCTTTCATACAAAGCTTCAAACATTGCCATCCCTAAACTAGTATTTGTTATATGAAAACTCAATTAAGTGTAGAAGGTCTTCATATAATCCCCCAAAGTCTAGCACATAAGATCTTAACAAATCTTCTAAAATTTTGTTAACTCTTTCTGTTTGCTTATCTATCTGCGGATGGTAAGCGGAACTCATCTTGAGCTTGGTACCTAAAGTAACCTGTAGATTCACCCAGAACTCGCTAATGAATAAGGAATCTCTATCACTTACTACTAGGATTCCCATTGAAACAGCCAGCAAATCTGTACCCCTTGAGTCAACACTATTCAACATCAATTTACTCAAGTGGAACAGAAATACGAACCATTAGGGTTAAAGAAGAAGAGATAGAATACGAGACTAAACAATATCAGAACCTTACAGTCGCAGCGGAATAAAACATAATAGTGAATAATAGATCTTTACACAAAATGAAACTATATCTGTTTATACATCATATCATCAGAGTATCTCATACGAACAATATTTACCGGTCAAACAATCATACAATCATAGCAGCGGATAAATATACAAATACATATAATACATCTCGGACTTCAACTCCTCTCCTGCTCCAAAGCATCCAGACCTGAACATATAACACTCGGTCTGACCCGAGCATTATAATGAAATAACACCCGAGTCAGTCTGGAATACCTGCTGATAATAATGCATCCAAATTGATTATTAAAGTTTCAAAAATCCTTTTGAAAACAAAAGCATCTCGTAAGACCACGCCAAAAATAAACATGTTGGGTTTTTACCTTGTGATAGCTAAAACACTTTTTATAGAAATCCTCTGATAATATAATAGGATCTATATACAAATACTTATAAAATTGCCGAAATTGTTATATGATTAAATTCCAGCTACTAGCCACAGAGTGGGTAATACAAACAAAACTCGTAAAAGGCTCGTAAGGAGAATGGATTTCCAACAATGACTAGGCACTGGGGTACCACCTGTCACAGTACATGGCCTAGATTACAGTACCTAGGAGTACGTCCACTCCCCTGCAACACAAGGCCGGAACCATCCCTTACTGGACAGTTCCGAATAAGATCACCCCGCGGTTGGGATCAGCAACCGCACCACTAAGCCGAAATAAAAAGGGACATCTAGACAGGGATGACCTTACTTTCAAGTGGGGGCTACCCACGAAGCCTTGCTGCAAAACCCCTGATTTCCAGTCATTCACGGTTGATGAGGCTTGAGGCTAAGCATTACCTTCTAGAACGTTTCACTTAGAATGCCCATCGCCCACCTGACGATGTTCCGAAAGCATTCATCCATACAAGTCCGTCCTGGGTTCGAACGAAACCGAAGGCACTATTCCTACTACATCCACTTTGGAAATATCCTTAGGATTAGTAGCGACTAGCCCTTGCACTTCACTGCTCCATCTTCGACTCCGAACACATTTTTTCGTGAAACGTACAAACCGGATCGAAGTGGTTTTCGAGATATAAATCTCGATCCCGGTCTCTTCGAAACGATCCAAGCGCTTGTCCAATATTGATAGTCGGTGATTTGACTATCAATTAACATTCACAAGCATCCGTCACACAATAAATAATTTCCACATTATTTATTTTCCAAAAATTATCTTTAAGAGATATAATTCCAATTTCAAAATTCCTTTTGAAACGCCTTTCAAATCCAATTTTCTCATGGAATAGATTCTCAAATCTTTATTTCCTCTGAAACATCCAAGTACCCATATTTAAGGTTTAAAATAATTTAAATATTTTATCCCTCAAAATACATTAAACCATTTATATCAAATCTATTTACATACTTAATTTAAAATATGCATATACTTTTTAAAAAATATTTCGAATAAAACTACTATATAAAATATAAACAATTTTCTTTAAAATAAGTTAAGTCATACCAGTTTTTTTAAAATAATGTTATGAATCCTTATACAATTTCAAATAAAGCTTTAATTGATTTTCTTTAAAATAGAACCATTTATAAAGTATAAATGATAATAATATTCTTTAAAACATGATTCTAATTACCCTTTAAAAATAATTTCTTCTATAACTACTTTAATATATGTTCACTTTTAAAATTCTTACAACTAAAATAATTTTCTTGAAACCATTCTTTAATATAACTTCAAACTCTAACGTTTCAAAAAAAAAATCTATTTTAAAACGTACTTGGCTTTCAGGGAAATACACTTCCATCTTAGAATAACTAAAGAATTCTTTTTATCTCCAACCCGTTTTATCCCAATTCAATTTTACGTTCATCCCGTAAAATTCTTTCCATACTTTAAATATAGCTCCTTTTATTTTAAACAAGTTGCTATTTCCTGGAAATCACTTTCAAACATACGTTTAAAATATTTAAAATAAGCTCCAGAAATTATTTAATTGAAAATAATACTTAAGGAAATATATAGGGGTTTCCTAAGTATTTTAAATAAAATTTAGCTTTTTAAAATAAGGTTATTAAATCAATTATTCATATTAAAATTCTTTTTGAAAACTTAATATTGCTTTACCTTTTTGAAAATAATTAAATACCATAATTACTAAATCAATGTTGGCTTCCACTTAAAAACATTTTAAAATAATATTTCTTTCTAAAAAACATTCTAAATATATTTAAACTACAAATTTATATTTTGAAAGCTTTCTTTAAACAAAACAAAATTTCCAGGAGAAAGCACACTTCTCATTCTTTAAAATAAATCTCGCTATTAATTTAAACAATTCTCAGTTCCCTTTGAAATCAAATTTCAAACACTTGAAATTTTTCAATCCAATCCTTGGATTTAATCTTTTAAAATTCTTTACTTAGGAATTTCTTTTATATTCTTTAAACACAATTCATCTATTTATATTTAAAATTTTCAGGTTGTATTCACCCAATCACAGCACAACACAATTTAAATTTCAATTTAATTCATCATAGCATATAGATAAAATGCAGCATATCAGGATCTAAGCAAATTATCACAGAATAATAAATAAGGTATATGATAGCATATAAATTAATTTCTATTTGTGAGGGATCCAGTTAGATCTCTCCAACCTGTTTCCCTGCATCCACAGATATTAGCACAACAACATATGTCGATTGAATCCTATTCAACCAATCAAGCAATTCATTTAAATATCGACTATTTAAATTAACTAATATTCCAGATGTGAGTTAGTTAAACTCACCTTGGTTTTGACGAGCGTTTGAAATTTCAAATTAAATCGAGCCGTTCGATTTAATCTAAAATTTCTGTTGCTCCGATCGTCTCTGGATTTGTTTCAGCGCGTAGATTACATCGTTGCGATCTTGGCGCTTCCATAATCTCCCGATTCTGACCACAAATGCATTAGATATGAATTTTCAAAGTTTTGAATACTAAATTTAAAACAAATTTCCTTTATTTTAATTTATATTACCCCAAACATCATCCAAGCCGTAGGATGTAGAACTAAAAATCAAGGCCGCACCTAACAAAACCCTCATCTTCCTCACGTACGCTAATTGCAGTCAAGGCCGAACCCAATACCGTCGTTCGTTCCATGATGACCGCATTCGCCACGACTGCCGAAACAACGATCAGGCGACGCCATTTTGAAGCCTTCCACAACCTCCATCTTTGACCAAATTCCCCCGAAGCTCGGTTCCCTCCTTGCATAGGAAAATGCGAATGAGCATGCGCCGTTCAAGGCCCATTTGCCGTCAATCTGCTTCGCCTTAGACGATCTTGACCGTTGGATGCGTAGATCTCTCCATGATCTACGACTTTCCTTTAGCGAGTTTCAGAAATTAAAGCACGGATCAAGAGATTTTCGAGGGGAAACAAAATGAAGTTTGCCATGAAAGAATATGATAAGCAGCGGCCGGTGAAATCCGATTAGGGTTTAGCCAAATATTGATTTATATAATATAATTTAGTAATATTTTAATATCGATCTTCAAAATTTTACAACTTATGCAAACGAACTCCAATTCTCACGTACCAATAGGCGTTCCTAGGGTTTTTCCGCATTACGGACACAATGGAACATATTTTGGAGGAAAATTTGGTCGTATGTGCGAGTTACGGAAATAAACGATCAAATTTAATTTAAATCGGTTAAAACGATTTCTATGCGTTTTGAGCTGCCATGGTCAAACGACAACTCCGATTGCTACGAAACTTGAAATCCGATAATAACTAACTATTATAGATCCAATGAAACTGGTTTCGTCGAATTCCAAGACTGTGCCTCGGAAAGGCTATTTTAACTCGTCGATTAAATCAAGCGATTTTCGCAATCGTCGAAATCGTCTAAAATTTCATTTTTAAAACTTTATTAACTCTATTATAACTCATATAAAATTATATTCACATTAGAAATCATTCTGATTCATTTCGTACCAAAATCTAATTATTTGCATTATTATATTATTAAATCCCATTATTAAATTAATATAAAATTCCAAATTTAATCTACCAACTGTTAATTCCATCCAACAGACCCAATATTATAATTCAAATTCAATTAGACTCAAAATAAACTTTAGAATCAAATTTTATATTTATTTGCACTTAGAATTACCAATTATACCAATTCCAATATTAAATTATTATTCAAATTTTCAATTAAAATCCCGTATTTGAAATTTAACCAATTTTATTAATTTAACCAAATTCTTTATTTCAAAATTCAAATTATAATACATATTCAACATTTAAAATGAATTAAATGTTCAAATTTAGCGACCCAAAATTCCGGGTCGTTACATTCCTCCCCCCTTATAAAAATTTCGTCCCCGAAATTTGCTAAGGTAGAAAGAATGTTCAAAACTCAAAAGCAAAACTTACTTAGTGAAATCTCAATTTCACTTTGCTCAAATTCTTTAGTTACAAATCGAAACTACTAGTTTCAATTCCTATTTCAAAACCCTTTTTATTTTAATTGTTATTTGAAATCAATTTTGTCGTTAACAAAACATTTCCAATTCTCCAAAAAATTTCTAACTCCCAAAATTTCCGAAAATTTTTGGCAGAGTCTCCCCTGTACGGAGGAGCTTTTTCAATTTCATAATAGATATAAATATGTATACATCGACCCACACGGTCGAAAAAACCAAAAACAGTTCATATTTCCTATTTTTATTGCGTAAGCGTACCTTTATTAGCATTTTTAAAGCAAGCAGCTAAGTAGTATCGCATATACGCACTCCAACTCTATCCATTGCCTCTCATACCTGTACTTACTTAAACAAACACATCAGTTTCCAACAATATGAGCATTTATCAACAATCTTTACATTAAACTAGCCCAAACACATCAATTACAAAGTTTAAACAAGCAAACTTCATAATTATGCATGTTAACTTCCTTTATAAGAAACTCACAACTTCAACACCATTTTAAATCCTCTTTACAAACCCAAACTTCATAGTCTAACAATGTTAACCATATTTTGTCAGAAATTCAAAGACTTCAATCACCTTTTTAATTTTCTACCAAATCCAATCTTCATTTATTTCACTTGAATGATTTACATTCAAGTTTACTCCTCTCAATCCATATTCTCATCAATATGATTAACATGTGCTTCACTAACATCAATCTATTTCAATTCAATTCCAAATTGTTTCACAATCAAATTCTTATTTTCAATTTGAAGCATTTTCATTTCTTTTATAATTCACTTTGATTTATATGCAAAATCACTTAATAAAATTTCAAGCCATTCCAATTGACTCAAAACCGAATTTCATTTGCTTCTTTTAAGCCAATTAAATTTTGTTTAAAACAAAACGACCAATTCTATGAAAATTTAAGATTATCCAAGCTAATGACCATCGCTTAAGCTTATAACCATTAAAATGATTCCAGTTCAAATTATATAAATTTTATCCCATTCTTTAATATTTACAACTCATACCTTTATTTTATCACAATAATTAATTAAAATCCCTTTCCACTTGCATTTCAATTCTAATATCTCACAAATTCCATTCAAGGACCCTTATAAACCCGACCATAATTATTTTCTCAACTTGCTTAGGTTATTTCAATTTCACACTATATTCATTATCATCATAAATCAATTTTATTTCATTCCCATTTGATTCTTATTCAATTAAATTCCATTTCATTTACAAATTTTAATTTAGTTTGTTTATTTATTCCACTCATTTGAATTTATTTATAATTCAAACCATCACTATTATAACCTTATTCCATTATTCATTCACACTCTCAACTTTTATTGTCAATATTAAATCTCATACTAGAACTGGGTTTTTTATTTTATTTTATTTTTTATTTATTTATTTTTTTTCAAAAATTTCTTAACCAACCACCAAAATTTCATCCATGCCGATACAAATTCCATTGAATTTAGTTTACACTAAATTCATCTTCAAGCTTTTTTTATTTAATTTAGCTTACGCTAAATTCATTCTCAAAAAATTCCTTTGAATTTAGTTGATTGAGAATTTAATTTATTCATTGTCATTCTTACTTAACTTAAATTCCACTTAATTTAATTCTTTTCCCTAATTTAATTCAAGTTTAACTAAATTTACTCAGCCAGCTTAAACACGTGTTATTACCTTTACCATTGTATTTAAAACAACCCCTTTGGATTAGGTTGAGTTAAAATTTTATTTATACAATATCACTCTTACTTAATCTAAATTAGATTTCCTTTCAATTTTAGTTCTTTTCCAATTCTAATTCAAGTTCAACCAAATTTATTTAGCCATCATGAATTTATACCATTTCCTTTAATATCTTAAATAAAAATTTAATTACATTCATTTTTATTCATAACACCACTGAATTTTAATTTTAATTCAATCCAAATTTCAACTCAATTTCATTTAATCGAAGTTAAATCCAATTCAATCCAATTTTAATTTTCCATATACAAGTTCAAAGCTTATTTACTAACTTAAGTTCATCCACATCTTTTATATTTTATATTTTCATCATCTAATTTCAATTCACATTTCATTTGAGATTAGGTATGAATTTACCATACCATTCAACTATTTCCCATTAGTGATCATAATTCCATTTTCTATTTATAAGTTCATCAACTTATTTACTTAAAAGTTTATATTGCTCATTTTAATTCATTCACATCTTATAATCATCAATTTCAAATTTTCTATTTATATGTATCACTGAATTCTTAAAGATACAAATTTTATTTCACCTTAATTCTCTGCAAATTTTAAATCCACAATTCAAATTATATGTATAACACTTACTAGCTTATGAGTACAATTTATTACACAACGACCCTCAATTACAAAGTCAACTTACATTAATTTAACCCAAATCAATTTAATTCTAAGTCCAATTTATTTAACTTATCCCAAGCTAAATTCAAATTTTCAATTCACTTCAATATATTTTATTCACTTCCAGATTTCTAAAACAATCTGTTTTCACCAAAGCAATTTCCCCTTTTGAAACTTTCAAAATCACTTGTATCTCAAACAAGTCCAACAAATATCATAATCACTCACATGGTAGCAATCCATCACTTTAGAAACTCGAAAATGAATTCTAATGATGTGGCCATCATCGGGATTATTTTCCAGCGACTGAAGTGAGTTCAGTGCTTCCTTACTTCCCCACATTCATTTCAAAACAGTTTCCATTCAAAAATACTTCCAAAACAATATTCCATTATTACCTTCAAACACCTTGGCAAACATTTCAAACTTTCCCAGGATTTTAAACTTCCAAATCTTTATTCTCATTACATTTTAAAAATCCTTTCCAAAACTTCCAGGATTTATATTCTGGTTTAATTTAAATTTAGTTATTCTTCTTTTGTATAATTTATACTCATGGAATTTATTTGGTTATAACCATTTCAAATTTTAGATTAAATTTTAGATTCTTATTTAATTATAGTATTAACAACCAATCAACCAAATATACATATAATAATTTCTAGAAAATTATTCCTTTTATATCAAAATATAATTTTAGGTAAAATTATTTCATTTACCAACTTTCAAAACAATACTATGTCAGTTTATCTTGTCTAAGAGTTTAGAAACCCCTATCGATGGTTGTACTTCCCGTACCGACCAGAATTCATAAACACTCAACCGATAAATCAACACAGTATAAAATCAATTTTTATATTCACTAACAAGTACGCTCACATATCTATTAATACACTCAACTCATTATAGAGTACTTCTGACTTTATTATTAATGAGTAAATTTCCCCACCAAAGCCTAGGTTGTCGCCAACCTAAGCTCTGATACCAAGTGAAACAGCCCGCAAATCTGTACCCCTTTAGTCAACACTATTCAATATCAATTTACTCAAGTGGAATAGAAATACGAACCACTAGGGTTAAAGAAGAAGAGATAGAAGACGAAACTAAACAATATCAGAACCTCACAGTCGCAGAAAAATAAAATATAATAGTGAATAATAGATCTTTGCACAAAATGAAATTATATCTATTTATACATCATATCATCAGAGTATCTCATACGAACAATATTTACCAGTCAAACAATCATACAATCATAGCAGCGGATAAATATACAAATACGTATAATACGTCTCGGATTCCAGCTCCTCTCCTGCTCCAAAGCATCCAGACCTGAACATATAATACTCGGTCTGACCCGAGCATTATAATGAAATAACACCTGAGTCAGTCTGGAATACCAGCTGATAATAATGCATCCAAATTGATTATTAAAGTTTCAAAAATCCTTTTGAAAACAAAAGCATCTCGTAAGACCACGCCACAAATAAACATGTCAGGTTTTTACCTTTCGATAGCTAAAACACTTTTTATAGAAATCCGCTGATATTATAATAGGGTCTATACACAAATACTTATAAAATAGCCGAAATTGTTACATGATTAAATTCCATCTACTAGCCACAGAGTGGGTAATACAAACAAAACTCGTAAAAGGCTCGTAGGGAGAATGGATTTCCAACAATGACTAAGCACTGGGGTACCACCTGTCACAGTACGTGGCCTAGATCACAGCACCGAGGAGTACGTCCGCTCCCCTGCAACACAAGACCGTAACCATCCCTTACTGGACAGTTCCGAATAAGATCACCCCGCGGTTGGGATCAGGAACCGCACCACTAAGCCAAAAGAAAAAGGGACATCTAGGCAGGGATGACCATACTCTCAAGTGGGGGCTACCCACGAAGCCTTGCTGCAAAACCCCTGATTTTCAGTCATTCCCGGATGATGAGGCTTGAGGCTAAGCGTTACCTTCTAGAACGTTTCACCTAGAATGCCCATCACCCACCTGACGATGTTCCGAAAGCATTCGTCCATACAAGTCCATCCCGGGTTCGAACGAAACCGAAGGCACTATTCCTACTACATCCATTTTGAAAATATCCTCAGGAATATAGCGACTACCGCTTGCACTTCACTGCTCCATCTTCGACTCCGAACACGTTTTTCCACGAAACGTACAAACCGGATCGAAGTGGTTTTCGAGAAATAAATCTCGATCCCGGTCTCTTCGAAACGATCAACGCATTTGTCCAATATTGATAGTCGGTGATTTAACTATCAATTAACATTCACCAGCATCTGTCACACAATAATTAATTTCCACATTATTTATTTTCCAAAAATTATCTTTACGAGATATAATTCCAATTTCAAAATTCCTTTTGAAACACCTTTCAAACCCAATTTTCTCATGGAATAGATTCTCAAATCTTTATTTCCTCTGAAACGTCCAAGTACCCATATTTAAGGTTTAAAATAATATAAATACTTTATTCTTCAAAATACATTAAACCATTTATATCAAATCTATTTACATACTTAATTTAAAATCTACATATACTTTTTAAAAATATTTTGAATAAAACTGCTATATAAAATATAAACAATTTTCTTTAAAATAAGTTAAGTCTGAAAATTTGTACATGCTAATATAGTACACACGGATCGTGTAATATGATGTATAACACACAAAAATATGACTAATCACAGATAATTGAAAAATTAGTAAAATAGAAAAAGCACACCAGAGATTTTTATACTGGTTCGGAGCACCGTCCTACGTCCAGTCCCAGACTTCTATCTGGATTTTCACTACCAACTACCTTGCTTCACGCGGAGGAACAGGTTTACAACACCCGAGCAGACGAACGGGATTTCATGCCTCTAATACACTGAGGACTTCAACACTTGCCTATTACAACACCGAAGACTTCAACACTTGCCCTTACAACACCGAGGACTTCAACAAAGATGAAAATAATTGTTTGTTGACGGTATGTGTTCTTGCTAACACTATTTTGTCACTTGTAGTACAAACTTCCTATAATCTTATCCTCAAATAGAATATTTGTATATATGAAGATTTGGAAGTGGATATCGTATTGAATCAAAAGAATGTTAAATAAATTTCAGGATTCAAAAACGATATATGATAGAATATGAGCAAGTTGAACGCTTGAAAGTATAAGATTGAGATCAATAGAATAGAGATTAGAATAATAGAAATTCGTTGAATGGAATAATGATTTCATGGATGTTTATATAAGAAATAAACAGTTGTAACCCTTTGTGAAAAGGTACAAGCAAAGGTCATGATCATTGGTGAAGAGAAAGAGAAGCAACCGTCGAAGAAAATGAAGTGTCTATACGAATGGTTGCTTTCTGTTTGAAAACGGTCGACAGGTCAAAAAGGACTAGTAGAAAGGAATTTGAATATATATACGTTATGTACACTTGTGCACGTTAACTGTGCATTCTGGGCAGAAACGGTCGACTGCCATGTTTTGACCGATCGACCGGTTTAGCCCAGATTGCACAATTAATGTGCACTCATTTATATATATATATATATATATATATATATATATATATATATATATATATATATATTCAAAGATTGAAGGTATAAGATTGTTTTAGGATAGATTTTAACATAAATAACATTACTAACATACCAAATAATCAACCTTTAACATATGGAGCTCTTTGTGACACTTTAATGAATAACTTCTTTTTGTCGATATCCCTTTGTCTTGTCGATCACGGCTTATCCCTTTGTCAGAAATCAAAACTCTATAAAAATCTTGACTCAACATTCTCCCCCTTTTTGATTGATGACAACATAGCTATGAATCTCCCCCTGTATATGATATCCCCTTGAGATTTTGTCCTGCATATATATTGTTAGCACAATTTTCTCCCCCTTTGTCATCGACGAAAAGGAGTTGTTAAATGGAGAATAATAAGCAACATAAAACTACGAAAGCAACAATTTTCTCCCTCTTTGTAAATGAGATTATAAGCAACATAGAACTACTACCATAGATCAAGAGTAATATTCACGCAAGATGATGATACACACAAGTCTAGTACGAATTAAAACACGACACTATTTAGTACAAGTGCCAGATAATGTCTTTAAAGCAAATACTAAAGTCATAAGAACGCAAAATAAACTAAAGAAGAGACTTAATCTGACTCCGTCTCTCCCTCTTCTTCTTCTTCTTCAACAAGCTGAGATTTTCCGTTTCCAAGTTCACGACTAGTTCCCGAGCTTGTACCCTCCTCCGAAGATGTCCAAGCAAAAGTAGGAGGAGCTGGGCGCTTGCCAAGGTCTGGAGCTTGCATTGATGAAGATGATCCACCACATGATATTGCTTCCCATATAGAAACGAAGAAAGACTTAAGTTTGTTAAAGCGTTTATCCATTTTTGTATTCATGCGCTTAAGTCTTGCTTCGAGAAGGAATTGATTTCGAGCAATAGTGTCAAGTGATTCTTTTGTTGAGGAAGATGGTCGTAAAATTTTAACTTCCTCAGGTTTAGGGTGGGATGATCGTGATGAAGCTTCTTTATGTCCTTGTTCTTTCCATTGTTCAAAAGGCATAATATTAAAGTATGGAGCGGGAAGCTTCATTCTTGTAATCGATGCTTTGTTGATGACTTTTGCTTTAGAAATTGAAGACTTGGGAGGTTCAATGCCACAATCAAGTAAGAGACGCATAATATACTCGTTATAGAACAAGTGTGGCCTAGAGCAATCATTTACTTTCAAGATCTCATCAAAGATCATACCAATCCAATTTATATGAATACCCCCATAGATTGAGTATAATGCCTTGAAATTTTCTTTATAGACGACATCAAAATTTCCTATTCTCGGTAAAAGAGAGTGCATAATAGTATGATGAAGAATTCTTGGAGAAGGCCGTAAACCAATAGACTTAGTGCTATCCTTGTCATCTTCAATAAATTGATGGCTAATTTGATTACGGGCATGAACATTGCAAAAATTACTTGAGAATTTTTCACCGATAAAGGAAAAACCAAGAACGGTTGCCATCCTATCACATGAGATAAACACTTCTTTGCCACAAACAACGGACCAAAGACAGTAATTAGGATTCTCTGGTTTGTTTTTCTCTAAATTTAGGTTAGCATAGAATAACTTGATCATTACATGGTTAATTTCCACATTGTTTTGATCAAAGTCGGTTAGGTTTTCAATGTCGGCGTCCTTTGATAAGCTAAGAATACGATAACTAGAGAAATCTGAAAATTTAACAAAGGAACCTGGATGGATTGTAAAATCCTTCATCTCATTCCACCTTTTGGCTGCAATTGGATCCACAAGCTACTTCCTGACAGAGAGATCGATTGGTTGAGTTTCGGAGGTAGAAGCTTTCTTTAATTTCTTTTGTGGAGGAGCCATTTGGGTGAGATTGGTAGAAGATTTTAGTTCTAGGGTTCTGAGAGTTTGTTAACAAAAATGAAAAGATGGAGTTATGAGAGTTTAATGAAGAGATGGAGTGAATAAATAACCGTATGTCCCTTTTTAAAAAACAAAAAGCACGAAACCGGTCGACCGCCCTGAAATCACCGGTCGACCATTTTCATACAGAAGCAAAAACGGTCGACTGGTGGTTTATGGCCGGTCGACTGGTTTGCCTGTAAGTGGTTTTTCCTTTTTTTTGCTTGAATTTCTGAAAGTTAACGGTCCATATAATATTAAGTATATTCAAAACATGATATATATACATATATATCAGTTCATAAAAACAAATACGAGAATACAATCATAATATTGAAACAAATTTAATGAGAGGTAGAGGAACTATGGTCGGAAGTCTCTTCTTTGACATCGGTAATACGTGGTTTCCATGGCGACCATTTTTACTTTGCTCCTTCATTCTGAGCATAGTTTTTATCCCATAAATTTGGGCTTCTAGAGGATGAAGGTGCATGAGGCATTGGCTCGTATACGCCATGTTTGTTTGAACCACAAAAGAATGATGCCATTCTTTCTAGAAGAGATAGTCGTTCCGAAGTTAGTTGTTGCTCATAATGCAGCTGTCTTTGAAGATCGATTTGATGTTTTTGATAATGATGAATCTCATCGATCTTCTCTCTGGTACGGGGTGAACAAAACAACACCTTCTTTGCTCGTTTCGAAGTTGGCGTATTGCTAGGAGTATGAAAGCATTGGTAATGACAATTTGATTTGTGTTTTGGAGTTTCAGGAGAGTAATATTCTTCCGGCTCAAAACTTGTGACCGAAATATGGGACTTTTGAGGACACTCATCACAAATATGTGCCATAATGAACTATATGTATAAACTTTTAGGCTTAGATAGGAAGTGATAAAAACAATGTTTTTTTTGTCAAGCTTATATAGGAAAATTCCTATATATATAACCTTGTGGATGAGAATTGTCATGCAAACTTGGCCGTAGAAAAAAATTAGAAGCTCATATTCAATTTCCTAATATAGCAATAAATAATCCGAAAAGAACTTAAAAATATAATATTAGTGATTACTTATCAAGTTCTTTTCTAGAAATTAAACCAAGTTCTCTACGAAATTTAATGAAACTAGACTCAAGTAAAGGCTTAGTAAAAATGTCCGCTAGTTGACTATCAGTTTGGATATATCCGAGACATATATTTCCTTTTTCGATATTGTCTCTAAGGAAATGATGACGGATATCAATGTGTTTGGTTCTGGAGTGATTCACTGGATTCTTAGAAAGATTTATAGCACTTGTGTTATCACAGTATATAATAGAATTTGATAAATGAATATCAAAATCTTGAAGTGTTTGTTGCATGTATATTACTTGAGTACAAGCGAGAGCCGCTGATATATATTCAGCTTCACATGTTGATAGGGAAACACAATTTTGTTTCTTACTAAACCAAGAGACAAGTGATTTTCCAATAAAATGGCACGTACCACTTGTACTCTTTCTATCCGTTCGACAGCCTCCAAAATCAGCACCACTATATGATACTAATTCAAATGGACATTCTTTTGGATAAAAAAGACCGAAATCATTGGTATTATTAAGATAACGAATTATACGTTTCACTGCTCGTAGATGTGATTCCTTTGGATCAGCTTGAAAGCGTGCACATAGACAAACACTCATCATTATATCTGGACGACTTGCTATAAGATAAAGAAGAGAACCAATCATGCTTCGATATAGTTTCTGGTCAACATTCTTACCATTTTTTATCTTTTTCAAGATGTGTAGTTGTACTCATAGGAGTAGGTTTACCAGATGTGTTATTTTACCCGAAGCGTTTGATAAGATTTCCGCAGTATTTTTCTTGATTAATAAAGATACCATTCGGAAGTTGTTTGATTTGAAGTCCAAGAAAATATGACAGTTTTCCCATATGATACATTTCGAATTCTTTGGTCATAATATTTGCAAATTCCTTGCAGAGTTTATCGTTTGTTGAACCAAAGATGATATCGTCTACATATATCTGGATAACTAGAATATCCTATTGAGAATGTTTGATAAATAAAGTTTGATCGACTTTGCCTATTTGAAATCCTGAGTTAATAAGATAGCTACGTAGTCGTTCATACCAAGCATGAGGTGCTTGTTTTAAACCATACAGAGCTTTCTTAAGTTTGAACACATGGTCAGGATATTTTTCATGTACGAACAAAGGAGGTTGTTCGACATATACATTCTCTTTGATAAATCCATTGAGAAAAGCACTTTTGACATCCATCTGATAAAGTTTGAAATTATGGTGACAAGCAAAAGATAATAGGATTCTAATAGCTTCTAGTCGAGGAACTGGTGCAAAAGTTTCTTCATAATTGATACCTTCTTCCTGATTATACCCTTGTGCTACTAATCTTGCTTTATTTTTGGTGATATTTCCTTGTTCTTCAGCCTTATTTTTATAGACCCATTTAGTACCAATAACTGACTGATCAGTTGGTCTTGGAACAAGTTCCCAAACGTCATTGCGCTCGAACTGATTTAGTTCTTCCTGATGGCAATGATCCAGTAATCGTCTGTAGCAGCTTCTTTTGGATTCTTAGGTTCGATATTTGAGAGAAAAGAGACATGACCCATTTGGTTTAGTTGACTCCTTGTTCTGACATGTGATGTTACTTCACCGATTATATTTTGGGTCGGATGGTCTCTTAATATCCTTGGTGGTGATTGTAACTCACATATTTGAGGAATATTCTCAATAATTATTTCCGAGTCAGAATCAACATTTGTGATGATTGGATTATCAGTGACTATTATTTGGTCATCATCTGATATATTTTGAGGATGCTGATAGAATTCATCGAAAGAGACATGAAGTGATTCTTCAATAATTTTGGTTTGTTTATTAAATATACGACAGGCCTTGCTTCGTTTTGAATAACCGACAAATATTCCTTCATCGGCTTTTGGATCGAATTTGCCAAGCTGGTCTTTCGTATTTAAAATAAAGCACTTGGAACCAAAAACTTTGAAGTATGAGATTTTAGGCTTTCTTTTGTTAAATAATTCATAAGGAGTATTCTTGGTAAGAGGTCTTATGGACACACGATTTAAAACAAAACAGGCAGTTGCGACGGCTTCTGCCCAGAAATGTTTTGGTAAGGTGGTTCCATTCAATAATGTTCTTGCACATTCTTGTAAAGTTCGGTTCTTCCGTTCTACAACTCCGTTTTGTTGTGGAGTTCTGGGAAACGAAAAATTATGATATATACCTTTCTTTGTACAAAAATGTTCAAATTCATTATTTTCAAACTCTCCGCCATGATCACTTCTTATATTTTTAATTTTAATCCCTTTTGATTTTTGAATTCTTTTGACGAAAGATTTGAAATGATCGAAAGTGTCACTTTTTGTTATCCCGCTTTTCGGGCAAAAGCCGTGATACCAAAAGATTGATCAAAGACAAAAGACAGTTCGCTTCAGAGATTGATCGCACTTCACTCCGCTATGGATATCGATGAATTCTGTCCGAGTCCGGATCGGGCCACAAGTGATAGGGCATAACAAGAAAGGCCATAGAAGCCACCAATTCAAGTTTCGAGTCAATCCGAGGTCATATGCTCAAGTTATGACGGATTCAAGTTAAGGAAGATGGACGTCGCTCGGTTCGAAACCATCACTGTCGAACCCAACTAGTTCGAAACCATTTGTTTCGAACCCATAATGTTCGAAACCAACTAGTTCGAACCCAACAAAAGAACGTAAGTTCGAATCCATCGGAGTGCTCCTAACTTCGAATCCATAAGACACGCTACCCGCTTCGACTCCATGTATTTCGAATCCATCAGACGTTCTCTACTTCGAATCCATGACCTAGACCTTACTTCGAATCCACCAAGGCAGCTATACTTCGACTCCATCAACTATGCGCTAGTTCGAATCCATCTTCACAAGACTACAAGCCCACCATGCGGCATCGCGCTGTCTTCGAATCCAACATGCTAAGACAACTTCGAATCGATCCAAGGTAACACATTTGGATCGATTCGAACAAACACCATCCCCATCGATTCGAAGACTCACTTCGAATCCAACCACACGCAAAAGACAGGATCGACTCGAAGAGAGGCGCCCTGGGATCGGTTCGAAGTACTCGAATCAAACAGGTCGATTCGAACGAGACCACTTCATCGATTCGAACCAACAGAAGGCCGAAGACACCAATTTCGAACCGATCATAACTTCCAATCCACTGATCCAAATCCCATGAAATTTTTACAGTAGTTCACATGCATGTTGAAGAATGTCCACACCAAATTTCGCCTCGATTGGATGCTTCTTTGATCGATTCGAAATTCATTTCGAATCGATCCCAAACTGGGCACGGACTTCGAGAACGCGGGCTTATGGGCCCCCCTCACGTGCCAGGCAACCTCCCTGAGCTTTAGGCGGGAATTTGGCCTTCCACACCTATAAATAGAGCCCCTGGTCATTCAGAAAAGGGACGGGAGAATTTGGAGAAGAAAAATAAGCCTAAACGCTGCCGGAATCACTCCATACCACCTCCTTTGCTGATAATTTCGAATTTAAGTCCATTTTCTGCTGTAATTTGCTTAAAAACACTTGTAATCTTCAAGTATCAAGGAATAAAGTGATAAAGCTTCATAGTGGACGTAGGCGCATAGCCGAACCACTCTAAATCCTTGTCTTCTGTGCAATTTACTTTTCTGTGATTTGGAGTTTTGTTAGATAGTCCTTATTTCTAATTCAAGTTCTTCATTTACTATCTCTTCAAAAACTTCCGAAGGGTGTTTGCCCAATTTTGGTGCAAACATTTTGGTGCTTTCACTGAGAAAGAAAAGGAACCAGTTCTTTCTCCTGCTCCGTGGATCTATCTTCGATACCGGATTGCATAAATCTAAGAGGGAGATCCAGACCTCAAATTCGGATTCCTTCTATTCTTTTCAGATTTGCTAAAAATCTAGGACAGGAATCCAACCTTCAGGATGGTTAGTACGAGAACCACTTCCAACGTTGGTAACCAAGAAGGTCGGGATAGGCAGAATCCCGCACAGCTACAGTCAGCCAATCAGGATGCCGCTGGGCAAACGAATCAGTCAGGTCCAGTTACAAGGCAAGAATTCCAAGCATTACTCCAGGAATTAACTCAAAGCCGACAACAGCTAACTGAGCAGCTGCGTGTCAATGCTGAATTGGCTAACCAACTAAATCGTCAAGGGCGAAGGAAATCAAAGAGGGACCATGCTCCGCATTCTTCCACGGAAAGCTCTGCCTCATCCGACTATGGCGGCAGATCTACACGCCCCAGGTTAGACGGAAGTCATGCTTCTGGTCTCCGGCAAACGTTAACTGTTGGACAAATAAGGGTTGGCCCCTCTGCTAGCTTTCATACGGGACCTTCCTCTCGAGGAGGCACTGTTCCACAGCACACTGCAGATAACCAAGCCACCGCAGTTGACACAGGAGTTGACATCCGAAATCACTCCAGTCCGAACTACCACCCACAGGAACGTGCCCCAGGATCGAATATCCCAGAAGACGTTGAGCCAAGGAGGCGAGATTCGGATCGTCGACAGCGCCCGATCCCACCTCGCACTGTGGAACCCGACCACACTTTGGCTCGACACCCGTCAAATGCGGCAATGCCTGATCTCTCAGCTATGGTCCGCCAAATGGTTCGCGAAAGTCAAGGTTTAACAAATGACGATTGGGGGATCTCTCGAAGTCACACCCCGTTCACAGATGACATATTGTATGCTGAGCCTCCCCGGCGATTCAGAATGCCGACTCTGCCTATGTATGAAGGAAACTCCGACCCTAGCCAGCATATTCTAAAGTATGAATGGTCGATGACTGCAGCCAGAGCTGATGATGCAGTGAAGTGCCGTAGTTTTCCTATTTCCTTGGGGGGGATTGCGACAATGTGGTTTACACGACTACCACCACGGTCTATCTCCTCGTTTGACCAATTGGCAACCAAATTTATCGAACAATTCCGTATGCACATCGCCAGGCCTAAAGACGTAAACACTTTATCTAGTGTCACTCAAACCCCTGGGGAGACGCTCAGGCGATACCTGGAAAGATTCAACGCCGCCTGTGCAGAAATTACTAACCCCAATGATAATTCAATCTTGATGGCTCTGACTAAGGGGATTGATCCCGACTCTGATTTTGGAAACTGGCTAGCTGGGAAACCTCCCGCGTCGTTGGATCGTTTCTATTCCAAAGCCGCCCAATTCCTGAGGCGTGAGGATGCGAAACAATCTAGGAAGCAGGACGATGCGAGGCCCAGCAATGAAGGGATTCAAAGCAATGTGGCCGTTAAACAGTCAGGAGAGGGCTCAGGAAGAGTGCAGTTGAATATTCAGAACAAGCAAACCCAGCCAAGGAACGGCGATAATAGAAGTAAGAAGCAGGATCAGAATCGCGGCCCGCGACGTAGGGCGCAAATGTTTGAAAGTTATACACCGCTGAATACGACGTTAGAAAACGTATATCTACAAACCTGTAATGCAATGCAATATAAGAAGCCGACTCCGAAGCCATCATCGGAGAAACAGATCCAAACGGGGAAGTTTTGTAGATTTCACGAAAGCTATGTACACAACACCAATGATTGCAGGCATCTGCAAGACCTTATTGAGAAACTGATCAAAGAGAGGAAGCTGGATCAATTTGTGCGGGCACCGCAAGCCGGTAGTGCGGGCCCGTCAAACCAAAATCGTGCACAGAACCAAGAAGGACAAGAAGAGCCCGCTCGTACAGGCGGAAGATTGGTCATAAATACAGTCAGTGGTGGCCCTCATCCAGCAGATCGAAGTTGGAGGGAAATGGAATCATACGCCAATTCGATCAGACACGTAAGTTTTGAAAGCTGCAGTACACTTTATGAAGGAACTCCGGCTAAGCAACAGAAGACGATGACGGATGACATCGTATTTAGAAACCGAGATGCTGACAAAGTCGAAGCCCCGACCATAGACCCACTAGTCATATCCGCCCAGGTTGGTCCTGCTTGGATGAAGAGGATCCTGGTAGACAGTGGAAGCTCAGTAAACATCTTGTTCAAAAGGGCATATGATCAGATGAAAATGGAAGCCAAAGATCTAAAGCCTTGTCAATATAGGATCCACGGCTTCGATGGAAGTGCTAACATACCCACCGGAATGGTGGAATTGCCAGTAGAATTGGGAAACGGAGAACGCCGTAGAGTTCGAGTGTTACAGTTTGTTGTCCTGGACATCCATTCACCCTATAATGCCTTTTTGGGCCGACCAGCCCTTGCAGAATTTAGGGCAGCAATCGCCCCGTGGTGTTTGACTCTAAAGTTCCCAACTGACCACGGGATTGGGGTCATTCAAGGGGACCAGGCTGCCGGGAGAGCCTGTTACGTTGCTGAACTACGAGAAGCACAAAAGAGGGAAAAGGGAAAGGGCGTGGGGGAATCTCTCCACGTCCGCTTTGTCGACGATTGACAACTAGCGCCTGGGCCTCGGCCCGGGCACCACGACCAATTCCAGAAGGATCTTGACCCTCGAGACACTGAAGATAATGATGAATCCAAAGAAAGTCAGGCCTCCCCAGCCGAGCTGACAATCGATGTTCCAATTGATAACGATGACGATTCGAAGGTCTTGAAAATTGGGTCTCAGCTAAACCTGCAAGCTCAACAGGAATTGGTCGAATTTCTCCAAGCGAATCTAGACGTATTCGCCTGGACGCACTCCGATATGTGTGGAATCTCGTCGGACATCGCGAGCCACACCTTAAATATTGACCCGCGGTACATCCCGGTCAAACAAAAGAGACGCGGTATGGATCCAGAGAGATCTGCCGCCCTCAAGGAAGAAGTCGATAAATTGAAGACGAATGGGTTTATCCGAGATGCTTTGTACCCGGAGTGGGTATCCAATCCTGTACTTGTCCGCAAACCAAATGGAAAATGGAGAACGTGCATCGACTACTCTGACTTAAATAAGGCTTGTCCAAAGGACAGTTTTCCACTTCCTCGAATCGATCAACTTGTGGATTCGACGGCCGGACATGAATTATTGTCTTTCATGGATGCTTACTCTGGGTACAATCAGATACCCATGCATGTGCCTGATCAAGAACATACGAGCTTCGTAACTGACATAGGACTATATTGCTACATGGTCATGCCTTTTGGTTTAAAGAATGCCGGAGCAACTTATCAACGCTTAGTCAACCGAATGTTTGCCGACCAGATTGGGAAAACCATGGAGGTCTATGTAGATGACATGTTGGTAAAATCACGGTACTCCACTGATCATGTCAAGGACTTGGAATCAATGTTCAAAGTCCTCCGGAGGTATGGGATGAAGCTAAATCCGTTAAAATGTCATTTTGGGGTTGCTTCCGGAAAGTTCCTTGGGTTCATCGTCAACGCCCGGGGAATAGAGGCCAACCCCGAAAAGATATGGGCAATCAGGAGTCTTCAAACCCCGAGGACCATGAAACAGGTTCAGAGCCTCAATGGAAAGATTGCAGCGCTGAGTAGGTTCATCTCAAGGTCAACGGATAAATGCATACCCTTTTTCGACCTAATCCGAAAAGGGAGGCGAAACTTCGAATGGACTACGGAATGTGAAAACGCATTTCAATCGCTAGTCCGGCATCTTTCCACACCACCGATTCTTTCAAAACCTGTTGATCATGAACAATTATACCTTTATCTGGCTGTATCTGAAAACGCTATTAGTGCTGCATTGGTTCGGGAGGAAGACCGAACACAGAAACCAGTTTATTATGTCAGTAAACGATTGGCCGGGGCCGAGAGAAATTATCCAAGGCTAGAAAAGTTGGCATAATGCCTAGTCATCGCCTCGAGAAAGCTCCGTCCATATTTTCAGGCTCACCCTATCATTGTGTACACCGATCAACCGCTACGACAGGTCCTCACGCGACCCGAGACATCTGGCAGGTTACTAAAGTGGAACATTGAGCTGAGTCAATTCGACATCGCATATGTTCCAAGGAGAGCCATACACGGTCAAGTCTTAGCAGATTTCATTGCCGAATTCACTGTTCCTGAAGACTTACCTGAAACTAGTGACTCACCCGAATATGTATGGAAGATGTACACTGATGGCGCATCCAACGATCGGTGTTCGGGCGCAGGGATTGTGCTTGAGACTCCCGAGGGCCGATCCATCTGCTACGCCTTAAAGTTTGATTTCCGGGCAACCAACAATGAAGCTGAATACGAAGCCTTGCTCGCCGGGTTGAAGTTGGCCCGAGACCTAAGAATTATCGCGGTAGAGATATACTGCGATTCTCAGTTGGTGGTATGCCAAGTTCGGGGTGAATATCAGGCCAAGGATCGAAGACTAGCCGCTTATCTAGCCCGGGTCCGAGAAACACTAGATCAGTTTGATTATTATGCCATTTTCTACATACCCCGAGAGCACAATCAGAAAGCTGATGCGTTGGCAAAGTCGGCAAGTACAGGCGAAACTCAACACTTGGGACTCGTCCCCGTCGAGACATTATCCTATCCAAGCATTGATCGAACGGAGAACGAATTCACATTTGAAGCTACCTCCGAGAAGGAATCATGGATGACTCCCTATCAAAATTACATTGAGCATGGCACACTACCCGAACGGCGAAGTGAAAGAAGACAGATTCTCCGAAAGGTGTCACGATTTGTCATTCAAAACGGAGTTATGTATCGAAGAGGATACTCTGTTCCTCTTCTCCGGTGTATCGCACATGACGAAATCAAGCGAGTGTTGCGCGAGGTGCACGAAGGAGAATGTGGCGATCACACTGGGGGGCAAGCACTTGCCAAGAAAATACTTCGATACGGATATTATTGGCCTACCGTTAACCGCGATGCTATGGATTATGCCAAAAGATGCGATAGATGCCAGAGACACGCTCGGATCCCTAGAGCCCCGCCTTCTGAAATAACCCAAATGGTCAGTCCGTGGCCATTTGCAATGTGGGGGATGGATATAATCGGTGCATTGCCTTTAGCTAAAGGGGGTGCAAAGTACGCCATAGTTGCGGTTGATTACTTCACCAAATGGGCTGAGGCTGAGCCCCTTGCAACGATAACAACAAAAAAGGTGATCAACTTCGTGGTACGCAACATCATCTGCCGGTTTGGTCTCCCGCATACTATTATCACCGACAATGGAGCCCAATTCGACAGTGCTGAATTCAAGGACTTCTGTCTGCGATTTCACATCCGTAAGAGATTCTCAGCAGTAGCGCACCCACAAGCAAATGGTCAGGTCGAGGCCGTCAATAAGGTTATCAAGTCTATATTGAAGAAAAGATTGGAGAAAGCTGGGGGCAAGTGGGTTGATGAACTACCAATGGCTCTGTGGGCGTACAGAACGACTCACAAAACTGCGACCGGACACACCCCTTTTTCTCTATCCTATGGCTCTGAAGCAGTTATTCCAGTCGAAATGGAAGTTCGCTCTCACCGTGTGACATACTACGACCCGAAAACAAACGGTATATTGCTTGCTGAATCCCTAGATCTGCTTGATGAGAAGCGAGAAGAAGCCGATGTGAGAGCAGCTGCATATCGAGGTCGAGTCGCTCGAATATACAACGCCAAGGTCCGCCCACGAACTTTTAAATCCGGCGACCTGGTACTTAAAAGAATTTACCCGGTTCCTTCACACATGAACCCAAATTGGGAAGGGCCGTATATGATTTCACAAAAGCTCAGAGATGGCACATTCAAGTTATCAACAGTTGATGGCCTCACTTTACCAAGAGCCTGGAATAGCAGAAGCCTCCGTCACTACTACATCTGACGGGCTTTATTTATCTATTTCTTATCAATTTCTTCTTCAGCATTTTTGTTTTTGCATTTTGAAATTTGAATTTGTAATAAGGCAACTGATTTTTCCATGCTTCTTTCGTTTCAGCAATAAAATGCCATCTCTTCGAGCCAAAAGTTGTGATTCACTGAAAATAACACATTATATCACGTTGCACGAAGAGCTAAATTCCATCACACGGTGGGATTTATTCGAACAGGGAGTAACTGTGATACGACCTGTCGCTCATTGAGTGAGACCCGAGCTCGGGGGCAGAATACAATACCAGCATTCGCAGGGATCGATACACGATAATCCTTTTACCAACTCCAACTTCCCAGAATGTGAATTGGAGTATAAACATCCAATAAATCGTTCCCAGAGTGCGAACGGACTCCAACTTCCCGGAGTACGAATTGGAGTATAAACATCCAATAAATCGTTCCCAGAGTGCGAACAGACTCCAACTTCCCGGAGTACGAATTGGAGTATAAACATCCAATAAATCGTTCCCAGAGTGCGAACAGACTCCGACTTCCCGGAGTACGAATTGGAGTATCAACATCCAATAAATCGTTCCCAGAGTGCGAACGGACTCCAACTTCCCAGAGTGTGAATTGGAGTATAAACATCCAATAAATCGTTCCCAGAGTGCGAACGGACTCCAACTTCCCAGAGTGTGAATTGGAGTATAAACATCCAACAAATCGTTCCCAGAGTGCGAACGGACTCCAACTTCCCAGAGTATGAATTGGAGTATAAACATCCAATAAATCGTTCCCAGAGTGCGAACGGACTCCGACTTCCCAGAGTATGAATTGGAGTATAAAACATCCAATAAATCGTTCCCAGAGTGCGAACGGACTCCAACTTCCCAGAGTATGAATTGGAATATAAACATCCAACAAATCGTTCCCGGAGTGCGAACGGACTCCAACTTCCCAGAGTGTGAATTGGGGTATAGACATCTAATCCAGATTCTCAAAGCGCGAACTGTGTTCCAAACATCGATAACACTCAGAATCCTGGAATACGGAACAGATTATCGATCTCAAATCGTCATGAGACCTCAAAAGGGGGGCGTGTGCCCAAAGGCTTGCAATAAACGCAATCAGCCACCAGAATATGAGTATTATTCCCCGCAACTAAGGGGCAAAAAGCTGGGTGTTAATCACTGGCTTAAGTGATAATATAATCAGAATCCGACTCATTCATTAAGTCACGACACGAAGCTGTAAAAATACTGAGCGGATACAAAACAAACGCTACAAGGCATTTAGGTAAGAAGAAAAGAATAATTTCCCATTTCATCGGCCGACAAAAACAGGTTTGATTACATGGCAAGTAAAGATGCTTCGATTAAGTGGAGGCCGAATCCACACATACACATGGCCCAAAAAAGAACAAGAGAAAAGACAAAAGAATTGTTATCCGTAAACTCTTGACAAAGCAAAGGGCTCACTCTTTCTTCCTCCGATGCTTCTTCCTCGGAGTCGAGCCGGTAGACCCACTGCCTGGCTTCCTACGAGACTTTTTGCCTTTCTTAGGAACGTCCTCCGGGTCTGGCATAATATCGACATCTTCCTCAGAACTGGAAGGGATGGAGATCCTTTTATGAGGGCGAACCGAAGGCATGGGAGCAGTAACTGATACATGTTCAGCGACACTCGAGACGATTACCGTGCCACCAGGAGAAATCATCATTAGAGAAGATAAGCTTGGGGGAACGGCGTCACCTCCGGGACCAACTGTCACTGTCTTGGCCATCTCGGCACTTATCTCTGCCAAAATCTCCTCCTCTCGAGACAGTTGAGCTGCGCTAGGTACGCCAGTGGTCGTCACAATCGAACTAGAAACTGGAGCAGCTCCGCTCGTCGCAAAAGAGAGGTCAGGCACGGGATCAAGAGGATGACCAAATAGCTCTTCAAACATTTGAACGTCGAATGACATCGATCCTCCCTCTCCTATGTCACCAACCATGGCGGCGGTTGAGATCGCCTCAGTGACAACAACTCCATGCGTGGGATATAAAGCCGAAGGAACAGGGAGCACGGGTGCGACACTCTCGGTCTCTAAACAACAAAAAGTAGAGCTGTCAGACCAAGAAATTCCCTCGAAAACCAATGTCTTAAGACGTAAAGAGAGTAGTCAAAATACCCGCTTTACCTTGCCTTGGAGCCTGAACAAGCTCGGGGGCGAGAGCCGTGCCCGAAGACATTTCCGGTTGGTCCGGATTGTAGGCTGGAATAGCATGCGAATCAACTACAGCAACAGCTCCGGACGAAGTCGAAATGGGGACTTCAGTATTCTCGCTATGATGCACAATGCCCGAACCTTCACAAACCTCCGTTTGATGGACTCCAAGTCTTTCTTTTTCAACGGAAACGATTGCTTCATGAAGAGTCCTCCTCTCATCCTCGCTGAGCAAACGCGACTCAAGCTCAAACTCATCTAATACCGAATCCGGACAAGACATCCTCTTGTTTTCCACCAATTTCTTCCAAGCATTGTAGAGAGGCATCGAGTAATCCCCTAGCCAGGAGAGGTTTCTATACTCCAGTACATTGGCATTATATGTGTCCAAGAGATCGTCGAATTCGGCCTCCATTTTGAACCTCTCCGCTTGGACTCTCTCCTCCACCTCCGATTCAACCTCCTTAACCCTTGCAATGGCCGCATCGCGCTCAGCTCGGAAAGATACAGCCTGCTCACACGCTTTTTGCGCAGCCACGTTCGCGTCGTCTTTTTCCTTATTCATATCAGCAAACTTAGCCTTTAGCACCTCCAGTTCCTTAATTGCCGCATCGCGCTCAGCTCGGAAAGATACAGCCTGCTCACACGCTTCCTGTGCAGCCACATTCGCGTCGTCCTTTTCTTTATTCATGTCGGCAAACTTAGCCTTTAGCTCCTCTAGTTCCCTGACTACCGCATCTCGCTCAGTTTCGACATTCTTGTATCGGTGGCCTAAGTCTTCAACTAATGTACAATGTGTCTGTTGCATTTTCGCCATCTCGACCAATGTTTCATCAACCTTCTGTAACGACTCGACTTCGGCCTTGCGGGAAGATTCCGCCTCAGATTGGTGTATGTCGACAATATGACTCTTTTGAGCCAAGTCGGCCTCTAGCTTCTCGATGACTTGGGCCCGGTCGAAGGCAGCTTTGGAAGCCTTAACGGCCGCTTTGTACCATTCTTTGTACTGAGCGAAAAAGTCCTGGGTGTAGCTGAGCGCCGTAATCGCGGCATCATCGGGAATTCTTTTAAGATTGGGGGGAAAAATACAAGCATCAAAGCAGATCTCTGGAAAATCTTTCCTCAGTTGAGCAAGCCTGATGGCCCCTTCGCCAGAAGACTCAATAAGGGTCTCTTCCGCAGACGTGGAAGTCGCAACCCCGATTCGAGAACGATGTGGCTCAAGCCTCGAAGCCTGCGAAGATGGCTGATGTCGCAGAGGCTCGGATGTTTGGACATGACTTCGGGATTGCGGAGGAGATCGAGATGGGGAGCGATGTCTACGATTTCTGTCTGATCGTTCCTGGCTAGAGTAACCTCGATGATGATCCTTTGCGTGGTACTCCTGGCCATATTGCCTCCGGTCGCGATCGCGATCAGGGCCCCCACGCCGAGATTCATGATAGGTTGGGGGGTGATGAACTCTCCGGAGTTTGTCCAGTGTAGTCTGACGGCCAGCCATATTACCTGAAAAAGAGATGCAGTTCGGTTAAGGGCCAGGCAAATTAGATATGGCAAGTAAAGCAGTCATGTAGTGTCATGAAGGTGTATGCAAATGTGCAAAGCCTCCGACCAACCAGAAGTATCGGCTGCACTAACGGGTAAAAGCTCGCTTATGTTTAACGCTTCCCGAAGCTCAACCAACCCGGACTCGTGATAAAGAGAAACGCATTCCGGGATGGGAACGTCATCCAGACCTGCGAAAATGTTTCCTGGTTGACAAATAGCGGAGTCAGAAGAAATAATCCCAGGGATCGAGCGAGACACGATTACAGACTTCCGTCTCTTAAATTTAGGAACAACAGCCTTGCCTTTCTTCTTTTTTCCTGTTTTGGGAAAGCCAGCCGCTAGTCCGGTGTCATTAGGCGTCCTCTCATCATCGCTCATCTCTCTTATCGCTGCACCGGTTTTCTTCTTTGCCCTCGGAGCCGATTTCGCCAACCCCTTAACGACAGTACTTTGGTTCGTCTCAATTAAGCCCAGCATCCTTAAGTTATCATCAGTTAAGACCGAGTCAATGTGCCGCAAGTCACCCGGAGTCTCTTGTAAACTTCGGATGACGCTTTTGTATTGACCGCCGTCCGGCCTCGATATGATAGCTGTAATGAAAACACCTGATGTCAGTTCGAATGTCGACAATAACTATTAAAGAAGGCTTACGTATTTTACGGCACTCACGTCTGGACAGCCATCGCCTAGCGAATCCTGGGGGGCATCGGACAAAAAACCATTCATTCTTAAAGTAACTAAGTCTGGTCCAGGCTCCCGTCACAACTTGGCAGTTTCTAACTGCTTCCAGAAAGGTGAAAGACGGACTATCACCTCTACTCTTGAAATTGAATATGTGTCTAATCTCAGCTGGCTTAGGCGGACGAAAAAGGCAGTCCATGAATAAAATGAAAACACTATTCAGCAACGCGTGCCCGTTGGGGTGAAGTTGCCCGGGAGCTATTCCAATAAACGACAGCATCTCCCTGATATATTGATTAAACGGAGGAAGGGTTCCGGCCGCACAGGCATGACGATAGAAAGCAGTGTAACCCTCGGGTGGATTGTGAGGTCTATCCTCAACTCCAGGAAGCAAAACGTCATCCAGGGACAAGTTATGTTTCAAACATATCCGGCCTAACAATGCTCCAGAAATATTGGATCGGACGGAGTCTATGGGATCCTCGATAAGTAAGGCCTCCGGCAACTCGTCCGGAGCAGGATCTATCACTTCAGGAAGAATCTCTGGAATTTCTAGCGCTGGATGGAGCAAGCTCTGTAACACTTGTTGTTCAGAACCCGAAGACGCCATAATTAACTAACTCACGAGAAGGCAGCGTCAAATACAGAGAAAACCCGTATATTCCCCGGTGTGAAGTATATGAATGTGACGTGCAGTGGAAGTGCATAACTGAAACAAATTTTACGGGATTGGAACGCGGAGTCCGAACGACAAACCCTCGGAGTCAAAAAACGAAAGCGACCGTCATCGCTGACCGTCACTTTCACGTCACTCCAATACTACTGGCCAACTCAAGTATGAATTCGTTATATGTGTTTGAGTTATGGTGCCATCGACGAGCTCTCAAAAGAAGGCAGGTCAAGTCAACTTTAGTCATGCAAGGCCAAAGCTCGTCGGAATCAAGTATGCGAAAGAAATTATTAAGTTCGTTAAAATCCGATTTAAAGTTGGTCATAGTTCAGAGGATGAAACAAATCGAAGGAGTGGAAATTCCAGAAACAAGAACGCTCAAATCGATCGACTCGATTCGACACAAGTCAGATCGATGGACTCCGAGTCGGTGCGCTCCAATGCCACGTAGTTCGACTCGACGCAACCTGGAAACGGAGGAGCAGTTCGAACCCATGAAACCCCACCTGACTTCGAACCGATCGAAGACGAGCTCCTTCGAATCCATCTAGAGCGGTTCGAATCCATGGAGTTTCACCTGATTTCGAATCAATCGGAGTCGAGCCCCTTCGAATCGATGCACGTATCATTGTTTCGAACCCACCAGTAGTGAGCACCTTCGAATCGATCAGAATGTCGCCGTTTCGAATCGATCACCGCAAGTCCTTTTTTCTTGTTCTCCTGCAGTCATCGATTCGAAGTTGCACGCTCAAAGCCAACTCGAATCGTTCACCCCTGGATCGATGCGAAGACAGTGAAAGACAGTACTCTGATCGACACGACTCAAATGTTTGCATTCCTCAGTTCCGTGGAGTCGACCTACGTTCAAATTTCACCACTCTCCAAAATTTCCAGAAGAAGGGATGAAACAATGCCGAAAAGTTCCAATTCTATCGTTCTCAACTCGAATCGACCCCTTGGTTACCTGATTTGATTTGGTTACAAGTGGAAGCCTGAAGGAATTTGATCGATTCGTGAAAATCCCTCGTTTGATTTGGCTCTGGAAAGTCGATTCGAAGAAACAGCTAAAGCAATGGTAAAAAGTAAAAAGTGAAAATGGAGTCAGCCTCGTGTATTTATATGGATTCCAAAAAGGGATTAGTGTCACTTCAACTCCCATCGATTCGAACGACCAGTTTCGAATCCATCAGAAGTCTCGACTCCATAAGAAATTTCGAATCCATAGAAATTTCGAATCCATCAGAAGTCTCGACTCCATAAGAAATTTCGAATCCATAGAAATTTCGAATCCATCAGAAGTTGCGACTCCATAGAAGTTTCGACTCCATAAAAGTTTCGAATCCATGGAAGTTTCGAATCCATAGAAATTACGAATCCATCAGAAGTTGCGACTCCATAGAAGTTTCGAATCCATGGAAGTTTCGAATCCATCAAAAGTTTCGAACCCATCAAAAGTTTCGAATCCATCAGAAGTTTCGAATCCATCAGAGACAACGACGATTCGAGAGCCATTAATTCATACAATCATAACTTCGAATCCATCAACAACCACTGATAAACACTCTTTGACTTGAGTCTAAAATCATTCCAGGAGAAAATCGGGACAGAATTCGGCAGCAAGCAAAAAACCAACATAACTCGTGAACGCACGACATTAACAAGGACGAAAGCTAATAAACGTGTACACGTATCGAACTAACATTCGATTTTGAACATTTACAGGGACCAAATATTCACCCGGTTGCAACAACGACAGCCAATGATCAAGCGCAATCACACACAATCAACCATATCAAGGCAAGGTTACGACAATTCTCTAATGAGTTTCAACGAACAGAAAACAATAATCTTCAGAATAACATGGCGACTATTCAAAGCACGTCATGTGCCCACAAGACGTACTTTGGGGGGCAAAATGTTATCCCGCTTTTCGGGCAAAAGCCGTGATACCAAAAGATTGATCAAAGACAAAAGACAGTTCGCTTCAGAGATTGATCGCACTTCACTCCGCTATGGATATCGATGAATTCTGTCCGAGTCCGGATCGGGCCACAAGTGATAGGGCATAACAAGAAAGGCCATAGAAGCCACCAATTCAAGTTTCGAGTCAATCCGAGGTCATATGCTCAAGTTATGACGGATTCAAGTTAAGGAAGATGGACGTCGCTCGGTTCGAAACCATCACTGTCGAACCCAACTAGTTCGAAACCATTTGTTTCGAACCCATAATGTTCGAAACCAACTAGTTCGAACCCAACAAAAGAACGTAAGTTCGAATCCATCGGAGTGCTCCTAACTTCGAATCCATAAGACACGCTACCGCTTCGACTCCATGTATTTCGAATCCATCAGACGTTCTCTACTTCGAATCCATGACCTAGACCTTACTTCGAATCCACCAAGGCAGCTATACTTCGACTCCATCAACTATGCGCTAGTTCGAATCCATCTTCACAAGACTACAAGCCCACCATGCGGCATCGCGCTGTCTTCGAATCCAACATGCTAAGACAACTTCGAATCGATCCAAGGTAACACATTTGGATCGATTCGAACAAACACCATCCCCATCGATTCGAAGACTCACTTCGAATCCAACCACACGCAAAAGACAGGATCGACTCGAAGAGAGGCGCCCTGGGATCGGTTCGAAGTACTCGAATCAAACAGGTCGATTCGAACGAGACCACTTCATCGATTCGAACCAACAGAAGGCCGAAGACACCAATTTCGAACCGATCATAACTTCCAATCCACTGATCCAAATCCCATGAAATTTTTACAGTAGTTCACATGCATGTTGAAGAATGTCCACACCAAATTTCGCCTCGATTGGATGCTTCTTTGATCGATTCGAAATTCATTTCAAATCGATCCCAAACTGGGCACGGACTTCGAGAACGCGGGCTTATGGGCCCCCCTCACGTGCCAGGCAACCTCCCTGAGCTTTAGGCGGGAATTTGGCCTTCCACACCTATAAATAGAGCCCCTGGTCATTCAGAAAAGGGACGGGAGAATTTGGAGAAGAAAAATAAGCCTAAACGCTGCCGGAATCACTCCATACCACCTCCTTTGCTGATAATTTCGAATTTAAGTCCATTTTCTGCTGTAATTTGCTTAAAAACACTTGTAATCTTCAAGTATCAAGGAATAAAGTGATAAAGCTTCATAGTGGACGTAGGCGCATAGCCGAACCACTCTAAATCCTTGTCTTCTGTGCAATTTACTTTTCTGTGATTTGGAGTTTTGTTAGATAGTCCTTATTTCTAATTCAAGTTCTTCATTTACTATCTCTTCAAAAACTTCCGAAGGGTGTTTGCCCAATTTTGGTGCAAACACTTTTGGTTTTTAAGAAAATTTTCCATGTGTAATGGGAGAAATCAACAACAATTACAAGCACATATCGACTGTGATTTATTGACTGAACCCTAGTAGGTCCAAATAAATCTATATGTAATAACTCAAGTGGTTGTAATGTTGATATGACTTTCTTGGATTTAAAAGATGATTTGGTCAATTTTCCTAATTGACATGCGTCACAGATGTTGTTAACCTTAAAACTTATTTTGGGTAGTCCTCTAACTAGATCGTTTTTGGATAGCTTGTCAATAGTTCTGAAGTTTATATGACAGAAGCGTTTGTTCCATAACCATGGATCATTATCATTAGCCACAAGACACATATCTGAATTATGATTAATATTCATATTCAGAATATATATATTTCTGTCTCTATAACCTTCGAAAACTAAATTATGGTCTTTATCTAAAATACAACACTTATTATCCGAAAAGGAAATTGTAAAACCCTTGTCACATAACTGACTAATACTAAGTAAATTGTGTTTCAAGTTTCTAACTAGCATGACATTAGTAATGAGAGGTAAGTTAGATGTACCGCAATTACTCACGTCGCCTTTGCCGAAGATATAGCCTTTTGAATTATCTCCAAAGTGACGGAGCCACCATCTGAGTATGTAATATTTGTCAATAAGCTCTTGTCTCCAGTCACGTGCTTCGAGCAACCACTGTCCAATATCCAATTTCCTCTTTTCTTAAGCGGGACATGCAAAAAATAAAATTAAGTCCACGGTACCCACTTTTTATGGGGTCTTAAGAGTTAGGTCTTAGGAGTCCAAACCCATACGGGTCTGGTATCCCCTTTATACATATAATTTGTATTAAGATGCACAGTATTCATGAAATTCTGAATATATTTGTTCCTAATCAAATTGTTATTTGTTTTAGGAACCCATATTTTGATAGTCTTGACATTTTTCTTCTGAAATTTCACAACTGGTTTTGGTTTGAAATATAATAAACTAAGATTTTTCTTAGCTTCAATCTTTTGTACTTTCTTCTTCCTTTCATTACCAAGATGTTTCTTGGTTTCTTGTTTCTTATATCCCAAACCTTGTTTATTTGAAACAGATTGTGAACTTTCAATGATTTTTGTCAAATTTTCTCGTCCTTTGTCAAAGTTAGAAACATTTTGAGTAATGTTATCGAACTTAGTTTGTAAACTAGTCTTTTCTAGGTCTAGAATTTTGACTTTTGCCTTAAGCTCATGATTTTTAGTAGTGAGAGCATCGTTTTTCTCTTTTTGAGTTTCAATTTCTTGACTTAAAAGAGATAATTGAGAGTCAACATTAGATGATGATTCTTGAAGTTTTTCAAGTTCTTCTTCTAATATTTTCTTCTCGTCTTTTAACATATCTCGTTCAAATTCTGCTCTACTCAAATCTGCCTTGGCTTCTTTTAGCTGTCGTTTTATTCTTTATATTTGACTATCAATTCAGCATTAATATCAAGTACTTCATCAAATGTAGGAATTTGTACCTCATCTTCTGTTGCCATGAAACAGACATTTGCTTGTTCATCTTCCGTATCACTATCACTTTCTGATGAGTTTGTATCATCCCATGTTACCGAGAATGCTCGTTTCTTTGATTTGTCCTTCTTATATTTTAATTTGTCATTTTCTGACTTCTTCTTTTGCTCCGGACAATCCTTGTGCATGTGCCCCTTTTTGTGACAGTTGAAGCACTCTATAGCGGATGAAGTTGGTTTATTTGATCCAAATTTCTTTCTGTTATAACGACTAGCTTTTCGCTGTTTTAGGAATTTTTTGAAACCTTTTGCTATGAATGCCAGATTTTCATCTTCAGACTCTGATTCATTTTCGTCTTTTTCAGCATGGAATGCCATGTTCTTCTTTTCTTCTTTTTGTTCCTTTCTAGTCTGCAAGTTAGCTTCATAGGACATTAGATTTCCTATCAATTTATCTGGCTTCATGACGGAAAGGTCATTAGCTTCTTCAATAGCTAATACTTTTCCTTCCCATTCACTAGTCAGAGAATGTAGGACTGTTGAAACAACATCAAAATCAGAATACTTTTGTCCTAAGCCAATAAGTGCATGGTGGATAGTTTGAAAACGTGAATACATATCATTGATTGTCTCATTTGGTTTCATTTTGAAATTTTGAAATTGACTTTTCAGCATGGCTATTTTGGCTTGTTTAACCTTGTTAGTACCTTCATGAGTGATTTTCAGCGTTTGCCAAATTTTATATGCAGTAGTGCAGATACTAACACGGTTATATTCATTTTGGTCTAATGCACAAAACAACATATTTATTGCTTTTGCATTTACGGCTGCTGCCGTTTTCTCAGCCGCTGTCCATTCTGAATAATCAGTTGTTGGATTCACTATTTCTTTTTGAGTAGCATTCCAGGCATCATAACTGTTTGATTGCATAAAGAATGACATACGTGTTGCCCAATAGCTATAGTTAAGACCATTGAAAAATGAAGGTCTTTGTGTCGATTGACCTTCCATGTAAGTGGTGTTTTGAGTGCTAGTACTTGCGTTATTTGCCATATTACAAGAATATACCAAATAACTGTGTTACGGTTATATGATGACCGTGCACTGATACCAAATGAAAATTTGTACGTGCTAATATAGTAGACACGGATCGTGTAATATGATGTATAACACACAAAAATATGGCTAATCACAGATAATAGAAAAATCAGTAAAATAGAAAAAGCACACCAGAGATTTTTATACTGGTTCGGAGCACCGTCCTACGTCCAGTCCCAGACTTCTATCTGGATTTTCACTACCAACTACCTCGCTTCACCCGGAGGAACAGGTTTACAACACCCGAGCAGACGAACGGGATTTCACGCATCTAATACACTGAGGACTTCAACACTTGCCTCTTACAACACCGAGGACTTCAACACTTGCCTCTTACAACACCGAGGACTTCAACAAAGATGAAAATAATTGTTTGTTGACGGTATGTGTTCTTGCTAATACTATTTTGTCATTTGTAGTACAAACTTCCTATAATCTTATCCTCAAATAGAATATTTGTATATATGAAGATTTGGAAGTGGATATCGATTGAATCAAAAGAATGTTAAATAAATTTCAGGATTCAAAAACGATATATGATAAAATATGAGCAAGTTGAACGCTTGAAAGTATAAGATTGAGATCAATAGTATAGAGATTAGAATAATAGAATTCGTTGAATGGAATAATGATTTCATGATGTTTATATAAGAAATAAACAGCTGTAACCCTGTGTGAAAAGGTACAAGCAAAGGTCATGATCATTGGTGAAGAGAAAGAAAAGCAACCGTTGAAGAAAAGAAAGTGTCTATACGAAAGGTTGCTTTCTGTTTGAAAACAGTCGACAGGTCAAAAAGGACCAGTAGTAAGGAATTTGAATATATATATATGTTATGTACACTTGTGCACGTTAACTGTGCATTCTGGGCAGAAACGGTCGACTTCCATGTTTTGACCGGTCGACCGGTTTAGCCCAGATTGCACAATTAATGTGCACTCATTTATATATATATATATATATATATATATATATTCAAAGATTGAAGGTATAAGATTATTTTAGGATAGATTTTAACATAAATAACATTACTAACATACCAAATAATCAACCATTAACATATGGAGCTCTTTGTGACTCTTTAATGAATAACTTCTTTTTGTCGATATCCCTTTCTCTTGTCGATCACGGCTTATCCCTTTGTCAGAAATCAAAACTCTATAAAAATCTTGACTCAACAAAGTCATACCAGTTTTTTTAAAATAAAATTATGAATCCTTATACAATTTCAAATAAAGCTTTAATTGATTTTCTTTAAAATAGAACCATTTATAAAGTATAAATGATAATAATATTCTTTAAAACATGATTCTAATTACCCTTTAAAAATAATTACTTCTATAACTACTTTAATATATGTTCACCTTTAAAATTCTTACAACTAAAATATTTTTCTTGAAACCATTCTTTAATATAACTTCAAACTCTAACGTTTCAAAAAAAAATCTATTTTAAAAACGTACTTGGATTTCAGGGAAATACACTTCCATCTTAGAATAACCAAAGAGTTCTTTTTATCTCCAACCTATTTTATCCTAATTCAATTTTACGTTCATCCCGTAAAATTCTTTCCATACTTTAAAAATAGCTCCTTTTATTTTAAACAAGTTGTTATTTCCTGGAAATCACTTTCAAACATACGTTTAAAATATTTAAAATAAGCTCTAGAAATTATTTAATTGAAAATAATACATAAGGAAATATATAGGGGTTTCCTAAGTATTTTAAATAAAATTTAACTTTTTAAAATAAGGTTATTAAATCAATTATTCATATTAAAATTCTTTTTGAAAACTTAATATTGCTTTACCTTTTTGAAAAGAATTAAATACCATAATTACTAAATCAATGTTGGCTTCCACTTAAAAACATTTGAAAATAATATTTCTTTCTAAAAAATATTCTAAATATATTTAAACTACAAATTTATATTTTGAAATCTTTCTTTAAACAAAACAAAATTTCCAGGAGAAAGCACACTTCTCATGCTTTAAAATAAATCTCGCTATTAATTTAAACAATTCTCAATTCCCTTTGAAATCAAATTTCAAACACTTGAAATTTTTCAATCCATTCCTTGGATTTAATCTCTTTCAAAATTCTTTACTTAAGAATTTCTTCTATATTCTTTAAACCAATTCATCTATTTATATTTAAAATTTTCAGGTTGTATTCACCCAATCACAGCACAACACAACTTAAATTTCAATTTAATTCATCACAGCATATAGATAAAATGCAGCATATCAAGATCTAAGCAAATTATCACAAAATAATAAATAAGGTATATCACAGAACATAAATTAATTTCTATTTGTGAGGGAACCATTTGGATCCCTCCAACATGTTTCCCTGCATCCACAGATATTAGCACAACAACATATATTTATTCAATCATATTTAACCAATCAAGCAATTCATTTAAATATTGACTATTTAAATTAACTAATACTCCAGATGTGAGTGAGTTAAACACACCTTGGTTTTGACGAGCATTTGAAATTTCAAATTAAATCGACCCGTTCGATTTAATCTAAAATTTCTGCTTGCTCCGATTGTGACGCCCCACCTCTATACCCACGCTAGCCAAGAACACTACGATGTAATGCTGTCAACTAGCACGGAGAGTAAGGCTGTTGAGGAGCGACCATCCATGTAATTTCTTTGTGCGAGCACCGATATGTCAGATAGTACAACATGCATTTTATTTCAATAGAGGAAATTCGACATACCGATACAAACTCAAAACTACTACACAGTGGCTATATAAATCCTTCGGAAACAAATATAGAAATAAGCATGACATAAATCAGTCACAGATAATTCATATCACAAAGACGGAAGAAGATATGAATATATATATATATATATATATATATATATATCTACCACATGAAAGTGTATTTCAGAGTAGTGGTCAAAAAGATGCACAATAATACAAAGAATAGCAACACGTGCTATACAAAAGAATACAACTATGAGTCCATATCTTAAGTGTATACAACAAAATAAACTACTAATCTAAGTAGTTAGCCAAAAGTCAGAGAAATCCATCCCAAGTGAGAAGTCAAGCTGAAGCACCTGTAACATCTCGGTCTGACCCGATTATTATTTAATAAGAAAATAATAAACGGATCAGTCTAACTATAAATATCATATGAAACGATATAGAATCAGAGATATGACCAAACACATACTAATCACAATGCCAAGCTGTGATATATATATATATATATATATATATATATATATATATATATATATAAGTAATTGAAAATCAACAAGAGATTAATCAATATCACCAAATCTGCACAAGAATCAAAGGAAATGTCATACTCCTTATTTCGTTCACCAAACCATAATTATTGACGATTATATCAATGTCAATCACAAAATTCAATGACACACTAATTCACCAATGCACACATATTGATAAAACTTATCAATGGAAATCACGAAAATTGGTGAAGCATAAATTCTAGAAATCATCTCAAGAAATCCAGTCAATGACACACGAACTCACCTATGCACAAAAATTGATAAATCATATCAATAGAAATCACAAAAATAGGTGAAGAAGAAAATTCCAGAATTCGACACACGAAATCCAGAAATCACACAAAATAGGGGGTAGGCCTATCACACGAACGGGAGCATGAAAACTCACCAACATATGTATCACACGAACGAGACACTATCTCATGGTCGCTAGCCATTAATTTTTGACACACGAACGGCCCGAAGACCATGGGGCGCTACCCCATCAATTGGAGTCGAAACTCCACAAAACAGGGTTTAGCCTCCCTCGCAAACAAAGAGACATCGCACATTGCTAGTCTAAATCACAAAAATGATCGTCATGATCATCAAGAAGTGTCAATTACAGTAAGCTAGTAAATATATGAGCTTAGCTTCATGTCCCATAACCACTAGCTTTAACTTAAATATTTACGAACAAATTGTAGATTTCCACTAGAAAATCGTCACAAGAGATTCAATCGAACAAGTCCAAGAATTAACTGACGAAGTAAACGTAAGTGTTTCATACCACTCGTTTTACCAAGTCGTTTAATTAAATTTCTCATACGAGTGAGGTAAAGGTTTGTATATACTAATAGATTGAAAATCGGTTTGAGAAAATGAGCTTTGTTATAAAATAGTGTTGAAATCATTTGAAGGAAAAGTTTTGATATTTACTACTAGTATAGAAAACCTTTATATTTTTAAGGTGACAAATCACAAAGAAGATTGTAGGAACAATCAATCACGAAAATTCACATATGAAGATGTGAATAAAAATCCAACGAAACCGATAAAGAATCCATCGAAATGGATATTCAAAAATCCCTAAAAAGGAGTCATCAAAGTCATAATAAATGATAACAACAAATAGGAAACAACGCGAATCGATTAAAGTTGAAAATTCAAGCAACTAGGCGAAATAGGCAAAAATACACCAGGTCGGTCGGCCGGCTACAGAGCTCGGTCGACCGGACCCTGTTCCAAAATAGTCTCGGGAAGCAGGTCGGTCGGCTGAGCCCTGTAGCCAGTCGACCGGACCAGAGACAGAAAGGTGCCTATGCACCATAGTAGCAGGTCGGTCGACCGGCCACAGGGCTCGGTCGGCCGAACCTGTTCCCAGTCCCTTCATAGGCCATTGAATACAATGGCCAATCACTACCAAATTGCAACCGTACGAGCATCGGCACTAAGGATTTATGCCAATCGACTACCCGGCCCTATGAGCTCCTTGTTGCATCACCAAAAACACATTTGAACATCAAAGCTATGGTTTCTAAGAATTTTGCTTTCAAAACACCAAAATTGGAATATTCACAAAACCATTCCAAACCAAAAGCAAATGCACACGAATAAGTGTTAGGAATTTATACCTAACAATCGAAGATAAATATAAGCAAAGATGTGAGATAAAAATCTCACCTTTGAACCCAAACGATTGAAGAAGAAGCTTGAAAGCAAAGGAGAATCAACCACTCTTCAAATCCCACTCAAGAAGCTTGATTCTAAGCTAAATAGAGAAACATTTTCCAAACTAGGTTTAGGAATTTTCTGAAATCAAAGAGAGGAAGAGTTGGAGAAGAAGAAGAGAAGCTTACCAATGGGTTCTTCTTGAGTTTGGAGCTAGAAATTGATTTGCAAATGGAAACTTGGGTTTTGGATTTCTATTTCCCATTCTCTTCCACCATTAATCTCTTTAGAACTGAAATTAGAGGAAGAGGGAGTGAATGAAGAGGGGGGGTTTCAGTTTGGGGTATTAAGTTAGAACATCGGGCTGAACCCAACCTAAACCCAAAGCCCAAGTGAAAAGTAGCAAAATTCTACTTTCTCCAAACATATCGAAGCTTATACTCGAAAAGGTCGCAAACGGCATTTTAAACTCAATGGGAGTGGTCCCGAGTCCTAATTCGACCGTATGCAAAAAGTAGCTTTTCGGACTAAATTCCAAGTATCAATAAAATATTTAAATAAAATATTTAAATATAAAAATCAACAAATATGCGGGTTGTTACAGACTCCCCTCCTTAAAGAAATTGCGTCCTCGCAATATTTAAGAAGAAGATATATAGTAACAACCATAAAAGCATATTCAACACAAAAGAAATTTGAAATAAGAAGTTCACCTCAAAGAGCACGAGAAAGTAAGTCCGGATGTGTTCGCTCGATGAACTCTCTAGATTCCCAAGAACAATCCTTGGGATTTAAAGACCATTGAACTTTAACAAGCGGAACATCTTTATTTCGAAGTCGTTTGATTTCCGAAGCAATAATACGAACAGGATGCTGCTCATAAGTTAAATTCGGTGAAACTTCAATCTCTTCCACAACACCGGGCTCAAGAATAGAATCGGAATCTCGAAGACACTTCCGAAGTTGAGACACGTGAAACATGTCATGGATAGCAGAAAATTGAGCCGGTAATAAAAGGCGATAAGCCATGGAACCAATACGTTCAGCGATAGGAAATGGTCCAATGTATCGAGGCGCTAACTTTCCCGATCGACTGAAACGTACAACACCCTTCATAGGTGAAACACGAATAAAAACAAGATATCCAACAGAAAATTATAATTTCCTTCTTCGGTTATCGGCATAGGATTTTTGTCTACTCTGGGCTTCTTTCATTCTATGTCGAATAAGGTCAATTTTCTCTGTGGAATCCCAAATAAAATCTGGACCTAAAACCAGCTTCTGACCGGCCTCTAGCCAACAAGAAGGAGATCGACATGGCCTTCCATAGAGTGCCTCAAAAGGTGCCATACCAATACTAGATTGGAAGCTATTATTATAGGAAAATTCGACAAGAGAAACATGATCTTCCCAACTTCCACCGAAATCAAGCACACAAGCACGAAGAAGATCTTCAAGAGTTTGATTCACACGCTCGATTTGTCCATCGGACTGGGGGTGATAAGCGATGCTAAAATTAAGCTTCGTTCCCAAAGCTTTTTGAAGACTCTTCCAAAATCCACTAGTAAACAATGGATCACGATCACTAACTATAGAAGTAGGAACTCCATGTAATTTAACAATCTCTTTGATAAAAAGTTTGGCCAGAAGAGGTACGGTTTGGTTAGACCGAACGGGAATAAAATGGGCGGATTTAGTAAGCCTATCAACAATCACCCATAAGCTATCATGACCTGAACGAGAACGGGGAAGGCCATCTATAAAATCCATGGAAATTTGGTCCCACTTCCAAATTTGAATTTCTAAAGGTTGCAATAACCCACCGGGCATTTGATGCTCGGCCTTAACGATTTGGCAAGTCATGCAACGCTTAACGAAGTTAGCGATGACAAGTTTCATACCCTCCCAATAATAAAGTCGCTTCATATCCGCGTACATTTTACTGCTACCGAGATGAATGGTAAATTTAGAGCGATGGGAATCTTCTAAAATATCATTACGAAGATCACTAATATTTGGTACGATAAGTCTTCCAAATTTTCGAATGCTGCCACGAGAATCGATATTAAAGTTTTTCAAACCTCCAATATCAATTTTATCCTTAATATTTTGGCCAAGAAGAGCCAATTCGGGATCTAGCCTTTGAGCTTCATGAATGCGGTCAAAAAGAGAAGGATGGGCCTCAAGGCTACATAAAACAAATGATGAGCATAAATCGGATACGCGGTCTCGAATCGCACAAGTGGATAAGAGCTCGAGATCGTTCCATTCGGATATCATCATAGAAACAACAGCTTGTTGTTTACGGCTAAGAGCACCGGCGACACGATTACCCTTACCGGGAGTATAAAGAATATCAAGATCATATGGTGTAAGAAATTCGAGCCAACGCTGTTGACGCAAATTAAGTTCCTTTTGAGAGAATAAATACTTCAAGGATTTATGATCGGTATAAAGAACAAATTTCTCTCCTAAAAGATAATGACGCCAAATCCGAAGAGCAAAAACAATAGCCGCGAGCTCTAAATCATGAGTGGCATATCTAGTCTCAGCAGGCTTCAATTGCCTAGAAGCATAAGCAATAACACGTTCTCTTTGCATAAGAACGGCACCCAAACCAATGCGACTAGCATCGGTATAAACAACGAAATCCTGATTCCCCTCGGGAATAACAAGAATAAGAGCATCAGAAAGGAGTTCTTTTAATTTCTGAAAAGAAGTTTCACATTTGTCTGACCAAATGTATTTAACACCTTTCTTCGTTAAGCTAGTGAGAGGCACGGCAATCTTAGAAAAGTCTTTGATAAAACAGCGGTAATAGACCGCCAATCCGAGAAAACTACGAATCTCTGTCACACTCTCCGGTCTCTTCCAATTTTGAATCGCTTCAATCTTTGAAGGATCCACGGAAATTCCGGATCCGGAAATAATATGACCGAGAAACTTCACACGAGATTGCCAAAGCATTTAGAAAACTTTGCTTTATAACGATTACTCCTAAGAGTTTCCAACACAATCCGAAGATGCTTTTCATGCTCCTCCTCGGTTTTTGAATACACTAGAATATCATCGATGAAGATGAGAACAAACCGGTCGAGGAAGTCTTTGAAAACTCTATTCATAAGGTCAACGAAATAAGCCGGAGCATTCGTTAGACCAAATGGCATAACAAGCCATTCATAAGATCCATAACGAGTACGGAACGATGTCAAAGGAATGCTATCCTATGAAATACGAAGCTGATGAAATCCAGTAGCTAAGTCTAATTGTGAAAAGACTCTAGAACCACTAAGTTGATCGAATAGATCATCAATCCGAGGTAAAGGATATTTATTTTTGATAGTAAGATCATTAAGCTTGCGGTAGTCAACGCAAAGCCTAAGTGTTCCATCGGATTTCTTCACAAAAATAGCTGAAGCTCCCCAAGGCGAGGAACTAGAGCGAATAAATTGGTTCGTCTCCAATTCGGATAATTATTTACGCATCTCCTCATTTTCTTTATTGGACATGCGATAAGGAGGGCGAGTGATAGGTCGAGCTCCAGGAATGAGATTAATTCTGAACTCAATTGCTCGCTTAGGTGGTAATCCTAAAACGGGCTCGAATATGTCGGAAAATTCACGAACGACGTGAATAAGAGAAATAATATCACCCTCATCATCATCGTCATCATGAGGATTTAAAGAATATAAAGATGCAACCAAGCTGGAATCTGAATCTTTAAGATTAATAGAAATCTGCTTAACAGATTGAGGATGTCGAAGATGAATAGTCCGCTCAGGACATAGGATATGAGCTTCATAACGGTTAAGCCAATCCATTCCCAAATTCATTCCAAAGCCTAAATAACGCATTACGTGCAAATCGGCTCGGAAAGAAAAATCACACAAAATAATCTCGACATCTTTACACAATAAACTGATTGTCGCGGATCCACCAATCGGATTCGCAATTCTCAAAGAAGTCATTAAACACAAAACATCCAAAGAAAAAGTATCAACAAGTTATTTTGATATAAAAGAATGGGACGCACCCGTATCAAAAAGGACTCGAATAGGATGATCACGAAATAAAATAATTCCATCCAGAATAGAATGAGAAATACCTTGGCCACGAGATGTGTTGCCAGGGGATTGAGCAACATTAAGCTTTCCCTCCTTCCTATTTTGAAGTTTGGGACATACATGCATAAAATGGTCCGGGCTTTTGCAATAGCGACAAGTACGAGGCTTTGAACACTTGTTCGCAAAATGGTCTTTCGAACCACAATTATAGCATGTCCCTTGAGTAGAGGAAATGGTCTTTTCAACAGGAGTTGCTTGCCTCCCTTTCTTATTGGGATAGGGGCCTTTGAATTTGTTTGGCCTCTTCTTGTTGTTGAAGTTTGGTTTGGAACCCACCACTTCAACATCATTCTCCCTATCCGCCTCTTCAAGACGAAGAGCGATATCAATGAGTTGGTCGAAAGAAACTTCTAATTTTAGAAGTAATGGCTTCTTGAGATTTTTGTTTAAGCCATAGACGAACCTCTGGTTCTTCTTAAAAGGGGTGTTGATGTATTCAACCCCGTATTTAGAAAGCGACTCGAAGGAGGCGACATAATCAGTCACGGAAGAATCACCTTGAACAAGGTCTATAAATCGTCGAGCCAATGTCACTTTCTCTGCTTCTGGTACAAATTTCAACTCGAAGCGTTCCCGGAATTGCTCCCAGGTGAGATCTGCTTCATTAATCTCAGAAATAAGAAGTTCGTACCAGTCCAATGCTCTTTCTTGGAGCATACTAGAGGCCACCTGAACTCGGTGAAGGTCAATAAGATTCATGCGAGAAAAGATTCGATCGCATGACCATAGCCAAGCCTGTACTTCAATAATAGTTTTGGAACCTTTGAATGGCTCCCCACCCAAATTAGTGTAATCGCTGCACAAGCGTGCAAATCTCGACTTTGGGTGAGTAGGTTCCGGGTTAGCTCCAGCTGCTTGAGCATTTGTCACTAAATCAAGAAGCTGTTGAGCAGTCATAAAAACTCCATCTTGGGGTGGAGTGCTAGATTGTACGGCTCTGGGGCAGCCTGGTCTAGACATTTCTCTCCCTTTTAGAAAGAAAGAAGAAGAAGAAAAAGGCTATTCACCAAATTGAATATCAAGCAATCTTGATAGATAGACAAGGAATCATAAGGAAAATAGGATGAATCGGTACGAAGACTCGAATTAAATCCTAAAGCACGACTCCTAAGATGGACTTAGGACGATGATCCTTGTTAAATTATTCCATATTGTTCCAAAGTTTGGCTCCGATACCAAGCTGTGACGCCCCACCTCTATACCCACGCTAGCCAAGAACACTACGATGTAATGCTGTCAACTAGCACGGAGAATAAGGCTGTTGAGGAGCGACCATCCATGTAATTTCTTTGTGCGAGCACCGATATGTCAGATAGTACAACATGCATTTTATTTACAGAGAGAAAATCTGACATATCGATACAAACTCAAAACTACTACACGGTGGCTATATAAATCCTTCGGAAACAAATATAGAAATAAGCATGACATAAATCAGTCACAGATGATTCATATCACAAAGGCGGAAGAAGATATGAATATATATATCTACTACATGAAAGTGTATTTCAGAGTAGTGGTCAAAAAGATGCACAATAATACAAAGAATAGCAACATGTGCTATACAAAAGAATACAACTATGAGTCCATATTTCAAGTGTATACAACAAAATAAACTACTAATCTAAGTAGTTAGCCAAAAGTCAGAGAAATCCATCCCAAGTGAGAAGTCAAGCTGAAGCACCTGTAACATCTCGGTCTGACCCGATTATTATTTAATAAGAAAATAATAAACGGATCAGTCTAACTATAAATATCATATGAAACGATATAGAATCAGAGATATGACCAAACACATACTAATCACAATGCCAAGCTGTGATATATATATATATATATATATATATATATATATATATATATATAAGTAATTGAAAATCAACAAGAGATTAATCAATATCACCAAATCTACACAAGAATCAAAGGAAATGTCATACTCCTTATTTCGTTCCCCAAACCATAATTATTGACGATTATATCAATGTCAATCACAAAATTCAATGACACACTAATTCACCAATGCACACATATTGATAAAACTTATCAATGGAAATCACGAAAATTGGTGAAGCATAAATTCTAGAAATCATCTCAAGAAATCCAGTCAATGACACACGAACTCACCTATGCACAAAAATTGATAAATCATATCAATAGGAATCACAAAAATAGGTGAAGAAGAAAATTCCAGAATTCGACACACGAAATCCAGAAATCACACAAAATAGGGGGGAGGCCTATCACACGAACGGGAGCATGAAAATTCACCATCATATGTATTATACGAACGAGACGTTATCTCATGGTAGCTAGCCATTAATTTTTGACACACGAACGGCCCGAAGACCATGGGGCGCTACCCCATCAATTGGAGTCGAAACTCCACAAAACAGGGTTTAGCCTCCCTCGCAAACAAAGAGACATCGCACATTGCTAGTCTAAATCACAAAAATGATCGTCATGATCATCAAGAAGTGTCAATTACAGTAAGCTAGTAAATATATGAGCTTAGCTTCATGTCCCATAACCACTAGCTTAACTTAAATATTTACGAACAAATTGTAGATTTCCACTAGAAAATTATCACAAGAGATTCAATCGAACAAGTCCAAGAATTAACCGACGAAGTAAACGCAAGCGTTTCATACCACTCGTTTTACCAAGTCATTTAATTAGATTTCTCATACGAGTGAGGTAAAGGTTTGTATATACTAATAGATTGGAAATCGGTTTGAGAAAACGAGCTTTGTTATAAAATAGTGTTGAAATCATTTGAAGGAAGAGTTTTGATATTTACTACTAGTATAGAAAACCTTTATATTTTTAAGGTGACAAATCACAAAGAAGATTGTAGGAACAATCAATCACGAAAATTCACATATGAAGATGTGAATAAAAATCCAACGAAACCGATAAAGAATCCATCGAAATGGATATTCAAAAATCCCTAAAAAGGAGTCATCAAAGTCATAATAAATGATAACAACAAATAGGAAACAACGCGAATCGATTAAAGTTGGAAATTCAAGAAACTAGGCGAAATAGGCAAAAATGCACCAGGTCGGTCGGCCGGCTACAGAGCTCGGTCGACCGGACCCTGTTCCAAAATAGTCTCGGGAAGCAGGTCGGTCGGCTGAGCCCTGTAGCCAGTCGACCGGACCAGAGACAGAAAGGTGCCTATGCACCATAGTAGCAGGTCGGTCGACCGGCCACAGGGCTCGGTCGGCCGAACCTGTTCCCAGGCCCTTCATAGCTCGTTGAATACAATGGCCAATCACTACCAAATTGCAATCGTACGAGCATCGGCACTAAGGATTTATGCCAATCGACTACCCGGCCCTATGAGCTCCTTGTTGCATCACCAAAAACACATTTGAACATCAAAGCTATGGTTTTTAAGAATTTGGCTTTCAAAACACCAAAATTGGAATATTCACAAAACCATTCCAAACCAAAAGCAAATGCACACGAATAAGTGTTAGGAATTCATACCTAACAATCGAAGATAAATATAAGCATAGATGTGAGATAAAAATCTCAACTTTGAACCCAAATGATTGAAGAAGAAGCTTGAAAGCAAAGGAGAATCAACCACTCTTCATATCCCACTCAAGAAGCTTGATTCTAAGCTAAAAAGAGAAACATTTTCCAAACTAGGTTTAGGAATTTTCTGAAATCAAAGAGAGGAAGAGTGGGAGAAGAAGAAGAGAAGCTTACCAATGGGTTCTTCTTGAGTTTGGAGCTAGAAATTGATTTGCAAATGGAAACTAGGGTTTTGGATTTCTATTTCCCATTCTCTTCCACCATTAATCTCTTTAGAACTGAAATTAGAGGAAGAGGGAGTGAATGAAGAGGGGGGGTTTCAGTTTGGGGTATTAAGTTAGAACATTGGGCTGAACCCAACCTAAACCCAAAGCCCAAGTGAAAAGTAGCAAAATTCTACTTTCTCCAAACATATCGAAGCTTATACTCGAAAAGGTCGCAAACGGCATTTTAAACTCAATGGGAGTGGTCCCGAGTCCTAATTCGACCGTATGCAAAAAAGTAGCTTTTCTGACTAAATTCCGAGTATCAATAAAATATTTAAATAAAATGCTTAAATATAAAAATCAACAAATATGCAGGTTGTTACACCGATCGTCTCCGGATTTGCTTCAGCGCGTAGATTACATCGCTACGATCCCGGCGCTTCCAAAGTCTCCCGATTCTGACCACAAATGCATTAGATATGATTTTTCAAAGTTTTGAATACTAAATTTAAAACAAATTTCCTTTATTTTAATTTATATTACCCCAAACATCATCCAGGCCGTAGGATATAGGACTAAAAATCAAGGCCGCACGTAACAAAACCCTCATGTTCCTTACGTACGCTAATTGCAGTCAAGGTCGAACCCAATACCGCCGTTCGTTCCATGATGACCGCACTCGCCACGACTGCCGAAACAACGATCAGGCGACGCCATTTTGAAGCCTTCCGCAACCTCCATCTTTGACCAAATTCCCCCGAAGATCTGTTCCCTCCTTGCATAGGAAAACGCGAATGAGCATGCACCGTTCAAGGCCCATTTGTCGTCTATCTGCTTCGCCTTAGATGATCTTGACCGTTGGATGCGTAGATCTCTCCATGATCTACGACTTTCCTTTAGCGAGTTTTAGAAATTAAAGCACGGATCAAGAGATTTTTGAGGGTAACCGAAATGAATTTCGGCCATGAAAGAATATGGTAAGCGGCGGCCGGTGAAATCCAATTATGGTTCAGCCAAATATTGATTTATATAATATAATTTAGTATTATTTTAATATCGATCTTCAAAATTTTACAACTTATGCAAACGAACTCCAATTTTCACGTACCAATAGGCGTTCCTAGGATTTTTCCACATTCCGGACATAATGGAACATATTTTGGAGGAAAATTTGGTCGTATGTGCGAGTTACGGAAATAAACGATCAAATTTAATTTAAATCGGTTAAAACGATTTCTATGCGTTTTGATCTGCCACGGTCAAACGACAACTCCGATTGCTACAAAATTTGAAATCCGATAATAACTAACTATTACGGATCCAATGGAACTGGTTTCCTTGAATTCTGAGACTGTGCCCTGGAAAGGCTATTTTAACTCGTCGATTAAATCAAGCGATTTTCACAATCGTCGAAATCATCTAAAATTTAACTTTTAAAACTTTATTAACTCTATTATAACTAATATAAAATTTATATTCACATTAGAAATCATTCCGATTCATTTCGAACCAAAATCTAATTATTTGCGTTATTATATTATTAAATCTCATTATTAAATTAATATAAAATTTCAAATTTAATCTACCGACTGTTAATTCCATCCAACAGACCCAATATTATAATTCTAATTCAATTAGACTCAAAATAAACTTTAGAGTCAAATTTTATATTTATTTGCACTCAGAATTACCAATTATCCCAATTCCAATATTAAATTATTATTCAAATTTTCGATTAAAATCCCGTATTTGAAATTTAACCAATTTTATTAATTTAACCTAATTCTTTATTTCAAAATTCAAATTATAATACATATTCAACATTTAAAATGAAATAAATGTTCAAATTTGACGACCCAAAATTCCGGGTCGTTGCATCCATGCAATCAAACTATATTCTTTATAAATAACTTAGCCAAAACAGGTGTCGTCCTGGTTGACTTAATTGGAATGAAATGGGCGCTCTTGGTTAATCTATCTACTATAACCCATATACTTTCATTTCCTCGATTTGAACTCGGCAACCCATCTATAAAATCCATTGAAATAGAATCCCATTTCCATACAGGAACCTCTAAAGGCTGAAGTAACTCACTTGATCCTTATCTAGAAGCAATCCTTTCGATCATTACTGGTCGAACTTCTAAACAGACAACACAGCAGTTTCATACTAGATCTACTTTTAGATCTCCATCATACTCTGCATGTAGTTAGCGCTTCTAAATCTTTCCACTCGGCTATCATTGCCAATACTGCATTTTGATGTTTTCTGCTAAGTGCATTCTCGACTTTATTGCCCTTTCCTGGCGTGTACTCAATACCAAAATCATAAGCGGCTAAAAACTATAACCACCTCTGTTGTCTCATATTCAACTCCTTCTGAGAGAATAAATACTTTATTAATTTATGATCCGTATACAGCTCAAATCTTTCTTCCATAAAGTAATGTCTCCACACCTTCAATGAAAAAATTACCATAGCTAATTCAAAATCATGCGTTGGATATCTAACTTCTTACGGTCTAAGCTATCGAGAAGCATGAACAATCACTTTACTCCTTTGCAATAACACAGCTCCTAATCCTATTCCACATGCATCTGTGTACACTACTAAGTCTTGATTCCCTTCTGAAACAACTAATACAGGTGCATTTGTCAATAAGTGTTTCAGCTTCTAGAATGCTTCCTCGCACTTATCAGTCAAGACAAATTTCACCTCTTTCCGCATTAGCTTAGTCATAGGTGCCGCTATCCACGAAAAATCCTTAATGAATCTCCGATAATACCCGGCTAATCCAAGAAATTCTCAGTCGCTGTATCGGATCTCTTCCAACTACTTACAACTTTGATCTTAATTGGATCTATCGACAACTCTTTCTCTAAGACTACTACCAAGAAACTTTACTTCTTCCAAAAATGACATTCCAAAAATTTCACTTTCGGTTGGCGTTGCCTTAATGTATAAGCACCACTCTAAGATTAACTTCATGCTCTCTTTCGTCCTTAGAGTATGTCAAAATATCATCTATGAATACTAATACAAGCTTATCCAAATGTTCTCGGAAAACTCAGTTCATCAATTCTACGAACAATGTTGGCACATTAATTAGTCTTAATGGCATTATTAACCATTCGTGTGATCTATATCTGGTTCTAAACACCATCAAAGGAATACTATCCTCTGCCACTCTAAGATGATGGAACTCTATTGCTAAATACAACTGGGAAAATACTTTGCCTCCACTCAACTGGTCGAAAAATCGTCAAATCTAGTTAATGGATATCGTTCTTTATCATCTTCCCATTCAACTTACGATAATCGATACGTAACCTTAACTATCCATCCAGTTTCTTTATAAACACTATGGCTTCTCCTCAACGCGAATAGTTGGTCTGATATGATTCTTGGCTTCCAAATCCACCAACTACACCTTTAGCTCCCCCATCTCGTTAGGTGTCATTCTACTCGGCGGTCTATTCACCGTTCTGCTCTTGGCACTAAATCTATATGAAACTCAATAGCTCGTTTCAATGGCAGTACTACAGGTTCAAAGACATCTATGAGTTCTGTAACAATGAAAACTCGATTCAACTCATCTTCTACCTTCGAAATACCTAATAAAGCATTAACCTCAAAACTAGGGTTTTCTACGGAGTATATTGTCCGATCACTACAGCCGGGGTGTCTAACTGATATTTTCCTATCACTTAAAAATATCTTACCATCGTATTTACTTAACCGATCCATACCAAAATAATTCCGAACGCTACAAAATCAAACGCATGCAAACTGTAAACATATGTATAACCTAATAATTCAAACTCTAACTGGTCACACTTCACCCCAAGTGTCGCATACCCTCCTATCGAATTTGCAACTCATAAGGATGTAACTAGGTATGAGGGTTCTAGGTTGAGCTTATCTACCAAACAATGAGATATAAAAGAACGCAATGCACCGGTATCATATAGAACTCTAACTGATACACCACGAATCAAAAGCGTACCTCCCAACATGGCTTTCCCTTTCTTCTCTGTTGTTAATCTCGAGGTAGCCCGCTCCAATACAAATACTTTGCCTTTCCCATCCTTGGCTGGCTCTTTGGGCTGGTTTTTCTAATGTCCAATTTGATCGCATTTGAAGCATCTAATATTCTTCTTCCCGATCACCTTATTACCATCTCTCGAGCGACATTCATTAGCGAAATGCCCTTTCTTGTCACATTTATAGCAGATAACCTCCACCTTTCCCTTTGTGGAAGCTCCACTCTTCTGAGCTCCCTTATTGTGGAAAAACTTCCTCCTCTGGTTTTGTCCTCCTCGAACTCCACCTACCTTGTTACCTTCAAGAAAAGCAAGCAGCTCCTCCTACCTCAAAGCCATTTCAACAACTACATCGCACAGATCTCTAATATGCGACAATGTGGCTTTAGCAAGTTTAGGCTTCAAACCACGAACGAACTTGTCATTCCTTTTAATAACAGTATCAACCGTAGCGCACCCATATCTTGGTAGCTCCTCAAATCTGGTTACATGCTTCAGCACGGTCGTATCTCCTTGCTCCAACTCAGCGAACTTCCTTTGCAAATTTGACTTAGCAATCCTCGACATAAACCTCTCCACAAACCTTCTTTTGAACTCAGCCCAAGTCATAGTCTCCTCATTGGTTGCGACCGTGACACTGTTCCACTAGTACATCGCCAATTTAATATACAATCAATTACATCGCGACACTGTAATTTTTTTAGTTTTGTTTTGGTAACTTTAGGCTATTGATGGGTTGGTTAAAGTTTACAGAATCTGGCAGGGAAGTTTGCTGCATAAGAAATCTTAACACCGCAAGCTATATTCCAGTTTAATATACAATCAATGGATTTATATTAATTTTATTCACTTGAACGCACTGATTTTGGATAACTCAAATCACAGGCATACCCAGTTCCGGTGTGCTTAGAGGTTGTTGAATGTATGTGTCCATTCTGTTGTCATTAAAGTTGAAGATAATTGTAATTCTATATTCATTTACTGGTAATTTTTAGTAGACATTATCTGTAATGTCAACAACTCCACTGGGTTCTTGTAATAACTGAGTTCAAGATCAGTTACATTTTGTTGACCATCGCCAATGTATTTTTTTGTCAGATGATAAACTAGTTAAATTCTTTTTCTCTTTTACAATGGTATAGATGGTCTGGCCAAATGCATACTTGTTGTAGAGAAGGAGACAGTCAAATAAATGGTACTCTTTTATAGCTCTTGTTAAGTAATATTTTCTTATTTGATTTTCTTTACCCTTCAGTGTTCCAGCGATTAGCAAATGATAATTTCTGCAAGAATAACCAGTGCATTGTCATTACTGTAAGAACTCTTGCTTTATCCCTATAAACATTTTAAGTTTGTGTTATTAACAGCAATTAGTTCTGTTTTTATTCAGGGAAAAGGCTATCCAGATGTTCCTACTGGAAAAAGCAATCAGTTCTTGCATTTTATAAAACTGTTATTTTGTTACAGATCACTCCTACTTTAATTGTTGCTTCTCTACATATTTTGGTGTCTATTTTGAAGATTACTTTGCTATTCTTTGTAATATAGAAATCTATTTTAATTATTCTAATAATATTATTACTAATAAAAATAAGATACTTTTATAGTTCATATTATTGTCTAGATCTCCTTACACTTTTTATTCTAATTGTTACCTTAAGTGAAATATCATCAAAAATATTTCTACTTGTATCTATAGGTATTTTATGTTATAATGAATTAATGATTACAATTATTGTAGTATTGTTCCATTTTTATGTTTGCATGAGAATTTGAAACAAAGAAAATTAAATTATTTGATTGTTTCAAAATTTTGACTTCATTGTTATACTGCAAAATACTAACGGTAAAGCTATGAATTCTATTTGTGATATCCCGGAAATTTAAGGCAATATCAATTTAATAATCTGTGATAAAATTAAATTGATTTAATAATATTTGTTAATAATAATTTGAATTGGTTTAATAATCCTCTTTAAACAAATAATTAACTGATAATTTATCTTTTTAAAGCCAATTAAATTGTTTTCTATTTATATTATATATATCTGTATATATTGTGAATAGGTTTTCTTTATTTTAAGTTTAATAAAATAAAAACATGATTTCTAACTCTAATATTTTTGGAAAATTAGGAATTTGATTTTTATTTAATATTGAATAAATAATAATATGATCTTAAAAATATTCAAGATAAATTTAAATTGTTTAAAAGTATTTTAGCCTAGAGTTTAAATTTAAATAAAAGAGCTGTTTTGTTCTTTTCAATTTAGCTTTATAAAATAAGTAATTTATATTTTGAAGAAATTGTTTCTTTTCTAAATTATTTTGAATAATGAGCTATATTAATAATGTAAATCCTTACAATGGATTTAAATAAATAAGAATTATTATTTTAAACTTATATACATATTTTGGAAAGCTATAATTTAAACTAAAATCTTTCAATAATGTTTCAAAATTAAACAAAACTTTATATATATGAAACATAAGTGTAAAACCAAGCATAGGTTATAAAATAAGTCTGCATGCATAAACTTATGAAATTGTGATATTAACATAAGGTTAAGCAAAAAAAAGTGACTACAGTAATAAACCAAACAGATGTTTAAAACAATTTTTATAGTATGAATGTAAACTGTTCCAATGCAAAGTTCAAAACATATGCTTGTAAGTATGAAACAAGACAAAGTGAATATATGGGCTGGTAAAAGAAATAAAATATACAAAATACAGGAAGCTTATGGACTAAGATTTCAGATAAGTATGAAAACAAAATAATAAAAATCACCAGACAAAATAATGATTTTTCTGTCTGTAAGTCAAGAATGTAAAACAAAGTAAAATGATAAAACAAAACAAAGCTAGTAGAAATATCTGTGTGTATGTTCAGCATATAGAATAGTTTGTAAAGCAAGCTAAAAACATGCAGGTAAGAGAAATGTCAAAAGAATCTAATTACATCAGAGTATGTAGGAACATAAGTACTCAAGCATTAAATGCTAGCACAACTTAAATCTGTTCAACTTGCTTAAAAAAATCTTTTAGCCCCTAATTAAAAGATTATGCCTGATAAAAACAAAATATATACAGTGTACTTGCATACACTTGACCCAGTTATCACCTTCCCCCCTGAAACTTCTTTATATACATCTTTTTTTTTTTTTAGTTCGTTCATAAAAAAGATAAAACCTGAAACTAAGAAATAACAACAAACAATTCCATTTATACAAACTCAATAGTATTTACAACTGAAGATAAGCAAGGGAAGATTTAGGAAATGCAGGCAAACCACTTTCCAGTTTTTAATCCAAGATTTTCATGCAAGCATGCTCTGTTCATTCTTTTTACAAGCAAGGTGAGTAACACTTTTGAGAATTTCTTAAGTTTAATTTGTTACAAGCTAACATTTGGATGCTTAGAATATTTGTGTAAATCTACATATACCCCTTTCTCTGGCCATTTGCAAAATGAAATACAGCATCTTGTTCTCTGTGAATAACTCATCTTCTTAAATTTAAAAAATAATAATAATATAGGTTTGTTGTTTATTTATATCTCTGTGTATAGGATATATGTGTGTATATGATACTCTGAATATTGAAACTGGAAGGGTTACTTCAGTTTGATGATTGCTTAAGATCTCTGTTCAAGTTCCTTAATACAAATGTTTGATTTCAAAACAGTTTCCTCAAGATATATTTAATTGTGTGAGCTTAGTGTTAAGCCAATATAAGTTGTATATTCTAAACTAAATATTTAAACATGTTTTAAGTTAAAACAGTTAGATCATAATCTCTGAAACTGATTTAATTTATATTTTTGGGCATAGGTTGACCTGAGTTTTCTAAAACAAATTTTTAAAAATAAATACAGGTTACTGTAAAACTTAGGTTACTATTCCACTGATCCAATTCTTAGCGAAACCTGATCAGTGTGGTTGGGAAGATTATTCAGCCTGGTTTGTTCCTTTGTTTGCATCATTGATTGTACCTACTGATTCATTTAACCAGAGCATTACTTTCATATACTGTCTGTGCACTGTGTAGCCACTGATCATATTTGTGTGACTGGGTATACTTGTGTGTGGTCTTCATTTACATTGTGTAGTAGTTTGAGCATTGATCTTGTTGAATTGGTTATCTCACATGATGGGTTAAGTTGTCCCAGTTGCCACTCTAACCTGGTAATGCCCATTTGAAGTTTGCACTGACCTGAGATGTATATGGGTTGGACCACTTAACTTGTTTAGCATGTCTCTGTTGTCTGGTGTCTGCAATGATTCTAACCTTTGACTGAGTTTGATTTGTATTTCATCCCTCTACCTGTACTCAGTTGGGACTGATTTTCAAGCTTGTGTGATGCTATGGCCTCTGTCTTAACAAATGCATGACCCTGTTACACAGCTGTTTCCATGTTTTGTTTAGTTGAGTTGTTGGCATTTTAGGCCTCGGGGTGTACTCGAGTTTTTGTGCATGAGACTCGAAGCAAGGGCATTATTGACCCGAAGCATATTTGCTTTGGTCTTGGGTAGGATACTTGCTTCAGGAAACATAAAACTGGCTGCAGTTTTACATTTAACAAAATTTAAAAGCAAATTAAAATTTGCAGGCTAACCATAATCCAAAAGTTGAATTAGTGTAAGGTTAGATTTAAATGAAAGTCAAATCCAGATTTAGGTTAAATTAAAATTTTGTATTTCTGAATTCATTTTGAAAGTTTTAGGTTTAAACCAGACAAAACTAAAACCTGAAATATTTGATTTAAACAATGATTTAAATTCTATGGTTAAACTCAGTTTTGAATAACTATTTTAAAGTTTTAAAATAGATTTGGATTTGGAAAATCAAGTTGTTGGAGGAGAGTTTAAATCAAGTAAACTTGGAATATAAATCTGCAGGTTTAAATCAGTTTTAAATATGAATGTCTTTGGAAATTTAAATTTAAATTAAGATTCAAACAATTGAATTTAAAGGCTTTCTTTTTTAAGTTTCATGTGTATGTAATTAAAGTTATGCACAAGATTATAAATTGAATTTAAACTTGATTAATGTTTAAATAAATAATACTTTTGAATCTTAAATTCCAAATGGAATTCAAATTAAAAATTTTGGAAGGTAAAGTTCTAACACACATAGATATTAATGAAGTCATTAGTAAAGAAATAAATTATCTTAGGAATAACTAAGGAGTTAAAAATATTTAATGAATAAGTTAATTAGTGAATGACTTATGTATTTAATTTATAAATTAATAATTTAGATTAGTTTATAATTAGGAATTAATTAAGAAATAAATGTAGAAATGTAATCATGGTAATTAACTAAAGGATTATTAACTAAATTCATGAATGTGATTAATTTTGATAATTAATCAAAATTTATTAGATAATCCATTATAAATTGTTAAATGTAATTTCTTGATAAAAGAAATTGAGAAATTAATTACTACTTGTAATTAATTTAATAAAATGATTTATTTAAGTTGATTAATTTAGTTTAATTAATTTAAGAAATCATTTGATGATTTGATTTGTATAATCACTTAATGTATTCAATGGAGCATAATTACTTGAGGAAGTAATTAATGTAATTACTGAATGTAATTAGTGAAAATAATGTGTTAATAAAGTAATTGGGATAATTGCTTTTGTAATTAATCAAAGGATTAATTAAATGAAGATAATTAATTGTGGAATAATTAATTTGGAATAAGTAATTAAGGGTAGTTAATTACTGGTTGATATTAATCAAGGTGATTAATAATTGTGTTAAATTATGGATTAATCACTTAATATAATTAAACTAAACAAAGTAATTTAATTTAAATCTAAATTAGAGATCATTAATTAATGTAATTAATAATGAAATTAAGAATAGTTTAATTAATAAATAATTAATAATGTGGTGATAAATTAAGGATAATGTAATTAATTGTATTTAATTATAAAGGAAGTAATTAAATATTAATTACTATAAATGATTTACGATAATTAATTTGGAAAATTAATTAAAGACTAATTACTTATTGTAATTAGAAGGTGATTAATCGAAGAAGTTAATCAAGATAAATATCTAGAAATTGATTAATTAATTTTTTTAAAATTAAATTAATAGTTGTGTAAGCAAGATTTATAGATGAATTAATTAATTTAATTTACTTTAAATTAATTAGAGATAGAAGTAGTTAATTTAATTCGTTTTAAATTAATTACAAATGGTATGATTATAAATCATTGCTTATGGATGAAAGATAGTGATATTTCATTTGATGATTGTGCATTCAGGTCTGACTTGAATACTATCTATGTGATATGGATGTTTGATTTAAAGTATGATAATATTTAATTATCTGTTTTGATGATAACATGAATTATCTGTTTATGATGATGTGATTATCTATCGTGATATTATGAATTATCCATATGTGTGTATATTGATGATATTGAATTGAACTGTTAAGACTAAATAGACAACTTGGCCTTAAAAGACACGTTTTGGATTTCGATGAGACCGGGATCGGGTTTTCCGCACTAGGAACATCCGAAAACCACATCGATTCCAAATTAACGATAGGTCGTGAATCTGAAGTGAAGATGAAGATTCAGAATACAAGGGTTATCGTCGTTAACTCTGAGGGTGATTCCAAAATGAGTGTAACGAGATAATGCCTTCGGTTTCGTTCGAACCCAGAACGAACTTGTATGGATTGAATGCTTTCAACACATCGTCAGGTGGGCGATGAGCATTCTAAGAAAATGTATTCTATAAAGGTAATCGTAGCCTCAAGCCTCATCAACTGGGAATGGCTAAAACAGGGGAGGTGCAGCAAGGTTAGGTGGGTCATGCCCAAGCAGGACAAGGATATTCCCCTGTCTAGATGTCCCTTTTATTTCAGCTTAGTGGGCAGTAGCGACGGCTATCTGCGGGGTTATCTTGTTCGGGACTGTTCAGTAAGGAATGGTTTCGGCCTTGTGTTGCAGGGGATGAAGGGAGTAATCGTCGATACGGTGATCTAGGCCCCGTACTGTGACGGGTGGTACCCCAGTAGCCCTGCCATTGTATGGAATCCACAATCCAATAAGTGCCAACGGTTTTGATTGTATTACCCACTTTTGTGGCTAGTAGCTGGAATTTAATAGATGTAACAATTTCGGCTATTTTCTATTTACTTGAAAACCCTAGACCTATTATAATATCACAGAATTTCCTATCAAATGTTTTGGTTAGCGTAAGGTAAAAACTCTTCCATGTTTATGTGTGGGGAGTCTTACGTGATACCTTTTGTTTTCAAAAGATTTTCAAAATTAAGCAACTTTAACCGTTACTCATACCAGACCCATGTCTGACCCGGAGTTTATTTTTGTTTTTCATAAACTCTCGGGTACCCAAATTTTTACGGGTAGCCAGGGGATTCAGGTTAGCTTTGACGAATTCTGGAGGAGCAATGGAGCAGGAGGCTTCAGCGTTATAGTTATACCTATGGTTCCGCCGTGTTGGTATCTCTGAGTTGTATTGTTTGAGTTGTTTTGTGTATTGAGTTGTATAACTAGACAGGAGTTTATAACTGTCTAGTATGTGATCTATTGTCTGTATAACTCTGATTTATGTTGTATATTATGTAAATATTTATGTGATTATTATAATTTATTCGTTCCGCTGTGGGATTCTGATGTTTTTGTCTTTCTTCTCTATCTTTTCTATTTTCTCACCCCTTTCTTTCTTCAAGACGAAACGGTTTTCTGGGCATAGAAAGTCGGGTCGTCACAGTTGGTATCAGAGCGCTAGGTTGAGTGAATACCTAGGCTCTTGAGTGATTTCTTTCCAGAGAGAGCGTATTTGTAATTTTAATATATATATATATATATATATATATATATATATATATATATTCATTCCTACCTATATGTTGGGTTACCTGTTTGGGTTACCCAATGAGATATAAAGGTAGATAGGGTGGTGGTGTGTGTAACACGACTACCAATGGTTGGAGTTTAAATGATTGAGGTTGGTAGTGTATTTGTCGAGACTGTAGACCTAATACCGTCTCGAGTGAGTTTTGGATGGTGTAAGGATTTCATTGATGTCTGAAGGAAATCTGTTAAGGTTTGGAGTTCATTTTTGAAGTATAAGTTTGGATGAGCTAGAGTTTGGATATGTCGGTTGGACAGAAGCAAGTCATGATATCTTGATATATCAAGGTGTAGTAGCTGTGTGATGGGACACAGTGGCTATGGATGTCTCTGAAGATGTTTTCTTTGAAACAAGTCAAAGAATAGTGTCTGCTCGGCATTGTGGTTGTGTTCAGCTGGATGTTTCTATTTGCCTTGAGATCCGAGCTTCTCACAGAGCTTTGGATTAGGAATTCTTCTGGCTTAGCAGTTTTTCTTGAGACAACTTCAGAAGCAGTAGAGTAATTCCATTTCTTCGATGGGTTGGCCACATAAGTGTAAGCTGTTCTGATTGGTAGAGAGAGAGCAGTATCTTTGGAAATTAGGCTGGATCAATCGCAAAAGTGACTTGCGATGGTTTGAGTATTCTCTTGTGAATTTTTCTAGATGTCTTCAGGAAGTCAGAGTTTGGTCAGCATCTGAAAATTGAATTTGGTATCGATGGGATTTCAGAAGTGGTACTGATGGTTCAACTCAGTAATAGGATGATTTTGGAGTTTGGTAAAGTAACCCGGATTTTAGAGGAACTTCAGAATTTTCTTTTTGATCTATGAACTTTATTTTTGGAATGTGTTGACCAGTCTATGCTTGAGTTCATCATCAGCATTTTCATCTGCTCAGTCAGAGTTGCGCAGAGGAAGCATGGTGGTAGCTGTTTTAGTTTGGAAGCAATTGGATGTTGCAGTGTTTGGATTGGAGAGTTCTACAGGAAAAAAAATTCAGGATCTGAGGCCAGATTGGAGTGCACCTGTTTTATTTTTTCTGGATGAGAGAAGTGAGTTCTGTTTTCTGATCTGGAATAGAGTTTGTGTTATGAGTTTTGGTTGATCTTGAAAAATTATTTGTTGGATTATTTTTGGACCAGTCTATTTCTAGGGCATCAGCAAGTGTTGAGCTGATCAGTAAGGATGAGGGAAGCCCAGGATCGTCCGAAGGGTTTTATGGATAAGAGACGGACAAATTTGGATTCCGAAGTCGGAGATTGGATTTTGGATAAGTGTTTAGTTTTCAAGATTGGATTGTCAGTTTAGATAACTGGAATTTGGGGTGTTTCACATATCTCTGAGGGAGTACGTGTAAGATCTATCTTGATTTTAGAACCAGCAGTTCAGGGAGTTTTGATTGTTGATTCAGGCTTGTCTGTAGTTGATATCCTGTCTTGTTTTATAGATCTAGATGAGTGAAAGTTCTGTAGCTTAGTAGTATTGTTTGTTTGGATTCTATAGAGCGAGTAACCCGGTATTTATACTTGGGGAAACTCGCGAAAACTCTATCTAGAATTCTGTCTAGATAGTTAAATTTGTTTGATTGGATGAATTGGTTGCTATGGTTGTTAGCATATAATTGATATATGCTTGTGTTTTAAAATTAAATCTTAAATTGGATTATTAAATTACCTTTGTTTTAAATTTCGGGGACGAAATTCTTTTAAGGGGGGAAGAATGTGATATCCCGGAAATTTGAGGCGATATAAATTTATAATCTGTGATAAAATTAAATTAATTTAATAATATTTGTTAATAATAATTTGAATTGATTTAATAATCCTCTTTTAAACAAATAATTAACTGATAATTTATCTTTTTAAAGCCAATTAAATTGTTTTCTATTTATAATATATATATCTGTATATATTGTGAATAGGTTTTCTTTGTTTTAAGTTTAATAAAATAAAAACATGATTTCTAACTCTAATATTTTAGGAAAATTAGGAATTTGATTTTTATTTAATATTGAATAAATAATAATATGACCTTAAAAATATTCAAGATAAATTTAAATTTTTTAAAAGTATTTTAGCCTAGAGTTTAAATTTAAATAAAAGAGCTGTTTTGTTCTTTTCAATTTAGCTTTATAAAATAAGTAATTTATATTTTGAAGAAATTGTTTCTTTTCTAAATTATTTTGAATAATGAGCTATATTAATAATGTAAATCCTTACAATGGATTTAAATAAATAAGAATTATTATTTTAAACTTATATACATATTTTGGAAAGCTATAATTTAGACTAAAATCTATCAACAATGTTTCAAAATTAAACAAAACTTTATATATATGAAACATAAGTGTAAAACCAAGCATAGGTTATAAAATAAGTCTGCATGCATAAACTTATGAAATTGTGATATTAACATAAGGTTAAGAAAAAAAAAGTAACTACAGTAATAAACCAAACAGATGTTTAAAACAATTTTTATAGTATGAATGTAAACTGTTGCAATGCAAAGTAAAGTTCAAAACATATGCTTGTAAGTATGAAACAAGACAAAGTGAATATATGGGCTGGTAAAAGAAATAAAATATACAAAATACAGGAAGCTTATGGACTAAGATTTCAGATAAGTATGAAAACAAAATAATAAAAATCACCAGACAAAATAATGATTTTTCTGTCTGTAAGTCAAGAATGTAAAACAAAGTAAAATGATAAAACAAAACAAAGCTAGTAGAAATATCTGTGTGTATGTTCAGCATATAGAATAATTTGTAAAGCAAGCTAAAAACATGCAGGTAAGAGAAAGGTCAAAAGAATCTAATTACATCAGAGTATGTAGGAACATAAGTACTCAAGCATTAAATGCTAGCACAACTTAAATCTGTTCAACTTGCTTAAAAAAATCTTTCAGCCCCTAATTAAAAGATTATGCCTGATAAAAACAAAATATATACAGTGTACTTGCATACACTTGACCCAGTTATCACCTTCCCCCCTGAAACTTCTTTATATACTTTTTTTTTTTAGTTCGTTCATAAAAAAGATAAAACCTGAAACTAAGAAATAACAACAAACAATTCCATTTATACAAACTCAATAGTATTTACAACTGAAGATAAGCAAGGGAAGATTTAGGAAATGCAGGCAAACCACTTTCCAGTTTTTAATCCAAGATTTTCATGCAAGCGTGCTCTGTTCATTCTTTTTACAAGCAAGGTGAGTAACACTTTTGAGAATTTCTTAAGTTTAATTTGTTACAAGCTAACATTTGGATGCTTAGAATATTTGTGTAAATCTATATATGCCCCTTTCTCTGGCCATTTGCAAAATGAAATACAGCATCTTGTTCTCTGTGAATAACTCATCTTCTTAAATTTAAAAAATAATAATAATATAGGTTTGTTGTTTATTTATATCTCTGTGTATAGGATATATGTGTGTATATGATACTCTGAATATTGAAACTGGAAGGGTTACTTCAGTTTGATGATTGCTTAAGATCTCTGTTCAAGTTCCTTAATACAAATGTTTGATTTCAAAACAGTTTCCTCAAGATATATTTAATTGTGTGAGCTTAGTGTTAAGCCAATATAAGTTGTATATTCTAAACTAAATATTTAAACATGTTTTAAGTTAAAACAGTTAGATCATAATCTCTGAAACTGATTTAATTTATATTTTTAGGCATAGGTTGACCTGAGTTTTCTAAAACAAATTTTTAAAAATAAATACAGGTTACTGTAAAACTTAGGTTACTATTCCACTGATCCAATTCTTAGCGAAACCTGATCAGTGTGGTTGGGAAGATTATTCAACCTGGTTTGTTCCTTTGTTTGCATCATTGATTGTACCTACTGATTCATTTAACCAGAGCATTACTTTCATATACTGTCTGTGCACTGTGTAGCCACTGATCATATTTGTGTGACTGGGTATACTTGTGTGTGGTCTTCATTTACATTGTGTAGTAGTTTGAGCATTGATCTTGTTGAATTGGTTATCTCACATGATGGGTTAAGTTGTCCCAGTTGCCACTCTAACCTGGTAATGCCCATTTGAAGTTTGCACTGACCTGAGATGTATATGGGTTGGACCACTTAACTTGTTTAGCATGTCTCTGTTGTCTGGTGTCTGCAATGATTCTAACCTTTGACTGAGTTTGATTTGTATTTCATCCCTCTACCTGTACTCAGTTGGGACTGATTTTCAAGCTTGTGTGATGCTATGGCCTCTGTCTTAACAAATGCATGACCCTGTTACACAGCTGTTTCCATGTTTTGTTTAGTTGAGATGTTGGCATTTTAGGCCTCGGGGTGTACTCGAGTTTTTGTGCATGAGACTCGAAGCAAGGGCATTATTGACCCGAAGCATATTTGCTTTGGTCTTGGGTAGGATACTTGCTTCAGGAAACATAAAACTGCCTGCAGTTTTACATTTAACAAAATTTAAAAGCAAATTAAAATTTGCAGGCTAACCATAATCCAAAAGTTGAATTAGTGTAAGGTTAGATTTAAATGAAAGTCAAATCTACATTTAAGTTAAATTAAAATTTTGTATTTCTGAATTCATTTTGAAAGTTTCAGGTTTAAACCAGACAAAACTAAAACCTGAAATATTTGATTTAAACAATGATTTAAATTCTATGGTTAAACTCAGTTTTGAATAACTATTTTAAAGTTTTAAAATAGATTTGAATTTGGAAAATCAAGTTGTTGGAGGAGAGTTTAAATCAAGTAAACTTGGAATATAAATCTGCAGGTTTAAATCAGTTTTAAATATGAATGTCTTTGGAAATTTAAATTTAAATTAAGATTCAAACAATTGAATTTAAAGGCTTTCTTATTTAAGTTTCATGTGTATGTAATTAAAGTTATGCACAAGATTATAAATTGAATTTAAACTTGATTAATGTTTAAATAAATAATACTTTTGAATCTTAAATTCCAAATAGAATTCAAATTTAAAATTTTGGAAGGTAAAGTTCTCACACACATAGATATTAATGAAGTCATTAGTAAAGAAATAAATTATCTTAGGAATAACTAAGGAGTTAAAAATATTTAATGAATAAGTTAATTAGTGAATGACTTATGTATTTAATTTATAAATTAATAATTTAGATTAATTTATAATTAGGAATTAATTAAGAAATAAATGTAGAAATGTAATCATGGTAATTAACTAAAGGATTATTAACTAAATTCATGAATGTGATTAATTTTGATAATTAATCAAAATTTATTAGATAATCCATTATAAATTGTTAAACGTAATTTCTTGATAAAAGAAATTGAGAAATTAATTACTACTTGTAATTAATTTAATAAAATGATTTATTTAAGTTGATTAATTTAGTTTAATTAATTTAAGAAATCATTTGATGATTTGATTTGTATAATCACTTAATGTATTCAATGGAGCATAATTACTTGAGGAAGTAATTAATGTAATTACTGAATGTAATTAGTGAAAATAATGTGTTAATAAAGTAATTGGGATAATTCCTTTGTAATTAATCAAAGGATTAATTAAATGAAGAGGCCTGCAATCCGAACTGAGGACGGGTTTTTGGAGTTAGCTCACCCTCGCGGGATCGCGACCCTTTGCCCCGCCCATTGTAGCACGTGTGTCGCCCAGGGCATAAGGGGCATGATGACTTGACGTCATCCTCACCTTCCTCCGGCTTATCACCGGCAGTCTGTTCAGGGTTCCACACTCAATGGTGGCAACTAAACACGAGGGTTGCGCTCGTTGCGAGACTTAACCCAACACCTTACGGCACGAGCTGATGACAGCCATGCACCACCTGTGTCCGCGTTCCCGAAGGCACCCCTCTCTTTCAAGAGGATTCGCGTAGCAGTGGGTTCTACCGATTCTTTCATAGAAAGACAGTAAGCTTAGATCAAATAGAAAATAGAGGTATCTGATATATAGTTGTGTATAGAAAAGGCGCGTGTATCATCTTGTACTTAATACTTCCTGATTCTACCGGAAATCTTAAAATATTGAAACTTGTTGCAAATGTATTCATTGAATTAATTTGGTTCATCAATAGTCTTAAGTCAGAATCCTCATGTCACGTCGAGGTACTGCAGAAGAAAAAACTGCAAAATCCGATCCAATTTATCGTAATCGATTAGTTAACATGTTGGTTAACCGTATTCTGAAACACGGAAAAAAATCATTGGCTTATCAAATTATCTATCAAGCCGTGAAAAAGATTCAACAAAAGACGGAAACAAATCCACTATCCGTTTTACGTCAAGCAATACGTGGGTAACTTTCGATATAGCAGTAAAAGAAAGACGTTAATAAGGGCATCCGTTGACAAAAGGATCACCCTAAGATGATCATCTCATGGCTGTTGAGAACGAATCAAATCAGATGGTTCTATTTCTCAATCTTTCTGACTTGTGCTCCTACGGAACCAAGGTCGAAAGATTGAAAAAGTCAGTCATTAACAACCACTGATGAAGGATTCCTCGAAAAGTTAAGGATTAGTAATCCTTTTTAGAAATCGAATGGATTCGGTCTTATACATACGCGAGGAAGGTAATCAAAAAAGAAATAATTAATTGTGGAATAATTAATTTGGAATAAGTAATTAAGGGTAGTTAATTACTGGTTGATATTAATCAAGGTGATTAATAATTGTGTTAAATTAAGGATTAATCACTTAATATAATTAAACTAAACAAAGTAATTTAATTTAAATCTAAATTAGAGATCATTAATTAATGTAATTAATAATGAAATTAAGAATAGTTTAATTAAGAAATAATTAATAATGTGGTGATAAATTAAGGATAATGTAATTAATTGTATTTAATTATAAAGGAAGTAATTAAATGTTAATTACTATAAATGATTTAGGATAATTAATTTGGAAAATTAATTAACGACTAATTACTTATTGTAATTAGAAGGTGATTAATCGAAGAAGTTAATCAAGATAAATATCTAGAAATTGATTAATTAATTTGTTTAAAATTAAATTAATAGTTGTGTAAGCAAGATTTATAGATGAAGTAATTAATTTAATTTACTTTAAATTAATTAGAGATAGAAGTAGTTAATTTAATTCGTTTTAAATTAATTACAAATGGTATGATTATAAATCATTGCTTATGGATGAAAGATAGTGATATTTCATTTGATGATTGTGCATTCAGGTCTGACTTGAATACTATCTATGTGATATGGATGTTTGATTTAAAGTATGATAATATTTAATTATCTGTTTTGATGATAACATGAATTATCTGTTTATGATGATGTGATTATCTATCGTGATATTATGAATTATCCATATGTGTGTGAATTGATGATATTGAATTGAACTGTTAAGACTAAATAGACAACTTGGCCTTAAAAGACACGTTTTGGATTTCGATGAGACCGGGATCGGGTTTTCCGCATTAGGAACATCCGAAAACCACATCGATTCCAAATTAAAGATAGGTCGTGAATCTGAAGTGAAGATGAAGATTCAGAATACAAGGGTTATCGTCGTTAACTCTGAGGGTGATTCCAAAATGAGTGTAACGAGATAATGCCTTCGGTTTCGTTCGAACCCGGAATGAACTTGTATGGATTGAATGCTTTCAACACATCGTCAGGTGGGCGATGAGCATTCTAAGAAAATGTATTCTATAAAGGTAATCGTAGCCTCAAGCCTCATCAACCGGGAATGGATAAAACAGGGGAGGTGCAGCAAGGTTAGGTGGATCATGCCCAAGCAGGACAAGGATATTCCCCTGTCTAGATGTCCCTTTTATTTTGGCTTAGTGGGCAGTAGCGACGGCTATCTGCGGGGTTATCTTGTTCGGGACTGTTCAGTAAGGAATGGTTCCGGCCTTGTGTTGCAGGGGATGAAGGGAGTAATCCTCGGTACGGTGATCTAGGCCCCGTAATGTGACGGGCGGTACCCCAGTAGCCCTGCCATTGTATGGAATCCACAATCCAATAAGTGCCAACGGTTTTGATTGTATTACCCACTTTTGTGGCTAGTAGCTGGAATTTAATAGATGTAACAATTTCGGCTATTTTCTATTTACTTGAAAACCCTAGACCTATTATAATATCACAGAATTTCCTATCAAATGTTTTGGTTAGCGTAAGGTAAAAACTCTTCCATGTTTATGTGTGGGGAGTCTTACGTGATACCTTTTGTTTTCAAAAGATTTTCAAAATTAAGCAACTTTAACCTGTTACTCATAACAGACCCATGTCTGACCCGGAGTTTATTTTTGTTTTTCATAAACTCTCGGGTACCCAAATTTTTACGGGTAGCCAAGGGATTCAGGTTAGCTTTGACGAATTCTGGAGGAGCAATAGAGCAGGAGGCTTCAGCGTTATAGTTATACCTATGGTTCCGCTGTGTTGGTATCTCTGAGTCGTATTGTTTGAGTTGTTTTGTGTATTGAGTTGTATAACTAGACAGGAGTTTATAACTGTCTAGTATGTGATCTATTGTCTATATAACTCTGATTTATGTTGTATATTATGTAACTATTTATGTGATTATTATAATTTATTCGTTCCGCTGTGAGATTCTGATGTTGTTGTTCTTTCTTCTCTATCTTTTCTATTTTCTCACCCCTTTCTTTCTTCAAGACGAAACGGTTTTCTGGGCATAGAAAATCGGGTCGTCACACTATTATTTGCTCATTAGATCAAATTGAATTTAACCGTGTCTCACATTGTCTAACTGCGTAGGAAATCTGGCACACGCTTGAAGTGACTCATGAAGGAACCTCTAGGTTAAAGAATCTCGTCTTGCCATGCTTAGTAGCGAGTACTAGAACTTCATAATGGCAAAGGATGAAAGTGTCAAAGAAATGTATGGACGACTTTCTAATCATGTATACAAATCAAAATCCCTAGAAAGATTATACACAGAACTGAAAGTAGTCTGAAAGATCCTCAGAATTCTTCTACGAAATTTTAAAGCAAAGGTGATTCTCATCCTAAAATCAAAGGATCCGAAACAAGTAAAGTTGAAGAACTTGTCGGAAACCTCACCACGTATGAGCTAGAAATCAAATTCAAGGAAAAATGTGAAGGAGGAGATATGCGAAAGAAATCAATAGCTCTCAAAGTAACGATGGAAAGTAAAGATGACGATGATGAAGGAACAGCTGAAATGACACTGATAATAAAGAGATTGGAAAGGTAGGACCGCTAATACGGAAATCCAGTCCTAAATCAACAACTAAAGAGCAGAATCGTCAAAGTTCTAGACAACTCAGAAAAGTAGGAGATCATTTGTTACAAGTGCAATAAACCTAGTCATATCAAGTCAAATTGTCCTCAAAATTGATTCAGCAAAGGAAAGGAACCGAAAAGAAGAAGTTTTGTAGCAAATTAGGATGAAAGTAATGAAGATGATGGTGAAAGCACTGGCAGTGAGAGTGAAAGAGCGAATCTGTATTTTTTAGGACAAACAAGTATCAGCGATGATGACAAGCCAAGTGGGGTATTAAAACTTCCTCACTCACAATTACTTATACATTTTCATGAAGTAAATGGTTGTTTTTAAATACTTAGGGAGAAGTATGCTAAAATCGAATCACAAAAAGATAACTTGATAAAACTAAATGCGCAGCTTGATCAAATGGTTCAGAACTATAGAAATAAGAGCCCTAAGTGTGATAAGTGTCCATCATTATAAGAGGAAATAAAAAAAGCAGAAACTAAAATTAAATCGCTTGAAAATGAAAATTTTATTTTTAAAGAAAGTGAAAATACCAGGAGAGAAAATTCTATTAAAAAGTGCACTTTATTATTAAATGAAAATGAATCTCTTAAGTCACAAGTCCAATAATTGTCTACAACTTTAGGAAAATCCTCCAAAGGAGAAAGATCACTAAATATGCTATTAGGGAAATAAACTATTAATACTATTAGAAAAACACATGGGTATACTCAATCTGAAAAAGGTAGAAATGAAACTAATCAAGTCAACTCCAAGTGCACGATTTATGGAAAAACTGGACACAATCAAAACAGTTGCTGGTATAGACTCAAACACACAAAAACCATACCGATTTGGGTTCCTAAAGGCATGAATGTAAAATTACTTAAGATTAAACAAATCTAATTGCCAAAAGGAACAAATATAGACTGTCTTGGTTTTATGCAAACTTGTTTTTTAAAAATTTTTGTTACTAACAATCATGGATCCATAAAAACAAATAGGTCACTAAACTCTTTTCTCGCGTAGGTGTGTTAGTAGGCTAAGGAAGAGTGGTACCTGAATTCTAGCTGTTGACGGACGACAATTCAAATTTTCTTAGTTCAGAGAAGTATAAAGGTGACAGAGTCACAATGGAAAACAATGATAAATGTAAAATTATTGGTAAAGGTAAAGTAAGTAATGACACATTTACCTTAAATGATGTATTATACGTTGAAAACCTACATCATAATCTAATTTCAATCTGCCAGTTATGTAATAAGAGAATGAATGTTGTTTTTTATTCTGATTTGTGCAAAATTGTTGACCAATCATCAAAAGAAACATTATTTTCAGGTAAGAGGAAAGGTAATATATACTCTCTATCTTTTGATGATCTCACTCTTTCAAAATGTTTGGTAGATAAGGATGAAGAAGTAAACTTATGGCATAGACAATTAGGACATGCTAGCATGAATCTATTAAACATATTAAAAAGGACAAGATTTGGTAAGAGGTTTACCATCTCATGATTTCAAAACAGAAACTCTATGTATAGCATGTACCATGGGAAAATTTATAAAAAAAATCACTATTCATGCCAAGAACACTGCAAGTGCCTTTAGAGTCCTTAAACTTGTTCATATTGATCTGTTTGGACCTAACGATATTGCAAGTTTATGTGGTAAGAGATATTGTTATGTATTGGTTGATGATTAGTCTAGATACACATGGGTATACTTCTTAGCTAAAAACTCAGAAACTTTCTCATACTTCACTAAATTCACAAAATTAGTTCAAAATGAAAAGGGAGTTTCTATTATTTTGCTAAGAAGTGATCATGGTGGAGAATTTGAAAATTATGTATTTGAAAATTTTTGTGATGAAAATAGATTTAAACATGAGTTCTCTACCCCACATACTCCACAACAAAATGGAGTAGTCGAGAGAAAGAATTGTACCATATAAGAATTGGCTAGATCTATGATAAATGAGTATGAACTACCCTTGTCCTTTTGGGCAGAAGCAGTAAATACAACTTGTTATGTAATTAATAGAGTCATGATTAGGCCGATTCTTGAGAAAACACCATATGGACTATGGTTCAACAAAGGCCAAACATTGAATATTTCAAAAAATTTGGCTGTCCATGTTTATTCTCAATACAGGTAATCAATTAGGAAATTTTGAGCCAAAAGCTGACGAAGGCATGTTCATGGGATACTCTTCCAAAAAAAAAGCTTGTAAAGCGTACAAAAAAAGGACGAGAATAATCGTGGAGTCAATCAATGTGAAATTTGATGAAGGCATTGATGATCAAAGCAAGGAAACATTCAAAAGCAACGTCAAAGAGGAGAACGAAAAAGATAAAAGAGAAAATCCAAAAGAAACTGCAACCGTGGAACAAGTCCAAAGAAATCTAGAATCAGAGAGATTAAAATTCAAAGCAGATCATCCTCTAGAATTTGTAATAGGTAATCCTACAGCATGTATTCAAACTCGTTCCTTCTTTAGAAATTTATGTGATTTGTGTCTATACAGTGGATTTATTTTAGAAATTGAACCCAATTACATAGATACAGCTCTTAACGATGAAAGTTGGTTTATGGCTATGCAAGAAAAGCTAAATCAATTTGAACGAAATGAAGTTTGGATTCTAGCACCTAGACCTAATGATTATCCAGTTGTAGGAACCAATGGATTTTTAAAAATAAATTTGATGAATCTGGAAATGTGATTAGGAACAAAGGTAGGTTAATTGCTAAATGTTATAATCAAATTAAAGGAATTGATTTTGATGAAACTTTTGCATTAGTAGCAAGACTAGAATCCATTAGAATCTTGTTAGCTTTTTCTTGTTATGATGGATTTAAACTAAGACAAATGGATATTAAAAGTGCTTTTCTTAATGGAATTTCGAAAGAGGATGTATTTGTTGAACAACCTGAAGGCTTTGAAAGTCAAGAATACTCTAACCATGTATATAAACTTAAGAAAGCACTATATGGATTAAAACAAACCCCTAGGGCTTGGTATAAATGTCTTAGCACTTATCTCCATGAAATTGGGTTCAAAAAGGGCTGTGTAGAAATCATATTTCTATTGCACGAAAATGATGACCTATTGATTGTTCAAATATACGTTGATGACATTATTTATAGTGCCACTAACAACCTTTTGTGTGAGAAATTTGAAAAAGTCATACAAGAAAAGTTTGAAATGAGCTTGGTAGGAGAGTCGAAATTCTTTTTAGGATTTCAAATCAAACAAAGCGAAAAAGGTACGTTCTTCTCTCAAACAAAATATATCAGAGAGCCTGTCAACAAATTTGGATTGAAAAATGCTAAACCTGCAAAAACTCCCATGAGCACAACAATTAACCTTGACAAGGATGAAAAAGGTAAGTAGTTGATCAAAAGAAATATTGGTATGATTGGATCAATTTTTTATCTTACTGCTTTTAGACCAAACATTATGTTCTATGTTTGTTTATGTGCACGGTTTCAATCAAATCCAAAAGAATCTCATTTAAAAGCTGTAAAAAGGATTATAAGGTATTTATTGCACACCCCATGGTTTGGTCTATAGTATCCAACTAATGATAACTTTGAGTTAAAAAGGGTATTCAGATGCAGATTATGCTGGTAGTCTAGTTGATAGAAAAAGTACTAGTGGAATGTGTTTTATGTTGGGACATTTGTTAGTTGCATGGGCAAGTCGAAAACAAAATTGTATTGCATTATTTACCTCTGAGGCAGAGTATATTGCTCTAAACGGTTGCTCTGCTCAAATCTTATGGATGATACAAACCTTACAAGACTATGGTCTAATTTTAAATGAGTTCCACTTACGTGTGATAGAAAAAGTGCAATTAATCTCTCAAATAATCATGTACATCATTCTCACAAGCATTTTAGAAATGTGATTTTTTTTTGGATTTGATGTTAAATGCCTATGTTAACTAATCTGACTCCCTATTGATTATCGATAAGATAAATAGTGACTAAAAAAGTGATGAGTGTTAATCTTGATCATACATTATGTCTAGAGAGAGTATATTTAGAAAATTTCTTTTAAAATTTAAACAAAATTTGTGATAACTTTGGTTGGTAAAAATTCCATGACCATCTCTACTCCTATTATATTTCTATGACAATCACTCGTCAAAATCTAATATAGTATATCAAAATGTGGTATTTAAACAGGAAATTATTCATTTTTTTTTATTAGCAATAAAATCATCCAAAAGTACTCAGTCTCATTTAAAAGTCATCACGGTTATGCAAGGGTGAACTTCTTGAAATCTTAGATTATGTTCTATCATGCGCATTTAAAATCTTCATAGTTATGCACGAGTGAGCTACTTGAAATCTCGGATTATATGATATCATGCTCATTTAAAAGTCCTCACGGTTATGCATGTATGGAACACATATCAATATTGGAAGAAATAGGCAAGTTAATTCTAACCCCATTTAAAAGTCCTCACGGTTATGTGTGGTTAGAAGATGCTTGGAATTCATTTTTAATAAAAATAGGGAATACTACTAATCTCAATTAAAAATCCTAACGGTTATGCATGGTTAGTAGGTATTTAAAAAAATTCCTGTCATAAATATACCACAAATGGACACGACTATATGGTTTTCTATGCCGACATCACCCCTATCACTCTAAAATGGAATATGCGCCTAATAGAGTATTTATAATTTTTGTTTGATTTTTTATTTGGAATTAATATTTATACTCGATTAGGTATTAATGTTGTGATTCGTGTCTATCACTCTATCACCCTTATCTAACACTGTTACTCGTTTGTTGATAACAAAATAGGGAGAGAAGTTAAGATTTTGGCGAATAAGTCATATTTTCCATTTTTATTTGCATATTCTCATCTAGGTTCATTGCATTTGTTTTTTGTTGATTTTTAATTTTTTTTTAAGTATATATAAAGGGGGAGCATTGTTGTAGGGGGAGTATTTAAATAGGATGTAACGACCCATAAATTTTAATTGGTTTTAATAACGTTATTTACTAAATTTTTGTGAAATTTTAAATAATCAAATTTTGAAATATAAATTTAACATTTGGAGTACATCTACTTCAACATAGCAAATGGTAAAATTTCATCTGATAATTTGGATGTTTATTTTATTGTGTAATTTTATTTTAATTTAAATCAGTTAATATTTGACGATAATAAAATGTTTTCCAAACCTAAATATTTTTCTATAGAAAATTTGTAACTCATCTTCTAAGTGAGACGCCATCTTTCATTTTTTTTCAAATTTTGACTGTTGTTGCTCTGTTTACCTTATTTCTTGCAAATTAGCAGCATTTTTTGTACCAATTATTGACTTTTCATAGGATTTTCGTACCACTAATATCTGTATACCGTTTTGATCGTCTCATTGCGGTATATTTATTTCTTTATTTTGAGGTCCGTTACGCAATGAAAACAATAAACTTTTCGTTATAACGGTACCATGAATTGCGAATTTACACTTTCTTTCAGTTTCAAAATTCAAACGTGCTGCCCAAAACAAAATTTATTGCTACGATTATTTTTCTGAAGCAACGTATGGCCGTTGCCGTTATTTATATTACATTTCCTTTCCCATTCGCTTCTGTCATTTCATTTTCCATGTGGCTCTATGTCTCCTACAAAATATAGGTTAAATTATTCTAATTCTAGCCTATTTATAATTCTTGCCTCTGTTCATCCTCATTTCCCTTTTTACTTTTTGCCTTCTTATCATTTCTTTTGCAACAATCTGTTCCTCTTCAAATTTAGCCGAGCTGTATCTCCCCTCTGTCCCATTCTCTGGCAATCCAGGCCCATCTTCTTCTTCTTTCTCCACTTCTACCGCTCCGCTTTAAACCTGACCATCTGCCACCTAGATCCGCCGCTCCTCCCACCTCAGCCAAGCCGAGCCCGTCCATGTAACCCCATCCATGTCAGCTTATACACCATGCACTCACAAAGCCTCACCCTCCTTATTTCTTCACCCATCTACCTCCCACCTCATGCACGAGTTCCAAGGCCACCTCATCACCAGCCTCTGACACCCAAGCCCGCACGGCTATGGGGTTCCGGCTCCTCCTCCTGTACATTTTTCCTAGCCCGCATCCTCTTATATAAAGGTATATATTGTAACTTGTTTATGTATATATATTATTTTCCATCGATTCTGGAGTTTATTTTACACGTTATATGTATGCACATGCAAATGAAGCTTATCTATTTAGATATGTTATTTGAAGAATTTTGCATGCTGCAGTTAGTTTGTATATAAGTGTGTGTGTGTGTGTGTGTGTGTGTGTATGTATAATGTTATGATTTGTTAGTGTTATATATATTCTATTCATAATTGTTATTTTTTTATACAGAACATGTTGAAGTTTTCTTAAATGGTTATATATATGTACTATATATTTTTGTTGATATATTAAGTAATTTGTACACTTATTTATAAAACTGGGCTGTATGTATTGGTGTCCGATAGGTATAAGTTTATAATAGTATTAATATTTTATCTGGATGTATAGATTTTATTAGTAATATAAATTTAAATATATATATATATATATATATATTGCGTTAGTTTTATGTATAAGTTTAATTATATATATATATATATATGTCCATATACATATTAGTTATTTGTTACAGTATGTGTATATAAGTTTTTAAAAAGCTACTGTATATATATATACACCTTGTCACTTTGTATACATTTGTGAGTTTAAGGTGTTTTTTTGTTTAAGATGCATATATTCTTGTACCTATATAATCTGATTTTAAATTTAAAACCCATATAGATTTTGATATATATATATATATATATATATATATATATAATTGATATGTATAAACTTACAAGTATAGTTCCTGGGTTCACATATATTGAGTTATATTGATTTTTTTTATGATTTTAAAATGTTATAAGTATACATGTTATATATTTCATAAGAGTCATACAAAACTTGTTGCCTTAAATAGGCATTGTTTATAATTAGCATTGATTTTATAATATATATATATTGTGTGAAAGAGTATATATAAGTATAATCTGTTTCAGGACCTATTAGTATTCATATATATACAAAATTTATATAAGTTTTGTTGTAGATTCTTTTACAATTAGTATATTCATATGTATTGCTATGCTAGTACTTAAAACGTAAATATATATTGGAAAAGTATATTACATTACAGAAACTATTGTATTACATTTTTTAAAAGTGAATGTTATACATTATATATATATATGTTATATATACTTGTGCTTAATTTAAACAATGATTTTTAAATAATATATCTATGTTATTCTATTTTAATATTTGTTTTAAATTAAATATTGATTTTATGAAAATAATAATAATATATATAATTGATATTTTATCAAACTGATTTTTGGTTATTGATTTCCAATCTATCAGCTTTGTCCATCTAACTCGTGTCAATCTTGCTTTGCTTTGAAATTCATGCTGGATTTCGTAACTCAACTTCATTGTCTATCTCTCTAGCCTAAAAAGGTGAGCAATCACTCATGATTTAACGTTCTTATATTTATTAAATTTGATTTCAATTGAAACAACAATTGAAATATACTGCTAAATTGAACTGTTAATTATTTAAATGTTATATATGATATGCATTTATATGAAATTGTTCACCTGCGGGATATGACACCATATCCTGTTGTTTATATTATATTGTCATTGATGATATATGCCTGTATTATTATTATCATATCTGTTATCACCTTGCAAGTTCCCTGTTAGTTAAGAATTCCCTATGGCTCAAAATGATACATACCCGAACGATCTATAGAATAGGAGGAAATCATTATGGGTTGAAATGATAAACCCAAGCGATTTTAATTGAATTGAATTTGAGATTGCGAGTCAAAATGATATATACCGGTATATATTTAAATTTCGGATTGAAATGATAAATATCTGTATCACTTGACAATAGGATAGAAAATTATTACAAATACCGTTGTTCTATATATAAATATTTTGAAATGATTTATATGGTTTTGAAAGGGAAATATATATGGTTTACTTAATATTGAAATTATTTGATATATAAACAAGTTTTAATATAAAATAGATTTAATAATAAGCTTTAATGTAATAAAGTTTGATATAATTTATATATAATATGTTTAATTATTATTTAAATTTTTATTTTAAAAATAGATTTTAAATGATTTTATAAGTTAAGGTTGGGAAGATAAATTTGAATTTAAATTGAAATTGTATTTAATTAATAATTTTATTTAATTAAATCGATTTGAACTTATTGAATTTGAAATTTAAAGATATGATTTTTCAACCTGATTTTGATTTAAGTAATTTAATGAATATTTCACATTTGAATAAATTGAAGGAAATATGTAGAAAATTGTAATTTAAGGTTATTTATAAAATAAATATTGAATATTTAAAGCTTTGAAAAATATTGAAATTAATGGTTCATTTTATGGTTCAAATCTGCATTGAAATCGATATAATTTTGAATTTGTTTATTTAGAAACTGAATTGAATTGAAATTGATAAATTGAGATTGAATTAAATTGAATTTGAAACTCGAGTTGATTTGAAGATATTTGTGAAATTTGAGGGAATTATAAATGTTGTACTTTATAAATTATTTAATATATATATACACACACTTTTTAATGTAAATTATTTTCGATATAAACTATTTCAATATAATAATTATTTAATTATAAACTATTTTATTTCATAAGCTATTTTATTTTATATACTATTATTAATGTTTAAACTGTTTAAGTGCTGGAAGTTATGATTTCAAAGTTATGGTTTTCCAAAGAATTATGATTTCAAAGTGTTTTGGGTTTCGAAAGTGTTGTAGCTTTAAAAGCGCTATAATTTGAAAATAGATATATTTGAAATGTAAATGTGTGACGATCCAGAATTTCTAGATATTTGAAATTGAAATATTTAAATTATTTTAAATATTTGAAAGTTAGTTTAACTTGAATTTCAAATATCACTATTTATTTGGCAATTAAATTAGTAAATTTAACAATTGGGAATTGGATAAAATGTTGAATCTTCAGTTTTATGCTTATTAAAAATATTTCAAAGGCTTGAAAAATTTATATTAACAATACTGAAAATAATAGAACTCTTAAAATTGAATTTAAAAATGATTTGTTCTGTTTTGAAATTTTATTCTTTAAATTGATATTTAAAAATAGCTTTCCAAGGCACAGTCTTGAAATTTGACGAAACTAGTTCCATTGGATCCGTAATAGAGTATTATTATCGGATTTCGAATTTTGTAGTGTTTGGAGTTATCGTTTGGCCGGACGGCAAAAAAACGCACAGAATTTATATCGAAAATTTAATATTATAATTAAATCCAAAAGGCTATCTTCTCCATACGATCAAATTTGGACTCGAAATCTTTTCCATTGCGTTCGAAATAGGGGTTTAACATTATAAACATCTGGCGACACGCCTTGATTGGAGATCGAGAATGTGAGTTGCGAAAATCGAGACGATTTCAATTTAAATTAAAAATATAAATAATAATTTTATTTTCAAGCTTGCAAACACATACCGGAATTTGAAGCATATATCTTCAAAAGAGACACGCGTTAGAAAAAATTGACAGCCGAGTTTTTTATTTCTTTCTTCGTTTTATAATCTCGTTTAAAAAAAACCCTAAATTGAAATCAAACCATATCTTCGTTCTTTTCCCAGCTAAATAAATGGTCGAAATAAAGAAAAAAACCGATCGAATCCTCTTTAAAAAAATAAAATAATAAAATAAAAGGGGGGATGGCGACCGTGCTAGAACGATTTCGGACAGGAGCATCTCTCGATCCAAAGCTAAGAGTGGGGCGTGCACGTAGAAGTGACAAAGATCTGGTGAGAGATGGAGACACTCGCGATTGAATCGCAATTGATCGAGGCGCAATGTCGAGAGGTATGGAAATCGAAGGAAGGCTCATGGCTATGGTAGTGGCGACTGCATGCACGCCTGGATGGTCTGACAACATTTGTGGCTTCGCGATTTAAATTGGGATTCGAGCATGTGAGTGTCGCATGGTCACAAGGGTTCGGCGAATTTCTGATTTGCATTTGCAGGCTCGAATCTTTGGGAGCTAGGACGGTGGGGTGACTATTCCTTTTCATTAATTTAAACTGATTACATAAATGTTTATATATCTGAAAAACATACTAATAATTATTTACAGTAAGGATATTTTCCCTTGATTTAAATTTATATATATATATATGGGTACTCATATACAGAAATGTATATCCGGTGAAAAAAAATGCAGTTTTTTCAATTTTTACTATAAGAAAGAAAAATATAATGTTGGAATAAATACATATATGTATAAATTCACACACATGATTAATATACTTTGATGTACATAAAAGAAAAAGACATGTAGTTTTTATACATACATGTATATATATAATTTCCAAATAATATAAATATACGTATTTTAATTTACTTGTTATTTTAAATAATGGATTTGGTGAATAAATTGTTAAGTTAACCTATTTAATTTGTTCTAGTTACTAAAAAGATTTTTAAAGGGGAAATTATTAGTTTAAATTTAAATCACTAGTTTAAAAATAAAATTATTGGTTAATTAAAATTATCAAATAGGAAAATTAATTGTTCAATTTTTTCGAATATTGATAAACCGTATAAATATTTATACGAGGTCAAAAATCGTGAAAACAAGCTCAAATGGAAATGAATTGCAAAACAAAAGCAAAGGTGAGAACTTCTCACTCAATCGAATTACCCAGTTTGATTTAAATAGTTAAATTTAAATTATTGGTCGTTTGTTTGGATTGATAATTGTTATCAGTTGGATTGATAGGTTATATATATATATATATAGTGTGTGTGTGTGTATCTTGGAGTGATTGATATTTATGTATTATATAGCAAATGAGACCTTATGCGCCCCGTATAATAGCAGATGATCTCATATACCACGATATTTCACCTTGAAGTGGAATTGGTATTTTATATTGTGCAAACATCTATGGATGCAGGAAAACAGGTTGGAGGGATCAAACTGGATTCCTCAAATGTTTGAATTTATTTCATATGTTGTGATACGATTTATTAATAACCCGGGATTGATTGGTAATGGAAATTATTGAAGGCTATGGTTTGGCCGAATATATATTTTGGTATTTAAAGATACCAGAATATAAAAATTGATTTTCGGATGGAAATTAAAGTAGAGAATTTGTAGTAAATTGGATAAATTAAAAGAAGGAATTTGGAAAGGTAAAGGTGACTTTTAAATTCCTATTGAATAAATTCCAAGTATGGGGAAAAAGATTTTTAATAAATGAAAATAAATGGATTTTGAGAACTTAAGTAGCATTGTTTAAAAGTTGAAGAATTTATTTAAAATTTGGATTTTAAATGGTTTGGGAGAAATAAAAGGATAATTTTGAATACAGAATGAAATGGATGTTTTTAGTTTAAAATAAGATGTTGAATCATAAATAAAGAAGTGAGTTTGGAATTAATAGGTTTTGAAATAAATTTGGATAAGTAAAGGTGTAAATTTTTTTAATGGATTAAATTTTGGAAATCGATTTGGAAATTGATTTAGTGTTTGAAACAGCGTTTTAAAAGGAGAATGCGACTACGGGATTTATAACTGGGTTTATAAAGTAACATGAGATATCATTGGATATTTGGAAGTATAAATTCACGATGGGAATTTATAAAGGAATGGGTAATTTGTCTTAAAAATAAATGGTGTTTTATTTTAAAAATGTGGAAAGAAAATTTACGAATTTGGGATGTAAATTGAGATAAATCGAGGAGGATTTATTAATTGATTTAAATGGACTATTTTGTAATGAAAGTGTATTTTCTTTGGAAAGCCGAGTATGTTTTCAAAGTAGCTTTTAAGTATAAATTAAAAGTTCTAAAGTTGGTTTTAAAAAGAATGTTTTTGGGGAAATTATTTTCTTAAATTATTTTTAAAATTTTAAAGTAAATATGTACTAAGTTAATTATATAAGTGATTATTTTAAAGATTTAACGAGTATTTGATTTTGAAGATGGTTTCTTACATAATTATACTCTATCTAATAATTTTATTTTAGGAATTTGTTTGGGCTTAAGTTTTACATGAGATATTAGTATAAAATTTCACAACTAATATTTTAAATAAAGTGTTTAAAATAGTTTTTATTTTAAGTGTATCCAAGTATATATTTTTGGATAAGTGATTTAAATTATTTTAAAAACCAGAAGTATTCGGACTTGGCAAATTTTCAGTGGAAATAAACAATATTCGAAAACTTATTCCGCGAGAGAAAAGTAGTTTGAAGATTGTTTTCAAAGGGTTGAAGTATGGAAATATATCTTGCGAAGATATTTATAAATAAATAAATAATTTGGGAAAATTATTTAAATTTGATGGTTGTTTATGGATGTTATTTGATAGTTAAATAATCGATTATCAATATTGGTATAACGACCCAGAATTTTTAGAAATTAAAATTTGAATATTTAATTAGTTTTAAATATTAATAAGTGAATTTATAAGTCAAATAAATTTTTATTTGAATTATTGGATTTAATTGGATTTTTAAATCGACAATTTAATACGTTAAATTATGAAAATAATTGAAAATTGGGTTAAATATGATTGAAAATGATTTGTAAAATTTTATTTTATCATATTGGAGTTAGAACGATATTTTAGAACTTTTTAAATCGAATTAAGAGTTAATTTGTGAAAATTGAATATTTTAATATTTAATTATCGACTGTAAAATAGTCAATTTTTGAACAGTCTCAGAATTGAACGAAACCAGTTCCATTGGATCCGTAATAGTTAGTTATTACCGAATTTCAATTTTCGTGTCAATCGGAGTTATCGTTTAATCGTGGCAGCTCGAAACGCATCGAATTATTTTAATTTTAATTTGGCGAGTTAAAATAGCCATTTTTCAAAAAGTCTCGGATTTCGACGAAACCAGTTTCATCGGATCCGTAATGTGATATTATTGTAAGGTTTCAAATTTTAAGTCAATTGGATTTACCGTTTGTCCTGTACAAATTAAAACGCCTAGAAATCGATTTAAATCGGTTTAATTTAAATTGAACGTTTTCAGCCATAACTCGCACAGATGTCCGAATTAGCTTCCGAAACCTGTTCCATTGTGTCCGGAACGCGGGATAAACCCTAGGAACGTCAGTTTCCGCGCGTAAATCGGAGTTCGGAATTTCCGGATGAATAGTGTCGATCGTTTCTCTATAAATACACCCACCCCTTCATAATTTTAAAAAAAATAAAAATAAAATTAGGTTACAAAACCCTAGCCGCCACTTATACAACCAAGGGCCAGAATTTGTCAAAATTCATTCATTAATCTCTCTCAATCCGTAAGGAATTACGCGAAGTGCTCAACTACAAAGTCGAAGAGCTCGACGAGAGCTTCGATTCCATACGGTGATGATCGGAAATGGTGCAACGTAGAGGGAGATAGATGGGGCCGTTTGCAGCAGGTCACGCGCGCATTTTGGGGCTGTAGAGGTGGCCGAGCTTCAGGTGGGGGATGGTGGTGGTAGCTCTCGCGAAGAGCTTCGATTTGCAAGTGGTTTGATGTGATTTCGTCGAGTATAGGTGGAGTAATATTAAACCCTAGTATTGGATTCATGGGTTTGTGGTGTCGGCCTTTGTCTGTAGAAGATACGTGAGGGAGATGAAGGTAGGGGACGGTCCAGATGAGGAGTTGTGGGATCTAAGGGCTGTAGATGCTTAGGGTATAAAAAAATTAAAGTTTATGTTGATTTGTTTATATAAATCGTGTACAAACTTCAAAAATGCATAACTTTTTCATACGAGGTCGAAAACGCGCGAAACTAGTTGCGTTGGAATCGTATGGACGAGCACTACGCGATGGAGTTGGTTTGGAGTCGTTTGGAGTTAGTGAGAATTTCGGGTAAAATTAAACGTCCGTTTAATTTTATTCGAAATAAATCGCTAAAACGGAATTTAAAATCAAGGTGAGAACTTCTCACTCAATCGAATCAGTTTCGATTTTTATTTTAAATAGTTAGATTTAAAATATTTGAATGCATGTTTGAATGTTGATTGTTATCTATTGATTGTTAAAATAGACATTATACGCCGTTAGTAAGCGGATGTTATTTATTAAAAACATATACCGCGAATATTTCATAAACAGTGAAATTGGTATTATATTTAATATCAATATATATTGGCATATGTATATATTGGAGTTATTGATTTCCCGCATTTTTTGTTTAGCGGATGAGACCCTATTACGCCGTTATTAAGCGGATAATATTTAATAAGAACATATACCGCGATAATTTCGTACTGGAGCGAAATTGGTATTGTGCTAATGTTTGTGGATGCAGGAAAACAGGTTGGAGGGATCCAACTGGATTCCTCAACAGTTTTTATTTAACTTCAGATATTTTGATATTTGATTGATTATCATATCGATATATGATATCGGTGTTGTAGTGATTGACTATTTGGTGTGTAGCATCATTGGACCAAATTTGGGATTTTAAAATGATTTTAAAGTGATTTTAGAAAGTATACGTTTGATAAAATAATTTTGGAATTGATCCATTTTAAATAAATAAACGTTATAATTTTTAAAGTTATAAAAAAATTATTATGATTTTTGAGAAATATAGTTAAAAACTGATTTTTGAGAATATGATGCTATTGAGTTTATAAAATAGTTTAATCGAGATATTTTAGAATTATTGTGAAAAGTTTAAATATAGGATTTATAAAATTTAATTATTTTATGAATCAAAATGGTAAAATAATAAAGGAGATTAATGACGTTTTAAAAGGATAATATAAATTGATTTATATTAAGAGATTTATAAATGGGTATTTATAAATTGAAATATGGACATTATAAAACGAGTTTCTATAAGTGTTTGAATGAAGTGAAAATGAATTTCATTAAAGAATGAAATTTATAGAGTTTTAAACAGTGAAGTTATAAATGGAATTTTATAAACAGTAGGTTTATAAAATTTATAAAGTTATTGAAAGAATGAATTTTGGATAAATAATTGAATCTTATAAGTTATAAGATTTATAATTATGAAGTTAAAAGAACGATTTTTGTAAAGTAATTGTTTCATAAGTATTTAACTTATAATATGAACTTTTAGTTTATAATTGAGTTATAAACTGGAATAGGTTAATAAAAGAATTTATAAAAAGGAAGTTTTTATAATAAATAGAAATGGAATTTATAAACGTTGTTTTATAAATCCGCAAACAACTTATTTTGATAAGTAAATTTGTTAAAACCTATTAATGGAGTTATATTCACATTTTTGACTGTGAATAATCCTTTGAATTAAAATGAATAAAAGGATGAAATTGTTAATGAAGTATATTCACGTTTTTGAATAGTGAATAACACGTTAAAGAAATTGTTTTGGATTTGGATGTTTTAAATAGAATTAAAACGATCTAACGATGTTTTAAAATGTGTTGAGATTCGAAACCATAGATTTCAACGTTAATTGTTGAAATAGACGTTTTCGAAAAATAGAAGGAAATAATGGACTATAACACTGTTGTTATAGTAAATGATTTCCGAAAGGAAATGTTTTGTATAGTATTGGGATTTATATATCTATTTTAATTTCAAATCCCTATACTAGTGATTTTGGGTTGTCGTAACGATGTTTTACGTAACATTCGTTTTGGGCCCAAATAAATATGTTTATGAGAATGATTTCCTTAAAGAATGAAATATATACTTAATTTCGATTTAAGTATATTGAATATTTTCTAAGTGTTGAAAATAAATAAAATTTGTGAATTACTTATGAATAAATAAGTATGGAAATGTTTTCCAATATAAAGTGAATATTTTGAGAATTTATCTTTTTGAAGATAAATTGAAAAGGAAAATTGAAATGAATAATTTAAATCGAATATTCATTGATATTTTGGAATTATAAATTCACTAAGGAATTTATAAAGGAAGTGGAATTTGTCTAAAAATAAATATTGATTTAATTTTGAAGTATTGAAATTATATATCTTGTAAAGATATTTTGTGAAATAAATAATTTGGAAAATTATTTGGAAACTGGTGATGTGTGCATATCCAGTGATAGTTCAATAACCGACTATCAATATTTCCCTTTGAATGGGTAATTGATATGATTTGTTTGAATGTGAATGCTACACTTATTTTTGAATAAGCGCTCACTATTCGGGTTAACCGGGAAAGGACCATGGGGTCGTATAACCCATTCCGAATATGTGATACGTCGATGTGAATTGCATTTGAAGATCGGTGTTGAAGACCCGGTATTTGCGAGAGTGATAGGATGACCTGTCGATTTACTCTGCACCGAGTTGCTCCGGTATAGAGTTCTCCATATGTGATGGTGAATCCGATCAGGATTGTGAATATCCGGATTGCAAGGACTTCTTTGTAAGTGCCTTCGGTTTTGTTCGATCCCGGAACAGACTTGTATGGATTGTGTGTCTGACATTACAAGTTGAGATATAAAGCCGATTTCTTTCAAATATATTTCTGTTGGTGGCGAAGAATTTATTCTTTTAGCTTAACACCCTTCTCTGAGACGTACGAGCTCAGAGGTTATATAGTTGAAGTTGTCAGCGATATATTCCCAATTTGGTAATGTGACATGCTGAGTGTTGCTGAAATGATCATTGTGTTGATTATTTGTGATAGGATTATTTGTTTGATCGTCTATCTTGGTGATCATTTCTATGATCATTTGTTGACCCAAAGCATGGCTTTTGTATAAAGTATGTTTTTGTGGACGTGACTTCGTCGAGCCTCACACCCCGGAAATGGTCAAAACAGGAAAGATGCGGCAAGGTTATGAGGGGTAGCTCCTTTTAGGGTATGTACATTTCCTTCTGGATAGAGGTGGTATCATGGTATGGAGCCCAGATATTTAACCTATGTGGTTACTACGAATTTATTACTTTGTGGTTGTTGGTTTTCGGGATCCCGTGAGAAAGGTCGTTTACGATCGGGGAATGGCGTGCTCGTGTCAGTAGTTACCCAGTTAGGGGTAACCCGGCCTTGTGTTGGCAGAGTTCCGGTTTGGTTCTCGTGGATGTCTTTCCAGAGGCATTCTCATGTGGCAATGGGAAGTTCCTTGGCCTGACCATTTGTTGGAAATCCAATTCCCAATATGAAACTTGTACGGTATTAGTTGTAGAACCTGTTATTCACTTATGGTGGTCACCACTGTTTGGATGGTAGTTATAGTAGGCATACGATAATGGTCGTATGTTGGCTAAGATTTATATTCTACTTTCGAAATGAATTTTTCCCCTACACTATGCACTAGTAATAATATCAAATGTTATTTTAAATGCGTATCAAGCATCTTTGACTATCATAAGGAGAAATCACCTCCGATTCTGCGTTTGCATTGTGTGTGTGTGCGGGAGGCCTTATGGTAGTCTCATTTTTAAAAGCATTGCGAATTGAATTTAAAAATATTCCTCTATTTTGATTTTAAAGATAAATAAACTGTTTTGAGTTCTCACACCAGTCACATGACTGACTCGGAGTTTATTGTTTTCCTTCCTAAACTCTGGGTGCCCACCAATTTCCACACGGGCAGTCAAGAGTTAAGGTTTATCAGGATATTCTGGATATCAGGAGTTGCTGGAGGCAAGCTGGATGGCATGGCGTATTACTTATATAGTATTTCTTTTTCCGCTGCACTATTTGTTGTTGTTGTACACTCTGATGATATGATGTAATGAAATGTGATGTAATGTAATAACTGATATAGTTCTTTGTTTAAAGATTATTCATTTATTATTATATGTTGTTCCGCTGCGAATTGTGAGATTCTGATGTTATTCTGTTGTTTTCTGTCCCGTCCTATTTTCTTCTGTTTTTCTTTTTTCCCCTATTCTCTTTTTCTTCTATTTTAAAATTTTTTTCTATTTTCTCTTCTCTCTATTTTCTAATCTTCCATCTTTTTCTCTTCTTTTCTTTCTTTCTTTTTCTTAAATTCTTTTTAAAAACCCTCAGTGTTCGGTTTTCCGTCGTTCGATTCCTCGGCAGTCGATAAAGTGAGTGTCGATGTCGAATTTTCGGAAGACGAAGAATCGTGTCCTGACAATTGGCCTTTAAGATGGCATTTGAATTTCGAGACCGAGGGTCGGATTCTAAATAGTTATCCGAAAACCACATCGAATCTTAAAGATGGATCTTTTGTTTAAAAGATCAAAAATGGAAATTTTTTGTGACTTAATTTAGATCTGAATGTATCCACTTGTTTTTGAAAATAAGCACTCATTATCCGGATAAGCTGGGGTAGAACATTAAGTCATAAAACCCATTCTGAATAATGATATGACGGAATGGAATTGCATTTGAAGATGGTGGTTGAAGAGCGGGTATTTTCGAAAATGAAAGGATTGCATGTTGATTGTCTCTGCACCGAGTTGCTCTGGTACAAAGCTTACCCTATGTGATGGGAAATCCGGACGTGATTAGAGGATATCCGAATTTGCATTGACTTCTTTCCTTAATTGGACGAAGTGCCTTCGGTTCCATTCAGACCCAGGATGGACTTTTATGTATGTATGTCTGATATTACACTTTGAGATATAAAGCTGGTTTTTATCTTATACATATTTGTTTGGTGGCGGAGAATTTATTCTCTTAGCTTAACACCCTTCTCTGAAATGTACGAGCTCAGAGGTTATGTAGTTGATGGTCATTAGTGATGTATTCCCAATTTGGTAATGTGGCATGCTAAGTGCTGAGCATTGGTTGATCGAAGCATGGCTATTGTGAAAAGTGTAACTTTGTGGAATGAGACTTCATCGAACCTCACACCCCGGAAATGGTCGAAACAAGAAAGGATGCAGCAAGGTTATGGGGGTTGCGCCCCTAAGGGTATGAGCATTTCCTTCTGGATAAAAAGTGCTATTCGGGTATGGAGCCTGGATATTTTACTTATGTGGATAAAAAGTGGCATTCCGATATGGAGCCCAGATATTTTACTTATGTGGTTGTTGGAATTTGAGGCGCCTCGGTAAAGATTGGTTACAACTGAGGGATGGCATACTCATGACAGTTAGTTACCTAGTTACAGAGGTAACCCGACCTTGTGTTGGCAGAGATCTGGTTAGGTTCTCGGGACGTCCCTTCAGAGGCGTACACATTCGGATAAAGGAAGTTCCTTAGCCTTGACCATTTGTTGGAAATCCAAACAATCAATATGAGCCCTATATGGTTTTAGTTGTAGAACATACCATTTAACATGGTAGCTATAGTAGGCATACTATAATGGTATGTATGCTGGCAAAGATTAATATTATACTTTCAGAATGTTTTCCATACTATGCATTAATTATAATATCAAAAGGATTTTCACGTATCAAGCATGTTTGACTACTATAAGGAGAAACCTTCCATGTGTGCGATTGCTTTTGAGTGTGTGCCAGAAGACCTTATGGTAGTTTCATTTTCCAAAAGCATGAATGGATTTCTTTTTGTACAGATAACTGTTTTTAGATCTCACACCAGTCCCACGACTTACTCTGCGTTTATTGTTCCCTTTTCTAAACTCTGGGTGCCTCTATTTTCCACACGGGCAGCCTAGAGTCAGGTTATTAGTATATTCTGGAGCTAATTCAGGAAATTATATGAAGATTAGGAGACAAGCTGGATGGCGAGACGTATCACACGTATATGATGTAGTATCTGCTGCGTATGGTTTGCTACAAATTCAGTTTCCATATGGGCAAGTTATCATAACTGCCCAGTGTTGTGTTTTGTTGATGTTGTACTCTGAGGATGTATATATAAAACAACTATGGTTTTCTTTTGTATAAGAAAAGTCATTTATCTATTATAATTGTTCCGTTGCGATTACGAGATTCTGATATTGTATCTATTTCTTCTTATACCTCCTTCTTCTTTAACTCTAACGGGTCGATTTTTTCAGCAATCGATTGTTCAGCATTAAATATAGTGGACGTGTTGATGTCAATTTTTGAGCATCGAAGAATCGGATCATTACAATTTGGTATCAGAGCTAAAGGTTAAGCGAGAACCTTGGCTCTGGTGGGGATTGCTCATTAGAGATAGAGTCAGTAGTACTCTAGAATGTGTTTGAGTGTATTAATAGATATGAGCACGTATTTGTTAGTGAATATGAAAAATTGTTTTTATATTGTGTTGACCTATCGGTTAAGTGTTTATAGATTCTGGTCGATATGTGGGACACCATGTCATCGACATGAGTTTCTAAACTCTTAAACAAGATAAACCGACACGGTATTGTTTTAAAATAAAGTAAATGAAATAATTTTACCCAAATTATTTTTATGTATAAAAGAAATAATTTTCCATAAATTATTATAGTATGTATATGGTTTCTTGGTTGATAGGAAGTGATAATATTAAATTAATATCATTTAAGTGCGGCATTGAATAAGAAATGAAATTATAACTAACAGCTAAGAAAAAAATTCATATAACAAAATGGGATTTGTAAATGTGAATTTTAAATGTGATTTATAATTGAAAATGGAATAAAAACTCCAAAGTAATATTTGAATATGAATTGGAGGATTTGGAATTCAAAATTTTGAGAGATTAAATTTCTTTGATTTGAAAATGGTTTTCAGAGGTTTTGGAAAAATAATGGTGAAATTATTTGGGAAATATTTTTGAATTGGATATGAAATCTGGTGGGATTTGGAATTTAAAAATATTTGGAAAAATATTTTTGAAGGGATAAAAGCACTAAATTCTTTTCGGTCGCAGGAAAATAACTCCAATGATAATCGCGACATCATCGGCGTTCATTTTCGAGTTTCCAAAGGAGGAATTACTACCCGAATATTTTGAACTGGGAATATTTGCGAAATTGAGTTTGATTTTGAAATAGTTTGATTTTGTATATAATTGATTTCAAAAATTATTTTGAAATACTTAAGTGATTATTTAAACTCTGGAATCTTATTTGAAAATGGTTATGGAAGATTTATAAGTTTAAAAACTTGTAAGGGTTTGGAAAAGATTAATTGGCACAGGCAAGTAAATAAATTGAAAATGAATATTGGGTGATATTTAATTTAAAAAGTTTTGTAAGTAAAGTGAAGTTGTGGAATTAAGTCAAAGTAGACTAAAAATAAAATAAAGTTTGAAAATAAAAACCATTGAGATTTAAAAATAAATTAGTAAGTGGAACTAATTAAAGAATTGGGTTTGAGAAAGGGTGAATAGAATTCAATATTTAATTTGATTTGGAAATAAATTAAGAATTAAAGAAAAAAATTGAATTCATAATGGGATTGAAAATTTGAGTCAAATATAATGATGATATGGATTAGATATGAAAGAAGGATAGTTGATAAAAATTCAGTATTCAGAATTTTAAGATAAACTGGATTCAAATGAAATTGTAATGTAAGTGAATATAATTGGACATAAAACCAAAGTGGTGAAGTAGAAAATAAATATAAGAAGTGTATAAAATACTTATATTGAACTTAAGAAATAAATGGTGAAATTGTTAAGTAAAATCTGGAATTGGGAAAATGTACTAAGTAAATATTTGAATGGAGTAAATAAAAGTGTAGGAAATGAAAATTTTGAATGAAAATCAAAATAAATGTGAATAAAATAAAAGGGAATTGATATAGCTAATAATCAATTGGAATAAATACGTAGGATGTACGTATATTATTTTATTTGCACAGCGATTCGATCCAGGACTCGAGCACAAATAATGATATCGATCCAAGTTGGGATTTTTCATTCGATTTTCGACGGCGAACCCTGAATATGAATTTTTGGTTGATTCTGGAAATTTTCTATCATAGTTTACGGCAATGCAAGGAGAATGAAGATTTCTGATCAAAAAACCAGATCTGAGTCTGCACTAGGAAGTCGGGTGGACGGTACTAGTTCAGATTTGAAATTGTGTGATCGAGTGAGCGATCAATTTTTATATTGTGTAGGAATGATATACGGACATCGTATGGGCTTGAATGAAATAAACATTGAAACTTTTGTAAAGAGATGTGCAAAATGATTCTTAATGTTGTAATTGGACATTATTGCTAGTAGGATATACTGGTGTTTTAAAAGCAAAAGGAAATTGGGATTTTTGATTTCAGAAGATAAATGAAATTTCTCGTCAAAAGGTATGTACTTAAATTTCTATGTGAAATTTGATGATTTTCTGGTCTAGCCACTTGGCTTTTTATTTTCTTTTTGAATCTTGGGGCGTGTAGTGGCATTTTGTAGTCGTACCGAGCTAGCCGTGCAAAGGAGACGCTGGCAAAAAAATTCAAAATTTTAGGGAGTTAGAAAATTTTTGAGAAAATTTTGATAATTTAAATTTTGAATTTAAATTTAAATTTGAATTATTGAGAAAATAATATTGTTTGGAACTTATGATTGAGGTTGGGAAGTTTGTAAGAATGATAGTGTCTTTAATAAAAATTGTATTGGAAAGTTGAAATTGTTGGGTTTTGGGAAATTGTTAAAAACTATTTGGATTGGAAAAATAGTGAACGGGTTATGGATCATTCTTCTTAACTATTAATTTCGAGGACGAAATTCTTTTAATGAGGGAAGAATGCGACGATCTGGAATTTATGGATATTTGAAATTAAAATATTTAATTGATTTTAAATATTTGAAAGTAAGTTTAACTTGAATTTCAAATATCACTATATAATTTGGCAATTAAATTAGTAAATTCAACAATTGGGAATTGGGTAAAATGTTGAATCTTCAGTTTTATGCTTCTTAAAAATATTTCAATGGTTTGAAAAATTTATATTAACAATAATGAAGATAATAGAACTTTTAAAATTGAATTTAAAGATGATTTGTTCAGTTTTGAAATTTTATCGTTTAAATTGATATTTAAAAATAGCTTTCCGAGGCACAGTCTCGGAATTCAACGAAACTAGTTCCATTGGATCCGTCATAGTGTATTATTATCAAATTTCAAATTTTGTAGTGTTTGAAGTTGTCGTTTGGCCGTACGGTAAATAAACGCGCTGAATTTATATCGAAAATTTAATATTATAACTGAGTCCAAAAAGCTATCTTCTCCATACGATCAAATTTGGAGACGAAACCTTTTCCATTGCGTTTGGAATAGGGGATTAACATTATAAATGCCTAGTGGCACGCCTTGATTGGGGATCGAGATTGTGAGTTGCAAAAATCGAGACGATTTAATATAAATAATAATTGTATTTGTAAGCTTGCAAGCACGTACCAGAATTTAAAGCACGTGTCTTAAAAAGAGACACACGTAAGAATAAAATCGACAGCCGAGTTTTTTTTATTTCTTTCTTCGTTTTATAATCTCGTATAAAAAAAACCCAGATCGAAATCAAACCATGTCTTCGTTCTTTTCCCAACTAAATAAATGGCCGAAACAAAGAAAAAAAACGATCGAATCCTCTTTAAAAAAATAAAAAAATAAAAAATAAAAGGGGGTTGGCGACCGTGCTTGAACGATTTCGAACAGGAGCATCTCTCGATCCAAAGCTAAGCGTGGGGCGCGTGCGTAGAAGTGACGAAGATCTGGTGAGAGATGGAGACATTCGCGATTGAATCGCAATCGATCGAGGCGCGATATCGAGAGGTACGGAAATCGAAGGAAGGCTCATGGCGACCGCATTCATGCCTGGATGGTCGGACCGCATTTGTGGCTTCGCGATTCAAATTGGGACTCGAGCATGTGAGTGTCGCGTGGTCGCGAGGGTTCGACGAATTTCTGATTTTCATTTGGAGGCTCGAGTCTCTGGGAGCTAGGGTAGTGAGGTGACTATTCCTTTTTATTAATTTAAATTGATTACATAAATGTTTATATATCTAAAAATAATAATAATAACCATCATCATCATAATTTACAGTAAGGATATTTTCCCTTGATTTAAATTTATATATGTGTGGGTATACATATACAGAAATATATATACAGTGAAAAATATATGCAGTTTTTTCAATTTTTACTGCAAGAAAGAAAAATATAATGTTGGAATAAATACATATATGTATAAATTCTCACTCATTTTTAATATACTTTGATATACAGAAAAGAAAAAGGTATGCAGTTTTTATAAGTACATATATATATAGTTTCCAAATAAAATAAATATATGTATTTTAATTTACTTGTTATTTTAAATAATGAATTCGGTGAATAAATTGTTAAGTTAACCTATTTAATTTATTCTAGTTACTAAAAAGATTTTAAAGGGAAAATTATTAGTTTAAATTTAAATCACTAATTAAAAATAAAATTATTGGTTAATTAAACTTATCAAATAGGAAAATTAATTGTTCGATTTTTTCGAATATTGATAAACTGTATAAATAATTATACAAGGTCAAAAATCGTGAAAACAAGCTGGAATAAAAATGGACTGCAAAACAAAAGCAAAGGTGAGAACTTCTCACTCAATCGAATTACCCAGTCTGATTTAAATAGTTAAATTTAAATTATTGGTTGTTTGTTTTGATTGATAATTGTTATCAATTGGATTGGTGTGTTATATATATAGTGTATATATATATTGGAATGGTTGATATTCCCGCATTATATAGCTGATGAGACCCTATGCTCCCTGCATAATAGCGGATGACCCAATATACTGCGATATTCCACCTTGAAGTGGAATTGGTATTTTATATCGTGATAACATCTGTGGATGCAGGGAAACAGGTTAGAGGGATCCAACTGGATTCTTCAAATGTTTGCATTTATTTCATATGTTGTGAAATGATTTATTGATAATCTGTGATTGATTATATTGGTAATGGAAATTATTGAAGGCTGTGGTTTGGCCGAATATATATTTTGGTATTTTAAGATACCAAAATATAAATATTGGATTTTCGGAAGGAAATTAAAATAGAGAATTTGTAGTAAAATTGGATAAATTAAAAGAAGGAATTTGGAAAGGTAAAGGTTGATTTTTGAAATCCTATTGAATAAATTCCAAGTATGGGGAAAAAGAAATGGAAATAAATGGATTTTTGAGAACTTAAGTAATATTGTTTAAAGTTGAAGAATTTATTTAAAATTCGGATTTTAAATGGTTTAGGAGAAATAAAGGGAGAATTTTGAATAAAGAATGAAATGGATATTTTCAGTTTAAAATAAGATGCTGAATCATAAATAAACAAGTGAGTTTGGGGTTAATAGATTTTGAAATAAATTTTGGATAAAGGAGTAATTTTTTTTAACGGAGTAAATTTTGAAAATCTATTTGGAAATTCATTTAGTGTTTGAAACTGTGCTTTAAAAGGAGAATGAGACTATGGGATTTATAACTGGGTTTATAAAGTAACATAAGGTATCAGTGGATATTTGAAAGTATAAATTCACGATGGTAATTCATAAAGGGAATAGGTAATTTGTCTTAAAAATTAATGGTGTTTTATTTTTAAAAGTATGGAAAGAACATTTACGAATTTGGGATGTAAATTGAGATAAATCGAGAAGGATTTATTAATTGATTTAAATGGACTATTTTGGAATTGAAAGTGTATTTTCCCACGAAAGCCGAGTATTTTTCAAAGTAGCTTTTAAGTATAAATTAAAAGTTCTAAAGTTGGTTTTAAAAAGAATGTTTTTGGAGAAATTATTTTCTTAAATTGTTTTTAAAATTTTAAAGTAAATATGTACTAAATTAATTGTAGAAATGATTATTTTAAAGATTTAACGAGTATTTGATTTAGAAGATGGTTATTTAAATAACTATACTCTATCTAATAATTTTATTTTAGGATTAGTTTGGGCTTAAGTTTTACATTAGATATGAGTATAAAATTTCATAACTAATAATTTAAATAAAGTCTTTAAAATAGTTTTTATTTTAAATGTTTCCAAGTATATATTTTTAGATAAGTGATTTAATTTATTTTAAAAACTTGAAGTATCCGGACTTGGAAAATTTTCAGTGGGAATAAACAATATTTGGAAACTTATTCCGCGAGAGAAAAGTAGTTTGAAAATTATTTTCAAAGGGTTGAAGCGTAGAAATATATCTTGCGAAGATATTTATAAATAAATAAATAATTTGGGGAAATTATTTAAATCTGATGGTTGTTTATGGATGTTATTTGATAGTTAAATAACCAACTATCAATATTGGCCTTTAAGACGGTGTTTGAATTTCGATGAGACCGGGGGTCGGATTCCAAATGGTTATCCGAAAACCACATCGAATCTTAAAGGTGGATCTTTTGTTTAAAAGATCAAAAATGAAAATTTGTTGTCACTTAATTTAGATCTGAATGTATCCACTTGTTTTTAAAAATAAGCGCTTATTATTCGGATAAGCTGGGGGAGGACATTATGTCATAAAACCCATTCCAAATAATGATACGACAGAATGGAATTGCATTTGAAGACGGTGGTTGAAGACCAGGTATTTTCGAAAACGAAAGGATTGCCTATTGATTGTCTCTGCACCGAGTTGCTCCGATATAGAGATTACCCTATGTGATGGGGAGTCAGGACGTGATTAGGGGATATCTAGATTTGCAAGGACTTCTTTCCTTTATTGGATGAAGTGCCTTCGGTTCCATTCAGACCTAGGATGGACTTGTCTGGATGTATGTCTGACATTACACTTTGAGATATAAAGCTGGTTTTTGTCAAGTACATTTCTGTCTGGTGGCGGAGAATTTATTCTCTTAGCTTAACACCCTTCTCTGAGACGTACGAGCTCAGAGGTTATGTAGTTGATGGTTATTAGTGATATATTTCCAATTTGGTAATGGGGCATGCTAAGTGCTGAGCATTGGTTGATCAAAGCATGGCTTTTGTGAAAAGCGTAGCTTTTTGGGATGAGACTTCATCGAACCTCACAACACAGAAATGGTCGAAACAGGAAGGGATGCAGCAAGGTTATGGGGGTCGCGCCCCACGGGATATGTGCATTTCCTTCTGGATAAAAAGTGGTATTCTAGTATGGATCTCAAATATTTTACTTATGCGGATAAAAAGTGTTATTTTGGTATGGAGCCCAAATATTTTACTTATGTGATTGTTGGAATTTGAGGCGCATCGGTAAAGGTCGGTTACGACCGGGGGATGGCATACTCGTGACAGTTAGTTACCTAGTTACAGAGGTAACCCGCCCTTGTGTTGGCAGAGATCAGGTTAGGTTCTCGGGACGTCCCTCCAGAGGCGTACCCATTTGGATAAAGGAAGTTTCTTTGCCTTGACCATTTGTTGGAAATCCAAAAAATCAATACGAGCCCAGTACGGTTTTAGTTGTAGAACCTGCCATTTAACATGGTAGCTATAGTAGGCATACTTTTGGTAGGTATACTGGCTAAGATTAATATTATACTTTTGAAATGTTTTCCACACTATGCACTAATAATAATATCAAAAGGATTTTTGCGTATCAAGCATGTTTGACTACTATAAGGAGAAACCTTCCCCATGTGTACGATTGCATTTGAGTGTGTGCCGGGAGACCTTACGGTAGTTTCATTTTCCAAGAGCATGTACGGATTTCTTTTTGTACAAATAACTGTTTTTAGATCTCGCACCAGTCCCATGACTGACTCGAAGTTTATTGTTCCCTTTTCTAAACTCTGAGTGCCCCTAATTTTCCACACAGACAGTCTAGAGTCAGGTTATCAATATGTTCTGGAGCTAAGTCGGGAAAGTATGTTGTGACAGGAGATATGCTGGATGGCGAGACACATCACATGTATATGATGTAGTATCCCCTACATATGGTTAGCTGCAAATTCAGTTTCCATGGGGGCAAGTTATCATAACTGCCCAGTGTTGTTTTTTGTTGATGTTGTACTCTAAGGATGTATATATGAAACAACTACAGTTTTCTTTTGTATAAGATAAATGATTTATCTATTATATATTGTTCCGCTACGATTGTGAGATTCTGATATTGTTTCTATTTCTTCTTCTACTTCCTTCTTCTTTAAACCTAACAGGTTCAATTTTTTTGGCATTCGATTGTTCGGCATTAAATACAGTGACGTATTGATGTCGACTGTCGAACGTCGAAAAATCATGTTGTTATAAAATGATATTTTGGTTTTGAAGTATAAATTATTTTAAAATGACCACGGTGTTATAATGACGTTTGGTTGTTAATAGCGTATATTTCTACATAGTAGATAGTTCCATAGATTCTTCGAGGATGGTTATCCCAAACATCCTTTAACTTACTTGTATTTCAGTTGATATTTCACTTGAGCTGGATTTATTGTTGTAAGAATGTTAATCCTAACTCGAGCTTTTTGTGTTTTTCTTTACGCTCGAGTAAGACTGAGTAATTCAGCATATGAGACTTACCTTTGGAGTTTGAAGCTTCACTTGGAGATCCAACTATCAACTCAACTTTCAGCTTTTCCAGTTGATTTGTTTAGAGATGTCATCTGTTTGTATTCGAGACTTCAGTGTATCTGAGATATTCTGCTGTATTTTATTTCTAACTCTGATGTTTATGTAGTAGCTTCATGAACTACTATTTATCTATTCCATTGTATTATTATTATATTACACTGTATCTATGATTCTGTGTTTGATTTATTTACTGTATATGCTGAGTTTTGCCAAACATAAATTAACAATCTGATATTTTGAACAATTAAAGTCCGGCATGTGCGGATGCGAATGGTTGAAAATACTGGGATGTTACAGTTGGTATCAGAGCTCTGGTTTTAGGCAAAACTTAGTATATAGAGTCAATTTAATTTTAGAATCACTCTCGTTCGAGCTTGAGTTCTTCCTCATTGATTCGTATCTCCTTTGAATTTTAGAACGTTCCCCTTGGTTACAAAATCTATCCTTGTCTCTCCCATTCATTCTGAAATCCATCCTTATCTTTTCTATTCGTGTTCTTCTTGATTCCAGAATACTCCATAGCTCCACTGAATGAATTGTAAAGGGTCAAAACTCCTTTACAACAGGAATTTACTCCCGGAGATTTTATTTCCTCATTTTAGATGCTGCTATATCTTGCTATGCTGAAATTCTATCTTTGGCGATCGAATGTTGATTTGGCTTAGAATTTCGCATCGATCATATTCCTGAAATCACAGTTGACCTGGTTAAGGTCACCCATGATTTATATAAGTATATCCATCTTCTATTTTGTAATTTAATTATCCTATCTTCGTTCGAGCCTATCTTCGAATCAGAATTCTATTTGAATAGAGTTCCTCTAATTTGAATCTTTATCCCTGTTTTGAAATGAATTCTTGAATCATCCTTTGAAAAATCGTGTTTTTTTGTATTTTAGAAATTGTTTTATATATTGAAATTATTATTTCGATAGGTATGATTATATTCGATATATAAAAGTGAAAATGTTTTCAATGAGGATTACATACCTTTTAAAACAAAAATTGGAAGTTTCGAAAGGATTCGAAATTCTGAAAATTATATAAGAAATTGATTTACATAAAAATAATTTATAACTGAAGGGTTTTAAATTGGAATTTGAGGGATTGAATTCTGGTATTTTGAAATTGGTTTTAAGATTTTGAAAATATATAATAACATGATTTGAAAGTATTTTCCGAATAAGAAAAATTTCAAATGACTTCAAATGAGTTCCAATGATTTTGAAGAAATTTCAAAGAAGTTTTCAAGAAGATAGAAGTCCAGAACTCACTTATGTCGCTGGAGAATGATTTCGTTGATGAGTGCACGCATCATCGACATTGATTTTGAGTTTTAGAGTAGGGGAGAGGCCACTTTAGTAGCTTTTCTATGCAACTGATTTTGTGAAACCAATTTTGATTTCAAATTCTGAAGTATGATTTGATAATCGAAAGATATATGTATATATATTTGAAATGATTTGAAGTGAGACCGGTGTTCAATCCTCGAGTTTCGGATTTGTTTTGGTATGACCCTATATATTGAAATTAATTTACTAATTGGTTCCTGATTTCCAACTCTTGGATTTGAAAATTTGATTTCTCCGACTATTTTGAATGTTCGAACACTTCCAAATCAAGGTTTAATTTTCAAAGCTAAGTAATTTCGAAAAGTATAAATCATTTGATAAAGTATATATGTTTAGTTTGTATGATTAAGCATGAAGTAATATGATTTAAATAAGTTTGAAAATGTTTTGTCAAGCAAATGAATAAGACTATCTTGAATTATACTAATATGAAATTTAGTTTTGAAATGTTTTGAATAAAATTTAGTTTTAAAGGTTTTTAGCTTAGTAACATTTTTTATAAAACTATATATATATATATAGAACAAAAAAATTTCAAAAAGTTAAATTGTGTAACAACCCGGTATTTTGCGTCAATTATAATCAACAATTTAAACAATTAATATTGACACAAACTTCTATTCGAAGTTTTTAAATTTTGAATTAAAATTGATTTATAAATTGATAAAAGAAATTTAGGACTTTAAATAAAAGTTTTCTTTTTATTTTTAGTTTTTTTTTTTATTTACTTATTTGGCCTTACTTTTTATTTTGGGCCGTGAAAAAATTTAAATACCCAATCTCCCATTCTTCTTTTATTCGTTTGCAACCCGATCCCCCCTTTCATTTTTGATTCGCGTGCCCTAATCGATCGAGAGAAGATTAATGGCGGCATCATCTCGTTGTTCGCTCGTCTTCCCTCCGTTGCTCTAGCGTCGCGCGTCTCTGTGATGCTCGACTGCCTCAATTCGTCGACAAGGTGAGTGCTACCACTCACATCTAATTCAACTGTGTTTCGGTATTTGAATTAATTCGAGGTTGATGTTCTTCTGATTTTAACAAATAAAAAAAATGATTTGATACTTGGTACTCTCGGCATTGATTTTTGCTTGCCGATCGAGTGATTGTTGCTTTCGTCTATTGTTGACTTCGGCCTTGCTTTCTCTGATGAATTTTGATTAGGTTGGTTTCGTAGCCGCCACGGCTTGCTTCGCATTGACTTCGGTCACTTGTTTCTGCATATGTTGTATTCCATTTTTGTTTACATGAAGTCTGACCCATTGTTGTTCCTTCTTTTTAGTGTTGTTTCACGATAAGGGTGTAATCATGTGCACGTTGTAGACTTGGACTTAATTTTATCACTCGACTTCGAGTTTGATTACCCTGTAGCTTCTGGCTTCAACAGTTCCTCACTGACATGTTTCGCTACTTGATTATTTAAAGCTTGGCTCGAGTTTTCTTTGCTTTTGACTCGGGTAAAACTTTGTAAGGCTCGGGTAGATTTTATTTACAGGATTTATAAACCTGCAAATGTTTTGAAAAATAAAATAAAATGAAATGAAATGAAAGTGTCGAGTTGTACACAAGCTTGCTCTGTCACCTGTGTCTGCATATATGTGCATATATACATATGTTTGTGTGTATGCATATATGGGTGGATTGACTTAAATTGCAATCTGGCACATTTGTATGTAGGCTTGTTTTGTTCACTGTATCCCTTTACTTGTTTGTTGTTTCCTGATTTTGAACTCGGCTTCGACTTGTTTACTTCAACTCTGGTCATTTTTGTATTCACCCCTGAGCATTTTCGACCTGCTGTATGCTCACTGCGTTGTTGGATTTCGTTCACCCCTGTAGCATACGTGACTTGTTCGATTTCGTTCGAAGTTGATGTAGTTCGAACTTGTTTGGTTGACTTACCTATATATATATATGCATACATACATGCGTATGTGTGTATGCATATATTGTTGACTGTCGTCTAGTTTTATTTTGGTCACTTAACTGGGTTGCTTCATCCTGTATATTGTGACATGATACTTGACTGTTGTACTGGGTGGTTTCGTGGCACTTCTTACTGTCATGTTTTGGTTTTTCGGCACTATTTGATTTTGTGGTATGGTATCACTTGGTGTTGTAGTTACATGGTTGCATTCATGTGTACATCACTTGTTGCTGTTGCATATGTTTGTTTCCCGATCTGTTATTTGGTGACATGGTTACATTGATTCCATGTTGCCTTTTGTTTTTGGTCTGGACACATGTGCTGCAGGCAGTCTTCAATTTTGTCAATTTGCACTGTTAGGTTCATAGTCATTTATTGTTGGGTGTTGTGGTGCCATATTTTAGTGCTCTCACCTTCAAACTGCTGTGTTCATGTAGTCGTATCGTTTTGTTGATGATGCTTGAGATTCTGTTGTACTTGGTATCGTGACAAGGTGTTTCACTGTTTGACATTGCTTTGCATCCTTCGGGTTGTTTGTACCACTCTTGTTTATGAAAGTTGGTCATACTACATATATATGCAGTTCGCAGTTAATCTTTAGGCAAAGCATGATATTATATCAAGTTATTTTGGCCTTGCTGCCTTCATACATTTGCTACCTCTTTGACAATGAACTGCACACTGCCTGGCCTCGTTTCCGTGTGCATTTGTTTTATAACTTCAAGTCTGCACTGCAATCATATTGACTCGAGCTTGTACTGTCCACTATTGCATTTTGACTGCTAATCTTAGCATTGTTGAGCCTTGTTCATTTGTGCAGTATACTTGTTATATACATAGATACACTGCTGCATGATATCTGGTACTTGCAGCCACACAGTATCGACTTTATGAATTGATAATTTTAAGTACTTGAATTCTTTTGGGTACATCATCACTATAGTGGCAAGGCAGTGCACGCAAGCGTGAACTGCAGCCACACGGTATGGCGTGTATGATATTCTATTTGTTTTGACTTATGGATCTTTTTGCGTACTCCATATTCCGTAGTGGCGAGGCAGTGCACGCGTGCGTGTACTGCAGCCCTACTTGAATTAATATTTTAATTGATATTTCAATGGTTTGAACTGTTTTGTTTATTTCAATTCAATGTTCTGAATTGCATTCTGATTTGGTTTAATTACTATCGTCTATTCATTATTTAATTATTATTGCTTCTGTGCATTAATAACTGAGTTTGAATTAGACTGACCCGAGTATTATTTTCTTTTGAATTTAATACTCGGGTCAGACCGAGTATTTCAGGTTGTAGATATTCTGCTTTGGGTTGCTGCTAGAGCTATGAAGTTCTTTCATATCTTTTGGAGTAGTCGTCGTCATTTGTAGTAGTATGTAAAATTGTATAGGAAGATATGTATTCATGTATATTATATACGTTAATGTACTTGTATATGTAACTTCCTTAGTCGACTGTTGTAGTTGTATCATATGTACCGTGTGAATGTATTGTAACTGACATCAGTTATTATATATATATGAGACTTTCTGTTTCATCTGTGTTCCGCATTTATATCATCTGTGTTGTTATTTTATATTTACTGTTCTAAACTATTACGAACCATCGTAGTTCGTTTTATACTGGAATTGGGGTATGTCGATGGGAGAAAATAAATCAGAGATGAAAAATGAAAGAATATATATATTTATATCACTCCCATCGAGATAACCAATACTAGTGTAAGGCCAACTATTGATGGCCGCTCCTCAACAGCCTTATTCTCCGTGCTAGTTGACAGCATTACACCGTAGTGTTCTTGTCTAGCGTGGGTATAGAGGTGGGGCGTCACAAATTGGATCTTTCAAATAGAAATAAATAGTTTAAATGTATTAAAGGGATGGTTATAAACTTGTTAATCTATTTTGGGGTATAATTGATTCTGAGAAAATATTTGGTTTCGAAAATAGATTAGAATTTAAAACCCAGTATTTATATGATGATTTTGGAAATGAATTTGTTTGACCTAAATTATGTTGATTTGGAAACTATGATTCTTTTCTCAACCTATTATTTTGGAAACTTTAAAACTGAAGATATTTAATTTGGAAGAAAAAATTTGGTGAAATCATATATGATTTTGAAACTGAACTGATATTGAAACAAATTGAAATTAAGAACCTTATTTTATTAAATACTTGATTTTGGAGTTATCGAACTTATATAAAATTGATTTGTATAAGTATGAAGTTGATTTGAAAACTATTGATTTGAAAAGGTACCTAATTTGAAAAGCGAAATCTTATATAATCGAAGTCTATATAAGTGTGATTTGATATACTATTGATTTTGGAAAGTATTCAATTTGAAAATGAAATCTTATATGTAATCGACGTTATATAAGTACGATATTTGAAATTGATTTGAAAGGGTACTATATGATAAATATTTTTGAAGTAAAGATATGGAAAGTGCATTCTGCTTAATATCCTCTGTGTGGCCACATTGTGGATTCATTCTATCGATATTATTCTCTTTGATTTGGGTTTTTCGGATATGATACTCGAGTGTCCTTCAAATTCCATGGCATTACCCATGGTCTTATGAACTTGACTGCATAGCGTAATTCACAAGGCAGTGATTGCTTAAAAGGTGCGGATGTTTCCTGGGGGATCCAGACGTAACAATTGTGTATCCGCGATCTATCGCCGTTTTAGTAGCGTAATCCGCAAGGCAGAGATTGCTTAAAGGGTACAAATGTATCATGAGGGATCTACGCGTAACCATTGCGTATCTGCGGTCTACAAGTTTTGTTGTCGTAGCGTAATCCGCAAGGCAGAGATTGCTTAAAGGGTACGTATGTTTCCTGGGGGATCCAGGCGTAACCATTGTGTATCCGTGGTCTACAGTTTTTTTGTTATCATGGCGAAATTCACAAGGCAGAAATTGTTTAAAAGGTATGGATGTTTCCTGGGGGACCTAGACATAACCACTGTGTATCTGCGATCCATGATTCGATTCGATTGATTTGTTTGGATTGTACTTTCCATTTCGGTTTTGAAGGTTTTTCGAATATTTTAGGTGTTGAAACAGGTCTACTAAGCACTTGGAGAATTTTAGCTTTGCGCCTGATCAACGCATTGCCAAAGTCTGCAAGAACGAGGACAAACCCGTTAAAACATCGAGTTATTAAAATAATTTATATTATTTATTTATAAAGGATATTTTGATCATTTATTCCTTTCTTTCTAAATAATTTTGAAATGTTTAAAATATTGTTTATTTATATACTACATGTTAATAGAAAATTATTAGTGTTGTAAAATTTTAGAAGTTATTACTTAATTAAAATATATTTAAAGAAAATGATTATTGATTTATTAATAATGCTTGAATAGTATCTTGAGATAAATTAATAAATTTATGAATTATGGATTTAATGTTTTCAATAGCTTATTTGTAAATATTGGCAATAATGTAAATAATTGTTTTCAAATAGTTTCCATATATTTATAAAGGTGTTATGTAAACATATAAATGGTATTTATAAAGGAAGCAAGAAATTTTACAAATGGGTTTGAAAAGTATTAAAGTTATTAAAAATAATTGATTTGCAAATGAAGTTTTCAAATGAATATTTCAAGTAAAATTTATATAGTTTTAAATTAATTGTTTATCCTTGTCTTTCAATTTATTTTTCTTGCTAGTTCTTTCTATTCTCCTACCTTCTTCCTTTTCAGGGACGAAAAGTTTGGAGTGGGTTGAGTTTAACGACCCATAAATTTAATTGGTTTTAATAACGTTATCTACTGAATTATTGTGAAATTTTAAATAATAAAATTTTGAAATATAAATTTAACATTTGGAATACGTCTACTTTAACATAGCAAATGGTAAATTTTCATCTGATAATATGGATGTTTATTTTATTGTGTAATTTTATTTCAATTTAAATCAGTTAATATTTGATGATAATAAAAAATTTCCAAACCAAAATATTTTTCTGTAGAAAATATGTAAATCATCTTCTAAGTGAGACATCATCTTTCGTTTTCCCAAATTTTTACTGTTATTGCTCTGTTTACCTTATTTCTTGCAAATTAGCAGCATTTTTGTTACTGATTATAGACTTTTGATAGGATGATCATACCACTAATATCTGTATACCATTCTGATCCTCTCATTGTGTTGATCTCTACGGTATATTTATTTCTGTATTTTGAGGTCCGTTATGCAATCGAAACAATAAACTGTTCGTTGTAACGGTATCGTGAATTGCGACTTTACACTTTCCTTCAATTTTTCAAAATTCAAACATGCTGCGCAAAACAAAATTTATCGCTATGATTATTTTTCTGAAGCAACGCATGGTCGTTTCCATTATTTATATTACCTTTCCTTTCCCATTCTCTTCTGTCATTTCATTTTCCATGTGGCTCCCTATCTCCTTCAAAATATAGGTTACATTATTCTAATTCTAGCCTATTTATAATTCTTTCCTATGTTCATCCTCATTCCCCTTTTTCCTTTTTGCCTCCTTATCATTTTCTTTTGCAACAATCCGTTCCTCTTCAAATTTAGTCGAGGTGTCTCTCCCTTCTGTCCCATTCTTTTGCAATCCAGGCCCATCTTCTTCTTCTTTATCCACCTTTACCGCTCCGCTTTAAACCCGACCATCTATCACCTAGCTCCGCCGCTCCTCCCACCTCAGCCAAGCCGAGCCCGTCCATGTAACCCCGTCGACATCAGCTTATACACCATGCACTTGCAAAGCCTCACCCTCCTTCAACTTCACCCGTCTACCTCCCACCTCATGCACGAGTTCCAAGGCCACCTCATCACCAGCCTCTGACATCCAAGCCCGCAATGCCATGGGGTTCCCGCTCCTTCTCCTGTGCATTTTTCCTAGACTGCATCTCTTATATAAAGGTATATAATATAACTTGTTCATATATATATATATATATATATATAATTTTCCATCGGTTCTGGAGTTTATTTTATACGCTATATATGCACATGCATGTGAAGCTTATCTATGTAGATATGCTATTTGAAGAATTTTGACTTGAAGTTTTCTTAAATGGTTATATATATACTATATATTTTTGTTGATATATTAAGTAATTTGTACAGTTATATATAAAAATGAGCTGTATGTATTGTTGTCTGATTGGTATAAGTTTCTAATAGTATTAATATTTTATCTGGATGTATAGATTATATTATTAATATATATATATATATTGCGTTAGTTTTATGTATAAGTTTAATTATATATATGTCCATATACATATTAGTTGTTAGTTATAGTATGTGTATATAAGTTTTTAAAAGTTACTGTATATATATACATATACTTTGTCACTTTGTACACATTGTGAGTTTAAGGTGTTTTTTTTTTTGGTTAAGATGCATATATTCTTGTACCTATATAATCTGATTTTAGATTTAAAACCCATATAGATTTTGATATATGTATAATAGATATGTATAAGCTTATATGTATAGTTGCTGGGTTCACATATATTGAGTTATATTGATTTTTTTTTATGATTTTAAAATGTTATAAGTATACATGTTATATATTTCATAAGAGATATACAAAACTTGTTGTCGTATATAGGCATTGTTTATAATTAGCATTGATTTTATAATATATATAGTTTGTGTGAAAGAGTATATATAAGTATAATATATTTCAGGACCTATTAGTATTCGTATGTATACAAAATCTATATAAGTTTTGTTGTAGATTCTTTTACAGTTAGTATATTCATATGTATTGTTATGATAGTACTTAAAACGTAAATATATATGTTTGGAGAACTATATTATATTATAGAAACTATTATATTACATTGTTCAAAAGTGATTGTTATACATTATATATATATATAGGTTATTCATACGTGTGCTTAATTAGAACAATGATTTTTAAATATTATATCTATGTTATTTTATTTTAATATTTTTTTTTGAAAAGATTAACCGCCTCATTAAAAACCTGAACCTATACCCAGCGTGGATATAGGACAGGGAAAAAGAGTGCGGCGCTTTATTAACAACACATTAACAAAGCAAATGGTATAATGTTCAACAATGTACACACTAATACCAAAAACAGCCAACAATATATGCTATCAGAAAAAAACCCCACTTAGGCAAAACAAAACATAAAACGAGACCATCCAAGCCGTACCAAAAATAAAAAAGAAATAACAATCCTTCTTCAAACACGGACTGGGAACAGACGAATCAATCCCCCACCAGATCAATTTCCCAACGTTCTAGAATCCGCTTACTTCTACTGGAAATTTCCCTCTTCTTCTTCAATTTTTTGTTCCCGGCAACTTCAAATCCATTTCAATAAGCTTCCAACGATCCCGATTCTAAACATACCGATCATCGTAAAGCCTACCATTTCGTTCCTGCCAGATGTGGTGAACTATAGTTGAAAAGCTAGCAAAGGCCAACCCAGTAGCCTGATCCGCTGCAGAGAAGTTTGTAAGTAGGAGTTGAAATCCCACTTCCATTGTCAGAGTGCTCGGCTGAGGTAAGTCCATTTTTATACAGCAGGTAGTCCATAAGTAGGCAGAGTATGAACACGCAAAAAATAAATGGGAATGATTTTCAGGGAATTGGTTACATAGTAAATAGTTAGTATCAGAATTATATCCCCATTCTGTTAATTTATCTCTAGTAGGCAAGCGATTATAAATTGCTTTATAGGCAGTTAAAGACATCCTAGGATTATTACATTTGTTCCAAATAATCTTTCCCCACTCTACATTGTGATCTTGATTTCTAGCAGCATTCCAAGCAGATCTAAAACTAAAGCCTTTTAGATCCCTAGTCCATTTCCAATAATCCGAGCTAGCCGAAGAATCTATTTGGATATTAGAAATCTGATTGTAGAGTTGTCTAGTGAAAGGAACTAATTCCAATTCAAAAACTCCATCTTTCATGATTGAAGAGACTTTATCATTAATGTGGCCATATAGATGTAAGCTATCCCAACAAAGAATAGAAACCATACTTTCACTATTAATCGAAGGATCATGCCATAAAAGCGTATTTCTCCCATTAACAATGACTCTGGAAATATTATTACGAGTAATCTGTCTTTGTTTTAGAATTGATTTCCAAGTACAAGAGGAGTTATTATCAATCTCCATAGTCCAAAACTGCTTATTATCGCAATACCTTTTGCGCATCCATCGAGACCAAACATTTTTTGAATTAATAAAATGCCAAAGAAGTTTTAGACTAGCTGCTCTCCTAATATCCGCAAAATTCCTCAAGCCAATTCCTCCTTCTAATTTAGGATGACATAGAGTATTCCAGGCAATTTTGTGTACTTTACCATTCCAAATAAAATTAGCACACATTTTATTTAATTTGTCAATAGTAGCCAAAGGGAGTTGGTATACCATCATCCAATACAAAACCATAGAGTAATTACAGAATGAATTAATTCGATTCTCCCAGCCATGGATAATAACTTGCAGTCCCATCCATTTAATCTATTGTTAATATTATCAAATAGAGCCCCACAATCAGAGAAATGCAGATAGTTATGAGATAGAGGCACACCCAAGTATTTGACAGGAAGCTTACTTTCTTGCATGTTAAGAATATTCATAATATCTTGCTTATTTGTTGTGCCTTTACTAAAATACTGCTTAGATTTACTATTGTTAACATTTAAACCTACATACGTTTTGAGCTTCTCCAAACATTTACTAATCACCTTGGCACTTTTAGAGGAAGGCCGAACAAAAATCATCAAATCATCAGCATAGAGAAGGTGAGTAATTGCCGGTTCAAAATTAAAAGGAGGAATAATTTCCTTGACTTTGTAAGCCTTCAACGTTGAAATAGAAAAATACTCCATAGCCACACAAAACAAATACGGAGAGAGAAGATCACCTTGTCTAATACCTCTATTGCTAGAGATCGAACCTTTAGGGTAACCATTAATCATTATAGAGAAAGTAGGAGTAGATATGCAATTGTAGATTAATTTTACCAATTTTCCAGGAAAACCCATCTTTTTAAGCATATGACAAATAAATTTTCTGTTGACCATGTCATAGGCTTTATGTAAATCTAACTTCAAACAAAACTTACCAGCACCTTTTTGATTAAAAAATCTTACTTGTTCATGAGAAAGTAAAATATTTTCAGAAATAACTCTTCCAGGAATAAAAGCAGATTGAGCTTCAGAAATTAGATAACTAAGAAAAGGCTTAATTCTGTTGCAAATAACTTTGGCAATAATTTTGTATATAACATTGCCACACGATATAAGCCTATAATCAGCAAGGGAAGTGGGATTATTAATTTTTGGAACAAGAGTAATAAAAGTATGATTCACACCTTTATCTAATTTGCCAGTTGAGAAGACCTGATTTATCATACGCATCAAGCTTCTTTTTAACTCATTCCAGTGGATTTTGAAAATTTTTGCAGAGAAGCCATCCGAACCCGGTCTACTATTATCAGACATGGAAAAAATGGCATTATAAACTTCATCAGAGCTAACGCTGTTAGACAAGAACTCTCTCCCTCCATCATTAATACGACAGGTGCAATTAACATCAGGTAGACTTGTATTAATATTATCACCACTAAAAATCTGAGTAAAATATAAAATAGCCTCATTTTCAATAGTAATGGGATCATGCACTAGTTTTCCTTCAATAGAGATAATGGAATTAAGATTAGATCTGTGTCTCCTCATAGACATTTTAGAATGAAAAAATCTTGTACACTCATCTCCTTCAGTGAGCCAATCCACTTTAGCTTTTTGAGTAGCATTGAGAAATTCGATATTATTTTGCTCCTTCCATTTTTTGCAGGCTGCCATTAAATTGCCAAAAGCTGTAGAGTTATCTGGGTTGTTGTCAACACACTTGAGAGCTGATGCATACTCCTACTCCAACTCCTTCAGTATTTTACCATCTAAGCATCTTCTAGAACTCCAGGCCTTTAGGTAAAGTTTACAAGCTTCCAACTGTTGTCTAAAAATATGTAGATGAGAACCCTCAAAATTAAATTAAAAGCATTAGAGAAACATTCCCCATAACCATCTAACAAATACCAGGAGTTCACATATCTGAATGGTTTTCCTACAGTAGATATAGGAGGATCCAATAATTTAAGACAAATAGGGATATGATCACTAATGGGATTAGAGACTCCAAAACAAGCTAGATTAAGGAATTTGTTCATTAAAAGATCATTACATAAAATTTTGTCTATTTTAGTGGCCACTCCCCTTTTTCTCCATGTAAAATTGAACCCCAGAATAGGCAAATCAACCAAACCTGAATTGATCACACAATTTTTAAAACCTTCCATTTAGCTGAAAGGGACAAAGTTACCCCCTTTTTTATCAGTAGTGGAAAGTATATTGTTGAAATCACCCATCAGGCACCAAGGCATATCAGTATATATAGATTCCTTTGACAACATATCCCATATAAGTTCTCTATCCTTTAGAAAATTACTAGCATATACAAAGGAAATTTTCATTTTGAGTCCTCCAGAATTCACTATATTCAAAGAGATATGCTGAGAGGACATATGAGTAGGCTCAACCTGCTAAGTTGAATTTTTCCAAATAACGAGAATTCTTCTTTTACATGAACAAATATTATTATCTAAAGAAGACCAGCTATTATTCATTTTATACATTAGCTTTAGTTTGGCATCATTACTAAGTTTATTCTCTAGCAAACCAACCAAGGTTGGTTTATGAGTTGTTAGAAATTTAAAAACCGCCAATTGTTTTTCAGCAGCATTTAAACCTCTAACATTCCAAGCAATTATGGTCATTTAACTTTAGAATGGCTCCTTGTTTGCCTTTTAGAAGGAGCAATGTTTATAGAATTAGCATCATCATTTTTCTTTTTTTTCTTTTTATTATTTATCTCATCAATTTCATCAACAAATTCCTTGTTAACCTCAACAAAATGTTCAACATTCATAACAGGGACCTGCTTAGAGATGCGAATATCGTCCACAACAATATGATTAATTAATTCCTCATCGGAGTCAGACAATTCTTCAACAAGGCCTTCACCAGAACCTAGAGAAGATTCAGGTACTCCCTCTAGTTTCTGAACCTGCTGGATATCATTAAAATTATTTAAAGAATTATACAATACCTTCTCTTCTGTTATTAGCTTAGGGACATTATCTAAAATTGGACATCCAACCACTTTTGCACTTTTACTCTGTGACAAACTAACTACTGTTCCTGAGGCAGAAGCATTACCATCCCCTGTGTTTTGAACTTCCTGAATTGCCGAGAGATCAGCACATGTTACAGAAGTCTGATTGTGTACAGCAGATTTGGCCTTCCAGAATTTAGCACAGATTCCTCAACTTGGATATAAGACGAATGAGAATCAAGATCCAAATCCAATGGGTTGAAACGATTGTCAGTAGTTTTGATGCTAGGATGTTGAATATTAATTTTATCTCGTTCCTGTATATTTTTATTTGCATCTTGTTGTAATAAATTAATTTCAGCATCCCTGCAACTACCATTGTTAAGCTGTAATGTTTCAGTTTCATAATCTCTGCTAACATTAAGAATATCATTTACAATATTAATTGGCGCAATATTTCTATTAAGTTCATCTTCCCTTATAGAATGCAGAGATTCATTACAAGTTGCATTAGTTTTCGGAATCCATTTACTAGTAAGTTTTATTTTACAGAGTTCGGAGGAGTGGCCAAAATTTTTGCATTCCTTACAAAATATAGGTTTATAATCGTATCTAACTGAAACTTGAAGTTCTTCTCCATTATGCATTAACACATCAACATAGTTAGGAAATCCATCTTCAGTAGACATTTGAATTAACACCTTAGCATATGCAATCCTGGATTCATCCGCGGTGATTTTGTCCATCTTCATTGGTTTACCCAGAACACTAGCTATAGCACTGAACGCTTCCTTATCCCATAAATCTAGTTCAAGGTTATGCAACTTCACCCAAATCGGCATTGTAGAGAGTAAATCTCTACTAAACCTCATTCCTGCCTGCCACTTCTTGAGAATTATAATTCGGTTATCAAACAGCTATGGACCTCCCTTCAACACATTCTCACAATCCGATGCATCTAAGAATCTGATAATAAAAAATCCATTATCCCGAGCCAGTAAATTAAACTGTTTTTTATGTTTCCAAATACGTTCAATATACGCTTTCAAATGGACATGATGTGGTCTAGATCCATAAACATAAAAGATAATCGAATTATTCCACTTATCAGCAGCCCTCTTGTTCATTTCAGTATCAATTAAAGCCTTTTTTTCTGATTAACAATTAATGGTTGTTTGTATTTTAAATCTACTAGTTCTTCTGATCCTCCAATTCCCCCATCAGCAGCATTCCTCTATTCTTTATTATGCCCTTCAGCTAAGCCAGTCTTAATCCTATTTCAGTCAATCGTACGCTCAACGAAAGGTTTTCGATAATTTCCTGGGTTACCCGTTGGTTTCGAAATATTACGCACCTCACCTTGATTTTGAATATTATGATTTCTCTGAATTCCAACTCTATCTTTGGAAAGAGAATTTCGATCTCTAGACCAGTAAGGCTGCGCCTGTTTGTTGACTACCAGATTATATGAAATTCCAGATCCACCAGTATCCATCTGATTGTTATTACCAAATCTCTCCGAATTATCAGATCCATTTTGAAAACCATGGTTGCCGGCTTTCCCAGATCTATCCGAGAATTTTTCTCGACTAAGATTTGTTACAAGAACCCAAGATCTGCCATTATCATTAATTGGTCCAGAATTTTTATACCAGGATTAGGACGTTTAGGAGATATACTTGTTACTGAAACCCTAGCCTCATCTTCTACAAAAGGAAGTACGAAACCAGTTTCTACGAGGAATTCCTGATCCGAAGGACGAGAAAGAGAATTGAAGCCACCTTGAGAATTTTCACCACCAGAAGCCGCCATTGAGAATTTTGAGATCCGAATATAACTTTGAACGTATTGCTAATTTTGAGAATTTTAATATTTGTTTTCAATTAAATATTGATTTTATGAAAATAATAATAATATATATAATTGCTATTTTATCAAACTTTTTTTGGTTATTGATTTTCAATTTATCAGCGTTATCCATCTAACTCGTGCCAATCTTGCTTTTCTTTGAAATTCGTGCCTGGATTTCGTAACTCAACTGCATTGTCTATCTCTCTAGCCTCGAAAGGTGAGCAATTACTCACGATTTAATGTTCTTATATTTATTAAATTTGATTTCAATTGAAACAACAATTGAAATATGCTGCTAAATTGAACTGTTAATTATTTAAATTGTTATATATGATATGCATTTACATGAAATTGTTCACCTGTGGGATATGACACCATATCCTGTTGTTTATATTATATTGTTATTGATGATATATGCCTGTATTATTATTATCATATCTTCTATCCCTCTGCAAGTTCCCTGTTAGTTTAGAATTCCCTATGGGTTGAAATGATACATACCCGAATGATCTATAGAACAGAAGAAAATCGTTATGGTTTGAAATGATAAACCCAAGCGATTTTCATTGAATTAAATTTGGGATTGTGGGTTGAAATGATATATACCCATATATATTTAAATTTCGGATTGAAATGATAAATATCTGTATTACTTGATCATAGGATAGAAAATTATTATAGACACTGTTGATCTATATATAAATATTTTGAAATGATTTCTATGATTTTAAAAGTGGAATATATATGGTTTATTTAATATTGAAATTATTTTATATTTAAACGAGTTTTAATGTAAAATAGATTTAATAATAAGTTTAATTTAATAAAGTTTGATATAATTTATATATATAATATGTTTAATTTTTATTTAAATTTTTATTTTAAAAGTATATTTTAAATGATTTATAAGTTAAGGTCGGGAAGATAAATTTGAATTTAAATTGAAATTGTATTTAATTAAGAATTTCATTTAAATAAATCGATTTGAACTTATCGAATTTGAAATTTAAAGATACGATTTTTCAACTTGGTTTTGATTTAAGTAATTTATCGAATACTTCATGTTCAAATAAATTGCAAGAAATATTTAGAAAATTGTGATTTAAGGTTATTTATAAAAAAAAATATTGAATATTTAAAGCTTGGAAAAATATTGAAATTTAATGGTTTATTTTACGGTTCAAATCTGTATTTGAAATCAATAAAATTTTGAATTTGTTTATTTAGAAACTGAATTGAACTGAAATTGAGATTGAATTAAATTGAATTTGGAATTTGATTTGGTTTGAATCGATTTATGAAAATTGAGCGAATTACAAATATTGTACTTTATAAATTATTTAATATATATATATACATACATTTTTAATATAAACTATTTTGATATAAACTATTTCAATATATTAATTATTTAAATATAAACTATTTTATTTCACAAGCTATTTTATTTTATATACTATTATTAATATCTTAACTGTTTAAGTGGTGGAAGTTATGATTTCAAAGTTATGGTTTTCCAAAGAATTATGATTTCAAAGTGTTTTGGGTTTCGAAAGTGTTGTAACTTTGAAAGCGCTATAATTTGGAAATAGATTTATTTGAAATGGAAATGCTATTTTGGTTTTGAAGTATAAATTATTTTGAAATGACCATGGTGCTATAATGAAGTTTGGTTGTAATAGCGTATATTTCTACGTAGTAGATAGTTCCACGGATTCTTAGAGGATGGTTATCCCAAACATTCTTCAAGTTACTTGTATTTCGATTGATATTCACTTGAGTTGGATTTATTGATATAAGAATGTTAATCCTGATTCGAGTGTTTTGTGTTTGCTTTATGCTCGGGTTAGACTGAGTAATTCAGCATTTGAGATTCACCTTTGGAGTTTGAAGCTTCGCTTGGAGATCCAACTATGGATTCAGCTTTCATCTTTTCCAGTTGATTTGTTCAAAGATGTCATCTGTTTGTATTCGAGACTTTAGTATATTTGAGATATTCTGCTGTATTTTATTTCAAACTCTGATGTTTATGTCTGTGCCTGTGATTCTATGATTGATTTATTTACTGTATATGCTGAGTTTTGCCAAATATAAATTAACAATCTGATATTTTAAGTAATTCAAGTCCGGCATGTGCGGATGCGAATGGTTGAAAATACCGGGATGTTACATAGGAGGAGCTAATAGAATTCATCAAGACCAAATACATTTAATAGAGTCAAAATCTTAACATATGTTTGTTATCATCGAAAGGGGGAGATTGTAGAATATACTTGTGTATGATTGTTGTTTGCTGATAAGAAACATATATATATTTGTTTAAATGTATTTTTATTGCACTATTTTATTTTTCCACATAATTAAATAAATATTTGTTGAATAAATAAATAATTTGGAATTCATATTTAAACAAATATTTTATTTAAACAAATATTTTATTCAAACAAATATTTTATTACAAATTTAAGCTCTCACTAAATTTACACAATTCCAAATACAAGGTTCAAATACAACACAATTTTCACTATACAATTTTGCATATATATTTAACCACACTACATATTCACTCATCACTCGTATTTGATCTTCAACTCTGTTCCAGCATGAATCCAGCATTTGAACTATCTGTAAAATAAAGACTGGCGTGGTAAAATTGAACGAGAAATATTTTGCAGTGCACAAAGAAGTGTATGTGTTTGAAAATATTATTTGCCTCAATTATTGGACTTGTTCGTCATCATTTCTCTATTTCAAACTAGAATAAAAAATATATGAACAATTTGTGACATGCACAGTGTATCATTGTACATGCCACTGGTATATACTTTCTTGTTAAAATTGCATGGACAAGTGAGCATAAGGTCAAACCCAAGCCAAGAATGGATTCGAATCAAGTTCAATGCACACACAAATCAAAACTAACTAAGGTCAGCCCAGGAAAACCATAGACCAAGGTGCACCAGTCATGTACAAAGGATAAAGCAAAAGCAGAAACCACACAAGCAAAGCTTCAGTCATGCTCAGGTCCAAATTAGTTAACATGAATGCAAAGCAAATCAACATGCAACCAGACTTCAATGGAATCAGCATACATATATACATGTCTGTACATACATGGTAGGTGTGTGTGTGTGTGTGTGTGTAGTGGCAACCAAACAAGTAAACGTGCTCATATGTACATGAATATGCAAGCATTCAGGCATGAACACACATGAAAACAAGTCAACCAGACAGTGATAAATGCAAGTGAAATTGGCTCAATTAAAAAAAGGCAACCAGGTGAACATGGCAACTCAACAAGCCAGTGAGACAAATATAAACCAAAATCATATCAAGTGGCAGCAGTTTTCACAGAGACTACAATAACAAAGGCACCATGTTTATCAACCCAGCAAACATTACAAGGAAATGGACATCGAAATCGACAAGCAACTATCACAAAATCATTATGGATAGAGAATACAAGTGCACTAGACGCAGCAAAGTCAGAAAGCAAGCATTCGAAGTGGACAGATAATAGGCATAGCAATCACACACAAACATACTCAAGCAAGTGCAAAAGAAATTCACACAACAAATTAAAGGAAGCAGGTTCAAGCACAAGGGTATAAACACCAATGGCAATGCAGATGGTCAGAGCAAGGTACAGAGCACATGCATACAACATGTCAAAAACATATCAGAATGCTAAGCAAAGAAGAGAACAAATTCTGAAAGGAGTAGCAAAAGTCGCAAAAAACTTCATGATGAACAAGTCAGATTCAGGATGTAAAATTAACCTATATATATGTATGTGTGTGTGTGTGTGTCAAATTCAAATGCCAAGCTGTAAGCGAATGATGAATAAGTCGTAGGCAGCAAAGAACAGAACTAGAGAAAATAAATTTAAGCATATTCAAATATATTGGAAATATATTCAACCAATGAACAAGTCAGAAGTCGCTCAATCTTTCAACAAGAATCAAATGGCCGAGCACAGCAAATTGAAGATTTCAAATCAAAATATACAAAACAAAATTATAGGGTTTTGATCCCTATAAATACACAATTCATCATCGGCAATTAGCAAGTTAGATTTTAAGCAAATCAATAGAATAATAAAGAAAAAATTGCATGCCAATAATATACCCAAGTCAAACTCAAACCCTCTTGAGCAATCGAATAACACCGATCGAAGAATCGCGAAATCCAAATTCACCGAAATCGATCAACTCAACCAACAAAGAGGATTCGAAAGCTCAAAAATTGTTGAAGCCTACATTAGAGGCTCAACATAAGGCAAACGATCTAGTTTGAGGAATCATAGGCTTGAAAATCAGAAACCCTAATTCTAGATCGCAAAAGAAACGAGACGGCATGGCGGAGCAGGAACCAAAATAAAAGGGGGAAAATTCATTTATCTCTTTTTTAATTAGGTCGTATATGTTTTTTGCTTTTAAGTTGGGCCGTATAGTTTATTAGGGTTTTTTAATTTATTTTTTAGTACTTCTGTTTTGTTTTTTGTTTTTTCATTTAAGTCAAACCCTAGATTAACTAGGTTACGAACGACGCTTTTATAGTCCGAAAATTCACAACTCATTGGCTGAGTTGTGGTAGGGTTTTAAGCTTAGAGTTAGGTTAATCAAGTTAGCGGGTATTGCAAGTTTACATGTCTTTGCAAGCGTATGATTACTTAATTTCTAGTAGAAACCTTGGGTGCAGCATGTAGGAAATTTTTTGCCGAAGCTGGGTAAAACTGTATGTTATCTTTACTGCATTACTCTCTATTTTTATTTTTATTTCCGCATTAATATTTAGTAAACTCTATTCCCCCCTCCCCTTTAGGATGAAAACGATCCTACAACAGCAATGAATTCCTTAAGATTAAAGTGAATGAAAAATCTTCTCGTTATTGCCAAACTCTGGGCAAAAGATGAATTCCTGAAGGTTAAAGTAAATGGGAAAACCTTCTCATCATTGACTATCTCCGAGCAACGATGAATTCCTGAAGGTTAACCCAAATTATCCCATTAGCCCTTAAGAACATACTCCATTTTGCATTATCCAAGACCACAGGAGTACGTCCCTAGTTGTAGTGCTAATCACGTAGCACAGGGGTTTTTCTTTCAAGAACACGGTTCCGTTGGTTCAAGCTAACTTTATTTGCAAATAAAAGAAGTGGCTAGTCCTGTCTTATTACACTGCGGTGTCCTTGGGTGGCTTATTTGAGAAAGAAAATGAAGAAAAACCAAGTGTAGTAGTGCCGCAGCATGTTGATGCTCCATGCACGTGGGATAGGTATTCCATCTACAATTTCCAGCTTGAATGTTCCAACTCCAAGCTTCCAATTGATCGCATAAGGTCCTTCTCAGTTCGAGCCAAGTGCCCCCATACCCAGGAGGATTCGTTTCAGAATAAGATCTCCTACCTCAAATATGCGATTGCGAACCTTAGCATTGAAGTGTCACGCTATCCTTTTTTACTGGGTAGGAACCCTTAATTCTTCTTCTTTCCTTTTCTCATCAACCAAATGGAGAGACTTAAGCTGGATCACCTCGTTCACCTTCAGATCAAAATGCCATTTATGATGAGAAGGGACTTCAAGTTCTATCAGGATCATGGCTTTTGATCCGTAAGCCAAAGCAAATGGTGAGTATCCAGTTGCCAACTTGTGTGTCATCCTATAGGCCCACAGTGCTAGTGGAAACTCACTAACCCAGTTGCTTTTAGCTCTAGTCAATCGCTTCTTTAAGGTGGATTTGAAAATTTTGTTCACTACTTCCACTAGTCTATTTGCTTGTTTATGTGCCACCATAGAGAAACACTTCTCAATTCTATATCATTTGTAGAAGTCCTTGAACTTAGTGCTTTCGAGCTGAGTTCCATTGTCCATAATGATCTTCTAGGGTACTCTAAACCAACAAATAATATTCTTTGTCACAAAACTTCTTACCTTTTTCGTTGTAATTCTATCAAGTGGTTCTACTTCAGCTTATTTCATAGAGTAACCCACTACAACAATATCATATTTGGCTCCTTCTTTTGCTACCAGTAACACACCGGTAATGTCGATTCTCCAAATCATAAATGGCCATGCCATTTGTGTAAGTTTTGAAGATGGGCCTTTCGGAATCTTTGCAAACCTCTTGCATCAGCCGCATCATTTGGGGTAATCAACACCATCCCAGTTTATCATTGGCTAGAAATATACACAGCGAAGTATCTTCTTCATCAAAGTTTGCCCCCCGTGTAGTCGTCGCAGATGCCTTATAAATTTTCGTGAGGATCGTTCTAGCCTCATCTTTGGCTACACACCAAAGTAGGGGAGTCGAGATTCCTCTCCAGTTCCCGAGCTAAATTTATTTCAAGCATCATCGATAAATAACTTCCAATGAGGAGTTGCAACTGCAGGATCCTTCTCTTCTTCACCGTCACGCGTGGTAAACTCAACGATGAAGTGTGCTAATGCTTGCACGTTTATCGCTCTCCTTAGATGGTAAATAATACCGCACCAGCTCAATTCGATATTCCATTTCAGTAACCTTTCCAAGGTCTTAGGTCAGTACAAAACCTATTACAAAGGCTGATCTATCAGCACTTTGATTGGATGAGCTTGAAAATACGATCGTAACTTCCTTGACGTGATCAACAAGCAGTATGCGAGTTTCTCCAGCTTCGGGTAGTACATTTCTGTTCCAGCGAACCGTTTGTTGATATAGTACACCGGTCTTTAAATCCTCACCTCTTTACATACCAATGCGGCACTTACTGCATGAGCAGACATTGCTAAGTAAAGGAATAATTCCTCCTCATCAAGTGGTTAGGACAAGACCGATGGCATTTCCATGTGCCTCAGTAATTCCTTGAAGGCATTCTGGTAATCTTGGTTCCATTCAAAGTTCTTTTTGCCTTTCTTGAAAGCAACGAAGAAATATATGCACTTATCCGTTGCTCTTTAGATAAACCGACCCAAAGTAGTGATCTTTCCATTCAAGCTCGGAAGCTCCTTCTTTGTAGTTGGGATGATTAGTTCCTCAAGGTGGCAATCCACTCCGATTGGCCTTGACGCCGCGTGCATTGACAATAAATCCCAAAAACTTTTCCGATGCTACTCCGAAGGAACATTTCAATGGATTTAGCCTCATTCTGTATTTCTATTAAACTTCAAACGTCTTTGAAAGGTCATCCAGATGGTTTCGCACTACTCATTATTTCACAGTCATGTCATCCACATATACTTACTTCGTCCATCTGATTTGGTTCTTAAACATAGAGTTTACTAGTATCTGGTATATGAGTTGGCATTCTTTGAACCAGATAGCATAACTTGATAGCAATGTAGTCCTAAATTTGTGATGAAACTAGTATTCTCCTGATCCGGTGTGCATCGAGAACTAGTTATAGGCTAAAGAAGCATTCATAAATAAAAGCAACTCATTTCTTGCAGTTCCATCCACTAGTTCATCAATCCTAGGCAAAGGAAAGCTTTCCTTGGGGCATGCCTTATTCAAATTCGAGCAGTTGATACACATTAGCAACTTCCTATTTGATTTCTTAACCAACACGGGGTTAGATACCGAATCAGGATACAAAGAATCACATACAAAGTTGTTTGCCAATAGCTTATCCACTTCTTCCTTCAACGCAGGGGATCACTCTGGAGTTGGAATGTGCCTTTTCTGCTTTACTGGTGTGAACTTTGGATCAATATTTAGTGCATGACACATTATCTCCAACATTATCCTATATATATCCAAATGTGTCGAGGAGAATATGTCCAAGATTCCTCGGAGGAAATTCACCAATTCCTTTCTTAAGTTAGCGTTGAGCTAAGATCCAATATTTAAGACCTGAACAGGATCATCCATGTCGATTGGAACATTCACTGTCAGCTCTGTTGGTGCTGGTCGCCCTTCCCTTGACTGCTTCTAGGGATCTATAGCCTTGTTAAACCGACTATGGTTCCCGAGCCATGGTCTAAGCTTTGGTTGCTATGCTTTCAAATTATGAATGGGGAAAGTTATCTTCACATTCTTACCTTTCTCGTGTCGCTTTGCTTCTCTTAGTTCTACAACATAGCATTCTTCCAGCGCTTTGGTCGCCTTTTACTACTCTGACTCCGTTTTTCATGATGAATTTCACCACTAAATTCCAAGACTCTAGTGCTATCCTAAATCAGCCAGAGTTGGTCGGCCTAAGAAGGCATTGTATGTTGAGTATTCGTCCATAATAATGAACTTCTGAATCTAGACTGTCCTACGATCTCCTTCACCTAGTTCCATATGCAAATCAACCATCCTAATTGGCTGTTAGGCTTTGCCCATAAATGCTTGTATCTTGGTTTTACAAGATGTCACCTCCTTCAGGTTGATCTTCATCTGATCGAACATCCTTTTGAAGAGTATATTCACCGAACTCCCGGTATCTATCAAGATACGATGCATAGTTGCTGGTCCGATTTCAGCAGTCGCCACCATATGATCGAAAGTTGGTGCTTTGACTCCGTTAGCATCTCTATTTCTGGACAAGACATCAACTGGTTATCATCCTTTGATGCTTGGATGGAGTCCTGTTTTCTACAACAAAGCAGCCCTCTTATGGTATATGCTACATCTTTTCTCAACTGGATGGGATCCTCCAATTATTGCATTAATGATAATGTCCCATCATTTTGCCTGGGCCCCTCTTCGCTTGGCCAAGGTTGATTCTCTTGAGCAGGTGGCACTGGGAGCCATGGGGCTTGACAATCTTCCTATAGTTCTTTGAAATACTATTGGAGCTTGTTTTTTCATATTGGTTCTTCTATGAGATCCCTCAAATCCCAACACTCGTTCGAGTTGTGTCCATGTGTCTTATGGAAGCAACAAAACTTTCTGAAGTGATTTTCTTACTCGATTACCTCCCTCCTTTGCAGTTTCTTATGTTGTTCCATTCCTTGAGTAGCAAGGTATACATTTTCCAATGTATCGTTTAGTGAAGTGTATTCTTCCCCTGCCTTAAATTTCTTGAACATTTCTTATCATCGTTACACTTGCTGCTGAGGCCTTGATTTCGTTTCTTTTGGTTACCAAAGTTTTCGATAATAGTTGCCACATTATCAATGCTATGTCTAGATTGTTTCACCATCACATTACTCTGGATAACTTCCCTTGACTGTCCATCTTCAGCATTGCCTGAAGCTATATTTGCTTCCTCCAAGTGCAAAAAATAGTTAGTCTTCCGATGGAACTCCTCTATGGTTGTAGGTTGCTTTATCTTTAGCCATCGATCGAAATCCGTGTCTGGGTGAATGCCCTAGACCAATGCCATGAATACGAGATTCTCCTTCGGATTGCTTACTTCTTTAACAACAACGTTAAACCAGTTCAAGAAACCTTTTAGTGATTTTTTAGGTCCGTAAGACAAGCTCGACAGGGACTTTACGTCCTTGGGTCCCGCAACATGCAATCAGTACTACTTCATATACTTCCTAGCCAACTCATTAAAAGTCGATATGGATCTCGACACGAGCCTAATGAACCACATCGACGCAACTCCCATCAAGAAAATATAGAAGCACCTACATTAAACAACATCTTTGCCCTAGCATGAACCTGTCGTTCGTACTTAAGTAATTATTTGTTTAGGATCGGTAGTCCCATTGTAACGACCCGTATTTTTGACAATTAAAAATATAAAATTTAATAAGATTTTAGAATTTAACATTGTCAGAAATTAAAATTTATGATTTATTAATGAAAAAGGGTTAGAACATATAACTTGATCTTAAATGAATTCTAAAAACGACAAGTTCAATGTAGTAAGGATGGTAAAACAAATAGAATATAATTTAATGTTAGTGATTTGAATATAAATAATAACTGTTTGAATGTAGATTTCATCGCTTATAAATAATAAAATGTTAATAAAGAATGAAATGGTTGCTTATTTCTGATTGGAATATAAATGTAAAGTTTAATTTGGATATGATTTTGGAGTTTAATAAGGAATAAAAAAAACAATATATTAAAGGAGAAATTATATGTCATTAATTGAAATTGGTTTTAATATAGAATATGAAATCAATTATTTGGTAAGTAAATTTATAATCCTTGTTTGTAAACAATAAATTTATAGATATATGAATTACTAAGTTGTAAAAATTGTTTTATTTCATATCTCGTTATTTAATCCGTTGTGAAATTAATTTGGTAATCAATGGAATTTAATGTAATTGAAATATTTCAGTAATATGAGAAAGGACATCACTGTAGAGTAATGGATGTAATAAAATGGAAACTTATGTCTAATAAACACATAAGATATTGTTTGATTTAATATAAAGAACATCTAAAAATAATAATAAATGAAAGAGTGTGTTGAAAACTAAATTGCAATTAACTAGAATTTTATTTCAGTTGTAACTAAATGATGGAATTAATTTAGTATATAGATATTGGGTTTAACATGGAAAATTGGATTTCAAAGGAGAATAATTAGATTAGTTATCTTCCTTGTATTAGGGTATGTTTTGAGATTTAATTATTGTAATTAATAGTAATTAAATCTTGCCATTAATAAGAAATAGAAGTAAATGGTAATTAATTAGTGATATATGCAACTTACGTTTGTGTTAAAAGTATAATGGGAATTGCAATGAGAAATATTACTTTCAAATTGTAAGTATTCAAATTTATTACAAATATAATGACAATAGGAAATCAATTGATAAAGAAACAACGTGGTTGTATGATGTACTATTTCTGTAACTCTTTTATGGGATAACCATTAAATATAAGTTGGTTTTCAAAAGAGGGAGGTGTTAATTGTAAATTAATGTGTAATAAAAAGATATATGTTTCAATAAAAATAGAATATTGATTTACTGAAATAATATTTTTATCAAATAAAATGAATGTTTCATTGTGAATATAAATTTAATTTCATTAAAACAAAGAATTGAATTTTGTTGTATGTTTCTAGTTGGAATATTTGATTTATTTGAATATTCAAACTTGATTTGAATTTAATTTATAAAAAATATCAATAATAATATGGTAAGAAAACAATTTGAAGGCTTGGTTAAAATTTTGATTTGGAATAGTTAGCATATATTTACATAGGAAATATATTTCGTTCCAAATTTGAATTTGGAGTCTCAGTTCACTTTTATTGTGTTTGGTGGCGGTGCCGTTACGTTAATTGCGGCGTTTAATTTTATTTACTGTGTACTAAATAAATAAATACATACATACATACATATATATGTGTGTGTGTATGTGTGTGTCTTTAAATTTGAGCGTATTGGGGTAAATAAAATATGTTAAAATGAACGTTTTTTTGTTTGAGTATATTAGAGTTGTGATTTCCATGTACGGTCTACCTTCTCAAATTTAAATCATCGCTTTCATTTATTTTATTTTATTATAATTACTTTCTTTTATTAAATACATGCCTCTTTTGATTTTCCAGTAAGTTTTATTTATTTACACATGAGCCTTGCCTTGAAATTTTTCCTGAGTGTTAATGCAACTAATTGAGGTAGCGCACGTTTTAAAATTTTATACCAAAAGATTTAATTGCCATGTAAACATGTCTTATCAAATTCCAACGTGTGTTTTTCATCTTTTGTTAATTACCTGTATGTTAGTCTCTTTTCATTTTTGAAATATATGTCTTCTTGTATCCTTCCCTTTCATATTCCAATTTCCAAACATGCTTTACTCTTATTTATTTCCTATTTCATAAACCTCTTCCGCTAACTTTCCATTTCCAAAACGTGCTTCCATTTTTCTTTTGCTTGAAATTTTCTTTCTCTTCAGAAAAACAAACAAATGTGAGCAACTAATTTTCAAGAAGCCAATCTTTTCCATTTGTTTGCAAAACCATTTCCTAAAGCCTCCTTCCTCCATGCGTGAGCTATCTTGTCATTTTTTCCATTGATTCTCCAGACATTAGAAACATGAGTAGGCTTCAAATTCTTAGCGTGAGTAACTAGTTTGTCTGATTTTATTATTAAAATGTGTGTGCATGTTTTTATATTTCGTTTTCATAATATTCTTATAACTTGAATATCTTCCACATAATAACTCCGATTGATGCACGGTCCGTAGGACTCCTATTGAAATTCCAGACAGCATGAAACAGGTTTGGTTGAATTTGGAGAGTGTTGTTGAGATTTTGGGCTTTTATTGGATTTTTAATGGGCTATAAATCAAAGTTAAGTGATTAAACTCACTCAGCAATACAAAAATTCCATTGCAAGTTAAATAAAATTTATAATGTGATATATAGATTTTTTTATTACTGTTTGTTGATTTAAACTGGCATTTGAATTGATATTGGATCTGAAATGACATTAAATTGAATTGACATTTAAATTTATATTGAAATTTTATTGCCAGTTAAACCCTCGACATTGATAACTATGAACAGTTGTGATATATTGATTGATTTGGATATTGTTTGAAATTGATGCTTATTGATTGATATGTTAGATGTATGGTTGTTTATTTATTTTAATATGTCCCCATATCACCTTGTATATTATTGATATCATTTAATTGGTCATTTGAATCATTTTCAAATTGGATACCTATGAAAATTTAATTATCGGTTGAAATGATAGGTACCCATACAATTGAATTTGTAAAAAAATAATAACTAGTATATAGGGTAGAAAATTGTATACAGACACCGGATTGGATTAAATTGAATTTGGATTTATATGAATTAAATTATTTCTAATTCGAGCTTTGAAAAGTTGAAATTGAAACTGCTTAAATGAAATTATTTAAAGGATTTAATTTGGTATTCAAGCTGAAATTGAGAAATGATGTAAATTTATTAGAATTGTATCATTTGAAAGACCTAAGTTTTAATTTTAAAATTTGGATTTATTTCAATTAAAGTGATTTGAATTAGTATTCGAATTTGGATTAGGAGATGGAAAATCTCGTAAACATCTCTGAAACTATTATACTTATATTTTACGTGATAATGATTTGAATTACATAGGAATTTTTTTATTCTGACTCGAGTGTATTGTTTTTTTCATTATGCTCCGATCAGTCTTTGTATTTCAGTGTCTGAAGACATTATTCCTTAAAGACGAAGATAAAGATTGGTGGTCGTACGTATGATTATTTTTCCGCTACATTATTTGATATGTTTGTTTATTATACTTTGATTGATGTTGTAAAAACGTGTAATCAAATGTATATTGTAAAATAGCTTCATGAACTATTTTATTTGATTATTATATTTTGTCGTTCCGCTACGAGATTCTGTGTATTACTTTCCTTCTTTTCTCTTAGTTTCTCTATTAAACCCCATTGATAATCTACCCTTTTGAATGGTTTGAGTTAGACATGTGTGGTTTATTGTTGAGTTAAATCGAACAAAAAGATGGGTCATTACAGTTGGTATCAGAGCTTTGGCTTAGACATACCTTAGCCTGTTGGGTAAACTCATTAAAAGATAGGGTAATGGAATGCCCTATTATGAGTTGAGAGTATATATATTAGAGAGCGTATTTTTTAGTGTTATAAAATGTTTGAAATTAATAAATGAAATGATTTTAACTCGAATTATATTTTTTACGTATAAAGGAATGAATTTAATAAAATGATATAGTCCATTATGATTGTCGCCTAATTAGTGACTAATATCACTTTACTAATGGATTGATTGATTGTGCATCGACTTGAGATGATTGATTGTTGATTTCCATTTTCCTCTTAATTGGAATTTGATTTTTCGACTATTTTGAATAGTCTAATATTTAAAATTTAAAGCTTGGTGTTTTAGAAAGATACATGAAGGTTTAGTTTTGCAACTCTTAAGTCGAAGGGTAATATAATTTAAACAAGTTTAAATTGTTAAATATTTTGTTTAAGTAAAATGAATAAGATTATTTTGTATTACACAAATATGAAATTTAGTTCTGAAACATTTTAAATGAAATTTTGTTTTAGGAAATGTTTGTGAACTTAGTAATGTTTTATAAAGTAATTATGTATAAAATGATTTTTCAAAAACATACTGGTTTAGAAAAAAATATTGATTTATAAACTTGACATAAATATTAAATTGAATTTATTTATAAAAACTATTGATTGTGGAAGTTTTGAATTTTAAATGGTATTCGAAATTGAAAAGGAAAATGATTGTTGAAATCGTATATGAATTTGAAACCGAACTGATATTTTGAAATTGATTGATTTCGAAGACCTTTGACTCTATAGAAGTATTGATTTGCAAGTTTTTGACTCTTATATGAAAATGATTTTGTATAAGTATGAAGTTATTTGAAGACTATTGATTTGAAAAGTACTTGATTTGGAAATGAAATCATATATATATATATATATATATATATATATATATATCATGAAATTTATATAAGTTTGATATTTGAAGTTATTATTTGTAAAGGATACTATATATAGTATGATATATTTCAAAGTAAAAGACATGGGAAGTACCCTCTATAAAAAAGTATAGTATGATATGCTTCGAACCATAGTGGACTTAGATGAATCAAGGAATGGATTCGACCGATAACCCTAATGGACCTGGGCGAATTCAGAAATGGATACGAATTGATATAGGTTGTCCGGACTTAAACTCATGAGTTCCTCGATTTTTTTTCTTTTTTTTCAAGGTAGATGGTTCTTTAGTTTACCCAATGGACGCGCTTTCGATCCTAGGATCTATTATTTATAGATCTTTTAGAAAGGAAGTGCGATCTTTCGAAAAGGAAATGCAACTATTGTGTAAATCATTGAAGCAGCGTAACATTGAGGCAGGAGTCGATGGTCCCTTGTTTACGAAATTACCACGATAGTTTTCTAGAATCCAGAAGGTAGATGGATTTTCTAGAAGGTTTTATGTCCATTGCGTAAACAATGGAGCGGACCACTGTTAGCCGATTATCATCATTTGACATCAGATTTTTGAGCGGTACTTTTCATATCTGTTTTTAAGTATTTTCACTAGGTGTTGAAACACTTCTACTAAATATTTGGAGAATTCTAGTCATGTGCTTGATCAATGTATGGCCAGAATCTATAAGAACGAGGATAAACTTACTAAGACATTGAGTTATAAAAGTATTTTGATAAAAGTATCGTATAAATGATACTTTGATTATTTTTCTTTCTTTTCTAAATACTTTAAAATGCTTAAAAGGTTGTTTATTTATGTACGACCTGGTTTAAAAAAAAATTTATCAATGTTGTAAATATTGTGAGAAGTTATTAATTTAATAAAACATATCTAAAGTTAATAATTATTGATTTATTAATAATTTTTGAAAAGTATTTTGAGATTAAAACTAATAAATTTATAAATAAGAGATTTAAGGTTTTCAATAACTCCTTTCTAAGTATAAGTAATGATATAAATAATTATTTTCAAATAGTTTACATATATTTATAAAGATGTTATTTGAAATATTTAAATGGTATTTATAAATGAACAAAGAAATTTTACAAATGAATTATTGTAAAGCATTAAAGTATTAAAGATGATTGATTTGCAAATGAAGCTTTCAAATGAATATTTCAAATGTAATTTATGTAAGCTTCTTTGAATATATAATTTAGAGATACTATTTAATTGAACTATATAAAAAAAATTATGCTTTAAAAAATTTATAAAAAAAATAAATGATTTGGGAAATTTTATTTATAATAGTATGTTTGAGATTAAATTTGAGTCTCTATTTGTGAGAGCATGGTTTGAAATATTTACTTGGGTTTTGAAGCAGTAATGTGAAATTTATAAGTTTATTTACTATTTGAATTTTGTATTAAACTGAAATAAATGTGTTCCATGATTTGAATATTCAGTTTAAACAAGTACTTTAAAAGTTAATTGTGAAGGTATGAAATTTTGTACTTGTTTTGAAATTTAATGTAAAGATTTGAGTTAACTATTAGTTTCGGTTTAATAATCTTTGAGTTTATACTTATTTTAAAATAATGAGTCTAATAAATTATCGGATTTAAAGAACTTTATTTTAAAGCTCGTTAAAACGTATTGATATAAATTTCTAACAGTAATTTAAACTTTTGGAAAATCTTTGCATAATGCTATCACGATATTTTAAATATATATTACATATATACCTATTGAATAAGGTTAAATGTTTTAGTTGAATTTTAAGATATACTGGAATATTTCTTTCCTCTTCAAAGACGAATACCGAATACTTAAATTTTTATCCTGTAATCAAATTAAGTTATAAACTTAAGTGAATGAAATAGAAGCTTAAGTGATATTTAAGAAATGATTCATTAATGAATTAAATATTTAATGGAAAACAAATTATGCAAGAGATTGACCTTTATCTAAATGAATGAGAAGCAAAGGACGTCTTAAAGAAACCAATAGAATAAAATATGTAAATTGTACATAGATTGTGACGACCCAGAATTTTTAAAGCTTTTAAAATCAGAATATTTAATTGACTTAAATACTCAATGGAATAATTTTAACTTGAATTCAAATATCACTATAAATTGTTAATTAAATTATTGAATTAAATAATTTAAAATCGGATACAATATGAAATCTGGGATTTTAAGCCTGTTAAAAATAATTTGAAGGCTTGTAAAATTTGTATTGATAACATGAAAGTAATAGAAGTTGTAAAATTGAAATTAACAGTGGTTTGTTCAATTTTAAAATTTTATAGTTTAAATTGAATTCAAAAATAGCCTTCCGAGGCGCAGTCTCGGAATTCGATGAAACCAGTTTCATTGGGTCCGTAATATTGAATTATTATCGGGTTTCAAATTTCGTAGCTTTCGGAATTAACGTGAGAGCGTACGATATATAAATGCATTGGAATTTTTACCGAGACAAAATTTAATTTGAATTATACATACTTATTTTCCTTAACCCGACCATACGTACAACCTACCGCCTATTTGCTTCCTTCGTACTCATTTTACTTTTTTTTCCATCTTCTCAGGTCTCTGTTCGATCAGAAGAAGAAGTATAATAACAAAAGAATGGAGCTGAAGCTTGAACGAAATCAAAGCATAAAAGAAAATATTGGCCGATATCCTAATAAAATAAAATAAAAATAAAAACCCCTTTCCCTTTTAGTTTTTTTTTCAAATCAAAACTTCCTACTAATGGCCGAGCTCCATTTCTCTTTCTTCACTGAGAAATCAATCGATGTCGATTTAAAACTTTTGGGCCGAGTATCCTTAGTAGCCGATGTAGTACGAAGGGGAGTGAACGCTTGAATTCAGGTAGAAGTAGGGCTCGCGATGACCTACTGAGTAGCGGCATTGGAGGTGCGTCGAGTGAGAGGGGGATGTTGTTCACTGGTGCTCAACGGTGAGGTGGGCGTTGTATGTTCGCAGGGGTGGCCGCGGTAGATCTGGGTTGGGCAGCAGAGACCACGTGGGGTCGTGGGTGGCTCCGTTAGCCTCGCAAGCTCGATGCTGCATTCGAGTGTAGATGGTTGTCGATTTCATCATTAGTTGGTCGCGACGTTCGAACTGGTAGTGGAGGCAGAGGGTCGATAGCCGAAGCTCCGTAAGGTATTCTCGATTTTTATTCTATTTTCAATTAGGCATAATTTATAAATGGATGTGTATAAAGAATTTTAATTTTTAGTAAAAAGAAAATTAATATATATTTTGTTGCTGTTAGTTTTTTAAAAAAAACAAAAACCTTTTGGAATATATGAATATGTATATATGGTTAAATCCAGATTTTTGGATTTTGTATGAACAGTTATTTATCTATGTACATAAATAAACTGGAATAGAATGTATATAGGATTGGTTAAATAAATAGGAATTTTAAAAATGTTGGAGGATTTATATAAATTAGATTTTTATAAAGTATACTTAACTTATTTTTATAGATATTTAGATGTATTTCAAAATGAAAGGAAATAAATATACATATATATCAATTTCAAATTTAGTTGATTTGGAATAAATGGGGATTAATGGGTTAAGTTAGCTTACATAATTACTTTAGCTTCTAAGAACTTTTTGTTTAAAAGGAGGAATTTATTTAAAATTTAAAATGCTAGTTAATTAAATTATTAAATGATAATTAATGGTCCGATTTATAACCAATATTAATAAACCGTATAATATTGTTACAAGGCCCAAGATCGTAAGGAGACAAGCTGGGTTGGATTGTGATTGCAAATTTTAATGCAAAGGTGAGTCAATCTCACTCAGTTATTTAAATTCAAATTTAAATGATTAAATTTATATAAAGGTTTGAATGGATGAATTGATTGATGTGCTGTATAGTATAGTACATATTTGAAATTGGTATTATATATTGTGCTAACATCTGTGGATGCAGGGAAACAGGTTGGAGGGATCCAACTGGATTCCTCAAATTTATTTAGATCATTTAATATTCTGTGTTATGAATATTTGATATCCTGTGATGATTTTATTAGTAATTGAAATATGGGATGGTATGGTTGAATTGAATATCTCAATGTAATGAGTTATCAAAATCTATAGAATTGGATTTGTGAAAAGAAATAAAAGAATAAAATTTTAAGTAAAATAAATTCTTGGGAATTTGAATAAATTTAATAATGAATTGAAAAATAAAATAAAAATTCTAATAAATATGGAAAAAGAGGGAATTTTGAATTAACAGGGAAATAATAAATTTTAAACTTAAGTGATGTTAGTTTAAAGATTAAAGAAGTCATTTTTAAATTAAGGGTTAAGTTTAATCAAAGGATAAGAAGAAATTTTGGAAATTTGAAATTGGTATTTTTGAAAGGGTTTTAACGCATAATAAAGAAGTAAAAATCTTAAAGTTAATAAATTTAAAATAAATAAAGTAAGTGAGGGAATTTATTTCAAAGTGAAGTAAATTAGAAGTTAATTGTAAATTTTATTTAAGTGTCTGGAATTGAAATTAAAGAAAAGTGAGATTTTGAATTTTATAATATGGGTTTATAAAGGTGAAGTGGATTTGGAAGTATAAATTCAAGGTGTGAATTTATTAAAGAAATGGTAAATTTTTTTAAAAATAATTAGAGATTTATTTTTAAAGGATGTGAAAGAGAAGAGTATTTCTCAGGATAGCCAAGTATGGTTTTCAAAGCAATTTTAAATATAAATAAAGTTTTAACAATGGTTTTAAAAAGTATGTTTAGAAAAATTTATTATCTCCAATGTTTAACTTTTAAAGCTAGTGTTTTCAAATCTATTAATGTAGTAATTATATAAAGGTGACTTGGTATTATGTTTTGAAAGAAAAATTAGTTTACATTTTATAAAGAGGTTTTATTTAAAATATTCCTACAGTATATATATATATATATATATATATATTTTAATAAAGTATTAAAGTAGTTTTGATTTTAAAGTTATAAAGTATGTTCTATAATAAAGTGCTTTTAAAATTTATTTTAAAATCTAGAAGTATTTTGAACTTGGTGTCCCAAAGGAAATAAATATCAGGGTAATGTATTCCGTGAGCGGAAACTGGGTTGGAACTGTTTTAAAAAGGGTTGAAAATCTGAAATATACCTTGTAAAGGTATATTGGATAAATAAATAATTTGGAAAATTATTTATTGGTTGATGGATGTTTGTGAATATTAATTGATAGTTAAATAACCGACTATCAATATTGGACAATGCATTGATCGTTTCGAAGAGACCGGGATCGAGATTTATTTCTCGAAAACCACTTCGATCCGGTTTGTACGTTTCATGAAAAAGATTTTGGATTCGAAGATGGAGCAGTGAAGTGCAAGGGCTAGTCGCTACTAATCCTGAAGATATTTCCAAAATGGATGTAGTAGGAATAGTGCCTTCGGTTCCGTTCGAACCCGGAATGGACTTGTATGGATGAATGCTTACGAAATATCGTCAGGGGCACGATGGGCACTCTAAGGGATATATTCTAAAAAGGTAACGCTTAGCCTCAAGCCTTATCAAATAGGAATGGCTGAAAATCAGGGGTTATGCAGCAAGACTTCGTGGGTAGGCCCCACTGGAGGATGAGGTCATCCCTGTCTAGATGTCCCTTTTATTTCAGCTTAGTGGACTGTTGTTGATCCCAACCGCAGGGTGATCTTGCTCGAGATTGTCCAGTAAGGGATGGTTCCGGTCTTGTGCTGCAGGGGAGTTAGGGTGGCTCCTCGGTACGCTGATGTAGACCAGGTACCGTGACAGGTGGTAACCCAGTGCCTAGCCATTAGTTGGAATCCATTTTCCCTACGCGCCCGTACGGTTTTGATTGTGCCCAACTATTGCTGAAACGTGAGATGCAAGCATTTCAGCTAGATTCTATTTTACTTTCTATAGACACTATTATAATATCAGAGGATTTTAATAAAAATGTTTTAGCTATCGTAAGGTAAAAACCCGGCATGTTTATTTGTGGCGTGGTCTTACGAGATGCTTTTGTTATCAAAGGATTTATGAAACTATAATAATCAATTGGGTGTGATTTTCTCACGCTGGTATTCCAGACTGACTCGGGTGTTATTTAACTATAATGCATGGGTCAGACCGAGTATTATAGGATACAGGAGATGCTGTGGAGCTCAGGAGACGAGCTGGATGTCGATACGTACTCTCGTACTTGCTTTTATATATATTCTGCTGTGTTGAGTTGTTGTATATTCATTTGTATGATATTGATGTTGAGCTGTGATTGATGTACTCTGATGATGTAATATATATATATAAACATAGATATTTGGTTTTGAGTAAAGATCGCTATTATCTATTATTTTTTATTCCGCTGCGATGGTTAGATTCTGATGTTGATTTCTATTTTCTTCTTCTACCTCTTCTTCTTTAACCCAAATATTTCGTATTTTTGTACAACTTGAGTTGATTGTTGTAGAATAGTATTAACTCAATGGGTACGGATTTGCGGGTCGTTTCACTTTGTATCAGAGCTTAGGTTGGTGATAACCTTGGCTCTGGTGGGAATTACTCATTGAAATAGAGTCAATAGTACTCTAGAATGAGTTTGAATGTATTAATAGATATGAGCGCGTATTTGTTAGTGAATATAAAATGGTTTTATATTGTGTTGATTGGTTTATTGAGTAGTTTATGGATTCTGGTCAATACGAGTAATTAACGTTATTGATAGGGATCTCTAAACACTTGAATAGAACAATTCGACACAATATTGTTTTAAATAGGGTAAATGAAATAATTTTACCCAAATTATTTTTGTATATAAAAGATATAATTTTTGTGAAGTATTATAGTATTTGGATGCTTGATTGATAGGGAATGATAATATTAAATTATTAACACTATTGTGTAGAAATTGAAAACTTATAACCAAAGTTGAAGAATAAATTTATATAGCAAAATGGAATCTGAAATATAGATTATAAATGTAATTTATAAATTGAAATAAACTTCATATACAAATGAGATTTGTAAATGTAAACCGCAAAGGTGAATATAATTTTGAAATAGAATTCCAGAGAAGCATTTGAAATTAAAATAAGATAAAATTCCAGAGAATGTGTGAATAAAGATTTAAAGGAATTGTGATTCGGAATATTTGGGAAAAATTTAAATTTCCTTTGGGTTTGAAAACGGTTTCCAAATGGTTTGGAGGAATAATAGTATCATTTTGAAATATTTTGAGTTGTATTGGAAATCTTGTGAGATTTGGAAATTAAAAATATTTGAAATGTTGTTGAAGAGATAAAGGCACTAAACGCTTTCGGTCGTTGAAAAATAATTCCGATGATGATCGCGACATCATCGGTGTTCATCTTTGAGTTTCCAAGAGAGGAATTGCTACATGAACATTTTAAATTGGAACTGTTTGCGAACTGGGTTTGGTTTTGGAATTCAAAGGGATAATTGAATTTGCCAAAGGATTGTTGATGTAGTTGATTTCAAAAGTGATTTTGAAATTTTGGAAAATTGTTTAAACTCTGGATTCTTGTTTAAAATGTTATGGAATAATAAAAATATATACTTGACTAAATAAATGTATAATTCCAAAGTAAAGTGCAAAAGGTAAATGAGATTGATTGTAAATATATGAAAGTATGAAAATAAATAAGTTTGTGACTTATAAAATTTAGAAGTGGAATAAATAAGCCAAAATAAAATTGATTTGAATTTTGGGAAGTGAATGAAAATTCAAAACTTAAATTATAAAATAAATTGACCTCCAGTAAAATAGTTAAAGTGGTTTGAGATAAAATCATATATTAGGTATAAAATTTGAGAAACTAATTGGTGATAAATTAGTTAATGAAATATGGAAATAGAAATGGAACCTGAATTGGTTAAATGCAAGTTGAATACCAATTTGATGAGACAACTGTTTGGTTTGTAAATAAAATTATGGAATGAGTAGTTGATATAATCAATATGGAATGTTCTTAGATTAATAATTGGATTCAAATAAAATGAGAATATAGAATGAAAAATAAATTTAATTTGGATTGTTGGAGAATTAAATATAATTGGAAGTGTAGTCAAAATAAATAAATTTGGATTATAATAGTGATGGTTTGAATTTGTGAATAAATTCCATTCAAGTATAAATAATTGAAATATGACTTCGAAATATTATTCAAATGAGTTTGTTTAGACTAAGAATGAAATTGAGTTAAGTGGAGAGTTGTGTAATCATTTGAATCAAATAGGATGGTTTGAATATGGATTGTTCCAAGATTTATAAATGGATTCAAATAAGATAAATATGAATATGGAATATGAAATAAAGTGAATGGGATCAATTAGAAATGGAACAGAATAAAGTAAAAATAGAATTGGTATCAATTTTAAGTAGTTATAAACTAGAATGGATATTCTATTAGATGAATGTCATTGAATCTGCATAGTAATGGTCATCGTTGACGCAAATGAGATTGTATATAAATCTATGGGTTAATATAAGCAATAAAATTGGTTTTCGAATCAATTGTAATGAATATGAGTTTGTTTGGCTTAAAATGAATTGAATGTAAGAAATGAAGTGTAAACCATTTAAATGAAAGCATTTAAATTTGCATTAGAACCTTGTAAATTTGCTTATGGAAGGGTTTAGTGGATATTGCTTATATCATGCAAGTGTTAGCTATTGAAATTAAGAAGGTTGTTAATAAACTTCGTATATTTGACACTGACATGTTTAAATTGAGTAAGTACAGGTTTTTGGAAGCCGTTTGACTGGTTTTGACTGCGCTAATTGCTTAAATAACTAGCTGCTTGCTTAAAATGCTAAAATAAGGTACGCCTACGCAATGCAAATAGGAAATATGAACTGTTTTTCTGTTTTCCAACCTTGTGGGTCGATGTATATATATTTATATCTCTTGTCAAATTGCAAAAGCTCCTCCGTACAAAGGAGACTCTGCCAAATTTTTTCAAAAATTTTGGGAGTTAGAAAATTTTTGAAAATTTTGAAAATTTTCATTAACGACAAATGATTTAAAATTTGTTAAGCAAATAGAAATATAATTGAATGTTGGAATTTAATTTATATTGAATAAGTAAAGTAAGATGAACTGAAGAATTGTTCAAAGAGACTAAACAAAGTAAAGTTTGCAAATGAACATTTAGTGTGAGATTTAAATTAATTAGTAAGTGAAACTAATTCGATATTCAAAGGGGAAGTCAAATTGAATTTAAATGGAATTGTAAGGGCAAAGTGAATGGTAATGAATATAAACTTCAATGGTAAAGTGAAAATAAATGTAAGAAGTATGTAAAATATTTATATTGAACTTAAAGAAGAGAATAATGAATTCTTAAGTAAATTTGGTATTGAAAGTATGCTAAGTGAATAATTGAATTAAGGTTGAAACCGATATTTGTGACTGTGGGAATTGTGAATAAGGGAATCACAATCAAATTGGAAGTGAATAAAAAAGGAAATTGATATGTTTGATAATCAATTGGAATTTATACGTAGGATGTATGTATATTATTTTATTCGCATAGCTATTCGATCCAGATTCGAGCACATATTTTCGAGATGGTAATATCGATCCGAGTTAGGATTTTTCACTCGATTTTCGACGGCGAACCTGGTTATGGAGTTTTGGTTGATTCTGTAAATTCTCTTCATAGTTTACAGCTATGCAAGGAGAATGACGGTTTCTGATTAAAAAACCAGATCCAAGTCCGCACTAGGAAGTCGGGTGGACGATACTAGTTCGGAGGTGAAATTGTGTGATCGAGTGAGCGATCGGATTTGGTATTGCGTAGGGATAATATATGTGCGTCGTACCGGCTTAAGTAAAACAAACATTGGAAATGTGTAAAAGAAGTCAATAAGTGTTTTTGAATGTTGTGATTGGATATTATTGCTAAACACTATATGCAGGTATGAAAAAGGGAAAAGAGAATTGGTTTTGATTTCGGATAATAAATTAGAATTGCCCGACCAAAAGGTATGTGTTTAAAATTCTATATGGAATTTGATTGGGTTTTTGGATCTAGCCGCTTGGCTCTTTGTTTTCTTTTTGGATGTGGGAGGCCGTAGAGCCATTTTGTAGTTGTACCGAGCTAGCCGCGCAAAGGAGACACTGGCAAAAAAATTCGGGAATTTAGAGAGTTAGAAAATTTTTGAGAAAATTTTGATAATTCAAAATTTGGTTTATAATTGAAACTTAAATGGTTAAACAAATGGTATAGTTTGAAACAAGGGAAAGGTTTGGGAAGTTAATAAGAATGATAATGGTCTTTTATAAAAGGTAGTTGGTTGGATGTTGAATTGGTTGGTTTTGGGAAAAGTAAACGGGTATGGACCATTCCTGTTAATTAGTAATTTCGGGGACGAAATTCTTTTAAGGGGGGAGGAATGTGACAACCCGGAAATTTTAAAGCTTTTAAAATCAGAATATTTAATTGACTTAAATACTCAATGGAATAATTTTCACTTGAATTCAAATATCACTATAAATTGTTAATTAAATTATTGAATTAAATAATTTAAAATCGGATAAAATATGAAATCTGGGATTTTAAGCCTGTTAAAAATAATTTGAAGGCTTGTAAAATTTGTATTGATAACACTGAAAGTAATAGAAGTTGTAAAATTGAAATTAACAGTGGTTTGTTCGGTTTTAAAATTTTATAGTTTAAATTGAATTCAAAAATAGCCTTCCAAGGCGCAGTCTCGGAATTCGATGAAACCAGTTTCATTGGGTCCGTAATATTGAATTATTATCGAATTTCAAATTTCGTAGCTTTCAGAATTAACGTGAGAGCGTACGATATATAAACGCATAGGAATTTTTACCGAGACAAAATTTAATTTAAATTAAACATACTTATTTCCCTTAACCCGACCATACGTACAACCTGCCGCCTATTTGCTTCCTTCGTACCCATTTTACTTTTTTTTTCATCTTCTCAGGTCTCTGTTCGATCAGAAGAAGAAGTATAATAACAAAAGAATGGAGCCGAAGCTTGAACGAAATCAAAGCATAAAAGAAATGGTGGCTGATACCCTGATAAAATAAAATAAAAATAAAAACCCCTTTCCCTTTAGTTTTTTTTCAAATCAAAACTTCCTACTAATGGTCGAGCTCCATTTATCTTTTCTTCACTGAGAAATCAATCGATGTCGATTTAAAACTTTTGGCCCGAGTATCCTTAGTAGCCGATGTAGTACGAAGGGGAGCGAACGCTTGAATTCAGGTAGAAGGAGGGCTCGCGATGACCTACTGAGTAGCGGCATTGGAGGCGCGTCGAGTGAGAGAGGGATGTTGTTCACTGGTGCTCAACGGCGAGGTGGGCGTTGTATGTTCGCAGGGGTGGCCGCGGTAGATCTGGGTTGGGCAGCAGAGACCACATGGGGTCGTGGGTGGCTCCGTTAGCCTCTCAAGCTCGATACTGCGTTCGAGTGTAGATGGTTGTTGATTTCATCATTAGTTGGTCGCAACGTTCGAACTGGTAGTGGAGGCAAAGGGCCGATAGCCGAAGCTCCGTAAGGTATTCTCGATTTTTATTCTATTTTCAATTAAGCATAATTTATAAATGGATGTGTATAAAGAATTTGAATTTTTAGTAAAAAGAAAATTAATATATATTTTGTTGCTGTAAGTTTTTTAAAAAAAAAAAAGCTTTTGGAATATATGAATATGTATATATGGTCAAATCCAGATTTTTGGATTTTGTATGAACAGTTATTTATCTATGTACATAAATAAATTGGAATAGAATGTATATAAGATTGGTTAAATAAATAGGAATTTTAAAAATGTTGGAGGATTTATATAAATTAGATTTTTATAAAGTTTACTTAACTTATTTTTATAGATATTTAGATGTATTTCAAAATGAAAGGAAATAAATATACATATATATCAATTTCAAATTTAGTTAATTTGGAATAAATGGGGATTAATGGGTTAAGTTAGCTTACTTAATTACTTTAGCTTCTAAGAAATTTTTGTTTAAAAGGAGGAATTTATTTAAAATTTAAAATGCTAGTTAATTCAATTATTAAATGATAATTAATGGTCCGATTTATAACCAATATTAACAACCGTATAATATTGTTACAAGGCCCAAGATCGTAAGGAGACAAGCTGGGTTGGATTGTGATTGCAAATTTTAATGTAAAGGTGAGTTAATCTCACTCGGTTAATTTAAATTTAAATGATTAAATTTATATAAGGGTTTGAATGGATGAATTGATTGATGTGCTGTATGGTATAGTATATATTTGAAATTGGTATTATATATTGTGCTAACATCTGTGGATGCAGGGAAACAGGTTGAAGGGATCCAACTGGATTACTCAAATTTATTTAGATCATTTAATATTCTGTGTTATGAATATCTGATATGCTGTGATGATTTTATTGGTAATTGAAATATGGTATGGTTGAATTGAATATCTCAATGTAATGAGTTATCAAAATCTATAGAATTGGATTTGTGAAAAGAAATAAAAGAATAAAATTTTAAATAAAATAAATTCTTGGGAATTTTAATAAATTTAATAATGAATTGAAAAATAAAATAAAGTAAAAGCAATTTCAAAATTCTAATAAATATGGAAAAAGAGGGAATTTTGAATTAACACGGAAATAATAAATTTTAAACTTAAGTTATGTTAGTTTAAAGATTAAAGAAGTCATTTTTAAATTAAGGGTTAAATTTAATCAAAGGATAAGAAGGAATTTTGGAAATTTGAAATTGGTATTTTTGAAAGGGTTTTAACTCATAATAAAGAAGTAAAAATCTTAAAGTTAATGGAATTTAAAATAAATAAAGTAAGTGAGGGAATTTATTTCAAAGTGAAGTAAATTAGAAGTTAATTGTAAATTTTATTTAAATGTCTGGAATTGAAATTAAAGAAAAGTGAGATTTTGAATTTTAAATTCCGGGTTTATAAAGGTGAAGTGGATTTGGAAGTATAAATTCATGGTGTGAATTTATTAAAGAAATGGTAAATTTTTTAAAAATAATTGGAGATTTATTTTTAAAGGATGTGAAAGAGAAGAGTATTTCTCGGGATAGCCAAGTATGGTTTTCAAAGCAATTTTAAATATAAGTAAAGTTTTAACAATGGTTTTAAAAAGCATGTTTAGAAAAATTTATTATCTCTAATGTTTAACTTTTAAAGCTAGTGTTTTCAAATCTATTAATGTAGTAATTATATAAAGGTGACTTGGTATTATGTTTTGAAAGAAAAATGAGTTTACATTTTATAAAGAGGTTTTATTTAAAATATTCTTACAGTATATATATATATTAATAAAGTATTAAAGTAGTTTTGATTTTAAAGTTATAAATTATGTTCTATAATAAAGTGCTTTTAAATTTTATTTTAAAATCTAAAAGTATTTTGAACTTGGTGTCCCAAAGGAAATAAATATCAGGGTAATGTATTTCGTGAGCGGAAACTGGGTTGGAACTGTTTTAAAAAGGGTTGAAAATATGAAATATATCTTGTAAAGGTATATTGGATAAATAAATAATTTGGAAAATTATTTATTGGTTGATGGTTGTTTGTGAATATTAATTGATAGTTAAATAACCGACCATCAATATTGGACAATGCGTTGATCGTTTCGAAGAGACCGGGATCGAAATTTATTTCTCGAAAGCCACTTCGATCCGGTTTGTACGTTTCGTGAAAACGATTTTGGATTCGAAGATGGAGCAGTGAAGTTCAAGGGCTAGTCGCTACTAATCTTGAGGATATTTCCAAAATGGATGTAGTAAGAATAGTGCCTTCGGTTTCCTTCGAACCCAGGACGGACTTGTATGGATGAATGCTTACGAAATATCGTCAGGGGGACGATGGGCATTCTAAGGGATATATTCTAAAAAGGTAACGCGTAGCCTCAAGCCTCATCAAATAGGAATGGCTGAAAATCAGGGGTTATACAGCAAGGCTTCGTGGGTAGCCCCTACTGGAGGGTGAGTCATCCCTGTCTAGATGTCCCGTTTATTTCGGCTTAGTGGGCGGTTGCTGATCCCAACCACGGGGTGATCTTGCTCGGGACTGTCCATTAAGGGATGGTTCCGGTCTTGTGTTGCAGGGGAGTTAGGGTGGCTCCTCGGTACGCTGATCTAGACCAGGTACTATGACAGGTGGTACCCCAGTGCCTAGCCATTAGTTGGAATCCATTTTCCCTACGCACCCGTACGGTTTTGATTGTGCCCAACTATTGCTGAAACATGAGATGCAAGCATTTCAGCTAGATTCTATTTTACTTTCTATAGACACTATTATAATATCAGAGGATTTTAATAAAAATGTTTTAGCTATCGTAAGGTAAAAACCCGGCATGTTTATTTGTGGCGTGGTCTTACGAGATGCTTTTGTTCTCAAAGGATTTTTGAAACTTTAATAATCAATAAGGTGTGATTTTCTCACGCTGGTATTCCAGACTGACTCGGGTGTTATTTAACTATAATGCTCGGGTCAGACAGAGTATTATAGGATACAGGAGATGCTGTGGAGCTTAGGAGACGAGCTGGATGTCGATACATACTCTCGTACTTGCTTTTATATATATTCCGCCGTGTTGAGTTGTTGTGTATCCATTTGTATGATATTGATGTTGTGCTGTGATTGATGTACTCTGATGATGTAATATATATAAACAGAGATATTTGATTTTGAGTAAAGATCGCTATTATCTATTATATTTTATTCCGCTGCGATCGTTAGATTCTGATGTTGATTTCTATTTTCTTCTTCTACCTCTTCTTCTTTAACCCAAATGGTTCGTATTTCTGTACAACTTGAGTTGATCGTTGTAGAATAGTGTTAACTCAAGGGGTACGGATTTGCGGATCATTTCATAGATCGTTTTATTCGCACAACTGTTCTGATCCAGATTTGAATTCACACCAGTCTGAATTAGGATTTTTCGCTCAAATCTTGACGGCGGTCATTTGATACGAATTTGAAATTTTCTATCATAGTATATGGCTATGCAAGGAGAATGGAGATTTCTAATCAAGAAATTGGATCAGAGTCCGCAATAGAGCAGTCGAGTTAAAAATACTAGTTCGAAAGTGGAATTGTGTATTCAAGCAAGTGATCAAAATTGATATTGTGTAAAAATGATATATGTATATCGTATGAACTTTAATAATTAAATATTTTTCTATGATTTTTGCTTCTGATTTTTATACTGTATTGGTTGCATATAACTGTTACATTCTGTTAGAATTACATGTAGAAATGCATCGTACATATCAATTGCATTACATTGCTGTGTTGCATATGATTGATGCATTGTGTATTATTGGTATTTATGATAGAATAGTTAGTATATTTTCCTATTATCTTGTTTAATTCTCTTGAATTATGTAAGTAAGATACAGGTTTACGAAAGCAATAACTGTTGCTTTTGGTTTCGTAAATAGAGTTTGTTGCCCGACAAATAGGTATGTTTTCGGACTACGATTTTGTAGCGGTATATTATTGTTTTTCCCATGGTTTAGGATGCTTTATTATTAAAATATGATATATATGATATTATTATTTTTTCGGACCTCACTGCGCAAAGGAGATGCTGCCAATTTTTTTTATAAATTTAGGACTTAGAAAATTTTGCATGGAAGTTGAGTTATTTTCAAATTTATATTAAACTTAAATATGTAAGTTAAATTATTTATAAATTAACTATTTTGAATAAAATATATCACATCTCTTAATTCATTCTATTTCCTTTTTGGGGATGAAAATTTTTGAGTGGAGGAGATTGTAACGACCCATATTTTTGACAATTAATAATATTAAATTTAATAAGATTTTGGGGTTTGATATTGTCAGAAATTAAAGTTATAATTTATTAATGAAAAAGGAAAGATTTGCCAGAAACGGAGGAGTTTTCCTGTTCAAACATAGTTGAAGTTTCCCTTCTAGTTCTCCTGGTCCTCAATGGTTATAGGGTTAGTAAAGCATCCATCTTATCCATCAAAGCTTTCTGACTATCCACCATCTTTTGATTCAATTCATGCATCATCTTCTCATGCTCACATCTAGTAACCACTTCCTATTGACCAGACGATCCAAGTACCATCCGTTGGTTACTAACTTCAACTTGATGAGCATTTCCTTCATCACCACCAGCTATTGCTGAATCTATTTGATCTTCTAGGCACCATTGATTTCAAATAGAATATTTCCAAATTCATGAAGCAAAACTTCTGAATCTAACCACAGGACTTCTCCAAATCCAGAATAACGAGCTAAACATAACCCTGAGTTGGATTTCTTAGTGAAAGCACCAAAATGTTGATGCCAAAAGTGGCATAACATCCAAATATGACTTGTTGCACGATTAGATCAAGTAGTAATAGCAAAAAAGTGTACAAAAATATAGAATAAGATTTTTATAGTGGTTTGGAAATCTCTGACCTATGTCCGCTTTATATTTTCATTGATTGTGGATTTGACAAGGATTTAAAGAGAGAATAGAGTCACTAGCACAAGGGATTGATATGTTTTTAAGCCTAGAACTACCAAAAATATTTTCCTAGGTGATTATTTTATAAAGAGATAAGAGATGAAGAAGATACAAAGCCTGAATCCCTTCTTTAGTTGCTATATTTATAGGAGAAACTACTATACAAGTCTAAATGCTTGAGTTGTTCAAAGTCCAGACCCAAGCTTATAGGTGAAGAAGAGGACATGCCGACCCAATTCCCAAGATAGAGCTCTCGGCGTCAATAGGACCTCTAGGTACCGAGAGGTTTTGTTAGGTGCAAACCCAACTTTCTCCCCTTGTGATGCTTTCCTATTTCTAGCTTGCTGCTTTCCAAACTCATTTTCATAGAGTTTGAGTTGCTCTCGACGATTCGTATGATAACACTTGTATTATCCTCCTTTCTTTGCTTTCTTCTCATCAATCGTTTAAGTTGCTTATCCATTCTTTGAAAAAAGTACTTGACGACGATGCCTAAATGAGTACTCGAAGCACAAGAGGTTGGTGGGGCCTAAAGATTTATAAAAAGCACTGGATACCGAGAGGTGTCTTTTGCTTCAATGAACTTGTAACTTTTGGATTCCTTTCTTCCGATCCTTCTTAGTGTGTTTCCAAGTTCTTGAGTTGTTTTTTCTTAGTCTTGACATTATAACTTCCATTGAAATCTACTTGGTTAAAAACCTAGTTAACAAGTTCAATTCAATTTCTTAATAATATTGTAAAAAAAATATACAACTAAAATAAAATCCATATTCGAGTTTAACATAAAATTTTGCAATTCAAAAGCTTCAGTATTGAACAAATTTAGAGTTCAGGTAAAAAAATATAAAAAACTAATCGAGAGAAACGTTGGAATAAAGATAAAATAAGTAAGAGAAGAACGATATGTACAAATACTAAAAATATGGACTTCTTAAAAAAAAATTGGTATAGTTGTTAGGTAGAAGAATAGGGCAACAAGAAAAAATAGCGGTGTTAGGAAGAATGGATATATGTTAGTCACTATCCATTAAATTTTAGACTTTAATACTATTGGTATTTTAAAAATAAAGTAAAACATAAATATTTTGAGGCAAAATTTACTTTAAAATTAATGAGAATTAAGTATTGAAGAATGAACGAAGGCAAAAAATACAATGTTTTTGTAATTAATTGATAACTCACCTCTTTTCATCTTCTTTAAAAAAAATCTTAGCTTTTACCATATGTTCTCTTTCCCTACAAAACGAAGTTAATTCCTAACGCTAGGATATACCAAAAGTGAACTTATAGATGAGAGAAAATCTGAACAAATACAAAGGATATGTGTTACGCCATAAGTACTTTTACAAAAACTATATCGAGGGCAACAAATTATTCAAAATTTCAAATTATTTAATAAATTACAAACAAAAAAAGAAATTCTTACCATGCCTAATAAGTTATTAGTTCAATTCAATTCTCCAACATTATTGGTCAAATATATACAATAAAAATAAAAATGAAAATAAAATTTGATATTAAATAAAATTTAGCCAATCAATCCTTCAAATTCATTGAATCAAATTGTGACTTCTATATTCAAAATATAAGCTGGTTTTGTAAAAGAGACGATTTTATATGCAATCGGAGTTGCTTTGAAAGTGGAAGAGAAATAAGTAGGAGACATCGAATTTGCACAAATTATAAAAATATTTCTTTTAAAATGTTTAGGTATAATTTTTGGAAGGAAGAAGATATCATGATGAAAGAGAGTAAGAAAAAATAAGTACGGGTCAATTAATGTTCACTAAATTCTATACATTAAGGCTTTTGAAAATAAAAAAGAAATAGAAAGACTTAGACGTTAAATTTACCTCAAATAAGGAGAGTTGAGTATTGAAGTTGAGAACGAATAAAGAAAGAGGATGCAAATGGTCAAAAATTCTCTTTTATAATAGAATAGAGTTAGAAAGAAAAGATATACGTTTAGTTAATGTCCATTTAATTCTATAGTTTAAGGCTTTCAAAATTTTGAAAATAAAAATAAAATAGAAAGACTTTGATGTAAAATTAACCTAAAAGATAAGGAGAATTAAGTATTGAAGCTGAGAGTGAGCAAGTGAAAATGATATAAATGGTCAAAATTCTCTTTTATATATAATAGATTATATATACATACATACATATATATATGATGCACATCCTCCCATATTCAGCACCATTACTAGCCCATGGATATCAACCGCATGTTTATATTTAAATAATTGGCTCATGTGATAAGAGAGAGGAAGACAAATTATTTAAATATAAACATGTGGTTGATATTATGAGGCTAGGTGATGGTGTGGGTTTATTGGAAAGAAGAAGAAGGAAACATGATATAGAGAGCTCGAAGAAATTATAAGTTTAATCAATGTCCATAAAATTATATAGTTTTAAGGCTTAAGATTTGAAAATAAAGAAGAAATATGAAGACATGATGTAAAATTTACCTCAAAATAAGAAGGATTGAGTATTGAAACTAGGAATGAACTAGAGAAAATGATATAAATAGTCAAAGATTCTCTCAAAATAAGAAGTATTGAGTGTTGAAGTTGGGGATGAATTAGAGAAAATGTACAAATGATCAAAAATTCTCTTTTATATATAATAAAATGGATTCTCAAGTCCTTAACATGCTTGTTTCACATGTCATAAGTTACTTGGTGCAATCATATATTATATATTAGCAATTAAATCAAGAATAAATATACTTATATAATCAAATTAAACTTTTCATTTGACCGCTCAAATAATTTATAATAGAGTAGAGTAAATGATAAAAGGGTTTTATTATTGGATATGAGGAGGTTTTCGGTAGAAAGTCATTGAATATGAATTTGATGTGAATTTTCTTGTTATATGAACGGAAGTAAATTATTTGATCAGGATCTAGTTTTGTCTATTTTGATATCAATGCACTTAAAAAATCAATTATGCAATCTCATAGACACAATAGCAAAAATAAGAGACACGGAAGATTTAACGTCGTTCGGATATGAATATCCTACGTCCACGGAGACCCGATAACTTCTTTTTTTAGAAAGTACAAGATATTACATGCCACTCAAGATTAGAGAGTTAAAACATATGTAGAGATTCTCCTTAATTTATCGCTCAATTGAAGAGTTACAAAATAGAGCCAAAAATTGGCAGAGTTTTTTGCTCTCTAAATTGTCCACCATTAAAGTGTAGAAGCTTTGGTATTTATAGAATGAGAAAGTGAGCAGGGCAGCTGCAACATATCAACTCTGAGGTTAGGTTTGGCAATCATCTGGTTCAGCATCAGTACTTGGCATCTGGATCGGAAAAGCACACCGGAACCAAAAATCTAGAGCGACAACACTTTCATTTGGTATCTCTACCGAACCAAAAAATCTGGACTGACAAAACTTGGACTGGCATCTATACCTCGGCTTAAAAATACTGTCGTAACCGAACGAAATCCACTCCTCCACCAAACCAATATTTGGTTTGGTATCACTATGACTACCGGACGAGATTGCTACTTCATCAAACAACCATCTTTTCTCCTCATTAGCTACCAAGCCAACCATTACCGGATGAGATTTCTCATCCGACATTCTACACATTACTGCTTCAGAATAAGATCATCACCGGACCACATTTCTGGTCCGGCATCTCCACCACCGAATGAAATTCCTATTTCACCTAGAAGCCCTAACACATCATCGGACGACATTACTTCTTCCTCCTCGTCGACCTAGGGTTTCATGGCTTCTCCAATTTGGTATGAACATGTTTGAATCGCACAATTTCAACACTCCACCTCGATTCAAATATGATGTCTCATCATCAGACAATAAACATAGAAGTTATTGGGTCTAACACCCCATGGCACTCAAGTAACAGGAATCAAACTGATCATATTTGAGCAATGCTCAAACTTGTCCCTTGGAAGTGACTTTGTCATCATATTTGAAGGATTATCCAAAGTACTCACCTTTGATAATTTGATCTTGCTTCATTCTTCCTCAAGCATAAGAAAGAAACCTCAATATGCTTCATCCGTAAATTATTAACTTGATTCTCTACAAGATGAATCGCACTCCGATTGTCTGAAAATAGCTCTACTGTCTGCTGCACTACTGAAAGATCATCCAACAACTGAAGTAAGTATAATCCTTCCTTTGTTGCTTCCACAATTGATATCAACTGCTTCGGTAGTCGACAAAGCTACAATATATTGCAGCTTTGATCTCCATGAAATTGAGTCTACGCTAAGTGTAAAAACATAGCCCGACATTGACTTCCTAGCATCTCTATCTCCAGCATAATCAGAATCATAGTATCCTCTGAGAGAGATGTCACCATCCACTCTACCATATAACAAGCCCGCCGAAGAAGTGCCTTGAAGATATCTAAAAATCCAGTTCACTCCTTGCTATCTTTGACTGGGTTAGACATATATCGTCTCACAACACCCACTGCATGGGCCAAATCTGGTCTTGTGCACACCGTTGCATACATAAGACTGCCGATAGCACTAGAATAAGGTATATCAGCCATATACCATTTGTCTTCTTCTGATGAGGGAGATAAGTCTTTTGACAACTTAAAATGAGAGCCTAATGGAGTGCCAACCGGTTTGTCTTTCTCCATACCAAATTGAGAGAGGACCTTCTCGATGTTATGTGCCTAAGTGAGCCTTAACTCTCTCCTTTCTCTATCCCCGCTCATCTCCATACCCAATATTCTTTGTGCCTTTTCCAAATCCTTCATGTCAAACTCTCTCCTGAGCTCTGCTTTCAACTCCATAATTCTGACCATACTCTGAGATGCAATCAGCATATCATCAATATATAATAGCAAGTAAATCATATCACCATCACATATTCTGAAATAAACACACTGGTCTTTGAAACTTTTGGAGTATCCCTGTGAAAGCATAAACTTATCAAACCTCTTATACCATAGTCTAAGAGACTGCTTCTGTTCATAGAGATTTGTTGAGTTTGCAAACATAATCTGGCCTGCTACTATCAATGTATTCTTCCGGCTGCTTTAAATAATTCTCCTCATCCAGATCACCATGCAAGAATGCAGTTTTGGCATCTAGTTGCTCTAATTCCATATCGTAATGAGAAACTAATGCTAGGAGAATACGAATAGAAGTATGTCTAACCATTGGAGAAAAGATGTCATAATACTCTACCCCCTTCTTCTGAACATAACCATTTGCGACTAATCTTGCCTTGTATCCGAGATCACCATTTTCACCGTCTTTCACTCTATAGATCCACTTGCATCCAATAACTCTCTTGTTGGTGGAAAGAGTACCAAATCCTAAGTATGATTTCTCTACAATGATTCAATCTCCTTCTCCATAGCAACTATCCAATTGGAATTGTTAACTCATGCAATAACTTCTCTACAATCACTGGGCTCATCATGGACAACATTCAAAGCATATGTTGCCATATCATCAAAATTAATGTCTTTGATGCTCAATCCAACAAACTCATCAAGCCACTTAGGCTTTCTTCTTTTTCTGATAGGCCTAGGTTCTGAACGAGCTCCACCTTAAGTCTGATACTCTATACCAACATCGGTATTATCCTTGTCAACCACGGTGTCATCAAAAACACCATCTGAACGTCTATGGAAAGAATCAACGGATGACTTGCTTTGGGTCTGGTATTCTTCACATGTCCTCTCATTGTCATCCGATGAGGAAGGCTCCACCTTCAACATAGCTTTCTCATCAAAAGTCACATGCCTACTCATAATAATCTTCTTGCTAATAGGACGCCACAGCCTATTTCCCTTCACTCCTCTCCTATAACCTAGAAAGATACACTTGCGAGCTCTAGGTTTCAGCTTCCCTTTACTCTCATGCACATAAGCTGGGCAATCAAACACGTTGAGAAATGAATAGCTAACAGGCTCTCCTTTCCATACTTATTCAGGGATCTTCATAGCTATGGTAGTAGAAGGTGTGCGGTTGATGAGGAAAGCCGCTATAGATAAAGTTTCAGCCCAAAATCCCTTCTTGAATTTAGCAGTCAGTCTTAGGCATCTTGTTCTCTCCAATAATGTATGATTCATCCTTTCTGCAACTCCATTAGACTGAGGGTCGCCTGGTGTAGTGTAATGCCTCTTAACGCATTCAGACTCATAATAATCGATGAATTCCTATGATACAAATTCACCGCCATTATCTGAACGGAGAACTTTCAATTTCTTCCCTGACTGCTTCTTAACCATAGATTTCCACTTTTGGAACCTATCAAAGGTTTCACTCTTTGACTAAAGAAAGTATACTCATACTTTACGAGAGAAATCATCTATAAATGAAACGAAATACCTGGCTCCACCTAAAGACTGACAAGGGAAGGGACCCCAAACATCTGTATGAATATACTCCGGGATAGCTTTTGCTTTATGCTCTCCTGTACCAAAAGAAATATTTTCTGCTTTCCAAGACACACTCTTCACAAAAACCGAGTTTTGAATGATGAACTCCATCAATCAATCCTCGTTTTCTCAACTATTCATGCTACGCTCACCGATGTGACTCATTCATAAGTGCCATAATCTGGAAGAATCTGAATCAACAGATGTAAAAAAAAGCTGATTCACTAACTACGGTAGTGCCCTTTAATGGATAAAGATTTCCCACCCTCACACCTCTCATAACAATCATGGAACCCTTCGATATCTTCATCTTCTCTCCTTCCACTACAATCTTCAAATCAAGTCTACTCAATGCCTCAACAGAAATCAAGCTCCTCCTCAAATCAAGTACACGTCTAACATCAGTGATCGAACGAATAATGCCATAAAACATCTTAAACATCACACTACCAACACCAACCATACGGCAAGAAGCATCATTGCCCATCAGAACTTCTCCTCCTTCAATTTCACGATAAGTGTAAAAGAAGTTCCTATCAGGTATCATATGATAGGATGCGCCAGAATCAATCAGCCATAAATTGCTCTTTCTAGAAGAGCCAGAAGCTGTAAACACATCAGTGTCACTCTATGTATCTGATTTCTCTACTGTAGAAGCTGAGGCTTTCTTTGGATTTTTTCTTCTACCTTCAATCTTGGGACATTTGCTATGAAGTGCCCTGGCTTCTTACAATAATGACAAGTCGACTTCTTAGGCCCCCTAGATTGGGACCGCGAAGAATTCCATCGTCCACCTTTCTTCGACCTACTTTGGCCTCTTCCTCTCTGAACAGATAAGCCTTCAGTATCACTATCCAAGCAAGCGCTCGCCAATCTACCTCTTAACACTTCATTATGAAGACTAGCCTTTACATTAGACAGGCTAATTTTACTGCGGCCATAAATCATGGAATTAACAAAAGCAGTATACTCCTTAGGCAAGGAACATAATGTTGAATCATGAGTTTTGATTCATGAAAAGGAGCATTAACAAAGACTATATGGCGATAGCAACAAAAAGAGAGTAACATATACATGGTATAAACTACAAAGAGAAGAGACTTCAAAACTAGTTTTCATATGATTATTTATCATGTTTTTGACTCCTAGATATGTTTAGATATTGTTAAAATCATTCCTCAAGTAGTTACACACAAAACAAATTATTTTCATTTGTATATACATTGAAATTCACTGTGCAAAATTGCACAGGTCAATCGACTGATTATAGTCGACCAGTCGACTGGCCTGGTGCAAAATGCACAGTGAACAGAGAATATATATACAAATTTGAATTTCAGTCAACTGAGCTTCTGAAATCAGTCGACCGACCTGCGTATAACGGCTATATTTTCTGAATGGATGCTTCCTCTCGCGAAGAGTTTCAATCCAATTCGAAGAGTAATGGCTGCATCTATTGATTGATCTCTTAACAAAAGGTTGTATCTATCTATGCACTATATAAACACATCAAAATCATTTTCCAAATCACCGATTCTTGAATAATTTACTGATCTTACTTACCCTCTATATTCTCTGCATTCAAAAGCAATCAAACCATTTTCATTGCTTGAATCTTTGAATTCATATTCATACTCTTTGATTCATAGCGATAATATTCCTTTCATATCTTCACACACACTTACATACTTGAGGATTTGATTATAGGAAGGGTGTACACACATTGACATATCTGTGTTATTAAGAACACATTAGTCAAACAATTTTATATACTAGTAGAAGTCCAGTTCTGCTGCTCAGGCATTGTGAAGTCCTCTTCAGTTGCTGAGGCATCATGTTCTGCTGCTTAGGAGTTTGTTAGATACCTATTCCTCCAGGTTATGTGAGGGTTTTTGATCAGTTAAATTCCAGAAGGAGTTTGGTACTGGACGTAGAACGGGAAGTTCGAACCAGTATAAAAATCTTGGTGTGGTCACTTTTATTTTGTTTCTTTACTCTACTATCTACTATCCTTGTTTTAATCTCATATATATTTAGTATATTTCCATATTGCACGGTCCACACTATCTTTTATTTGGTATCAAAGTGAGGTTTCTTATAACCATTACATAGTTATTTGATATTTTGCTACTATGGCAGCATAAGCGTTGTCACCAACACTAGTTTTATTGAAGGTCAATCTACTGCACGACCTCCACTATTCAATGGCATGAATTACAACTATTGGGCAACACGAATGTGTATTTATATGCAAGCCAGTGGTTTTGATGCATGGAATGTTACACAAGTAGAATATACTACACTTACTACTGAATATTCTACATGGACAACTACACAAAAACAAGATGCTACTGCTAATGCTAAAGCAAGAATATGTTATTTTGTGCATTAGATAAAAATGAATTTTACCGAGTTAGCATATGTAACACTGCATATCAAATATGGCAAACACTTAAAGTTACTCATGAAGGAACAAGCAAAGTTAAACAAAGCAAAATATCTATGCTCAAGAGTCAATTTCAAAATTTCAGAATGAAGCAAGATGAGTCCATAAATGATATGTACTCCCCATTTCAAGATATTTATCATTCTCTAATAGGACTAGAAGAAAAGTATTCTGACTTTGATATCGTGTCCAAAATCCTAAAGTCTTTAACTGATGAATGGGAAAGAAAAGTCTTAGCTATTGAAGAAGCAAACGACCTTTCTACCATGAAACTGGAAGAGTTAATAGGAATTTTAATGTCCTATAAAGTAAATTTACAAGAAAAAAGAGTTCAAGCACAAGACAAGAAAAATATGGCATTTCATGCAGAACAAGAGGAATCAGATTCAAAGGATGAAGATTTAGCTTTCATAGCTAAAAATTTTAAGAAATTTTTGAAGCACCGAAAAGGAAATCGAAATAATGGCAAAAGTAACTTCAACAATAAGCCATCATCCACAGTACTAGATGCTTCAATTTCCATAAGAAGGGTCATATACAAAAAGATTGTCCAGAACAAAGGAAGGAAAAAAAATAGAAAGGACAAATTCAAAAAGAAGGCATTTTAGTGATAGTGAAAATGAACAAGCAAATTTCAACTTCATAGCTACTGATAATGAGGTAAATGATCTTACTTTTGATGACGTGATTGAAATTGAAATTTAATAGTATGGTGGATCTATTATTCTTGAATGACAAGTATTTCGCTAATTTAAACTATAGTGTAACAATAGTAAAGTATGTAAATAAGAATAATCACACCAGGGATTTTATACTGGTTCGGACCTCCCATCCTACGTCCAGTCCCCAAGCTCCTCTTCGGAATTTCCTTTCACCAAACAACCCTCACTTTACGTGGAGGAACAAATTTACAATAACAGAGTTTCTTTTTCAAGAATGTGTTCTCTACTACACGGTTTTTGACTATTTAGTACAATTGAACTTCCTATATCTTTTAAGTGATTGAATGCAATATTCTTCGAGAGAGTATGGAAGTGTATGATCTCAGATTTGCAGATTTGATAGCAAGTGGATGATTAGAATAAGAGATGATCAAGACAGAGAGTCGATTGAATTGGTTAAAGTGATTCGATCCTTCTTGATTCTCGTTTATATAGTTGTAGAAGGTTGCTTCTAGTAGTTCCATCTCTTCCCTTTCATAGAGTCGTCACCGTTCACTGGTGAAGAGTTGTGGAGGAGAGATGGAGTTATGTCTCTTCGGAGATGATAGTTTTAATTTGAATTATCTGCCCCGAGCCCAGTTTCAGACGTCTTTATGGTGTTTTCAGACATATGAGAACCTATTATTATTATTTTTCATCTTCTACTTTTAGACGTCTGAACTTCTGCATTCAAACATCTGAACTTGTTAAGTGATGTTCTCCTGGGTTTATTCTTGAGTGTATCTCTCTTCGATCTTCGTGCAACTTTGTAGATGAATTTCTTTGGTGCTTTAGTCATCGTCTTGTCATAGCAGTGGTTTGTCTTGCTTTGAATTTGTATCTGTATAGTTGTATGATATATATGACTTCCATTGTATAGTTGTCATCGTCGAAATCGTAAACTAAGGGTTCAAACATTCTCCCCCTTTTTGATGATGACAACTATATAATGTACTTAGATAACAATTACAGAAAGGTTCACCCCCTGAATATGATCTCCCCCTATAGATGTGCATATTTATTTTTCTCTCCCTTTGTTATTATCAAAAATAATCGAAGAATTATAAAAATAATGCAGAACCAAGTATGATGCACATACATAATTATATCACTAACAAAAAGGTTATGATTACATCATTAAGCACATCAAAAAGAGGAATATTGATAGTGTCTTACCAGAACTTTGATAGGGGAGTTAAGTACAACAAAATATTTACCTTATGAAGTCAAGGTAGTTCATCACGAGAGGAGTATAATTTCCCTTTCCCCTTATCGTCGGTTTTTGACGATGTGTGAGGAGATTGAGAAGGTGTAGACTAGTCAGAAGAAGGTTGACGGACTTTTTGAAGTGCATGATTAAGTTTGGAAACCACTAAAACAAGAGAGTCTTCGACTTTGGAAAGCCTTGTGGACAACGTGAGATCAAGCTTTGCTATTTTTTTACCAAGGATAATTTGATTTCTTGATAGGAGCACTTGGTTTTGTAAGGTTAAGTGAGCAATATTCTCATTAGTATGAGGCTGAGTTCGTGCTTACAAAATCTCCATATTGGAGTGATGTTCAAACGAGGAAGAAGGAGGTGGAGATGGTTGCCTCGGTAGTTCAACATCACCTTCTTCTTGTTGTTGTTGTTGTTGAGGAGGAGGAGGTTGATCTTGTGCATTTTTTCCATTCTAGAAAATTTATAGAGGATGGTGGTTCCTCCAGCAAATGCATAAGATTGAAAAATTTTGTTCCACTATCTTTGATAGGTAACTGCTCAAAAGCAGAAATGTACGATGGGATGTTTAGTGCTTTGAGAATTCGCATAATGTAAGCCAGGTAAATGATTGTATGGCGAGATCTATTCCAAAAACCTTTTAGTTCATCGAAAATGAACTGAGCCCAATTGATCTTAGTTCAACCAAATAGTGCATATAGTGCTTTGTGTTCAAGATCAATAATTTGTTCATGGCTACCTAATCGAGGGATAATGGTATTTATAAGCATTCGGGTAAGGAGCCTAGCACGTGGCCTAAGGAATTTGGATGAAAATTGAGGCATTTGATTTTCCCATAATTGATGAGTGATGGTATCACGAGGTTTGAATCGCATGTCCTCCATTTTAGATAAATTTTGACCTATATAAGAGCACTCTAAGAATCGTCCAATTATAGTGGGGTTAACTTGATAGTTGTCCCTTAGATACTCGTCCATGACCAATCTTCATCATTCTCAATAGTCTATACCGATGGACTATCCAGATTAGCGTAAAAAAGATATATAGCTAGTTGATCAATAGAAACATCGTTGGTATTAAAAGAGATAAGGGTTTTCAATTCAGCTTGCTCACATATGTCATCCATATCATATGAAGGAAATTTGATTAGGCTATAGAAAGGTCCTAGATGCAGATTCTTAATCTTCAAGTCGTTAAACCATCGTATATTTTTTGGATTTTGATATAACCAGTTGCTGATTTAAGTATCAGTCACCATCAATGGTTGAGAGAAAGATCCTTCTCTATGCTTCCTTTTCTTAATTCCCATCTTTGTAGTTCATGGTGGCATTGATTTGAAGATAAATTTGATTTTAGAGATTTTGAGAGAGATAATTTTTAATTTGGAAATGAATTAAAGTGGTGAAATAGTGGTTGACCAATAGGTATAGGGTTTGAAAAACTGTCGTTTCACGTTCCAAACGCCTAAAAAAGTAGATCAGACGTTTGGAGATGTCTAAATTAGAAACAGAAAGTAAAGTCAGACGTCTGGAATTAAAACTCAAACGTATGGAAAGTTTTAATGTGAGACAGAGAGTGATTTCAGACGTCTGGATTTGAGTTCAGATGTCTGGGAACATATAATTTGTTCCAGATTCTTAATTCAAACGTTTGGAATCCATTTCAAACGTCTGAAAACTCCAGAATAGCTTTTTCTTGAGAGTTTTGTGAAGAAAAAACTTTATTTATTGAATATAATACAAACAAATATATATGTATATAACCGTCTCCAAACGTCATAGTTTATTTGTCTTGGTTCCATTACTGACAATGCCATGAATTCAGTTCGTAGGTGGGATCAGCATAGTTGATTGGGGACCAGGAAGGAGGTTTGGATGACGAAGTTGACGGTTAATCTTTAGGAGTTTCAACAAAGCATGGAGATTTTTTATGTAAACACTTCTTTGTTGGGGAATGACCACATATAGCATGAGCCTTTCCAGGAAGTTCAAATGTTTGATTGTTCCTTCCTGTTTATAGTACATTTCCTTTTGAGCATCGATCATTGCGAATTGATAATGTGATATTTCATCAAGTTTTTTCATGGATTGTAGGCGGTTTTTCTTGTTTCGATTTCTTCAGTAGAAGTGATAATCCCCATCGACTTTTTGGTAAGTCGGGAGAAGGTAGGAAACGAGGAGGTGAAGGTGTACGAAGAGAAGGAGTGCATACGTTTGAGGATGGCGATCCAGAGTTATACGAAGTTATTTTCTGAGATGACATTTTGATTTTGGTATTTGTTATGTTTAAAAAACTTCAGAAAGTTAGTTTTTATAGTAATCCAAATATAAAAGTAGGTAGTTTGTTCATGGTGCAAAATTCTTGTCTAAGTTTTTAAAGGCTTTTAACAAACTAATAAACTTATGGATATAAGAAATTTTTCTTAGTTTAAACGTTCATTAAGTGAACAAATGCCTAAGTCTCGTCGTAATTTTACAAAAGTTTGTTCGTTTAATGATTTTGTAAAGAAATCAGCTATTTGATTTTCAGTGTTAACATATTCTAGAGTTATAGTTCCTTTTTTGACATTATCTCTTAAGAAATGATGTCTTATATCTATATGTTTAGTTCTAGAGTGATTTACCGAATTTTTAGATAGATTGATTGCGCTAGTGTTATCACAATAAATCGGGGATTTTTCAATTATTTTTTCAAAATCTTTTAAGGTTTGTTGCATGTAAATTACTTGTGCACATGCTAATGCCACTGAAATATATTCGGCTTCACAAGTGAATAAAGAAACACAATTTTGTTCTTTTACTAAACTATGAGATGAGAGATTGTCCGATGAAATGACATATTCCACTAGTACCATTTCTATCCGTTTTTCATCCTCCAAAATCGGCATCGCTATATGATACAAGTTCGAAGGAAAATCCTTTTTGATAGAATAGTCCATAGTTTTCTGTGTTAGATAAATATCTCAAAATACGTTTAACGGTTGTTTGATGAGATTCTTTTGATTTTGCTTGAAAACGTGCGCAATGACAAACACTCATCATTGTATCGGGTCGACTTGCCATTAAATATAATAACGAACCAATCATACTCCCATATAACTTTTTCTTCAAAATCTTTTCTGTTTTCATCTTTATCAAGATGAACCGTAGTACTTATAGGAGTAGGTTTACTAGATATTTTATCCATACCGAAACATTTTAATAGCTCATTGCAATATTTTTCTTGATGTATAAAGATACCATTTTCTAGTTGCTTTATTTGTAATCCTAAAAAGAAATTTAATTCTACCATATGTGACATTTCAAATTCATTTTTCATTATATTAGAAAATTTTACACATAAGTTTTCATTAGTTGGTCCAAATATGATATCATCGACATAAATTTAAATAACTAAAATATCAGTATTTTCTCTTTTAATAAATAAAGTCGTGTCAATTTTACCAATTTGAAATCCTGATGAGATTAAATGAGTTTTAAGCCTATCGTACCTTGCTCTAAGGGCTTGTTTTAACCCATATAATGCTTTATTTAACTTAAAAACATGATTTGGAAATTTTCATGTTCAAATAATGGTGGTTGTTCAACATAAACATTTTCTTTAATAGAACTATTCAAAAATGCACTTTTGACATCCATTTGATATAACTTAAAATTGTTATGACAAGCAAAAGCGAGTAGAGTTTGTATAGCTTCTAATCTAGCTACAGGTGCAAAAGTTTGAACGTAATCGATTCTTCTTCTTGATTATACCCCTGTGCTACTAAACATTCTTTATTTCGAACTATATTTCTGGTTTCATCGGCTTTATTTTTAAATACCCATTTAGTTCCAATGACGGATTGATCTTCCGGTCTTGGAACGAGTTCCCAAACATTATTTCATTCAAACTGATTTAATTCTTCTTGCATAGTTGAAATCCAAAAATCATCTTTAGAAGCTTCTTTATAGTTCTTTGGTTCAAAATTTGAAACGAATGCAACATGACTTATTTGACTAAGTTGATTTCGAGTTACTCTAGAATTTAAATCTCCAATAATGTTATTTATAGGATAATTCGTTAAAATCCTAGGAGATGAAACTAGAGTATTATTTTGATCGATACTTCATTATTATTGTGAGGTGTGTTAGAAGAATCATTTGGATGTTTTTCTTCTTCGTCATTAATTTGTGTAGTTACAAAATTTTCATCAAAAGAAACATGTAAACTTTCTTTCACAATATTTGTCTTTTTGTTATAAATTCTATAAGCTTTGCTACAATCCGAATAGCCAATAAATATTCCTTCATCGGCCTTAGGATCAAACTTTCCTAGATTGTCTTTAGTATTTAATATGAAACATTTTGATCCAAATGTTCTAAAATATGATAATTTAGGTTTCTTACCAAAAAATATTTCATAAAGAGTGTTTTTTGTCATTGGTCGTAGTGTCACTCTATACAAAACATAACAAGCCACGGCAATGGCTTCAGCGCAAAAATGTTTTGGTAGATTATTATTGTTTAATATTATTCTTACACATTCTTGTGATGTTCGATTTTTCCGTTCAACTACACCATTTTGTTGTGGTGTACGTAGAATTGAAAAATTATGATTAATTCCCTTTTTATTGCAAAAATTTGTAAAAAGTTCATTTTCGAATTCTCCTCCGCGATCACTGCAAATATTTTTTATTTTCAAATTCATTTGATTTTTAATTCTTTTTGCAAAAAAATTAAACGTACCAAAAGTGTCACTTTTATGTTTTAAAAACAAAGTCCATGTTTATCTTGGAAAAATCATCAAAATTACAAAAACATACTTGTTATGATTTATTGATCTTACTTGAGTAGGACCAAAGAAATCTAAATGCAACAATTCTAATGGTTGTTTTGTTGAAATATTATTTTTAGATTCAAAAGAACTCTTTTTTAATTTTCCAATTTGACATGCATCACACAAATTGCCTATTTTATAATTTATTTTTGGTAAACCTCTAACTAGTTCATGTTTTGATAATTTATTTATAAATTTGAAATTCATGTGACAAAATCGTTTATGCCATAGTCATGGATCATCAAGTTTAGTGGTCAAGCATAAATAGGAATTTTGTTTTATATTCATATTCAAAATATAAATATTTTTATTTCGAAATCCTTCAAATAATAAATTTATATTATTATCAAATATATTGCATTGATTTTTCTTGAAATTTATTTGAAAACCTTTGTCACATAATTGACTAACGCTAAGTAAATTATGTTTTAAATTTTCTACCAATAAAACATTAGAAATAATATGAGAGTTAGAAATACCGATGTTAATGACTTCTCCAATTTCGATGAAATATCCTTTTGAGTTGTCTCCAAAGGTTACGGTGGCTCCATCGATATATTTTATATTTGAGAGCATCATGGCATTCCCGGTCATGTGTTTTGAGCAGGCACCATCGAGCATCCATTTGTTCTTGCTTTTATTTTTGGGTATCTACAAAACAAAAATTATTCAATTGGTACCCACTTCTTTTATTAGGGTCCTAAATGTTAGGAGGGGAGGGTTGCCATACCCAAGTGGGTTTGGGTCCCTTAAAAACATAATTATTATTAAATACTATACTTGATAAAAAAACTATCAATATGTTTTTGTCTAATTAACTTATTATTAGACTTTGTGTAACGACCCGTAAATTTTGGTAAATTAATTTGGTTAAATTAATGAGATTTAGTAATTAAATTTAGATAGAAATTAAAACCTTATAATGTATAAATGGAATAATATTGAAGCAAATAAAATTTGTAAATGAATAACGAAATAATAAGTATGATGAAGTGTAACAATTATTATTAAAGCTAAAATTGTTATAGATTAAATGAAACTACAATAAATGAAATAGTGTAAGCGTTATACCTAGATGTAAATTGAATATAAAAATATAAAGTAGGTATTGAATTAGTTAATGAAAGAACACATTGTCACATTTATTGAATTAAATTAAGGAAATTAAATATTAATAAATGGTCATTTAACAAAACCAATGTTTTGGGAGTAATTATAATAGTTGGTTGAAATACGTATAAACTTTGATTTGGAAATCAATTGGATTTAAAATGAAATTTGGTATTACATTTATGAGTTTAAATGTTTGTTCATTTTGTAAAGTAATAAATGATGTAATAAAAGAGTGAAATCTAGATAAATAAATTTAATTGAGACTTTAATTAAATAATGGGTAAAATAATAGGATAAATGGTAACATTGATATTGTAAGAAATAAAAACCCTATTAATGTAAGAAAATCAAGGCAAACATTTAAGTTATAAATGTTATAATAAATAAAAATAAAATGACCATTGTATAAGGATTTGGCATATGAAAATAGTAACGGTTGTGTGTAAATATTATGTAGGCAACTATGATAATTTGTTGGAAATAATAAACCTTGGTGTATTGTATGGTTACCTGTTTATTTCGTCTATAATAAAATTTTAAATTAATTAGAGTAAAGGAACCTTAATGTTATATTAATAAGAATTAACGCAATAACTAAATTAGTGCACATCCTATTAATTGAAACTGATGGTAAAGTTAGGATTGACTGGAATTAGTAAATTGGGAAAGGAATTCAAAATTTTGTTAACTAATGAAGAATACGTAATAAATTGTAAATTTATAAAATCAATGTCCGTTAAGTAGTTATAATATTTATAATAAACGTTACTTAGTGATTATTAATATAATAACGGAAGGCGTAAATGTAATAAAATGAAAATAGGGTAGCTAGTACGGAGGAAAGATGAAAATTTGAACTTACTAATGTATAATAGGGTAAACAAAGGTTACCTTTGTTTATTGAATAATTATTTATGAGATAAAAAGGATTTGGAGTTAAATCAAGTTTATTTATTGAAAATAATTATAATTCATTGGATTTATTGTGAATGAAATTAATTACTACATTATTTGAAATAAATATAATATGAGAAAAATTAATGTAATAGTTTTAAATCCAATATTTAAGTCATCTATTTAACAATAATGAATGGAATAATTACTGATGGGTTTAATTAAATAGAATTTTGGAAATTTAATTTAAATTTGTTGAATTTAAGGAAATTGAGGAATTTATCAATTTTAAATCAACAGTTAAATTTGTTTAAATTAGTATAAATGTTTAAGAAATTAAAAATGACAAGAATTGTCGATTATAGAATTGAAACTTAAAATTGGATTTAATTAATTTAATATTAAATTATTTAATTAATTTAAAAATAGCCATTTTGGCCACCAACTCGAAATTTCGACGAAACCAGTTTCATCGGATCTGTAACGGTGAATTATTGTAGGGTTTCAAGTTTCGTAGCGATCGGACATGTCGTTGATCGTATGGAATCGAAACGCCTTGAAATTTATGAAATTGAAATCAATTGAAATCAATTTGAAAAATATTGATTTGAGCATAACTTCTTCATACGATGGAATTTGGACGTGAAAATTTTTCCATCGCGTTTAAAACATTTTTAAACACCTATTTTGATATATGGGTTTATCCAATTTCGTTCCGGGGTCGAAACGGGCTTTTGGGCCACTTTGGCGTTAGCACGTATATCCAACCTTATCCATCCATTCTAATTTCTGACCTACCTATATAAACCCCGTTATAAACCCTAGAAGCCTCTATTCCTCATTTCTATACGTACAGAAACTTCTGTGCTCCTCTTCCTCAATGGCTGGAAACCCTAGATCCAATTGCAAATTCAATAAAAAAATCAAATGAAATTTCAAACTCCTCATAAAAATTCAGAAAAAATATATGTTGAAGCTCTCAAAGTGCGTAATCTTCTGGTGTGGTTCGTTTTTCGATTTGGATTGTGGTTTGAGTCGGTCGTTCGTTGGTGTTCGACGAACGTCGTCCGATCAACAAATCAAATTAGGGGTTTTGTAGAGAGTGCTGTGGGGAGTGCATCGGTGTCATTCTTTTGGGTTTTTAACGGCTGGATTGTCGGCAAAATTCGAATTAGGTCACGGAAAGAGGTGGCGACGCTGGGCATTTTGGCTTCGTCGAGCGTCGTAGGGGCTTGGATGTAGGTCGCGGACCTTGTGGAGGAAGTACTGGGTGATCGAGGGCCTTAGCGGCGGCGTGAATTGAGTTTGCGTTATGGTTTCTGGAATAGCATTAAGGAGGGTTACAGGTGCGTGCAAAAGAGCATGACGTGGCAGTTTCTAGGGTAGGTTATGTTTGTTCTCTTTTTTATTTATTTTTTATTTTGATTTCAATTCATTCAAATAATCATAACTTCCTCATACGACCTCGAATTTACGCGCGGTTTCTTGCATTAGGATCATATTGAAATTCCGGACTTGATGACGTAGGTTTGGATGAATTCTAAGACGGTCAAATTTTTTGTGTTTAAATTGGATTTAAATTCAATTTAAATCCCAAAGGTGAGTGTTTTAACCCACTCACAACTTCTAAGATTTCTTATGTTTGTAAAATTTATTTATGATGTGATTTGAAATTTATTTATAGCGGCTTGGCATATATTTCATCATTATCTCAGTTAATTTGCATTTATTTAATTAATTTTCTATTTAATTCATTATTGCATATAAACTGCCAGTTAAATTATTAGTTAATTTATTTTGCATAATAAACTGCCAGTAATGTTTGTTATTTATTACCTATTATATATTGAGGTATTATTTGAATTGGATGATGCTTATGATAAATGGACGCATGATTTTATGATGGATGAATGGATGTTTATTTATATCATCATAAATTGCAAGTTGTTATGCATTTTATTGCATTCGGGATTGCGGTTTGAAATGATATATAACCATAAAATTTTATTTTTAAATTGCGGATTGAAATGATAAATATCCGTATCAATTGACCATAGGATAGAAAATTTTATACAGACACCGCGATATATATATAAAAATATTTTAAAATGATTTTCTATGGTTTTGTAAAGAAATATATATATGGTTTTCTGAGATATTTATTTCGGATATTTGATAAAGGTTGTTTTATATATAGTTAAATTCTTGATTTTAAGCTATGTATAAAATTGTTTAAAGTATGAAGTAAGTTTAATAATAAGTTGATTTTATTAAAAATATATTATGGATAAGTATTTACTTAAATTATATTCTAATATAGAGTTCATATTGGTTTTTATAAATCAAAGTTGAGAAGATAGTTTTGAAATTGATTTGAGATTTTATTTAACTAAGATCTTATTGAAATTTAGATTTAAAAAGGATATGGTGTTATAACTAAATTCGGGTTTAAGATGATTTAAGTGAATATATCTAGTCTAAACAAATTGAGGAATATTTAATTGTTGAATTTGAAAGTTTTTTTTAAGGATACTGGATTTATTAAGTAAGTATTTCAAAACTAAATAATAGTAAAGTGAATTAGCATATATATATGAATAAAAAAAATTAGTTTTGAAATGGTGGAATATTTAAAACTTTGAAATATATGGAAATTTAAATGGTTTATTTGGGAATTCAAATCTGTATTTGGAATTGATTTGATAAATTAAAAAACATAATTTACTTTATAAAGTAATTTATTATTAAACCATTTAAGTATTGAAAATTTTACTTCGAAGCTATGAGTTTAAGGTAGGTATATTTGAAAGTACTACGATTTTTGAAAAAAAGATATATTTGAAATAAAAATGATATCATATTGATTTAGGTTCTGAAATAGAAATGATATCGTATTTATATGGTTTTGAAATGGATATTTTATTCTGGTTTTAAAGTATAAACTATTTTGAAAAGACCGTGGTGTTATAATAACGTTTGGTTGTTGAAGAGACCGGGATCGGAAGTAGTCATACTCTCTGCCAACTCCGAAAACCACTTTAACAACCGTGTACGCGGTGGGGTTTCCAGAATGAAGTAGGATGGTGGCGGAGTTTCCTTTGAGGTAAATACATGGACCCGACTCCCGTGAGTTGGCATAAGGTTGCTAAAACAGGAGCGATTCTCGGGCCAATGAGGTCATTCCTCCGATCGGACGCACTCTTCGTTATTATACTCTGACATTTGGATTTGATTCAGTGGCCACTTTTGATTTTTGATTTTGGGGTTGTTGTTCGAGGTGGGCGATAGTAGCTGCTACGCGTTACCACCAGCCCGGATGCGTAATTGGTATTTCTACCCTGGCATTGCCTAGTTATGCCGTGTCACCTACCCTATCGTGCCTTGTACGAGTTTGGATTTCTCCCGTAGCCCGTGTGGTATCCTCTGGTGGCTTCCGTATCAGGAGGGAACATGATATTGGATGGACTACTGGGACTATTACGTGTTAAGGGCTATATGGGTAACCCCTTAATGCTAAGAAAAAAGTAAGTTTATTTTACTACTAGACATTATTATAATAGCGAAATATTACTACATAGTAAATAGTTTAACGGATCATTAGGAGGTGTGAATCCCGAGCATCTCTTAAGTTACTCCACTCATATTTATTTCTATTAATTTAACTCACATAAGATATTTTAGTTCTGACTCGAGTGTTTTGTCTTTCAATTCGCTCGGGTCAGCCTGAGCATTTCAGTATTCGAAGACTTTAGCTCCGGAGGACGAGGACGAAGATTTATATTACTGTTATCTACTATATTATTCTACTACACCATTTTATTCCGCTGCATTGTTATTATCTTTTGGTATGTGAACTCAAATATTTATTGTACAAAGAAAAATCAGTTTATCTTTAAAAACAGTTTTATGAACTATATATTGATTATTATATTTTATCGTTCTGCTGTAAGATTCTGTTCTGTTTTTTTTTCTTCTTTGCTTTTCTTATTTACCCCAAAACAATCCACCCTTCCGTATGGTTTGAGTTGGCACATGTGTCGATTTAATGCGTGTGAAAAGGCGGTATGTTACTTCTGGTATCAGAGCTTCGGTTTAGCGATAAACCTTAGCTTCGTGAGGTTTGACTCTTTACTAATAGAGTAGTAATACCCTATGGGAGTCGCTGAGCGTATATATATGAGAGAGCGTATTTGTTAGTGTTATAAAAGGGTTTTAATATTGTGTTAATTTGTTCCGTTTTGTATTTATAAATTCTGGTTGGTGCATGGGACGCAATGACATCAATAGGGATTTCTAAACACTTAATAGGACAGACCGACATGATATTTGGTTTTAATATAGGTGAATGAAATAATTTTGCCTATTTTATTTTCTATATATAAAATAAAAATTTTATAATGATATATATTTGGTTGCAAAATTATTGGGTGTTAGGTAATGAAATTTATAAATAATAGTTGAAATTAAATTTGAGAATAAAATAAAATGAAAATTGGAAATTTTATAACTTAATTTTCAGGATTTTTGGAAATTTCTTTCAAATGATCTTGGAATATAATAATAATATTGTTAGAAGTATTTTCTGATATAAATATTTCAATATAATTTGGAAGAAGTGTTTTAAAAAGAAATTTTGGAAAAAATATATATAAGTTTTGTAACCCCCTCTCTATTGCTGGAAAATAATTTCGGTGATGAGTGCACGCATCATCGATATTCATTTTCGAGTTTCGAAGTGGGAAGGCCACTGTTGTAGTTTTACTGCAGACTAAGTTTGATAAACAAATATAAATTTTTAAATTGTTTTAATTACAATTGGATATATAAATTATAAGTATATATTTATCTGTTTTTTTTAAATGATTTGAAATTAACCCGGTATTTAGTCCCTAAAGTTTCCATTAATTAATAGTTTCAATTACTGTAGTGAATTGGAATATAGGTAATTAATAAATTGAAACCTCTAAAGGAAATAAGAGATTTAATGCTAGGTTATAAATGGTATTAAATAAAATTTGAAATTGTAACCTATGAAATAAAGGATATAATTATTGAACATTAAATTAATTAAAAGAAATGAGAAAACTTGTATAACTTTCAATTTCATTTTTTAAAAGCATATATATAACTTACCAAATATTAAAAGTTGAAATGTTTAATAAGAAAATGTAATGGAAATTATACAAGTAAGAGTATGTAATGAAGGGTTCAATAGATTGCTTTTATTTATAAGGATTGATGTTGAAATTGTTATAAACTTAAGTTATAAGAGAAATCTTACTATAACAAAATACTGTAGAAGGGAAATGTTGTAAGTAATTATAGACTTAAGTAAATGATTGAAGTTATTTATTATAAGCAGAAGGATGAATACTGCAAATAAGTGAAACGGTAAGAAATTTAAAAACTTAAGTAAATAAGTTGAAGAAACTCTAAATAAAATTGTAAGAAATAAATGTAGATTATAAAAATAAACCATTGCATAAATAAAAAGGAAATCAAACAACAAATGTATGAAATGAAATAAATAAGAATGAAATTGAAATTTTGTTTAAATGGTTGTTTGTTTTGGTTTATGGGTGTTTGGGTAAGGAAACTTTAAATTTGTTTGGACGAATGAATAATCTATCTACTTTCATCTAAGACTGTTGAGTAAATGATGCACTTAGTAGTTTATTCTTTATTCTGTACAATTTAAAGTTTTGAACCCGAACAACTATTTGTTTTGTTTGATATGAATGAATGGTTGATTTGTATTGATTCTATGTGATGGTTGTATGCTGTTGTTGCAATTGGTTGTTGTTGAATTGGTTTGGTTGGTTGCGATTAAAACAACTTAAATATTTCATTTTATATAATTATTAAATCTTTTAGATTATACAAGTGAAATACAGGTTATGGAAGCAATTGCTACTGCTTCTGGTTTCATAATTTAAGCGTTATTGCCCGACAAATAGATACGTTCTCGGACTACGGCTTATAGCGTTATTATATTATTTTCTCTGGGTTGGGATATATATTATTTTGGAAAATATTTGTTATATATTGATATATTTGATATTATATTTTCTCCAAAGCCTCTCCGTACAAAGGAGACTCTGCCAAAATTTTCCGTAAATTTTGGACTTAGAAATTTTTGAAAATGTTTTCCAAATTTTATTAATTTAAGTATAAAAGATTTAGGGTTATAAATGGGTATATTTTATTTAAGTTATTAAATTTTGTAAATTTATTTGGGTATAAATATAATATTTTAAGTAAGATATATATTAATTTCTTAATTCTTCCTTTCCCTTCTTTTCCTTTTCGGGGACGAAAAGTTTTGAGTGGGGGAGAGTGTAACGACCCGTAAATTTTGGTAAATAAATTTGGTTAAATTAATGAGATTTAGTAATTAAATTTAGATAGAAATTAAAACCTTATAATGTATAAATGGAATAATATTGAAAAAAATAAAATTTGTAAATGAATAATGAAATAATAAGTATGATGAAGTGTAACAGTGATTATTAAAGCTAAAATTGTTATAGATTAAATGAAACTACAATAAATGAAATAGTGTAAGCGTTATACCTAGATGTAAATTGAATATAAAAATATAAAGTAGGTATTGAATTAGTTAATGAAAGAACACACTGATACGTTTATTGAATTGAATTAAGGAAGTTAAATATTAATAAATGGTCATTTAACAAAACCAATGTTCTGGAAGTAATTATAATAGTTGGTTGAAATACGTATAAACTTTGATTTGGAAATCAATTGGATTTAAAATGAAATTTGGTATTACATTTATGAGTTTAAATGTTTGTTCATTTTGTAAAGTAATAAATGATGTAATAAAAGAGTGAAATCTAGATAAATAAATTTAATTGAGACTTTAATTAAATAATGGGTGAAATAATAGGATAAATGGTAACATTGATATTGTAAGAAATAAAAACCCTATTAATGTAAGAAAATCAAGGTAAACATTTAAGTTATAAATGTTATAATAAATAAAAATAAAATGACCATATACAAGGATTTGGCATATGAAAATAGTAACGGTTGTGTCTAAATATTATGTAGGCAACTATGGTAATTTGTTGGAAATAATAAACCTTGGTGTATTGTAAGGTTACCTGTTTATTTCGTTTATAATAAAATTTGAAATCAATTAGAGTAAAGGTACCTTAATGTTATATTAATAAGAATTAACGCAATAACTAAATTAGTGCACATCCTATTAATTGAAACTGATGGTAAAGTTAGGATTGATTGAAATTAGTAAATTGGGAAAGGAATTCAAAATTTTGTTAACTAATGAAGAATACGTAATAAATTATAAATTTATAAAATCAATGTCTGTTAAGTAGTTATAATATTTATAATAAACGTTACTTAGTGATTATTAATATAATAACGGAAGGCGTAAATGTAATAAAATGAAAATAGGGTAGCTAGTACGGAGGAAAGATGAAAATTTGAACTTACTAATGTATAATAGGGTAAACAAAGGTTACCTTTGTTTATTGAATAATTATTTATGAGATAAAAAGGATTTGGAGTTAAATCAAGTTTATTTATTGAAATAAATTATAATTCATTGGATTTATTGTGAATGAAATTAATTACTACATTATTTGAAATAAAGATAATATGAGAAAGATTAATGTAATAGTTTTAAATCCAATATTTAAGTCATCTATTTAACAATAATGAATGGAATAATTATTGATTGGTTTAATTAAATAGAATTTTGGAAATTTAATTTAAATTTGTTGAATTTAAGGAAATTGAGGAATTTATCAATTTTAAATCAACAGTTAAATTTGTTTAAATTAGTATAAACGTTTAAGAAATTAAAAATGACAAGAATTGTCGATTATAGAATTGAAACTTAAAAATTGGATTTAATTAATTTAATATTAAATTATTTGATTAATGTAAAAATAGCCATTTTGGCCACCAACTCGGATTTCGACGAAACCAGTTTCATCGGATCCGTAACGATGAATTATTGCAGGGTTTCAAGTTTCGTAGCGATCGGACTTGTCGTTGATCGTATGGACTCGAAACGCCTTGAAATTTATGAAATTGAAATCAATTGAAATCAATTTGAAAAATATTGATTTGAGCATAACTTCTTCATACGATGGAATTTGGACGTGAAACTTTTTCCATCGCGTTTAAAACATTTTTAAACACCTATTTTGATATATGGGTTTATCCAATTTCGTTCCGGAGTCGAAACGGGCTTTTGGGCCACTTTGGCGTTAGCACGTATATCCATCCTTATCCATCCATTCTAATTTATGAACTACCTATATAAACCCCGTTATAAACCCTAGCAGCCTCTATTCCTCATTTCTATACGTACAGAAACTTCTGTGCTCCCCTTCCTCAATGGCTGCAAACCCTAGATCCAATTGCAAATTCAAAAAAAAATCAAATGAAAATTCAAACTCCTCAGAAAAATTCAAAAAAAATATATGTTGAAGCTCTCAAAGTGCGTAATCTTCTGGTGTGATTCATTTTTCGATTTGGATTGTGGTTCGACAGGAATTCAAGCTTTTAATGTCGGCCGTTCGTTGGTGTTCGACGATCATCGTCCGATCGACAAATCAACTTAGGGGTTTGTAGAGAGTGCTGTAGGGAGTGCATCAGTGTCATTCGTTTGGGTTTTTAACGGCTGGATTGTCGGCAAAATTCGAATTAGGTCATGGAAAGAGGTGGCGGCGCTGGGCGTTTTGGCTTCGTCGAGCGTCGTAGGGGCTTGGGTGTAGGTCGCGAACCTTGTGGAGGATGTGCTGGGTGATCGAGGGCCTTAGCGGCGGCGCGGCGAACTATTGAGGCGGTGGCGTGAATTGAGTTTGCGTTAGGGTTTCTGGAATAGCATTCCTTCTGGAAGGAGGGTTATAGGTGCGTGCAAGAGAGCATGACGTGGCAGTTTCTAGGGTAGGCGATGTTTGTTCTCTTTTTTATTTATTTTTTATTTTGATTTCAATTCATTCAAATAATCATAACTTCCTCATACGACCTCAAATTTATGTGCGTTTTCTTGCGTTAGGATCATATTGAAATTCCAGACTTGATGATTTTTGGTTTGGACGAATTCTGAGACGGTCAAATTTTTGAGTTTAAATTGGATTTAAATTCAATTTAAATCTGTTTTAACCCACTCACAACTTCTAAGATTTCTTATGCTTGTCAAATTTATTTATGATGTGATTTGAAATTTATTTATAGCGACTTGGCATATATTTCATCATTATCTCAGTTAATTTGTATTTATTTAGTTAATTTGTTATTTAATTCATTATTGCATATAAACTGCCAGTTAAATTATTAGTTAATTTATTTTGCATAATAAACTGCCAGTAATGTTTGTTATTTATTACCTGTTATATATTAAGGTATTGTTTGAATTGGATGATGATTGTGATAAATGGATGTATGATTTTATGATGGATGAATGGATGTTTATTTATATCATCATAAATTGTAAGTTGTTATGCATTTTATTGTATTCGGGATTGCAGTTTGAAATGATATATAACTGTAAAGTTTTATTTTTAAATTGCGGATTGAAATGATAAATATCCGTATCACTTGACCATAGGATAGAAAATTTTATACAGACACCGCGATATATATATAAAAATATTTTGAAATGATTTTCTTTGGTTTTGTAAAGAAATATATATATGATTTTATGAGATATTGATTTCAGATATTTGATAAAGGTTGTTTTATATATAGTTAAATTCTTGGTTTTAAACAATGTATAAAATTGTTTAAAGTATGAAGTAAGTTTAATAATAAGTTGATTTTATTAAAATATATTATGGATAAGTATTTACTTAAATTATATTCTAATATAGAGTTTATATTGGTTTTTATAAATCAAAGTTGAGAAGATAGTTTTGAAATTGATTTGAGATTTTATTTAATTAAGATCTTATTGAAATTTAAATTTAAAAAGGATATGGTGTTATAACTAAATTCGGGTTTAAGATGATTTAAGTGAATATGTCTAGTCTAAATAAATTGAGAAATATTTAATTATTGAATTTGAAAGTTTTTTTTAATGATACTGTATTTATTAAGTAAGTATTTCAAAACTAAATAATAGTAAAGTGAATAGGCATATATATATATATATATGAATAAAAAAATTATTTTTGAAATGGTGGAATATTGAAAACTATGAAATATATGGAAATTTAAATGGTTTATTTGGGAATTCAAATCCGTATTTGGAATTGATTTGAGAAATTAAAAAAGCTAATTTACTTTATAAAGTAATTTATTATCAAACCATTTAAGTATTGAAAATTTTGCTTCGAAGCTATGTGTAACAACCCGCATATTTATCGATTTTATATTTAAATATTTTATCGTTCGTCGGATTTTGGTCCGAAAACCTACTTTTTGCATACGGTAGAATTAGGACTCGAGACCACCTCCATTGAGTTCAAAATTACGTTTGCGACCTTTTTGAGTATAAGCTTCGATATGTTTGGAGAAAGTTGAATTTTGCTACTTTTTGCTTAGGGTTTTGGTTTGGGCTGAGCCAATTAACCACTTACTAACTCAGTTCCAACCCTCTCCTCTTCATTCACTTCTCTTCTATTTTCCTAATACTCAAGCTTTTATGTTAATGGAGGGTGGACGAGGAAATTAAAACTCCAAGACCTAGCTTCCTTTGCAAATCCAAGTTCTTGCTCCAAACTCAAGAGAACCCATTGGTAAGCTTCTTCTTCTTCTTCTCCAACTCATTCTCTCTTTGATTTCAGAAAATTCCTAAACCTAATTTGAGAAATAATTATCTTTTAAGCCTAGATTCAAGCTTGTTGAGTTGGAATTGAAGAGTGCTTGTTCTTGCCATTGCTTCATAGCTTCCTCTTCATTTGTTTGGGTTCAAAGGTGAGATTTTTATCTCACATCTATGACTATAATTATCTTTGGTTGTTAGGTTTGAATTCCTAACACTTCTTCATGAGAATTTGCTCTTGATTTGGATTGGTTTTGTGAATATTCCAATTTTTGGGTTTTTAAGTCAAATTTGTGTGAAAATCCTTTTATGGATGTTTGATCATGCTTTTAGTGATGCACCGAGGAGCATATAGGGCCGGGTTGCCGATTGGCATAAACCCTTAGAGCCAATGTTCGTCCGGTTGCATTTTGGAAGAATATGCTCTTCATTTGGATAGGCTGAAAAGCAGCCCAGGCATGATTCAGTCGACTGAAAACTCTGTTCAGTCGACTGAACCTGAAACCCGAAAGTTTCCAGGCATGATTCAGTCGACTGAAATCTTCTGTTCAGTCGACTGAACCTGGAAACAGAAAGTTTCCTGAACCTGGAAAATTCCCAGGTACAGGGTCAGTCGACTGTTCTGTTCAGTCGACTGAACCTGCTGTTTTAGTCCAATTTGCCTTTTTGGATTGAATTTCCAATTTAAATCGATTCATGATGATCCTATTTATTGTCATCATTTATTATCATCTTAGATGACTTATTTTCTTTGGAAATTTTAGATATATATCCACTTCGATGGACCCTTTATCGATTTCATTGGATTTTTATTCACATCTTCGAATGTGATCTTTGTGATTGATTGTTTCTACAATCCCCCTTGTGCTTTGTCACTTTAAAAATATAAAGGTTTTCTATACTAGTAGTAAATATCAAAACTCTTTCCTCAAACGATTTCAATACTATTTTAATACCCAATTCGTTTATAAAACCGTTTTCCAATCTATTAGTATATACAAGCCTTTACCTCACTCGTATGAGAAATCTAATTAAACGACTTAGTAAAACGAGTGGTATGAAACGCTTGCGTTTACTTCGTCGGTTAATTCTTGGACTTGTTCGATTGAATCTCTTGTGACATTCTTCTAGTGGAGATTTACAGTTTGTTCGTAAATGTTTAAGTTAAGCAAGTGGTTATGGGACATGAAGCTAAACTTTTATATTTACTAGCTTAGTGTAATTGACACTTCTCTTTGATCATGACGATCATCTTTGTGGTTTAGACTAGCAATATGCGATGTCTCTTTGTCTATGTGAAGGATTGTTCCTCATTTTGTTGAGTTTCGTCTCATTTTAGACATGGGGCGTATCTTTCTAGGTGCGTCGATGTTCGACTTTGCAAGGGGTGTATCTTTCTAGGTGCACCGATGTTAGACATTACATGGGGTGTATCTTTCTAGGTGCATCGATGTTTATTTGTGCATGGAGCGTATCTTTCTAGGTGCGTCGATGCTAGAGCATGGGGTGTATCTTTCTAGGTGCATCGATGTTTATTTGTGCATGGGGCGTATCTTTCTAGGTGCGTCGATGCTAGAGCATGGGGTGTATCTTTCTAGGTGCATCGATGTTTATTTGTGCATGGGGTGTATCTTTCTAGGTGCATCGATGTTTATTTGTGCATGGGGCGTATCTTTCTAGGTGCGTCGATGCTAGAGCATGGGGCATATCTTTCTAGGTGCGTCGATGTTCGACCGTTCATGGGGCGTGTCTTTCTAGGTACGTCGATGTCCAGTTTGTGGGATTGGCCATCCTTTTTATTGTGATTTGGTTCATCGGATGTCCCGCTGTACGACGTCGTTGTTCCTTTTTATTGTGATTTCTGGATTTCGTGTGTTGCTTTCTGGAATTTATGTTTCACCAACTTTTACGATGGGCATTGATATATATGCCATTTATTGTGGCTTGGTGAATGAAATTAGGAGTATGATATTCCTTTTTATCTTGAGTAGATTATTGTGATATTGATTAATCTCTTATTGGTTTTTCAATTACTTATTTATCACAGCTTGGCATTGTGATTATTATATGTTTATGTCATATATCTTATTATATATCACTTCATCTGATATTTATAGCTAGACTGATCCGTTTATTATTTTCTTATAAATAATACTCGGGTCAGACCGAGATGTTACAGATACCTCTCCTTGACTTCTCTTCTGGGGTTATCATCCTGACTTTTGGTTAATTACTTAGATTAGTAGTTTATTTTGTTGTATACACTTGAGAGATAGACTCATAGTTGTATTCCTTTGTATAGCACGTGTTGCTATTCTTTTGTATTATCGTGGATCTTTTGACCACTACTCTGATATACCCTTTTATGTGTAATATTCATATCTATTTCCGCCTTTGTGATATGAATTGTCTGTGACCGATTTATGTTATGTTTATTTCTATATTTGTTTCCGAAGATATTATAGCCACTGTGTAGTAGCCTTGAGTTCGTGTCGGTATGTCGGATTTCCTCTTGAGATGAAAAGTTATATTTTTATCCGGTATATCGGTACTCGCACAAAGCAATTATACAGATGGTCGCTCCTCAACAGCCTTATTCTCCGTGCTAGTTGACAGCATTCACAGTAATGTTCTTGGCTAGCGTGGGTATAGAGGTGGGGCGTCACAGCTTGGTATCAGAGCCAAACTTCGGAACAATGTAGAATAATTTAACAAGGATCATCGTCCTAAGTCCATCTTAGGAGTCGTGCTTTAGGATTTTATTCGGGTCTTCGTACCGTCCTATTCTATTTTCTTTTATGATTCCTTGTTTTATCAATCAAGTTTGATTGAAATTTATTCTGAGAATAACTTTTTCCTCTTCTTTCTTTCTTTCTTAAAGAAGAGAAATGGTTAGACCAGGCCGTCCCAGCGCCGGTCAATCTAGTGCTACTCCCCTGGATGGAGTATTCATGTCTGCTCAACAACTTTTGGATCTTGTAAAGAATCAAGAGTTTATCTATGCTTTGAGTAAGAACCCCGAAATGGTTCTACCTTTGAAACTTGAAGTTTCTTTCAAACAGCTTGTGGATGTTACTCTTCTTCCTGGAGAGGTTGGTAAAGGAAGTGTTTGTGATATTGGGACTTCCAAGAGGAGGCATATTAAGTTCAAGAACCTTAATCCTAATAAGAGAGTGAAGCAAACTACTTTTGTTGCAAAGACTCCAATCCCTAATCGTGGAGGATGCTACAATTGTAATTCTAAGGAACACTATGCGAATATGTGTCCAAAACCCCATTCTTGTCGCTATTGCAAGAAACCGGGTCATCTTTTATCTGCATGTCCCAAACTTTTGAACAAGGACATGAGAAAGCTAAATATTGTGCAAGCCCCTAGCAACTCTTCTCGTGGTCAGGGTATTTCTCATTTAATCCTTGATTTCATTTATTTTGTGATCTTCTTATTTGAGTTCTTTTTGATATATGTTTCATCTCATTATTTTTATATCAAAATAACTTGTGATTCTTCTTCTTTAAACATTTCTGGGCTTGATGAGTTCTTTGGGAGTTGTGAATCCGGATGGTAGATCCGCAACACTCAATTTGCTTTTATTAATGTCGAAATTATTTTATGAGATTTTTCTTTCCGAGCCGATATTTTTACTTAGGCTCCGGAATTGATTTGTGCGATAGGATTAGCTTAACCGTTATGGAGCCTATATCTTATTTTCTCGAGTGGACTATTCATCTTTGACATTTTTAATCTGTTAAGCAGATTTCTATTTTTCTTTGTGATTTTGATTCCATCTTGATGGCATCATTTTATTCTTTAAAGTCCTTATGGTGAGGAAAGTGTTATTTATCTCATCTAAATAGTTTGAGAATTTTCCGGTATATTTGACTTGTCTAAGGATTATCACCTAAGTAATCTTTTGTGTGGTGCTAAGGTCTTTTCAGTTTGACCTTACCACCAATTTTCATTTGCTATGAGTTGCGGGAGTTCGCATTCCATTTACCGCATTCCGCACTCGTTATGATTCTTATGAATGACTTACTGTGTCATTCAAATTGTCCAGCTTATTTCATCCATTTTATAAATCCAATATTCTATGAAAATTTCGATGAGACCATTCTTATTTATGGATTTTGGATGGAAATAGTAATTTAAAATTTTGCAAATCTTTTTCATAAGATTTAATTATAAGTGCAATTTGATTTTGCTCTTAAAACGAGCAAAGAATATTCTTAAAACTTTTTAAGAGATTTATTTATCCTAGAAAAGATGATTTTGTGATTGTATTGCCTGTTGTGTGCTTTAAGAATTTTGGTCGATGCGCTTGATCAACGTTATCGATAGGAATTTCCTAAACGATTTGATGTGACAATCAGACACGATAAATTGACTTGAAAATTGTAAATTCTTCTAGAAATATATTTTTTTCATCGAAATAATTTTGATTTTTGAAAGCTTTAGCTTTTCGAGAAAGAAAATTATTTGAAAGAATTTCCTTTCGATACTCTTATTCTTGTGATTCTTGAAGGGGAACCAAGACTTTGCTATTTGTACTGATACTAGTCGTATTGGTTTAGATGCCGTTCTCTTGCAAAGGAGAACGTGCTATCACTTGTGCTTCTAAATCATTATAGCTTATCGAGACTAGATATGCCATTTATGATCTAGTGCTCTCGGCTATTGTTTTTACTTTTGTAATTTGGCATCATCATATTTGGATGAGAAATTTGTTCTCTACCTCGATCATAAATCTTTGGAATATTTATGTTCTCTTAAGGAACTGCATGTTGACTCGAGTTCCTAGCTTCCTATGATCTTGATATTCTTTTTATTCCCGAAGGGGAAATCGTGTTGCCAATGCGTTTAGTCATAAGCAACAAGGGGTTGTTTCTTTGTTGATGACCGAATGAAATTATCTTTTTATCAAGTTCATCGGGCGTTTTGATGTACTTCGTTTTATTGAGTTTCATCTCATTTCTCTTATGAGCTTGCGTCTGATGTTCTTTTTTGTGTTCGGTTCATTGGACGTACCGTTTTTGTACTACGTCGGTGTTCCGAAATCATTCGGGCTTTGATTCATCGGATGTACCGTTTGTACTACATCGATGTCTTTGCTTTTGATTCATCGGATGTACCGTTTGTACTACATCGATGTCTTTGCTTTTGATTCATCGGATGTACCGTTTGTACTACATCGATGTCTTTGCTTTTGATTCATCGGATGTACCGTTTGTACTACATCGATGTCTTTGCTTTTGATTCATCGGATGTACCGTTTGTACTACATCGATGTCTTTGCTTTTGATTCATCGGATGTACCGTTTGTACTACATCGATGTCTTTGCTTTTGATTCATCGGATGTACCGTTTGTACTACATCGATGTCTTTGCTTTTGATTCATCGGATGTACCGTTTGTACTACATAGATGTCTTTGCTTTTGATTCATCGGATGTACCGTTGTACTACATCGATGTCTTTGCTTTTGATTCATCGGATGTACCGTTGTCCTACATCGATGTCTTTGCTTTTGATTCATCGGATGTACCGTTTGTGCTACATCGATGTCTTTGCTTTTGATTCATCGGATGTACCGTTTGTGCTACATCGATGTCTTTGCTTTTGATTCATCGGATGTACCGTTTGTACTACATCGATGTCTTTGCTTTTTATTCATCGGATGTACCGTTGTACTACATCGATGTCTTTGCTTTTGATTCATCGGATGTACCGTTTGTACTACATCGATGTCTTTGCTTTTGATTCATCGGATGTACCGTTTGTACTACGTCGATGTCTTTGCTTTTGATTCATCGGATGTACCGTTTGTACTACATCGATGTCTTTGCCTTTGATTCATCGGATGTACCGTTGTACTACATCGATGTCTTTGCTATTTGATTCATCGGATGTACCGTTTGTACTACATCGATGTCTTTGCTTGGGTTCATTGGGCGTACCGTTTTTGTACTACGCTGATGTCCCAAATTGTTTGAGTTTCTAGTTTTTCGGGCGTACCGTTTTTGTACTACGCCGTTGCACCGGCTCAATTTTTTGCTATTCTTGACGTTCCCCACGTCTTTTATCTACGGGAATGCCTTAGGGATTTCGGTTTTCATTCTTGAGCCCGGTGTTATTGTGGAAATTGAAGTTTCACCAGATTTCTTGCTTAACTCTTTTGTGCACTTTATGGTGAACTTCCTATTTCAAATTTTCTTTTGTGTTAATATGCTTCTATGGTTGTTACTTCTTATATTTCCTTCTTACTTATTGCGAGGACGTAATTTCTTTAAGGAGGGGAGTCTGTAACAACCCGCATATTTATCGATTTTATATTTAAATATTTTATTTAAATATTTTATCGTTCGTCGGATTTTGGTCCGAAAACCTACTTTTTGCATACGGTCGAATTAGGACTCGAGATCACCTCCATTGAGTTCAAAATGACGTTTGCGACCTTTTTGAGTATAAGCTTCGATATGTTTGGAGAAAGTTGAATTTTGCTACTTTTTGCTTAGGGTTTTGGTTTGGGCTGAGCCAATTAACCACTTACTAACTCAGTTCCAACCCTCTCCTCTTCATTCACTTTTCTTCTATTTTCCTAATACTCAAGCTTTTATGTTAATGGAGGGTGGAAGAGGAAATTAAAACTCCAAGCCCTAGCTTCCTTTGCAAATCCAAGTTCTTGCTCCAAACTCAAGAGAACCCATTGGTAAGCTTCTTCTTCTTCTTCTCCAACTCATTCTCTCTTTGATTTCAGAAAATTTCTAAACCTAATTTGGGAAATAATTATCTTTTAAGCTTAGATTCAAGCTTGTTGAGTTGGAATTGAAGAGTGCTTATGCTTGCCATTGCTTCATAGCTTCCTCTTCATTTGTTTGGGTTCAAAGGTGAGATTTTTATCTCACATCTATGACTATAATTATCTTTGGTTGTTAGGTTTGAATTCCTAACACTTCTTCATGAGAATTTGCTCTTGATTTGGATTGGTTTTGTGAATATTCCAATTTTTGGGTTTTTAAGTCAAATTTGTGTGAAAATCCTTTTATGGATGTTTGATCATGCTTTTAGTGATGCACCGAGGAGCATATAGGGCCGGGTTGCCGATTGGCATAAACCCTTAGAGCCAATGTTCGTCCGGTTGCATTTTGGAAGAATTTGCTCTTCATTTGAATAGGCTGAAAAACAGCCCAGGCATGATTCAGTCGACTGAAAACTCTGTTCAGTCGACTGAACCTAGAACCCGAAAGTTTCCAGGCATGATTCAGTCGACTGAAATCTTCTGTTCAGTTGACTGAACCTGGAAACAGAAAGTTTCCTGAACCTGGAAAATTCCCAGGTACAGGGTCAGTCGACTGAAACTTCTGTTCAGTCGACTGAACCTGCTGTTTTAGTCAATTTGCCTTTTTGGATTGAATTTCCAATTTAAATCGATTCGTGATGATCCTATTTATTGTCATCATTTATTATCATCTTAGATGACTTATTTTCTTTGGAAATTTTAGATATATATCCACTTCGATGGACCCTTTATCGATTTCATTGGATTTTTATTCACATCTTCGAATGTGATCTTTGTGATTGATTGTTTCTACAATCCCCCTTGTGCTTTGTCACTTTAAAAATATAAAGGTTTTCTATACTAGTAGTAAATATCAAAACTCTTTCCTCAAACGATTTCAATACTATTTTAATACCCAATTCGTTTATAAAACCGTTTTCCAATCTATTAGTATATACAAGCCTTTACCTCACTCGTATGAGAAATCTAACTAAACGACTTAGTAAAACGAGTGGTATGAAACGCTTGCGTTTACTTCGTCGGTTAATTCTTGGACTTGTTCGATTGAATCTCTTGTGACATTCTTCTAGTGGAGATTTACAGTTTGTTCGTAAATGTTTAAGTTAAGCAAGTGGTTATGGGACATGAAGCTAAACTTTTATATTTACTAGCTTAGTGTAATTGACACTTCTCTTTGATCATGACGATCATCTTTGTGGTTTAGACTAGCAATGTGCGATGTCTCTTTGTCTATGTGGAGGACTGTTCCTCATTTTATTGAGTTTCGTCTCATTTTAGACATGGGGCGTATCTTTCTAGGTGCGTCGATGTTCGACTTTGCATGGGGTGTATCTTTCTAGGTGCACCGATGTTAGACATTACATGGGGTGTATCTTTGTAGGTGCATCGATGTTTATTTGCGCATGGGGCGTATCTTTCTAGGTGCGTCGATGCTAGAGCATGGGGTGTATCTTTCTAGGTGCATCGATGTTTATTTGTGCATGGGGTGTATCTTTGTAGGTGCATCGATGTTTATTTGTGCATGGGGCGTATCTTTCTAGGTGCGTCGATGCTAGAGCATGGGGTGTATCTTTCTAGGTGCATCGATGTTTATTTGTGCATGGGGTGTGTGACGACCGCCCATGAGTCCCGCACCAAGACAAGGAAATAGTGCGCTGAAAGGCGTGCCAGGTAGCCATGGACGATAGTCAGGGTAAAATAAAAACAGAAACTCTATCGCATCAACTCACAGCGCAGGGATAAAATACAATAGAGAAATATATAGTGAAGTTCCATAATAGAAAATCATCATATAAGCATCATAGTAGTTTTATACAAACATAAGATTCATCCATACATCAAAGCCTCACTACAACACTCAATCAGATACAACAGCGGAACACCCGGTACACATAGTAAGAAAACTAATATGCAAAGCCTCCTGCTCGTCTTCGTCATCATCATCGGAGAACTCTAAGCACAGCACCTGCCACCTGCTACCTAGTCTGCCCATCCCAACACGGATGAACAGCCCAAGGTAATAAGAGGAGACATAAAACCTTGAGTCAGACAAAGTCTTAGTGAGCAGTAAATTATCTACCAAACATACCAAAAGAGCATAAGGGATAAAAGGAATAGGAACCAAACCATCCCACTCCACCTCTTTCTACAGTGATAGCCCCCAGACACACACTAAGGAGAAGCAAGCATAACATAACAGATAATTAAGGTAAAGCAATAATCACTCGAGTCAAGGGCGATGTTTTCCAAATACAAACCCCCAAGGCCTAAACCAAGATCAGATAAGCACCCAGAAAATACCGCTCTTGAGACCGAATGATAATACAACCAAACATCCATGACTCTGGCTATCACTGTTATCATTGCCATGATTTCACCGTTAATTGAATGACCACCTGTCAAGGGCTAATGGTAACCCCGGTTCTAGACATAACTCCGCACGTCGTCGCAGCCCGTGCCTAGGAATTTTCGCAACTACCCAGAGTACTAGCACGTCGTCGCAGCCCGTGCTTGGAACGTCGTCGCAGCCCGTTCCAACGTACTCTTGCTTTGAGCATGCTAGAACCTTCAACAACGATAAGATCTTAGCCTCCTAGTCATCCTCCTCGACGACTATTTCCATACTAGCTCAAGCGCCTCTCAAGCTAACCATTATCACCTACCCGGATCGCATTACCGAGTTATCTACATAACTTTGCACGTCGTCGTAGCCCGTGCTTGGAACGTCATCATAACCCGTCCCAACTCAACATCATGGTTTGCCTCCTCGCATCATGGCAAGGTCCCATCTCAACATCATCCAATCCATACATATGAGCTTCAACATCCGCTTCATATGCCATAAGCAGCTTTCACCATTCAAGAGCCTTTCCACTTAGCTTTCGAATCATCTTCAATCATCTTGTTCCAAATCAACTACTAGCTAACTTGGAAACAATCAAATCAATCATACAATCAAACAATCAATCATTTAAACAAGATCTAATGAGCAATATCAACTATAATGGCAATTTCGTAAATAAATGAGCATAAGTCTAACATGCATGAATCATAGGTTTTTAGCATAGATCTATCAAATATAAAACATGGGTTTTGTCTCTAATACTTGATAAATGAACATGCATAAGTAAACATCTTCACAAACAATGGATCTACACTTGGATCTAAGGAGAATGCACAAAATCACTATCTACAATACTCCAACAAACCACCAATCCAATATACTCCTTTGGATCCGCGTGAGAGATAACTACCACTCACCAAATCACCTAAACACCTCAAAAACTAAACACTTCAGATCTGGACAGCGAAGATCAAGGCTTGATCCGGCGAAATCTCGCTTAAAAATGATAAAATCTAGCTCCGTTGGATGAAGATCTTCAACTTTGGCTCTTCAATCTTCGATCTCGATCTTCGATCTTGGATGAATGTTAGAATTAGATTGGAATGGAGAAAAGAAGATGAAGAAATGTTGTAGTCGAGTTCCCAAAATGGCAGCACTTCGTCGCTTCAAAATCCGGTGCCAAAAAGTGAGCCAAACCCCTCTATTTATAGGCTGATTTCTCCCTGACTCGGCCGCTCTTAAGTCGTTGCCGACTCATCACAACACAGGGCCTCATGTCTTAACTCATACGCGACTTATCCCAGACACGACTCAACGCCTCTAACGACCTAACAACCTTAACCCGTGTACGACTCATACGACCTAACTAACACAACACACACGAAGGGTCACACGACCTACCGACCTAACCAAATACGGCACAGCATGCTAACGACTCAATGGCTTACGACATAAGACACTGCCGTATTTTCCTAAGTCCTAAGTCGTATGGCGACTCAACTAACATGCCGACTCAACTACACTAAGCCATACTGGGTACCTACCGACCTAACGACTTAGTCTTATGGCCGACCTAAGCCCTAGCCGACTCAACTGCATACGACTCAACAACCTCTGCCGACTCAACACCCACCGACTCAACACCTTGCCGACCTTAAACTCAAACCCAATGGCATACGACCTTACAAGCTACGACTCAACCAGGCGCGCGACCTAATCCACACGCGATATAACGACCTATCCCCTTGGGTCGGTCAAAACCTTAAGTCGTTACACCCTTAACTCGTTAACTCCTTAACTCGGCAAACCCTATGAGTCGTAACTCGTTGACTCGGCCACACTTCTTATCTCACTATCCTCTTAGGTCGGTCACCCCTATGAGTCGGTCAACCCCTTAACTCGGCCACATACTAACTCGACCATACCTATAAGTCGCTGCCTCTATGAGTCGGTTACCATATGAGTCGCCCACTACCTTAATTCGGTCCAAACTCTAACAGGCTAACCCACTGACTCATCCAAGACCATGAGTCGCTGCCTACCTTAACTCGGTCCAAACTCAACCCTCAACATGTTGACTCGTTAACGACTCAAAACTTGAGAACTCAAACTCATCACTAAACACATGAGTTAACTTTCTAAACGACTCAGGCTAGAAACAACATAAACAATACTAATGACCTGCAAATTCTACGATTTATCGACACGTAAAATACGGGTCGTTACAGGGTGTATCTTTCTAGGTGCATCGATGTTTATTTGTGCATGGGGCGTATCTTTCTAGGTGCGTCGATGCTAGAGCATGGAGCGTATCTTTCTAGGTGCGTCGATGTTTGACTGTTCATGGGGCGTGTCTTTCTAGGTACGTCGATGTCCAGTTTGTGGGAATGGCCATCCTTTTTATTTTGATTTGGTTCATCGGATGTCCCGCTGTACGACGTCGTTGTTCCTTTTTATTGTGATTTTTGGATTTCGTGTGTTGATTTCTGGAATTTATGTTTCACCAACTTTTACGATGGGCATTGATATATAAGCCATTTATTGTGGCTTGGTGAATGAAATTAGGAGTATGACATTCCTTTTTATCTTGAGTTGATTATTGTGATATTGATTAATCTCTTATTGGTTTTTCAATTACTTATTTATCACAGCTTGGCATTGTGATTATTATATGTTTATGTCATATCTCTTATTATATATCACTTCATCTGATATTTATAGCTAGACTGATCCGTTTATTATTTTCTTATAAATAATACTCGGGTCAGACCGAGATGTTACAGGTACCTCTCCTTGACTTCTCTTCTGGGGTTATCATCCTGACTTTTGGTTAATTACTTAGATTAGTAGTTTATTTTGTTGTATACACTTGAGAGATAGACTCATAGTTGTACTCCTTTGTATAGCACGTGTTGCTATTCTTTTGTATTATCGTGGATCTTTTGACCACTACTCTGATATACCCTTTTATGTGTAATATTCATATCTATTTCCGCCTTAGTGATATGAATTGTCTGTGACTGATTTATGTTATGTTTATTTCTATATTTGTTTCCGAAGATATTATAGCCACTGTGTAGTAGCCTTGAGTTCGTGTCGGTATGTCGGATTTCCTCTTGAGATGAAAAGTTATATTTTTATCCGGTATATCGGTACTCGCACAAAGCAATTATACAGATGGTCGCTCCTCAACAGCCTTATTCTCCGTGCTAGTTGACAGCATTCACAGTAATGTTCTTGGCTAGCGTGGGTATAGAGGTGGGGCGTCACACTATGGGTTTAATGTATATATATTTGAAAGTACTATGATTTTTGAAAAAAGGATATATATATGAAATAAAAATGATATCATATTGATTTGGGTTTTAAAATAGAAATGATATCGTATTTATATGGTTTTGAAATGGATATTTTATTCTGGTTTTAAAGTATAAACTATTTTGAAAAGACCGCGGTGTTATAATAACGTTTGGTTATTGAAGAGACCGGGATCGGAAGTTGTCATATTCTCTGCCAACTCCGAAAACCACTTTAACAACCGTGTACGCGGTGGAGTTTCTAAAATGAAGTAGGATGGCGGCGGCGTTTCCTTTGAGGTAAATACATGGACCCGACTCCTATGAGTTGACATAAGGTGGCTAAAATAGGAGTGATTCTCGGGCCAATGAGGTCATTCCTCTGATCGGACGCACTCCTTCTATATTATACGCTGACATTTAGATTTGATTCGGTGGCCACTTTTGATTTTTGATTTTAGGGGCGTTGTTCGAGGTGGGCGGTAGTAGCTACTACGCATTACCACCAGCCCGGATGCGTAATTGGTATATCTACCCTGGCATTGCCTAGTTGTGCCGCGTCACCTACCCTATCGCGCCTTGACAAGTTTGGATTTCTCCCGTAGCCCGTGTAGTATCCTCTGGTGGCTTCCGGATCAAGCGGGACCATGATATTGGATGGACTACTGGGACTATTACGTGTTAAGGTCTATATGGGTAACCCCTTAGTGCTAAGAAAAAAGTAAGTTTATTTTACTATTGGACATTATTATAATAGCGAAATATTGCTACGTAGTAAATAGTTTAACGGATCCTTAGGAGGTGTGAATCCCGAGCATCTCTTAAGTTACTGCACTCATATTTATTTCTGTTAATTTAACTCACATAAGATATTTTAGTTCTGACTCGAGTGTTTTGTCTTTCAGTTCGCTCGGGTCAGCCTGAGCATTTCAGGATTCGAAGACTTTAGCTCTGGAGGACGAGGACGAAGATTTATATTACTATTATCTACTATATTATTCCACTACACCATTTTATTCCGCTGCATTGTTATTATCCTTTGGTATGTGAACTCTGATATTTATTGTATAAAGAAAAATCAGTTTATTTGTAAAACAGTTTTATGAACTATATATTGATTATTATATTTTATCGTTCCGCTGCAAGATTCTGTTTTGTTTTTTTTTTCTTCTCTGCTTTTCTTACTTACCCCATAACGATCCGCCCTTCCGTATGGTTTGAATTGGCACGTGTGTCGATTTAAAGCGTGCGAGAAGGCGAGACGTTACACTTTGGTATCCAAATTTTTATATTTTTAGATTTTACATCTTTATTTAACTTTGGTGTCTTTTTGAAGCTTTGGTACAAGATACTTTGCTTTATAGTATTACCTTTTTTCTTTTGTGAATTCTTTTCAAATCCTAATCCATTTCAACTACCAGAAGGTTTCGAAATTTTAATTAAATTATCAAGATCTTGTTTTCCTTTGTTAAACTTTGAAACATTGTTAGTAATTTTTTCTAGTTTATCCTTTAATTCGCAAATTTCAGCTTTTGAAATTTCTATGCTACATTTTGGTTCAATATTTTCCTTAATCAAATTATTATTCTCAAGTTTTAGCCTATCTATTTCACTAAGTTGTGTATCATATTCGATAGACTTTTTACACTTTTCTTGTGAAATCTCCAATTCTTCTTCTAAAATAACTTTTTCATCCTTTAATAATCTAATTTCTTGTTCCAATCGATTTATTTTGGTTAGGTGTTCTTTATTCAATTTTTTAATTTGTTTAAACCTATCATCGAGTTCCATAATTAATTCTAATAGTTCATTATAGCTAAGTTCAGGACATACCTCATCAGTGTTAGCCATAAAACATACATTAGCTTGTTCTCCATCGCTATCACTGTCAGAAGATGATGATGAATTGGAATCGACCCAAGTGACTTTAAAAGCTCTTTTCTTCTTAAATTTCTCAAATTTGTTCTTTTTCTCATTGTTGCATTTAGGACAATCCTTCTTCATGTGTCTGTATTGATCATATTCATAGCACTTGATTTTAGATAGATTTGTTGTATTGGACTTCCCTTCTTCTTAGAATTTGGTCATCTTTCCAATTTCTTGGATTTGTTGTAATTCTTGGCAATGAAAACTATCTCTTCTTCATCCAAATCCGAGTCATCATTCTTTGCTTGAAATGTTATGTTCTTCTTTTCAACATTGTTCTTTTCTTGCCTGTAAGTGAGCTTCATAGGACATTAAATTTCCTATCAACTCTTCAACCTTGAGAGTAGAAAGATCATTAGCTTCTTCAATAGCTAATACCTTCCTTTCCCAATCCGATGTTAAAGAGTTGAGTATTCGAGAAACTAAATCAAAATCAGTAAACTTAACTCCTAATGCCATAAGATCATGTCAAATAGTTTGAAATCTAGAATACATGTCAATAATAGTTTCATTTTGCTTTATTTTGAATGAGGAGAGTTGGTTTTGCAAAATGAAATCTTAGTTTGTTTGACCTTTAATGTACCTTCGTGTGTAATTTGTAAGGTAAGCCAAATGTAAAACGCGGCGTTACATAACATGACACGTGAAAATTCATTTTTATCTAGAGAGCAAAATAAAACATTCATAGCTTTAGCATTGTTTAAGGCTAAGGTTTTTTATGCATTGATCCATGTGCTCATAGCAGTGTCAGGTGCTTTATATTTATTTTGTGTAGCAGACCATATTTCTAGACCATTGGCTTCCATAAAAATACGCATACGGGTTGACCAATATGCATAGCTGGAGCCATTAAATAATCGGGGACGTGCGGTAGATTGACCTTCTTGAAAGATACTTTCCATATTAGTGATTCAAAAACTTGTTACAGTACTTTTGATCAAACCAAGCTTTGGTACCAATTGAAAGTCTATAGTATGGTGGATTTATTATTCTTGTCAAGTATATGACTAATCCAAACTACAGTGTAACAATTGTAAGGTATGTAAATAAGAATAATCACACCAGGTGCTGGTTCGGATCTCCTGTCCTATGTCCAGTCCCCAAGCTCCACCTCGGAATTTCCTTTCACCAAATAACCCTCACTTCATCGGTGGAACAGATTTACAATAACAAAGTTTCTTTTTCAAGCATGTGTTCACTATTACACGGATTTTGACTATATAGTAAAATATAACTTCCTATATCTCTTGAATGATTGAATACAATATTGTTCGAGAGAGTATGGAATTCGAGAGAGTATGGAAGTGTATGATCTCAGATTTGTAGATTTGATAGCAAGTGGATGATTAGAACAAGAGATGATCAATATAGAGTGTCAAGTGGATTAGTTAAAGTGCATTGCTCCTTCTTGATTCTCGTTTATATAGTTGTAGAAGGTTTCTTCTAGTAGTTACATCTCTTCTCCTTCGGCCTAGAGTCGTCACTGTTCACTGGTGAAGAGTGGCGGAGGAGAGATAGAGTTATGTCTCTTTGGAGATGACAGTTGTAATTTGAATTATCTGTCCCGAGCCCAGTTTCAGACGTCTGAATGGTGTTTTCAGACGTCCGAGAACCAATTATTATTTTTGTTCATCTTCTACGTTCAGATGTCTGAAGTTCTGCATTCAGATGTCCGAACCTATTAAGTAATGTTCTCTTGGGTTTATTCTTGAGTGTATCTCTCTTCGAGCTTCGTGCAACTTTGTAGATGAATCTCTTCAGTGCTTTAGTCATTGTCTTGTCACAGTAGTGGTTTATCTTGCTTTTGAATTCGTATCTGTATAGTTGTATGATATATATATATATATGATTTTCATTGTATAGTTGTCATCATCGAAATCGTACACTAAGGGTTCTAACAGAAATAAATTTTGAATTATTAGATACTTTGAAAAATCTCAAAAGAAAATATAAAAAAAACTCTCAAAAATCAAAATAGAGTAGAACTCGAAAGAGATATGCTTAAAGATGAGAAGAAAATATTGGAAGAAGAACTTGAGAAAATTCAATATTCATTTTCTAATGTTAATTCTCAACTTAACTTTATTGAGTCAAGAAATTGAGACTCAAAAAGAAAAGAATGATGCTCTTGTTTCTGAAAATCATGAGCTAAAATCAAAAGTTAAAATGATCGAATTAGATAACACTAGTGTCAAAACTAAGTTAGACAATATTACTAGAAATGTGTCTAACTTTAATAAAGGCAGAGAAAACTTATCTAAAATTATTGAAACTTCTCAGTCTGTCTCAAATAAGAAAGGACTAGGTTATACTAAGAAATTAGTAGCTCCACCAAAAATTAAGCAGAATAAGAGAAATGCTTCTAAACCTAAGTCTACCATAGTTCAACCAAAAAGGGATCAAAACTCAAAAACCATAAAAATATGGTTCCTAAAACAAACAACAGTTTGATTAGGAATAAATATATTGAGTCCTTTTTGAAAAATATTATTAAAAATAAAAATTATTTATATAAAGGGAATATTGAACCCTTTTGATTTGGTTTCCTAAGACCTAACTCTTAGAACCCTATTAAAAGTGAGTACCAATGTTAATCTTTTATTTTTTGAAGGTCCCACTTAAGAAAAGAGGAAAATGGATACTCGACAGTGGCTGCTCAAAACACATGACATGAGACAAAAATATGATAACAAATATCACATATTCAGATGGAGGCTCTATCACATTTGGAGACAATTCCAAAGGTTATATCATCGACAAAGGCGATGTGAGCAATTACGATTGCTTAACAGGTTCACTGTGCATTTTAATTCCAGTTCAGTCGACTGACCTGCTGTATTCAGTCGATTGAGCAACGTTTTTGAGCCTTTTTACCCCCTTTACATCTCCTTTTTTACTCTATCTCTTCATATTTTCACTTTTACTTTCCTCTTTTTACCCAAATTCTATTTTCCCCAAACCCTAAAAATCCCATTTTTCATCCTTCTACCATAAAATTTACCACAAATCATGCCTCCCAAACGTTCAAAAACTGTTGGATCATCCTCAACTACAGCCGTAGACTCTCTCGCCGCTCAATGGCTCTATGATCGGACGGCGGTGGAAAGATGGAACACAATGAAATCAGCAAGGATATTTGAACGTTCTTTTATGTGCCATTTCCCGATTCTGAAGTGCCAAATGTTGGTGCTATAAACATAAGAACTCTTAGTCTTATGAAATTACCTGTTACTCCTCCTCCTATTATGGATTATGATGCATGGAAAGCACGCCAACATGCACGATGTCAACAACAACAAGATCAAGGTCCTTCCTTTCAACCACGTTGCTCACCTACTCCTCCATCACATTCCAGAGATGACGAGATTCAACTTGCAACCTCCAGTCATTCAACCCAACAATCTATTGAGATTTTATCCTGAAGCCAACTTGTTCTTGACACACGTTTGAAAAGGGTTGATAAAAAGCTTGACAAAATCAATGGTTTTTTGTCCATCTTATGGGATGTTATTTCTTGTTCTGCCTCTACTTCGATCATTCCATCTACAGGAAAATGCCCTGTGCCATAATTTACTTGGAGCACATCCGAGGATCACAGTGGCACGGACACTAGCGAAACTAGCGGAGGTGGACATGGTGGTGAACATCATCTTAAGGGAACACTCCTGCCATTCAAGGACAAGAATATGACTAGGATGCTGATGAATAGTTAGGTGCTATAGTATTTGGATATGGTATTTTCTTTGCTCTTTTACTCAACTTTCTTTTCTATCAAGGCTTGTACTTAAATAGCCTTATGTTATTTCAGTTTATGGAACTTTATTTGCTTTTTCCTATGATACATTATGTAGCTACATATTGGCTTGTTATGTTAGTTATGTTTATTCTATGCTTTATGTCTACTCCTTTTTGTCGATGACAAAGGGGGAGGAAAATGTCCACTAACAAGTTTTATGCAGATTACATTATTGCCACACATTCGGAGGAGAAATATATATATAACTTTTGTTATATAATTTCTATTATATATCAATTCATCGGTTACAGGTTGTCATCAATCAAAAAGGGGGAGAATGTTGAATTATGAGTTTTCGTTCATGACAAGGAGCATTAACAAAGACTATATGGCGATAGCAATAAAAAGAGAGTAACATATACATGGTATAAACTACAAAGAGAAGAGACTTCAAAACTAGTTTTCATATGATTATTTATTATGTTTTCGAATCTTAGATATGTTTACATACTGTTAAAATCATTCCTCAAGTAGTTATACTTGCACACAAAACAAATTATTTTTGTTTGTATATGCATTGAAATTCACTATGTAAAATTGCATAGGTCAGTCGACTGATTATAGTCGACCAGTCGACTAACCTGGTGCAAAATGCACAGTGAACAGAGAATATATATAAAAATTTGAATTTCAGTCAACTAAGCTTCTGAACTCAGTTGACTGACCTGCGTATAACGGCTATATTTCCTGAACGGATGCTTCCTCTCGCGAAGAGTTTTAATCCAATTCGAAGAGTAATGGCTGCATCTACTGATTGAATCTCTTAACAAAAGGTTGTATCTATCTATGCACTATATAAACACATCAAAATCATTTTCCAAATCACTGATTTGAATAATTTACTGATCTTACTTACTCTCTATATTCTGTGCATTCAAAAGCAATCACACCATCTTCATTGCTTGAATCTTTGAATTCATATTCATACTCTTTGATTCATAGCCATAATCTTCCTTTCATATCTTCACACACACTCATATACTTGAGGATTTGACTGTAGGAAGGGTGTACACATATTGACGTATCTGTGTTATCAAGAACACATTAGTCAGACAATTTTATATACTAGTAAAAGTCCTGTTCTGCTGCTCAGGCATTGTGAAGTCCTCTTCAGTTGCTGAGGCATCCTGTTCTGCTACTCAGGAGTTTGTTAGATACCTATTCCTCCGGGTTAAGTGAGGGTTCTTGATTCTTTAAACTCCAGAAGGAGTCTAGGACTGGACGTAGAATGGGAAGTTCGAACCAGTATAAAAATCTTGGCGTCTCACTTTTATTTTGTTTCTTTACTCTACTATCTACTATCTACTATCTTTGTTTTAATCTCATACATATTTAGTATATTTCCATATTGCACGATCCATACAATCTTTCATATAATAGGATCACAGCTTGAGCCTCATCAGTAATATCAACTTCCGCTGCCCTTCAGGTTCATAATCAAAGTGGTTAAGCATCTACATGCTCTGTAAGATCGGCTCCAAGCTTCATCTTGAACGAATAGAGTTGTTGCTGAAGAATAATCTAATTAGTGAGAGACTTGTCTTGATATGCATCTTATAGTCCCTTCGCCATCTTCTTTTGAGAGAATTCTCTAAGAAGTTCATTTGAAAGACTTAACTGAATTGTTGTGAGAGCTTCAACTTGCATCTCTTCCAAATCAACTGCATCAATATCTTTCAATTTCTCAAGCATAGACACAACCATATAAGTCTTCTCCTTATATAATACGGCCTCCATCTTCATCTTCCAAGTACCAAAATCTTCCTTTCCGTCAAAACGTGTTACTCCATAATTGACACCAGATCTATTAGCAGACTTACTAGAAGTAGCCATTAATATCCAAACTGAAACAATAATACTAGCTCTGATACCAAACTGATGTGAATTTTATGGTAATGTGAGCGAAAGCGAATTATTTGATTATGATCTAGTATTGTCTATTTAGATATCAATGCAACTTAAAAAAAATCAATTATGCAATCTCACAGACACAATAATAGAAATAAGAGAAACAGAAGATTTAACGTGGTTCGGATATGAATATCCTACGCCCACGGAGACCCAATAACTTCTTTTATTCAGCAAGTACAAGAGATTGCAAGCCACTTAAGATTAGAGAGTTAAAACATAAGTGGAGATTCTCCCTAATCTATCAATCAATTGAAGAGTTACAAAATAGAGCACAAAAATTGGCAGAGTTTTTCTCTCTCTAAATTGTCCACCATTAAAGTGTAGAAGCTCCGATATTTACAGAAGGAGAAAGTGATAAGGGCAGCTGCAACATATCAACTTTAAGATTTGGTTTGGCAAAGATTGATTTGGAAATCTTCTAGTTCGACATTAGTACTTGGCATCTGGATCGGCAAAGCACACCCGAAGCAAAAATCTAGAGCGGTAACACTTTGATTCGGTATTTCTACTGAACCAAAAAATATGAACCGATAAAACTTGGACCGGCATCCATACTTCCCTCTTCTAAAAAATACTTTCACCACCGAACCAAATCCACTCCTCCACCGAACCAAATATTTGGTTCGGTATCACTATGACTATCGGACGAGATTGCTACTTCATCAAACAACCATCTCTTCTCCTCATTAGCTACCGTGCCAACCATTACCGGATGAGATATCTCTTGCGGCATTCTACACATCATCGCTTCAGAATAAGATCATCATCAGACCAGATTTCTGGTCTGGCATCTCCACCACTGAATGAAAATTCCAATTTCGCCTAGAAGCCTAAGCACATCATCGGACGACATTGCTTCTTCCTCCTCATCGACCTAGGGTTTTATGACCTCTTCAATTTGGTCTGTACATGTTTGAATCGCATAATTTCAACAGAATTGATCTTCCAAATGTGATTACCGTCAGTGAAGAAACAAAATGGAAGATGGGGTGGGCCATTGCCTAACCCAAGATTTCGACATTTAATAAAAAAACAGAAAACAAAAATGTGTACAGTTTCTTCCAGCCTAGAGAGAACACACGCAAACCCAAATGTGAAGCACAACCCTAAATTCCATTGTCGATGTCCAACTTCTTCAATTCAACCTTCATGCCCCATTTTTTCTATTTGTTTTAAGGTGTTATAGGTACTTCTTCTTTTAATTTTGTCAAGTATTGTCTCATTTACTGTTATTACTGATTGTGGAATGAATCATATAAAAATCCCCAATTTGTTTACGGTCTCTTTTATCGTTTTACTGATTCAATCATACAAAAATCCCCAATTTGCTTATAAAAACTGTTTAATACAATTTACTTTTTTTGCATCCCATTTACTGTAAATTATTGCTATAGATCTTTTTGTGGAATGAATATACAGCAGCACCATTTATGGTGAATGACATGTTATACGTCGAGTTGAAATTAATTTACATATTTGCTGCATTAGGCCGTACAAATCTAAACTAAATGCAGTCTTAATATTCTTAAGAAAACATTTTCTTATAAAAATTGTTTGATACAATTCACTTTTATTTTCTATCCATTTACTATAAATTGCTCTATTTTTCAATTTGAATACGGACTAAGAAAATATTTTAAGAAGTGAATTGTTTAATCAGAAGCGGTATTAATTTTTTTTTCTGTTATGAAAGTGCATTGTTTGAACTTTGAAGCTATGTCGAAGAGACCAATGAAAAATTTGTTTTCATTCTACACAAAAACGTTCGATAACATTGTAACATCGTCTCCAAATCCTCCTTTGAATTTGGAGTTAAATAGCTTGGATCCTATCGATGAAGTGACTCCCATCAAAATTCAAAAAATTGAAGACACCGTGAAGCATGACCCAGGATTACGTCAAGCAATATGGATATATCATTATAAAGATCAAGATGCAATTCGTCGTCGTTACATCGGAATGGGACCATGTCAACCCGATTTAAAAGAAAATTTTAAAAGAAATGAAGACGGACGTCGAATGAGGTTTGAATGGTTCAAAGATCATAAATGACTTGAGTATTTCAAAACAACTCAAAAAGCTTATTGTTTTCCTTGTTTTCTTTTCGATAAAAATATTTCTCAACATTACAAACAAGATACATGGAGTTCTAATGGGTACAATAGTTGAAAAAGAGTTGACGGAAAAGATTGGTGTTTCAAAAAGCATGAAGGAGGTCTGAGTTCATTGCATTCAAACAATGTTATGTTATTGGATTGCTTGAGCAATCCCTCACAAGGTATTGAAAAACAATTGAGTTTACAATCCAAAATTGATATTAAAAAAAATCAATTGCGAGTCATCAGTTCAGTGAAAGCTATCTTATGGCTTGCATGCCAAGGTTGTGCACTTAGAAGAAATGATGAATCTATTGATACATTTAATCGTGGAAATTTTCTTGATTGCTTAAGTATACAGCTTCACTTTCTACTGAAGTTGTAGAAGTGATATTAGAAAAAGCTCCTGGAAATGCTTCTTATGTTTCATCAAAAATTCAAAATGATATTATGGATGTTATTGGTGATCTTGTGAGAAGAAGAATACGTGAAGAGATTAGTGAATCTAAATTTTGTATCACTGTTGACGAGTCACAAGATGAATCAAATATTGAGCAAATGGCCATGGTTATTAGATTTGTTGATGATGAAGGTTATATACGAGAACGGTTTTTTGATGTCGTTGGAGTTGAAGACACCACCGCACATACTTTAAAGAAAGCTTGTTCTAATGTACTTGATCAAAATGGTTTGCTTGTTCAAAATATGCGAGGTCAAGGATATGACGGTGCTAGTAACATGAGATGTGCTTGGGGTGGATTACAAGCATTGTTTCTAGAAGAATGTCCATATGCATATTATGTACATTGTTTTGCGCATCGACTACAACTTGCATTGGTTGGGGCTTTGGTGAATTATGTGACATAGAGTTATTCTTTCAAATGCTAAATTGTATTGTAAATTTAGTAAGTTCGTCTCCTAAAAAAAATCAACAACTTAAAATGGATATAAGAAAAGAAGTTGAAGATATGATGTTGAGTGGAACTTCACAAACAGGTATTGGTGACCACCTTACGACGACCAGCTTCTACCCGTTGGAGTTCACATTACTGTTTAGCTTGTAGCTTGCTTAGCTTGTATAAGCCCGTTCAGTTGTTCTTGAAATATAAAAAAAGGAGGTCTAAATAGAAAAATGTGAGCTGAAGCAAATGGCGCTCTACATGCCATGGGTACATTTCAATTTGTCTTCATATTGCACTTGATGGTCGAAGTAACGGGAATTACCGAAGTTCTTTGTCAATTTTTCAGAAAAGTCTCAAAATATCTTAAGTGGAATTCATTCAATCTCGATCACGAAAAATCTTTTTTGCAATTTGAAAAATGATGAAAAGTGGAAATGTCTTTTGAATAATGTGATATCCTTTTGTAGTTGCAATTCAATTGCAACACCAGACATGAGTTCTCGTCATTTAGAAGAACAAGACGCTCTGGTCAACAACGTGATGAAATTACCATAGAACATCATTATCTTTTTGATATATTAAATATAACTGTTGATACATAAGTAATGAAGTTGTCTACAAGATTTTCAAACGCAACAATTGGACTTTTGAGCCTTAGTTCTATTTTGAAACCAAAAATAACTTTGAAGCGCTAAAAATTGATGAGGCTTATTTGCTAGCTAAATAATATTATCCTGAAGATTTTAGCGACATTTCAACACTCTCCGAGTTGAATAAGGAGTTAGTTGAATAAAAAAAAAACAAAATATACCCTCTTGTTCACAGATTGATTTGTCTAGTGTTAACCCTTTCAGTATCTACTGCAACCACGAAGCGAGCATTTCAACGATGAAATTGATTAAGACACCACTTCGTAATAAGATGTGGGATGATCTACTTAAAAATCACATGATAATATATATTGAAAGAGAGATTGCTAATAGTCTTGATGTTGAAGCGATTGTAGATGAATTTGATTTTCGTGACGTTCGTAGAGCACGATTTAAATAGATTATTTAGTAGTTTATGTATTTTTGGATTATGTATTTTGTGTGTAAGTTTATAAAATTACCAATATTATGCAAGTAGTCAAACTCATTGTTGAATGTGTTTCAAAATGTACTGCGCTAAATCACTTTGGTTGAATTTCAGTTTTTCTGTGCTACCTGTTTTGGCTACTTGCATAAATCTGCCCAACGCAAACAAAAATGCTGGTTTCGTTAATGATTACCGTATGTACGGTTCATTAATTTTTTCGATTGGGTTGATCCCACTTTTTCCCCTTCCTTTCGAAAACCAAGCTGCTAAAGTACAAGTACATACATTTGCCAACGAGCATTCGTACCTGTCCGCAGTTGACAATCATTAATGAATATTCAAGAAGTTAGAGGATGGTGACCACTATCCTGTGGACACTTGTGTAAATAATAGAAAGTCAAAAGCTACATCAAAAGCTTGGTTTCTCACCACAAACCCAAGCAAATCAATCTGAAAGAAGAGTGCTTTTGGATTCAGGATACAAGAATTTCCAGGTTAATATCACAAATTTGTAACCTTTTTTGTTTTCTTCTCTTATTACTGTTAAAGTATGGTTTATCTTCTGATTTTCCCCAAATCTACAGGTACTAATTTTTTCGTATTATAACACTAAGTTTGAGTTTTTAATATATTTATGGTCGTTTTGTTGCATATAGCTCCCATATAAAATATTATTATATTACGATAGTGCCATATATATGATAATATGAACTCCTATCAATCTTATTGCGGGGTAGAAGAGGAATGGCGATCGGTAAGGTTGCAAAAAGGTAAGGACTTGCTATGTTTAGTATATGAGGATCATGGATTAGAAAATGGATTTTATAAAGGCGTGCAGACTGAATCATGCCAAATAATCAAATTTAATTGTGAACAATGGAGAAAGTTTGCAAATATGAAATGTTAAACTTTGTAAGTCATCAGAGATGATCGGCTTTGATATTGGTTGTAGCATGACACATCAGGTATAAATAGAAATCACCTTTCAAGGAAAACAAATATAGTAGTTTGTGTATTCCTCGGACATTCCATATAGCAGATGATGTGGAGCTTTACATAGTAAGAACACATGAATCAATGGGTTGAAAAAAGAGTTGATTTTTTTTTTTCAATGCATGCGGGGTTGAGCGACCTCAATCATATTTTTGATGAAAAAACGAGTTCCATATCATATTTACATAGTATAGAACGTAAATGTTCACAAGCCTAGTTAATGGTAGGGATCGACTTAGTAATGGTAAATATGTTACCCGAAATAATGATAGGGCATCCTCAAGGATAAGTTGCTTTTCATACACACAGTGAAATTCAATGAAAAACACAATTTTGTCGAACTTAACCTTGATGGACTCGTTCAATTTCCAAATTCTCTTAAGATGATTATTAGTAACCACTGCATAAGAGGGGTTTTGATTATGGAAACACCCAACAAATGGTGTTTTCAATAGCTAGTACCAACCTTGATCACATTGCGACTGAAGTGATGATAGGCTAGAGTCGGCCTGCTTGACTATTATGATTGTAAATACCGATGGTGTAACTGATTGTTTTATCCTATCTGAGCGAGGTAGGCACAATAACATCATCTTTCTCATCCAAATCAAATAGAATGGGCACATCTTAGCTTGGGTTTCTCATCCAAATCAAATAGATGTCTAAGTTCATTGCAACCCACATCTTAGCTTACGGTGTAAAAGAGATTTCCACATTAGAATGGGCGCAAGAAACGGTGTATTACCAACATCGACAACAGAAGTAGCATTAAACCCAAACCCAATAGAAGCAATATTACCTCTGAAAGATCTGAAGTTGATAGAAATACCAAGCGAGGGATGGACAACAAGTTGCTAAGAGAAAGAGGAAGTCCAACTGCAGCACGGTAGAGGTGGAAAATGGAGGGAAAAAGCCAATGCAACACAGTTGATGAAGCACATCAGATAGGGGAGCGGGAGTATGCGATAGTGATTGACTAGCAAATATCGAAACAGTAGTTACAGGGAGCAGACTGGGTCTTGAAAGCAACCATCAATGCGTGAGATGTAGAAAGAGATATGGATGGGGAGCAGAGATGGGGATTAGTGGGAAGAATCCCTTATGTTAGAGGCGGTCTGAAGAGAACCCCAAATTAACGAAATTGAAAGTTGGGGAAAATGTTGGAAACGACAAGGGAATAAAATGCGAACAGGGTAAAGGGGTTCGATGGCGTTGAGAGAAAGCAAGGCAGTATGGAAGGTTGTGGAAGGATCAATGTTTCACCTTGCACTAGATGAGGTAAGAATCTATGTATAAAAAGAGTATTTTGACTTTAGAGTTAACATAAGATGCACTTCAAAGTTGTAGTTCTTTCAATGCGATAGAGTGTTCTGGCAACATGATGAAGTTCACAGCAAAATAAACTTGCAGAGTTAAAAAAAATATGATTTTGTCGATATGACATAATATGTTGGCGATGGTTTATTAATATGCTAAAATAATTATTTTGGATAAGGGTAATATTAAAAAAAAAACGATTGGATATATATTTGTTTAATAGTTGGAATTTGTTAGAGATGTATTCCTAGATATATTTGGTGATTATTAATAGGTAATGACAACTGTGATAAATAGTGTTTTCCTAAAAAAGAACCATGATGAATAGTGTTGCACCTAATTAAGAAAGTCGAAATCAGACTTCCCTACTCTATTTCCAATATTTTTAAATGGTTTTGATGGAATTTACCAAAGGAATAAACATTAGAAAGTATTGTTTTATGTTTTTCTTTTAATCTAACTTCATCATGATACTCAAGATACTAATATGAGATTCAAATATCTTAATGCTAAACTTATCTGGATTTCAGGTGTACTGACATCTCTTTTCTCATGCAAGCTTTACATTTCATTATTTCTTCACTCTCTCTTTTTCGGATGAATAGTTGTGTGTTAAAAACAAAAAACAAGATCTTTTGCTAATATAACTTTACTTCAAGCATCTTCAATTCAAATAATATGTGATGCCAATTGAAGTTTGTGTGTCAAAAGATGGTTCACAATGCGAACCCATTGTCGTTAAAAAAGGATTAGACATGACATTAAAAGTAATAAAAAAAATCCCAATGTTTGATGTCATTATGGAAACAAATGTGTCCTCTGTGTTAATCAATATATAAATAGTTGAAAATATGACGTAGACGGATTATTCGACGCACAGTGTTCAAAAGTGGACATCACATTCGACAACGTCTGGTACATTTATTTGGATATTTTGTCGAAGTCTCTAAAAAAATTATAATATGGCTTCATTTTCTAATATCCACAACTTAAAAATGAACTCCAACTTTTAACGTATCACGTTATAAACACCATAATCACTTTTAACATACACAATCATATAAATCTTTTCATAGAAAAGTTGAAATAGAATTCCATTTTCCTTTTAACAAAATTCATATGTTACATGTTTTTGGTGTAGTTTTGTTTCTTGCAAATAAATTGCAATTATTTGTTATTCTTGCTTCGAATAGCAAATAAAATACAAGTAACTGTAAATATTTGCAAATTTTAGTTTGAATTACAAAATATGGACACCAACAAAAATTTGCCAAAATCTACAAATTTTATAATTTGCGAAAAATTCAAGTATTTGATTTAACTTGTATTGCGAATATTTACTGATTGTGTTTTGCTTCGTTAATATTTTTGCAAATATTTGCAAAACACAATGTTTCATCGGAAACATTTAATGTTTGCATCAAAAATGACCAAACACTCAAAAACAAAGATCTGGTAGAGCCTAAGATCCGGAATGTGATCTTAATGTTGGTTTTTAGGAGATGGAGTCTATGGCTGTCAGATATATTAAAGTTTTTACTCTAACTCGGATCAAAAGTCACATATAGATATGCTAGAAAGTAGGAAGTAAATGTAGAAAAAATAAAGACAGAATTTTTGTAGTGGTTCGGCAACCTCCGACGTATATTCACATTTTTCTCTTTTATTGTAATTATCTCATTTACAACTATTACAACTATTGCTAGACCTCCCTTGATCAGTTACAACGATTGGGGATTCCTATATCTATGTTCAACAAAACTCTGATGCAGTAGATTTTGAGGTTGATCCGTCACAATTTGATGTATGAATTGAATGATTGAAGGTGACTGGATAAGTTTGAATATATCTTTGTTGCTCAAGAGTACTCTAACAACCATGCTCGACTATGTCTGTTTGAAAGTTCTAGCGTTTTCAACTTGTCCGCCATTACTGTTTCAGACTTAGAGTATTTATAGAAGTGAACATATATAGGGGTTAGGTCGGTTGTCTCGCCAAAATAGCTTCTTTTCATATACAGTATGCTCGATTCGGTATGTTGTGCCGGTCATCCCTTGGTTTGGTAGGAGACTACCGAACAACGATCGGTTATCTACCGAACCGACATAGAATTTTGCAGTTTTCACATTTTCCTTTCGATTTTTCTTGTGTTATTTTTTGATCTTTTCGCCTCTTCGTCTCAGCCTTTCGACCAAAGTGCGTCTCCTAACCATGAGCATATTTTCCAATTGGATTATGTCCATTTTGAGACCTTCAAAATTTCCCCCAACACTTCTCCCTTCAAAGTATGCTTTGTGGATATAAAGTGTGTTTTGCTTGAGATCCAACCGTGATGGGGGAATCGTGCAAGCAAAATTCCATAATGCTCAAGTGTGGCTATTCACCTAGCTTGTAAATCAAAATGTCTTTAACCTGTAGAAGTCGAGGACATTTGCTCTTTCCTAAACATAAGTCTTTTCTCTTTCTCATGGGTTTCACATATACAAGTGGCAAGGTGCTATTATGTCTTTAAGTATTTCAACCAAATATCAATCTAAATTTATTCATAAAGTGTACCTTTGCATTGTGGTCATCATATTCTATGAGGTTATCCTGTCTTTGGAGTATCATACTTCATGTTCAAATAAAGTTGATCGTCTCCGACGCTTTCGAAAAGATTACACTCCATTAGCTCTGACAGAGTTGGGTCCTGTCTTCGGGACTGGTCAAAATTACACGCCACTGTCTTTAAAGGGGTTAAGCATAGTCTTTGAGGTTGAACGACTTGATACTTCACCATCTCTGGTGAAGTTATACCTTTTCTCTGAGGTTAAGCAACAATATACTAGATTATCTTTGATGGAGTTGAAAACTCCACCTCTAGGGCTAGGAAGCTTATACTCTGTTGTTTCTGGTAGAGTTATGTTAGTTTATACTCTGTCGTCTTGGCGGAGTGGAATGAATTTATACCCCTCTATCTTTGGCATAGTTGAATGAATTTATACTCCATTGTCTCTGGCATAGTTATTTTAGTTAATACCCCATTGTCTGTGGCAAAGTTAAAATGATTTATACTTCGCTGTCTCTGACAGAATTGAAATGGTTTATGCTACGCTGTCTTCGCAGAGTTGAATGTGTTTATACTTTGTTGTCTCTGGCGGAATTGGAGAATAACCAATAGGTTTTTTCAAGCATTTGGCAGTGAACATGGCTCCTAGGTCAGAAAGGGTTCGACAAGTCTAGTCATTCGCTCGTCGATAAAAGGGACTTGCGTCTTTAAGACCGATAGGCATTCAATGAACCCGTCCAGTCAATCGTCAAGTGGAAAGGACTTATGGATACGGCCCGCGGATTAGAGTTTGTGGCAATCTCGTTGGAGCTACCTGCAAAGGGCGAACTCGATTCCAATAATTCATACATTAATTCTATAATGTTGTATGACTAAGCATAACATAGCATTATCGGTTCATATTTGCATTTAACGCGGTCAATTAGCCCATGAATACATCATAAAACGCGGTTCTATCAGTCAATGAAAATCAAATTCTTAATTAAACGGTTCAAAGTTCATAAAGTGCAGAAATCAAATCAAATCTAAAATGTACCTTGGGTTTTACCGTAGAGCATGCCTACAAGATCTGTCTATGGATCTTATACATGTGTAAGCATACCAAAATACACTCCCGAAAAAAGCAAAGTCTAAAAACTGTCCCGTAGCACCTTCAAGGGTCGACAATACGCCCAGGCTCGCCACCCAAGCTTTCACCAGTGATCATTGTCTGGTTCATTGGTTGTTGGGTCTTAACGTATTGCAACAACATTTACTCTCGGATGTGTTTTTCAATGGTATTGCTGAGACGTCGGCATTCATTGATGTCATGAACACAAATCTCATGATAGATGCAATATCTTCCAGTTTTCATTTCTGTTGCGGTTGCTTTCTGGTACTCGACTCACCATAATTCATGGTTTTCCTTGTAGCGAGATAGATTCTTTCTAAGATCTCTGTAAGCTCTGAAAGCAGAAACTTGTCATATCCTTCTTTGAAGCCTTTTCTTTCTCCAGTCCCATCATCTATCTTTCACTTGCCACTATCATGAGGCATTTTGTCTCCAACTTGATGGACGGTAACGGGTCTTACCTCAATATTCGAATCCTCCAAAAGTGTGAACTTGTTCGATTGATAAAAGTCCTTTAAGTTGGTAGTTGGGTTCTTCTCAAGTTTCCCATAAAATTTTGTATTCATGTTGATTCCCGAAACGGCAACGACGTGGATAATTCGTTCATTTGGTTGATGCATGGCGGTTGTAGTATTGAACTATGCAAAATAGCCTCGCATGGTTTCTCCACCATTTTGTTTGATATTTACCAAGCACGTTTCATTTTTAGGCAGAACGACATAAACTCTAAATTGATTCATGAACTTTTCTTTTAACATAGCCAAAATGCTAATGGATCCGTGCTTCAAATGAATAAACCACATAGTCGCCAAGTCTGACAATAATAGAGAAAAACAATGACACATTGCTTCCTCCGTAGTTTCAACTGACTCCATACGTTGAATGTAGCGCCTCAAATATGTTATGAGAATGATTTGTCTAGCCTATGGTTCTGTGACCGGCATCTTAGAATCTGGGGGGTTGATTGCATATCGGATTGGAGTGAACAGGCTGTGATTCATCTTGCCAACATCTGATCTTTTGCCATGCTCATTCAACACTCGACGTAAGCGACTTGTTCCTCTTCTGCCAGAATGCTTTCTATGGTTGACTTGATGGGCCAAAGCCTTGCCCTTACGCAATGGATCAACCACATGTGGTCCAGTCGTCTGAACTTAGGCGGTCTCCCTTAGGTAGTCAAGCATGTAATTCCAGCATAAACATTGACTTTTGGAGGGACATTTTCCCTTGGTTCGGTACCGGGCCGAGTCAATTCGAGTCCTAGCCGATTCGGTAAGGTGGAAGTCTGCATCTTCACGGTTTCTTCCCACCTTACCCGCCCCATGCTTATATTCCTTAAGTGTTGCCTATTGAATTCTCTAGTCGGTCTCTCTGGACCCGTCTTGGTGGTGTTTGCTTTGTGCATCTAAGTAATGCTTTAATCTTTTTTTTTTTGCACAGTCAAGAAAGAAGCTTCCATATTCGTCATCATTGTTTGGACCTCCTCCACGTTAAGGTAGTTGATTTGACTCAGATCAGATGTTTCTTCTTGACTACCCCTATGCGCGGACTCCTCTCCATCCAAAAAACCTCCCATTCGATCTCTACTTTCTAGTTGGTGGCTTCATGATCTGAACCGAGCTTTCAGTAAAAACATCAAAATGTTAGTGTCAAAAATAACCGAGCTTTCAAATTCTCACCAAAATGTTTATGTCAAAAACAACGAATTTCTCAAAGAACATAGGTTTGGTAGAACCTAGAGTCCAGATGTGATTCTAGTGTTGGTTTTCAAAAGGTGGCATCTCTAGTCATCAAGTATGTTAAGTTCTTACTCTAATTTAGATTGCTCATTGGAGACAGATATGCTTGAAAGTATGAAGTAAATGTAGAGTAAATGCATATTTTTCAACTCGATCGAAGATGATAAGATAGATTTTGAATGATTCCTTGTTGCTCGACAGCATGGTTTTAAATCTCGAATTTCGAGCACGTTTCGTCTTGGAATTTTCATACAAGCTATCTCGTATCGAAAGATATCGGATGAGTTGTTTTTTTTTTGAACTGATACTTTATATATAACAAATCATTGGGACAACGTATCTCATGTCAAATAACTGTTCGAAAGTAAGTTTTGAACTTGTGACATCCTGCGCCAAAGCCGAATCAATTGACCACTTGGACAAAGGTGCTTGTCGGATGAGTTGTTTTCTTAGGTCTCAAAAATGCAATTTGGGAATGTCTCGTGGTAACTTGTGTATCAAAAGCTGATGTTTTGATGGTTTAATTAACAATTATTGTTTTCGAAGTAAACATAGAAATTACAGCATACTTAAATTAATATTTTAAAGAAGAGCGTAATTTGATTAACTTAATTGATTTGATAATGATTGAGTTATATCTTTTTATTTGAACACAAAAGAAATGAAGTCTTTTGTTGCGACTCATCAAAATATAAAGTAAAAATATATTCACGGGGTTGTAAATAGTGATTGTATGCGTGGTTTTCTTAATCTATATGAAAATGAAAAAAGGTAATGTAAAAGAAGAAAATAAAAATTTCAGATGAGATGTCAGATTGATGAAGATTTTGATCTATGTGTCAGGTGAGATTTAAATATTTCGGATGAGATGAGTCCAAATGAGATATGAATATGATTTGATGTCTCGTCTCGTCTAAATGTAAAAGGAGATCTTACATGAGGTCTCAAACGAGATAGAGGAGATTTAAAATCATGCCCAAAGTGCTCCAACAATCTTATTCGGCTATGTCTGTTTGGAAGTTCTAGTGCTTCCAACTTGTTTGTCATTACTGTTCCAAGCTTGAGTATTTGAAAGTGAATATATATAGGGGTTAGCCCGGCTGTCCCGTCAATTTAGATTTTTTTTACATATATATCATGGTTCGAGAACTCGGTTTCGGTCATTTAAAATTATGTTGGTTTCGGTCGATTTCGAAAATTTCGTTTGTTTCGGTTTTTGTTTCGGTTTCGGTCATGATATCAAATTTTTATATTTTTAATGAAAATGTGACGATAAACGATGCAATCGATGAAGTAGTATGCAACATAAAATAGAGTAATAAAGCTTGTTATTTTAGTTTCCATATTCAAAAACAATAAAAACCCATCAACTTGTTCAGCTCAAAGCCCACATCCCGCAGAAGGAGGAAATATACCCTTCACAGTCAGCCCACAACTTATTCAAAAACAATATACGAAGTCAGTCCACAGTCCACCAATACCCTTTATTCTCTAATTCCCTCGTTTCAAACATACGAAGCCAAAAAACAAAAAAAACACCGCTCGACCAAAATACGAAGGCGAAGGGGGGAAAAAAATTCTGCGCGCGCGTGTTGAAGTGGAGCTCTGGGACGAGGTCGAAGTCAAAGATCGAAGAAAGGAGGTTAATGTCGGGGTCGATGTCGAAGTCGAAGCTCATTGCTGCCGATCGAATTTGCTGCCTCGAAGTCGAGGTCGAAGTCTCGTTGAAGTTTGATTTAGAGAAGTGAAGATCTGGTAATTTTATGATTTTGAATCTGAATTTTTTTTTTTCTACTTCTTAGAACGGGACGGAATTTTGCCCTAATCCCGTCCCGCCACCGACCGGAACCGCTACGAGATGGTCGAAATCTCGTGGTTCCGACCGGAACTTCAAACCATGATATATATCATGCTCAATTCTGTAGGCTGTGCTCTGGATTCCAAGGTTTGGCAGGAGCCGAATAATGAATTTTGTTCGATAGGTGGCTACCGAGTAAGATTTCCAAGAATTTCTATTCCGTTATCTACTGAACCGACCACCGAGTCTTTGCAATTTCCACATTTTCCTTCTGATTTTTCTACTGCTATCCATTGATCCTTTTGTCTTTTCGTCCTATCCTTTCGATCAATGTGCGTCTTCCGACCTTGAACATATTTTTCAACTGGACTGGGTCATTTTTGAGTCTGTGCAAAAAGAATTCTTAATATATGACATGCATCTTATTGGAAAGAGTGTAAAATTTACGGTTCAGTGGTGAAAATGAAATTTCAAATCATCTTTTGATGAGGACTTGAGACTATTTATTTTATGTCCTAACATCTTAACTAACATTCCCTGTGGAGATCAAATTTTGAACGTAATTGAAAATCGATGATGTGTAAATACACTTCAAAGTATCTTATTAATGCTCTAGCTTTGACCTAAGGAAGAAGGCAGAAGAGGAAGTGTTAGATTTTATTATACAACTTGGATGAAATATAGCAATATAACTAATGGGATATAGTAAATCAGCCAACCTCGCTGGAGCATGCATGGTTTTTTCATTGCCTCTATTATTTAGAACGAGCAGCCAAAGATATTGTATTCTTTAAATCGATCATGCCTGTTGGAAACCATTAGTCTAGGGCTAAAGCTTTAAATGTGAATCATGAACCTGGTGATATGTATTATGACCAAAATGTAATTATGCCTTATTGCAGCATGGTATGATGACATTAGATATCATAGGTGAAACCTTATCAATCAATATGGTTTGTTGCATGTAGGTGCTATTACATCATTTGGTCATTCCTCTCAAGAATAATCCAATGGCTGATGATTCAGTGACAACTGGACTACTAGATCCCAACCATCAACCAGAGAAAAAGAAAGGAATCAACAAAAAGCGATTTCGACGCTGTAGATCATCCCCTTCAGTTGATTTTGTGTTAAATCCTCAAAATTCACGAGGTTTGTTCCCAGGTTCTAAAATCATTTTCAATAACTTCAGTCCAAGCATAACACAAGCAATCATATTTGTTCTCATATATCTCGGACTTGGAGCTACATGCTTCTACCTAGTAAGGAATCAGATACAAGGCAAGAAGACAAATTCATTTCTCGATGCTCTATACTTTGTGATTGTAACAATGACTACAGTAGGTTATGGTGACCTTGTTCCTAATAGTGTCGCATCAAAGCTTTTAGCTTGTGCATTTGTATTTTCGGGTATGGCTATCATAGGTTTTTTATTGAGTAAAGCTGCAGATTATTTAGTTGAAAAGCAAGAAGTGCTATTGATTAAAGCGTTGAATTTGAGACATAAAACTGGTGATGCTCGAATGCTTAAAGATATTGAAATGAACAAAGCAAAGTATAAATTTGTTGTGTCCGGGATACTTCTTGTTATAGTGATGGTTTCTGGAACAGTTTTTCTAACAGAGGTTGAGAAATTAGACTTAGTGGACGCATTTTATTGTGTTTGTTGTACTATTACAACGTTAGGGTATGGAGATAAGAGCTTTTCAAGTGTAGAAGGAAGAGTTTTTGCAGTGTTTTGGATATTGGCTGGTACCATTTGCCTAGCTCAGTTTTTCCTTTACCTTGCTGAAGTTTTTACTGATAGTAGACAAAGGCTTTTGGCAAAGTGGGTCCTTTCTCGAAGAATGACCTTTTTTGATATTGAAGCTGCGGATTTAGATAAAGATGGTGAAATAGGGTAAGCATTGTTTCTTTACCCACCTTCTTCAAATTTTATTTCTCTTATAGACCATAAAAAGTTGCTGTTAGTAACATTTGAGGCTAAACGTTATTGCTTAAACATGGTTTTTTTCTATTCCCTTCTTATTTATGCACAGGGCCGCAGAGTTTGTTATATATAAGCTAAAAGAGATGGGTAAAATTAACCAAGAAGACATTGCACTCATAATGGATGAATTTGAGGAACTTGATGTAGATCAATCTGGTGCAATTTCAGCTTACGATATACTTGCACAGTCTGATCAGTAAACAAGTTTAACAGCATCAATAGAAAGGGCTCACTTCTTTGTTCTTTAATTATTATTTTTGAATCTTTGCATCTACTTCCACATCCTGTATATATGATATTCTTGTATGTAGCTGCAAGATATGCTGCAATTATACCTGTGTTTTGGCAAACTCTTTTGAACATGAATGAGAATTTTTTTGTAACATAATTTTTACTTGAACACCAAATTTATATGTTATGATAAATTGGAACGTAGACATTATGCAAGTTCTGTCCACTTTACTGTATTATATAGTCATGGAAGAATTGACATTTGTAGTGAATGGTTACAAAGATGAACGGAACTTTCTTGATCCGAGTAGAACTAATTTTTATATACAAGCCAGCTTATCAAGAAAGGAGAAAAGCGTGCTTGCATATGCATGTACAATCATATGTACGCCCCATCTTTAATCTTGGTAGGAAGATACTCTTCTGACAAAAAGGAAAACGAAGAAACAGACAGCGCCTCAGTTTCAAATTTCACTCCTTTCTGCAGCATAGTCTCTACTTCAAATCTGCTTAAAGGTTCAGAAATAACTTTTAAACAGGCAACTAATGTTAATCATAATTAAACAAGCTTGTCTTTAATAGATTGCATGTTAAAATACAACAAAATGAGTATAGTTTAATAATGCATAGAATTGAGCACCCAAGGCCCTTTCATATGCATTTTCACTTCTAAGTTTATAATTTAGAGTAATTCTTATGACATGTGTGAAGATATATTCACCTCCACTGTGGCGCTTCCCGCTGTAAATAGCATCTTGATATCATAGCTCGAGCTTTATTTTTGTCTACAACAAACCTCAGATGCAATAATCAGATTACTCACAAGCCAGTGGCTACAATTACTGTTGCTAAATGAGCATACCATTACTTTGAATGTATAATAAAATTACAACTATATTTCACCTTCAGTTGTCAAAGGAAGTAAACATCTATCTGGGAGGTGGTACTTCTCATACTCAGATGGAAAAACACCAAGCCATCGTATCTCAGGAACACACAGATATTTTGCATCAAACGCCATAGTCTGGAATAAATTTTACAAAAATAATTTATGTATATCACGATTTATCTAACTAGCAGTATTGGTTCCATCCAATCAGTGTTGATTTTAATTTCAGAGGTTATAAAGATTCTTATTTCAAATTAGCAAATGTTTTCAAGCTTAGCAAAGGAAGCATCAAGTACGAATTGTTGTTAAATAATAGCATACTATGAGAATTAAAGCATACCATAGAGCCGAATCTGTAGGTGGTCAAGATATCAAAACCATATGGATCTGAGTCTACCAAACAATACACAGGCAGTTGCAGCTGTTCAGCAAGATGGCGCAAAAATCTGGTAGAACATATACAATATTTAAAACTACCATCAGCGACTAGAAAAATTAATTTTGTTTAAAAAAATGTGTGTAACAATCCTAAACAATGAACTTAACTTCTAGTAGGAACATCTGGATAGCCTTTTCCCTGAATAAAGACAGAACTGATTACTGTTAATAACACAAACTTAAAATGTGTACAGGGATAAAGCAAGAGTACATACAGTAATGACAATGCACTGGTTATTCTCGCAGAAATGATCATTTGCTAATCGCTGGAACACTGAAGGGTAAAGAAAATCAAATAAGAAAATATTGTTTAACAAGAGCTATAAAAGAGTAGCATTTATTTAACCTGTCTCCTTCTCTACAACAAGTATGTATTTGGCCACACCAACTATGCCTGTGTAAAAGAGAAAAAGAATTTAACTAGTTTATCATCTGACAGAAAAATACATTGGCGATGGTCAACAAAATGCAACTGATCTTGAACTCAGTTATTTACAACCACCCAATGGGGTTGTTGACATTACAGATAAAATCTACTAAAAATTACCCCCAGATGAATATAGAATTACAATTATCTTAAATTTTCATGACAGCATAATGGACACATACATTCAACATCCTCTAAGCACACAGGAACTGGGTATGCCTGTGATTCGAATTATCCAAAGTCAGTGCGTTCAATTGAATAAAATCAATATAAATCTATTGATTGTATATTAAATTGGAATAAAGCTTACGGTGTTAAGATTTCTTATGCAGCAAATATCCCTGCCAGATTCTGTAAACTTTAACCAACCCATCAATAGCCTAAAGTAACAAAAAAGTTTTACAGCTACGCAATGTATGGTCATTAATCAAAAGAATGTTTATGCACATGCGCATGTTAGCACGTGTGTGTGTAGCACAGTTGAATTACAGAGAAAAAAACATAATATAAGTGCAATTACAAATGCAAGTGAAAGTGCAAACTGCAATAATATGTTCAATGCGTAGAAATAATGAGGCTGTTCACTTCCGCTTCATAGGCTTACTTCGTTCAGTAGAAATTCAAAATATAATTTACATGTACATATAGTTTACAAGAAAATATAAGATGGGTTGAATTCTAGTTAACATGAATAATATTATGTAAACAAAAACTGCCACTATAGATTTAACATCAAACTGAATTTTATAGACAATCAAAATTTTCCTCCAGGAGGATGGTATAACAATCTTCTACAAAGATAAATGATTAAAAGGGAATCTGAAGGTAAAATGATTAAGTGGGCTCTCTTTCTCATTTTCCACTCAACAATCAATTTTCCAACATTCTAAAGTTTTAACCATGGTTTAATCTAATTAACTCAAATTTTCATGCTTTGAAAAAAATAAGCAGATGGCTTGTGAATAATTGTGATATATCACCAAATCCATCAAAATGAAGTTCAACTCTGTTCATTCTCACTCATTCATCATTTAAAACACGCTAACTGAAAGATTGAAGCGACGAGAACTAGAAAAAACAATTGAAGTAAAACATATTTATTTTTTGTTGCTTTTTTTTCCCTAGTTTCAAAGCTGCTATCTTTTTTCATTTTCCCCTCAATTACTTTATTCACCTTTATTCAAAACTTCCTACCCTATGTTCAGTTTCTGTTGTTATAAAACTAAGTACTATAAAATTAGCATCCCCAAAAAAAGGGAGGGAAAAAAATTAGTACTACTTTTTAAGTTGTGCTGAAGTAAGAATAATAGAATAGCCTGATGTGTTTTATACTTCATAAATCCTGGCTCCGTTTCCAAATACAAGCATATCAAAGTCTTTGCAACTCTCCCTATCAGATATAAGTGAAGTTATGTAGTAACTGTTGAACTTAAAAATGTCCAAACATTGTCATGCATGGTTAAATTTTTATAGCATGGCTATTTTTAGAGAAACATAGACATAGTAATACAATTCCTAACATGTCTCAATAAACACATGGAACTGTGTCCTCTTACATCTTAAAACATCTACATCTGTAATAAGAATGTCGATATCCAGATCCACAATAAGCAATGAAAATTTGAAAAGATTATCTCCTATGTCTAATTCATAGTTTAGTAGCATCACATAACAAGCAAACCCTAAGACGTGATAATAGTGATCAGAAAAGAAATTCAAAATTCAAGGGGATCGCATTATCATAAAGTGCCCTCTTATGCTTCAAAATTCCAAAAGATCGAGAATTACCCTTTCCCTACAGGTACCTGCAGAAGGAAGATGGAATGAATGTCATCTGATGAATATTAAACATCACATCAAAATTAAGTGCATTATTTAGCAATTGAAGTCCCACCAAAAGTCAGATTATAGGGACAAGAACATCTTGTCTACCTCTCCCTTAAGTTTAGGTAGAAAATTAGTTTCAAGTACTAAACAGCAGACTACCATCTTCACATCATGGGATAAACATACCACATTTAGATTGTGACGGCTGCATCTGAGAAGGATGCATATGTCATTGAGTGCTTGATCAACAACATATTGTCCTGCAATCAAGATAAATGATTACAGAAGACTAGTTATGCTTGTTAGTATAAAATATATCTCATTATATAATGTTGCAAATTAAAACTCACCACAATGATGCATGTCATAATTTTATAAAAATTTCTACATTATTAGACTAAAAAGAGAATGTAAAGTGAAGAATAAATGTAACACGATATTTCCTTTCACATTTCCTTTATTAAATTCAAAGGCAATAAAACCAATCACAAAAAAACTCAATTAGAAAGCCAAACCCTAATTCTCAATTCTCTTAATGGTAGTTAGCCATGCACATATTTATTTTTAATTACCGCCAATTGATAATAGCCATGAGATATATTTTCAAATACATCCCTAACAATCTTGACTATCAAATGAAAATGTATGAAAATACATATATTTATTCCCAAAAATACATACTATTCTATAAGATATATTTTTCAAAAATAAATGACCAAAAATCAATAGAAGCCTTTAGATCAAAATTTAAAGCAATCCAGATCACTAAAATTCACCAAAACACTTGAATAAATCAGTAACGCCCGTCCAACCTAAAACAACTGAACTGTCATATCTCAACCTATCAGGGCAACATGTCAACATAAAGAGGGTCTTGGTCCACAATATGTTGGCGTAACTCCCTCTTATGTCGACAAGACTCCATGTTATGTCAACATATAGATGTAATTTTGTGCATTTTTTAGCCTTAACTTTCACGTATGATCTCCCTTCTGCGAATCATTTTCACTATCGCAAAGTACATAATCTCCTCGTCAATTTGACATATTATAAATCGCATAATTTTAACACTCCATCTTGCCTCTTAATAATTACACATTCATTCAAAAAATACTCCAGCAACATCCAAACTATCAAAATCTGCACGTCTGTCAATAAACATGCATTCAACAAGCGTTCAGAAATGCTTACAACAACAGCAACAACTAAGCCATTAATCTCAAACAATTTGGGATCGGCTAGAGATGAAACCCAAAACTAAATGACAAAGTCAATATAAAAGCAACGGCGGCGGCAACAACATAACCACGATAATAATAATAAAATAAGTAAACAAATAACAACAACTAAGTAAAATAAAAATAAAAATAAAATAAAATAAAAATATATAAAGAAATAAAATAAAAAAATCCTAGCCCATGATTTTGGTATGTGGATCGCTAACTTCCACAAGCTCATGTCCGACACCAACTCTTCGGATATATTTTAATCCTTCGAGTCTCTTTTTACTATTACCTTCCATGTCAATCTTGGTTGACCTCAACCTTTTTTTTAGCATTCGACGCGACTTATAATTTCAACGCGTACAGATGTCTCATGAGGCATTCGTTGGAGATGTCCAAACCATTTTAAGCAGTGTTGGACTAGCTTCTCTTTCAGAAATGCTTATAGTGTAAAAAAAGATATCCACGTCGGCTTTGTAACTCTCATTTGCTTACAATTCTTGGTTCAACTGAATTTACATCTTCAACTCAAGTTGGAAAACTTCAAACATTCTCCATTATTTTTTACCACTTAGTATAAATTATTACTTTCTCGTTCTACACGTAAACATTTAATATATTCTTTCTATGCTTTAATAACTCCACCTCTACTAGAGAGATTGCATCTCTTTTCCTCTAATTATCCAATCAAGATCATAACTTGTATTGCGAAACATATCCAACTAATGTTAATGTTATCATCTTTCTATCAAACATCTTCAATATAACTGAATCAACACCATTTTTACATTCATCTCGCAATTAGTAGCTGATTTCACCTTATCGAATTGCTTCTTGTAATCTATGAACACTTTCTTATGCTTACATATATGCAAAAAAGCACCAAAATAACACACTTATTTTTTTTACCTATGTCATTGCTAACACAAAATACGGATTCATCGCCTTCAATGTTAGTGTTTGTCTCTCATCATTATGATATTACCTTTGTCATGTTTTCCTTCACGTTCCCTTTCAACCTCCAATATCTCTATCTTTCTTAAGCTTGTTGTAGAGTCACTGTACATGGTGATGAATCTAGTATGTGAAGTCATTTTTCATATATTTGTAACTCATTCCCTTGATCGGTCATTTTTTTTATCCTACAAAATTAAACTATTCAACAAAATTGCGATCTATCTTTTTATTCATGAGAGTCATCATTCCGGTCTCTACATTAAGTATACTACCAAATACTGCATTCATTGAAATAACTTCATTCCAATTTGAATTGTTCGATCAAACCACAATCCCCACCAAGTTTGACATTAAATGTCTCATCATCCAATTAGTAGTTGATGGTTAATAATTGAAATACAATAGCTTCAAAATCACTAAGATGTTGACAAATTGATTCGTCTTCCTTAAACATCAACACCAACTTTCCATGAAAAACTTTTTGTTTGTCCCCGTGTTCTTTACATATGTGTACCATCTAATTTCTCCCATACTGCATAGGCCGAGGATTCGTTATTGTGTGATTAAAACACTCAACAATTCTATAACGGTGAATGTGCAAAAAGCTAGTCGAAATATAGCCATGATATGGCAAGGACATAGTGAAAAATAGCAGAAATACTAAAAACTATACTAGAGATAAAATTTACTTGCAAAAATAGATTTATTATTAGTCTCACATCATTAATGTAGGAAAACGAAGCATTCTTTACTCCAATATAACAAAACTCAAGAATGTCTTGATCCATGTCATTCGGACTTTGAAACTAGACATAGTGCTCTAAATAATGTTGAGTCCTTGTGACATGAATTTGGGCTTATACCATGGCTTTATTAATTGTGTTAAAGAGAATTTATAAAATTATTTTTTCAATATTAAACATGCTTTAAAAAAAATTGATTTGTGTACTTGGTGGTAAATAGTGGGATTTTAAACAGACTAGCTATTTAGGAGCGTTAACTTGTAAAAGCATAGCAATCGAACAACACTAAGTGTTTTAACCTCGCTTTAGAAGTGTTTTAGCTCCATAATTCCATTAGTAATAATATGAAGCACCAATTTTTTTTTAAATATTAGCCCTCGTTCTTTTTATCTATAGTCATCTATTTTTCCACTATTATACCATTAGGTCTCTCTTCATGCGTCCTTAATGGTTGCGTCCTTAATGGTTGCGTCCTTAATGGTTTGTAAAGATCATTAAAATACAAATAATGTGAAGAAAATATAATATGTTTAAGAGATTCCGATCTTTGAGGATTGAGACACAATTATTAGATTATAAAGAAAATATAATGTGAAAAATAAAACAACTTAATATTTCATTTCATCTTTTCTTTTATATATCCAATTCATACAGTCACTTACAAATTAACTCAATAAACTATCAAACTATAATTTCCAATTCCCTTGACGGTGACCAAGCACGCACACGCACCAAATAATAATTTCAAAATGCATCTTTAATATTTTTCATCATTGGTGGAGAACCACTAGCTCAAACCTTATGTGATGGAACACTTTGCATTGAGGTTTTACAGATCATGGGTTCGAACCCTCGATATATCAAAATGAATACTCTGCTTGAATAAATTACCATCCTTATTCTCAAAAGATTTATTCTTTACCAGTGAAGCTACACCACCATCCCCTTTTGATTTCAACCACACATTCCGATTTAAATAATATAAATATTATTTAAATCGAAATGCGTGGTTGAAATTAGGGGAGAATTGAGGTGTAACACAAATGAGTTGTAGTCGATCCTTACCCTCCCACACACATATTGTCAAAAAATATTTCCTAAAATATATATTCTAATAACATAAAATTCAAATTTGATAGAAACATCTAGAACAAAGTTTGAAGTAATCGACAAACATCATTGTCTCAGTGGTTAAGTGATTCGACTTTGGTGCGAGAGATCACAAGTTTAAAACTTGCATAGCGTGATTCGAACATATATTGTCATGTGTGATTTGTGTTATGTTATTCCAGTGACATGTTGTATCTAAGTACCATTTCAAAAAAAAAAAATTAAAGTGATCCAAACCACCAAAATTCACCGAAACCGTTCAATAAACAAATCAAAGTTGTCCTAACCCATCCAGCCTAAATCAACCGAACTACTGACCATATATCAACATACTGTGGCAGTGTGTCGACAAAAAGATGATCACGATCTGCATTATGTTGACATAACTCCATGGTAAATCGACATGACTCAATGTTATGTCGACATAAGAGTACAAATTTGTGCACTTTTTATGTAGCTTTCACATACAATCCCTGTTTTGGGAACCGTTTCCAATGTTGTGATGTATGCGATCTCCTCTTCGATTTGAAATAGCGTGAGTTGCATGATTTTAACAATTAATACATAGGCGATGAGACAAATTATTCTATGTTAACACATATGAAAGTGAGAAAGATTGTACCATTATATCATACCCTCAATTTACTTGCATAAATAGATTATGGCTAAAAGAGTTGCAAATTTTCCAAATAAATTACTCAAGCAGCTGTAAACCATAGCAACTGGGTGAGCATTTATTGATTCAAACCAAAAAAACAGTCACACCGAATGGGTTTGTCTAGTTCAGTTTGATTAGATTAGTTGATTGGTTTCAATTTTAGTTTTTAATGTTTTTGTGTTGCAGGTATTGGTTTTCAAAACCGAACCAGTCATTAAATTGAATATAGAACTTCAAATTATATTTTAAGATAACATAATCACAACTGCCATATTACACACACACATATATTTCTTTAAATTCATTTGTCTTTGAAGAAAGAAATAGTTTATTCTAAAAACTACAGAATGTGTTTATTTGCAGTAAGTGATTTTCAATATAATCAAAATTAACTGATAAGAATGTTAAAATGTTATTTATTTGCAACAATTGTCCGAAGTAAGCAGCAAGTGTTCAAAGCTTATAGTGCTATTTGAACTTTGAATAAATAATATATTAGCTTATTACAACTTACAAATGTTTAACATTAGTTTCTCCTGTTATTACCTTAGATAAATTTCTAAATTGCAATTTTTAAGTATTAATTGAGTTTATATATTTATATCTTACTACTTTTATTACATTTTTATTTTCGTATTATTTCAAATTTAAGTGCACCTTTTTTTTTTTTTTACAGTTTATTAGTTGATTTTGTACAGAGAAATATTAAGATTTTTGTATGTAAAGAAAATTAAGATATTTGATTTGATTAGATTAAAACTCAAAATGATTTCTTTGTTTTAAAATCAAAATATCGTTTTTTTAATTATATTTGATTTTATATTAGGTTGGATCCATTTAAATTTCAAAAAGTTCAGAATTAAGTAATCAGCTGTATAAACAAGTGTAGTCATGGCACTAGCACATCTTTATGTGAGAATGGATCCTGTAAATCATTCTGATATCATATTCTTTTGGCACCAAGTAGATTTAGATCATTTAAAGCCCAACCACCCTAATAGCATTCATGCCAGAATGCGGATAGATGAATGAAGGTCATCATAGGCTACCATAAATAGGTTATAAGTTGAAGTACTATTGCACTTTTGCAGCAAGTGCATGGAAATACCAAATATCAGATCTTGAATGCGCTATTTTTGAAGGTTGTGCTACCACTGGTAATTTCTAATGTTTATATGATTCCCCATGGATTTCACCTTTCTGATCACATTGAAGATATCTGTAACCATATTAGACTATAGATTGAAACCAATGTAAAATCTAGTGAGCTTTTAACAAATGAAATAAGAACAAATACAATTCTTTGAGCCTTTGTGCACTCAATAATAAATTTAAGAAAGCAGGTATTACAAAATTTACAAGCTGTTCAGAGGTAACGGATATTAACCTTTAAAAACTGATGGCCTCATGTAGTATATGTCTCTTTTAGAACAGTGTTTATTTTCTTGAAGAAGCTGTTGTACTATAAGAAGCACACGGAGGATGATATCTGCAAAAAGAAGCAAAGACCTTTGGTAATATTTATACAAGCATTTGAAATCCTTAAATCACAACCGAGTATACCTTTAAGTAAACCACAACAAGAATTGCAGTAACTAATCCAATAAATAAATTATCATCGAAAAAAATCCAAGAAATGCAACAAAAGAAGAAAAAAAAGAACGAAAATATTAAGCTTTTTTGTTAATCAAAGTGAGGGTTGACAACTGAGAGGAGTATAAGTCCCATGAAGTTGCAAACTGCTTTATAGCTTTCAATTGCAGCATTTTTCTCAACCACATTATCCAATCGTCCATTCACTTCGCTCGTTAATTTATGAAGCACAGGTGCATTACCATTCAGTCTATGCATGCTGATTATAATACACCATTTGGGCTAACTTATGCAGGACCGAGAGTGTAGAGAATCAAATGTGTAATGTTTATGACACTTCTCCTCTCTAACATCATTTTGGAAGGAGGATCTATTTGCTACAGATGCATTAATGTTGGTGGACAGCGAATACAACAGATAACCTACCCAGTCTACACACATGGCTTTCTTTTTCGAGCAAAATAAATTCCTTGTTGCTGGGCAGATCAGATCTGCAAGTACTGAATAAAATTGATAAATAAGAGGAGAAACAAAAGAAGGATTGTGATGCATGCACTAAACATAGTTACCGAGAAGAAGATAAGCATTCCTATTTCACAATGTTGATTCACATTATTAGAATGCAAGAAGTCACCCAGTCTAAAATTCCCCATTAGGGCCATTACATGATGTAAAGTTCTATATTTGCAATTTGTGTAAAATGTAACATTTCTACTTCAAAGTGTTTTGAAAGCACAAAACTGAAATTTTGTTTTATACTGTCACCAGCTATATTAAAAAAAAAGGTTATTCTAGTAAACAAACAGGAGCACACAATTGCAAACATATTAAAGTATGTTGCTGCCAGTATGTATATCAAACTTCAAATTCATAGTATATTACCGCAGAGAAGAATTCATAGTTAATTGATTATTTACTATGTAAAAGTAGTTTGATTTAACATTCAAATACCGAACCATATCACCAAATCATTCTTTTTAGCTACAAAATTACTTGTACATAGATAATTGTGTATTAAGTTTGCAGCATTGGACCATTATTTACAACGGACATGTTCACTTATCCTTTCTCTCTTCCTTTTATGCTGAGCTAACACGCTCTGCACCTAGAAGAGAGAAAATTAACCATGAAACCGGTTTTAAAAAAATCATAAAAAAACAAAAAAATTAAATAAAATGGCGAAGTTCTTGCCGTATTATTCAATTGCAATAAGACGGCAAAGACTTTGCAATAAAATGACAATGTCTTTCTAAAAACCAGTGTCATGTTCAGTTCACTAGTTACGAAATAATCCAGAACTAGTCACATCTTTTGAACAAGTCTGCGTGATGGCTAGTTCATTTGACTTTTTCATCTGAAAATGGCATTGTTAGTTGTGCTCGTAGTGCAACAAGTGTTACTAATCTCAAAACCATACCCACTAAATTGAATTGAACAAATAAAGTCGGAAACAACAACCGAACCAGTTTCCAGAAGGATCTGAGCAATAATTTCTGTAGCGTTGAAGCACAATAATAAGAGATCGATCGTTTGCGAGATCAATAACTAAAGATCGAACAAAATCTGCAAGTTAAATATAAATTATTAAGATCATGATGTATCTAAGAGCTTTTATCGTGAAAAAATAAAATGAAACGAATGGAACATTTAATTTTGTAAAGAATATCGGAGGGTTTTAGATTCAAATTCTTTTGATCTGCCATTCTCGTTCAGCACTGCAATTGCCTCTGCATGATGCCCACAGTAGAATGGGCTTTATTCCTCCATCCCAATTTTTTTGGTTGCCGATTGCCAAACTAATACCGTCAACACTCGATAATAATATATTAGACGGGTGGATGAGATTAAAGTGGATATATGGAAATGGTTTTAATTGACATTAATCCATACATGTCTAACTTAAACAATCTGATATATTGTAACGATTCAGAATTTCTGATAATTTAAATTTGAATATTTAATTAATTTTAAATATTAATAAGTGAAAATTTTAAGTCGAATAATTTATTTTTCGAATATTGGATTTAATTGGATAATTAAATCGATAATTTAATATGTGAAAATACAGAAATAATTGAAATTTGGGTTAAATATAATTAAAATTGATTTGTAAAATTTTATTATATCATGTTGGAGTTAGAATGATGTTATAGAACTTTTAAAATCGAATTAAAAGTTAATTTGTGAAAATTGAATATTTTAATATTTAACCGACTAGTGAAATTAGTCAATTTTCGAACGATCTCAGAATTGGACGAAACTAGTTCCATTGGATCCGTAATAGTTTGTTATTACTGGATTTCAATTTTCGTAGCAATCGGAGTTGTCGTTTGACTGTGGCAGCTGGAAACGCATCCAAATTGTTTTAATATTAATTTTGCGAGTAAAAATAGTCATTTTTCAAAAAGTCTCGGATTTCGACAAAACTAGTTTCATCGGATCCGTAATGTGATATTATTGTATGGTTTCAAATTTCATGTCAATCGGATTTACCGTTTATCCGGTGCGAGCCAAAACGCCTAGAAAATCGTTTAATCGATTTAATTTTAAATTGAACGTTTATTGCCATAACTTGCATAGATGACCGAATTAGCTCCCGAAACATGTTCCATTGTGTTCGGAACGTAGAGTAAACCTTAGGAACTCCAACCAGCACGCTTCGTTTGGAGTTCGGAAAATCCGGGATGAATAGTGTCGCGCGAATTTTCTATATAAGCCCATGTTCTTCATAAATTGCAAACAAAAAAGAAACCATAGTCTTCTTCTTTCAAAGCCGCCATTTTTCTGTTGAATGGTCAGAAAGCTCTTATCTTCTTCCTCAATTATCTCTTCATCCATGAAGAATTTGCAGAAACTTTCAACTAGAAACTCGTAGAGCACGTTGAGATCTTGATATCCAACGGCTATGATCGTGTTTGGAGCGTCAGAGGGGGAGATACAGGGGGCCGACGGCCACGTGTTGTGCACGCAATTCGAGAGGAATTTGAAGGCCTAGCTTCACATGGCTATGGCCGTTCGTAGCTTGCGTATGGGGCTTCAATTTGGAGGCCTCTGATCGTCGTCTTGTTCAAGGAATTGGTCGCGATTTGGAACCCTAGATGAGCATGAATGGGTTATGTTGTTATGGCTTGTAACCTGTAGGAGACATGAGGGAGGAAGGAGATAGAGGACGGCTGTGATTTGGAGTTGGATCGATCCAAGAGCTAAGATTATGTGAGGGTTAAGATTAAAATAAACGTTGTATATTTATTAAGTTAAAAATTCGTGTAACTTTGAAAAATCATAACTTTTTCATACGAGGTCGAAAACGCGCGAAACCAGTTGCGTTGGAATCGTATGGACGAGCACTACGACATGGAATTGGATTGGAGTCGTTTGGAGTTAGTGAGAATTTTGGGTAAAATTAAACGTCCGTTTAATTTTATTCGAAATAAATCGCTAAAACGCTCATTGAAATCAAGGTGAGAATTTCTCACTCAATCGAATCAGTTTCGATTTTATATTTTAAATAGTTAGATTTAAAATTCTTGAATGTATGTTTGAATGATGATTGTTATCTATTGATTGTTAACAATAGACATTATGCACCGTTAGTAAGCGAAGGTTATTTATTAAAAACATATACCGCGAATATTTCACAGTACAGTGAAATTGGTATTATATATGTACTTGGAATTGATGTCCCGCATTGTATAGCGGATGAGACCTTATTGCGCCGTCTATTAAGCGGATAATATTTTATAAATCTCATATACCGCGATAATTCCGTACTGGAGCGGAATTGGTATTGTGCTAATGTTTTTGGATGCAGGGAAACAGGTTGGAGGGATCCAACTGGATTCCTTAATTGTATTGATTTATTTACTGATATTGTGATATTTGTTGATTATCATATCGATATATGATATTTGGATGTCGTGATTGACTATTTGGTGCTGCTGCATCATCGGATCCATTTCTGAAGTTTTAAAGTAACAATTTTGATTTTTAAAAGGATTTTAAAGTGATTTTTCAAAGTATATGTTTTTTTTATTAAATTTTGAATTGATTCATTTTAAATAATTAAAACGTTATAAATTTTTATGTTATAAAAATTAAGATTTTTGAGGAATATAACCGAAATGAGATTTTTGGAAATAAATAGTTAATAAATTTATAAATTGGTTTAAATTGGAATTTTTGAATTATTATAAACGGTTTATATAAAAGATTTATAAAATTGATATTTATAAGTTAAAATTATTGGAATTATAAAACGAGCTTTTATAAGTGTTAAAATAAGTTGTACCTAGATTCATAAGTAAATAAGAATTTTTGATTTATAAATAAATGACGATATAAAAGAATGGATTTGTAAATAAATAGATTATAAGTAATTTACTTATAGATTGGATTTCGACATAAAAATGAAATATAATTAAAATTGGTTATTAAAGGAGTTTTATAAATTGAAGTTGTTATAAAATTGAAACGGAATTTATAAACGTTGTTTTATAAATCCGTAATCAAATAAATTTGATAAGTGAATATAGAAATTATTTAAAGGAAATATATTCACGATTTTGGACAGTGAATATATTATTGAATAAAATGGTTATGTTTTGGGAAAGTGATATTATAAAATGAAGTTAATCGTTTTAAAGATGTTTTAAAATGTGTTGAATATCGAAATCATAGATTTCAACATTCATTGTTGAAATAGACGTTTTCGAGAAATAAAAGGAAATGGTGGACTATAACACTGTTGTTATAGTAAATGATTTCCAAAAGGAAATGTTTTGTATAGTATTGGGACTTATATATCTATTTTAATTTCGAATCCCTATACTAGTGATTTTGGGTTGTCGTAACGATGTTTTACGCAACATTCGTTTTTGACCCAAATAAATGTGTTAAGAGAATGATTTCCTTAAAGAATGGAATATATACTTAACTATGGTTTAAGTATATTAAATATTTTCCAAATGTTGAAAATAAATGGATTTGTGAAATACTTATTATTAGAATAAGTATGGAAATGTTTTTCCAATATGAAATGAAATGTTTTTTGAGAATTTATCTTTTTAAAAAGATAAATTGAAAATGAATATTAGAAATCGATTTGAAATTGTATATTCATAAATATTTTGGAATGTAAATTCACTATGGAATTTATAAAGGAAAAGGGGAATTTGTTTAAAAATAAACGTTGATTTATTTTTGAAGTATGGGAGTAAATTTACGGCTTAGGAACGTAAATATAAAGTAAATCGGTAAGGATTTATTTAATTGGTTTAAATAAACCATTTTGAAATGAAAGTAATTCCGCGTAAGGAAAAGGATTGAAATTTGTTTTTCAAAAGTGATAAACGTGAAAAGTGATTTGAAAATTTGTTTTCAAATGGTTGAAGTGTGGAAATTATATATCTAGTAAAGATATTTTGGAAAGTAAATAATTTGGGAAATTATTTGGAATTTGGTGATGTTGAGCACCCCCTATTGATAGTTAAATAATCCGACTATCAATATTTACCTTTAAATAGGTATTTGTTGTGATTGTTTGAATTTGAATGCTACACTTATTTTTGAATAAGCGCTCACTATTCGGGTTAGCCGGGAAAGGACCTTTGGGTCGTATAACCCATTCCGAATATGTGATACGTCGTTATGGATTGCATTTGAAGACCGGTGTTGAAGACCGGGTATTTGTGAAAATGATAGGATGACCTATCGATTGTCTCCGCACTGTTAGCTACGGTATGGAGATTTCCTTTGTGATGGGAAATTCAATCGGGTTTGTGAATACCCGGATTGCAAGGACTTCTTTGGAAGTGCCTTCGGTTACGTTCGATCCCGGAACGTACTTGTATGGATGTGTGTCTTACATTATAATTTGAGATGTAAAGCTGGTTTCTATCAAATACATTTCTGTTGGTGGCGGAGAATTTATTCTCTTAGCTTAACACCCTTCTCTGAGACGTACGAGCTCAGAGGTTATGTAGTTGATGGTTACTAGTGATACATTCCCAAGTTGGTAATGTGGCATATAAGTGCTATTGAGCATTTGTGAATTAAAGCACAACTTTTATATAAAGCATTGCTTTGTGAACGAGACTTCGTCAAGCCTCACAGACCGGTTGTGGTCGAAACAGGAATCGTGGCAGCAAGGTTATTTGGGGGTCGCTCCTCCATAGGGTATGTCATTTCCTATCTGGATTATAAGCGGTATCATGGTATGGAGCCCAGATACTTACTTTGTGGACACACTATATTTATTACCGTGTGGTTATCGAGCGCTCGGTTTAAGGTTCCAAAGGACCGGGGGATGACATACTCGTGTCAGTTGTTACCCAGTTAGGGGTAACCCGGCCTTGTGTAGCAGAGATCCGGTTAGGATCCGGGAACGTTTCTCCAGAGGCGTTCTATTTTACTTGGGAAGTTCCTTTGCCCGACCATTTGTTGGAAATCCAAAACAAAATAATACGTGCCTTGTACAGTTTTAGTTGTAGAACCTGCCATTTAATATGGTAGCTATAGTAGGCATACCATCATGGTACGTATGTTGGCTAAGATTTATATCTTTACTTTCGAAATGAATTTTTCCTACACTATGCACTAGTAATAATATCAAATGTTTCTTTTTAATGCGTATCAAGCATCTTTGACTATCATAAGGAGAAATCTCCTCCAATTCTGCGTTTGCATTGTGTGTGTGGCAGGAGACCTTATGGTAGTTTCATTTTCAAAACACATTGCGAATTGACTTTGAAAAATTTCTCCTATTCTTTGTTTTAAAGATAAATAACTGTTTTAAGTTCTCACACCAGTCACATGACTGACTCGGAGTTTATTGTTTCCTTCCTAAACTCTGGGTGCCCACCAATTTCCACACGGGCAGTCTAGAATTAGGTTATCAGGTTATTCTGGACTTTGGAGTGCTATGGAGCTCAGGAGACGAGCTGCATATCGAGACGTACCACTTGTATATGATATTATACTATGTGTGATTCCGCTGTGTATTCTGTATGAGGATAAGTTTATATAACTGTCCATTGATTTATTGACTCTGTTGTCTATTGTTGTTGTAAACTTTGATAATGATGTAATGTATAAAATGTACAGTTCTTTGTTTTAAAGATTATTTATTTATTTATTATATGTTGTTCCGCTGCGATTGTGAGATTCTGATGTTGTTCTGTTGTTGTTCTTTCTGTTCTGTTCTATCTTTCTCTTTCCTCTTCTATCTTTTTCTTTTTCTTAAAACCCTAAGTGTTCGGTTTTCCGGCATTCGATTGCTCGGCAGTCGATACAGTGGACGTATTGATGTCGGTTTTCGGAAGTCGAAGAATCAGATCCTTACATATATAAATAACCACTATAGTCAATTAAGAAAAAAAAGAAACAAAAACATAATCTCGCAGCGAAACGAAAAAATATAATAATTAAATAAACCGTTGATGAAGCTGTTTATACAATACATTTGATTATAATTTATACAACATTTATTAGAGTTATAAATACATCAGGAATAAAATAAAATAATGCAGCAGACAATATGATGCAGGACTAATAGTAATAATATATCAAATTTTCGTCTTCGTCCAACGTAAATCTTCAATAAGCTGAAAAAAATCAGGATTGATTCGAACGTAATGAAAAGATAAAACACTCGAGTCAGGACTAAAATATCCTTATGTAAGTAAATCGATATCGCATATAACATGAATGTAATGGCATCGGAGATGTTTACGGGTTTTCATATCTCCTATCTAATGCATAAGGTGCGTGTAATAACTCAAGAGGTGTTATGGGAATTTCCATCTCTTAAGGATCCATCAAAATATTTATATGTAGTAGAATACGCTACATATATAATGTCTAATCGGTAAAATAAATATTTTTCTTAGCGTTAAGGCTTTACATTAATCCTCCTTAACGCATTTTTAAGCATTGACGTACAGTTTGCATTTGACACCACCAGTAGAACGTCGGTAGTCAGGGATACGCCGTGATATGACAACACTAAACCAAAATCGCATGGGTTTTGTAAGGGGATAAAAGTATGATAAGGCACGTTAGGCGATGCCCAATATAGGATACTAAGTTTACCCTTCCCGACTGGTGGTAATGCATCATAGTTATGATCGCCCACCGCGTCCAACACTCCCATAATTCGGAGGGTGCGCACTAATTAATCACAACGTAAATGATAGTATTACGAAGAAGTGCGTCCGCTTGGGGTAGCTAGCCCTACTTGGTTGGTACGGCTCATGTTTTAGTTATTTCAAATTGGCAGAAGTGCTAGGCTAATCGGTCATCGTTCTTTTTCTTCAATTCCAGCAAACGACGGCAAATCCAACCACTTCATTCTGAATCATCACTCCACGTACACAGTTGTCAAAGTAGTTCTGGTATCGACAGAGAGTATGCTCATATCCTGCTCTGGTCTCTTTAACAATCAAATATCGTTTTCCACACCAGTTGGTTCTTTTACATTTCGAAAACAGTTCATACTTGACATCAAAATATCATATTCGCTTTGAAATCAAATCCATTTTAAAATCATCATTATTTACTCAAAATATACCATTTCAGTTCAACATCATTCTCGTCTCAATTTCTTAATTTTGTTTCCAAAATTGTTACGAATTCCATTTTAGGTTATAACTTCATCCAACCCAATTATTATTTAAATTCATGATTTAAAAATAAACATTCCACCCTTGACAAGTTTGAAATTTTAAAATATAGTTTGAATAGTTTAAAATATTGAAATATAGTTTAAAAGGTTAAATGGTTAAAATAGTTTAAATGGCTAAAATAGTTTAATATAACATAGTTTAAGTATTAAAATGGTCTATTAGCGAAATAATTTGAAAACCAAAATAATTTGTATATTTAAGAAGATAGATTTAAACAATTTATTTCAAAATAATTTTATTGAAAATAGCTTCAAAGTCAAACTGATCAAATTCCAACTTCTCAATTAGAATTAACTTCGATTCCAGTTTATATTCAAATCAATTTCAATTTCGATTCCAAATTAATTCAATTTCGGCCTTAATTCCAATTAATTTAATTCAATTCCAATTTGAATTAATTTCAATTCAATTCTCAAAATTTTAACTTATTTCGATTTATATAAATTCAAGTTCGATTTTAAAAATGTCGATTTAAATCACCTAGAATAAAAATCACTTCAATTATCAATTTAAAATCCAATTTTCAAATTTAATTAAATTTCGAGCTCAATTTCGAAATATCGTTTTATATCACTTTTACTTGGTAATATTCAAAGTTCGAATAAAAGTTCAATCTTTTAAAAACAAATCAATTTGTGAAATTCAATCTTATTTCGATTTTAACTTCAAAATCTCAACTTCAATTATTTAACAATTTCTTTTAACCAAAATTTCATATCAACATTTCAAACTCGAATTCGTGAGTAATTCAATTTCTATAAATTTGATTTTTATTTCTTTTAAATCAAAACCATTTAAAATATTCCAAGACATAGATTTTAAAAAATCACTTAATTTAACCAATCCGGTGTCCGTATATAATTTCTATCCTATGGCCAAGTGATCAGTTATTTCTATTTAATTTCAGAGATGGATATATCATTTGAATCCAAATTACAATGTCATAGGTATATATCATTTCAACCTATTTCTTAATTTATTCGAAATAATTCAATTTACAGTTTTATACACTGTGAATAATATACATGGTGATAATAGGATATATATATATATATATATATATATATATATATATATATATATATAGGGAATTATCGTGAAGGACAAAAATTAGGGCTTTTTTAATCACAAGGACAGCCCGCTAAAATTTTATTCTCAAGGAAAAATCACTGCAACTTGCCTCTCCAACTCCAGATCTTGCTACAAAACCCACACCATCGCTTCCTTCTCCAACCCAATAAACTCCGACCGAGACGTCGACCTCTCAGATCTCTACAACACCTTGGCAGAAATCAAGGACCTGCGAGCGGAGTTCGAGCTCGAGAGGCGAATTCGGAAGAAGATGAAGTCTGTGAAAAAATCTGAGATGAAGGAGCTCGCGGAGAAGAAAAGAGCACGCGAGGAAGCGGAGGGCGACCGTGAAAAGTTAGGGATGGAGATCAAGCACGTGATTGAGGATGTCGAAAAGACGATGAAGGAGGCCGTGGACGAGAGGAGGAAGCGATGACGAGAGGATGGAAATCATTCTACTGTGTTCAGTTTTTGGGTATTAGTTTTGTATGCGATGTGGTATCAGTTTTAATAAAATAACACAGTATCAGTTTTTGGGTATCAGTTTTGTATGCAATGTGGTATCAGTTTTAATAAAATAACACAGTATCGGTTTTGTATGCGATGTGGTATCAGTTTTAATAAAATAAATAGTATGGATTTGTGGTGGTTTAGGAAATAGTATGGATTTGTGGTGGAAAATTTCTGATGGGTTATTGGTTTGACGAAACGGTGAAGGTGGTGGTATAATGTGTGGTATTTGGAAGCGATGGGTAGGGTTTGCATCAGAAGGAATTTCAAAACTGATACCTAAAATTTCAAAATTGATACCTAAAATTTCAAAACTGATACCTAAAATTTCAAAACTGATACCTAAAAACTGGTATCAGTATCAGCTTTTAAGAGCATGGTGCTGGTGATGGGGTGACGTTGGCGGGTGGAGGAGGTGATATGGGGTAGTTGCACGACGCTGGTGAGGAGGTGACGCTGCGGCGATGGTGAACACAAAACGGGTGGAGGAGGTGGCACGAGGTGGTTGCTCCAAAACGGGTGAAGGAGGAGGTGGCGGCGCTGGTGAGGAGGTGGCGGCGCTGGTGAGGAGGTGGCGTTGACGCGGGATAAGGTGGTCGGAGCTGAAAATGGGATTGAATGGGCACGGGGAAGAGAGATTTGTGCATTTGAGAAAAAATGGGCTTTGGGCCTGTCCTTGAGGATAAAATTATAGGCATGTGTCCTTGAGGATAAATTATTTGGATATTTTGTCCTTTACAATAAATCCCCATATATATATATATATATATATATATATAAACAAATAAACATCCAAACATCAACCAATTTGTATCCATCACAATCAATTATACAAACAGACAAAATAATTCACAACAGTTTCATAGTTATTAATATTAGATAATTTACTGGCAATTCAATTTCAATTTCAAATTTAACTGTCAATTTTAATTCATAACGGTTAATTCAAATGATAATCAAATTAATCAACAAACGACCAATAAATTCATATCACTTCGTAATTCAAATTTAACTAGAGTAAAATAATCTAGTACATTGCGAGCGTTATAAAACACTCACCTTGAGTTTTTGCTGTCGCCGAGACACTTCGGCTTGGAACTAAAACCGGACGACGCCCGATTTTAGTCCAAATTTTGACTGTCTCCAAATCTGTCCAAACCAGTTTTATTGCGAAGAACACATCATCACGATCGTAATGCAAAAAGTCTCGTCTAAAACGGACCTCATATGAAGAAGATATACATTTTATAAGTACGTTGATAAATTAATTATATCAAATTCTAATTACCAATATAAATGCCCACCTAAACAAAAGAGGTCGGCCCACCTAACTCGTTTCTTTTTCATGCTGAAGCCTGTGGTCGTGCACTCCCTAAGGTGATACAGAACAATAGTTCAAGAAACTCGAAACCTCCTTCGCCATCAACTTCTCTCCGCGTGCTCGACCCAACCATACCACCAACCTAAACCTCGGCCTCCCCTACGGTTACGCGATCTGCTACCCATCCAAAGACCGTACGAAACCGTCGCCCCTATCTTTGATCGCACATCGCCAAAGCTCGGCAATGTTGCTCTCTGATCTCCAAAACTCAAACACAAACTTCATTTGTCCTAACTCCATCACCATCGGCTAAAAAATCCAAACCCTAGCCCATTTTGACTCACGACCTTGCACAGTCGAAATGCCCAACCATCGCTGCACCTATCAATGCTTATACCAGATCGAAGAGGGTAGTGAAATAGGATTTTAGCAAGTGGTTTTGGATTATTATTTTGGTATAGAATAGGAAAAATAAATTTTTTAAGTTTCATCTTTTTTTTCTTTCTGTTAGTTATTATGTGTGTTTTAAATAAGTAGAGAGGGAAGAGATGAAAGATAAGAAGGTGGCGTGTACGAATAGGTAAGGTGCAGTGATGGAATAACAACTGAAAGGGAATTGAATAATTAACAAGTTAATTTAATTTCAAAATATCTCGATCTATGCAACTCAAAATCTTGAACTCTATCGAGGTATGCCACTAGGCGTTTATAATGTTATAACCCTATTCCGAACGCAATGGAAAAGGTTTCGAGTCCTAATTTGATTGTATGAAGAAGATAGCATTTTGGATCCAATTATTATATTTAATTTTCGATATTAATTTCGACGCATTTATATTCCGAATGATCAAACGATAACTCCAAACGCTAAAAAATTTGAAATCTGATAGTAATACGTTATTTCGAATCCAATGGAACTGGTTTCTTCGAAATCCAAGACTGTGTCCCGGATCGCTATTTTAACGTCTCGATTATAATATAAAATTTTCAATTTCTAATTATACGCTTTTAAATCCAATTTTAAATGTTAACAATCTTCATTATTGTTTAAATAAAATTTACAACAACTTTCAATAACATTTTCAATCATATTAACCTCAGAATTCAATTAATCAAATAAGTATAATATTAAGTGTAATCAATGTGGACAGTTCAATAAATCACTATCTTTTGAAATATTAGTTAATGAACTTATAAGATTTAACTTTTTAAAACAAATTCAAATTATAGAACAACTATTTTCATTTTACAGTTATTCAATTTCTGTTATTCAATTATTCAAATAATTTCCAATACTAAATTGAAACAGTGTAATTGTCCAATATTCAAACAAATTTCAATATTAGATTTTAAACCAGTTTTAGTTATCAACATCATTGTATTTCTATCTAAATAATTCAAAATTATTATTCCACTTTAGTTCTTGATTATAAACCCAGTTATATATATAATTTCATTTCAATCTTATTATCGCCAAAACTTCAAAATGAGTTTATTTCAAAACTTTATTCAAGTTCATGTCCAATACTTTACATTCAAAACCATTAAATTTATTTTTAACCATTTTTATTTGATAATTATATCAAATCTACTATTTTGAAATAGCTAAAAATTCAAATCGTTACAATCTTCCCCACTCAAAAATTTTGGTCCTTGAAAAGACGTTACGTAAAGGATTCAACATTTGATATATTTTATTCAAAGTTATCAACTTATAAAACAATAAAATCTTATTATTACTATGCTTCCGTCATGCCACTCTCATCGGCTTATGGAAATCACAATTTAGCTATAAAACAAGTTATAAAAATTTTAAAACTTGAAATTTTTTCTAACACCCGGATTCACGAAAAATTTCGACAGAGTCTCCTTTGCGTGGCTAGATCGGAATAATTACAAAACACCACTACAAGCCCCAAACCAATAGAAGAAAACGAAAGCCAAGTGGCTCCATCGTAAAACCATCAAATCAAATGAAAAATAAACACATACCTTTTTGTCGGACAATCCAAGTTTTTCTTGATTTTAAATACCTGCATCTTATTTACCAATGATATCCAATCATATAATTTAAAATCATTTTATATTTGCATTTTCAATTTCCAATATTTTCTTTACTTATGCCCGTGCATTGTAATATATCATCCATATGCAATATCAAATCTGATCGCTTACTCGATCATATAATTTCACTTCCAAACTAGTATCGCTCACAAGACTCTGTAGTGCGGACTCGGATTTGGTTTCTTGATCAGAAACCGTTATTCTCCTTCCATAGCCATATACTATGATAGAGAACTCCAGAGTCAAATCAAAAATCCATATTCAGGGTTCCCGTCGAGAATCGAGTGAAAAATCCTAACCTGGATCGATATAAATTATCTCGAAATTCTATGCTCAAATCTGGATCAATTCGTTATCCGAATAAAATAATTTACATATAACTTACCTCTTTATTCCAATTGATTCTTAGTTACACCAAATCCTTTTCCATTCACATTCATTTTCATAATTTCCTTTAATAACAAATTTATTTGTGAAAATTTTTATTATTCATCACTTTAGCTTATAATAATTCTATAAAAGTCATATATAAGAAGTTGACTTTATCTAAGTTTATAATTATCTCGAAAGTTACAAATTCAATTTCACAATTTCTTTACAAATTTATATTTTTTCAATAACCAATTTACAAAGATATTATTTGATTCATTTGTTTTTTTCTTAAGTTCACTTATTTATTCCATTATTAATCATTTCATAATATACTAATAAAGTATAACATTTATATTACACTAAAAAACCATTTATGCACATTTTAATTTCTTTTAAGTTCGTTTACTTGTATGATATCCCATTACATATTCAAATCATTAATTTAACTTTTTGACATTTGGTAAGTCATATTATACATTATTAGAATGCAATTTGGTATTATACAAATTAATCTGACTCATTTTATTTATTTAGAATGTTCACTATTTTAACTTGTTTAAATTTTCTTTACCTTCAATTTTACTCTAAAGTTTCTTAAATATCTAGCTTAGATTTCTTAATTTTCTTATTTTATAAGTTCAGGTTATTCAAATATTTCATTTCATTTAAATAATTTGGAGATTATTAATTAACAGAACTTAAATTTTTTGAATACCGGGTTCTTTTCAAATCATTTGGAATAAGTATATACAAATATCTTTTATGTATCAAATCATATTTTTGGTGTTTAAACCAAAATTCGTTTATCAAAACAATTTCGAAGTAAAGCTTCTCAAAAGTCTCCCTCACTTTGAGATTCGAAAATAAAGGTCGATGATGCTGTGTGGTCATCACCGAAATTATTTTCCAGCGATAGAAGAGGGGAGTATGAATTCGTTCCTTTAAAATTTTATTTGAAAACAATTTGTATTTGTATATACTTTTAAAAAATACTGATATTATTTTCCAAACCTTGAAAACCTTTTTGAGAAACATCGGAATTTAAATTTCTCTAATTCTCAACTTTATATTCATTTTACTTGCAATTTATATTTAATCACACTTATACAATTTCATTTTCTTATAATCATATAATAGCTAATACATTAGGAATATTGACTATTCAAACAATAAACGATAATGACTAATATATCTTTTCTAACAACCAATTCACACTATATATACCCTAATAATTTCTGAAAAATTATTTCTATATATATTAAAAATAACCAGGGTAAAATTATTTCATTTACCCAATTCCAAAACAATACCATGTAGGTTTACCTTGTTTAAGAGTTTAGAAACCCCTATCGATACAGTTGTACTTCCTGTACCGTCTAGAATTCATAAACACTCAACTGATAAGTCAACATAATATAAAATATTTCATATTCACTAACAAGTACGCGCTTATATCTATTTATACACTTATACTCATTCTAGGGTGCTACTGACCATATCTCTGATGAGTTACCTCACAAAGCTAAGATTATCGTTAAACCAAAGCTCTGATACTAAATGCGACGACCCACATTTTGGAGGGTTTAAATTGGCAATAATCCACACATGTCTAACTTAAAGAATCCGAAATGTAGATAATCGATGTGGTTAATTAAAAAAAAATAAGAAAAGTAGAAGAAACAAAAATAGAATCTCGCAGTGGAATGAAAAAATATAATAATTAGATAAACAGTTCATGAAGCTATTTTACAATACATTTGATTATAATCTATACAACATTTGTCAGAGTTACAAATACATTAGGAATAAAATAAAGTAATGCAGCAGACAACGTGATGGAGGCTAATAGTAATAATATACCAAATCTTCGTCTTCATTCTACAGAGTAAATTTTCAATAGGTTGAAAAAACTTAGGATTGACCCGAGCATAATGAAAAGACAAAACACACGAGTCAGGGCTAAAATATCCTTATGTAAGTCAAATAGATATCGCACATAACATAAGTGTAACAGTGTCAGAGATTTTTACGGTGTAGAATAGAAAAAATAAATTTATGAAGTTCAACATTTTTTTCTTTCTGTTAATTGTTGTGTGTGTTTTAAATAGAGAGGGATAAGACGAAAGATAAGAAGGTGGCATGTATGAATAAGTAAGGTGCAGTGATGGAATAGCAAACTGAAAGGGGAATTGAGTAATTAACATGTTAATTTAATTTCAAAATATCTCGATCTACGCAACTCAAAATCTCGAACTCCTATCGAGGCATGCTGCTAGGCTTTATAATGTTATAACCCTATTCCGAACGCAATGGAAAAGATTTCGAGTCCTAATTTGATTGTATGGAGAAGATAGCATTTTGGACCCAATTATTATATTTAATTTTTGATATTAATTTCGACGCGTTTATATTCCGTATGACCAAAGGATAACTTCAAACGCTACAAAGTTTGAAATCCGATAATAATACACTATTTTGGATCCAATGGAACTGGTTTCTTCGAAATCCGAGACTATGTCCCGAATCTCTATTTGAACGTCTCAATTATAATATAAAATTTTCAATTTCTAATTATTCGCTTTTAAATCCAATTTTAAATGTTAATAATCTTCATTGTCGTTTAAATAAAATTTACAACAACTTTCAATAACATTTTCAATCATATTAACCTTAAAATTCAATTATTCAAATAATTACTGCAACAACCAGGGACTTCGCATTAATTAGTTATCGTTTTTAAATGATTAATCCGTTGGCTGATTGCTATGGGAAGTTTTTAATCGAGATGAAATTCTTTTAAAAATTGTTAAGAATATGCGGGCTTTAAAATTTAATTTGGCCCACGTTTTCATTGTTTGTTTTGTGCCGTGATGGTTATCAAAGGCAAACCCATTCCTCTCTTCATTCTTTTTGACAAACCCTAACAAAATAAAAGAAACAAAAATGGCTGCTCTCTCGTTCCTCTTTCGATAATTTTAGGGTTTCGATTTTTGCTTCGCTTGATTATTTGATCGCTACGGCTTTGATTCTGGAATTTAGGCAGTGGATCTGGGCTCTTCGAATCTAAGGTGAGTGAATTTCGATTTCACTCACATCTAATTCATTCAAGATCTTGATTTCGTTCATGAGAGTTCAATCTCCTTATTTGCGTTCGAATATATATATATTCGTTTGAAGTTGTTAACTGATTTGCGTTGGCCATTCTATTTCGTTTGGATGTTGATGTTTTCTCTGATTTTAACAAATCTGAATAAATTTGATACTTGTTGCTCTTGGTTTTGATTTTGAGTTGTTGCATTGGTTAATTTCACTTGACTTTGTTGAGCTTCCCTCTATTGTCTCTCTGACCTGGATCCTGTAGTGATGCTGCCATTGACTTGAGTCTGATTTGTACTTCATGCTAGTATTTTTCCACCGTGCCTGTACCCAGAGTTGGACTGATTTCCAGTTTGTTTGAGACTATGGCCTTAGCTTGCGAAATTCTTTGTGCTTGTTACACTACCTGTTTTCATATTTTGTTTGGTTGAGATGTTGGCATATAGCCTCGGGTAACTCGTGAATTTACTCAGGGATTTGAAGTGTTTGGCCCGAAGTTTTTCTGTTGCTAGCTCGGTGATGGTTGCTTGAGTTTATTTCACCTTTGAACACTGTATTTTTGTCTGTCCAGTTTCATGTTGTTGGCATTGATTTGTATTAGTTCGTTTTGAAGCCTGGTTTACTGGAGATTTATTCGTTGACTACTTGGTTGTATATGCAGTTTTTAGTGTTGTGTCACTATGGTGCACTGCGCCTTGAGTGTGCTTGCATATGAGTTTTGTTGCAGTCTTGCCCTTGTAATCTTGTGGTGGCTGCAGTTTTTGTTGCAGTTCTGCCCTTGTATTCATGTGGTGGCTGCAGTTTCATTTTGTTGCATTTTGCCACGCTGAGCCTGATTGCTCTGGTTCATGTATATATATGTTTTGCCTTTGTGCATTCGTGTAGCTGGTTGCATCTATATTCATTGTTTTATTGTTTCCCAGTTGCTCTGGTTTCATTTTGGTCTTCTGCACCACTGTTGTCATCTGACTCATTGATCTTTTGTGTAACTCATGCTGTAGTGTCGAGGCAGTACACGCGTGCGTGTGCTGCAGCCACACAGATGTGACGTTTTAATTGATATTTCAATTGTTTGAACTGTTTCGTTTATTCAATTCAATATGTTTTGAATTGTATTTTGATTTGTTTTGGTTGATCATTTTGTTTATCTATTTGATAATTAGATTATGAGTTTCTAATTATTTATTTAATAATTAGATTTTTGTTGTTAATTGCCATTTAGGCAATCCTGTTGTTTTCTAAATTATCTTCATTGAAAACCCTTACATTTATCTTCGTTGATAATTTGAAATTGCTGATTTGTTGTTTAACACTGTTACGGGTTATATTTACCGTTATCCGATTTCCATATTAAAGGATTGGATATGTGAGATTTTTGTGACTGTCGTCTATTTGTTATTTAATTATTATTGCTTCCGTGCATTAATAACTAAGTTTGAATTAGACTGACCTGTGTATTATTTTCTTTGAATTTAATACTCGGGTCAGACTGAGTTATTTTAGGTTGTTGATATCTTACTTTGGGTTGCTGCTTAAGCTATGAAGTCTCTGTACATCATTTGGAGTAGTCGTTGTCATAGTATAGGATGATACGTATTCATGTATATTATTGTCAATAATGTACTTGTATATATAACTTTCTGTGTCGACAGTTGTAATTGTATCATATGTATTGTATCACATGTACTGTAACTACAGTTATATATATGAGATTTGATATTATCTGTGTTCCGTATTTAGCTTATCTGTGTTATTATTATATATATTGTCCTAAACTATTATGAACCATCGTAGTTCGTTTTATACTAGAATTGGGTATGTCGATGGGAGTAAATAAATAAGAGATGAATAATAAATATATATACCACTCCTATCGAGGTAACCAATTCTTGTGTAAGGCCTAACTATGGATGGCCGCTCCTATTCAGCCTTATTCTTCGTAATAACAGACAGTATTTCTTTTAATACCTTTTGTTGTTGTGAGCATAGAGGTGGGGGTCACAGTTGGTATCAGAGCTTGGGGTTTATGGACATAATATAAAACATTACTTAGATGGAACATGTGTTACAACTATTTGTCGATGTTTTATTGTGCCTTGAGTCAAAACTAAAGTTTTGAAATTATGATGAAATTTTTAAATATCTTTATTTAAAAATAAAAGTGAAAGTGTGTTTTGATGATTGAGTAATTTGTGTTCTGTTTATCAGAGTGCCCAGCGGAAACAGTGAGACTGTCTTCGCTGAGTACAGCTGATAACCCTTTTGATTTAAAAATCAAAATATGAAAATGAAATAAATTTCATTATGTTGTTACGTAGATGTGTTTATTTTTGTTTTCTTTGAAAATTTCGAACCCGATTTGGGGATCCGAAGCTATTGCAGTTATGTGATTTGTTGAGATTTTTGCTGTTTTAAATTATCTTCATTGAAGATATAATCGAGAGATTTCTTTGTTCATCTTGTAGTATGCGTGAAAATATGAGTTGCACGTTACTGCATTAATTTTACGTTGAACCGGTGTTTGGTTTTAAACATATTTTGTTGCCGTTATTTTTATAACGGGATTTTTACACCAATGCTAAATTTTTGAAGCACGGTGTTTTGTTGACATTTTTAATAAATGAAAATTCACTGGTATTATATTTTGATGCGAATTATTTTGATGAGATTTTGACGTATAAAAATTACCATCGCTTTGACTTCAGTAACCGTCAAATTTTAAAGTGGATTTTCAAGCGGTTATCCCGCAATGCTGATTTTGAGATCCGTTTTTATGGTGTTTTGAGAAGTGCAATTTCCTTATCGAAATTGTTACAGATGTTGCTGTTTTGAGCACGGGTTTTTCAAATCGTTTTAAAATAAAATTGTTTTCCAAAATTTCTACAGTTTGCGCTTTCAAAAGAATGAGGGAGCGATTTAAACGTTTCAGCAAAATCGAGGACTATGAACCCTTACTTTTACTGATTCGCTTAATTCCAGACTTGTCCGTTTGAGAACGTAAAATGTTATTTATTTAAAATACACAATTTTGCACTTTCAAGGAAACGATGAAGAGAATTAAACGATTTAGTAAAACTCGTGGTATGGGACATGTGCATTTGCTATTTCGATTAATTCCGGACTCGTTAATTGAAATATTTGATGTTTGATGATTTTGATGATTTCGTGTGCTTTCGAGCCACTATGTTGGGCCTTCTGGTCATATGTTGGACCTTCGGGTCAAATATCAGTACTAGACCTTCGGGTCATACGTTGGACCTTCGGGTCATATGTTGGGCGCCAAAATTATGTTGGCAGTACTTGGTAGGCTTCGGCCATATGTTGATGCACGTGCGGCGTAGCTAAAACTCGCCATTTGTTGGGATTGATCCACCTTTTATGTTGATTTTCTAGACTATCTTAATTAATTTCTAGATATTTGTTGTTTCTAATTATCTGCAGGCAATTAGATATTTGCTGTTATGAGTTCTAGTTATCGTTGTTGATAATTAGATATTTGCTGTTATGAGATTTAATTATCGTATCGATAATTAGATATTTGCTATTATGAGTTCTAATTATATTTGTTGATAATTAGATATTTGCTGTTATGAGATTTAATTATCGTATCGATAATTAGATATTTGCTATTATGAGATTTAATTATCGTATCGATAATTAAATATTTGCTGTTATGAGTTCTAATTATCTTTGTTGATAATTGATATTTGAGTTTTCTGATTATCGTTTTTGATAATCGGATATTTGTTGATTTGAGATTTCTGATTATCATTTTTGATAATCGGATATTTGTTGATTTGAGATTTTTGATTATCATTTTTGATAATTAAATATTTGTTGGTTTGAAATTTTTGATTATCGTTTTTGATAATTAGATATTTGTTGATTTGAGATTTCTGATTATCGTTATGATAATTAGATATTTGTTGATTTGATTTCTGATTATCGTTTTTGATAATTGGATATTTGTTGATTTAAGATTTCTGATTATCGTTTTTGATAATTAGATATTTGTTGTTTCTGATTATCGTTTTTGATAATTAGATATTTGTTGATTTGAGATTTTTGATTATCGTTTGTGATAATTAGATATTTGTTGGTTTGAGATTTCTGATTATCGTTTGTGATAATTAGATATTTGTTGATTTGAGATTTCTGATTATCGTTTTGATAATTAGATATTTGTTGATTTGATTTCTGATTATCGTTTTTGATAATTGGATATTTGTTGGTTTGAGATTTCTGATTATCGTTTGTGATAATTAGATATTTGTTGATTTGAGATTTCTGATTATCGTTTTGATAATTAGATATTTGTTGATTTGATTTCTGATTATCGTTTTTGATAATTGGATATTTGTTGATTTAAGATTTCTGATTAACGTTTTTGATAATTAGATATTTTTTGTTTGTGATTATCATTTTTGATAATTAGATATTTGTTGATTTGAGATTTCTAATTATCGTTTGTGATAATTAGATATTTGTGATTTCTGATTATCGTTTTTGCTAATTAGATATTTGTTGATTTCTGATTTCTGATTATTGTTTTTGATAATTAGATATTTTTTGATTTGAGATTTCTGATTATCGTTTTTGATAATTAGATATTTGTTGATTTGAGATTTCTGATTATCGTTTGTGATAATTAGATATTTGTTGATTTGTGATTTCTGATTATCGTTTTTGCTAATTAGATATTTGTTGATTTGAGATTTTTGATTATCGTTTTTGATAATTAGATATTTGTTGTTTCTGATTATCGTTTTTGATAATTGGATATTTGTTGATTTGAGATTTTTGATTTTCGTTTGTGATAATTAGATTTTTGTTGATTTGAGATTTCTTATTATCGTTTTGATAATTAGATATTTGTTGATTTGATTTCTGATTATCGTTTTTGATAATTGGATATTTGTTGATTTGAGATTTTCGATTATCGTTTTTGATAATTAGATATTTGTTGTTTCTGATTATCGTTTTTGATAATTAGATATTTGTTGATTTGAGATTTCTGATTGTCGTTTGTGATAATTATATATTTGTTAATTTGTGATTTCTAATTATCATTTTTGATAATTGAATGTTTGTTGATTTGAGATTTCTGGTTATCGTTTGTGATAATTAGATATTTGTTGATTTGAGAATTCTGATTATCGTTTTGATAATTAGATATTTGTTGATTTGATTTCTGATTATCGTTTTTGATAATTGGATATTTGTTGATTTGAGATTTCTGATTATCGTTTTTGATAATTAGATATTTGTTGTTTCTGATTATCATTTTTGATAATTAGATATTTGTTGATTTGAGATTTCCAATTATCGTTTGTGATAATTAGATATTTGTTGAAGTGATTTCTGATTATCGTTTTTGCTAATTAGATATTTGTTGATTTGAGATTTCTGATTATCGTTTCTGATAAATGGATAATTGTGTTCCGTGATTATCTACTTGATAATTAGATTTTGTTGAGAATTTGTGAATTTCTTTTATGAAATTAAAAGATTTCTTTGGTGTTTATATTCTCGACCTTTATTTTTCTAGCTTAACCAGTTTATGTTAGAAAAATAATTGTTATTGACGACTTTAATTATGAAAATTGCGAGGACGCAATTTTAATAAGGAGGGGAGTCGGTAACAACCCGGGACTTCGCAATAATTAATTATCGTTGTTAAACGATTAATCTATTGGCTAATTGCTATGGGAAGTTTTTAATCGAGATGAAATTCTTTTAAAAATTGTTAAGAATATGCGGGCTTTAAAATTAATTTGTCCCAAGTTTTCATTGTTTGTTTTGTGCCGTGATGGTTATCAAAGGCAAACCCGTTCCTCTCTTCATTCTTTTTGACAAACCCTAACAAAATAAAAGAAACGAAAATGGCTGCTCTCTCGTTCCACTTTTGATAATTTTAGGGTTTTGATTTTTGCTTCGCTTGATTATTTGATCGCCACAACTTCGATTCTGGAATTTAGGCAGTGGATCTGGGCTCTTCGAATCTAAGGTGAGTGAATTTCGATTTCACTCACATCTAATTCATTCGAGATCTTGATTTCGTTTATATGAGTTCAATCTCCTTATTTGCGTTCGTGTGTGTGTGTGTGTGTGTGTGTGTGTGTGTGTGTGTGTATATATTCATTTGAAGTTGTTAACTGATTTGCGTTGGCCATTCTATTTCGTTTAGACGTTGATGTTTTCTCTGATTTTAACAAATCTGAATAAATTTGATACTTGATGCTCTTGATTTTGATTTTGAGTTGTTACATTGGTTAATTTCACTTGACTTTGTTGAGCTTCCCTCTGTTGTCTCTCTGACCTAGACCCTGTAGTGATGCTGCCATTGACTTGAGTCTGATTTGTACTTCATGCTAGTATTTTTCCACCCTGCCTGTACCCAGAGTTGGACGGATTTCCAGTTTGTTTGAGACTATGGCCTTAGCTTGTGAAATGCTTTGTGCCTGTAACACTACCTGTTTTCATATTTTGTTTTGTTGAGATGTTGGCATATAGCCTCGGGTAACTCGAGAATTTACTCAGGGATTTGAAGTGTTTGGCCCAAAGTTTTTCTGTTGCTAGCTCGGTGATGGTTGCTTGAGTTTATTTCACCCTTGAACCCTGTATTTTTCTCTGTCCAGTTTCATGTTGTTGGCATTGATTTGTATTAGTTCGTTTTGAAGCCTGGTTTACTGGAGATTCATTCGTTAACTGCTTGGTTGTATATGTAGTTTTTAGTGCTGTGCCACTATGGTGCACTGCGCCTTGAGTGTGCTTACATCTGAGTTTTGTTGCAGTCTTGCCCTTGTAATCTTGTGGTGGTTGTAGTCTTTGTTGCAGTTCTGCCCTTGTATTCATGTGGTGGCTGCAGTTTCATTTTGTTGCATTTTGCCATGATGAGCCTGATTGCTCTGGTTCATGTATATGCATGTTTTGCCTTTGTGCATTCATGTAGCTGGTTGCATCTATATTCATTGTTTTATTATTTTCCAATTGCCTCTGGTTTTATTGTGGTCTTCTGCACCACTGTTGTCATCTGACTCATTGATCTTTTGTGTAATTCATGCTGTAGTGGCGAGGCAGTACATGCGTGCGTGTGCTGCAGCCACACAGAAGTGACGTTTTAATTGATTTCAATTATTTGAACTGTTTCGTTTATTCAATTCAATATGTTTTGAATTGTATTTTGATTTGGTTTGATTGATCATTTTGTTGTTGTCTAACTATCTATTTGATAATTAGATTATGAGTTTCTAATTATTTATTTAATAATTAGTTTTTTGTTGTTAATTTCCGTTTAGGCAATTCTGTTGTATTCTAAATTATCTTCATTGAAAACCCTTTCATTTATCTTCGTTGATAATTTGAAGTTGTTGATTTGTTGTTTAATACTGTTACGTGTTATATTTACCATTATCCGATTTCCTTATTAAAGGATTGGATAGGTGAGATTTTTGTGACTGTAGTCTATTTGTTATTTAATTATTATTGCTTCCGTGCATTAATAACTAAGTTTGAATTAGACTGACCCGTGTATTATTTTCTTTGAATTTAATACTCGGGTCAGACCGAGTTATTTTAGGCTGTTGATATCTTACTTTGAGTTAATGCTTAAGCTATGAAGTCTTTGTACATCTTTTGGAGTAGTCATTGTCATAGTATAGAATGATATGTATTCATGTATATTATTGTCAATAATGTACTTGTATATATAACTTCCTGTGTCGACAGTTTTAGTTGTTTCATATGTATTGTATCACATGTACTGTAACTGACTTCAGTTATATATATGAGATTTGATATTATCTTTGTTCCGCATTTAGCTTACTTGTGTTATTGTTATATATATTGTCCTAAACTATTATGAACCATCGTAGTTAGTTTTATACTGGAATTGGGTATGTCGATGGGAGTAAATAAATAAGAGATGAAAAATAAAAATATATACCACTCCTATCGGGGTAACCAATTCTAGTGTAAGGCCTAACTACGGATGGCCTCTCCTATCTAGCCTTATTCTTCGTAATAACAGACAGTATTTCATTTAATACTCTTTGTTATTGTAAGCATAGAGGTGTGGCGTCACAATTACAATATTAAGTGTAATCTATGTGGATAATTCAACAAATCACTATCTTTTAAAATATTAGTTAATGAACTTATAAGATTTAACTTTTAAAACAAATTCAAATTATAGAACAGCTGTTTTCATTTTACAGCTATTCAATTTCCATTATTTAGTTATTCAAATAATTTCCAAGATTAAATTGAAACAATTTAATTGTCCAATATTCAAACAAATTTCAATATTAGATTTTAAATGAGTTTTAGTTGTCAACATCACTTTATTTCTATCTAAATAATTCACAATTATTATTCAACTTCAGTTATTGATTATAAACCCAATTATATATAAAATTTCATTTCAATCTTGTTATTGCCAAAACTTCAAAATAAGTTTATTTCAAAATTTTATTCAAGTTCATATCCAATACTTTACATTCAAAATCATTAAATTTTTATTTTTTACCATCTTTTTAATAACTACATCAAATCTACTAATTTAAAATAGCTAAAAATATGGGTCGTTACAGGGAAAGAGGATTAGAGAAATTGAGCTGCTATAAAATCATATATGGTGATCCGTAATTCATCCCCCTGACTTGTTTGGACCAACTACAGAATGATTTGGTGGAGCTTGCAGGTTTAGTCCGTATTATACTAGGTAACCGACATATACATTTGTTTTGGAGTACCAACCTAACCAAATTTTGGTCACGGTTAACTTCGACCTTGGAGCGTAATGGTTCTGAAACTGAAATAATCTTGCGTGTGTGTAAACCAACCGTCTAACCATAAAATCCCAAAAAAATCTCTAGATCAATCTCTTTAAAACATACAATTCTTCGAAATTGAGAAAAAATACAGCTTCATTATTTGTTTCACTATTATTTTCATTATTCTCATTGTCATTAAGAGATAGCTAATAGCTAAATATTTCTCGACACATAATTTGTCTTTATTTTCATTGTTACAATCTGACACCTCTACCATACTAGGTTTAAGAACAGTATTGAACCTTTTCCTAATAATCAATTCCAGTCTAAGCTAAACAAGGAAAGGATAAATTAGGATAAGCTTTGATGTAATCTCTATCAACAATAAAAATCGTTGCTTCTTTGTATTTGTTCTCTTTGGTAGGAAGCACATATTACATCTATGTCAAAAAAAAGGATCAACGCGATTCTTACGGTCTAGCTGATTGAGCCACCATAACGTTTGATCTTGCACCAACACAATTCGACTCACAATTCAGTCTTCAAAACTATGGTACATACCTACTAATTATGTAGGAACAATAAAAAAAATACAACCATCGTCTACTTATCTAACTTTATAAAAGTTGGATAAGAGCAACAATATTATTTCTAATGATATCCTAATGTGACGACCCACCTCCTCGACCCTCGAAAATTGACACTAATACATCCTCGGTGTTCACATGCTGCAAATCCAAGTGTCGGAGAATAATATTATCATAGAATAAAAGAAAATAAAGACAAAACATAATCTTACATGAATTGAATAACATATATTATTTCAATATATATAATCTTTATAGTGTAAATTTATTAGAGTTTATCTTATGAATCGGTCTGGACAATTATAAATCTTCATCCTTATAAATGTTGAATACAATTAGTAAACTAATGCAGCGGGAAAGAAAATGGATAACTATCTATAGAAACATCATCAGCTCCAGATTTCAAGCTCCATCACAATGCTCCAAGTTAAGCCTGACTAGTTGACTGCTTGAAAAAATAGGGCACGCAGAGTTTAAGGAAAAAAGAAAGAAACTCTGGATTAGTCATAAGACTGGTGTGAGAAACTCAAAATACCAATATTTGAAAACAAAATGTATCTCATAAGACCGCACCGCACATAAAAACAGAACGAGATTTTACGTTATGATAACCAGAACATTTGCTATGAAAAATCTATTAATATTATTTTTAATGATATTCTTTTGAAAACACTTTTCAAGTAAACCTATATAGTCTTAGTTGAAATTGTTATATTGACTAAATTCCAGCATAGCCTAATGGTTGCAAACCATATAGCTTTACGGCATGCCTTATTTAAGCTATTTCCTTGTGACAAGGCCCGAGGTAACAACTACCTTTCACATAGCGCATTCACTTTGAATGCCACATTACCAATTCCATTACACACTATTGATTTCCACAAATATGCAACCTCTGAGCTCGTACATCTCAGAGAAGGGTGTTAACTATAAAAGAGTTGCCACCTACACCACCAAACAGATGTATGATTATAAAAATCAATGTACGTTCATTTTAGAAATGCAATGTCAGACATTCATATATACAAGTCATCTAGGAATAGGACAAACCGAAGGAACTCTCCCACTATATCCTGTCAGGAATCATCCTTAGGATTAGTAGTGAGCGACCCCGGCCTTGCATCAAAGGTCAAATGAAGGTACTACTGCCACATATATATGATACGGGAAAATTCCCTGTAAGGGTCCATGACAAGCAGCCCTTCATTTCATTTATTATCATTACATGTGTTTACCTTCGAACGAGTAAATTCGTTCGAAGCAATTTTCGAATAGGAATCACTCTAATCCGATCTCGGTTCCTTCGAACCAACCATTGATAAAAAAGGTTAAGCAAATAGGTGCTTATTTGATTAATTACTTTCTCTTTATTAAAAAATATCTTCTAGATATTTTTTTTTAAACATTTCTTTTCCGTAAATACGGAATCATTAAACCTCTCTTTAACTTTGGAAATACCAAATCAAAATCATTTCCAATAAATTACATTTGCAAAATCTTACTAAGTAAAAATGGTCGATATAAATTATATTAATTCTACTCAACAATAATTTTCGTATTCAACCTTTACTATCTGTCGAATAACGGAGAAATCACCTTTTAAACTCACGTGGATAGCATGTGTTCCCTACTTAGAATTTAATACCAAGTATATGAAGTTACTTCTATACAATCCAAGTTGTATTAAATTTGGAAAAAATTAAATCTTTTATACTTGCCCCGTTTCCAACATTTGGACTTTATCTATTCCTTGCCTAGGAAAAAGGCGAGGTGAGCCAGGGTACTAGTTGCTCCTGAACATCTCCTTAGTTTAAGCACCTCACAAACGAGCAGAAAAATCTAGTTTACTCATCGGATTTTAGAGTCAAGATCAAACCACTTGATTATAACAACTTTTCTTTAAATCATTTATTTAAACTTTTTTGAAAATAAAACCTCCAAATCATCTTTAAAATACTTAATTATTTATTTGAAAACATTTATAAAAGAAAGAATACTTAAGTTTAAAGTCATATTTCAAAGGTTATTAAAAGTGCTACAAAAAGTGCTACGAATAGTGTTTTAAAAGTTTATTTGATCAAAACAACTTTTCTATCATTTAGAAATCCATTTTTGTAACTTAAATATCATTTAAAACATATTAAAACATTTATAGAATTTATTCTATATTTTAAAAATATCACTTTCAAAGAATTTATCGTTTTGGTTTTCGAACTGCCAACCCGCGACTATTTTGAACTTGTTTTGCTCATATTTCAAAATCCACTAAACAAAATCTCAATCTTTTCCTTTTGTTTGAAAATTATGATTATAAAAGTTTTGAAAATTCTTATTATACAGAATTCCGACTCCGAATTCATCGTATAAATGGATTTAACTTTTTACAGTGCGAAATCCCGAACTACCATTACGCGACGTGCCTGCTTTTGACTCAATTTTCGTAACTTATCCATACTTCACCAAATTATATTTTAATGTTTATAAAACATTTATAAACCATTTTAAATCATTTTAAAGAGGTTTAACAATCTCATATACACCATTCATTTATTAAAGGAAAATGATTTCCTTTGTGATATTCAACGTGTCTTAAACGTGAATCATTTCAACATCAAAATAAACATATAATCAGCATTCAAACTTATGATCGAACATAGTAAACAACCATAGTAATCATATCACATCATCATATTTATAAAATAAATTTGAAAGAGCTACTCATGTTCATTGGTTTTAAACTTTACAAAAATTCGCTATAGCTTTGCTAGGATTGAATTAAAGCTTATGGAATTGAGCCTTGGACCTTTGGATATCCACGGCCTAAGCTTGAAAGTGGAGGCGGGCTTGGACAAGGATGATGGTGGTGGTGGTGGTGGCCGTGAGTTTGGAAGGAGGCTGTCGAGTGATTTGTCTTGGTTTTGAGGTGGAATGACATGGTGTATATATATGTGTATATATTTTACTTTATTTCGCCATAACTTTGCAAATATTTTTTCAAGGCATAGAAGCTATTAAAGAAGAGCTCTTAGAGCTTTAAGAATAAGGAGGAAGAAAAATTAAATGGATGAATGAAATGTGAGAGCCAAGGCCTTGTATTTATAGGCAAATATTTGTGAAAAATATCTAAATATGCATTTCTTGTTCTACCCTCAACCCACACCCCTCCTTTCCGTCATCATATATGTTACTTCCCCCTCCCCATGTGCCTCTATTATTTCACTTCACTTCACGGCATGTGCATTGACTTTGGTTTGCTTAAGGATGAAGTTTGTGTAAAAATATATTAGATCTTTTGTAATATGCATATATGCATATATATATATATATAAGTGTATATGTATATTTGTATGTATATATTTGTTCATGTATATGTTAGGGTGAGCATTCATATGTTATATATATGCGTAAGACATACAAACAAGGTTGCAACAACTTTGAATAACTTCCGTTCGTTAAACCGTTGAAAATCGGAAAGCCGATTTCGAGTCACATTTTCACTTATAAATTAATTTACATATAAATGTAAACGAAATTTGAAAAATAATTTCTTATCATTTTTAAATAATTAAAATGATCATATTATATGTATAAAACCATATGAAGTAATATTAAACAATAGTTTTACAAAAGTGTTATTATATCGATAAAGTGATATCAATTTTCTTATATTTTCGAATTAAATATGCATCTTTATAAAACCATTATAAATTATTTATTATACCTTCGTAACTAATTAAAATGAATTATTAACATATAGAAATAATTATTTGAATAATTATAATTAATGCTAAATCATTACATCTCAATTTAAATTCATAAGTCAATTATTAAATAGGATGTCATTATTGATGATGTCATAAATACATTTTATTTTCCAAAAATAAAATAAATAATTTTATATCATATTCTTGTTTAAATGGATAAATAAGCATATGTATCCAGTTCTGTACACAACATCTAATAATTATAGAGTTGTTTATTGATAAAACGATTTTTGACCATTTTATCGATATTTTTTCAAAGTATATATTTTTGTAAATACTTTTTCGAAAATAAGATTACCATCATTTTTTGTTCAAAATGTCTTAATCTATGTTTTTGAAAGCACATATTTAAATATTTAAAAACAAATATAATTTATGAAATTGATAAATTTGCGGGTTGTTATAGACTTCTCCCTTAAAAAAATTCCATCCTCAAAATTACAATGCAAACCCAAAGGTGTTTGTCTAAAATATTTATTTTTTAAACTTACACCCATACAATATGTATGGATCATCCATATGTAATATCTAATTTGATTTACTATTCAAATTCACAACTGTAACGACCTGGTATTTCGAACCGTTCGCATCCGCACATATCGGACTTGAATTTCTCAAAATATTAGATTATAAATTTATATTTGGCAAAACTTAGCATATATAGTAAATAAGTCAATCACAGAATCATAGACATAGAGTAATATAACAATAAGCAGTGGAATAGATAAATATTAGTTCGTGAAGCTACTATATAAACATCAGAGTTTAAAACAAAATGCAACAGAAATCTCAACTACAAAGGAATCTCTATTACATAACCAACTAATGAGTCTGCACATAAATTCTGGAATAGACTGAAATAATTGAAAGCCGAATAGATAGATGGATCTCGAAGCGAAGCTCCAAACTCCAAAAGTGAGACTCAAATGCTATGACACTCAGTCTGACCTGAGCATAAAGCAAAACACAAAACACTTGAGTCAGGATTAACATTCTTATATTAATAAATTCAACTCAATTGAAATGTCAACTGAAATACAAGTAACTTAAATGATATTTGGGATATCCATCCTCTAAGGATCCATGGAAATATTAACTATGAAGTAATATACATTATTATAATATGTCTATAGTAAAGTAACCTATTAAAATATTGTTAAGGCGTTACTCATATCCCCCTTAACACATTTTTATATATTCTCATAGTTTATATAGTGCCATAATTGCTCCATAAACTGAAGGGCTATCAGAGGGCTATCAGAGGGCACTCCATAGATATGGTACAAACCAAACTCGTAAAAGGCGCTATAAGGCATGTGACAAGGCACGTGAGGCAATGCCAGGGTAGATATACTGTTTGCACTTCCAGAATGGTGGTAATACATAGCAGCTTCTACCGCCCACCCCGTGGCACACTCTCAAATCAAAGGTGCACCCAATCAAATCACAAAAGCAATAGAATGGTATCGAAAAAATGTGCCCGATCCGAGGTGCAACCTCACATGGCCCGGTATAGCTCCTTTTTTAGCCACATAAAGCTGACTCACAGGAGTCAGGGCTATGCTAAAACCCCATATAGAATCGTTGCCAAACCATCCTACTTCGTTCAGGAATCTCCACCACGTATATAGTTGTTAAAGTGGTTTTTGGTATTGGAAGAGAGTATGACAATATCCGATCTCAGTCTCTTTAACAACCAAACACTTATTTCACACCGTGGTCATTTCATTTCAAATAGTTCATACTTCATATCAACTATCATATTCATTTCAAAACCATATCAATTCGATATCGTTATTCACTTTAAATCATATTCATTACCTTTAGAAAAATCATAGCACTTTCGAAATCATAACACTTTCGAAATCATAACACTTTTGAAATCATAACACTTTTGAAATTATAACACTTTTGAAATCATAACACTTCCGTAATCATAGCAATTTCAATTTTAAAAGGTTAAGATTCTATTCAAATTCTCAATAAACCATTATCAATTTCAAATCCCAGTTTGAACTATCATTTCAAATCCAATAAGATTTAAAGTTTAAATATTCAAACATTTACAATATAAGTTTCATTCATATTTTAACATTCAATTTTAATTTTATTCAAATTGGAAAATATTTCTTAATAATTTTAATAACAATTAAATAAAATATCAATTTGTAAATTTGAATCAATATTAAATATTCAGTCTCAACTTTAAATAAAGTTGAGAATATTCATTTAATCATTTTTTATCAAATCAAGATATAAATCATATCTTTCAATTAAAATCAATAAGTTCAAATCAATTCTTATTTAAATTCAATTATTTACCAATTTAAATTCCAAATCAACATTAATTTATCTTTCCACCCTTTATTATTAAAGTTATAGCAAAAAACCATTTAAAATATTAATGTATATTTTTTAATAAATATTTAAACATATTATATGTACTAATTAAATTTTATTTTATTTAAATAAGTTAGATCAAACTAAATCCTATTAACAAATCTATTTTAAATATTAATTTATATATTTAAAAATAATAAAATTATAAGTAAAATCATAAAATTTATAATTTCAAAATTAACTTATAAATTTTAAATTTCCAAACGTATAATTTAAAAATCTAATTTTACAAAATAAAATATCTTTATATTATATTTAAAAATCAATATTTAATAAAAGCCTTCCTTCCAAAACTTTGGAAGTCGTTTCAAAATATAGACCAACGGTGTCCGTATATAATTTTCTATCCTATGGTCAAGTGATACAGGTGTTTATCATTTCAATTCGCAATTTATATTTTAATATTTATGGGTGTATATCATTTGAACCCGCAATCCCAAAATTTGAATTCAACAAAGACCGCTTGGGTTTATCATTTCAACCTGTAATGATTTTCTCTTAATCTATAAAATCTTTCGGGTATGTATCATTTCAACCTATAGGGATTTCTAAACTAACAGGAACTTGTAGAGTGAGAATAGATATGATAAAATGTAACACATCAACAACATGCATATATCATCAATAACAAATTAAATTATAATATAAACAACAGGTGATTGTTGTTAGTCCTTGAGATGATAGTTTTGATGACAACAACCTTAGGACTTGTTACAAAATATAAATACTAACATTATAGTTCAGATATATATGTATATGCAGAATATGAACATGCAGGTACCAAGAATAAAGACCGTACAGTATAGAGATTCAAGACTGAAGATATCAAGATTGAAGACTTATGACTGTCAAGATATCAAGAGTTCAAGATTTCAATAGTACAAGATAAGTATTGAGTCTAGAATTATGTTATAACTTCTTGAAAGCACTTACTTATTTATTTAAATTTATTCGTAGAATGGAATCTACTTCGAGCCTATTAAAGGGGTGAAACCCTAGTGGGATGGAACCCACGACAACATTTACGGAACATATAGAGGTCCTACTTTGATATCCACTAATTTTACATAAATGCTTTTCAAAAATATATCTCTTGTTTTTAAAAAATGTTTTCAAAAGGACATCTCTCTTGGTTTTAAATATTTTAGCCTCAAAACTATTTTTATCATTTTTCATATTTTGATTTCAAAATTTTCCTTGTTTTTAAACCATCTCTTGTTTTAAATATTTAACTTTAAAATATTTATATACTCAGATTTTAAATCACTTTATAGATTAAGATTATATATATATTAAAAATTACTTTTTAAACTCTTTTATATGTCTAAACTATATCCAAATATAATTACAAAGTTTATAAATTGTTATGAAAAATTATAGAAACCAATTTTAATAAGAAAATCAAAACATCAATTTTACCCAGAGCATGTCGACATGTGGACATGGTGTCCGTTATTTTCAAATTTTAATTTCAAAAGAAGTGTCTATTCGTCATATCCTTTCACGAATAGTTATGGCTATTGATCCACTATAAACACCAGTAAGTTCTAAATGAATGTTTCACCAGATTTCATTTATTTTCTCTGCTCTTCATCTTCCACATTTATTCTAAAGAATCCTAAACTATACTCTGTCGAAATACCAAGTGAATCAAACTTGATTATCTCTTGTTTAATTCTCTGCCACTCTCTTCATTGGATCTCAGTGCTATTCAGAGTTATAGAATCTTTTGTGAATCAAACCGTTAAGTAAAAGATGCGGTTGAGCCTTGAAATCAATTGGGTGTGATTGTAGCCCCAGAAATCAATTAGGCGATCTTGTAGCCTGGTTAAATCAAGAAAGTTTGCCCTGGACTCGAATACAAGAGGTTGCACCTCGTAGCCTTGAAACCGAGGGTGTAATCTAGGAGATTATTTTGATAAGAAATCCATACGATTGTGCGGGACTGGATGTAGGGTAAATCCAAACCAGTATGAAATCCTCGTGTGTTCTTTCCTTTACTGCTTTTATATAGTATTTGCATCTGTGTCCGACTCTGTGATTATATGTGTGTCTGTTAATTGCATTTGTTAGTGATTAAATTACATAAGTTTCAAAAAGATTTAGAAAACCCACAAAACACTATTCACCCCCCTCTAGTGTTATTCCAGCCTTAAGATCCATAATCCGCATTTCTCACATTTGGTATCAGAGCAATGGTATTCAAAGTTTTCATAATCTGAATTTTGAAAAGTTTTCAAAATGGCCATTTTTTGGGATTTTGTTAACACCAGTTTAAAACTGTTCAAATCATCATTGTCTCATAAGTCTGCATATAGTTATTATAAAAAATCAAGTTATCTACCGAGTTTGTATTCTATGCAGAAAGAAAAATGTTATGTGGCCTTCGAAGAATCAACACTCAATGGAAAAATTGTGCAAATCAAGAAGAATAAGTGGATACTTGATAGTGGATGTTCAAGACACATGACTGGTAATCCAGATGTGCTGGATGATGTTATCTATAAATATGGAGGATTGGTAAATTTTGGAGACAACTTAAAAGGATATGTGATTACAATCGGCAATGTCGGTAACTCTAAAACTCCTACTATTTCTAATGTTTTATTAGTTAAGAATCTGAAATACAATCTGCTTAGCATTAGTCAACTTTGCTATAAAGTACACAAAATTAAATTTGAAAAAATAGTGTCACATCAAAGATAATAATTCAAATATTATATTTGAAGGAATCAGGAAGAAAAATATTTATATTCTTAGTATGAAAATATCAAATGATAATCCATGTCTTTTGGCTAATACAAGTGACCCTTGGACTTGGCATAAAAGATTTAGGCATGTGAATTTTAAACTCTTATCTAGACTTTCTAAACTTGATCTAGTAAGAGGTCCTAGAATGAATTTTAAAATAGATAGTATATGTGATGCTTGTCAATTAGGAAAACTTAGGAAGAGTTCTTTTAAATTAAAAGATATGATTTCAACTTCAAAACCTCTTGAGTTATTTCATCTTAATTTGTTTGGTCCATCTCAAATTCAATCAGTAAATCACAATAAATATGTCTTTGTAATTATAGATGATTATTCTAGGTTTACATGGAAAAATTTTATGAAACATAAAAGTGATACTTTTGATTCATTTAAATTTTTTACAAAAAAACTTCAAAACCAACTTTCTTTAAAAATTATAATTGTATGTAGTGATCACGGTGGAGAATTTGAAAATGAAAATTTTGAGAGATTCTGCAATAGAAAGAGAATAACTCATAATTTCTCTTTTCTAAGAACTCCACAACAAAACGGAGTGGTGGAAGTACAAAATAGGACGATTCAAGAGTGTGCTAGAACAATGCTTTCAGATAGTAATTTACCAATACATTTTTGGGCTGAAGCAGTCGCTACAGCTTGCCATATTTTTAATAGAATATGAATTAGACCGTTAACTAATAAAACACCTTATGAACTTCTTTACAAGAAGAAACCAAAGGTATCTTATTTTAGAATCTTTGGAAGTAAATGTTTTATTCTAAATACAAAAGACAATTTGGATAAATTTGATCCTAAATATGATAAAGGAATCTTTATCGGATATTCTAATAGAAGTAAAGCATACAGAGTTTTCAATTTAAAACTAATACGATTTAAGAAACAGTGCATGTTTCGATTGATGAAAATTTTAAAGATGTTCAACAAATTAATGATGAAGAAGATTCTGCTACCCTAAATAATGAATCAATTGAAACAAATAATGGACTTATTCGTCCAAATAAAACGGTTAAGCTTTTAAAAGATCATCCTATAGAAAATATACTAGGAGATATTGAATATGTTGTTAGAACTAGAAATTAACTAAATAACATGAGTAATGTAGCTTTTATATCATCTATTGAACCTAAAAATCCAATGGAAGCATCGTCTGATGATTCATGGATTCTAGCTGTGCAAGAAGAACTAAATCAATTCACCAAAAATGATGTTTCTGAACTTATTCCTAGACCCGAGGATAAAACTATAATAGGAACTAAATGCGTTTATAAAAATAAAATGAATGAACTAGGCGAGGTCGTTAGAAATAAAGCTCGATTAGTCGCATAAGGTTATTGTCAAGAAGAAGGAATAGATTTTGATGAAACCTTGCACCTGTAGCAAGATTAGAAGCCATTAGAATTCTACTTGCTTTCGCAAACTATAATAATTTCAAATTATTTCAGATGAATGTTAAAGTGCTTTTCTAAATGGATTTGTTAAAGAGGAAGTTTATGTTGAACAACCTCCACTCTTTGAAGACGAAAAATTTTCAAACCATGTTTTTGAACTTAAGAAAGCTCTTTATGGTCTGAAACAAGCTCCTAGAACATGGTATGACAGACTAAGATCTTTTTTATTACAATCAAATTTTGAAATTGGTAAAGTAGATAATACTCTTTTCATTAAAAGAAATAAAAATAATATCCGACTAGTACAAGTTTATGTAAATGATATTATTTTTGGTTCAACTAATCATGAAACGAATAAAGAATTTTCTAAAATAATGACAAAAGAGTTTGAGATGAGTCATATTGGTGAACTTACTTTCTTCTTAGGTTTACAAATAAAACAATTAAATAATGGTATTTTTATTAGTCAAAAAAATATACTAGAGATCTAGTCAATAAATTTGGTATGACTAGTGCGAGTGGAAAACCCACTCCCATGGCAACCAATGAAGCTTTAAATAAAGACGATCTTTCAAAAGATGTAAATCAAAAACTATATAGGGGAATGATTGGATCACTACTCCATATCACTGTGAGTAGACCCGATACCATGCATAGTGTTTGTCTCTGTGCAGGATACCAATCTCAACCCAAAAGGACTTACTTAAAAGCTGTGAATGTATCATAAAATATGTTAAACATACTTTTGACTATGGTTTATTTTATCCTAAAAATGATTCATTTGATTTAATCTCTTATTGTGATGCTGACTATGCTGGTTGCAAATCTGACCGAAAAAGTACAAGTGGAACTTCTCACTTTTTGGGGCATTATCTGGTTTCATGGTTTAGCAAAAAGCAAAACACCATTTCTTTATCAACAACTGAAGCAGATTATATCTCTACTGCTTTGTCTTGCTCTCAAGTCATTTATATGCAACAAACCCTAAAAGATTTTGGATTGAGAATTTCAAAATTACCAATTTATGGTGATAATACTAGTGCAACAAATTTATCTAAAAATCCTACTCATCATGCTAGCACTAAACATATTGATATCAGACATCATTTTCTCAAAGATAATATAAGTAAAGAGGTTATTTCTCTTGAATTTATCAACTCCGGGAATCAAATTGCTGATATTTCAACCAAACCCTTAAATCAACCTATATTTAATAAGTTAAGAAGAGAACTAGGCATTTGTTCAATAATTGAGATATAGAATATAGATATAGTAACATATATTTTTAATAAATAGAGATATACAAGAAAACCAAATTTTTCATAGGGATGTCGACATACCCCTACCACCCATGTCGACATACAACGGTAAAATTTAATCCCTCTAAAATCAGTTTGGTAGTTATATAAACCTATATATTTCGAATTTTTCTGCCTTCTCACTTGTCTTTCTCTATAATAAACATTTGAAAATTAAAATTAATGATCTCCTCCACTAAATCAAACCAAAATGACACTATTTCTTTCCCTTCTCCTCATTTTGGTCCATTCCAATGCACTACACTGGCACATGTGATAAAGATTGAAGAATCTATGAAGGATGCCATGCCAATGTTGACTGAACTTTTGGAAATAAGGATGGCAGAAGAATAAGAAAAGCAAGGAAATATTCTTCGGAATTTGCAAAAATTCCTAATGGATAACCATGCAAATCCTATTGTGATTGAAGAAGATTCTCCCGACATTCAAGTACGTAACCCCTTAGAGCACAGTGAAGAGGAAGAAGAAGAAGAGGAAGAAGAAGAAGAGGAAGAAGCACCTATGGAAAAAGATGACAACGTGGTTTGCGTAGGCGAAGTCTGCTTTGACAAAGATGAGAATTTGGTCGAACAACATGGAAACTTTTGTTTTCATTATCCAAATTGTTCGATTTATTCTTCAATTGTCAAAAACTCTCGTTAGTAGTATTATTCAATAATTTTTATACTTAAATATATTTGTGTGTTTATATTCCACATATATATGTAAATATAACATCGTATATAAATTTTTTTTGTTTCGCTTATTATACTTCCTTATTAGTATTTAGTTTGTATAGTATTAGATTAAGAGGAGCTATATAGTAGTTTAGGATAAGTTTTTGTTGATGACGAAGGGGGAGAAGTATAAAATAGAGCAATTAGAGTAGTTAGGCTTAGATTAAGGGGGGGGGGTTATTAGTTTTAGGGGGAGTTATAGCGAAGGTGAAGTATATTTTATAAACATAAAATCTCTAACAAATTTTCTTTTACAAAATATTTTCCATTTGAAACTAAATTTTTTTTATTCAACTAATAATTTAGTTTTAAACAAAAATTAAATTTTAACAAATTTTCTTTACTGAAAAAAATATATTCACTACACATATTCACACGTACATATATATATTTAAAATGGAATTCTAAATTTATATAAACTGCTCGGCTCTTAAAATCACTATTTTTTTTCTTTAAAGTTTTATACTTATTAAATAAAATGACTTATCAAAAGAAATATTATTTATTTTTGGAAAAATGGGTTAAGGATAATTTATTAAGGTGTTTAATTAATTTAGTCAATTCAAATTTTAAATTGCAGTATTCATTTAAATTAAATGTAATATATATGTATATTACAGAGAAAGGTAATCTATGCAGATTTTTAATTTATAGTTATAGTAAAGAAATTTGTTTAACCGGTAAATCAATTATAAAGGTGAGATAATTTATTAAAGTAAATTTAGTTTAAAATTTAAATTTTTAGTTAAACAAATTATTTAAAAGAAATTGATATAAGGATATTAATTTAAAGTAAAATGATTAGTTAAGTTGTTATAAACAATAGTTACGATAATTAATTTGTTTTATCTATTTTAGTTACTAAAAAGAAATTTTTAGTTAAAATTGAATTTATAATTGATTAAGTTATTAAAAGAGAGTTTGGTTAATTAAATTTAATTTTTAGTTAAAATAAAATCTTGGTTAAATAAATTTGATTTGAAAGGAAATTTAAATTTTAGTTAAATAAATTTATTTAAGAAAAAAATTGGTTTAAATAAAACTATTGATTAATTAAACAATCAAGAACGAAAATTGAACGATTTGATTCGGATATTAATAAATTTATTAAAAAAAGAAATTGGTTTAAATAAAACTATCAGTTAATTTAACTATTAAAATGAAATCACCGATGAATCGAAATTGTCAAATGAAAAATTTATTATTCGATCTGTTCGAATATTAATAAATTGTGTAAATATTTATACAAGGTATAAATCAAGAAAATCGAGTCAAGATGGAAAATGGATTGCTAATAAAAGCTAAGGCGAGAACTTCTCACTCAAAAGGATTTATTTAAATTTTAAATAGTTAGATTTAAAATTGTTAGTTGTGTTGATTGAATGCTTGTATGATGATTGTTATATATATATATTGGATGTGAATAGACCCTATACGCCGTTAGTAAGCGGAGGTTATTTATTACACACATATACCGCGATATTCCACCTTGAAGTGGAATAGGTATTATATTATATATATACCAATATATATATATATATATATATATATATATTGGCATATGTATATATTGCAGTTGATTGATTTCCCGCATTGTATAGCGGATGAGACCCTATTGCGCCGCCTATTAAGCGGATAATATTTTATAAAATCCCATATACCGCGATATTCCACCTCGAAGTGGAATTGGTATTGTGCTAATGTCTGTGGATGCAGGGAAACAGGTTGGAGGGATCCAACTGGATTCCTCACAAATATTTATTTGATTTCATATATTGTGATATTTGATTGTTTATCATGGATGATATATGATGTTTGAAAGTCGTGATTGACTATTGATGTGTTGCATCATCGGATCCAATTTTTGAAGTTTAAAAACAACGATTTTGATTTCTAAAGTGATTTTTGGAAATATACGTTTATAAAATATTTTTGAAATTGATTCATCTTAAATAAATAAACATTATAATTTTAATGTTATAAAAATTATGATTTTTGAGAAATATAGTTAAAAGTTGATTTTTGAAGATATGAGATTAATGATTTTATAAAATAGCTTAAACTGGGGTTGCTGAATTTATTATAAAAAGTTTAAAAATAGGATTTATAAAATTGGATTATTTTATAAATCAAATGATGAAATTATAAAAGAGTTTAAAGACGTTTTAAAAATAGTAATATAAATTGTTTTATATTAAAAGATTTATAAATTGATATTTATAAATTAAAAATATTGGAATTATAAAACGAGCTTTTACAAGTATTAGAATGAATTGTAAATGAATTTCATAAATTGGAATTATAGAATTATAACGGTGAAGTTATAAATGGAATTTTATAAACAGTAGGTTTATAAAATTTGTAAAGTTATTTAAAAGAATAGATTTTGGACTAATAAAAGAATCTTATAAGTTATAAGATTTATAAATTTGGGGAGTTTAAAGAAACAATTTTGTAAACAAATAAATTATAAGTGTTTGACTTATAATATGAATTTTTAGTATATCATTGTGATATGAATTGAGATAGGTTAATAAAGGAATTTATAAAAAGGAGTTGATATAAAATAAATAGAAATAGAATTTATAAACGTTGTTTTATAAATCCGCAACGACTTATTTTGATAAGGTATTGTTGTAATTTGTTAATGGAATTATATTCATGTTTTAGACAGTGAATAATCCTTTAAAATAAAATGAATAGAAGTGATGAAATTTATTAACAAGGTATATTCACGTTTTTGAATAGTGAATATTATGTTAAAGAAATTATTTTGGATGTGATGTTTGAAATAGAATTAAAACGATCTAAAGGTGTTTTAAAAGGTGTTGAGATTCGAAACCATAGATTTCAACATTTATTGTTGAAATAGATGTTTTCGAGAAATAAAAGGAAATGGTGGACTATAACACTGTTGTTATAGTAAATGATTTCGAAAGGAAATATTTGGTATAGTATTGGGATTTATATATCTATTTTAATTTCGAATCTCTATACTAGTGATTTTGGGACTTCGTAACGATGTTTTACGCAACATTCGTTTTGGCCCAAATAAATATGTTAAAGAGAATGATTTCCTTAAAGAATGAAATATATACTTAATTTCGATTAAAGTATATAGAATATTTTCCAAGTGTAGAAAATAAAAAGATTGTGAATTACTTATTTAATAAGTATGGAAATGTTTTCCAATATTAAGTGAATATTTTGAATTTATCTTTTTGAAGATAAATTGAAAATGAATATTTGAAAACGAATGGAAATCGTATATTCATAAATATTTTGGAATGTAAATTCAATATAGAATTTATAAATTAAATTGGGAAATTGGGTTTAAAAATAAATATTGATTTATTTTTGAAGAATGGAGAATATATATCTTGTAAAGATATTTTTGGGAAATAAATAATTTGGAAAATTATTTGGAATCTGGTGATGTTGGCATATCTATTGATAGTTCAATAACCGACTATCAATATTTACCTTTAAATAGGTATTTGTTGTGATTTGTTTGAAATTGAATGCCACACTTATTTTTTTAAAATAAGCGCTCACTATTCGGGTTAACCGGGAAAGGACCTTGGGGTCGTATAACCCATTCCGAATACGTGATACGTCGTTATGAATTGCATTTGAAGATCGGTGTTGAAGACCGGATATTTTCAAAAACGTAAGGGTTTCTTATTGATTGTCTCTGCACTGGCTGATCCCCGGTATTGAGATCTCCATATGTGATGGGAAATTCGGACGTGATTAGAGATTATTCGGATTGCAAGGACTTCTTTGTAAGTGCCTTCGGTTCTGTTCGATCCCGGAACAGACTTGTATGGATTGTATGTCTGACATTACAAATTGAGATGTAAAGCTGATTTCTTTCAAATATATTTCTGTTGGTGGCAGAGAATTTATTCTCTTAGCTTAACACCCTTCTCTGAGACGTACGAGCTCAGAGGTTATATAGTTGAAGGTTATCAGCGATATATTCCCAATTTGGTAATGTGACATGCTGAGTGTTGCTGTGAAATGATCATTGTGTTGATTATTTGTGATAGGATCATTTGTTTGATCGTCTATCTTAGTGATCATTTCTATGATCATTTGTTGACCCAAAGCATGGCTTTTGTATAAAGCGTGTTTTTGTGGACGAAACTTCGTCGAGCCTCACACCCCGGGAATGGTCAAAACATGAAAGATGCAGCAAGGTTATGAGGGGTAGCGCCCTTTAGGATATGTGCATTTCCTTCTGGAAAAGGGTGGTATCATGGTATGGAGCCCAGATACTTACTCATGTTGAAAACACTTTATGATTGTGTGAATTGATTGCGAGCGCTCGGTTGAAAGGTCCCAAAGGACCGGGGGATGACATATTCGGTCAGTTGTTACTCAGTTAGGGGTAACCCGGCCTTGTATTGGTAGAGATCCGGTTTGGTTCTCGGGGATGTCCATCCAGAGGCATTCTCATGTGGCAATGGGAAGTTCCTTGGCCTGATCATTCGTTGGAAATCCAAAGAAACAATACGAGACTTGTACGGTTTTAGTTGTATAACCTGCTATGGAATGTGGCGGTAACCTGCTATTGAACATAGTTAGCTATAGTAGGCATACGATAATGGTCGTATGTTGGCTAAGATTTATATTCTACTTTCGAAATATTTCCTACACTATGCACTAGTAATAATATCAAATGTTCTTTTTAATACGTATCAAGCATCTTTGACTATCATAAGGAGAAATCTCCTCCGATTCTGCGTTTGCATTGTGTGTGTGTGCGGGAGGCCTTATGGTAGTCTCATTTTTAAAAGCATTGCGAATTGACTTTAAAAATATTCCTCTATTTTGATTTTAAAGATAAATAAACTGTTTTGAGTTCCCACACCAGTCACATGACTGACTCGGAGTTTATTGTTTCCTTCCTAAACTCTGGGTGCCCACCAATTTCCACACGGGCAGTCAAGAGTTAAGGTTTATCAGGATATTCTGGAATTCAGGAGTTGTTGGAGGCAAGCTGTATGGCATGGTGTATTACTAGTATATAGTATTTCTTTTCCGCTGTTGTTGTTGTATGATGTTGTACACTCTGATGATATGATGTAATGTAATGTAATAACTGATATAGTTCTTTATTTAAAGATTACTCATTTATCTATTATATGTTATTCCGCTGCGAATTGTGAGATTCTGATGTTATTTCTTTCTGTTCTGTTTTTCTTTCTCTCTTCTTCTACCTCTTTCTTCTTTCTTAAAACCATAACATTTCAGTTTTTCGGCAACGATAAATCGATATCGTTACATAGGTGGTCATCATCAAAAAAGGGGAGATTGTTAGTCCTTGAGATGATGGTTTTGATAACAATAACCTTAGGACTTGTTATAAAATATAAATACTGACATTATAATTTAGATATATGTATATGCAGGATATAAACATGCAAGAACCAAGAATAAAGACTATACAGTATGGAGATTCAAGACTGAAGATATCAAGATTGAAGACTCATGAGTATCAAGATATCAAGAGTTTAAGATTTCAATAGTACAAGATAAGTATTAAGTCTAGAATTATGTTAAAACTTCTTGAATGCACTTACATCTTTATTCGAAATTTATTCGTGGAATGGAATCCACTTCGAGCCTGTTAAAGGGATGGAACCCTAATGGGATGGAACCCATGACAATTTCTGGTGGAACATATAGTGGTCCTATTTTGATATCCACTAATTTTATAAAAATGCTTTGCAAAAATATATATCTCTTATTTTTAAAATAATGATTTCAAAACTTTCTTTTCAAAAAGACATCTCTCTTGATTTTAAATATTTTAGCCTCAAAACTATTTTTATCATTTTTAGTATTTTGATTTCAAAATTGTCCTTTTTTTGAACCATCTCTTAGTTTAAATATTTAGCTTTACAATATTTATGTACTCAGATTTTAAATCACTTTATAGATTAAGATTATATATATTAAAAATTACTTTCTAAACTCTTTTATATGTTTAAACTATATTCAAATTATTTATAAAGTTTAGAAGTTGTTTTGACAAATTATAGAAACCAATTTTAATAAGAAAATCAAAACATCAATTTTTCCTAGAGCATGTCGACATCCCTCAACCTTCCATGTCGACATGGTGTCCATTATTTTCAATTTTCAATTTTCAAAAGAAGTGTCTACTCGTCGTATCCTTTCACGAATAGATATGTTGTTGCTCTACTATAAATACCAGTAAGTTCTAAATGAATTTTTCACTAGATTTCATTTATTTTCTCTCCTCTTCATCTTCGACATTTATTCTAAAGAATCCTAAACTTTACTCTACCGAAATACCAAGTGAATCAAACTTGATTATTTCTTGTTTAATTCTCTGCCACTCTCTTCATAAGATCTCAGTGCTATTCAGAGTTATAGAATCTTTTGTGAATCAAACCGTTAAGCAAAAGATGCGGTCGAGCCTTGAAATCAATTGGGTGTGATTGTAGCCCCAGAAATCAATTAGGCGATCTTGTAGCCTGGTTAAATCAAGAGAGTTTGCCCTGGACTCGAATACAAGAGGGTGCACCTCATAGCCTTGAAATCGAGGGTGTAATCTGAGAGATTATTTTGATAAAAAATTCGTACGATTGTACGGGACTGGATGTAAGGTAACTTTGAACCAATATAAAATCCTGGTATATTCTTTTCTTCACTGCTTTTATTTAGTATTGCATCTATGTCTGATTCTGTGATTATATCTACGTTTGTGAATTGCATTTGTTAGTGATTAAATTACGTAAGTCTCAAAAAGATTTAAAAAACCCACAAAACACTATTCACCCCCTCTAGTGTTATTCTAGCCTTAAGATCTGTAATTTGCATTTCTCACAATGGTGTCTGCTATCATAGGTGAACAGTTATAGATAATGGTATATCATATATAGCAATTAAATAATAAGCAGTTCAAATTTAAATGTGTATTTAAATTTATTAAATATAAGAATGTTAATCGTGAGTGATTGCTCACCTTTCGAGGCTAGAGAAATTTGAAAACGCGACAAGCTACGAATTGAATCACGAATTAGGCGATTGACCAATCCAAACAACAAATCTCAAAGCAAAGCAAGTTGAACACACACTCGATGAATAAAGAAATTTGGGTTGGAATTCGAAATCGATGAGAACGAAATATATATTAATTTTAAAAAAATCTATTCTTTACTCATATAAAATCTTTATAATGTATATTTTTAAAATCAATATTCAATTTGAAACACAAATAAAAATAAATTCTTTATATATACATATGTATTCTATAAACAATATTTAATTCAAAAACCATATATCAAATAAAATCTATATATATAATATATTACAAAATATCACATGATTTAAAACACCTATTTAAAATAGCATATCAATATATTATAATTTTCTCTAAAAATCCAAACATATATTGAAAAATCAATATATTTGCAGACTATATCTTTATGAAACGAATACATGCATGCTGCTTAACATATATGTAAACTATGGTTATATACAAACGAGTGTACGCACACTCTAATATATAGATATATAATAAAATATGTATGCAGGCTACTAAGCAGACTTTAATATATAGATATACAATAATATATAGATATATAACCAAAATAAAGAATAGGATTATAGTATAATATATACCTTTTCTACTCTCTTTTTTAAAGCGATGTGCTACTGCACTCAGGCTACAAATGCAAACCTTTAAACGTATATTTTTTTTCTGTATAAAAAGAATACGAATAGAATAATATATATATAATATTCCTTTAAAGAAAGTTTTTTTTAAGAAATATGAAAAACAAAACAACATGACATATGATACGAGCGTAACAAAGGGACATCCAAGCAAAATAAGAAACACATTTTAAACATATCGTATATAGATATATATATAAAGAATAGAGCTTATATAATATATATAAAATACCCCTATATATATATATATATCATTATTATTTTCATAAGAAGAAGTTGCACGTCAAGGTGAGGGGTCGGCCTGAATGATGGAGAGAAATGGTGACTGCGGCCATGTGGAGGAGCAACGAGGGAAAACAAGCGATGGCTGATGGGTTTTGTCCAACTACAAGTCACGGTTGCTCTTCAGCTTCTTTTTTTAATAGAGAAGGGTGGGCTTGCGTTGCAGGTGAAGTCTGACGTAGGAGAGGGGTTGAAAGAAATTCATGGAATGTGGTGTCCGACTGTGCTATGATGAGGTGATGGGTGGTTCTTTGGAGTGGTTGTGGGAGGATGTCTGGCGGCTGCCCAAGCTAGGTGCCGCGCTTTGGAATGGCTGCAGATCGATGAGAGAGGGTGTGGGGTTTTGGGGTATGGTGTGTCATGTAGTCAGGGAGGAGGGTGGCTGTGGTTGCGAGGCAAACGGAGGGGCGGTTTCACATGGAGGTGCTGCAGTGGTCGGAGCTGAGTCCTGTGGTTGAAGTACATGTTGTGGAGGAGTGACGAGGAGGGAAGGAAGGGTTTTGTTAGGGAGGAGGTAGAGACGATCGGCTATGGAAGGGGTGGGTTTCGGCAGGAAGGTATTGGGAGAAGTGGATCGATCACGTAGAAGGATGAAGGCATGCATAGGTTTCAGATGCAATAAAATATTTCTTTTTAAAAGCACGAATAAACAGAAGAAGAGAAAGAATATAGGCAGAGTGAAGGAACGAAAGGAAGTGAACCGGGAATATAATTGAAATAGCAAAATAAATCAAAAATGTGGCAATAGCAAGGGTCGTGTAAGTTGAATTCAAGAAAATTAAATGCTAATACTATTGGTTATCATGGGTGGCCAAATTGTAAGGTTTTCGGAAACCAAAAGTTAAAATTGGATACCGGTACGGCTAACCATTTCACGGTTTCTGCCGCGTACCGGACTCCGAAATTGACAAATGAATATACTGCGGAGACCAGCATGATGAGACAAACAGAATGGTATATAGATATCAGCGATACAACCAACCTATCAAAAGTCGATATTTTGCTGTTAAACTATTGTAAATTTCGTCGAAAATAAGATAAACGGGGATAGAGCAGTCCAAATTTGGCGAAACGAAATATGACGTCTCACTCAAAAAATGATTTACATTTTTATTGTACAAAATATTCAAATTTTGAAAATATTTTATTATCCTCATATTTAACAGATTGAAATTGAAATTACACAACAAAACTAACTTTCATATTTATCAAAGAAAATATGCCATTTGCTATGTTTGGATAGACGCATACCAAATACCAAATTTTCTTCGCTAAATTTTGTTATTTAATTTCAAGCAAAATTTCAGTTAATTGCGTTATAAAAACTGTTATAATTTACGGATTGTTACACTCTTCGCCAATCAAAACTTTTCGTCCTCGAAATGGAACGAAATAGGGGAATTGAAACAAGCAGAAAGAAAAATAGATTTGAAATGCAAAATACAACAATAAATCTCATTAAATTTTTTTCTTCTATAGATTTATATTCAACTAATTTGGTTTAAATCCATTTTATTTAATCAATAATTATTCATTGTATTCACATTTTGGTTGATTTCAATTCAACGGATTTCCATTCAGTTGGTTTGATTTTAATTTATTACATTTCTTACCAGATTTTCCTTCAAATTTTTTTATTTGATTTAACTCATTTATTAAATCTATTTATCTTCGGTTGAGTTGATTAGATTCAATTTCAACTATTCTTAAGTCCATATTTATTTACTCATACAGTATTTTTCTTTTTTATTTGATCTATTTCAACATAGATTAAGTGTATAAACATTTGTTATAACTACTTAATCCTTTATTTATTAATTTCCCTAGCAATATTTCATTTTTAAACATCTTATTACTTATAGTTATATTGTATATTATTCAATTAAATTCAAACTTTTCCCAGTTAAGTCTTATTAATATGTTCTAAATGTAATTAAACATTACACAAATTTACCTTTTTATTTACAATATTTTATTAAGCAAGAATTTAGTTATGACATTTCTATTACTTAATTTTTTCTTGTATAAATCTCAGTTGCATTTTCACCTTAACATTCTACCTTTTTGGATAATTCATGTAAATTATATATATAAAAATGCAATTGAGTATTATACAAATAAATTTTATCCTATTTCAACTGTTTCAAGGGGTTACAATTTCATTTCTCATTTTAGTTACTCCAGTTATTCAATTTTTTTGCTTTACTTCAATAATTGAAGTTCGTCACTTGACATAAAAATTTAGGAGTTAAATTTCCAGTTTCACTTTCCAAAATAAGAGTGTAGCAAATCTACTAAGTGGTCTCTCCACTTCAAGACTTGAAAATGAATGTCGATGATGCTGTACTTATCACCGAAATTATTTTCTAGCGACAAAAGAGGAGAGTACTAATTTACTTCATTTAAAATTCTTTGAACTAATTTCTTTTTGACAATACTTTCAAATAATATGTTTTTCCAAAACTTTGAAATCAAAATTTGAAAGGCACCGGAAATTAAATTCTCAAATTCTTAATTCAAATTCATTTCATTTTCAAACCAAATTTATTAACCATGTTTTAAAATTTCATCTCCTTATAACATAAAATAATAGTAAACAATTTTCGTATGTTGTCAAAATGATAAATGATAATCTAGTATTATCATTTCTAATAATCAATTCATTTAACTATTTAATTTTAGAAAATTATGCTTATATAAAGTATAATCATACATAAATGGATTTATCAATTTCAAAAAAGTATTGTGTCAGTTTGCCCTGTTCAAGTGTTTTGGAATTCCCATCGATAGCGTTGGCCAGACGAATCGATCGAAACCCCAAATCAAACTTAACAATTCAACCGACACAATATAAAACATTTTATATTAATTACAAATACACTCCCATACAAGTTGATTCAAGAATGGATTTTAAACAAGGATAGAGATTCCAACTAGGTGAACCCTAATCAAAGAGAATTCTAACGAAGAAGATAGGTTCGAAAGGAAGAAAAATAATTAAATTACAAAAGAGAAAGATGGATAGACATATAATCGCGGCGACTTTAACCGGGTGAACCCAGACTTGGAAAAGGCGAGAATATCATCAAAGAGAATGGGGACCAATGGTTGAGAACATAATGGAACACGCGATTTACAAGATCAACAAAGATGGCAAGAGCATTGGTAAATCCAACGGCATGACCAACCATTTCATGGAAACCATTCGTCGAAAAGGGAGGACAACAGGTCGAGCTTCAGGAATTAGATTGATGCAGAATTCAATTTCCCGCTTAAATGGGAGAGATGTGACTTCACAAAACACTAGGATATTCCTTGATTATCAGGGTGTAGTCAAAATAACTAGGCTGAGTATCAAACGAAGGATAATACTACCTGCAAAATTCTGAAGCATTCGACATTCAATAAGAAGATAATTACTCGAGTTGCCCACTAAGAGACAATTTGGGCTTTGCAAGAAATGACAGCATCGAAACCGAGGATACAGAAGTCTCCGGTGAATCGACGCTTGTTGTAAAGGAGTTTTACCCCTTTACAAATTATACTAAGGTTGTTGGAATAGAATTAGAGTTATGGGATGCTCTAGTTTCAAAAAGAACACGAATAAGGAGAGGCAATAATGGATTTCAGAACAAAAGGGAAAGTTCCAAAATTCAAAATAAATCCTAATCAAAGAGGAGAAATTTCAAGCTCGAACGAAGGTGATTCTGTAATTAATTTTTACTCCATATGTTAAGTTTTGCCTAAACCGGAGCTATGATACCAACTTTAATGACCTAGTATTTCGGACTGTTCGCATCCGCACATGTCGGACTTGAATTGCTCAAAATATCAGATTGTAAATTTATATTTGGCAAAATCACATATATAGTAAATAAATCAATCATAAAATCACAGATACAGAGTAATATAACAATAAGCAGTGGAACAGGTAAATAGTAGTTCATGAAGCTACTATATAAACATCAGAGTTTAAAACAAAATACAATAGAAATCTCAACTACAAAGGAATCTCTAATACATAAGCAACTGACAAGTTTTCACATAAATGACTGTCACAAACTGAAATAACTAAAAGCTGGATAGATAGATGGATCTCCAAGCGAAGCTCCAAACTCCAAAGGTGAGACTCGACTGCTGTGACACTCAGTCTGACCTGAGCATAAAGCAAAACACAAAACACTCGAGTCAGGATTAACATTCTTTATTAATAAATTCAAATCAAGTGAAATGTCAACTGAAATACAAGTAACTTAAAGGATGTCTGGGATACCCATCCTCTAAGGATCTATGGAACTATCTACTATGTAGTAATATACGATATTATAATATGTCTATAGTAAAGTAAACTATTAAAATAGCGTTAAGGCATTACCCATATCCCCCTTAACACATTTTTATATATTCCCGTAGTCAATACAATACCCGTAAATTAATGGGCTATCAAAGGGAACTCCATAAGTATGGTACAAACTAAACTCATAGAAGGCGCGATAAGGCATGACAAGGGGTGCGAGGCAATGCCTTGGTAGAAATACTGTTTGCACTCTCGGACTGGTGATAACGCATATCAGCTACTACCGCCCACCTCATGACACACTCCCAAATCAAAGGTGCACCTAATCAAATCGCAAAAGCAATAGAATGGTATCGGAGAAATGTGTCCGATCGGAGGTGCGACCTCACTTGGCCCGGTATAGCTCATGTTTTAGCCACATCAAGCTGACTCACGCGTGTCAGGGCTACGCTAAAACATCATATAGAATCGTCGCCAAACCATCCTACTTCGTTCTTGAATCTCCACCACATACATAGTTGTTAAAGTGATTTTCGGTATTGGCAGAGAGTATGACAATACCCGATCCCGGTCTCTTTAACAACCAAATGATTATTTCACACCGTGGTCATTTGATTTCAAATAGTTCATACTTTATATCAATTATCATATTCATTTCAAAACCACATCAATTCGATATGGTTATTCACTTTAAATCATATTCATTTCCAAAAATCATAACACTTTATAAAAACATAGCACTTTTGAAATCATAACACTTTTGAAATCATAACACTTTTGAAATCATAACCCTTCCGTAATCATAACACTTCCAATTTTAAAAGGTTAAGGTTCAATTCAAATTCTCAACAAACTACTTCAATTTTTATTGGTTTCAAATCCAGGTTTGAACTATCATTTCAAATCTAATAAGAATCAAAGTTTAAATATTCAAACATTTACAATATAAGTTTCATTTATGTTTCAACATTTAATTTTAATTTTATTCAACTTGAAAAATATTTACCTCATAATTTTAATAACAATTAAATAAAATCTCAATATATAAATATGAATCAATATTAAATATTCAATCTCAGTTTTATTTAAAGTTGAGAATATTCATTTAATCACTTTTTATCAAATCAAGATATAAATCATATCTTTCAAAATATCAAAATCAATAAGTTCAAATCAATTCTTATTTAAATTCAATTATTTACCAATTTAAATTCCAAATCAACATCAATTTATCTTCCCAACCTTTATTATTAAAGTTACAGCAAAAATCTATTTAAAATATTAATGTAATTTTTAAATAAATATTTAGACATATTATAACTAATTAAATTAAATTTTATTTGAATAAATTATATCAAATTAAATATTATTAATAAATCTATTTAAATCTTAATTTATATATTTAAAAATAATAAAATTATAAGTAAAATCTTAGAATTTATAATTTCAAAATTAACTTATAAATTTAAAATTCCAATATATATTTAAAAATTTAATTTTACAAAATAAAATATCTTTATATTATATTTAAAAATCAATATCTAATAAAATCCTTCCTTCCAAAACTTTGGAAATCATTTCAAAATATAGACCAATGGTGTCTGTATATAATTTTCTATCCTATGGTCAAGTGATATGGATATTTATCATTTCAATTCACAATTTATATTTTAATATTTATGGGTGTATATCATTTCAACCCGTAATCCAAAAATTTGAATTCAATGAAAATCGCTTGGGTTTATCATTTCAATCCATAAGATTTTCCCTTAATCTATAAAATCGTTCGAGTATGTATCATTTCAACCCGTAGGGATTTCTAAATTAACAGGAACTTGAAGAATGAGAACAGATATGATAAAATGTAACATATCAACAACAAGCATTTATCATCAATAAAAAATTAAATTGTAATATAAACAACAGGTAATGGTGTCAGCTGTCATAGGTGAATAGTTACAGAAAATGGTATATCATATATAGCGATTAAATAATAAGAAGTTAAAATTTAACAGCATATTTCAATTGTCATTTCAATAAGAATTAAATTTATTAAATATAAGAATGTTAATCATGAGTGATTGCTCACCTTTCGAGGCTGGAGAAATTTGACAATGTGACAAGCTATGAATTGAATCATGAACTAGACGATTGACCAATCCAAACAACAAATCTCAAAGCAAAGCAAGTTGAACATGGATTCAACGAATGAAGCAAAGCTGGGTTGGAATTCGAAAATCGATGAAAATAAAATATATATAAATTTAAAAAAATATATATTATTTACTCATATAAAATCTTTATAACATATATTTTCCTTTTAAAATCAATACTCGATTTGAAACACAAAGCAAAATAAATTCTTTATATATATATGTATTCTAAAAATAATATTTAATTCAAGATCCTATATAAAATAAAATCGAAATATATAATATATTACAAAATCATCGCTTGATTTAAAACACCTATTTAAAATAGCAAATCTATATATTATAATTATCTCTAAAAATCAAAACATATATTGAAAAATCAATATATTTGCAGACCATATCCTTTTGAAATGAATACGTGCATGCTGCTCAACATATATGCAAACTATAGGTATATATAAACTAGTGTACGCAGAACTCTAATATATAGATATATAATAAAATATGTATGCAGGCTACTATGAAGACTTTAATATATAGATACACAATAATATATATATACACACACACACACAACCAGAACAAAGAATAGGATTATAATATAATATATACTTTTCTAATCTTTTTTTAAAGCGATGTGCTGCTGCAGTCAGGCTACAGATGAAAACCTTTAAACGTAAATATATTTTCTCTATAAACATAATACGAATAGAATAATATATATAATATTCCTTTAAAGAACTTTTTTAACGTAATATGAAAAAAAAATCAACATGGCATATGATACGAGCATAACAAAGGGACATCCAAGCAAAATAAGAAACACGTTTTAAACACACACACACACATATACATATAAAGAATAGAGCATATATAATATATATAAAATACCCCTTTATATCATTATTCTCTTTAAATATATTCATTTCCAAAAATCATAACACTTTAAAAAAATCATAGCACTTTCGAAATCATAACACTTTGAAATCGTAAAACTTTTAAAATTATAACACTTTTAAAATCATAACACTTCCATAATCATAACGCTTTCAATTTTAAAAGATTAAGATTCAATTCAAATTCTCAACAAACCATTTCAATTTTTATTGGTTTCAAATCCAGGTTTGAACTATCATTTCAAATCCAATAAGATTCAAAGTTTAAATATTCAAACATTTACAATGTAAGTTTCAACATTCAATTTTAATTTTACTCAAATTGGAAAATATTTACTTCATAATTTCAATAACAATTAAATAAAATCTCAATTTATAAATTTGAATTAATATTAAATATTCAGTCTCAGTTTTATTTAAAGTTGAGAATATTCATTTAATCACTTTTTATCAAATTAAGATATAAATCATATCTTTCAAAATCTCAAAATCAATAAGTTCAAATCAATTCGTTTTTAAATTCAATTTTTACCAATTTAAATTCCAAATCAACATTAATTTATCTTCCCAACCATTGTTATTAAAGATAAAGCAAAAATCTATTTAAAATATTAATGCAAATTTTTAAATAAATTTTTAAACATATTATATATATACCAATTAAATTTAATTTAATTTAAATAAATTATGTCAAATTAAATCTTATTGATAAATCTATTTTAAATCTAAATTTATGTATTTAAAATAATAAAATTATAAGTAAAATCATAAAATTTATAGTTTCAAAATTAACTTATAAATTTAAAATTTCCAAACATATTATTTACAAATCTAATTTTAAAAAATAAAATATCTTTATATTTTATTTAAAAATGAATATTAATAAATCCTTCCTTCCAAAACTTTGGAAATCATTTCAAAATATAGACCGACGATGTTCGTATATAATTTTCTATCCTATGGTCAAGTGATACGGATTTTTATCATTTCAATCCGCAAATTTTATTTTAATATTTGTGGGTGTATATAATTTCAACTCGTAATCCCAAAATTTGAATTCAACGAAAATAGAAAATAGCTTGGGTTTATCATTTCAACCCATAACAATTTTCCCTTAATCTATAAAATCGTTTGGGTATTTATCGTTTCAACCCATAAGGATTTGTAAACTAACAGGAACTTGAAGAGTGAGAACAAATATGATAAGATGTAACATATCAACAACAAGCATATAACATCAATAACAAATTAAATTATAATATAAATAACAGGTGATGGTGTCAGTTGTCATAGGTGAACAGTTACAGGTAATGGTATATCATATATAGCAATTAAATAATAATAAACAGTTCAAATTTAACAGCATATTTCAATTGTCATTTCAATGTGAATTAAATTTATTAAATATAAGAATGTTAATCGTGAGTGATTGCTCACCTTTCGAGGCTGGCGAAATTTGACAACGTGACAAGTTACGAATTGAATCACGAACTGGACGATTGACCAATCCAAACAACAAATCTCAAAGCAAAGCAAGTTGAACACGGATTCAACGAATGAAGCGAAGCTGGGTTGGAATTCGAAAATTGATGAAAACAAAATATGTATAAATTTTTAAAAAAATCTATTATTTACTTATATAAAATCTTTATAATGTATATTTTCCTTTTAAAATCAATACTCGATTTGAAACACAAATCAAAATAAATTCTTCATGTATATATATGTATTTTAAAAACAATATTTAATTCAAAACCCATGTATAAAATAAAATCCAAATATATAATATATTACAAAATCATCACTCTATTTAAACTCCTATTTAAAATAGCAAATCTATATATCATAATTTTCTCTAAAAATCAAACATATATCGAAAAATCAATATATTTGCAGACTATATCTTTATGAAACGAATGCATGCATGCTTCTTAACATATATGTAAACTATAGGTATATACAAACTTGTGTACGCAGACTCTAATATATAGATATATAATAAAATATGTATGTAGGATACTATACAGACTTTAATATATAAATATACAATAATATATATATATATATATATATATATATATAACCAGAACAAAGAATATGATTATAATATAATATATACCTTTTCTACTCTTTTTTTTAAAGCGATGTGCTGCAGCAGTCAGGCTACAGATGCAAACCTTTAAACGTATATGTGTGTATATATATATATTATCTATAAACAGAATGCAAATAGAATAATATATACAATATTCCTTTAAAGATTTTTTTAAGCAATATGAAAAACAAAACAACATGATATATGATACGAGCATAACAAAGGGACATCCAAGCAAAATAAGAAATACATTTTAAACATATCTTGTGTATACATATATGTATATATATACATATATCTACATATATAAAGAATAGAGCTTATATAATATATATAAAATACCCCTTCATATCATTATTCGCTTTAAATCATATTCATTTCCAAAATCATAACACTTTAAAAAATCATTGCACTTTCGAAATCATAACACTTTTCTAATCGTAACACTTTTTTAATCATAACACTTTTGAAATCATAACACTTCCGTAATCATAACAATTCCAATTTTTAAATGTTAAGATTCAATTCAAATTCTTAACAAACCATTTCAATTTTTATTGGTTTCAAATCCAGGTTTGAACTATCATTTCAAATCCAATAAGATTCAAAGTTTAAATTTACAATATAAGTTTCATTTATGTTTCAACATCCAATTTTAATTTTATTCAAATTGAAAAATATTTACTTCATAATTTTAATAACAATTAATAAAAATCTCAAATTATAAATTTGAATCAATATTAAATATTCAAGCTCAGTTTTATTTAAAGTTGATAATATTCATTTAATCACCTTTTATTAAATCAAGATATAAATCATATCTTTCAAAATCTCAAAATCAATAATTTCAAATAAATTGTAACATCCCAAAATTATCAACTAAAATAAACAATATATTTTGAACTCTTGAGATTTAATTTGAAAATAAATTGGAACAAAAATCTCAAACAAATTAAATAAGTGAAAAAATTATATATGAATAGAATTCTAAATTTATTTTGAGTTTAAAATATTGTAATAAAGAATGTTTACAAAAATCATTTGGATTGAAAATCTTATATATATGAACACTACATATATAGTAAAATTGAATACACATTGAAATTTAATTTAAATTTATTCAAGGTGAGTGTAAGTATAGCAATGGGTATGAAAGTTTATATTTCAAGTTTAAAATTTAAGTTTGAATTTAAATTTAAAATAAATGCTTTAAAAATGAGTAGCATTTAAAATCATTGAGGAATAAAATGTACAATAGTCAAACAACTTTTCTTTCAAACATTGTACATGTATGTATATATACAAAAGAATAAAGATATACATTTATTTTTAAAATGTATAAGATATAAATATAAAATTTATAAAATTTTCTTTTGCTTTGTGAACATCAAAGGCTGAACATACATCCACATGGAAGGTAGAGTAGAATGATAACAAAGATCTAGAGCTTAAGATTTTCTTCTTACAAATGGCATAAACCATCATTGCTCAAATAAAATAATCAAATAAAAAAAATTCAGAAAACTCTTCACCTTCCCAATTCAAAATTTTAAAACTCCTAATCCCTGAAGTTCAGTAACCAAAAAGAGATTTTGCAATCTTTACTTCAACATTCAAGAAAGAAAAAAAGAAAGTTCAGAAAAAAGAGAAAAACTGCCTTCTTCAACTCAATTCAAAAAGTAAAATCTGAAGTGTTTTCAAACTGTAGTGATATATTCATCTCTCAGGTAAGTTTTGTTTTAAATTTTATAGTTTATAAAATTATGATTTTTAAATCAAGTTTTAACAATCAATTCAAAACGAAACTTTAGATTAGCTTGAGCATGAGGGATTTCAGGTTTAGTCAATGCAGTTTTTTTTTCTGGAAATAAATTAAAAAGGCAAATAACTTTTATTTTTAAAGTTTGAACTTGAAGATATAATTTCTTATGAAGAAAAAGTTTAATTCAGTAATATTCATTCAATTACTTGCTGGAAAAAAAATCAAGTCCAAGACTTAAACCATCTCTAGTTTTCTAGTTGCAGGAAGAAAGAAACTTCTCTGTTATTCAAACTGTAAGTAATCTAAAAAAATTGTTATTTTTAATGATTAAATAAATAAATACAACAAGGAATTTAATACAACAATATTCAATTATTTACAGGAAATCAAGATCGAAAATTTAATTTACTCCTGGTTTTTCAAGCTATAGGAAAAAGAAGTTCTCTAATCTATTAAAAATCCTAAGTGTAAGTAGATGATTTTTTTTTGTTATTACCGATTAATTAAATGCATAAATACAACCAAGAGTAATCATAGATCTGTAACCATCATTTGCAGATCTAAGTTTAAAAGGTTTTAAAGTAAGAAAAGAAGAAAAGTTCCAGGCCTCACCTCTGTTTTGAAACTGTCAGAAAATCATCTGGAAAATAGGTGAGTAAACTCCTATTTTCTTTTAAATCATTGTTGCTGTGTGTATGCTTGGATGATGTAGGAAACTTAATCTATGTTTGGCATGCAAGAATTTTGGTATATGATTGAAGTCTTGGCTGTCCATGTTGATTATACAAAATGCAATCTCTGTTTTAGTTTCAGGAAAACAAAAGTAAAACCTATCAAATCCCTTTTTCTTTCCCTCTATCTCTATTTTCTGTTGGATTTGAAAAAAGTAAACAAGATGGAGTTGTGTTTAAACTTGCACCAGGTTCAGTAATTAAATCAAAGAAAAGTTTTGAAGTTCTTTTTTTCCTAGAAACTGTAAAAAAAACAAAAACACGGTAACATTGTGTTACAGGTTTACAAAGTAACTCACTTCAAAATTTTACATCTCTCTCTTCCTCTTTACTTCAAAAAAAGAGTGTAAACAAATTAAAAATACTGTTTAATCTTGTATTTCATTTCAGTAATGAATTCAAAGCAAGTTTTATATAGTTCTTCTTCTGGAAATCATAAAAACAGCTACCATTCAAACTTTTTCAAGAAATTCAAACTTTACGAATTTCAACTTCAATAACACTATCTTAACTCCTCTAAAAATAATGATTTTTGAAACAAAAATCCAAAATTTTCCTTAGCCTTTCACTGGAATATTTAGGATGATCTTTAAAATGAAGTTTTATCAAATCCTGGTGATCTAAGAAATTTTAAGCCTTGAGTTCGTTGTGGCAGAAAAAATTAATGCTTGAAATCATCAGAAAAATACTAGCTAAATTTATAAATCGTCGAATCTTCGATTTGAGATCGAGCTAGGGTTTAAGAACCCATTGTTGTTCACGACCGACATGATGGTGCTGCACCATCCACACGTGATCGGACTGCGTAGTGATGGGGTCAATCACGGCGTAGCATGTGTATGGAGCTTCGGTCCAAACTTGGTGGCCGACAATGGACTGGAGAGGCGGCGCGAGGCAGTTATCTGATGATGGTTCTGATGGGTTTTAGGGTCGAAGAGTCTCGATTTTCATTTTCGAATTCTTTTCAAATTCTGGGTGTTCATGTCGTTTTGGGGGATAGTAGGCGACTCGCTGGTGGCCGCAGCTCCTACCAACGGCAGCGAAGTTGACTGTGCACATGCACGTGGGTGGTTGGTGTGTCAGTATGATGGTTTAGGGAAGAGGGGTGGTAGCTCGAAGCACAACGCGAGGGATTGAGGAGGAAACTCGAAGACGAGCTCGAGTTGTTTAGCGTGGTATCAGGTTGATTTAAAACTTAAAACAAATTTTTTGTGAAACTTTATCACTCGGGTCAATCTTGGCCAAAACTCGAAGCGAGGGAGGATTTTCCTCGGGTACGACTCGAGGAAGACTCGGATGAGTAAATAAAAACAGCAGAAACCCAGTTTTTAATTAAATTTTGGAAAACATGCTAAATAATTTTCTGAATAAGTTAATGATGGTGTAAATGGAATTGAAGGTAAATGATATTGAGTTAATTATTTAAAAATTATGAAGTTCAAGAATATTTTAAATTTTATAAAAGTTGTTTTAAAAAGTAATTTAATAAAATTTTAAAAGTAAATCAAATGTTTGAATGTTAATTTTAAAACCAAATTTATTTATAATGATGAAATAGAAATTAACCATTAAGGTTTGTAATGATTTTATAATAGGCAATTTATAAATGTAACTAAATTTAATTAATTAACAATTAAGAATTAATAAATTAAGATAATCAAATTAAGGAATAATTAATTAACAAAGTTGATTAAGATTAATTCATAATTAAGTCAAATTAAACATTGATTTAAAATAATTAATAAAGATAATTATATGGTTAATTCGCCTTAGTCACAATCACTTTAATCAAAGATGATTAACCATCATCAAATATTCTGTACTGGATTGATATTTCTGTTGTGATACTGTAATTTCTTTGTGATGAACTGTGATTTGTGATTTTTTCCTATATGTATGTGAAACCCTTTTGCCCATAAAACGACATTTAAACATCAATGCGACAGGGAGTCGGATTTCAGTTTGTTATTCGAAACCTACATCGAACCTTGAATACGAATCTTTGTGATTGATGCACCCACATGTTTTAAAATTGAGCGTTCACTATTTGGATTAGTTGGGAGAGGACCTTTGTGTCATATAACCCATTTCGAATAGTGATTCGACGTATGGATAGCACTTGAAGACGGTGGTGAAGACCGGGTGTCTTCGAAAACGATAGGATAACCTATCGATTGTCTCTGCACCAAGTTGCTCCGGTATAGGGATTCCCTAAGTGATGGGAAGTCCGATCGGGATTGTGGACTCCCGGATTTGCAAGGGCTTCTTCCTTTATTGGACGAAGTGCCTTCGGTTCTGTTTGAACCCAGAACGGACTTGTATGGTCGTGTGTCTGACACTAAACTTTGAGATATAAAGTCGATTTCTTTCAAATAGAGCTTAACACCCTTCTCTGAGACGTACGAGCTCAGAGGTTATGTAGTTGAAGGTTATCAGCGATATACTCCCAATTTGGTAGTGTGGCATGCTAAGTGCTGCTGTATATTGATGATCATTTGTTGATCATTTGTGATCAAAGCATGGCTTTCGTGTAAAGCGTAGCTTTGTGGACGAGACCTCATCGGACCTCACACCCCAGAAATGGTCGAAACAGGAAAGATGCGGCAAGGTTATAAGGGTCGCGCCCTTTAGGGTATGTCATTTCCTTCTGGAAAAAGGTGGTGTCATGGTATGGATCCCAGATACTTACATATGTGGTTGCTTCAATCTCATCTACTGTGTGGTTGTTGTTTTGTGATGAAGGGCCTCAGATAAAGGTCCCAAAGGATCGGGAAATGACATACTCTAGTAGTGGTTACCTAGTTACAGAGGTAACCCGGCCTTGTGTTGGTAGAGAGCCGGGTAGGTTCTCGGGACGTCCCGCCAGAGGCGTATCCATGTGGCATAGGAAGTTACTTAGCCTGACCATTTGTTGGAAATCCAATTCCCAATACGAACCCAGTACGGTTTTAGTTGTATAACTTTCCATTTACTTATGGTGGTGCCCCACTGTTTAGATGGTAGCCATAGTAGGCATACGATACTGGTCGTATGCTTACTAGGATTGATATTATACTTTCGAAATGGTTTTCTACACTATGCAGTAGTAATAATACCAAAGAAATTTTCCCGTATCAAGCATATTTGACTATCATAAGAAGAAATCTCCTCCAATTCTGCGATTGCATTGTGTATGTGGCGGGAGGTCTTATGGTAGTTTCATTTTCCAAAAGCATACCGGATTTTCTTGTATAAATCTGTTTTATTTGAAAGCAACTATCTTTGTTTACTCATATCAGTCCCATGACTGACCCGGAGTTTATTGTTTCCTTTCTAAACTTTGGGTGCCCACCATTTCTACACGGGCAACCTAGTAGGAGGTTTTTTGTATTTTGGCTCTAGCTATATCTTGGAGTATTTTGGTTTGGAGATTATCGGTTTTTGGAGGCTCTTACTTTAGAGACATTTTGGAAACTTTTGGATCTCGAGGTGCTTAATTCTTGGAGTTCACTATCATTCTCTTTCTTTGGAGTTCACTATCATTCTCTTTCTTTGGAGACTTTTGGTATATTATCTCTTGTTGTTCTATTATGACATTCTATTTGGAGTTTTGATTCATGTATTATGATACTCTGATGTTGTAACAGATATTATTATGATGTTGTATCTGTGATGTAATGCATGATATTCATTTTATTTCCGCTGTTTTATATTCATCTAATGTTGTTATAAGCTCCATCCGACTGGAGTTCGATGTTTGAATCGTTGACAGTCGAATACATGTGAGGTATTTGATGTCAATTTTCTGGATTTCGGGTCGTGACATCAATTCTTATTTAAATTCAATTATTTACCAATTTTAATTCCAAATCAACATTAATTTATCTTCCCAACCTTATTATTAAAGTTATAGCACAAATATATTTAAAATATTAATGTAAATTTTTAAATAAATTTTTAAACATATTATATATATACTAACTAAATTAAATTTTATTTAAATAAATTATATCAAATTAAATCTTATTAATAAATCTATTTTAAATCTTAATTTATATATGTAAAAATAATAAAATTATAAGTAAAATCTTAAAGTTTATAATTTCAAAATTATTTTATAAATTTAAAATTTCCAAACATATAATTTAAAAATCTAATTTTATAAAATAAAATATCTTTATATTATATTTAAAAATCAATATTTAATAAAATCCTTCCTTCCAAAACTTTGGAAGTCATTTCAAAATATAGACCAACGGTGTCCGTATATAATTTTCTATATTATGGTCAAGTGATACAGATATTTATCATTTCAGTCCGCAATTTGTATTATAATATTTATGGGTGTATATCATTTCCACCCGTAATCCTAAAATTTGAATTCAACGAAAATCGCTTGGGTTTATCATTTCAACCCATAACGATTTTCCCTTAATCTATAAAATCGTTCGGGTACGTTCATTTCAATCCATAAGGATTTCTGAACTAACAGGAACTTGCAGAGTGGGAACAGATATGTTAAAATGTAACATATCAACAACAAGCATATTGTAACAAAAAGTTAACAGTTTTATTAATGTAATTAATTGAAATTTTGTGAATTTTTAAATGATTGAATTTGGAATTTAAATTTGATATTTGGAATACGTCTTCTTAAACATAACAAGTGATAAAATTTTCATCTGATAATATGGAAGTTTATTTTATTGTGTAATTTTATTACAATTTAAATCAGTTAAAAATTGACGATAATAAAATGTTTTCCAAACCTGAATATTTTTATATAATAAATTTGTAAATCATCTTCTGAGTGAAAATTCATATTTCATTTCTCCAAATTTTGACTGCTATTGCTCCGTTATCTTATTTCTGGAAAATTAGCAGTATTTTCGGCACCGATTATCGACTTTTGAAAGGATAATCGTATCACTGAATTCTATATATCGTTTTGATCGTCTTATTGTGCTGAACTTTGCAGTATATTCAATTCTGTGTTTTGAAGTCCGGTACATAGCGTAATCCATCAAAACGGCAACCGTGTCGGTGCTGGTTTGTGCCTGTTGGTTATTGTTACTTTTCATTATTCACCATACAATACTAACAACAATTTGCATTTATATTTCCTTAAATTCTTGTGCCTGACCTTTTCTATTCCAATCACTCAATTTATATTACGTTGGTTCTCTTCTACCTCTCCTTTTCTGGTTCATTCTTCCTTTTATAACTAAAAAATTAATATACATATACATATATATATATATATATATATATATATATATATATATATATATGAATCATATATTGTTTCTTCCTGCAATCCAATCTAGGTTTGTGCCCTTCTCCCTCAAGCCCTGCTCCACCTCCCCTTGATGCAGACCACCACTTACTTCGTCCAACCATGTGTCTCTCCACTCATCACCTAGCACCGATCCATTTTCCACCAAGCAGCTTGACAGCCCCTCCTTGATAACCCACCTCCTTCCCATATAGCAACCTATCCTTCCCTGACCACAAGCCGCTTGCCGACGGCCTTTCCTTCACCTGAACTTCATCTTTGCTATCCATTGATGACCACGCCGATCCCTTGCCCTCCACGTCATCAGACCCATGCAGATGCAACCCGAAACACACCCGTTCCCTCTTCTCCCACCTCGCCTCGGCAATTGTGCCACACAACACCACTTCTACCAGCTTCAGCCACTTAGCAGCCGCATGGCCTTCCTGCTCATTCCCTTCTAATATTTTATGTAAGTGTGTGTGTGTGTGTGTGTGTATATATATATTAAAGGTTAGCTTATATATATTTAGTTGTTTGGACTGCTATTTTTGTATGCTCTGAGTCGTTATGCACATATATATAGTTGTGTTTTTAAGTATTGTATTTTAATGGTTTCAAAGTATGTACGTTTTTGAATATGCATACTGCTCTTTGTTCTACTATTATTTATAGTATGGGTATAGCCTACTTTACTACTTTAAAATTTATATAAGTGTTTATTTTTCATTATATATATAATAATGTTGTCATATATAAGTAAGGTAAAATTTTAGTTTAATGAACTACAATCTGTGTGTATATATATATATATTTGCTTTGTTATCTTTGGGAAAATAAAAGTATCATTTCAGATTTATATGGGATCTGGTATTCGATATACATTATATGTTAAGAAATAATGTTAGTTTATTCTTGTTTCGAGAAATTTTTTTTATATGTATGTTCAGAGAAAAAAAATGTAACGCCCCACCTCTATGCTCACAATAACAAAGAGTATTAAAAGAAATACTGTCTGTTATTACGAAGAATAAGGCTGGATAGGAGCGGCCATCCGTAGTTAGGCCTTACACTAGTATTGGTTATCTCGATAGGAGTGGTATATATTTTTATTTCTCATCTCCTATTTATTTACTCCCATCGACATACCCAATTCTAGTATAAAACGAACTACGATGGTTCATAATAGTTTAGGACAATATATATAAGAATAACACAGATAAAGTAAATGCGGAACACAAATATAACAGAAAGTCTCATATATATATATATATATATATATATATATATATATATATATATAAAACTGATGTCAGTTGATATACACGTGATACAATACATATGATACAACTACACTGTCGACTCTGGAAGTTACATATACAAGTACATTATCGTGAATAATATACATGGATATACAACAGCCTATACAAATATACTGACTACTAAACATGACGACGACTACTCCATAAGATATGAAGAGACTTCACAGCTCAAGCAGCCACTCAAATTAAGATATCCACAACCTGTAAATACTCGGTCTGACCCGAGTATTACATTCAAAAGAAAATAATACGCGGGTCAGTCTAATTCAAACTCATTTATTAGTGCACAGAAGCAATAATAATTAAATAATGAATAGACGACGGTCACAATAAATCTCGTCTATCCGATCCTTAAATAAAGAAATCGGATAACGATAAATATAACACGTAACAGTGTTAAACAACAATAAGCAAATTAAACCAAATCAGAATACAATTCAGAATATTGAATCATCAATTAAAAGGTCAACACTGGTAGGGCTGCAGTACACGCACGCGTGTACTGCCTCACCACTACGGCATATGGAAATACGCAAAAGATCCATAAATCAAAAGCAATTAGAATATCAATAAAAACAATACTGTGTGGCTGCAGTTCACGCTAGCGTGCACTGCCTTGACACTACAGTAATGATGTACAAAAAAAACTCAATACATCAAAGTCAAACGACATCAACTCAAATCAAGTGAAGTCACAGTGGAACTGCACTGGACAAGTGCAGACAAATAAACACAGTGCTACCAGACTACCTGGACTACATGCCGCGAAGAATAGACAATAAAAGAGGTAAACATGTGAGGTATACTACAACATGAAAGAACCAAATCCAATCAACACTGTGTACAAGTGCGGGTGTACCAAATACAAGTGCACTAACAAAGGAATCCAGATCACAGAGTCAGCAGTGGGCAGGAAAGGCGAGTACATGTGTACTACAGCGAACACCATCAGTGAAGCTCAACGCCACACCACACTGAATACTACAAATGCAAGCCCAGATACAGCAAAGGTATGGAAATACAACTCTAAAGCACCAAGGTTCGAATGACCGAGTGCACGAAGGCAGTGTTACAAATTACTTGAAGGCAGTAGAATGTAGGTGAGGGCACCAAAAGTATGGCACCACAGCACGCAAACAAATGAATACAAGTGACCAAATGCAAATGAACTCACTGCATCAATACGGTGTATCAAATTCGAGCTCAACAAAGGAAACAGGCAACAACTGCATCGATGAATCAGGGTAATGTACACATGACTGCAACCTTGAAAAAACTATATGGATATTGAAAAAGGCAGTGGCAACTGATGGCATACCAGAATGAAAAGAATATCACCGCACTACTTAACAACAATAGGTCAACTAAATACAAGAGGGACAGCAAGCACATGAATGTGCAAACTACAACAGATAGTGAATCTTCAATTTCAGTTTCAAACAACACAGCATGACCAAAATCATTAACCAAATACAGAGGTCAAGTCACAGTTATTAGGACTCAACACAAGTGAATTGGAACAGTTTCAACTAAACGAAACTGGAAATGCAAATTATATCAAACAGTGGCAGTGCCACTGCAAGTAGATCAATGAGGTGTTCAAGGCAACATGACATAGCAACGTTATATACAATGAACAGTGCAGCATCAGGTCAATAAAGTTTTAACTCAAAACATGGAGCTACTAACAAATGTTTCAAAACAAAGTCAACAACGTGATTACCCAGAAATCCAACATGGTCGGGCTGTGCAACAATGAATGACCGATAAATTTCCATCAGTGCCCCACTGTATCGTACACCCCAATTACTACATGAAACTTACAGTACTGGAAGGCAATAAGATGGCCAAGTGACAATGTACATTATCCCAAAACTGTCGAGCTATAACAATGAACCACTCAGTGAATGTTCAAACAGTAATGCAGCACCCATTAGTGAATCAGGGAAGGCAATTTCACACGGTTACAAAGGTAAACTAAAGATACATGAATATACATGTATGGTGATACAACAGTAGCAATTGTACAAGACAGGAGGCATAAACCGATAACAGTTCAACAGTTAATGGCCACAGTTGAGCTCAAAACGAAAACAACATCATCGTCCAAGAATTTAACATTAAACAAAGTTAGAGTCTTGAAAATCAAGAAATTAGCATTTTCACAAAATCCAAGTGACTGAAGTCTAATATCAATTCAACCGAGAAAAACACAAAATCGCAAGTTCAAAATCATTAAAATTCGAAGCAGTAGCCAAGTAAGCAAACAACGAAATTCACGAATAACGAGAGTAAATTAGATGCGAGTGAAGAAAATCACTCACCTTGGCTAAATGAAGCAGCCGCGTGCAGAAGCATCATCAAGCTACACGAGAATTTCTAATAATTGATCAACAACGGCAAAGCTTCAAATCGAAAAGCCCTAATTTGAAAGGAGGAACGAACGAGAAGAACGGCAGCCATTTTTTTTCGTTTCTTTTATTTTGTTTAGGGTTTCTCCAATGAACACGAAACAAAAAATGAGGACCCGGTCTTTAATTTTTGATAAGGCCAAGTAAAAGTAAAAAAAAAATAAAAATAAGAAAAAGACTTGGGCCAAGAATAAAGCCCGCATTTTCTTAACAATATTTAAAAGAATTTAAACTTGATTTTAAAAACTCCAACAACAATTAACAACCAATATTAATCGTCAAACAACGATAATTAATTGTTGTAAAACCCAGGGTTGTTACAAAAAAGTTTACATGTATTATATATACAGGAGTTACAGTTTTGTATATTTCATTATATGTATAATTTGATTCATTTAAGTGTAAATATAATAATAAGTAAGTTTGTATTGTTTATGATAAATATTGATATATGTTATATTTCGGTTATAGACATTGATTTTATATGTGTTTGGTTTTCAAGATATATGGGTTGCTGTTGCTATATATATATATATATATATATATATATATATATATATATATATTAAAGATTCTGTTTTACATAAGTGTATTATATAGCAGATGTTCGAGTCTTGTTTAAAATAGATGTGTACAAAGATATTTGTTTTAATATATAAAGGCTGCTTATACTTTATTATATTATATTAAATTTGCACGTTGAGTTAGTACATATTACATTTTATTATACGTATGGTATTAGAATGGTAATATATTTGTTTATATATATGTGTGTAGTATATTGTTTTATTTGAAAGGTAGTTAATCTTGGTTTTAGGAATGTTTCGTGCACTGTATTGTATATTAGTTATATTTTGGTTTTAATATATGTGTTAATTTAATATATGTGTTAAGTTTGAAATAATGATTTTTAAAAGATATATATATATATATATATATATAAAATTGTGTTTGAAATTTGAATATGATTTTTATATATAGTTATATATATATATATCGATTTACTTAAACCATTTATCTTCATCAATCTAGTTCATATTTGATTTCGCCAATTTCAAGCTTTCAGCTCTGTTGTAGATTCGTGCTAATCTAGCTTTGTTTTGGAATTCGTGTTTGGATTCGTAACTTATCTCATTCTTGTTCATCTTTAGCCTCAAAAGGTGAGTAATCGCTCACGATTAATGTTTTTATATTTACTAAATTTGATTTCAATTGGAACAACAATTGAAATATGCCGGTGTTAGTTATTTACATTGCTATATATATGCTATCTGTTCACCTGTGACATCTGACACCATTATCTGTTATTTATATTAATGATATATGCCTATTATATTATTATCATATTTATTATCACTCTACAATTCCCTGTTAGTATAGAATTCCCTATGGGTTGAAATGATACATACCCTAACGATCTATAGAATATGAGAAATCGATATGGGTTAAAATGATAAATCAAAGCGATTTTCATTAAATTGAATTTAGGATTGCGGGTTGAAATGATATATACCCGTGTATAATTTAAATTACAGTTTGAAATGATAAATATCCATTTTACTTGACCATAGGATAGAAAATTATATACCGACACCTTTGGTCTATATATGAATATTTTGAAAATGATTTCTATGGTTTTGGAAAGAAATATATGGTTTAATAAATATTGATTTTTTTAGACATTATATATATATTTGGAAATGATTTCCAAGGTTTTGAAATTGAATTTATTTAAGTATTATACTCAAATAAGTTTGATTTGAAATTTATTGAAATTTGAGATTTTAAAGATATGATTTTATAACTTGATTTTGGTTTAAGGTGATTTAAATGTAAAGTTTCAATAAATTGAAGGAAATATTTGGTGATTTGAAATTTGGAGTTTTATTTAAATGATATAGGATTTATTAAGTGAGTATTTCAAACTAGAAAATAATGAAGTTAAATTGAGATATATACGAAATTATCAAATTTAGTTTTGAAGTTGTGGAATATTTAAAGCTTTGAAATATATCGAAATTGAAACGGTTTATTTTGTGGTTAAAATCTATATTTGAAATCGATAAAATTTGAATGGTTTATTGAGAAACTGAATTGAGTTGAAATTGATGAAGTGAGATTGAATTAATTTGTATTTTGGAATTCAAGTTGATTTGGAATCGATTTGTGAAATTTAAGGAAGCTATTTTATTATATAAGTATTTTAAATTATATTTAAAAACAATTTATATATTTTACTTTATAAATTATTTTCCTATAAACTATTTTAATATAAATCAGTTCAATACAAACTATTTTAATATACCGACTATTTTAATGTAAACTATTTAACTTATGGCTCTTTTATAAAAAAAACTATTTAACTTATGACTCTTTTATAAAAAAAACTATTTTACTTTATGAACTATTTTATTATTAATATCTAAACTGTTCAAGTGGGAAGTTATGTTTCAGAGTGTCACAATTTCCAAAGTTCTATAATCTCTTAGTTCTATAATCTCTGAAGTGTTATAACTTTGAAAGTGGTATGATTTTGGAAATGGATAATTTCGAGTGAAAATTGATATCGGATTGATACGCTTTTGAAATGGATATGATATTTGGTTGGGAAGTATAAATTATTTTGCAAAGACCATGGTGTTATAATGACATTTGGTTGTTAATAGCGTATAGTACTGCAGAGTAGATAGTTCCACGCATCCTTAAAGGATGGTAATCCTAAACATCCTTTAAGTTATTGTATTTCAGTTGATATTTCACTTGAGTTGGATTTATTAGTATAAGAATGTTAATCCTGACTCGAGTGTTTTGTGTTTTTATTTACACTCGGGTCAGACTGGGCGTACCAGTATTCGAGACTCACCTTTGGAGTTGGAGCTTCATTTAGAGATCAATCTACATCTTTTCAGCTTATAGTTATTCAGTTGATTCCAGTGATGTATTATGATCTTGAATTTGACTTTTGTATTTGAAACTCCTATTGTATCTTATTTAACTCTAATATATATATATATATTTAGTAGCTTCATGAACTACTATTCATTTTGTTTCCGCTGCATATTATATATTACTCTGTGTTTGTGGTTCTGTGATTTATTTATTTACAGTATATGCTAAGTTTTGTCAAATATAAATTAACAAGGGGTTTTTAGGCACAAGGAATAAGTTGCAAAAATTTTTTAGTCTGAAGGACAACAAGTTTGTTTTTTGGTCTGAAGGACACTTTATAGTGTAAATCACAGAATGATAGTTGCAACTATCATTTTCTGTTTATACTATAAAATGTCCTTCAGACTAAAAAACAAACTTGCTATCCTTGAGACTAAATTTTTTTTGGAACTTTTTCCCTGTGCCTATTTTCCTGTATTAACAATATGGTATTTTGAGCAATTCAAATCCAGCATGTGTGGATGCGAATGGTTGAAAATATCGGGCTATGACACATACTTCATCAATAAAAGTTAAATTATAATATGAAAAACAAGTGATGGTGTCAGCTGTCATAGGTGAACAATTACAGATAATGTTATATCGTATATAGCAATTAAATAATAAGCAGTTCAAATTTAACAACATATTTCAATTATCATTTCAATGTGAATTAAATTTATTAAATATAAGAATGTTAATCGCAAAATGATTGCTCACCTTTCGAGGCTGGAGAAATTTCACAACGTGACAAGCTACGAATTGAATCACGAACTAGACGATTGACCAATCCAAATAACAAATCGCAAAGCAAAGCAAGTCGAACATGGATTCGACGAATGAAGCAAAGATGGGTTGGAATTCGGAAACCGATGAAAATGAAATATATATATATAAATTAATTTTTTTTTATTATTTACTCATATAAAATCTTAAAAATGTATATTTTCCTTTTAAAATCAATATTCGATTTGAAACACAAATCAAAATAAATTATTTCAATATATATATATGTATTCTAAAAACAATATTCAATTCAAAACCCATATATAAAATAAAATCCAAATATATAATATATTAGAAAATCATCGCTTGATTTAAAACACCTATTTAAAATAGCAAATCTATATATTATAATTTTCTCTAAAAATCAAAACATATATTGAAAAATCAATATATTTGTAGATTATATCTTTATGAAATGAATACATGCATGCTGCTCAACATATATGTACACTATAGGTATATACAAACTAGTGTACGCAGATTCTTATATATAGATATATAATAAAATATGTATGCAGGCTACTATGCAGACTGTAATATATAGATATACAGTAATATATATATTATATATATAACTAGAACAAAGAATAGGATTATAACATAATATATATACCTTTTCTACTCATTTTTTAAAGCGATGTGCTACTGTAGTCAGGCTACAGATGCAAACCTTTAAACACGTGTATATATATATTTTCTCTATAAACAGAATACGAATAGAATTATATATATATATTCCTTTAAAGAATTTTTTTAAGCAATATGAAAAGAAAAACAACATGACATATGATACGAGTATAACAAAGGGACATCCAATCAAAATAAGAAACACGTTTTAAACATATCGTGTGTGTGTGTGTATATATATATATATATATATATAATAGAGCTTATATAATATATATAAAATACCCCTTTATATATATCATTATAATTTTCATAAAAAGAAGTTGTGCACCAGGGTGAGTGGCCGGCCTAAGCGATGGAGAGAGATGGTGACTACGACCATGTGGAGAAATAATGAGGGAATACAAGCAGTGGCTGATTGCTTTTGTTTGGCTACAAGTCAGGGCTGCTCTTCAACTTCTTTTTTTATAATAGAGAAGGGTGGGCTTGCGTTGCAGGTAAGGTCTGACATAGGAGGGGAGTTGAAAGAAAGTCATGGAATGTGGTGTTCGGCTGGGCCGTGATGAGGTGATCGGTGTTTCTTCGGAGTGGTTGTGGGAGGATGTTTAGCAGCTGCCCAAGCTAGGTGCCATGCTTTGGAATGGCTGCAAATCGGTGAGAGAGGTTGTGAGGTTTTGGTGTGTGCTATGTCATGCAGTCAGGGAGGAGGGTGGCTGAGGGTTGCGAGGAAAACTGTAACGACCCAGATTTAGCGTTCGAAAATCGGCATCCAATACATCACCCATATTCGAATGCCGGAGATTCAAACGTTGAGTCTGGTTCGCCGGAGCTTATAACACATTAGGTGAAAACAACACAGTAGAAACAAAGAAGAATTATTATTGATACACAATATGGATACAAAATGATACAACAAATGCCTAACAAAATCAGAGCAAAAATAGATACAACAACGGATGAATAGCTTCAACATGGACTTCAAGAAAACTCAGCAAATTGCATCTTCATTGCTAAAACTCTAAAGACTCCAAAGACTTTCATATCCAAAACCAAAAGCTCAAAGAACTCCCAAATCAAAAAGCTTGAACCACAATCATGTTGGAATGAAGAAAATGCGATCCCCAAAATCCATAGACTTCAAAGATTAAAGACTTCCAGATCCATAATAGTTCCAAACCAAAGACTTCAAAGATTTCCAAATCTACAATCCAGGCTAGTCTAGAACCTATTGATATCCTGACTCTAGGCTGCCCGTGTGGAAAATTATGGGCACGCGTAGTTTAGAAAGGGAACAATAAACTCCAGGTCAATCATGGGACTGGTGTAAGCAAACAAAACAGTTTATTTGAACGAAAAGAAACAACGAAAAGAAATAAAATGAATTCGCTATGCTTTTTGGAATGAAACTACCATAAGGCCTCCCGGCATACACACAATAAAATCGCACACATGGGGAGATTTCTCCTTATGATAGTCAAACATGCTTAATACACGGATTTTTTTTGACATTATTACTAGTGCATAGTGTGGAAAACATTTCTAAATTATAATATTAATCTTAGCCAGCATACGTACCATTACAGTATGCCTACTATAGCTACCATGTTAAATCGCAGGTTATACAACAAAAACCGTACAGGGCGCGTATTGGGTGATTAGATTTCCATCAAATGGTCAAGGCTAAGGAACTTCCTTTTCGAATGGGTACGCATCTGGAGGGACGCCTCGAGAACCTAATCGGATTCTGCCAACACAAGGCCGAGTTACCTCTGCAACTAGGTAACCAATTGTCACGAGTATGCCATCCTTCGATCGTCGTCGACCTTTACCGAGGTGCCAACAACAAATTCCAACAACCATATAAGTTAAATATCTAGGGTTCATATCATGATACCACTTTTTATCCAGAAGGAAACGCGCATACCCTAAGGGGCACGATCCCCATAACCTTGCTACATCCTTCCTGTTTCGACCATTTCCGGGGTGTGAGGGTCGATGAAGTCTCATCCCACAAAGTTACGATTTTCACAAAAGCCATGCTTCGATCAACCAATGATTAACACTTAGCATGCCACATCACCAAATTGGGAATATATCGATAGTAACCATCAACTACATAACATCTGAGCTCGTACGTCTCAGAGAAGGGTGTTAAGCTAAGAGAACAAATTTTCCGCCACCAAATGGAAATGTATTTGATAGAAACCAGCTTTACATCTCAAAGTGTAACGTCAGTCATACATCCATACAAGTCCATCTTGGGTCTGAATGGAACCGAAGGCACTTTGTCCAATTAAGGATAGAAGCCCTTGCAAATCCGGATATTTTCTAATCACGTCCGGACTTCCCATCACATAGGTAATCTCTATACCGAAGCAACTCAGTGCAGAGATAATCGACATGCTATCCTTTCGTTTTAAAAATTCCCAGTCTTCAACCACCGTTTTCGAATGCAATCCATTTCGTCGTATCATTATTCGAAATAGGTTTTATGACTTAATGTCCTCTCCCGGCTAATCCGAATAATGAGCGGTTATTTTTTAAAAACATATGGATACATTAGGACCTTAGTTAAGTCAGACTTTTTAGCCCTTGCTTCCCAAAACCTTTCCTTTTGAATGGTTTGAACAAATTTCCATTTTTAATCTTTTAAACAAAAGATCCACCTTTAAGATCCTCTTCAACTTGAAACAGGTTTACCAAATCTTTAACAAAGATTCATTCGTAGCTTTCAAAACTATTTCCATTTAATTTACCCATAACTTGAAATCCTTTTAACAAAAACTAGAAATCGAAAGATATTATCATTTGAAAGCAAAGGTTGTTTCGTTTCGAGAAAATCCGATTAAGTTTGCTCAAGTTATAGCCTTTTAAAGTGTAAATCGAAAAATCAGCGAACTGTCGTATTGATGTGCACGTAAATGTGCACATATTTATCGCCATATTTAATCTATTTAAATTAAATAAATGATCATATTGGGTATTTTAACTTGTTTTAACCAAAATCCATATTGATTCCAAATTTTCACATATTCATCTTCATATAAGGGCAAAATGGTCATTTGTGTGCATATATTAATTTGAGAGAATTTAATTGGAAACTTCTATAATATTTTGTAGGAATTTAGCTTCTCATATTGGTGGGTTCATGAAGACATATGCATGCACAAAATAATTACAAAGGAATGAAGATGGAAATAATTCAAAGTGAAGATCATGGAGGACCCCACCTACCTTAATGTACAAATTAAAGGCTAAAGCACATGCTTATGGATTTAATGGCTTCATGTACATTTAAGTGGGGATTAAAACATGCTAATGATAACTTGGCCTCCACACTTTCTCATGGGCATTTTGGGCATTCCCCAAAAATAGGAATTAGGGTTTTAAACATGTATAAATACCCATATGTTTCATGTAGCCTCCATATCTTAATCTCTTTACCTTAGTCTCTCTTAGCCATCTCTTCCTCTTAGTTAGTTAGTTTTAGTTTAGAAAATAAATCAAATCTCTCTTTCTTTCCATGGCTACTTAGCTATTTCTTCTCTTATGTAATTCTTTTCTTTTATGCAATGTTAATTATTGTTTCTTTTTAATTACATGTTCATTTCCTTTTATGCAAGTAGTGTAGATTTTCCTTTATGCAATTAGAATAGTTTTCCATTTCACTTTGCTCTTTTTTCCTTTTCTCTCATGTTGCAAGCTACATTTGTTCTTATGATAACAAATATGAGAGGCTAAACCCCTTCAATTTAGGGGTAACGAAGCTCTCTAATCATGTAGCTTCAACTTAATTTGATGTTTATGCTCTCTTTTTATGCTTAATGAGAATGAATGAAGTGGTTTAATGATGTTGTTTAGCTTTGAATTTGATAGTCTATGTTGTTTATAACAAATAGGCTATGCTTAAACAAACAAAACACAAATTGCCTCATCATCTACATATGATTATGGCAAAGAAGTGATTGTTGAAATTGAAATTTGATGGCTTATATTTCTAATTAATGGTTAATAGGCCATGCTTAAAATAAATTTTGCTTTCAAATTTGTTGTCATATTTTATGAGATTTAAAAGTGCATTAGTGGTTGTGTTATAGTTTGATGGTTTATATTGAGCTAATTAATAGCACAAATATACCATACTTATGATAAGCACATCAACTAATTCACTAATGATAAGAAAAGAGAGATCATAACTTCATTTTGTTGATTTATGTGATCTAGAGAGTGGAAATTGCCTCTAAATTGTCTTAACACTCTCATATTTTTATCTATTTTCTTTTGTCATTTTTCTTTTTTTTTTTAGTTAATCACTCTTCCAACTTTGGTTAATTTGATTGAGTAGAATTTTAAAATCAACAATTCCCTGTGGATCGACCCGTATTCGCCACGTGCTACATTCGTACACCGTGCGCTTGCGGTTATTTTTAATTTAAATTCGTTCGACGGTTTTCTAAACCGATAGAATTTCCGTCGACGAACAAGTTTTTGGCGTCGTTGCCGGGGATTTGTTTTGATTTTGATTTTCTATTCTTCGAATTATTTTGTTTGATTTTTGTGTATTTTAATTTTTGTGTGTTTGTGTGTTGTTTTTGTTTTTTTTAGTTGTTAGTCTATTTCCATTTGCATATCCCAAAAAAAAAAAAAAACTTCACAATTTCATTTCAAAAGCTAAATCGATTTTTATATCATTTCTTCTGCAGATATTTACAAGCATCAATTTCTTTCTTATTTTTTTTTACATTGCATTCAAAAAAAAAAAAAATCTACTTCTCTGTTCATTTCTACTTCTCTGTTCCTTCAATTCACTTCAATCCTCTCTGCCTTTTCAATACCTCATTTCACCATTTCACTTCTACTGGTCCCACCATCATACTCCACAACCCCAAACTGACCACAAGAACATCTCAATTCTGTGCAAGATCACAGTGAAACAACATCACAATGAAACACACATTGCACTTATCAATTCTGTGATCTGTGCACATTCCCCTACCTTACTGGCCATATCATCTCTGTCATCCCCAGTAGATCAAAATCATCACATCCTTGCCTTACTGCTTGCAAACAATCAAACCTCTCACACATAACTGCAACTACCTATACACTCCATTCCCATTACCATTCCCACTACCTTCCCTATCACCTACCTGTTCACAATCCACCAGTGCCATTCCACTACAAATTCTACATTATCTTCAACCTGCAACATCCCCCCTTTAACAGTCATCAGCGACTACATCCTCTGGCCTTCCAAAACCATCAGACTTCATCTCCAATTTCATTCAACTTACAAACTGCTTGTCACAAACTGCTGACGAAACTCCACACCATATCACAAACTGTGCACTGATACGGCAGATCACAACTTCACCCTCCATCCTTCACAGTTTCAAATTTTACTACCTGCATTTCACACAACTTCTCCTTACCTTCACTACCCTACCATATAACCATCCCATGCTGTCTTCATCTGCTGCTCAAATAGTGTCGATCAACACTTCCCGACCACTGCATAGTGCTTCATCTCCACTAACAACATTTCCACACTTCCATATCAGTTCATCAATCTGCAGTACACAAGCAAGTGACAGTCACACAAACTTTCATATACAAGCTTCGCTTCAAACCACCTCTTCATTGCCTCTACCATTCAACTTGATCACCGTACTTCACCTCCAGTCGAGAACCACCAACAACAAAACATCACCATACCTTCCTGCAAAAGCAATCGCCAACTCCATCCTCTGACAACTTCATCACCACCCCCATTTCAAACATCCACAACACTTCAACTACAACCACCTACACCACATATACAAAACAAAAACAAAAAAAATTTGCCACAGCAGCTCCACATTCGAACTGCAACCCAAAATTCCTCCACCTTTAGCACCTTTCACTCAACCAAAACCAAACTCCAAACTACGGCACCTCAGCTCAATCATCTCCCGTGCATTCCCCACCTATACATCACAAAGCCAAAGATATAATTGCCTCTCCAACTTCTGGCAACCTGATAATCACGCCTGTGTCCACATTCACTCGCTGCTATACTCGCTGCTACACAGTGCACCACAACATTTAATACACATTAGCAGCCCTCAACCAACCACAAACCAACCGAAGCGATTCCATCATCAAACCACCAGTCTATCAACAACCACCTACAATTCATTCATTCCTCAAACCACCACGCAGACCGCGACTTGCTCCAAACTCCTCAACCACTAACTGCTACTGGTCCACTGCCTTGTGCACATAACATCTACATCAGTTCCTTAAACAAACAGCAATCATCTTCTTACCAAACCACCTTCCTGAAGCAAACTGCTTACCTCAATCGTCAATCCCAAACCGCTTACCTCGTTTGTCTAATCGCCGCAACCTATTGTTGATATCAGATCGCCCACCTCCAATTCGAACTCCACAAACAGTTCCTCGAAGCCAAAGCATAGCCTCTCACGCGACCTCACCTGACTCAGCCAACCACGAGCAACCAATCGCGATCGCAACTTTAACTACAAATAGCAACTGACAACTATCTCCCAATCGCAGTCAGATATTCGAATCCGTACCCAAATCCCTTCAACTTCGCGAATCCAAGTCGAGCACGATCCAGTTCGCGAAAGCACACGAATCTCGCATTTCAAATTTGAATCGCGATTTGAACAAGAGGAAAACCATTGGAGTTGCGATTTTAACAGATAAGAGAACGTTTTGTGTTGATTTCTGGTTTTTTTTTACAGAGTGCCTTTTGTTTTATACAGTGATATTAGGCTTGTGAAATTAAGTTGGGCCGAACTTTGTTTTGTTTGAAGATATTTGGTTTGTTTATATTTCATTTTCTCTAGTGTAGTGAATTTGGTTTCAATTTTTTCTTAGTTTTTTTTTCTTCCAAAAAAAAAAACTATTTCTCTTTATTTGAGTTTTCATTTGTTTTCACTTGGTTTAGTTTCCATTTATTTTATTTTTCATTTGTTTTGTTTTCTTCTTTAATAAACATATAAATTTTTTTTTAAGTAAAACCCTACTTTTAAGTTTCCTTTCAAAAAAAAACCAAAAAAATAAAGTAAAATAAAAAATATTTTATATATCTTAGTTTTTAATTTTCAGGTTGCCAAAGCAGGAAATAAAGGAAGAATAGCTTGCTGAAAATTGCTTCCTTAGCTAGCCAAAATAAATTGCTCTGCTTGCTAAAAAAATTCTGCTTTCATTTCTAGTTTTATTTGAATTGAATTGTTGGTTGCTTGCATTTGCATTTTAAAAAAAATAAAAAAAATCATTCGTAGTTGCATTGTTAATACACGTTTAGTTTCTGTTCTGCATTTCATCTTAGATTTTGATTAATAATAACGGTTAAACATTGATAACACTTAATTGTATATTGACAATTTGTCTTTTTTTGAACAATTTAATTTCTTGGTGTCTAGGCTACGGCAGAGTAATAACCATTTATAAATATTACGGTGATTTGTAAATATTATAGTGGTTGTTCCTCTGAAGGTACTTAAACCTTCGGCTGCATTGCTACGGTGGTTCGTGGTGCACCGATAAGTCCTGCCCATTACCTGGCCGAGAACTATCTTGTTTATCTAAGACAATTTGTAATTATACAATTTTGGGTTAACTTACGATAAATCATTTGTAATTAGACCTCTGCATTCATTTAGTTGCATTATTTCATGCATATTTAAAAAAAAGAAAAAAATTCAAAATTCAAAACTAAAAAAAATTGTAAATATTCCTTTTCCTTTGAAATTTTTAAATCCTTTTCTTTGAAATATCAAAAAAAAAAAAATCCAAAAAACCAAAATTCAAAAAAAATTTGAAATATAAAAAAAAAACAGAAATCGATTTCTCTTTTCAAAAATAAATTTTCTTTGTAAATATTTTTTGTTTATAAAAAAAAACCAAAAAAAAAACATTCGTGAAAATGTTTGAATTTCCATATTCACTTGAATTTTACAATAGTTGTGAAAATCAATATAATCCATATGATTTCAGTCCAAATTCGTATGGATATTTTAACAACAACTATTCTGTAAATAATTCAAATTTCGAACAACAAAATTTTCAAAACGATGACCAACCTTCGACTCTTGAAAATAGCATTGAAATGATTTCATCTTTGCTCGAACTTTCTACACGACAAAATCAAGAGATAAATGATTTATGTAATAACTCCAGTCAAGGATTTCAAAATTTGAATTCAATTCAAAATTCAAACGATTATGATTATAATCCATGCCAATTTAATTTCGAACTCCAAAATGAATTTCAAACTCAACATGAAAATGGGAACAACTTTTCAAACGAATTTGGCAATGAGAATAATCTTCACCATGTTACGAGTGAAATTTTTTGTTCTCAACAAATCCAAATCGAAAATTCTCAATTTAATAACTACAAATTGGATTTTGTTTATGATGATCACACGGATTTGTTGTTTGAAACATATATGAAACAACGTGATAAACAAAATCAAATTCCAACGTGTGATGAGTCAAGTGATAATCCATCTTTTACCACAATTGACGATTTTCAAACAGTAATTTTTGAAACTGAAAATAACAATCTTAATGAAGTTGTTGAAAACACGGTACTTGAGTTGGATTTCAATTCTTTTAAGGGTGAGAAACTCGATTTAAATTTCGATCTTCCTTTTCTGAAAATTAATACAACAACTTTGGATTTTGAAATGGATATATGCGTTGAAGCTGTTGATAATCCAACAAAGGAAGATGAAATTAACGAACACGAGTTTTATGGAATTTACGAAAATGAGTCATTAAATTTTGATGGGGAAGATTTCGTTCACCGTTTTGACTTTGAAATCGATAATTTGGAAGAAGTTTTCAATGATAAACTTGAATTTCAATTTGGTGAAAATAAATGTGAATTTCAATCAACTGTTTTATCAAACCCAAAAATCATTGAAAACAAAACAACTCATTCAATTTTTAATAAAACAAAATTCGTTTTTCCAAATCAACGTTCAACATTGAAATCTTTTACGGTTTGGTTTTCTGCGCTTAAGCTGTGTCTCGAACATTTGACGAGACAAATGAATCAGTCTTTAGAAGACCGTTTTATTTACTTTTTGACTGTATACTTTCTCATCTCTTGTAAATAATAATCTTTCATGTAAATATAGGATTTTTTTTATTTTTTTTTACCTCCTTTCACTTGGGTCGACTGTGGGGACACAGTCAAAATCAAGTGTGGGAGGAGACTCATCTTCATTGTTTATTTTATTTTTCATGGTTTATTTTTGCTTTTTCTTTTAAAAAACTCAAAAAAAAAATCCCAAAAACAAATTTTCTTTTGATTTATTTTTAAAAGAAACACCATAAGATAAATATATGGCTTTGGTTTATTAAATTGAAATTTTTGAAAATTTATTGGTCTTAACAAAAATAAAAATGAAGTTTGATTACAAATAATAATGGTTTAACTGGTATATAGGAAGATTCATACGTGTTAATTATGAAGTACATCCTAATTGAAAATCTTCGTTTTAAAAAGTGGTTGATTTAAAGTAAAGGATGTAACATTTTTTTTGTCTTCTAAGTTAAATGGTGCTAAGATGATTTTGCAAAACTCCCTCTCCCTCTTAAAAAAATAAAATAAAAAATAAATTTAAAATCCAAAGTATTCACTCTCATTTAAAAGTCCTCACGGTTATGCATGGGTGAATTACTTGGAATTTTTGATTATGTGATTTCATACTCATTTAAAAGTCCTCACGGTTATGATGTATGGAACACATGTAAAAAAAACAGACTTAATAAAAATCACCTACGGTCGATAGGTGTATGCACGAAAGTGTGTGCACTCGCCATGCTCTGTACTCCCTTCACATAAGTCCGAATGGCAGTGCATGGGTGGTATATCTGGCCTCTGTTTACCTGAGCTATGTGTGTAATTTTTCTTGCAAATAATGAGAGAGCAAGCAATTGAAATCCTAGCATTACTTTTATTTAGTTGATTTGATTTGTTATTGAAAAGAAATGAAAATACCACTTTGATAAAATTTGATAATCAACTAAGGATCCATTTCATAGTTACAATGTGTTATTAACCAAAACAACGAGTTAAGCTATTGTCTATTTGTTATGATAACTTGATTTTTATTGGAAATTTTGACGAGTAAATGGCATAAATCTTCAAGATAATGACCAAAACCTATATTTAACTTATTCGTGTCAATTTAAAAGTAGATCCTTCATTTGTAAATATTTTCAAAAACTCGCATTCATCTCTTTGTAAATAAATCTTGCGTTTTGTAAATATTTTCACTTTGCATTTGGATTTTGTGGGTAGTATCCGCTGAAAACCCTCACGAGACAACACTCGTCCTACTGGGGACACCCAGAGGTTTAACGGCTTGTTGCATACGCTCAATGCAATCGTGCTTCCTACAAAAATGGATTTATCTTAGTTTGTTTTTTCTTTATTCGAGGACGAATAAAAAAGATAAGTGTGGGGGTACCTGATGTGCACGTAAATGTGCACATATTTATCGCCATATTTAATCTATTTAAATTAAATAAATGATCATATTGGGTAAATGTGCTTTCAAAACTATTTCCATTTAATTTACCCATAACTTGAAATCCTTTTAACAAAAACTAGAAATCGAAAGCTATTATCATTTGAAAGCAAAGGTTCTTTCATTTCGAGAAAATCCGATTAAGTTTGCTCAAGTTATAGCCTTTTAAAGTGTAAATCGAAAAATCAGCGAACTGTCGTATCCTCGACAAGTTCTATTTGGGTTAAATTTAAGTTCCCAAAATAATTCAATTTAAAATACTTTAAAAATGGTTTAAAATCATATATATATACATTATATAATATGTATCCTTTTTAACCATAGTTTCCAAAATTTCAAATTTTCAAAATTAATTATTTATTTAAAATAAACATATAAAATAATTTCTTGATTTTAAAACTTTCTTTTCAAAAAAAATTCATATTTAACCCAATGTCACCTCCAAACCATTTTGGATTCAAAATTCAACTTTTGAACCTTTCACCATTTTGAATAAAATAATATTAAATTCAAAATACCCGTGACTTAACCAATTTCCCGTGAAATCCATATTTGTGTGTGTTGTGTATAGGGGTTTTGCATACAACAATAAAATATCACAACCGTCATACATCCAAGCACATTAATATCAATAAGCGGTATAATCCTATAATGCTTATCTTTCATTCACAGATAAACATATAAATTCATCATAGATAAAGAAATTACATTTATCATAGCTCAATCTAAAGCAATCATATAACAAAACATCACGTATCAGAGATATCAAACAATTCAAGGCATTTAATATAATCCAATCATCCATAAGCAAGATAAATTAATCACATAATTAATTAAACCAAATAAATTGATTACCTAATCCTAATTAATTAACATTAATTAATAACAAACCATTTGTTATTAGTTTAATTAATTAATGAAATTAATTCATCAATCCTTAATTACTTACATTAATTTCCTTAATTAATTATCCTTTAATTAATAGCCTTTAATTAACTAATTATCTTTTAAATTAATTAATTAACCTTTAATTATCAAGTAAGTACATTAATTAATCACCTTGATTAATTGACATTAAGTAATTAACTATCTTTAAATTACTTTCACTAATTAACCTTTAATTACTTTTATTAAGTAATTTTCCTTTAATTACTCACATTGTGTAATTATTCTTTAAGCAATTATTCTTTAATTACTTACATTAATCAATTAATCCTTTAGTTAATTACATCAATTAATTAATCCTCTAATTAATTACATTGAGTAATTATCCATTAATTACTTACACTAAGTAATTATACTTTATTAATTACTAAGTCCTTAATTAATTAAGATAAATCATTTACCTTAATTAATCACTATAATCAATTATCCTTTCATAAATCAAGACCTTAACCAATTAAAGATAGCCCTTTATCTTAATTGATTACTTAATTAAATCATTTAAAATCTTCTTTAAATGAAATTTAGGTAATTAATTTATTCAAAAACACTTAAGACTTTAATTAATTAAAGTTTATTTACCCTTATCTTAATCACTTACTGAATCACATCCCTTTATTTTGAAAACAATTAGAGATTTAATATGATTATTAACTAATATTATTATTTAAACCAAAATAATTTTAAAACATTAACTTTTACATTTAACTTTGAAACTAGTTTTAAAAACCTTGTTTAATAATTTTACTTTGGAACTTGGTAACATTTCTTCGAAAACTTATTTATTTTAACATACTTTAATACTCAATCACGCTTTTATTTAAAAACCTGGTTATTATTTTATAAACATGACCATTCTCTTGCATTTTATAAAACTTGTTAATATACCAAGCAAACCCGAGCCAGATTACAAAATCCCCGAGCCAATTATACGAAATCCTTGAGCTACTCACATTTTCCATTTACTTCAAGACAACACACTTACTACTTCGAGACCGATCCGAGGAAACTCGTCTTCCCCAATTCCTCAACCACTTCTAAATTCAAACATGCACATGTGCATGTGTACCCCTCACCGTTGCTATTTCGATCACTTACATCGTTCCCAACAAGTCGACGGCCTTCCTCTCTATTGCCACAGCCACCCAGATCGATCGATCTTGCCGTAATTCAAAATCAACAAGTCGACATCTTCTAGGAACTCAAGCCGATCGACAAAATCGGCTCACCTCGCTACCCAAGATCGCACGAGATGATGCGAACTCATCCAGAACTGCACCGATGACCCACGCGATGATTCCCCCTGGTCTGATCGATTCTGATCCACTCTCGACGTATAAACCCGAGAACCAACATCGACCAAACCAAGAAATTAAACCCTAAATCGACGCCGTGCCGCCACCATGGTCATTTATAAATTCTTCTACCATTTTTCCGTTGATCTACGAACCTCCAGCCACCTCCAGCTTCAAAACCGACGTCCATCCATCACCTTTCATCGAGAAATCGACGAAACTAGCAAATTCATTCATCTTGAAAGTTCCCATCATTCCCAAGATTAAAATCATGATTTTAACATCAAAAATCATTATTTTGCAAAAAGAATCTGATCCTATGATCAAAACTTGAAATTGTAAAGATTGATTTTTGACTTGTATAGGATCATCTCTGTTATATATCATTTTTGAAATAAATATCCAACTTAAACACTTGAAATTATTTTTAAAAATAAAGTTACATTCATACAATCATTTCTTCTTCAGAGATCTTAACCTGAATTTGATTATATGAAGAGCAAATGGATTTATTTAAAGAATCTGAGCCTCTAACACAACAGAGCATATGTATGTGCATATATACAGACATGCATCAGGTATTTCCTATATATACATAAACACAAATGCTTTAATTTATCCATGCAACCATATCTACAATCATTACCTCATAAATTTTTCACATGCAACAAGGATAAAACAGTTTAGTTTACTCGTAGGATTTTAAAGCAGAGAGATAGGCTTTTGTTCTGAACTTGAATTTTTGATCTGAGCTTGATTGAGTTTGAATCTGCTTGCTTGTTGTTTATTTTCTACTTGATTGCTGGTTTGAGTTTGCTTGAATCTGAATATACTTTGCTTAGCTTAGGTTGGAGATTTGACGTAATTGAAGTTGTTCAGTTTTTTATTTATTTTCTTTTGGTTTTGAAAATGTAAGAAATTAAGAAGGAGAGTGTAAAAACTTTGAATTGGAAAACAATAGCCAGGTTTTCTTTTTAAAACATGTTATTTATATCAACTTAAAAGAAAAGAACCCATTGCCACTTGTTAATTGTAAATTATACAAAGCTTGCAGTTGTTTAGGCATGTTATAATTTTCTTCCATTTGACAATTTGCATGTATTAATGTTTTAATATTTTCTTATGTTTTTATATATTTATGTAAATTATCTATTATGTTTTTATTTATACAAATTATACTTTTATTCATGTTAAATTTAAAAAGAACGAATATTATCCCTTTATTAAATCTTAAACTCAAGTTATTATACTTATTAAATTATTTAATATTTATCTCATGTTTTTAATATAATTATATTTTCAATTTTAGTTATATATATATGCTTTATATTATTTTTATTATTCATACCTGTTCTATTATTTATACTTATTTAACTTTTTAAAGAAAATGATAAAAAATCTAATTATACACTAATAAATAATCATACACACACACACACACACATATATATTAGTTTTTAAATCCAGTTTATTTCTAAGATATTTATTTTTTAATTTCAAATTCAAAATCTATTTATAATCTATTTATATATATATATATATATATAAACAAACGCAAATCCAATGTATTTTTTTGAAAAATTTAAATTAATTCTAAATTAAATCCAAAAATTGTGCTAATTTCTGAATTAAATTTGGCTTAAAAACAGGATCGCTACACAAATAGGGGGAGGTTTCACCTGTAAGTGTGTAATGGTCGAGCCGAGTCCTGTGGTTGGAAGTACATGTTGTGCAGGAGTGACGAGGAGGGAAGGAAGGGTTTTTTTAGGGAGAAGGCGGAGACGTTTGGCTATGGAAGGGGTGGGTTTCGGTAGGAAGCTATTGGGAGAAGTGGATCGGCCACGTAGAAGGAAGAAGGCATGCATAGGTTTCAAATGCAATATAATATTTCTTTTCAAAAGCAAGAATAAACAGAAGAAGAGAAAGAGAATATAGGCAGAGTAAAGGAGCGAAAGGAAGTGAACCAGGAATATAAATGAAATAGCAAAATAAATTTAAAACGTGGAAATAGCAAGGGTCATATAAGTTGAATTCAAGGAATTTAAATGCTAATGACTATTGATTATCATGGGTGGCCAATTGAAAGGTTTTCGGAAACCAAAAGTTAAAATTGGGTACCACGGCTAACCGTTTCATGGTTTCTGCTTCGTACCGTACCCCGAAATTGACAAATGAATATACTGCAAAGATCAGCACGATGAGACGAACAGAATAGTATACAGATATCAGTGATACGAGCATTCTATGAAAAGTCGATATTTCGCTGCTAAACTGCTGCAAATTCGTCGAAAATAAGATAAACCGGGATAGAGCAGTCCAAATTTGGCGAAAAGAAATATTACATCCCACTCATAAAATGATTTTCATTTTTATTGTATAAAATATTCTAGTTTTGAAAATATTTTATTACCATCAAATTTAACAGATTTAAATTGAAATTGAAATTACACAACAAAACTAACTTCCATATTTATCAACGAAAATCTTCCATTTGCTTGAATAGACGCATACCAAATAAGAAATTTTCATTGCTAAATATTATTATTTAATTTCAAGCAAAATTTCAATTAATTACGTTATAAAAACTGTTCGAATTTACGGGTCATTACAACAGCTTTACTTCTGAACTAGTTTTGATCCCCCGATCAACTAGTGCAGACTCCGATTAGGTTTTTCGATTAGAATTTTAGTTTTCTTTGCATTGCTCTCAACTATGATATAAAACTCGAGTATTCAACCACAAACCGTCATCAATGTTCGTCATCAAGAATCGAGTGATAAATCCTTTTTTGGACTAATGTAAGCACCTTAATGTTCCGTACTCGAATCTTAATTCAATATCGTACGACGAAATAATTTACGTCATACGTACTTATTAACCTTCCCAAAGTTTTATGAAAACTTTTCATAAAACTTTTATTTCAAACATTTTTATAAAGATGCTTCTTTATATGTAATTACTTTATTCACCGAAAATTTCTACTTTCTAAAACACATTTTATTGGGTCAAACGAATATTACGTAAAATATCGTTATGACAACCCAATTACACTTAATATTAGTTTTCGATGTCGATTATTAGTTTTCGATGTCGATTATTAGTTAATAGGGAAGTCAATCAAATTAGGGTATCATTACCTCGCACACCTTGAATGGACGACATTCTCAACATAAAAATGGATATAAGTACCCAACCCTAATCTTTACATCAAATCTAGGATATAAATAAATTCCATATCTTATATAAAACGTCCTATTTTCGGAAATCACTTATTATAACAACAATGTTATAGTCCGTGCCTTTCTCACTTTTCCGAAAACATTTATTATAACAATAAATGTTGAAATCTATGTTTTCATCATTTAGTACATTTTAAATCACGTTTTTTAAAGTCATTAATCTTCATTTTGAAAATATCACTTCAAAACAATCCTTTAAAAGATTATTTTAACTTTTAAAATGTGAATGTATTTTCTCTATAAAATATATACTTAAATTTCGACACAAATCATTTCCATATTTATAAAACTACGTTATAAATTTCTTTCCTATTTTATAAAACTTCTTCTTATAAAACCACTGTAGTTATAGAATTCCATTTATAACTCTACTCATTCATAAATCTCATTTATTTATAAAAACCCATTTTTAAATCCGTTTACAAAATATCAATTACAAATCCATTTTTAATATTTGTAAAACACTATTTATAATCTATTACTTTATTTATAAAATATCATATTCATAAATTTTACTTTTAATATATATATATATATATCACTTTCAATAAAATGTTAAATTACTTTATATTAGATCGCTTTTCTCCAATTTCTTTAGACTTCGCTAAATTTTTTCAAAACACCAGGTTTTAAATTCTCAAAATCTCTTCTACAAAACATATCTTCCAAATTCATTTTTTACAAAATCATTTAATTTTCTTGTGGAACACCCTTTTATACAACATGCTTATTTATTATATTGTAAATTCGTTAAGCTTAACCCAATATTATTATCAAACACCTCATAGTCATATCGTGAAACTTAACTCACAAGGTGTTTGCATTTAAACTTTTAAATCAAAACGACCAGTCAATTAATGATAATTACTAAATATTATCATTCCTTTAATAATAAAACACTACATAAATAATTAAATCTTTTAAAAGATATTCCTTTATATTCAAAATATAATCCTAGGTAAAATTATCTCATTTACCGATTTTCCAAAACAAAAATCATTTTTATATGTCATTAACAAATACGTGCTCTTATATAATACTCTTAACTCATTCTAGGGTGTTACTAACCTTATCTCTAGTGAGTTACACATCCTAGGTTATTACTAACCTATCTCTGATGAGACTTTACCCCTATTAGGCTTAGGTGTTCGTCCAACCTAAGCTCTGATACGAAATGTGACGACCCGCCTCCTCGACCCTCGAAAATCGACACTAATACATCCACAATATTCACGTGCCGCAAATCCTAGTGCTAGAGAGGCATATTATCATAGAGTAAAGAAAATAAATGTAGAAAAAAATCTTATATGGATGAAATAACATATATTATTTCAATATACATGAACTTTATAGTGGAAATTTTAAATAAATTTATTAGAGTTTATCTTATAAATCATCCTGGACAGTTATAAATCTCTGTCCTTATAAATGCTGAATACAATCATTAGACTAATGCAACGGGAAAGGAAATGGAGAACTATCTACATGAACATCTTCAGCTCCAGACTTCAAGCTCCATCACAGTGCTCCAAGTTAAATTTGACTACTTGGCTCTGTAGAAAAATAGAGCACGCATAGTTTAAGGAAAAAAGAAAAATAAACTCCGGGTCAATCATAAGACTGGTGTGAGCAACTCTGTAACGACCCGCCTTTTTGGACAATTTAAACCGACGATCAAATACACATGCCGATTTCCAAACCATTCAAAAGGGCAGATGGTTATTGGGGTAAATAAGAAAAGAAAAGAAAAGAAATAAAGGAAATGAAACAACACAGAATCTCGCAGTGGAATGATAAAATATAATAGTCAAATAAACAGTTCATGAAGCTGCTTACTATACTTTGACAATTATTTGTACAACATTTATCAGAGTTATACTTATACAACAGAACAATTAAAATAATGCAGCAGACAGCATGATGCAAAGATAATAATAGTAATAGTATACCAAATCTTCGTCTTCGTCCTCCAGAATAGATCTTCAATAAGCTGAAAACTCAGGTCTGACCCGAGCGTAATGAAAAGACAAAACACTCGAGTCAGGACTAAAATATCCTCATGTAAGTTAAATCAATCGTAAATAAATATGAGTGTAACGGCGTCAGAGATGTTTACGGGGTTTGACATCTCATATCCAGTGTCAACGTGCGTGCAATAACTCAAGAGATGTTACAGGATTTTCCATCTCTTAAGGATCTGTTAAACTATCTACTATGTAGTAATGTACGCTAGGTAGATAATGCCTATCAGTAATATAAAGTATCAAAATAGCGTTAAGGCGTTACCATAATCCCCCTTAACACATTTTTATAATGCCATAGTCTATACAGCACCGTAAGCCCCACCGTAAACTGGTGGTTATCAGAGGGTAACCCATAGGTATAACACAAAACAAAACGTAGTGGTCGCGAATAGGATAATCAGTATGACAAGGTACATGAGGCGATACCAACTAGAATACTAGTAGTTGCATGATCCGGACTGTTGAGCATAGCCACCAGCTACCCCAACACCGCGAAACAACACTCCCAAATCAAGGGGTGCTCCCAAATCGCATCACAAATGTAATAGATATGGTATCGAAGAAGTGTGTCTGCTAGAGGTGGCGAACCTCAATGGCTCGGCGCGGCTCCTGTTTTAGTCATGTCAGGGGTCATCCAATATCGTTCTCTTTCTTCAGTCAACGCGTTCACCAAACCATCCACTTCATTCTGGATCAACACTCCGCGTATAATAGTTATTAAAGTGGTTTTCGATATCGACAAAGAGTATGTCCATATCCGTTCCCGGTCTCTTTAATAACTACGTATTATTACACCGTTGGCTCTTTTACATTTCAAATCGATTCATAATTGATATCAAAATATCATGTTCACTTCAAAAATCAAATCCATTTCAAATATCATCGTATCTATTCAAATGTAAGATTCCGTTTCAAAATCTTTTTCCACATCAATATCTCATTTCGATTTCAAAATCATTTCGAAATTCAATTTAGGTTGCAACTCCATTAACTCAATTCGTATTTAAATTCAAGATTTAAATATAAACATTTCACCTTATTAATAAGCTTGAATTTTTTTTAGAAAATAATTTTAAGTAGTTTAAAAGTAGTTTAAATAATTAAAATAGTTAAAAATACTTAAAATCTTTAAAATGGATTTAAAATAGATAAATTAGTTTAAAATAATTTAAATTGGGTTAAGTAGATTAAAAATAGATTAAAATAGTTTAAGTATTCAAAATGGTTTATATAATAGAGTAATTTGGAAAACAAATTAAAACAGCTTCAAAACCAATCCATTTTAGTTATAACTTCCCAATTCAAATAAATTTCAATTTCCAACTTACCGATTCTATTTCGATTTCAATTCAAATCAATGTCAACTTTGACTTCAAATTTATTCAATTTTACATTCACCTTCAACTTATTCAATTCCAATGTATATCGATTTTTAGCTTGATTTTTCAAAATATCAATTTTTAACACTTAGCAAAATTTTCCTTCAATATTCAAATTTAAATCCCACTTACAAATATGATTCAATTTCAAGCTCAATTTCAAATATCATTTTATATCGCTTTTACTTAGTAATATTCAAAGCTTGAATTAAGGTTCAATCGTTTAAAACGAATAAATTTTCGAACTTCAATCATAACCCAATTTTAAATTTCAAAGTCTCAACTTAAATCATTTAACAATTTCTTTTAACCAAAATCTATTTCAACATTCCAAACTCAATTTTTCGATAAATTCGATTTCTATAAATTCGATTTCTATTTATAACTTTTAAATCAAAACATTTAAATAAATTTCAAATCGACGATTTTAAAAATTATTAATTTAGCCAATTCGGTGTCCGTATATAATTTTCTATCCTATGGCCAAGAAATTATTTATTTAAATTAAATGTCAGGGATGAGTATATATTACTAAAACCGATCACAGTGTCATATATATGCATAATAATATATATGCAAATAGACATCCAAACATTTAAATACCAACCAATAACATCCATCAAAATACATCATCCAATAGACAATACAATTAATGACAGTTTCATAGTTATCAATGTCAGGTAATTTAATCACAATTCAATTTTAATTTCAATTTAACTGTCAATTTAATTTTTCAACGGTTAATTCAAATGACAAGCTATATGACAATTAAATTTTTATCAAACAACGACAAATAAAATCATAACACTTCATAATATCAAATTTAACTAGCATAAAGATATTTAGTACGTTGTGAGCGTTATAAAACACCCACCTTAATTTCAATGCAGTTCCAGCGCTTTATTTCAAATAAAATTAAACGGACGTCTAATTTTACCCAAAATTTTCAATAGCTCCAAACGATTCCAATCTAGCTCCATTGCGTAATGCTCGTCAAAACGAAGCCAACGCAAAAAGTTTCGTCGTATTCCGACCTCGTATGAGCAAGTTACAATATTTTAAAGTTACACGAATTTAAATATAACTAATTTACAAATTTTTTTCCCTATTTTCAACCTTACCTCCCCTGGGCCGTTGATTCACTAATCCAACATCGGGGCCGAACGTTTCTTCTTTCGCACTCCCTCCAGATGATACGCGACGAACAAACCCAAAGCCTCCAATTTTTGAATCGAATTATCCTCCCTCCACACGAAGCTTGAAGACGATCGGAGGATGCCACGTCGAAGCCGCCACCGCCTACTCCCTGCGCACAGCGAATGGTCCTACTCGGTGCTTTATTTCCTCTTGAATAACCTGAATAATGGCCGGCCTTTGAACCCGATTTGCCGATGATCCAACGCCTCAAATCCGATCGTGACCGTTGAATACGTAGTTCGCAACGTGCTCTACATTTTTCATGTTGAATTTTTTTGATGATAACGAGAGGATCGAGAGGAAAATGAAGGGGAATGATTAAGTCTCTGGCCGTTGGTTACTAATGGTGGCTGCTCTGAACGTATAAACTAGGGTTTTGATTATTTTGCAAAATTGTGAATAAATGGTCCTTATATAGAAAATATTCAAAACACTATTCATTTCGGATTTTTCGAACTCCGATTTACGCACGGTAACCGGCATTTCTAGGGTTTATCCTGCATTCCGGACACAATGGAACAGGTTTTGAAAGCTAATTCGATCATCAGTGCGAGATATGGCAATAAACGATCAATTTAAATTAAATCGATTAAACGAATTTCTATGCGTTTTGGCTCGCCCCGGACAAACGGTAAATCCGATTGACACGAAATTTGAAATCGTACAATAATATCACATTACGGATCCGATGAAACTAGTTTCGTCGAAATCCGAGACTGTTTGAAAAATGGCTATTTTAACTCGTCAATTAAATATTAAAATATTCAATTTTCACAAATTTACTTTTAATTCGATTTTAAAAGTTCTACAACATCATTCTAACTTTAATATGACAAAATAAAATTTTACAAATCATTTTTAAATCATATTAAACTCATGATTCAATTATCCAATAAATTCCAATTTTTAAAATCTTATTAACTCTATTATAATCCCGATATAACTTACATTCATTTTGAAAACCAATTTGAATCATATTAAATCAAATTCAGTTATTCACTCTATTTTCATATATTAAATTTCAATATCAAATTAATCATATCAAATTCGGAATTTAATTATTCAAGCATTTGTAATATTAAATTTAGTTAAATTTGATTATTCTTAAATCACTATCTTTTGAAATATTCAAAACGAACTTATAACATTTAACAAATTCAAATTATAGAACGACCATTTTCATTAAAATAGTTATCCAATTCTCATTATTAAATTATTCAATAAATTCCAAATATTAAATTTAAACTATTTCGCTTATCCAATAATTCATTATCTTTTGAAATATTGGAAGATTCAACTTTTAAAACCAATTCACAATTTTAGAATCCTATTTTCATTTTACAGTTATTCAATTATTCAATAAGTTTTAAATATTTAATTTAAAAAATTTACCTGTTCAATATTCAATATTTGATTTTAAATAGATTTAATTATTAATCAATACTCTATTATACCCAATGAATTCAACATTTATTATCCTATTCAACTTTTGATTGCAAAGGCATTCACTAAGTAGCTTTTATTTTTCATTACTTTGATAATTATTGTTGCAATTCATTCCAGTTATTATTATTTCTAACGAATTACAAATTATTTCTAACATTAAATCACGAAATCTTATTAAATTAGCTATTTTAATTATCGAAAATTTACGGGTCGTTACACTCTCCCCTGCTCAAAACTTTTCGTCCCCGAAAAGGAAAAAGAAGGGAAATGGAACTAAGTATAGGATTCAACATTAGATTTATTTTATTCAAAGTTACCAACTTATAAAGCAATGAAATTCCATTTATAAAGTCATAACTACGCTTCCACTAAGTTACTCCGAACGGCTTTCTAACTTTAAAAGTTAGTTATCAAAACAAGTAATTTTTTTTTAAAACTTGTAAATTTTTCTAACACCCGGATTTTAAGGAAAATTTCGGCAGAGTCTCCTTTGCGCGGCTCGATCGGAAAAAAAATGACAGTATATATATCACAAATATACATCTCATCAAGTGATGAGGCATCCCGCAGGGAAAAAAGTGTAAAAGTACGGTATGTAATCCGAGATATGTACCTTATATATTATTAGCGAGCATACACGGCTAGCGCAAAAGCAAGCTCCAAATGCGAAGCAAGCACAATCCGCACCTACTAAACACTCAACTAACATGAGAACATGCATATTATGAAAATAATATCAATATACCTCATATAGCAACATAACAACTACATGTGCCAACATAGCAATTGCAACAAACAATAAGTGCATCCACCAAATCAATTATCATCCAACCATCATCCAACGAATCCATAACCAATCAATATAAATTCACTTCTCATTAATATTTGTTGACTTGGGTTTCAATTTTAATCACAGTTGATTCATTAACGTTGGATTTTACTAACATTCATTCTCAATTCAATTAGTTAACATTCACTAATTTATATTTACATTAGTTCACTTCCAATTTGAATCAAATTAAATTCTATTTAAATTCATTTAACTTCCAATTTGATTTCAATGATTTATAGCTTTCAATTTACACTTATGAATTATATACAATCAACTAACAATCATATAACAACCAAATCATACCCAACATAACCAAATTATTAATTTTACATTCAATTTGGTTTATCTCCTTTATATATATATATATATATCCTGTTATATAATTTTAAAAGAATCATTTTATATTTGGCATCTTAAATTTCCAATGTTAACTTTTAATTAAGTCCGTAAGCCGTACATATATCATTCGTGAGCAATATAAATCTAATCGCTTATTCGATCACATAATTTCACTTCCAAACTAGTATCGTTCACCCGACTCTCTAGTGCGGACTCAGATTTGGTTCCTTGATTGGAAACTGTTACTCTCCTTGCATAGCCATATACTATGATAGAGAATTACAGAATCAAATTAAAAATCCATATTTAGGGTTCGCCGTCGAAAATCGAGTGAAAAATCATAACTTGGATCGATATAAATCATCTCGAAATTTTGCCTTCGAATTTGGATCAAATCGTTATGCAAATAAAATAATATACGCAAATCTCACGTATTACCTTCCAATGGATTTCTATCCAGTTTATCTATACTAAATTATTTTATTGACTTCTTTTTTTTTCAATTAATTATTCACAATCTATTATTCAGTTAGTATATTCATTTCTTTACATAGCATGTTCTTTAACATTATCTTTTCTTAAACATCATATCATAGAATTTGCTTACTCAAGTTCATTTTAAACATTCTATATAATTTAATTAAATCCAATTTCATTTTCCAATTGATTCTTAGCTATAAGAAATTCCTTTGTTTACATTTACTTCAACTTCATAATTTTAGTTAATAACAAATTTATTTATGGAACATTTTATTTACCAGCACTTTAGTTTATTAATCATCCTATAAAAGTCTAACCTCTCATAAATGACTTTTCTTAGTTTGTAGTTATCTTAAAGGTTACAATCCCTTTGCAATTTTATATTTATTTTCTATAACTAATTTACAAAGATATAATACGATCCATTTATCTTCTTTCTTAAGTTCACTTACTTGTTCCATTTATCCATTCATCATTTCATGTTATATTTAAGTATATAACATTTTATCACATCCAAATTTTCATTTATATACATTCTAATTCCTTTGAGTTTTCCTTACTTGTATACTTTAATTATTTTAATGTTCTGTTTATTTGTACAACATCTCATTTCATATCCAAAACGTCATTTTAACTTCTTAATATTTGGTAAGTCGTATTATATGTTATTAGAATGCAAATTTGGTACTATACAAATTTATAGAATTTCATTTTACTAATTTAGAATGTTCACAATTTAATTTGTTTAAATCCTCTTTACCTTTCAACTTTAAAATTTTCCCAAACTATAGCTTAGATATCTTAATCCTCTTAATTTATAAATTCTGGTTATTCACATTTCATTCAAATAATTTGAAAATTATTAATTAACAGAACTTAGAATTTTAAATGCCCGGTTCTTTCCAAATCGTTTGAAATAAACATATATACTTATATCCTTTTAAATTATCAAATCATACCTTTGGAGTTTAAACCAAAACCCATTTACCCAAAATAATTTCGAAGAAAAGCAAAGCTTCTCAGAAGTCTCCCCCACTTTGAGACTCGAAAATGAACGTCGATGATGCTGCGCAGTCATCACCGAAATTATTTTCCAGCGACATAAGAGAGGAATAATTAATTCATTCCTTCTTAAAAATCATTTCAAAATATTTTCTATAAATATTTTCCAACTAATATCACAATATATTTTCTTCAAAACTTTGAGAACTATTTTTCAAAATCTCTGGGTCTTAAATTCAATATTTTTCAATTTAAATCTATTTTAAGTCACCTTTATAAAACATTCTTATAGGGTTTTCTTTCTTAAAACATTCCACAAGTTGTTTTATACTGTTCATTTTGTAATTCATCTTATTTATTAAATTACAATATCCAATTTATGATAATAACTAATATTTTAATTCCTAACAACCAGGTAAGCAAGATAAGTCATAATAAATTTTGACAATAAATTCTTTATACACAAAATATAATTAGGGCAAAATTATTTCATTTACCCAATTTCAAAACAATACTATGTCGAATTGTTCTATTTAAGTGTTTAGAGATCCCTATCAATGACGTTAATTACTCGTATTGACCAGAATCCATAAGCCACTCAACGAATCAACCGACACAATATAAAACATTTTATATCACTAACAAATACGCTCTCTCATATATATATATATATATATATATATATATATTCACTCAATGACTCATCATAGGGTATTACTACCCTATTTATAAAGAGTCAGACCCCACAAAGCTAAGGTTATCGCTAAACCAAAGCTCTGATACCAACTGTAACGACCCGCCTTTTTGGAGAATTTAAACCGACGATCAAATACACATGCCGATTCCAAACCATTCAAAAGGGCAGATGGTTATTGGGGTAAATAAGAAAAGAAAAGAAAAGAAATAAAGGAAATGAAATAACACAGAATCTCGCAGCGGAACGATAAAATAAAATACTCAAATAAACAGTTCATGAAGCTGTTTACTATACTTTGACAATTATTTATACAACATTTATCAGAGTTATACATATACAATAGAACAATTAAAATAATGCAGCAGACAGCATGATGCAAAGATAATAATAGTGATAGTATACCAAATCTTCGTCTTCGTCCTCTAGAATAGATCTTCAATAAGCTGAAAACTCAGGTCTGACCCGAGCGTAATGAAAAGACAAAACACTTGAGTCAGGACTAAAATATCCTCATGTAAGTTAAATCAATCCTAAATAAATATGAGTGTAATGGCGTCAGAGATGTTTACGGGGTTTGACATCTCATATCCAGTGTCAACGTGTGTGCAATAACTCAAGAGATGTTACGGGATTTTCCATCTCTTAAGGATCCGTTAAACTATCTACTATGTAGTAATGTACGCTAAGTAGATAATGCCTATCAGTAATATAAAGTATCAAAATAGCGTTAAGGCGCTACCATAATCCCCCTTAACACATTTTTATAGTGCCATAGTCTATACAGCACCGTAAGCTCCACCGTAAACTGGTGGTTATTAGAGGGTACCCCATAGGTATAACACAAAACAAAACGTAGTGGTCGCGAATAGGATAATCAGTATGACAAGGTACATGAGGCGATACCAACTAGGATACTAGTAGTTGCGTGATCCGGATTGATGTTGAGCATAGCCAGCAGCTACCCCAACACCGCGAAACAACACTCCCAAATCAAGGGGTACACCCAAATCGCATCACAAATGTAATAGATATGGTATCGAAGAAGTGTGTCCGCTAGAGGTGGCAAACCTCAATGGCCCGGCGCGGCTCCTGTTTTAGTCATGTCAGGGGCCATCCAATATCGTTCTCTTTCTTCAGTCAACGCGTTCACCAAACCATCCACTTCATTCTGGATCAACACTCCTCGTATAATAGTTATTAAGTGGTTTTCGGCATCGACAGAGAGTATGTCCATATCCGATACCGGTCTCTTTAACAACTACGTATTATTACACCGTTGGCTCTTTTACATTTCAAATCGATTCATAATTGATATCAAAATATCATGTTCGCTTCAAAAATCAAATCTATTTCAAATATCATCGTATCTATTCAAATGTAAGATTCCGTTTCAAAATCTTTTTCCACATCAATATCTCATTTCGATTTCAAAATCATTTCGAAATTCAATTTAGGTTGCAACTTCATTTAACTCAATTCATATTTAAATTCAAGATTTAAATATAAACATTTCACCTTATTAACCAGCTTGAATTTTTTTTTAGAAAATAGTTTTAAGTAGTTTAAAAGTAGTTTAAATAATTAAAATAGTTAAAAATACTTAAAATCTTTAAAATGGATTTAAAATAGATAAATTAGTTTAAAATAATTTAAATTGGGTTAAGTAGATTAAATATAGATTGAAATAGTTTAAGTATTCAAAATGGTTTATATAACAGAGTAATTTGGAAAACAAACTAAAACAGCTTCAAAACCAATCCATTTCAATTATAACTTCCCAATTCAAATAAATTTCAATTTCCAATTTACCGATTCAATTTCGATTTCAATTCAAATCAATGTCAACATTGACTTTAAAGTTATTCAATTTTACATTCACCTTCAACTTATTCAATTCCAATGTATATCGATTTTTAGCTTGATTTTTCAAAATATCAATTTTTAACACTTAACAAAATTTTCCTTCAATATTCAAATTTAAATCCCACTTACAAATATGATTCAATTTCAAGCTCAATTTCAAATGTCATTTTATATCGCTTTTACTTAGTAATATTCAAAGCTCGAATTAAGGTTCAATCGTTTAGAACGAATAAATTTTCGAACTTCAATCATAACCCAATTTTAAATTTCAAAGTCTCAACTTAAATCATTTAACAATTTCTTTTAACCAAAATCTATTTCAACATTCCAAACTCAATTTTTCGATAAATTCAATTTCTATAAATTTGATTTCTATTTATAAATTTTAAATCAAAACATTTAAATAAATTTCAAATCGACGATTTTAAAAATTATTAATTTAGCCAATTCGGTGTCCGTATATAATTTTCTATCCTATGGCCAAGTAATTATTTATTCAAATTAAATGTCAGGGATGATTATATATTACTTAAACCGATCACAGTGTCGTATGTTGCATAACAGTATATATAAGCAAATAGACATCCAAACATTTAAATACCAACCAATAACATCCATCAAAATACATCATCAAATAGACAATACAATTCATGGCAGTTTCATAGTTATCAATGTCAGGTAATTTAATCGCAATTCAATTTTAATTTCAATTTAACTGTCAATTTAATTTTTCAACGGTTAATTCAAATGACAAGCTATATGACAATTAAATTTTTATCAAACAATGACAAATAAAATCATAACACTTCATAATATCAAATTTAACTAGCATAAAGATATTTAGTACGTTGTGAGCGTTATAAAACACTCACCTTGATTTCAATGCAGTTCCAACGTTTTATTTCGAATAAAATTAAACGGACGTTTAATTTTGCTCGAAATTTTCAATAGCTCCAAACGATTCCAATCAAGCTCCATTGCCTAGTGCTCGTCAAAATGAAGCCAACGCAAAAAGTTTCGTCGAATTCCGACCTCGTATGAGCAAGTTACAATATTTTAAAGTTACACAAATTTAAATATAACTAATTTACAAATCTTTTTCTTCCTATTTTCAACCTTACCCCCCTGGGCCGTTGATTCACTAATCCAACATCAGGGCCGAACGTTTCTTCTTCCCTACTCCCTCCAGATGATACGCGACGAACAAACCCAAAGCCTCCAATTTTTGAATCGAATTATCCTCCCTCCACATGAAGCTTGAAGATGATCGGAGGATGCCACGTCGAAGCCGCCACCGCCTACTCCCTGCGCACAGCGACCTGTCCTACTCGGTGCTTTATTTCCTCTCGAATAACCTGAATAACGGCCGGCCTTTGAACTCGATTTGCCGATGATCCAACGCCTCAAATCCGATCGTGACCGTTGAATACGTAGTTCGCAACGTGCTCTACATTTTTCATGTTGAATTTTTTTGATGATAACGAGTGGATCGAGAGGAAAACGAAGGGGAATGATTGAGTCTCTGGCCGTTGGTTACTAATGGTGGCGGCTCTGAACGTATAAACTAGGGTTTTGATTATTTTGCAAAATTGTGAATAAATGGTCCTTATATAGAAAATATTCAAAACACTATTCATTTCGGATTTTTCGAACTCCGATTTACGCATGGTAACCGGCGTTTCTAGGGTTTATCCCGCGTTTCGGACACAATGGAACAGGTTTTGGAAGCTAATTCGATCATCAGTGCGAGATATGGCAATAAACGATCAATTTAAATTAAATCGATTAAACGAATTTCTATGCGTTTTGGCTCGCCCCGGACAAACGGTAAATCCGATTGACACAAAATTTGAAATCTTACAATAATATCACATTACGGATCCGATGAAACTAGTTTCATCGAAATCCGAGACTGTTTAAAAAATGGCTATTTTAACTCGTCAATTAAATATTAAAATATTCAATTTTCACAAATTTACTTTTAATTCGATTTTAGAAGTTCTACAACATCATTCTAACTTTAATATGATAAATAAAATTTTACAAATCATTTTTAAATCATATTAAACTCATGATTCAATTATCCAATAAATTCCAATTTTTGAAATCTTATTAACTCTATTATAATCCCGATATAACTTACATTCATTTTGGAAACCAATTTGAATCATATTAAATCAAATTTCAGTTATTCACTCTATTTTCATATATTAAATTTCAATATCAAATTAATCATATCAAATTCGGAATTTAATTATTCAAGCATTTGTAATATTAAATTTAGTTAAATTTGATTATTCTTAAATCACTATCTTTTGAAATATTCAAAACGAACTTATAAAATTTAACAAATTCAAATTATAGAACAACCATTTTCATTAAAACAGTTATTCAATTCCCATTATTAAATTATTCAATAAATTCCAAATATTAAATTTAAACAATTTCGCTTATCCAATAATTCATTATCTTTTGAAATATTGGAATTGAACTTATAAGATTCAACTTTTAAAACCAATTCACAATTTTAGAATCCTATTTTCATTTTACAGTTATTCAATTATTCAATAAGTTTTAAATATTTAATTTAAACAATTTACCTGTTCAATATTCAATATTTGATTTTAAATAGATTTTACTTATCAATCAATTACTCTATTATACCCAATGAATTCAACATTTATTATCCTATTCAACTTTTGATTGCAAAGGCATTCACTAAGTAGCTTTTATTTTTCATTACTTGGATAATTATTGTTGCAATTCATTCCAGTTATTATTATTTCTAACGAATTACAAATTATTTCTAACATTAAATCACGAAATCTTATTAAATTAGCTATTTTAATTATCGAAAATTTACGGGTCGTTACAAACTCAAAATACAAATATTTGAAAACTACGGGTATCTTGTAAGACTACACCATACATAAACACCGAACGATTTTTACCTTATGATAATTAAAACATTTGCGATGAAAAATCTGTTAATATTATTTTCAATGACATTCTTTTGAAAATACTTTTCTAGTAAACTTATATAATCTTTGCTGAAATTACTACATTGATTAAATTCCGGCATAATAGGCTCTACAATCAAGTCTGAAGGCACTTATTAGAGAATGGATTTCCATATAATGGAAGGTAAGAAAATACCTTTCATACAATACATTTCTAGAGGGATGTACCAAGGATCAACACCTTTGAAACCTCTACACCTGGCTGGACCGGCTTACCCGCAAACCTATCTGGTGGCAGATAGAACCAAATATGACATCACCCCAGTTGTTTAAGACCTATCTGAGAGCTCTCTTAGCATACATAACATACCCGATATATAGAGGGCAATCAAGAAAGGCGATGACCACATCCTAATGGCTGCAAACCACATAGCCTTACGGCATGCCCTGTTTAAGCCATTTTCGGGTGATGAGTCCCAAGGTAATGATTAAATTTCATATAGCACATTCACTTTGAATACTACATTGCCAATTCCGTCACACCATTAATTTCCACAAATGTGCAAGCTTTGAGCTCGTACATCTGAAAGAAGGGTGTTTATTATAGGAGAGTTACCTTCAACGCCGCCAAATAGATGTATGTTAAAATCAATGTACGTGCATTTTAGAAATGTAATGTCGGACATTCATCCATACAAGTTGTCCTGAAACATGACAAACGAAAGGACCTATCCTACTACATCCTATTGGGAATCATCTCTAGGATTAGTAGTGGGCAGCCTTTGCATCAAAGATCAAATGAAGATACTACTGCCACGTACATATGATATGGGAAATTCCCCCTAAGGGTCAGTGATAAGCAGCATTTTATTCCATTTATTATCATTCCATGTTTCCACCTCGAATGCTTAAACTGGTTTAAAGTGGTTTCAGATAGGAATCAATCAAATTCGATCCCTGTTCCTTTGAACTAATCATCGATAAAAAAGGTTAAGTAAACAGGTCCTAATTTGTTTAATTACTTTCTCTTTATCAAAAAATATCTTGTAGAGATATATATCTTTTAAACATTGCTTTCTAGTATATATGGAATCATTAAAACTCTCTTTAACTTTGAAAATACCAAATCAAAATCATTTCTTGTAAATCGCACTGTAAAACCTTATTAAGTAAAAATGGTCGATAGAAATTACACTATTTGTACTCAACAACAATTTCTATATTCAATCTTTACTATCCGTCGAATAACAGTGAAATCACATTTTAAATTCACATGGATAGCACGTGTTCCCTACTCAGAATTTATTACCAAGTGTAAGAAGATTACTTCTATACAATCCAAGTTGTATTAAATTTGGAAAAATAATTAAATCTTTTACGCTTGCCTCGTTTTCGACATTTGGACCTTATCTATTCCTCGCTCAGGAAAGTTGCAAGGTAAGACAAGACACTGGTTGCTCCTGAACATCTTCTTAGTTTAAGCACCTCACATACGGATCTCACAAATAGAAAAATCCAGTCTACTCATCGGGTTTTAGAGTCAAGATTAAACACTTGATTATAACAGCTTTTCTTTAAATCATTTATTTAAAATTTTTTAAAATAAATTATAAAACCTCCAAATCATATTTAAAATACTTATTTATTGATTTTAAAACATTTATTAAAGATTGAGAAAGAATACATAAGTGTAAAGCCACATTTCAAAAATTATTAAAAGTGCTGCGAATAGTGTTTTCAAAGCTTAATTGATCAAAACAACTTTTCTGTCATTTAGAAATCCATTTTTATAACTCAAATCTCTTTTAAAACATTTTAAAATATTTATAGAATTTATTCCATGTTTTTAAAGAATTGAAAATATCACTTTAAAGAATTTATCGCTTTAGTTTTTGAACTGCCAAACCACGACAATTTTAAATTTTGTTTTGCTCATATTTCAAAATCTATCAAATGAGATCTTAATCATTTTATTTTGTTTGAAAATTATGATTATAAGAGTTCGGAATATTCTTATTACAAAGAATTCAAACTCTGAATCCATCATACAAATGGACAAAAACTTTCTGCGGTGTGAAATTGCGAACACCATTACGCGATGCACCTATTTTTTACCCAATTTTCATAACTAGTCCAAAATTAACAAAATTGGATCTTAGTGTTTATAGAAAATCTTTAAAACATTTAAACTATTTTAAAGAGGTTTAAAAATCTTATATACACCATTTCATTTATTAAAGGAAAGTGATTTCCTTTGTGATTTCGACATGTATAGCACGTGAATCATTTCAACATCAAAATAACCATATAATCAACATTCAAACTTGATGATAAAAAAAGTAAACAACCATGGCAACCGTATCACTTCATCATATTTGTAAAATAACTTTCGAAGAGTTTCCCACCTTCATTGGTTTTTAACTTTATGAAAATTCGCTATAGTTTCGCTAGGATCGAATCAAAGCTTATGGAATCAAGCCTTGAACCTTTGGATAGCCATAACCTATTATTGCTTGGAGGTAGGCTCGGCCAAGGATGGTGAAGGTGGTGGCCGTCAGTTTGGAAGGAGGGTATGGAGTGATTTGCCTTGGTTTTGAGGTGGAATGACATGGTATATATATGTGCATATATTTTACTTTATTTTACTATAACTTTGCAAATAGTTTTTCAAGGCATGGAAGCCATTAAAGAAGAGCACTTAGAGCTTCAAGAAGAAGGAGGAAGAAGAAGTGAATAGATGAAAAAAATGAGAGAGCTAAGGCTTTGTATTTATAGGCAAAAATATGTGAACAATATCTAAATGTGCATTTCCTTTTCTACCCTGAACCCACTCTCCTCCTTTCCCATCATCATACAGGTTACCTCCTCCTACCCATGTGCCTCCATCATTTCACTTCACTTCATAGCATGTGTAATGCTTTGGTTTGCTTAAGGATGAATTTTATGTAAAAATGTCTAAGATCTTTTGTAATATGTATATATAAGTGTATATGTATATTTGTGTGTGTATATATGTGTTCATGTATATTTTAAGGTGTGCATATGCATATTATATATGTGCACAAGACACATAAACATGGTTGCAACAACTTTGAATGACTCTCGTTCATTAAATCGTCGAAAATCGAAAAGCCGATTCCCGGTCACATTTTCACTTATAAATTAGTTTACAAATAAATGTAAACAAAAATTAAAAACTAATTTCTTATCATTCTTAACTAATTTAAATGATCACATCTGATTTATAAAACCATATAAACTAATATTAAACAATTATCTACAAAAAGTGCTGTTATATTGATAAAGCAATATCAATTATCTTATATTTTCAAATTAAGTATATATCTTTATATAAAAATAATAAAAGGTTTATTATTACTTCATAAATTAAATTATTATCATTTAAAAACAATTATTTGCACAATTATAATAATTGTTAAATGATTAAATCTCAATTTAAATTCATTAGTCAATTATTAAATAGGATGCCATTATTGATGATGATGTCATAAATACATTTTATTTTCCAAAAATAAAATAAACAATTTATTTCATATTTATTTTTAAATGGATAAATAAGTGCACATATCCAACTCCGTGCGTGACTTCCGATAATTGTAGAGCCGTTTATTGATAAAACGGTTTTCAATCATTTTATCGATATATTTTCAAGGTATATATTTTTATAAATACTTATTCAAAAATAAGATTACATTATTATTTATTCCAAACATCTTAATCTATGTTTTTGAAATATTATGTTTAAATATTTAAAAAGAAATATAATTTATCAAATTGATAAATTATATTTATTTTAAAATATTTAAATATAAGCATTCAAAAACGTAGATTAAAATGTTTTGAATAAAAAATGTTGATGATAAATTTACAGGTCGTTACACCTAATTTCCTATATAATGTCGTGTATTATAATTTATCAATACAAAGTTAGTCCCTAATTTTATTTCTATACATTATTCACTCTCTTAACTTTCCAAAATCAAAACTCATTTAATATCGAATAGCCAAAGAGGAAAAAATCCATTGAACTCGTTTTAGCCAAACTTCCGAGCATTCAACAATAATGCTGATTTCAGTTATAATTCTCCTACTAACTAGTATAATGAACAAAATTTCCAACAACATTCACAATAATGACATCAAGTACATTCCCATCAACAATTGCAACAATTTACTTCTAGCTACAATGATCAACCAATGAATCAACAGTCCAACCATAGTCCATAATATCGATTTCAAATTTACAAGTTTTACTCTCAAGTTAACTACATCAGCCACTTAATGCAATGACCTACAATTTTGACACTTTTAATAATTAAAATTTTTCAATATAATGGTGAATTATGTGATGTATTTATAATCTTTACGAACATCTTTCTGAACCGATCAGTTTGATATATAATTTTGATGCATTTGAAATTATGGTCTACGAAATAAAGGCGATACTCTTTTTGAATATAGTGCGCAATCAATTTTAGGCCATACGGTTACACAATACTAAACCAGCATCATTGGCTGTATAAATAATGCTTAGAAATCATAGAAGGAAACATTTATATCAGCCTCTCTTCATTAATCCTGAAATTTCTCTTAGTCACACTTTACTGGTAGATGTTTTTCGCTAATTATAAATTGATTCAAAATTCAAAGTGCCCATGCCCATATATATCATCTGTCGTTGCGAAGCTTTCGATGAATGGAGTTGATGGGTGGTGTCCGTTTGTTGAAAAAGAGACCGAGTCAACTAGAAGTCGACAAATAATTCTCGACCGTTGAATCTAAGGTTTCATGATCGATGGAAAAAGGGTGACGATTGGGTAATTTGAGGATGCTAGAATGTGGAAAAGGCTAAGTGGAGTCAGTCTATACGTTTAGATCAAGCTATAGGTGTTGTGGTGGCTGGAATCTGAAATTTTCTAGCCAAACCTATGATCGACGACATCTTGATTTCTCGACAGCGATAAGATTTTGGTGGAATTTCCAAGTGGCGTTGGGTGGCGCAGGACAAGGCGGTGACGTGGCTGGGGTCTGATCTTTGTTTGGGGTGTTGTTAGGTGGCATGTGGAAATGAAAAGGTAGAAGGTATTTGGGTTTGGCAAAAGGAATGATGATGGTATGGTAGGTGTATAGAAGAAGATACAATACGACATGTCTAATTTTATTTTAATTTATAATAATTCCCTTACACTTCTAACTTCCATATTATTTACGTACAAACTCCAATTCACATACCATTTCTTCTGTTGGACTCGTAGTAGAATTCCAAATGATAACTTTGTTGAATTCTAAAGCTGTTTGCAAGAGCATGTTGGTATGGATTATTTAATTTAATTTTAAAATATGAAATACATATCTATTAATGAAAAGTCACATTTATTGATATATATGTATATTGTGTTTTATGGATGATTGTTTGGTTATTATAATATTTTTGTTATATCGTGTCTACATTGGATAATTATTATTGATTATTACATTTTTTGGAGTTTAATTAAAATAAATATTCGAATTCAATTAGGAAGTAAATAATTGAAATAAAATGAATAATGATGGAAAATTTAAATAAATAAATGATATGTAAGGTTATTTACAGATTTTGGACAGTATTTGTAAATATTGGTAACTTAATAAATTTTACTAAAATTAAAATATGGAATTTAATAAGGTTGATAAAATTCATAAATAATAACTAAAATTTTATCTTAAATTAAGGTTTAGCAAGTTCATTATTATTATTAAAATTAAATAAGATTTGAAATAACAATAACAACTTGGATTTCAGCATTGTTTTATGTAAATGACAAAATGATCGATTTAATGGTATTTATCATAGTAAATACTATTGTCATTATTGTATCAAAAATAAAATAAAATTTAATTTTCTAAATAATAATAGTAGTAGTAAATAAATGTTTTTCAAAAGTTTTTGTGGCTAAAATAATTATTATTTTCAAATGAATAGGAATAAAAAGGAGTTTTGGTGATTTAAAATAAAGTATTTTTATTTTTGGGATAAATGGTGATAGATTAGTTTTGGAAAGTATTAAAGAGGTTTTAGTATATGTATGTATGTGATTGTGTGTGTAATTTGATATAAAATAACAATAATATCGTTTTGAAAGTTGATTTGATGAAGAGTGCATTTTTTGGAGAAAAATACGACATTTCAAGGGATTTAAAGTAATGAGATTATATAAAGTGTTTTTGAAGTATATTATCATTTTTTTTGGAAAGATTATTATTGTTTAACATGTATAAATAAATGTGATTTTAATAAACAATAATAAAGTAATTTTATACTTGAAAGAAAAACATTGGTCATAAATATAATGTTTGGATGGAAATGGTATTTGATTAATAGTTAATTTGAATTATCACGTATGCATGCTTATGATGATGAAATCACGTTAGGATGGGTATGCGTGTTTCACCATTATTGCTACTACATGATGACTAGTTGACTATGGTTATTTAATGATTAATGCAGTGTTACTAATGTTGATCGAATTAGTATGCATTTGATGATTGATTGTAACGACCCGAATTTTGATCACTTTGACTTAAGATATTTAAATAATTTTAAATATTAAAATATAGATTATTTTTCATAAATAATCAAGTCTTAAGTGATAAGAAGTAATAATGAGCTTATTTTGGAAAAATGTTCATAAAAATATTTCCTTTAGAAAGAAATATCGATAAAATGGCCAAAAACTGTTTTATCGATAAACAATTTTGTAATCATAAAACATCGCGCAAGAAGCTGGATACATACACTTATTTTTATAATTTAAAAAATATGGAAAAATTAATTATTTTATTTTTTTGAAATTAAATGTATTTATGACACCATCAGCGATGCTCCTATTTAAATATTGATTTATGAATTTCTATTGAGATTTAATGATTTAATAATTATTATAATTATTCAAATAATTTTTTAAATGATGATAATTCATTTTGAATATTTATAAAGTGATAATAAACCATTTATAATAATTTATGAGGATATATACTTGATTTGAAAATATAAGAAACATTTGTATCGCTTTATCGATGTAATTGCGATTTTTGTAAAAATTTGTTAGTACTAATTTATATGGTTTTGTAAATAAAATATGATCATTTTAATTGGTTAAAAACTATAAAAAATTTATTTTCAAATTTTTTTATATTTATATTTAATTTAAAATGTAGGTGAAAATGTGACCGGAAATCGGTTTCCCGATTTTCAACAGTTTAACGAATGGAAGTGGTTCAAAGGTTGTTGCAACCATATTTACATGTCATGTGCACATATTTAACTATACATATACATCCACAAACTTGTCATGTGCACATATGAACTTATAAATACAAATATACATGTAAACACATGTATACATATACATATCCAAGATATTTTAGATTTCTTCATACTTCAGCATTCACAAAGTCAATGCACATGCATAAGTATAATCGCATGGCCTTATACATGATGGAAAGGACTTCTAGCCATCCAAGGGTGATGTAGGGAGGGGGTGGATGTAATGATGGTTAGTGATGGTGGATGATGTAAGGTGGAGATATTGTCTACCTCTCCACTTGCCTATAAATACCCAACCATTTTGCCTCTTCTTCATTCCTCCATAACTTCCTCATGTCAGATCGAAATTAAGAAATCTTTTTTCTAAACCATCTAAAATTCCAGTGGCTAAAACTTTTATAGTTAGCACTTCTTCCATTTTGAGCTTAGCCATGTCAAAAGCTCGCTAATTTGCATTGCATTTTCGGACCCAGAATTTTTGGTTCGAGAATACGCTCTCTTCTTTTGATCATATCTTCCTCATATTAAATCAAAATTGAGTAATTCTTTTTCTAAATCATAGAGAAAATAATTTACAAGAACTTTCCTTTTGACTATTTTTCAAAATTTTTTGAGTAACATGTCCAAAATTCATTTAAATTTGACCCATTTTCAGGTGTGATTTTGGTAAATCCGAGAATGCCTCTTCTTTATTTGATCATACCTCATTAAATACTAATCCAAATTGGGTTATTCTTTTCTTGAAATCATAGAGAAAAGAATTTCCTATAACTTTCATGTTGACTACTTTTCCAACTTCAGAGAGTAGAATGTCCAAAAATCTAAGAGAAGATGACCCATTTTCGATTTTAGTTTTTGGTAAATTCAATAATAATATAAAGTCCTATACCTCATTCCCCATGCTTGGATGAGCACCACTTTTGGGAATGGGATGGCCGAGCACACTAGTAGGCAAAGGGTAAAGGATCCTCAACTCTAATCGCAAGTTAGTGAAGCTATAGCCTATTTTTCGATATAAAGTCAATGTGAGAAAACTCCTAAACTATAGTTATATATATTATTGGATGACATATGTTTGGATATAATTCATAATGGTAGTTCTTTATCATGCTTGAATATGATAATATGAATGTTTAATATGGTTGTTGAATATATATACAAGTTGCGTTAATACACGTCGATAAGCATAAAGGAAATCACTTTCCTTTGTTGAATGAAATGGTGTATATGGAATGTTTAAACCTCTTAAAAATAACTTAACATGATTTAGAAATGTTTTATAAACATTTAAAAGTGTTTTATTAAAGTTTAAATGAATATCGAAAATTAAGTCAAAAATAGGAGCGTTGCGTAATGATAGTTTGCGATTTCGCACCGTAAAAGTCAAACATATACATAGAATGGAATGTAGCTCAGAATTCTTCGAGATAAGAATTTTCCAAACTATCATATCCACAGTTTTCAAATAAAAAAGGAAAATTTAGATTTCGATAAGTAGATTTTAAAATATGAGTAAAACAAGTTTTTAGAAAAATTATGGCTTTGTAGTTCGAAATCCATAAAGGGATTTCTTTAAAAGTGCTATTTTAAAATTGTTTAAAATTATGAACTAAATTCTAAAAAATATTTTAAAATGTTTTAAAAGTGATTTGGATAGTAAAAATGAATTTCTAAATGATACAAAAGTCATTTTGGTCAATATAGCTTAAAAAAACCATCCGTAGCACTTTTCTATAAATTTTGAAATATAGTTTTAAACTTAACGATTCTTTTCCAAATATTTTATGAATGTTTTCAATTGAATAATTAAGTGTTTTAATGATGTTTTGGAAGTTCTATAATTTATTTAAAAATGTTTATACAAATGATTTAAAGAAAAGTCGCCAAAATTCAAGTGATTTAATCTTGGCTCTAAAAGTCGATGAGATTGGATTTTTCTATTCGTGAGATCTGGATTAGGTGCTTAAACTAAGAAGATGTTCAGGAGAAATCAGGGCCCTATCTCATCTGGCCTCTCCTGTACGAGGCATGGATAAGGTCGAAATGTCGGAAATGAGTCAAGTATAAAATATTAAAATTTCCAAATTTAAACAACTTGGATTTTATGGAGATAATCTTCTTATACTTAGTGTTAAAGCCCGAAGAGGGAACTCGTATTATTCATGGAATTTAAAAGATGATTTCTCCATTATTCTGCTTATAGTACTTCTTGAATATGGTAATTGATACTAACAAAAATTAGACGATTTCTATAAATTCTGCTGACTTAATGTTTGCTGGTTTTGGATTAACATCCTAGGTAACATGGTTTTAACTCAGTCAAAATTTTGAGTTTTGAATGAACAAATCTTCGTTAAGGTTTAAATGAAATGATTTGGAACTATTTTCATAAGTAAAGAATGAAACGATTTGGAATTTGAAAAGGTTATAAGTAATCAAAGGATTTGATAAGAGAGGTTTAATGATCTCATATATGCCAGAAAAAAATGTTTTAAAGTTATATATCTCTAAAAGATATTTTTGATAAAAGGCACGAATTAATTAAATATTATTCATATATATATATACACACAAACACTTGACCTCTTTTATCGATGATTGTTTCGAAGGAACCAAGGTCGGATTTGAAGTGATTGTTATTCAAAAACCACTTCGAGCCAATTTACATATTCAAACTGAAGACATGGAAATGATTTGGAAGGGTAAGGCTGCTTATCACCGACCCTGGGGGAAAATTTTCATATCATATTATGTAGTAGTAGTTCTTCATTTTAGATCTTCGATGTAAAGGTCCCTTGATACTAATCCTAGGGGTAATTCCCAACAGAATGTGATAGGAGAGTTCCTTCGGTTTGTCCTATTCCTGGACAACTTGTATGGATGAATTTCCGATGTAGCATTTCTAATTACATAAATTTATCTCTATGAACGTATCATCTATTTAGTGGCGGAGAAGGCAACTTCTCTTAGCTTAATACCCTTTCCTGAAACGTACGGGCTCAGGAGTTATATGTTTGTAGAAATCAGTTATGTGATCATAGAATGGCAGTGTGGCGTTCAATGTGGAATATGCTATTTTGAAAGGTAACACGTTACCTCAGGCCTCATCAACTAGAAATAGAAAAAACAGGGTAAATGTGGCAGGGATAAGTCGGTCACTCCCATTAGGATATGATCACCACCTTTCTAGATAACCCTCTATATATCAGGTGTGTTGTGTATGCTATGAGACGTCTCGGATAGGTCGTTAACGGCCGGGGCGATGTCATATTCGGTACTATCTAATGAAGGAGTGGGTCGGTTCTTCATTGGTATAGGCGTTCAATATCTGGACCATAGGTACATTCCACTAGAGGTGTATTATACGGAAGCTAGTCCCTCACCTTGTCATTGTTTGGAATCCATTCTCCCAACGAGCCTTGTAAGATTTTTGTTGGTAAAGCCTAACATATCCGTAATTTAGTAATAGTAATAATTTCGGCTAAGATTCATAAGTTTACTTGCAAATGTTTTCAAAAGAATGTCATTAAAAATAATGTGCACATATTTTGCATAGCAAATGGTTTGGTTATCATAAGGTAAAAACCCGTTCCATGTTTATGTGCGGCATGGTTTTATGAGATATCTTTATTTTCAAAAATTCGTTTTGAGTTTCTCACACCAGTCCCATGACTGACCCGGAGTTTATTTTCCTTTTCCCTTAAACTCTAGGTGCCCTAATTTTCTCGAGAATCCCAATAATCATGTTTAGTTAGAAGAAATATGGAAGTGCTTGGAGCATGGAGTTAGAAGATTCTTTTGAAGATTGTTAACTTTTCCCACCACATTTGTGTACTACTGTATTCCACCTTCATAAGGACGGATATTTATAACTATCTCTATTTAACTCTGATAAATGTATTTAAAATTTTCGTTGTAAAGATTATATTATTGAAATAATATATGTTATTCCATTCATGTGAGATTCTGTTCTATATTTATTTTCTTTCTTACCCTTAACGATCGGGTTTCCGACACTTGGAGTTGCAGCATGTAAATACCGAGGATGTATGAGTATCGATTTTTGAGGGTCAAAATCTTTTTTGTTACATTTGGTATTAGAGCTTTGGTTGAGAGAATACCTGAGCCTGGTTGGGGTAAAGTCTCATCAGAGATAGGGTTAGTAATACCCTAGGATGAGTAACTCATTAGAGATAGGATTAGTAACTCCCTAGAATGAGTTTGAGAGTATATATATGTGCGTGTATTTGTTAATGATATATAAAAATGATTTTGGTTTTGAAAATTTGTAAATGAAATAAATTTACATAGGATAATATGTCGAATATTTCATATATTTGTTAATATAGTTATTTGATTAAGAAAATGATAATACTTGGTTATTATAATTAATTGATTGGTTGTTTAAATTTAAAAGTTCTAATAAGAAAACCTCATGAAATTAGCATCATATTTTGACTATGGGGTATTTGATAAATAATAATGTTGGTTTAATATTAAAAGAATTTATTTAAGATAAATTAATTTTATGAATATGTTTTATGTAAGTGATGTTATAGAACGTTCTTTATAAAGAATTTATTTTTTGATATTTGAGTTTTCTGTCATAGTTGAGAGCCATGCAATGAAAAACTAAATTTTTGATCAAGAAGCCTGATCAGAGTCCGCACTAAAGGATCGGGAAATCAATACTATTCGTAAGTAAAGTTGTGGATTCGAATAGAAGATCGAATCAGATACAGTGAATGGATGATCTATGTACGTCGTACAAGTGTAAATTTAATAATAAATGTTTTGGGCAAACCTTTGGGTTTTTTTGGGTTATTTTGAGGGACGAAATTTTTTAAGGGGGAAGTATGTAACGACCCGAATTTTAACCACATTAATTAAAGATATTTAAATAATTTTAAATATTTAAATATTTTTCATAAATAATCAAGTTTTAATTGATAAGTAATAACAATGAACTTATTTAGGAAAAATGTTCACAAAAATATTTCCTTTGAAAAGAAATATGGTAAAATGGTGGAAAACCGTTTTATCGATAAACAGCTTTATAATCGTAAAACGTCGTGCATGAAGTTGAATACATACACTTATTTTTATAATTGAACAAAAATATGAAATAAAATTATTTATTTTATGTTAGGAAGTTAAATGTATTTATGATATCATTAGTGATGCTCTTATATTTAAATATTGATTTACGAATTTAAATTTAGATTTAATGATTTAATAATTATTATAATTATTCAAATAATTTTTTAAACAATGATAATTCATTTTGAATTTTTATAAAGTGATAATAAATTATTTATAGTAATTTTATGAAGATATATAATTAGTTTGAAAATATATGAAAATTTCGTTTCGCTTTATTGATATAATAGCGATTTTTATAAATATTTGTTACCAATAACTTATATAATTTTATAAATAAAATGTGATCATTTTAATTATTTAAAAATTATAAGTTACATTTTATGTGTAATTTAAAATATAAGTGAAAATGCTGCCGAAAATCGGTTTTCCGATTTTCAATGGTTTAACGAATGGAAGTTGTTCAAACGTTGTTGCAACCGTATTTACATGTCATGTACACATATTTAACCATTAATATACATGAAAAAACTTGTAATGTGCACACATGAACATATAAATAGAAATATACATGTAAACACATATATACATATACATATCTAAGATATTTTAGATTTCTTCATCCTTAAGCATTCAAAAAGTCAATGCATATGCATAAGTGCAAGCACATGGCCTTATCCTTGATGGAGGGGACTTCTAGCTGTCCTAGGGTGATGTAGGGAGGGGTTGGCTGTAATTATGGTTGGTGATGTTGGATGATGTATGGTGGAGATATTTTCTACATCTCCACTTGCCTATAAATAACCATCCATTTTTCTCTTCTTCATTCCTCCATAACTTTCTCATATCAGATCGAAATTAAGAAATTCTTCTTTGAACCATGTAAAATTCCTGTGGAAACAACTTTTATGTTAAGCACTTCTCCCATTGTTGAGCTTAGCCATGTTAAAATATCACTTCTTTACATTGCATTTTCGAACCCATAATTTTAGGTCCGAGGATACACTCTCTTCTTTTGATCATATCTTCCTCATATAAATCAGAATCGAATGTTAATTTTCTAAAATTATAGAGAAAATAATTTTCAAGAACTTTCCTTTTGATCACTTTGCAAAATTCTTTGAGTAACATGTCCAAAATTCAGTTAGAAGTTGACTCATTTTCGGGTGTGATTTTTGAAAATTCGAGAATGCTTCTTCTTCGTTTGACCATATCTCATTCAATACCGATCCAAATTGGATGATTCATTTGAAACCATGGAGAAAAGAATTCCTACAACGTTCATGTTGACCACTTTTCCAAATTCAGAGAGTAGAATGTCCGAAAACCCGAGAGATGGTGACCCATTTTCGAGTTTAGATTTTAGTAAATTCAATATAATCCAAAATCCTACACCTCATTCCCCATGCTTGACCGAGCCCCACTTTTGGGTATGGGAAAGCCGATCACACTAGGAGGCAAGGAGTAAAGGTTCGTGAGCTCTGATCGTGAGTTAGTGAAGTTATAACCCATTTTCCGATAGTAAATCAATGTGAGAAAACTCTTAAACTATAGTTATACAATTATTTGATGATATATGTTTGGATATGATTATTAATGATATTTTTTTTATCATGCTTGAATATGATATTGTGAATGTTTAGTATGGTTATTGAATATATATACAAGTCATGATAATACACGTCGATAATCACAAAGAAAATCACTTTCCTTTATTGAATGAAATGGTGTATATGAGATGTTTAAACCTCTTCAAATCTTTTGAAAATATGGTTTTAAACTTAACAATTCTTTTCTAAATCTTTTGTAAAAGTTTTCACATAAATAATTAAGTGTTTTAAGGATGAATTGGTAGTTCTATAATTTATTTAAAAAAGTTTAAAATGATTTAAAGAAAAGTTTCCAAAAATCAAGTGATTTATCTTGTCTTTAAAAGACGACGAGTAGACTGGATTTTTCTATACGTGAGACCTGCGTGGGATGCTTAAACTACGGAGATGTTTAAGAGCATCCAATGTCCTGGCTCACCTGGCCTCTCCTGAACGAGGGATAGATAAGGTCAAAATGTCGAAAACGAGTTAAGTATAAATGGTTAAAATTTTCAAATTTAAATAACTTGGATTTTATGATGTCCTTATATTTGATATTGAAGCCCGAAGAGGGAATTCGTACTATTCGTGGAATTTAAAAGGCGATTTTGCAATTATTCTTCCCATAGTACTTGTTGAGTACGAGTATTAATATTAAGTAGAATCAGATGATTTCTATAGATTTTGCTCACTTAATATTTACTGGTTTTAGATTAACATCCTAGGTAACATGGTTTTAACTCAATCAAAATTTTGATTTTTGAATTGAGAAATCTTTTTTAAGATTTAAATGAAATGATTTGGAAATATTTTCCTAAATAAAGAATGAAATGATTTGGAATTTAGAAAGGTTTTAAGTAACCAATGGATTTGATAAGAGATGTTTAATGATTCCATATATACTGAAAAGAAGTGTTTTAAAGTTATATGTCTCTAAAATATATTTTTGATAAAAGAAATGGATTCATCAAAATTATTCACCTATATACTTGACCTCTTTTTTCGATGATTGGTTTGAAGGAACCAGGGTCGGATTTGAAGTGATTCTTATCTGGAAACCACTTCGAGCCAATTTACATATTCGAAGTGAAGGATTGAAATGATTTGGAAGATAAACTGTAGGGCTGCTTGTCACTGACCCTCGAGGGAAATTTCTGATGTCATATTATGTGTTAGTAGTTCTTCAAGTGAGATCTTTGATGAAATAGCTCCTCACTACTAAGGGGTAATTTTCGACAGGATGTAGTAGGAGAGTTCCTTTGGTTTTTTCTATTCTTGGACAACTTGTATGAAAGAATGTCTAAGTTGCATTTCTAATTACATAAATTGATCTCTATAAACGTATCATCTATTTGGTGGCGGAAAAGGCAACTTCTCTTAGCTTAACACCCTTTCCTATGACGTACATACTTAGGAGTTATACGTTTGTAGAAATCAGTTGTGTGATCATGGAATGACAATGTGGCGTTTAAAGTGGAATGTGCTATGTGAAAGGTAAAACGTTACCTAAGGCCTCATCAACTAGAAATGGCAAAAGCAGGGTAGACGCGACAGGGTAAGTGGGTCGCTTCCATTAGGATATGGTCATCACCTTTCTAGATAACCCTCTATATATCGGGTATGTTTTGTATACCATGAGATGTCTCGGATAGGTCGGTAATGGCCGAGGTGATGTCATAATTAGTACTATCTAAGAAAGAGGTAGGCCAGTTCTGTGTTATTATAGGCGTTCAATATTTAGACCTAGGTACATCCCTCTAGAGGTGTATTATATGCAAGGTAGTCCTTTAGCTTGTTATTGTATGGAGTCCATACTTTGAACAAGCCTTGTAAGAATCTTGTTTGTAGAGCCTAATACATCCAAAATTTAATAATAGTAACAATTTTGGAATAGATTCATAAGTTTTATTGCAAATGTTTTCAAAAGAATGTCATTGAAAGTAATATGCCCATATTTTGCATAGCAAATGGTTTGGTTATCATTAAAAAACCCATTTGGTTTGGTTACCATTGTATGGAGTACCACACTAGTGTACTACTTTATTCCGCATTAGTAAGGACGGATATGTATAACTATCCATGTTTAACTCTGATAAATGTATTTAAATTTTCCACTATAAATATTATATGTTGAAATAATATATGTTATTCCATTCGTATGAGATTCTGTTCTTTCTTTATTTTCTTTCTTACCCTTAACGATCAAGTTTCTAGCACTTGAATTTGTGGCACGTAAATACCGAGGATGTATTAATGTCGATTTTCGAGGGTCGAAAGTCTCATTTTGTTACATTGATGTTGTGTTACTAATATGGAGTGCCTAGTGCACACTGGATGTTTTATATTTACATTGACGAATTATTATTATAGTTGATGATTAATAATGAATGTAAGTATGTTGATGATGCTGTTATTTTCTTATTTATGATTGAGGTAGGCATAATGTGTTGTTGATGATTAATGGCTCAACACACTATAATTGTTGTTGTCTCATATTATGATTTGTTATGATGGATAAGTAGGAATATTGCGTTCTACTTGCATTCGTTGTCATGGTTTTTATGTACTAAGTATGTGGATGTAGGATAAGAGCATGAAATAAAACTATGTGAGTTGATCTCCCCAAAGTGGTATGTAGGCATTCTTTTTCTATGCAATAGCCTACGGCTCCCTGGTGGTCAGAGTGTATAGAAATTCACACAGTCCCGAAGATAGCTGGCATTTTTCCCTTTATTATATGTATATTTGTAGTTTTACTTGAAGAAACGAAGGTGGGAGCAAAGGGTATGGAACGAGTCATGTAAAAAGAACGATTTATTATACCTCTTATCTCATAGTTATATAGTTTTAGTTATAATAATTATGTATTGAAACATGTACACTTTCTGGTGCACTAGATTTGTGTAATATTTAATTATTAATATGAGATTTTTTTTCGTATGTGTATTTTTGTTTAAATTTTGATGTGAAGTTTTTCTTTGTATGTCTATTGTTTTAGACTTTTTAAATTTTTATCTATCCATGGTCCATGATTTATTAATATCTGAAATTTATTGTAAACATGTTTTAATGTTTTTTATAATTGATTTTAAATGTTATAAATAGTGGATCATCACATTTGGTATCAAATCTTAGATTTAGCGATTCCTAGAGCCGTGGGTTGGTCGAATAATACCTTAGGTTGTGTTTCAATATAGAATGAGGTAGCATTTTGATTAACGATTATATGCTTTTTATGTGTGGGTTATTTGGTTAACCATCATCACATCACCTGAAAACAATGTTTACTTATAATGACCCTTGTGTGGAAGATATATAAAGTAAGAGTGATATAGGATGAACACTTATATGAGTGGTTAAGTGTTTGGTTATAAACCGAGTGACATGCACATGCGATGTTAAATTAAAATTAAAACCTAACCTTAATAAGATGGATTCACTTTTTTTAAGCGAATAATATTGTTTGGAAATTTATAAAATATGCATGTTTGATTTAGTTAATATTTTATTAAAGAATGAGAATGTATATTTTTGTGTATAAAGTAATTTGGCAAAATTTATGACAAAAATAAAGCATTTGATTTGGAAATAAAATATTTTTATGAAGGTATTTTTGTAAGGAAAAATGAATATTATAAAAATATTCGATTAAGAGTTATTTTGGAAAGAAATATTTTTATCGAAAGGATGTTTTAAAATATATACAGTAAGGTTTAAGGAGTAATAATTTAACAAGATGTTTTAAGGGAGAAAACTATTCTTATAATGGTATAAGATTTAAGTTTTTTTTGTCGTAAGTACCTTATTGGCGAAAATGTAGTAAAAATTCTTATTTTAAAGAAAGAAATATTTTGTTGAAACATTCTTTACAATGAATATTATATGTTTTGGAGAAGATTTTCTTTAAAGATACTTTACAAGGTAATTCCATAATGGTATTTTACTTCAAAAAAATTATTTTCTCAACAGAAGGATTAGAAAATGATATGGTGAAAATATTTTTATTTGAGAAATTATTTTATTGGTAGAAATATTTGAAAATAGTTTGATGAATTTTTTCAAGAAGTATCTTATTGAGTGAATAACGCGATAAAATATTTATTTCAGAGATTTTTTTTATCAAAAGAGTATTTGATTTCAGAAAACATTTAGTTTGGAAATTGACTTTCACTTAAAGGATACATTTTGATAAATGGTTTAAGGTAAAACATTTTTGGGTAAAGAATTTTGGTTGAAAAAAAAGTAATTTGAAAATTGTTTTACTGGGAATATATTTGGAAATATATTACTGAGAAAGGGTGCATTATAAAATGTCAAGTTTGCAATACTTTGAGAAAATATTTTACCAAGATGAGGATTGTTTGAATTGGAAGTAAATGGTTGCAAAAGTAAAATATTTAATTTAATAACAAACTTTGGAGGTGCTTGTTGAAAAAGTATTTAATAAAAAAAGGACGCTTTCATTTGGAAATTTTATTTAAGAACTATAAAACTAGACTTTGTAAGATGAAGTGTATATGAGTTTGAGTTTGTCCTACACCCATTACGATGATGTTATCTTTTGACTGCTGTGAGTGACTTTCCACTAGGAGATGTAGGGATTGTAGCAAATGCGGATTACGGATCTTAAGGCAGAATTAACACTAGAGTGGGATCTTTTTGAGATCATTTCAAATTAAATCCAAAAAAAGGCAATTCACAAACATAGAGACAATCACAGAACCAGACATAAATGCAACTAGTAAATAAAAGCAGTAAAGGAAAGAACATACCAGAATTTTATACTGGTTTGGACTTACCCAACATCCCGTCCCACATAATTTCTTGTGTAGATTTCTTTTCAAATATAATGTCGATATTACAACCTCAATTTGAAGACTACGAGATACACCCTCCTGTCTCCGAGTCCTGGGAGAACTCTCTTGATTTAACTAGGCTACATGATCACCTAATTGATTTACGGGCTACAATCACTCCCAATTGATTTACGGGCCACAATCACACCGTTTCTAATGATACTTTGATAGAGAGAGACTCGATACACTTCTTTGACTATATATGATCCTATAACTTTGAATATCATCGAGATCTTTGAGAGAGAGTCGCAAAGAATCAAACTAGAGAAGGCAGAAATTTGTTAAAGCATTTGAAATATAAGAGAATATTTGAGTGGAGAAGAAGGAGTGGAGAAATGAAGAAAAACTAACTTAAAATTCAGTGAAAACAACTGGTATTTACAGGAGAACAATGGTCATGTCCATTCGCGAAAGGTTATTATGAATAGACACTTCTTTTGAAAATTTGAATTTTAAATTCTACGGCTACCATGTCCACATGGAGGGATGAGGGTTGTCGACATGCCTATGTTATTTTTGAAATTAAATTATGCTTTAAAATGATTTCTATTCTAAAACTTGTCACTTTTTTTTAAACTTTGTAAACCATATTGATATAGTTTAAGCTTATAAAAGAGTTTTAGAACGTAGTCTAAAAATATATAATCTATAATATAAAAGTACTATTAAAAAAACTAAATATAGATTTCTTTTAAAAAATATTAAAATCAAGACATAGTTTAAAAAATAAGAGATGATTTTGAAATTAATAAGATTAAAAATAATTTTTGAATTAAGGTTAAAATATTTAAATTGATAGAGATGACTTCAAAAAGATAATTTTGAAAAAATAAATCATTTTGAAAATTTCATGGATTCCATTCCGCTAGATAAGGTCATGGGTTCCATCCCACTAAAGAGGTTGTGGGTTCTATCCCACTATCAAAGCGAGAAGGCGGATTCCAGTCCACAATTAATATCCAAACGAAAATTTTAGTGCTATTTTGAAGTTTTAACATAAATTTAGACTCTATTACTTATCTTGATATCATGAACTCTTGATAATCTTGATACTCATGAGTCTTTTGTCTTGATTTTTTTCAATCTTCAATTCGTCAATCTTGAATCTCTATACTCAGTCTTGAATCTTTATGATGTATAGTATTCATTCTCAGTACCTGCATATATATCCTACATATACATATATACCCAGACAAGAATATTAGTATTTATATTTTATAACAAGTCCTAAGGTTGTTGTCATCAAAACCATCATCTCAGGAACTAACATTCTCCCCCTTTTCGATGATGATAGCCTTTGTTTATAAAATCTACTCCAACTCCTCTTTATTCCAACACTCTCCCTTAATCAACTATCCCCCCTTAATCTAAGCCAATCTAACCTAATTCTTGTAACGATCCCGGTTTTTAAGCCAAATTAATTTAGTAATTAATTTGATTTTTGGATTAAATTAAGAATTAATTTGGTAATTAATATGAAATTTTGGATTAAATTGTGAAATTAAATTGAAAATGTGGGAATAAAAATATATGTATATATATATATTAGTTTTTAAATAAATAATTTGATTTGGAAATCTAAATATTTTACAAATAGATTATAATTTGGAATTTGATATTGAGATTCAAATACATATAAGTTGAAAATAAATATTTGAAAGAAATATTTATAGATTGTGAATGAATAAAATATATATTTATAAAAAGATATTGTTTGTTTATTCATTTATAAATACAAATTGATTGTATATTAATTTTTGAATTTTAAATTTAAAAATAAATGTTTTGAATAATATTTGGATTTGAAAATTATATAAATTAAACTAATAGAAATTTGTTTTCTAATTTTAATACACACATACACACACACACATATATAATGATTTGAAAGTTATATTTCAGATTAATATAACAATTTTCAAGAAGCTATTTAAGGAGTTAAATTCAAATATATATAAATTTATATATTAGTGTTCAATTAATTATTAAATTTTATTCTTTAAAGATATAAAAGATATCACATAATTATAATAAAGTAAGGGTTTGAAACAAAGTTATAAATTAATTATGAAAATGGTTTAAAGCATAATTTGTAAATTAATTTAAAGAAAAGGGATTTAAACATAATATTGTTTGTATGTACAAGTGTAAAGGAATTAATAAGTACATGTAAAAAGTGTAATCGTTATATGATACAAATTAACATTTGTAAACCTTTTAATAAGCATTAAAACAAGTGTCATCTTCTTTTTATTTTTGAGGAAAAAATAAATATAAGGGAATTCAAATATATATATGTATACATCCATATTCTATTTTCAATTTTTCTTTCTTGCATTCAACTAAAACAAATCTATAGATCTGAAAATACAAACTTGAGAAGCAAAAACAGAAAAGAAAACCTGAATTAAGAAAAACTCAAACCAGCAAAATCAGACCAAATATCAAATTCCAGAAAAACAATCAAAAGCAGATTTAACAACCAAACAAATCAAAGCATTCAAAACAAACTCAAGCAAATTTAACAACCAAACAAATCAAAGTTCCAGATTCAAGATAAAAGCAATTCCAGGCTCAAAAAAAAATCTTGTCCTCTGTTCTTCAAAAAACAAGATGAGCATACCCCACTTAAATTTGCTTGTGTTTTAATATCTGCATTTACATTTAAAAAGTGTTTGTTTAGTTGTCGAAACATACCTGCACGTCTGTGAATGACTGGATATATATGTCTGAGTATATTCATCGCTCTGTTGTTCTTCAGATACAAGAAATTCTTACAAAATTTATATCTCGAAGTACAAACAGATTTAGGTGATAATCTTTAAATGAAATATGTTGGGATAATCAAGTTCTAAGTTTTAAAAACAATTTCAAGTGTTCAAGTTGAATATTTATTTCAAAAATAGAAAATGACAGGAATGTTCAAAACTTAAGTCCAAATTCTAATATCTGGATTTAAATTTTTAATCATAGTAATGAATTCATACTTCAAATTCATGATTTTTGATAAACATTTTAGAATTTTTAGGTAAGTGTTCACGGTGAACTCTCGAGTTGAACGGAAATCGTATTTTTTTAATATCCGATGGTCGAGTTGATGCACAGGTCGTGGTTGATGATGAAGGTAGTAGAGAGATTGGCGAGGTTGGGAAAAATACTAGATGAATTTAACATCGGTCATGGTGGCGGCACATGGATTTGTAGGATTTAGGGCAGAATTTTACTCATCGAGGTTTAAAGTGAAGAATCGTCGTCGTCGTGGAAATTGAAGCAATCTCACTGGGAGGAGAAGTTATAGGGGTCATCGGGGAAGCTCTGGTCAAAGTAGCATGGTCACTGGTAGCCTGACGCCGTGGTGCGAGGTGGATTTATGAATTGGGTTTTGGGTTCCAGTTCATATCGACTGGTTCAATTTCGTTTAATCGAGTTGAGCGTCGTTCTGGGTATTCGTGGTGACTGGAGAGATGGTTGGCAACCTGTAGGCGATGGCGGCGTTGGTCAGAACAACAATGATGGTCGGTGCATGTGCACAATTACATGGTGATGTCTGGTTGTTGTAGGTGGAGGAGGAAATGGGAAGCTCGAGTCTGCCCTTGGGAAAATGAGTTAATGGCTTGAGTAAAAGCTCGTGTAAATTAGTATGGGTTTCCAAATCAGTTTTTAATTTTTTAAGACAAAGTTGTAAAAGAAAAAAATATATAGATTGGCTCGGGTTGTTGCCCGGGGAAATGGGGGTTGGATCTCGGGTTGGTTCCCGAAGTGGGTTTGGGTCAGATTGAAAACACTAACCAAGTTTGTATATTTTAAATAAAACATGTTTTAAAGCAAAACAAACCAAGTTTCTCAAACAGGTTTTCAAATTTAAATTTTAAAATTTACGTGATTTGAAATAATGTGATTTGGTTTTGAAAATAAAATTTTGATTATTTAATTTAATCTCTAAGTGTTTTCAAATAAAAATAAATTAGTGTGATTTATTAAAGGTTAATTAAGTAATAAAAAGGTCAATTACTTAATAATTTAAGGTTAATTGATTAGTGTAATTAATCAAGGTGATTAACTAATGGATAATTTGTTGATGAGATTAATTAAACGATAATAAATTAAAAGTTAATTAATAAATAATTAAGGGTAATTATATGCTTAATGGTTAATTACTTAACGAAAGTAATTAAGGGAATTAATTAAAGATTAAAGGCAAATTAATCAAATGATTAAAAGATGATTACTTAAGGTAAGTAATTAATTAGGTAATTTGTTACTAATTTAGAGTTAATTAATTAAGGAGATTAATTAATAATTAAGGTCTAATTAATTAATTAATAATTAAATTATGTAAGTAATTAAAATTGATTAATTAAGGATAATTAATTAAATAGTAATTAAATCAGGGATAATTAATTAATGTAATTAAGGAACATATGTCAAAGGATAATTAAATGATTAGGGGTTAATTATTTAATGATTAAAGGTTAATTGATTTGTAAATTAAGGTTGATTAATTAATTAATAATTAAAGGTTGATTAATTTATGATTAAAGGTTAATAAATAAATGCTTAAAGGTTAATTAATTAAGATGGTTTGTAATTAACTAATATTAATTAACCAGAATTGGTAATTTATTCATAAGTAATTAATCTGATTTAAATTAATGAGATGATTAATTTATTTTACTTATGGATGTTTAGGTTGTATTGGATGCTTCGAATTGTTTGATATCCTTGATATGTGATGCTTTGTGATATGGATTGTTTTGATGTGAGCTGTGATGAATGTAATTTATTTATCTGTGATGAATTTATTTATCTGTGGATCTGTAAATAGAAGATAAGCGTTATAGATTATATCGCTATTGATATTGATATGTTTGAATATGTGATGATTGATGATGTTGCATTATTGTGTAAATCCCCTGGACTACACCATACACACACAAATACGGATTGCATGAGGAAATTGGTTAAGTCACAAAATTTTGAAATGGTATTAAAGTTGAATTTTGAATTCAAATGGTTTTGGAAATGGAATTGGGTTAAATACGAAATTTTTTTGAAAAGGAGTTTTAAAGATAAAAGTTATTTTAAATAACTTGACAAAGTTTTGAAATTTAAATAGTTTGATTTGAATTTGAATTCAAGATTTGAAATTGAATCCTATGTTTGGAAATTATGGTTTAAAAAGGTTATACAAGTTATAAATGTGTTTATATGGGGTTTAAACCATTTTAAAAGTATTGCTTTGGAAATTTGAATTTAACCCAAGTTTTATACTTGAAGGGTTTTAACTTGTGCAAATGTAATCGGATTTTTCCGAAAAGAAAACTATTTGTTTTCAAATAATAATAGCTTTCATATAAAGAAAGGATTTCCAATTTGTGTTGAAAGATTTCAAGTTTGAAATGGAATTGAAATAGTTTTGAAAGCTATGAATGAATCTTTGTGAAAGATGGTTAAACCTTGTTTTGAAATTGAAGAGGATCTTAAAGGTATATCTTTTGTATAAAAGATTTGAAATGGAATTGTTTTTGAAAGCTATGAATCCTTGGACATGTTTTTAAAAGCTATGAATTGAGTCTTTGATTTAAATATTGGATGAATATATTCAATTTGAAAGGGAAATTGTTTAGAAAGACTATGAATTAATCTTTAGGAAAAATGGGTGAACTTTGCGAAGTGAATCTTTTTGTTTAAAAGATTAAAATGGTAATTTGTTTAAACCATTTGAAAGAAGATTTTGGGTAATAATTGTGACTTAACTAAGATCCCAATATCTATACATTTTTAAATATTGCGCTCATTATTCGGTTTAGCCGGAAGAGGAGTCTGTGTCATAAAATCCATTCCGAATAATGATACGACGTTATGGATAGCATTTGAAGACCAGCGGTGAAGACTAGATATTTTCGAAAGCGAAAGGATAACTCGTCGAATGTCTCTGCACCGAATGGCCCTAGCATAGAGATGTGAACACCCTTTGTGATAGGGTGTCCGGACGTGATTAGAGATTATCCTGATTTGCAATGGCTTCTTTGTGAAGTGCCTTCGGTTCAGTTCGAACATGGAACAACCTTGTATGGATGTGTGCCTGACATTATACTTTGAGATCTAAAGCTGGTTTCTATCAAATACATTTCTGCTTAGTGGCGGAGAATTTATTCTCTTAGCTTAACACCCTTCTCTGAAACGTACGAGCTCAGAGGTTATGTAGTTGATGGTTACTAGTGATGCGTTCCCAATTTGGTAATGTGGCATATGAAGTGCTGCTGATCATTTGTTGATCAAAGCATGGCTTTGTGAAAAGTGTAGCTTTGCGGACGAGACCTCGTCGGACCTCACAACCTAGAAATGGTCGAAACAGGAAAAATGCAGCAAGGTTATTCATGGGTCTGCCCCTAGGGTATGTCTATTTCTTCTGGAAAAAGGTGGTATCATGGTATGGAGCCCAGATATTTAACCTATGTGGTTTCTGAAAATTTATTACTTTGTGGTTGTTGCTTTGTGGTTAAGGATCCTCGGATAAAGGTCGCTAACGATCGGGGATGGCATACTTGTAGGTGTTACTTCCGGGTAGGGGTAACCTGGCCGTGTGTTGGCAGAGAGCTGGGTAAGTTCTCGGCGCATCCCTCCAGAGGCGTACCTATGTGGCAATAGGAAGTTCCTTAGCCTGACCATTTATTGGAAATCAAATCTCCAATGTGCGCCTTGTACGATTTTAGTTGTAGAACCTGCCATTTAACATGGTAGCTATAGCAGGCATACTATAATGGTACATATGCTGGCTAAGATTAATATTATACTTGCAAATGTTTTCTACTATGCACTAATAATAATATCAAAAGGATTTTGCATAGTAAGCATGTTTGACTATCATAAGGAGAAATCTACCTCAAGTGTGCGATTGCATTGTATTTGTGCCGGGAGGCCTTATGGGAGTTTCATTTTCTAAAAAGCATTGTGAATTTCTTTTAAATTCTTTTGTTTGCTTTTGATTAAGATAAACTGTTTTTGTTTGGTCACACCAGTGCAACCTAAAGTTAGATTTTCAGATAATCAGCTAGTAGATATAGATTCAATATCTGGGAAGTCATTGGAGTTTCGCGATCGCATCATGACTGACCTTGCTTAATGCATCGTGATAGGGGTTTCTCGCTTCGCATTTGGAAACATGTTGGTGGATTCTAGCCTTTGAAGTTATCGAAGCTTTGGGATGAGCTACTTGGTTTTGAAGCATTAGAGATGGAGTTACAGTATGGGAGTTGGATCTCTTTGAATCCTTTGTTATTGGTGTTATCTTTTCCACTGTGTATATTGTCTCTGATGGTGTTGATATCCATATTGTATCAGATATTGTATTCATTGTTGTATCAATGATATTATCTTTTTCTCCCGCTGTGTTGTTATACTTAATGTTTTATAAGCTCCGACGAATCGGATTCGAACGTTTGAATCTGCGGCATTCGAATACGAGTGAAGTATGGATATCGATTTTCAAACGCAAAAATCCAGGTCGTCACATTTGGTATCAGAGCAGAAGGTTGAGTAAAAACTTTAGCCCAGGAGTATAACACATTAGGTAACTCATTAGAGATAGGGTTACAAATGCCCTAGAATGAGTATATTCCCAAGATATCCGTCTGTATGCCTCAGTAAATTCTCTTACTATCCACTGATAGCGAGTATGAGTGCAAGAAGAGGTCGATATAGGGGACATGGAAGTACCACTTCAAATGGTTGATACCCTGCAACAACAAGGAATAATCTTTGTCTATCAATTTCTTTTGTTCATCTACCGATTCCAATTCTTTGATTGCTTCGTGGCAGCTCGAGGGAGAAGCTTCGGGTGTGGTGGTGGCCTTGTGGATTGTTGTAGATAAGTTTCTATTTCGTATTTTCTACATTGGTTTCCTATCAGTTTTTCGTTTTTAAATTTTAATGAATTTGAAAATTTATTTGAAATAAATTGGTTAATAAAATATGGAACTAAATTTTATTTTATTGATGAAACGATTTGGGTCAAAACCAAATTTGAAATTTTTGTTATGATTTCATGTGTGAATCGAAGTCCGAAGTGGGACAAGCTAGTATATACTTTGGGATATTCCAGTATGAATTGAGTATCCATTATTTGTTCTGTTGGGTCCATATATAATCTACGAATGGTTAGTTATCCTTCGAACTAACCGAGGTCCCTGCTTATTTCGTGGATCTGGTGACCCGAGTATCTTGTGTAGTATTGAATGAGTTCGTACTCATATTTATTGGTGATATTTTGGTTTGGTAAGCCAAATACAGAATAGATATTCAGTTTTATCTGGGAAAACATTTCATCTATTCTTTGTTCATCTCCCTGTCTAGTAAATTTCGGGACGAATTTTTTTAAGGGGGGAATCTGAAACGATCCTGGTTTTTAAGCCAAATTAATTTAGTAATTAATTTGATTTTTGGATTAAATTAAGAATTAATTTGGTAATTAATATGAAATTTTGGATTAAATTTGAAATTAAATCGAAAATGTGGGAATATATATATATATATATATATAAGTTTTTAAATAAAGAATTTGATTTGGAAATCTAAATATTTATAAATAGATTATAATTTGGAATTTGAATTTGAGATTCAAATACATATACGTTGAAAATAAATATTTGAAAGAAATATTTGTTGATTGTGAATGAATAAAATATATATTTATAAAAAGATATTGTTTGTTTATTCATTTATAAATACAAATTGATTGTATATTAATTTTTGAATTTGAAATTTAAAAATAAATGTTTTGAATTATTTTTGGATTTGAAAATTCTGTAAATTAAAACTAATAGAAATTTGTTTTCTAGATTTAATATATATATATACACATATATATATATATAATGATTTGAAAGTTATATTTCAGATTAATATAACAATTTTCAAGAAGCTATTTAAGGAGTTAAATTCAAATATATATAAATTTATGTATTATTGTTTAATTAATTATTAAATTTTGTTCTTTAAAGATACAAAACATATCACATAATTATAATAAAGTAAGGGTTTGAAACAAAGTTATAAATTAATTATGAACATGGTTTAAAAAAACACAATTTGTAAATTAATTGAAAGAAAAGGGGTTCAAACATAATATTGTTTGTATTTTCAAGTGTAAAGGAATTAATAAGTACACGTAACAAGTGTAAATATTATATGATACAACTTAACATTTGTAAACCTTTTAATAAGCATTAAAACAAGTGTCATCTTCTTTTGACTTTTGAGGAAAAAATAAATATAAGGGAATTCAAATATATATATACACGCACACACACACACACATTTATATTCGATTTTCAATTTTTCTTTCTTGCATTCAACTAAAACAAATCTACAGATCTGAAAATACAAACTTGAGAAGCAAAAACAGAAAAGAAAATCCGAGTCAAGAAAAAATCATACCAGCAAAATCAAATCAAATATCGAATTCCAGAAGAACAATCAAAAGCAGTTGATAAAACCTTCAAACCTGAACACAAGATCATCCCAGTTTTTTTTATTCATAAGTCAAAGCAAAGTAAAGAAAAACAAATTCAACCTGGAAGCACCAGTTTCCAAAGCTCTCAACCTGATCAAGAGCAAGTTTAAATCAAAACATTCAAAACAAACTCAAGCAGATTTAACAACCAAACAAATCAAAGTTCCAGATTCAAGACCAAATCAATTCTAGGCTCAAAAAGATATTGTCCTCTGTTCTTCAAAACAAGGTGAGAAGACGCCACTTAAATTTGCTTTTGTGTTTTAATATCTAGATTTACATTTAAAAAGTGTTTGTTTATTTGATGAAACATAACTGCATGTCTGTGAATGACTGGATATATATGTTTGAGTATATCACCTCTCTATTGTTCTTCAGATACAAGAAATTCTTACAAAATTTATATCTCGAAGTACAAACAGATTTAGGTGATAATCTTTAAATGAAATATGTTGGGATAATCAGGTTCTAAGTTCTAAAAATAATTTCAAATGTCCAAGTTGAATATTTCAAATACAGAAAATGACAGGAATGTTCAAAACTTAAATCCAAATTCTAATATCTAGATTTTAATTTTTAATCATAGTAATGAATTCATACTTAAAATTCATGATTTTTGATAAACATTTTAGAATTTTTTGGTATGTTTTCACGGGGAAGTGTCGAGTTGAATAGAAATAGTATTTTTTTAATATCCGATGGTCGACGTTGATGCACTGGTTGAGGTTAATGATGAAGGTAGTAGAGAGGTTGGCGAGGCTGGAAAAAATATTAGATGAATTTATCATCGGTCGTGGTGGGGACACAGTGGATTTGTAGGGTTTAGGGTACAATTTTACTCGTCGAGGTTTAAAGTGAAGAATCATCGTCGTCGTGGAAATTGAAGCTCGCACAAGGAGGAGAAGTTGCAGGGGTCATCGGGGAAGCTCTGGTCAAAGTAGCATGGTCGCTGGTAGCCTGGCGCGGTGGTGCGAGGTGGATTTATGAATTGGGTTTTGGGTTCCAGTTCATATCGACTGGTTCAATTTAGTTTGATCAAGTTGATCATCGTTCTGGGTATCCATGGTGACTGGAGAGATGGTTGGCGACCTGTAGGTGATGGTGGCATTGGTCAGAACGACAACGATGGTCGGTGCATGTGCACATGTGCACGGTGATGTATGTTTGCTGTGGGTTGAGGAAAAAATGGGAAGCTCGAGTCTGCCTTTGGGAAAATGAGGTGATGGCCTTAGAAAATGCTCTTGTAAATTAGTATGGGTTTTGAAATCAGGTATTAATTTTTTTAAAACAAAGTTGTAAAAGAAAAAAATATATAGATTGGCTCGGGTTGTTGCCCGGGGAAATGGGGGTTGGATCTTGGGTTGGTTCCCGAAGTGGGTTTGGGTCAGATTGAAAACATTAACCAAGTTTGTATATTTTAAATAAAACATGTTTTAAAGTAAACCAAACCAAGTTTTCTCAAACAGGCTTTCAAACTTAAATTTAAATTAATGTGATTTGAAATAATTTGATTTGATTTTGAAAACAAAATTTTGATAATTTAATTTAATCTCTAAGTGGTTTTTCAAATAAAATTAAACTAATGTGATTTATTAAAGGTTAATTAAGTAATTAAAAGGTCAATTGCTTAATAATTTAAGGTTAATTGATTAGTGTAATTAATCAAGGTGATTATCTAATGGATAATTTGTTGATGAGATTAATTAAAGGATAATAAATTAAAATTAAATTAATAAGTAATTAAGGGTAATTAATTACTTAATGGTTAATAACTTAATGAAAGTAATTAAGGGAATTAATTAATGATTAAAGGTAAATTAATCAAATGATTAAAAGATGATTACTTAAGGTAAGTAATTAATGGGTTAATTTGTTAGTAATTAAGAGTTAATTAATTAAGGAGATTAATTAATAATTAAGGGCCAATTGATTAATTAACAACTAAATTATGTGATTAATTAAAATTGATTAATTAAGGATAATGAATTAAATAGTAATTAATTAAGGGATAATTAATTAATGTAATTAAGGAAATAAATTAAAGGATAATTAAATGATTAGGGGTTTATGATTTAATGATTAAAGGTTAATTGATTTGTTAATTAAGGTTGATAATTAATTAATAATTAAAGGTTGATTAATTTATGATTAAAGTTTAATTAATAAATGATTAAAGGTTAATTAATTAAGATGGTTTGTAATTAATTAATATTAATTAACCAGAATTGGTAATTTATTCATATGTAATGAATCTAATTTAAATTAATCAAATGATTAATATATTTTACTTATGGATGTTTAGGTTGTATTGAATGCGTCGAATTGTTTGATATCCTTGATATGTGATGCTTTGTGATATGGATTGTGCTGATGTGAGCTGTGATGAATGTAATTTATTTATCTGTGATGAATTTACTTATCTATGGATCTGTAAGTGGAAGATAAGCATTATAGATTATACCGATATCGATATTGATATGTTTGAATCTGGGATGATCGATGATGTTGCACTATTGTGTAAAGCCCGTGGACTACAACATACATACACAAATACGAATTGCACGAGGAAATTGGTTAAGTCACAAATTTTGAAATGGTGTTAAAGTTGAATTTTGAATTCAAATGGTTTCGGAAATGGAATTAGGTTAAATATAAAAATCTTTTGAAAAGGAGTTTTAAAGATAGAAGTTATTTTAAATAACTTGACAAAGTTTTGAAATTTAAATAGTTTGGTTTGAATTTGAATTTAAGATTTGAAATTGAATTCTATGTTTGGAAATTATGGTTTAAAAAGTTTATACAAGTTATAAATGTGTTTATATGAGGTTTAAACCATTTTAAAAGTATTGTTTTGGGAATTTGAATTTAACTCAAGTTTTATACTTGAAGGGTTTTAACTTGTGCAAATGTAATCGGATTTTTCTGAAACGAAAACTATTTGTTTTCGAATAATAATAGCTTTCATATAAATAAAGGATTTCCAATTTGTGTTGAAAGATTTAAAGTTTGAAATGGAATTGAAATACTTTTGAAAGCTATGAATGAATCTTTGTGAAAGATGGTTAAACCTTGTTTTGAAATTGAAGAGGATCTTAAAGGTATATCTTTTGTATAAAAGATTTGAAATGGAATTGTTTTTGAAAGCTATGAATCTTTGGACATGGTTTTGTAAGCTATGAATTGAGTCTTTGATTTAAATATCGGATGAGTAAATCCAATTTGAAAGGGAAATTGTTTAGAAAGGCTATGAATTAATCTTTGTGAAAGATGGGTGAACTTTGTGAAGTGAATCTTTTTGTTTAAAAGATTAAAATGGTAATTTGTTTAAACCATTTGAAAGAAGGTTTTGGGTAATAAGTGTGACTTAACTTAGATCCCAAAATCCATATGATTTTAAATATTGCGCTCATTATTCGGTTTGGCCGGGAGAGGATTTGTGTCGTAAAATCCATTCTGAATAATGATACGACGTTATGGATAGCATTTGAAGACCGACGGTGAACACCAGATATTTTCGAAAGCGAAAGGATAACTCGTCCAATGTCTCTGCACTGAATGGCCCCGGCATAGAGATTTGATCACCCTTTGTGATGGGGTGTCCGGATGTGATTAGGGATTATCCGGGTTTGCAATGGCTTCTTTGTGAAGTGCCTTCGGTTCAGTTCGGACCTGGAACAAACTTGTGTGGATGTGTGCCTAACATTACACTTTGAGATATAAAGCTGGTTTCTATCAAATACATTTCGGTTTGGTGGCGGAGAATTTATTCTCTTAGCTTAACACCCTTCTTTGAGACGTACGTGCTCAGAGGTTATGTAGTTGATGGTTACTAATGATCATTCCCAATTTGGTAATATGGCATACGAAGTGCTGCTGATCATTTGTTGATTAAAGCATGGCTTTATGAAAAGTGTAGCTTTGTGGACGAGACCTCATCGGACCTCACAACCTGAAAATGGTCGAAATAGGAAAAATGCAGCAAGGTTATACAAGGGTCGCGCCCCTAGGGCATGTCTATTTCTTCTGGAAAAAAGTGGTACCATGGTATGAAGCCTAGATATTTAACCTATGTGCTTGCTGCAAATTTATTACTTTGTGGTTGTTTCTTTGTGGTTGAGTATCCTCGGATAAAGGTTGCTAACGACCGGGGATGGCATACTTGTAGGTGTTACTTCTGGGCAGGGGTAACCTGGCCTTGTGTTGGCAGAGAGCTGGGTAAGTTCTCGGAGCATCCCTCCAGTGGCGTACCCATGTGGCAATAGGAAGTTCCTTAGCATGACCATTTGTTGGAAATTAAATCTCCAATACGCGCCTTGTACGGTTTTAGTTGTAGAACCTGCCATTTAACATGGTAGCTATAGTAGGCAACTATAATGGTACGTATGCTGGCTAAGATTAATATTATAGTTGCAAATGTTTTCTACTATGCACTAATAATAATATGAAAAGGATTTTGCATAGTAAGCATGTTTGACTATCATAAGGAGAAATCTCCCTCAAGTGTGCGATTGCATTGTATTTGTGCCGGGAGGCCTTATGGTAGTTTCATTTTCCAAAAAGCATTGTGAATTTCATTTAAACTATTTTGTTTTGCTCTTGATTAAGATAAACTGTTTTTGTTTGGTCACACCAGTCCATGACTGACCTAAAGTTTATTTTTCCTTATCTAAACTTTGGGTGCCTACAATTTTCCACATGGGCAACCTAAATTTAGATTTTCAGATAATCAGCTAGTAGATATAGATTCGATATCTTGGAAGTCATTGGAGTTTCCGATCGCATCGATGACTGACCTTGCTTAATGCATCGTGATAGGGGTTTCTCGCTTCGCGTTTGGAAAGCATGTTGGTGGATTCTAGCTTTTGAATTTATCGAAGCTTTGGGATGAGCTACTTGGTTTTGGAGCATTAGAGATGGAGTTACAGTATGGGAGTTGGATCTCTTTGAATCCTTTATCATTGGTGTTATCTTTTCCACCGTGTATATTGTCTCTGATGGTGTTGATATCCATATTGTATCAGATATTGTATTCATTGTTGTATCAATGATATTATCTTTTTCTTCTGCTGTGTTGTTATACTTAATGTGTTATAAGCTCCGACGAATCGGATTCGAACGTTTGAATCTGCGGCATTCAAATACGAGTGAAGCATGGATATCGATTTTCATACGCAAAAATCCAGGTCGTCACATTTGGTATCAGAACCGAAGGTTGAGTAAAAACTTTAGCTGAGGAGTATAACACATTAGGTCACTCATTAGAGATAGGGTTACAAATGTCGTAGAATGAGTATATTCCTAAGATATCCATCTGTATGCCTCAGTAAATTTTCTTACCATCCACTGATAGTGAGTATGAGTGCGAGAAGAGGACGAGACAGGGGATAGGGAAGTACCACTTCAAATGGTTGATACCCTGCAACAGAAGGAACAATCCCTGTCTATCAATTTCTTTTGTTCATCGATCGACTCCAATTCTTTGATTGCTTCGTGGCAGCTCGAGGGAGAAGCTTCGGGTGTGGTGGTGGCCCTGTGAATCGTTGTAGATAAGTTCCTATTTCGTATTTTCTTCATTGGTTTCCTATCAGTTTTTCATTTTTAAATTTTAATGAATTTGAAAATTTATTTGAAATAAATTGGTTAATAAAATGTGGAACTAAATTTGATTGTATCGATGAAACAATTTGGGTCAAAACCAAATTTGAAATTTTTGTTGTGATTTCTTGTGTGAATCGAAGTCCGAAGAGGGAAGCAAGTATATACTTTGGAATATTCCAATCTGAATTGAGTTTCCATTGATTGTTCTGTTGGGTCCATATATAATCTATGAATGGTTAGTTATCCTTCGAACTAACCGAGGTCCCTGCTTATTTCGTAGATATGGTGACCCGAGTATCTTGTGTAGTATTGAATGAGTTCGTACTCATATTTATTGGTGATATTTTGATTTGATAAGCCAAATACAGAATAGATATTCAGTTTGATCTGGTAAAACATTTCATCTATTCTTTGTTCATCTCCTTGTCTAGTTAATTTCGGGACGAAATTTTTTTAAGGGGGGAATCCGAAACGATCCTGGTTTTAAAGCCAAATTAATTTAGTAATTAATTTTATTTTTGGATTAAATTAATAATTAATTTGGTAATTAATATGAAATTTTGGATTAAATTATGAAATTAAATTATAAATGTGGGAATATATATATATATATATATATATATATATATATATATATATATATATATATAAGTTTTTAAATAAAGAATTTGATTTGGAAATCTAAATATTTTATAAATAGATTATAGTTTGGAATTTGAATTTAAGATTCAAATACATATACATTGAAAATAAATATTTGCAAGAAATATTTATAGATTGTGAATGAATAAAATATATATTTATAAAAAGATATTTTTTTTATTTATTTAAAAATACAAATTGATTGTATATTAATTTTTGAATTAGAAATTCAAAAATAAATGTTTTGAACAATATTTGGATTTGAAAATTCTATAAATTAAAACTAATAGAAATTTGTTTTCTAAATTTAATATATATACACACACACATATATAATGATCTGAAAGTTATATTTCAGATTAATATAACAATTTCCAAGAAGCTATTTAAGGATTTAAATTCGAATATATATAAATTTATATATTAGTGTTCAATTAATTATTAAATTTTATTCTTTAAAGATATAAAACATATCACACAATTATAATAAAGTAAGGGTTTGAAACAAAGTTATAAATTAAATATGAACATGGTTTAAAACACAATTTGTAAATTAATTTAAAGAGAAGGAATTTAAACATAATATTGTTTGTATTTACAAGTGTAAAGGAATTAATAAGCACACATAACAAGTGTAAACATTATATGATACAGCTTAACATTTGTAAACCTTTTAATAAGCATTAAAACAAGTGTCATCTTCTTTTTACTTTTGAGGAAAAAATAAATATAAGGGAATTCAAAAATACACACACATTTATATTCGCTTTTCAATTTTTCTTTTTTGCATTCAACTAAAAAATATGTACAGATCTGAAAATACAAACTTGAGAAGCAAAAACAGAAAAGAAAATCTGAGTCAAGAAAAGCTCATACCTGCAAAATCAAACCAAATATCAAATTCCATAAAAACAATCAAAAGCAGTTGATAAAACCTTCAAACCTGAACACAAGATCGTCCCAATTTTTTTCTCAAAAGTCAAAGGAAAGTAAAGCAAAACAAATTCAACCTGGAAGCAAAGCACTTCCAGTTTCCCAAGCTCTCAACCTGATCAAGAGCAAGTTTAAATCAAAGCATTCAAAACAAACTCAAGCAGATTTAACAACCAAACAAATCAAAGTTCCAGATTCAAGACCAAATCAATTCTAGGCTCAAAAAAAATCTTGTCCTCTGTTCTTCAAAACAAGGTGAGCAGACCCCACTTAAATTTTCTTTTGTGTTTTAATATCTGGATTTACATTTAAAAAGTGTTTGTTTAGTTGTTGAAACATAACTGCATGTCTGTGAATGACTGGATATATATGTCTGAGTATATTCATCTCTCTGTTATTCTTCAAATACAAGAAATTCTTACAAAATTTATATCTCGAAGTATAAATAGATTTAGGTGATAATCTTTAAATGAAATATGTTCGGATAATCAAGTTCTAAGTTCTAAAAACAATTTCAAATGTTCAAGTTGAATATTTATTTCAAAAATAGAAAATGACAGGCATGTTCAAAACTTAAACCCAAATTCTAATATCTAGATTTTAATTTTTAATCATAGTAATGAATTCATACTTCAAATTCATGATTTTTGGTAAACATTTTAGAATTTTTAGGTAAGTTTTCACGGGGAACTCTCGAGTTGAACAGAAACCGTATTTTTTTATTATCCGATGGTCGATGTTGATGCACTGGTTGAGGTTGATGATGAAGGTAGTGGAGAGGTTGGCGAGGCTGGAAAAAATATTAGATGAATTTATCATCGGTCGTGGTGATGACGCGGTGGATTTGTAGGGTTTAGGGCATAATTTTACTTGTCGAGGTTTAAAGTGAAGAATCATCATCGTCGTGGAAATTGAAGCAATCGCACTGGGAGGAGAAGTTGCAGGGGTCATCGGGGAAGCTCTGGTCAAAGTAGCATGGTCGCTGGTAGCCTGGCGCGGTGGTGCGAGGTGGATTTATGAATTGGGTTTTGGGTTCCAGTTCATATCGACTGGTTCAATTTCGTTTGATCGAGTTGATCACCGTTCTGGGCATCCGTGGCGACTGGAGAGATGGTTGGCGACCTGTAGGTGATGATGGCATTGGTCAGAACGACAACGATGGTCGATGCATGTGTACATGTGCACGGTGATGTCTGGTTGTTGTAGGTTGAGGAAGAAAGGGACGCTCGAGTATGCCCTCGGGAAAATGAGGTGATGGCCTTAGTAAAAGCTCCTGTAAATTAGTATGGGTTTTGAAATCAAGTTTTAAATTTTGTAAAAAAAGTTGTAAAAGAAAAAAAATATAGATTAGCTCGGGTTGTTGCCCGGAGAAATGGGGGTTGGACCTTAGGTTGGTTCTCGAAGTGGGTTTGGGTCAGATTGAAAACATTAACCAAGTTTGTATATTTTAAATAAAACATGTTTTAAAGTAAAACAAACAAAGTTTTCTCAAACAGGCTTACAAACTTAAATTAATGTGATTTGAAATAATTTGATTTGGTTTTGAAAACAAAATTTTGATAATTTAATTTAATCTCTAAGTGATTTTTCAAATAAAATTAAACTAATGTGATTTATTAATGGTTAATTAAGTAATAAAAAGGTCAATTACTTAATAATTTAAGGTTAATTGATTAGTGTAATTAATCAAGGTGATTAACTAATGGATAATTTGTTGATGAGATTAATTAAAGGATAATAAATTAAAAGTAAATTAGTAAGCAATTAAGGGTAATTAATTACTTAATGGTTAATTACTTAATGAAAGTAATTAAGGTTATTAACTAATGATTAAAGGTAAATTATTCAGATGATTACTTAAGGTAAGTAATTAATGAGTTAATTTGTTAGTAATTAAGAGTTAATTAATTAAGGAGATTAATTAATAATTAAGGGCCAATTAATTAATTAATAATTAAATTATGTGATTAATTAAAATTGATTAATTAAGGATAATGAATTAAATAGTAATTAATTAAGGGATAATCTATTACTTAAATACGAAAGGAGAAACCAGCGACGTAGTCTTCTGCCACGTGTCATTGCACAACAACGCATTTACTCTTTTCTTCCCCCACCACGTTTTCTACAATCGGTTTTCCAAAAACTCTTCTCATCTTTTCCAAATCTACCTCCCATCTACTATTTATCGCTTTTCCAACAACTCTTTCTTCTTTTCCAAATCAACCTCGCATCTAATGGCTATCATTGCAATAGATTTCTCCATCTTCGTAAATAATCCAACGGCCTTACGCTTGATTGACTGATTCAACAATCATCTAATTTTTCTCTACATGTTGAAAATTTCATAGCAATGGCAGAAATAAGCAAATTTGGACTTCTATTAACACAGGTATTTGCATCGCCGACTTGATCTCTTTTCACAATGCAGATGTAATTTCCATTTTCAGACGTAGATTTCGTTAATGCCTATACTGATTTTGATATTAAACCTTCGCTTTAAGAAGTTAATCTTAGGAATTTTGTGTTTTTGTTGTTTTTTTTAATTATTAAAGAATCAAAAATAAAAAATATTCACCGCTTTTTTACTGACTAAATTTCTGGAATAGGTTCAGATCGTTGATATATATAAACTTCCAAATATAAGAAAGTGTAATTTTATAAGATTATTATAATTAAACCATTAAATGCTCCTTCTTATTTTTAGAAGAATCTGAGTGTTGGAGATTGTAGAGAGAAGTGATGAGATATAAAATGTAATTACCTACTTTGCCAAGTAAGTTGCTTTCCTTGGCACTTCTTCGTTGGCAATTGTTCAATAAATCTGTGTTATAATGTACAGAAATTATGTAAATCCACTCATATCCCTCTGTCTAAAATTTTGAATGTTTACCATGTTTGGTTTATTTTTAATGTTTAGCCCTTAGGTTTAGTATGTAACTTTCCTATTGAGAGAGAAGATCAGAGTAGGCACATGATGAAACAATGACTTAAAAGTTTAATGATTCTGATTAAACGACTAGAGTGCTTATTGCATAGATTCTAACGTTGATTTTGCTTTTTGTTTTCTTTCTCAGACTCTACTATGCCTTTTATTTAAAGGAAAATTTTAAATAAAATGAATCATTAACCTTAATATTTATGATTTATTTCTAAAATACTTTTCAAAATGCTATAGATGAATGAGTTTCTACATGCCATTTTGGGAAGATGAAAAAAAGTGGATGATAACCAACTGACACTGCAGGTTTAGAATTAGAAAAATTATTTTTCACAATTAGTTTTCCTTTCTAATTTCAGGTATGAAATTATATCAACGTAGGATTCTTCAATATGGCTGCTTTCTTTTTGCAGATGGATTTTAGCAAGTGAAATGATTGCTTTCTCTTTGTTCTCATAATTTATTTTTCCAATTCTATGGCTAATGGTAGTTGGCGTTGTCTATAAATTATTTGTATTAGTATTCATATGGATGAAAAGTTAATTCCATTGATATGGTAATTAGGAGGATGTTTGACAATGGTGATAGTACTTTTAAGGGCCAAAATTCTTCGTTTTCTTCTTCTAATATTAGTTAGGTTACAGTGTTTTTCCGTAGAAAAATTATTTGGTTCCACCGTTAGATCCAATGTTTGGTAGGTAAACAACATCACTCTAATATTTTTACTGCTCTTGGTCTGGTTGTTAGCATCGTGTAATTTAAATATAGATATCAGTCGATTACTGACCAAGGGACCTCACTTAAACCGATCTATCATTTAGTAAGTCTTGGTCAAGAAAAATGAATTTTTGTTCAGTAACTTTTTATAGTGCTTCCCGTTTCAGTGTTTGCTTTCACATAGGTACACGTCTTACTTAGAACTAATTAGTGCGTTGGATATTTTTACGAGGTGACTATACTTCTCTCATTAATTTATTTCCCTACTTTGTTATGGGAATAAAAAACATACAACTGAACTAAAATGTTTTAGATGAGGATCAGTTGATATGATGGTTCAACTGACATGTCTTAATGCTATATAGCTTATGATTTAAGCTTTCAAAACTTTATTTGGGAGATAGTTGAAAATTAGAATTTTCTCTCTCTACACCACCAAGGGTTTCCTCTTTTTTTAACTTAATATTTTGATTTAGGGTATGTAGGTTTCAATGATTTGTCTTAATGAACAATATTAGTTCAGTTCATTCATCCTTTTTTGTTTAGGTCGGTTCCAACTTTTTCTCTCCATACAAATCGAAACTCCCAAGAATTTACTTTTACAAGACTTTAATTACTCATTAATTAATATTATCCGCTGATATTAATGTTAATACCTATGCTGTTCATAAATTTATAGTAATTATACTCACATTTGTTTGATTAAAGTGTAAAAAAATTATGTGTTATATGGGTTCTCCATGTTTAATTCAAAATATCAAATGAATAGGTTAAAGAATGAAGGTCAGCTATAGTGGAATATGATATACATTTATTTAGAGTTACGACGTATCAGTTACATTATATATTACTTGCTCATTAATGTTGAACATTTAGAGTTATGTGTCAATTACGTTATATGTACTTGCACATTAATATAAGACTTCATAGTAATAAGGTAAAATTAAATTCAAACTTTACACCATAATTATTTTCAAAATTTCTTTTATAGATGTTGTTCTTATTGCTTATTTATTGGAAACCTGAACTTATTATAATATAATCAGTTAATGACAGTCTTAACAAACAGTCAAAAAATGGCGAAGCAAAAAAGTAATTTCAGAGGATTCATTTCAATCACCCACATAGTACAAACTATATTTTAGTATATAGAAGTTTCAGAGGCTCACAAAATACATAGTTTGTCAGCCACATTACAATGTTATCCATATATTGACGCTGCTACACAGCCTACACTAAAAGTCATATACGAGCAACGTCGAACGGTTTAAAAGTGAATGTTGAGTCATCTTACTAAACGATGAGAACAATGCAACATAATTGAATGGTATATGTAAATGGCATTGCATAAAACAAAAACAAGACTTAAGAAACAATGAATCACATTGGAACCACCACCAAATCAACTGATTGATTTCATGTAAGAAGTTAATAATAGAATCACGGATGCTATGGTTACTCGCTCTATGAACTATTATATGCTTACTTGCCGTGTGATTGTGATGGTGCATTATTTTATTGTCTTGGTAAATGGTAAGTGGGCTCCACTTAAAAAATTACGACCTATCCATGAGAGGATTGTTGCACAGTCACTTTGTAACGCCCCGGAAATTTTCGACTTTCGAAAATTCAACATCGATACTCACTTTATCAACTGTCGAGAAATCGAAGGCCGAAAACCCGAAATGTTATGGTTTTTAAGAAAAAGAAAAGAAGAAAAGAAGAGAAGATAGAGAGAAAAAGATAGAAAATAACAGAACAACAACAGAATCTCACAATTCGCAGCGGAACAACATATAATAATAAATGAATAATCTTTAAACAAAGAACTATATCAGTTATTACATTTTATACATTTCATTTCATTACATCATATCATCAGAGTATACAACATCAAACAAACAGCGGAAAAAGAAATACTATATACAAGTAATTACGCCATGCCATCCATCTTGCCTCCAGCAACTCCAGAATATCCAGATATCCTGATAAACCTTAACTCTCGACTGCCCGTGTGGAAATTGGTGGGCACCCAGAGTTTAGGAAGGAAAACAATAAACTCCGAGTCAGTCATGTGACTGGTGTGAGAACTCAAAACAGTTTATTTAACTTTAAAATCAAAATAGAGGAATATTTTTAAAGTCAATTCGCAATGCTTTTAAAAATGAGACTACCATAAGGCCTCCCGCACACACACACAATGCAAACGCAGAATCAGAGGAGATTTCTCCTTATGATAGTCAAAGATGCTTGATACGCATTAAAAAGAACATTTGATATTATTACTAGTGCGTAGTGTAGGAAAAATTTATTTCGAAAGTAGAATATAAATCTTAGCCAGCATAGACATTCCGCACTTATGCCTACTATAGCTACTATGTTCAATAGCAGGTTACCGCCACATTCCATAGCAGGTTATACAACTAAAACCGTACAAGTCTCATATTGTTTCTTTGGATTTCCAACGAATGATCAGGCCAAGGAACTTCCCATTGCCACATGAGAATGCCTCTGGATGGACATCCCCGAGAACCAAACCGGATCTCTACCAACACAAGGCCGGGTTACCCCTAACTGAGTAACAACTGACCGAATATGCCATCCCCCGGTCCTTTGGGACCTTTCACCGAGCGCTCACAATCAATTCACACAATCATAAAGTGTTTTCAACATGAGTAAGTATCTGGGCTCCATACCATGATACCACCCTTTTCCAGAAGGAAATGCACACATCCTAAAGGGCGCTACCCCTCATAACCTTGTTGCTTCTTTCCTGTTTTGACCATTCACGGGGTGTGAGGCTCGACGAAGTCACGTCCACAAAAACATACTTTATACAAAAGCCATGCTTTGGGTCAACAAATGATCATAGAGATGATCACAAAGATAGACGATCAAATAAACGATCCTATCACAAATAATCAACACAATGATCATTTACAGCAACACTCAGCATGTCACATTACCAAATTGGGAATATATCGCTGATAACCTTCAACTACATAACCTCTGAGCTCGTACGTCTCAGAGAAGGGTGTTAAGCTAAAAGAATAAATTCTCCGCCACCAACAGAAATATATTTGAATGAAATCGGCTTTATATCTCAATTTGTAATGTCAGACATACAATCCATACAAGTCTGTTCCGGGCTCGAACAAAACCGAAGGCACTTACAAAGAAGTCCTTGCAATCCGGATATTCACAATCCTGATCGGATTTCCCATCACTTAGGGAGTCTCTATACCGTTGCAACTCAGTGCAGAGACAATCGACAGGTCATCCTATCGCTCTCGCAAATACCGGGTCTTCAACACCGATCTTCAATGCAATTCACAACGACGTATCACATATTCGGAATGGGTTATACGACCCCATGGTCCTTTCCCGGTTAACCCGAATAGTGAGCGCTTATTCAAAAATAAGTGTGGCATTCACATTCAAACAAATCACATCAAATACCCATTCAAAGGGAAATATTGATAGTCGGTTATTGAACTATCCATGGATATGCACACATCACCAGATTCCAAATAATTTTCCAAATTATTTATTTTCCAAAATATCTTCACAAGATATATATTTTCAACACTTCAAAAATAAATCAATATTTATTTTTAAACAAATTCTACTTTCTTTTATAAATTCAATAGTGAATTTACATTCCAAAGTATTAATGAATATACGACTTCAATTCGATTTATAATATTCATTTTCAATTTATCTTCAAAAAGATAAATTCTCTAATATTCACTTTATATTGGAAAAACATTTCCATACTTATTTATTCATAAGTAATTCACAAATTTTATTTATTTTCAACACTTGGAAAATATTCAGTATACTTAAATCGAGATTAAGTATATATTTCATTCTTTAAGGAAATCATTCTCTTAAACATATTTATTTGGGCCAAAACGAATGTTGCGTAAAACATCGTTACGACAACCCAAAATCACTAGTATAGGGATTCGAAATTAAAATAGATATATAAATCCCAATACTATACAAAACATTTCCTTTCGGAAATTCATTTACTATAACAACAGTGTCATAGTCCACTATTTCCTTTTATTTGTCGAAAACGTCTACTTCAACAATAAATGTTGAAATCTATGGTTTCGAATCTCAACACATTTTAAAACATCGTTAGATCGTTTTAATTCTATTTAAAACATCAAATTCAAAACATTTTCTTTAACATATTATTCACTATTCAAAAACGTGAATATACTACGTTAACAAATTTCATCCTTTATTTCATTTTATTTCAAAGGATTATTCACTGTCAAAAACGTGAATATAACTTCATTTATAGGTTTCAACAATTTACTTATCAAAATAAGTCATTTGCGAATTTATAAAACAACGTTTATAAATTCCATTTCTATTTATTTTATAACAACTTCCTTTTATAAATTCCTTTATTTACCTATTCGATTTATAATTCAATTATAAACTAAAGGTTCATATTATAAGTCAAATGCTCATAAAACGATTATTTTACAAAATCGTTTCTTTGAACTTCATAATTATAAATCTTATAACTTATAAGATTCAATGATTTATTCAAAACTATTCTTTTAATAACTTCACAAATTTATAAATCTTACCATTTATAAATCTCATTTATAACTTCTCCATTTATAATTCTATAAATTTCATTCATTTATGAAATTCATTTACAATTCATTCAAACACTTATAAAAACTCGTTTTATAATTCCAACGTTTTAATTTATAAATATCCATTTATAAATCTCTTATATAAATCAATTTATATTATTATTTCAAAACGTCTTTAATCTCCTTTATAATTTTACCATTTTGATTTATAAAATAATTAAATTTTATGAATCCTGTATTTAAACTTTTCACAATAAATTCTAAAATCCCGATTAAACTATTTTATAAAATCATTAGCATCATATTCTCAAAAATCAGTTTTTAACTATATTTCTCAAAAATCATAATTTTTATAACATTAAAAATTATACGTTTATTTATTTTAAAATGAATCAATTCCAAAAATATTTTATAACGTATACTTTCAAAAAATCACTTTGAAATCATTTTAAAATTCCAAATTTGGTCCAATGATGCTACACACCAAATAGTCAATCACGACAACAACGACATCATATATCGATATGATAGTCCATCAAATATCAAAATATCTGAAATCAAATAAATACTGTTGAGGAATCCAGTTGGATCCCTCCAACCTGTTTTCCTGCATCACAAACATTAGCACAATACCAATTCCGCTCCAGTACGGAATTATCGCGGTATATGGGATTTAAAATATTATCCGCTTAATAGACGGCGCAATAGGGTCTCATCCGCTAAACAAAAAATGAGGGAAATCAATAACTCCAATATATACATATGCCAATATATATATATTGCTATTATATATAATACGAATTTCACTGTTTATGAAATATTCGCGGTATACGTTTTTAATAAATAACATCCGCTTAATAACGACGTATAATGTCTATTTTAACAATCAATAGATATCAATCATCATTCAAACATGCATTCAAATATTTTAAATCTAACTATTTAAAATAAAATCGAAACTGATTCGATTGAGTGAGAAGTTCTCACCTTGATTTTAAATTCCGTTTTAGCGATTTATTTCGAATAAAATTAAACGGACGTTTAATTTTACCCAAAATTCTCACTAACTCCAAACGACTCCAATCCAATTTCATCGCGTAGTGCTCGTCCATACGATTCCAACGCAACTGGTTTCGCGCGTTTTCGACCTCGTATGAAAAAGTTATGAATTTTTGAAGTTTACACGATTTAAATATAAACAAAACAACATTTTCTCTTTATATTCTTTACCCTAGCTAATCATGACCGTAGATTTCACTACCCTTGCATCTCAGCCGCACACACCATCCTTCTCCTCCCTTTCACGCGCGCACATCACCAGGTTCAGAAACCGAACCCACATTCACGTGAAAACCCTAATACACGTACCCCCCAAACGACGACGAAACCCAATCATCTCGCCACCATTCGAAGCGCCTTCTCCACCCTGATGCTCGGCCAAAGCCTTGTGACACTCGGCCCTATATCTAGCTTGAAAAACGTGTGCAAAGTTCACGCGTTCAACTGCAAATTGCCGTCGATCGACTCAATCTTATCCGATCATCACCGTTGAGAACGTAGAGCTCGTGATGCTCTACATCTTTGCTGTTGGAAGTTGCTTGAATAAATGGGTGGATTCGAAGAAATTGAGGGATGAAGTGGATTGTTTTCTGGCCGTTCATGGGGCACTGCCGGCTAGGGTTTAGTATATTAGGTTTTTATTTTATTTTTTTTAATTTATGAAGGGGTGGTGCTATTTATAGAGAATTTTCGAACACTATTCATCCGGAAATTCCGAACTCCGATTCACGCGCCGTAACCAGCGTTTCTAGGGTTTACCCCGCGTTCCGGACACAATGGAACAGGTTTCGGAAGCTAATTCGGTCATCTGTGCGAGTTATAGCAATAAACGTTCAATTTAAATTTAAACCGATTTAACGATTTTCTAGGCGTTTTAGCTTGTACCGGACAAACGGTAAATCCGATTGACACGAAATTTGAAACCTTACAATAATATCACATTACGGATCCGATGAAACTAGTTTCGTCGAAATCCAAGACTTTTTGAAAAATGGCTATTTTAACTCGCCAAATTAATATTAAAAACAAATCGATGCGTTTCGAGCTGCCACGATCAAACGGTAACTCCGATTGACACGAAAATTGAAATACGGTAATAACTAACTATTACGGATCCAATGGAACTGGTTTCGTTCAATTCTGAGACTGTTCAAAAATTGACTATTTTCACTAGTCGATTTTAATATTAAAATATTCAATTTTCACAAATTAACTTTAAATTCGATTTTAAAAGTTCTAAAATATCATTCAAACTCCAATATGATAAAATAAAATTTTACAAATTATTTCCAATCATATTTAACTCAATTTTCAATTATTTCCATAATTTAACATATTAAATTATCGATTTAAATTATCCAATTAAATCCAATAATTCAAATAAAAATTTATTTGACTTATAAATTTACTTATTAATATTTAAAATAAATTAAATATTCAAATTTTAATTACTAAAAATCCTGGGTCGTTACAATCTTCCCCACTTAAAAGAATTTCGTCCTCGAAATTATTAAGTAAGAAAAGTTACAGAATCTATTAATTTTCCAAAATAAATTTAAACTTCTTATAATACTTTACTAAGTTTTCAAATCATACTTAGTTATCTTTTCAAAAACAACTACTATTGTTTAACTTTCAATTCAAAATCAAAGTTATAGTTTTCAAAATTTTCCAAATTTTCTCAAATTTTTTCTAACGCCTTAAATTTTCGGAAAAATTCGCCATAGTCTCCTTTGCGCGGCTCGATCCGAAAAAAATATATGACAGTATATATATCACAAATATACATCTCATCAAGTAATGAGGCATCCCGCAGGGAAAAAATTTGTAAAAGTACGGTATGTAATCCGAGATATGTACCTTATATTTTATTAGCGAGCATATACGGCTAATATAGCGCGAAAGCGAGCTCCAAATGCGAAGCAAACGCGATCCGCACCTACTAATCACTCAACAAACAACATGAGAATCATGTATATAGACAATAGCATCAATATACATCATATAGCAACATAATAACTATATATGTCAACATAGAAAATGCAACTAAAGCAATATATTCAAACATCAACCAACTAACATTCATAACCAAAATATATTCATTCATATTCTCATTAATATTCAATGAATTAGGTTTTCAATTTAATCACATTTGATTCTTTAACAGCGGATGTTTTTACTAACATTCATTTTCAATTAGTTTATATTTACTAATTCATATTCAAGTTGGTTCACTTCCAAATCAAATTCAATTTTACTTAAGATTCACTTAACTTCCAATTGGATTTCAACTACTTTAGCTTTCAATTTCATTAACACTTAACGAATTATATACAATCAATTAACTAACAACCATATAACAACCAATGTATATATATTAATTTCAACCAAATTCCTTTGCTTATAAATTGGTTTAATTAATTGATTTTCATTCAATTATTCAACTTTCAATAACTTTAGATTTTAATGGATTTCACTTACATTCATTATTCCATATCAATTTATTCACATTTAATTGATTAATATTCAATCCATTCATTGAATTCAATTACAACAGTTGAATTTTATTTATATAACTTTAGTTCACATTCATTTTTATTTATAACCCATATTCATAAATATATTCATATACTTTCACTTCTATATATATATATATATAAGTTTATTTCACAATTGTAAATCACTTTAATTATAATTTCCTACTTATAATTCTTTTGCTTATACAATTATTCTTTTATTTAGATTATTCAAACAACTAAACAATCAACTTATATACACTTTAATAATTTTGAAAAATTATTTCTTCATATATAAAATATACTCAAGGTAAAATTATTTCATTTACCCAACTTAAAAACAATATTGTGCCGAATTGTTCTATTCAAGTGTTTAGAAACCCCTTCGGCATAGTCTTGCGGACCACGCTGACGAAAGTTCATATGCCACTCAATAAACCAATCATCACAATATAAAACAATTTTATATATTCACCAACAAATATGCTCTCGTAGCTATTATTACACTCAACTCATTCTAGAGTACTACTGACTCTATCTCTAATGAGTAACACCCAACAGAACCATGCTTGTCGCTTAACCATAAGCTCTGATACCAAATGTAACGCCCCGGAAATTTTCGACTTTCGAAAATTCAACATCGATACTCACTTTATCAACTGTCGAGAAATCGAAGGCCGAAAACCCGAAATGTTATGGTTTTTAAGAAAAAGAAAAGAAGAAAAGAAGAGAAGATAGAGAGAAAAAGATAGAAAATAACAGAACAACAACAGAATCTCACAATTCGCAGCGGAACAACATATAATAATAAATGAATAATCTTTAAACAAAGAACTATATCAGTTATTACATTTTATACATTTCATTTCATTACATCATATCATCAGAGTATACAACATCAAACAAACAGCGGAAAAAGAAATACTATATACAAGTAATTACGCCATGCCATCCATCTTGCCTCCAGCAACTCCAGAATATCCAGATATCCTAATAAACCTTAACTCTCGACTGCCCGTGTGGAAATTGGTGGGCACCCAGAGTTTAGGAAGGAAAACAATAAACTCCGAGTCAGTCATGTGACTGGTGTGAGAACTCAAAACAGTTTATTTAACTTTAAAATCAAAATAGAGGAATATTTTTAAAGTCAATTCGCAATGCTTTTAAAAATGAGACTACCATAAGGCCTCCCGCACACACACACAATGCAAACGCAGAATCGGAGGAGATTTCTCCTTATGATAGTCAAAGATGCTTGATACGCATTAAAAAGAACATTTGATATTATTACTAGTGCGTAGTGTAGGAAAATTTTATTTCGAAAGTAGAATATAAATCTTAGCCAGCATAGACATTTCGCACTTATGCCTACTATAGCTACTATGTTCAATAGCAGGTTACCGCCACATTCCATAGCAGGTTATACAACTAAAACCGTACAAGTCTCGTATTGTTTCTTTGGATTTCCAACGAATGATAAGGCCAAGGAACTTCCCATTGCCACATGAGAATGCCTCTGGATGGATATCCCCGAGAACCAAACCGGATCTCTACCAACACAAGGCCGGGTTACCCCTAACTGAGTAACAACTGACCGAATATGCCATCCCCCGGTCCTTTGGGACCTTTCACCGAGCGCTCACAATCAATTCACACAATCATAAAGTGTTTTCAACATGAGTAAGTATCTGGGCTCCATACCATGATACCACCCTTTTCCAGAAGGAAATGCACACATCCTAAAGGGCGCTACCCCTCATAACCTTGCTGCTTCTTTCCTGTTTTGACCATTCACGGGGTGTGAGGCTCGACGAAGTCACGTCCACAAAAACATACTTTATACAAAAGCCATGCTTTGGGTCAACAAATGATCATAGAGATGATCATAAAGATAGACGATCAAATAAACGATCCTATCACAAATAATCAACACAATGATCATTTACAGCAACACTCAGCATGTCACATTACCAAATTGGGAATATATCGCTGATAACCTTCAACTACATAACCTCTGAGCTCGTACGTCTCAGAGAAGGGTGTTAAGCTAAAAGAATAAATTCTCCGCCACCAACAGAAATATATTTGAATGAAATCGGCTTTATATCTCAATTTGTAATGTCAGACATACAATCCATACAAGTCTGTTCCGGGCTCGAACAAAACCGAAGGCACTTACAAAGAAGTCCTTGCAATCCGGATATTCACAATCCTGATCGGATTTCCCATCACTTAGGGAGTCTCTATACCGTTGCAACTCAGTGCAGAGACAATCGACAGGTCATCCTATCGCTCTCGCAAATACCGGGTCTTCAACACCGATCTTCAATGCAATTCACAACGACGTATCACATATTCGGAATGGGTTATACGACCCCATGGTCCTTTCCCGGTTAACCCGAATAGTGAGCGCTTATTCAAAAATAAGTGTGGCATTCACATTCAAACAAATCACATCAAATACCCATTCAAAGGGAAATATTGATAGTCGGTTATTGAACTATCCATGAATATGCACACATCACCAGATTCCAAATAATTTTCCAAATTATTTATTTTCCAAAATATCTTTACAAGATATATATTTTCAACACTTCAAAAATAAATCAATATTTATTTTTGAACAAATTCTACTTTCTTTTATAAATTCAATAGTGAATTTACATTCCAAAGTATTAATGAATATACGACTTCAATTCGATTTATAATATTCATTTTCAATTTATCTTCAAAAAGATAAATTCTCTAATATTCACTTTATATTGGAAAAACATTTCCATACTTATTTATTCATAAGTAATTCACAAATTTTATTTATTTTCAACACTTGGAAAATATTCAATATACTTAAATCGAGATTAAGTATATATTTCATTCTTTAAGGAAATCATTCTCTTAAACATATTTATTTGGGCCAAAACGAATGTTGCGTAAAACATCGTTACGACAACCCAAAATCACTAGTATAGGGATTCGAAATTAAAATAGATATATAAATCCCAATACTATACAAAACATTTCCTTTCGGAAATTCATTTACTATAACAACAGTGTTATACTCCACTATTTCCTTTTATTTCTCGAAAACGTCTACTTCAACAATAAATGTTGAAATCTATGGTTTCGAATCTCAACACATTTTAAAACATCGTTAGATCGTTTTAATTCTATTTAAAACATCAAATTCAAAACATTTTCTTTAACATATTATTCACTATTCAAAAACGCGAATATACTACGTTAACAAATTTCATCCTTTATTTCATTTTATTTCAAAGGATTATTCACTGTCAAAAACGTGAATATAACTTCATTTATAGGTTTCAACAATTTACTTATCAAAATAAGTCATTTGCGAATTTATAAAACAACGTTTATAAATTCCATTTCTATTTATTTTATAACAACTTCCTTTTATAAATTCCTTTATTTACCTATTCGATTTATAATTCAATTATAAACTAAAGGTTCATATTATAAGTCAAATGCTCATAAAACGATTATTTTACAAAATCGTTTCTTTGAACTTCATAATTATAAATCTTATAACTTATAAGATTCAATGATTTATTCAAAACTATTCTTTTAATAACTTCACAAATTTATAAATCTTACTATTTATAAATCTCATTTATAACTTCTCCATTTATAATTCTATAAATTTCATTCATTTATGAAATTCATTTACACTTCATTCAAACACTTATAAAAACTCGTTTTATAATTCCAACGTTTTAATTTATAAATATCCATTTATAAATCTCTTATATAAATCAATTTATATTATTATTTCAAAACGTCTTTAATCTCCTTTATAATTTTACCATTTTGATTTATAAAATAATTAAATTTTATGAATCCTGTATTTAAACTTTTCACAATAAATTCTAAAATCTCGGTTAAACTATTTTATAAAATCATTAGCATCATATTCTCAAAAATCAGTTTTTAACTATATTTCTCAAAAATCATAATTTTTATAACATTAAAAATTATACGTTTATTTATTTTAAAATGAATCAATTCCAAAAATATTTTATAACGTATACTTTCAAAAAATCACTTTGAAATCATTTTAAAATTCCAAATTTGGTCCAATGATGCTACACACCAAATAGTCAATCACGACAACAACGACATCATATATCGATATGATAGTCCATCAAATATCAAAATATCTGAAATCAAATAAATACTGTTGAGGAATCCAGTTGGATCCCTCCAACCTGTTTTCCTGCATCACAAACATTAGCACAATACCAATTCCGCTCCAGTACGGAATTATCGCGGTATATGGGATTTAAAATATTATCCGCTTAATAGACGGCGCAATAGGGTCTCATCCGCTAAACAAAAAATGCGGGAAATCAATAACTCCAATATATACATATGCCAATATATATATATTGCTATTATATATAATACCAATTTCACTGTTTATGAAATATTCGCGGTATACGTTTTTAATAAATAACATCCGCTTAATAACGGCGTATAATGTCTATTTTAACAATCAATAGATATCAATCATCATTCAAACATGCATTCAAATATTTTAAATCTAACTATTTAAAATAAAATCGAAACTGATTCGATTGAGTGAGAGGTTCTCACCTTGATTTTAAATTCCGTTTTAGCGATTTATTTCGAATAAAATTAAACGGACGTTTAATTTTACCCAAAATTCTCACTAACTCCAAACGACTCCAATCCAATTTCATCGCGTAGTGCTCGTCCATACGATTCCAACGCAACTGGTTTCGCGCGTTTTCGACCTCGTATGAAAAAGTTATGAATTTTTGAAGTTTACACGATTTAAATATAAACAAAACAACATTTTCTCTTTATATTCTTTACCCTAGCTAATCATGACCGTAGATTTCACTACCCTTGCATCTCAGCCGCATACACCATCCTTCTCCTCCCTTTCACGCGCGCACATCACCAGGTTCAGAAACCGAACCCACATTCACGTGAAAACCCTAATACACGTACCCCCCAAACGACGACGAAACCCAATCATCTCGTCACCATTCGAAGCGCCTTCTCCACCCTGATGCTCGGCCAAAGCCTTGTGACACTCGGCCCTATATCTAGCTTGAAAAACGTGTGCAAAGTTCACGCGTTCAACTGCAAATTGCTGTCGATCGACTCAATCTTATCCGATCATCACCGTTGAGAACGTAGAGCTCGTGATGCTCTACATCTTTGCTGTTGGAAGTTGCTTGAATAAATGAGTGGATTCGAAGAAATTGAGGGATGAAGTGGATTGTTTTCTGGCCGTTCATGGGTCACTGGCGGCTATGGTTTAGTATATTAGGTTTTTTTTTTAATTTATGAAGGGGTGGTGCTATTTATAGAGAATTTTCGAACACTATTCATCCGGAAATTCCGAACTCCGATTCACGCGCCGTAACCGGTGTTTCTAGGGTTTACCCCGCGTTCCGGACACAATGGAACAGGTTTCGAAAGCTAATTCGGTCATCTGTACGAGTTATAGCAATAAACGTTCAATTTAAATTTAAACCGATTTAACGATTTTCTAGGCGTTTTAGCTTGTACCGGACAAACGGTAAATCCGATTGACACGAAATTTGAAACCTTACAATAATTTCACATTATGGATCCGTTGAAACTGGTTTCGTCGAAATCCGAGACTTTTTGAAAAATGGCTATTTTAACTCGCCAAATTAATATTAAAAACAAATCGATGCGTTTCGAGCTGCCACGATCAAACGGTAACTCCGATTGACACGAAAATTGAAATCCGGTAATAACTAACTATTATGGATCCAATGGAACTGGTTTCGTTCAATTCTGAGACTGTTCAAAAATTGACTATTTTCACTAGTCGATTAAAATATTAAAATATTCAATTTTCACAAATTAACTTTAAATTCGATTTTAAAAGTTCTAAAATATCATTCTAACTCCAATATGATAAAATAAAATTTTACAAATCATTTCCAATCATATTTAACTCAATTTTCAATTATTTCCATAATTTAACATATTAAATTATCGATTTAAATTATCCAATTAAATCCAATAATTCGATTAAAAATTTATTTGACTTATAAATTTACTTATTAATATTTAAAATAAATTAAATATTCAAATCTTAATTACTAAAAATCCTGGGTCGTTACACACTTCATAAGCGTCTAATAGGATAACTGAGTACCGTGACAAAACATATTTGCCTCCTAAGTATGGTAGAATCAGATTTTGGATAAGCTCTCTTGATTTTCACCAAGCAGAGAAGACGATGTAAGCAAGAATAACTATTTTTGTACAAAGTGGAAGTTCCAAGAACTATGTATAATGCTAATCCATCGCCATACGACTGTTCGCATTTTGTTGTTTGTTGTATTGATCATGTGTTGTTTGTTGTATTGATTGACATACACATTCCATATCTAAAATAATTGTTGACTGATGGAGTCCAACTACTACTGAAGCAGTCAATTGATGCACAGGTGCATGCTAAAATTAATCTTCATGACTCTACTTATCAAAAATCGATCATCAAACTTTAACAATAATGAGTACTATGTTTGGTGATATAACAATCTGAAATCCATTTAAAACTTATATGCAGTTCTTTTATGTTTAACAATAATCAAGAAAAAATATAATTTGTAGTATACTGTCTCCACTCAACTTCATCTTCCACTAAGCAATATCTTTTCTTCAAGTGATAAAATTTTATTTGCTGCCAAATTTTATTCAACAATTTACATTGATTTTCCGTATTCGAGCCTGTTACCAAGGTTGACCCATGAGACCCTTACCTAAAAATCTGTACAAACTTTACAAGAGTCGTCCATTCTTTAGCAAGCCAAAATTATTCTGCCATAGCTGCATAGCTTAGTGGTATTGTGGTGATGAATTCATCTTATTATTTCGTATATAGCATTTGCCATACCTAACATTATGTGCTTAGTTATTGTACTAAAAAGGTAGAATCATGACTATCCTTTGGTCAACAAATAAAATTGCGGATTATAGTTGGGATGATTTTCTTAAAATTTATTATCGTACACCACATTTATAATTGATTAATGAATTAATATGAATGTATTTCAACTGAATGTATTTCAATTAACAACTTTAATCTTGGCTTGTGATATTGAGTGCTATAGGGCCACACTATATTCGTTATGTTGATGCTAATCATCCACTTAAACCATCTATTTTTAAAGATAGAATGGTCTTTAATAACATTGTTTGGCGTGAATATTTAAAATTCTTTATAAGGAAAATCATTAAAATCACTATAACAATTTGCGTTGATTAACCATCTATGCAATTAACTGATGATTATATAGATCTGTTTGGTGTCCTTGCACCTTAAATTTGAATGAGAAGTGAATATATTACATATGATTTTTTTGTTCAATTCTACAATATTATCTGTTTCTCATGTTTTACGGTTTTGATGAAGTAATATCTACATTCAAACTACTCGAGAAGGAAAAATGTGATGGCTATTAAGTAATCTTCATAATTAAACACTAACAATTCATCTTTACGTATACATAAATCATGATTTTTTTGTCATTTGATTTTTTTTTTAGGCAACGTTCCAAAGAAAGTTGATATTTTTATATTTGATTATTAGTGATATTAAAGTTTACGGATGGTTGATGTGTAATTATTTTTGATAATAATATAATAATGAAATTGAGAGCATTGGTTGAAGTTAACCAATTTCTAATGGAACACATAGTTGCTTAACTTTGTTTGGTTAAATAGGTTTATGATTTGCTACAACAATAAAATTCAATCTCCAACTAAATTACGTTGCATGTGAAGTATTCATAACTTTTACTTTTCGCACAAATGTTTAACTGTTTAAAAAAAATAGGTTGCTTCAACTGCCCAACTAGGATTATATAAACCTATAATTTTGGATAATGTTTTCCTTATTTATAGTGATTGAATTGGCTTGAATTTTCCTGTTATCTTAACTCCCATTCGATTGTAAAACTAATCGTCTTTCCTATTTTTGTACTATTGCAAAAATAAAGCTAATTACATCATATTTTTATAAGTTTCAACACAGATTTATCATAATGATATCATGTATCGTAGAGATATATTGATTAATTTGTTTTCTTCACATTATTTTAAGAGAGGTTTTTGAAGTTGAATAATGTGCAAACGGTAAAGTCAAATTACATGCACAAAGTCATTTTACTCAACTGTTAATTCATGTAACTTCTTTATTATTGAGAATTATTATTGCCTTTTCTTTTAACGTTAGATCATACCAAATTCCATAATTTTTTGTATGAAAAGTGTGGCTAGGTAAGAATATTAATACTTCTGACACATCTCTTTGATGTGCAGTATGACCAAATTATTTTATATTATTATTTCTCTCCATTCGTATGTCATTAACCTTACAATAAACTAAGTTAAATAATGCTTTTTATTTTGTGACGCCGTCGTCGAACAGTTTATCATTAGTCTGTGTTCAGATATGATTAATTCCTTAAATCTGTTTCTTTATCATGGTCTATTTCAGTTGTCATGATGGTCACTGGTAGAATTAGTTGTACATTGATCTGATCATTTAAAACAGCCTACATAGTAATTTATGGTAAGCATTTGAGAATGGGTTCTATTTTTCAAATATTGTGGTGTAATTGCAGTAAGTTCAATCCCATTCTATATTACCAGAATTTTATTTTAATATTCTACCATTATGTATTTATTTGATCATCTACATGTGCAATAGTTGGTCTATATGTAACAGCTGTTAGCATCCGTATCCTTTGAACTTTAGTATGCTAACTTTGTTCCAAGCCTAAGCTAACTAGAAAGTAATTAGTGACATGTATCAATTATACCTGTTAATTTCTGGTTCGTGTAGAATGGAAATTTTACCCATTTCCACTATGGTTGAGGGTTTTTTAGACTCACGAATAAAATTACCTTTCGTTGCTGTTTTTAAAAGTTCATATTTGTCATAACTTTTGACTAACCATGTTATTATATAGTTTGTATAGCATGGAAATCTAAGTAGTTGTGTAAATATTTATGATAAAAGAGTTTGCAAATTTGACGGTGAACATAAAATTACTGTTTTTTTAAGCTGTACTAGGTCGTTTCTTCGTAGATAGTTCTAAGTCAATATTTGTCATTTCATGTTTAGTGATTGCGTATTGTTGGATATCGATAGTTAAGTATTTGGAAATTATTTCTCATTCTAAATAAATCTTACAAAGAATGTTAGGAAGAAAGCATCAAATTTTTTGATTCAGTGGATATGTGGAAGCTTTAAATGGCACAGAAGTCGACAACTGTTTTGTAACCCATCGATTTTATGTCATGTTTTAAAAGAAAAAAGGTGGAACCCAGTGCACGAGGCTCCCGCATGATAGCGGGCTCTGGGGATGTCAATAATGCACGCATCTTTTCGTATGCATTGCGAAGAGGCTGTTTCCAGACTATGTCATCTTTTACTAAATAAAAATCATGGTAAAATAAATACCTTTTGTAAATAAAATCATGATAATAACGATAACCATACCATAAACTTTGCAGAATGTTGGAATTTATTTACCACGTCCAGCTTTCAGCAATGGTCAGCTTTATGTTGCTATATCAAGAACAACTTCTTATGAAGGAATTAAATTTTTGATTGTTATGAAAGAATTAAATTCTTGATAGGTCAGTTGTAGTGTGAAAAACCTGATTTCACATAAAATATTGTGTACAATGAAGTGTTTAATTTGTTGGCAGGTAAATTCATTTCTCAATAGTTAACATTTGTAGTTCTGTTCTGTTCAGGTGGAACATCATCTCAGTTGACATATTTTATGAACAATATGAACAAAGAGGATGAAACATACGAGTACCGATTGTTCTGTTTGACCCGTACTTAATTAATGAACTATTTATCATCTACCCATGTGATAACATTAAACCCGCAACCTTTTTAAATACTTATGTACACTAAATTAATGATAATTGCAGGAGTAACAAACTTGATTGACCACGGTTTTTATTTGCAACCTAAAATAACCCAAAAATTATATTATAAGGGAATGGAAAGTTTTGGTAGTAAAATAATAAATTTATTAAGTACTAATTTCATATTAAAAAATATTGTTCCTACAAATTTATACCTGTAAAAATAAATTTAATAAATTTCTACTTTTAGCTAGAAATTATGAGAAAATGACCATGACATTTTTTTAGTTGCAGTAAGTTGTAATTTACAATAAGTAGATTCATATAGTTCATTAAAAATATCTTATTTTGGATGTAATAATGTACTAATAAACAAATTTAATACTATGGTTTTTCTAACACTGTAATTTTTCTTGACTATGTGTATGTATTCTCAGCACTTCATGGCTTAATTTTATTTTCCTTGATTACGATATATATTTCATTTGCACAAGCACTTATTATTTTACTTCAAAATATGCAGTAAATTGCATTCTAATTTTCATGGAAAAAATTAAACATATTAAAATTTAATCCTATATGTAAACAGACACACACACACATGTATGTGTGCCTATGTATACTAAAACTATGTATATATATACATATGACATATTTTTAATAGTTACATGCTTCACATAGTGAAAAGGATATCTAAAATATTCAAAGTAGTTGATAGAAGATGCTTATTAAATTTAATACTTTCCTTTTGATTTTTTTTTGCTGCACGTTTAGCATACAGTAAATAATATTACCTATATATATATATATTTCTTAAAGTTGCAAGTTTAACTTAAAGCTAATTTTGAAACTGCAATTTACAATGGGGTATTTGTTATGTGAATACTCAAAACAAACTTCTTAAATAGTTAATAAATTTAAAGTATACCGTTTTAGCATAGTAGCTAACACACTAGGAAGATATTCTCATCAATAAATTATGTTCTATTTGATTGCTTATATGAACTCCTTTTTTCCATGGACTTCTTGCTCTGATCATACAAAAGGGGTATCATTCGAAAAATCATTATATTGTATTCACATAAATCTATTTCTCACCGTCCATTATTATATTTTGGTTGACAATTTAAGTATTTGGACACGGTACATATAAAATTTAAACTAATGATAAATAATAAATCATTGAACGCTAAGACTGTAATGATATTCATATATACTTGCTTAAATGAATTCCATTTTAGTTTCAATGGACCTATGACTCTGTCAATTTTACTCAAAAAACAATCTACTATATTAGAACTATAATATTTATCACTATTTATAAATCAGTTTTTGGCTCATGATTTTGATATATTACTTGCAGTTCTAATAAATTTTCAACTTACAATTCTTAGATAAGTCAATAAATGCTAATATTGTAACAATATTAATATTTTCTTGCTTACCGGAATCTCATTTCTATTTACATGAAGATCTAAAGTAGAAAGGTTTAATGTTTACCCAGTCCAACCCAGTTACCGTGTCATCAGTGAGGACTTAGATGGTAAATTTCCATCGAGGCACATAAGTAAAAAGGCTACCCAACACCGAATGTAATATTCTAAAATACAAGTTTGGTTTTATTCCCGATGATATACTACCTCTATGAACTGAAAAATAACTCAATTAATAGGCAAGAAACAAACAATTTTTTTGCTATATGATGTACATTTGAATTCTATAAGTTATATAAATAAATTTCATGGTATATTTCGACGGTTAACCTTGCTTTTACCATACAGACATTGTTGTTCTTGGTGCATATCAGATATCTTGCAAATCACAACAAGACCTGAACGTTAGATTGGAAAACGAGAACTACTACTTTCAATTAGAAGGTAGCAATTACTATACAATTTCATTTTCTTTTTATTTATTTGCATTTGTTCTTAATATCTACTGCTCCTAGAATAGTGGAAATTCTTTATGGGTTGCTGAGTGGGCTGACAAGACAGACCCAACTGGTATGTCAATGGCTAAATCAAACAATCACCCAAAATCCCTATTATTCACATCAATGGTTGTAAAACTTTTTGGAGGTACCAAATTGATATAAATTCATTGTTTTAAGACATTCAACAGAGTAATATGTATAAATATATCTTTTAGGTGAGTTTACCCTTTCATCCACCAATGCTACAAAATTATATATTACATCGGCATAACCGATCTGCTTCTGGGTTAAACTCTCCACGTTGATACATTATACTATGTGCATAAATAATGTATGTTATTGGTCACTAACTATATTTTCCTACAATAAGTGCCACTAAACCTTAAGGAAATTAAATAACACTTATAGACAATCAGGCTAGCTCGGAGTTCAACTTGACAATGCGCATTATCATAGCAAGTATGCTATCAAATATTAGAACCAATGAGTCCATGGTAAGTACCATATAATGATCTATAAATATTTACTGCTACATGCAATAAACCACCATCCTTCTTAGTTTATTTTTGTCCGATGATATATCTCATCGACTTTAGTTATTTGCTTTTTTATATTACAAGTTTTAACTCTGGAAACATATTTTCCGTGCCTTACTTAGCTTCCTCAATTAAGGGAAAGCAAAAAATGGAGTTGGTTTGTCTAACATGTTATAGTAGAAAAGTTTTAACTCCCTTTTAATAATCCATTCGAATTTTCATACTGTCCCTTTGCAGCATAGATTCTAAAGATAAAGGATAAGAAACTAACTACCTTTTGGGAGAAAAATCTAGAGCTAGGACTGGAATATTCATAGGGGTATTGTCCCATTGGAAGTTCACTATCATACACTGTTGTTAACATCTTATACCTGATTAACATCTTATATACGATTGGTAGGAAGAAAAATGAAGACGTGAGGAAGATCCATAGTTATAACAAGTATACAAAATAGCCATGAAGACCAAAATCCCCAATTGGAACAATTATATAACCGGTTCTGTACTAAAATCCATTTATGTTTACAACTTTGTATTTTGTGCCCACGTTGTATAGTAAAGGAATTACATACCTACCACTTTTAGTGTCAATGTAAATATTATTTTCTAATGCAGCTTTTGATTTTCGCAATTTAAACATTTATTGTTTTGATCACACATCCTAACTTCTGGAATGTCCCTTATTACCCGTCCACATCACCCTCAATGATAGAATCTCCAGTAGGAAAACTGTTTATATGTTGGTCATGACAGTAAAATAGTTGTTTTGCTTTACTATAGCCAAAATTAGCTTTCACGTATGTTATATGTATACATTCAATACAGCGTGATTCAAAAACATCATTTTTTCCCAAACAAATGTTCCATGCCACCCTGTATGCATTCAAATACCACATTCCATGCTTAGTTGTTCCATGCTTAGTTGTACGGAGAAATGAATTTACATGTTTAACTCAACCATTTTTAATTCAGGCTGAAATACATAACCCAAAGTAGGTTAACATGATGATATAAATGTAAATGTGGGCAAAAATTTGAATGACAGGTTTCTTTCCACTGCATAGGATATAGTAATTGGCATCTCAACAAAATGGTGGGTATTCAACTCCAATTATGCATCTGTATGATTCAGTAACATTATATGCAATAAAAAAAATATAATTTACACAAAATGACAACCTACTATTTTACTACTTCAGACTAAATGTAGAAATGATTCGAATCCCAGATATCATCCCTTTTAGAAGTAATAAATAAAGGTAAAAGGGTTAAATATGAGAACTTATATTAAAAAAAATTATCCCCAACTTAATTTGCAAAAAAAGCTAATTAAAGTACCAAATATTTTAAACCAACAATATCTCTCAACTTTTAGATTAGACACAAACTACCATTAACATATAAAATTCTACTATAAGATATAAATAACATTTAGAAGTGTAAACATCAAACATTAACTAAGAATTACATCTATACTTGGTCATCTACCCGTGTGTGTAGCACAGGCCACACACTGGCGAATTAAGTTATTATAAGATATGAAAATATTAGATCCATTCATGGTTAACTATTTGAACTAATTACTATACAACCTTAATCACTGCTTTCAAATTATTTACTTTCCTATTATTCTTCAATACATACCCAGTCCAAATAAAACTTTAACTAAGACAAATTTACAAGATTGCTTTGATTACGCAAAAAGAAAAATCCTACAATACTTTGAGCAAATATAACATTACAAAAATAACAGTAACAACATTTACATATAAATTTTACCAATGGAAGAACGAGGTAAATTAATCATACAATGGACACAAACTTCGAACTTTCGCATTTACCCGTGTGCGTAGCACGGGCCGCGCACTAGTTAATTAATGTAATTAAGGAAATAAATTAAAGGATAATTAAATGATTAGGGGTTAATTTTTTAACGCTTAAAGGTTAAATGATTTGTTAATTAAGATTGATTGATTAATTAATAATTAAAGGTTGATTAATTTATAATTAAAGTTTAATTAATAAATGATTAAAGGTTAATTAATTGAGATGTTTTGTAATTAATTAATATTAATTAACCAGAATTGGTAATTTATTCATAAGTAATTAATCTGATTTAAATTAATCAAATGATTAATTTATTTTACTTATGGATGTTTAGGTTATATTGGATGCTTCGAATTGTTTGATATCCTTGATATGTGATGCTTTGTGATATGGATTGTTTTGATGTGAGCTGTGATGAATGTAATTTATTTATCTATGATGTATTTATTTATCTATGATGAATTTATTTATCTGTGAACGAAAGATAAGAATTATACATTATACCGTTTATCGATATTGATATGACTGAATCTGAAATGATTGATGATGTTGCTGCGAGAAATGCGGATTATGGATCTTAAGGCTAGAATCAACACTAGAAGGGGGGGGGGGGGTGAATAGTATTTTAAGGAATTGCTAAATCTTTTTGAGTTTGTATTAATTTGAACACAAACGTATGCAATATTCAGACACAGTATGATCACAGAGTCAAACACAGATGCAGATATACAGTACAAACAATAAAGGAAAGAACACACCAGATTTTAAAATGGTTCGGAGTTACCCTACATCGTTTCGATTCCCGCAACACAAGTACAAATTTCCTTTCAATATCAATTGTTACAATAACACCCTCGATTTCAAGGCCACGAGGTACACCACTCCAGATTCGCAATCCTTTGGGTAGAGATACTTGATTTTATGGCAATAAGTTCACCCAATTGATTTTCCAGGCTACAATCACACCGTTTCTCGCTTGATTTATTTTGCAGGCTGCAATCACACCTTTTCTCACTCAGTTAATTACAAAGAAGTCTATAACTCTGAATAGCACTGGGATCTTGTTGAGATAGTGATAGAGAATCAAACCAGAGATGATCTAGTTAGATTTAATGGTGATTTCGGCAAAGTAATGATAAAATTGTATATAAAGAAAATGTGGAAGAAGAAGAGGAGTGAAATCAGAGAATATATGAATGTAAATTCATTTAAAACAATCCCTATTTATAGTAGAACAACAGTCATGTCCATTTGTGAAAGGATATGATGAATATACACTTCATTTGAAATTCAAAATTTTGAAATAAACGGTCACCTTGTCGACAAGGGTATCTTGGGGTTATTGACAGACCTAAGTAATTTTTGGTAATTTTCTTTTCTTTGAAAATAACTTCTATCTTGTATTAAAACTATTTTAAACTTTATAAATATACTTAACTATAGTTAAAATACATAAATAAATATAGAGAATAATATTTTGGTATAAATAAAATTTTACTATAATTTTATATTTAAATCTAAGTATAAATATTAAAAGTTAAATATATTATAATTAAAAGATAGTTTAAAACCAAGGATAATTTGATTTTGAAGATAAAGATTATTTTGAGGCTAAAAGTATTTTAAAACCAGGATACATGTTTTTGATTCTTTTAAAAGAAAGATTTTGAAATCATTTTGAAAATAAGATATAATTTTATAAAATATTTGAAAAAAAGTTAGTGGATACAAAACAATGTTCCACTAGATTTTTCGTAGGTTCCATCCTACTTAGGGTTCCATCCCTTTAACGAGCTTGAAGTGGATTCCATTTCATGATTAAAATGGATTTTAAGATGCCAGTGCTTTTCTAGGAATTTTAACAAAATTCCTAACTAAATTACTTGTATTTAAATCTTGAACTCTTGATAATCTTGATACTCATGAGTCTTCAGTCTTGATATCTTCAGTCTTGAATCTCTATATTGTACACTCTTTATTCTTTGTATCTACATGGTTAAATCCTGAATATACATATATATCTAAACTATAATGTTAGTATATATTTTATAATCTTATTCTTAGGCTGTTGTCATCAAAACCATCTTCTCAGGGACTAACAGTTGCACCATTGTGTAAATCCCTAGACTACACCATGCACACACAAATATGGATTGCACGAGGAAATTAGTTAAGTCACAGATTTTTGAAATGGTTTTAAAGTGAATTTTGAATTCAAATGGTGTTGGAAATGGAATTGGGTTAAATATGAAAAGCTTTTGGAAAGGAGTTTTAAAGATAAAAGTTATTTTGAATAACTTGACAATGTTTTGAAATTTAAATAGTTTGATTTGAATTTGTATTCAAGATTTGAAAATTGAATTCTATGTTTGGAAATTATGGTTTAAAAAGGTTATACAAGTTATAAATGTGTTTATATGGGTTTTAAACCATTTTAAAAGTATTTTTTTGGGAATTTGAATTTAACCTAAGTTTTATACTTGAAGGGTTTTAACTTGTGCAAATGTAATCGGATTTTTCCGAAACGAAACTATTTGTTTTCAAATAATAATAGCTTTCATATAAAGAAAGGATTTCCAATTTGTGTTGAAAGATTTCAAGTTTGAAATGGAATTGAAATAGTTTTGAAAGCTATGATTGAATCTCTATGAAAGATGGTTGAACCTTGTTTTGAAATTGAAGAGGATATTAAAGGTATATCTTTTGTATAAAAGATTTGAAATGGAATTATTTTTGAAAGCTATGAATCTTTGGAAATGGTTTTTAAAGCTATGAATTGAGTCTTTGATTTAAATATTGGATGAGTAAATCCAATTTGAAAGGGAAATCGTTTAGAAAGGCTATGAATTAATCTTTGTGAAAGATAGGTGGACTTTGTGAAGTGAATCTTTTTGTTTAAAAGATTAAATGGGTAATTTGTTTAAGACATTTGAAAAAAGGTTTTGGGTAATAAGTGTGACTTAACTAAGATCCCAATATCCATATGTTTTTAATATTGCGCTCATTATTCGGTTTAGCCGGGAGAGGACTTTGTGTCATAAAACCCATTTTGAATAATGATACGACGTTATGGATAACATTTAAAGACCGGCAGTGAAGACCGGATATTTTCGAAAGTGAAAGGATAACTCGTCGAATGTCTCTGCACCGAATGACCCCGGTATAAAGATTTGATCACCCTTTGTGATGGGGAGTCCGGACCTGATTAGGGATTATTCGGATATGCAAGGGCTTCTTTGTGAAGTGCCTTCGGTTTTGTTCGAACCCGGAATAGACTTGTATGGATATGTGTCTGACATTACATTTTGAGATGTAAAGCTGGTTTCTATCGAATACATTTCTGTTTGGTGGCGGAGAATTTATTCTCTTAGCTTAACACCATTCTCTGAGACGTACGAGCTCAGAGATATGTAGTTGATGGTTACTAGTGATACATTCTCAATTTGGTAATGTGGCATATGAAATGCTGCCGATCATTTGTCGATCAAAGCATGGATTTGTGAAAAGTGTAGCTTTGTGGACGAGACCTCGTCGGACCTCACAACCTGGAAATGGTCAAAACAGAAAGAATGCAGGAAGGTTATTTAGGGGTCATGCCCCAAGGATATGTCCATTTCTTCTAGAAAAAGGTGTTATCATGGTATGGAGCCCAGATATTTAACCTATGTGGTTGCTGCAAATTTATTACTTTTGGTTAAGGATCCTCGGATAAAGATCGCTAACGACCGTGGATGGCATACTTGTAGGTGTTACTTCCGGGGAGGGGTAACCTGGTCTTGTGTTGGCAGAGAGCTGGGTAAGTTTTTGGGGCTTCCCTCCAGAGGCGTACCCTTGTGGCAATAGAAAGTTCCTTAGCCCGACCATTTGTTGGAAATCCAATCTCCAATATGCGCCTCGTACGGTTTTAGATGTAGAACCTACAATTTAACAAGGTAGCTATAGTAGGCATACTATAATGGTATGTATGCTGGTTAAGATTAATATTATACTTGCAAATGTTTTCCACTATGCACTAATAATAATATCAAAAGGATTTTTCATAGTAAGCATGTTTGACTATCATAAGGAGAAATCTCCCCCAAGTGTGTGATTGCATTGTGTGCGTGCGTCGGGAGGCCTTATGGCAGTTTCATTTTCCAAAAAGCATTGCGAATTTCTTTTAGATTCTTTTGTTTTCTTTTGATTATGATAAACTATTTTTGTTTGCTCACACTAGTCCCATGACTGACCTGGAGTTTATTGTTCCTTATCTAAACTATAGGTGCCCACAATTTTCCACACGGGTAGCTTAGAGTTAGATTTTCAAATATTCAGCTAGTAAATATAGATTCGATATCTTCGAAGTCATTGGAGTTTGGCGATCGTATCGATGAATGACCTTGCTTAATGCATCGTGATGGGGGTTTTCTTGCTTCATGTTTGGAAAGCATGTTGGTGGATTCTAACCTTTGAAGTCTTTGAAGCTTTGGGACGACCTATTTGGTTTTGGAGCATTAGAGATGGAGTTGTAGTATCGAAGTTGGATCTCTTTGAAGCCTTTGTTATTGGTGTTATCTTTTCCGCTGTGTATATTGTCTCTGATAGTGTTGATATCCATATTGTATCAGATATTTATTGTTGTATCAATGATATTATCTTTTTCTTCCGCTGTGTTGTTATACTTAATGTGTTATAAGCTTCGGCAAATCGGATTTGAACGTTTGAATCTACGGCATTCGAATACGAGTGAAGTATGGATGTCGATTTTCGAACGCGAAAATGCGGGTCGTCATAGTTCTCCCCTTTTGTCATTAACAAAAACTAAGCCAAAAATACTAACTCTCCTTTAAACTAATGCTATGGAACTAAATGCTAATAACGAAATATAATAAGTGAAACGTAAATCTAATTTTATTATATATGATGTTACTTTACACATATATATGAAACATAGACACAAATATATACATATGCACAAATTATAAAAACATTAATATAATAACAATCTAACAAGAGTCCTTGACAATTGGTGACTTATGAATCGAATAATTAGGGTAATAGAGACAAAAGTTTCCATGTTGTTCAGCTGTAACGATCTCGGTTTTAAATCAAATTTAAGTTGGTAATTAATTTAACTTTTAGAATTAAATTGTGAATTTAATGGTGGATAAATTTATCTTCAGATATTTGTTTATTTATTTATATATATGTATACAAATTAATTTTTAAATTGAATTTTGAGTATGAAACTGAAAAATATATATCTTATGAATATATTGGATTTGAAAAAACATTTTTATTTTAAACTAATAGAAAATTTGTTTTCTAATTTTAATATATATATATATATGTATATACGCATTGTGATTTGAAAGTTATAGTTTGAATTTAATATAAATAATTTTCAAAAGCTGTTTAGAATTAAATTCTATACTTTATAATATACATATGTGTGTTTATTTATTTATTTATTTATGTATAATTAGTTTTAAAATCATTTTCTTTACAAGTTATAAAAATATTAATAATAGAAAATGTATAAGAAATAACTAAGTATAATTTGTTTAAATTAATAAAAGGTTTAAAACACTTTTCCTTTAAATTTGTAATAAATAACTTGTGTATATATATATTAATAAACATTTAAAAATATATATAAACATATATATATATATATATATATGTATATGTAAATCATATGCTAATATAAAAGGAAATATATTTAAAACATATTAAAAATTATTAACGCATGAAAGACTACATGTGTAATCATCTTAACAAGGAATTAAGCAAGTGTAACCATTTTAAATATATTATGACATTTGTAAGAAAATAATTAAAAGTTTAAACATTTGTTATTTAAGAAATCATGCAAATGAATAAGTGGTCAGATGTATTTGTTTTTCTTTTGAAATTTATACTGTAAATTAACATCAAGAGTAGAAACCAGGCTTCATCAAATTTCTCTTCATCTTTCTAAAATTAAAACTGAAATGAAAAAGAAATCAAAATAAAATCAAAACAACAATTAAACTTCTTTCAAGACTGGAAACTTCAGGCAAGCAAATTCAAATATTAAGCTTCAGATTTAATTCAATAAATATCTAAGTGCAGATTAAATCAAACAACGGTTTTTTTCTCAAACTTTAAACCTAAAAAAACAAACAAGATTCAAGGCTTCAAATCAAAAACATTTCAAAAGCCTGAAACAAATCTTCAACCTGAGAAGATAAAGCATTCAAGTTTTCAGTTTTAAAACAAGTTGCTGTTTCAGATTCAAATACAACTCAATTCAATCAAGCTAGCAAAATCAGATAAAACATCACAAAAACATTTCCAGATTTAAAGAAAAACAAAAATCTGCTTTGTCCAATTCCAGGTGAGCAAACTACCCTCTTCAATGTTTTGATTTTGTGTGATAAATACCTGATGCTTGTGACTGAAATCATGATATAAAGTATGTTTTTACGAATATCATTGCATGTTTGTATATATGTAAATGTCTGTGTGTATATGTCTGTATATATTAGCCTCTATTACATCAATAGAATCAAGTGCAATATATAGGAAAAAAATTCGTATCTTCTTATCTAAACCAATTCAGGTTATAATTCCTGAAAAGAAAATGCTTATAACAATGTAAAGTTATTTTTAAAAATAATACCAAGTAAAAACATTCAGTTAATGCTTTGAAAAATAGGAATTACAGTGGAAACTTTTATAATCAGGAAAATCGATGATCATAACTTTACAATTTGGTTCCATAAGTTGATTCGTGCCAACAAATGATGAATTTCGATAAAAATATCTTGATTTTTATGATTCAGATTATTGAGATATTTTGGGAATGATAAATAGGAAGTCTTCAAATTCCGATGATCGATGAAGTTAGAGTCAATGTGGTCAAGGTGAAAGGTAGCTTGGGTGTAGTAGATCGACGTAAAAATGTTCGTAATTTTTTTAGATGATTGAAGTGATCGTGAAAAGATGAAGTAGTGTTTAAGGCTTGTGTTGGATTGCCATTGTTCTCGAAGGAATTGCGGCGACTTTGAGGCACCGGGGTTGATCGGACTAAGGGGTAATGGTGCATAGGTGGTCGGAGATGCTATGGTCGGAGTCGTGAGGTTCTTGGCATCGTGATGAGGCAGCGCACGGTGTTTTTTGACGAACTATGTTAGGTTTCAGTTCGTTCAACTTGCTCAATTTCAAATTCATATATGTATCGCTAATCTATGGGTTCGAGTTCGTCAGAAGGTCGATGTTGAGATGTTGGTGATCAGAATGATGGCCGAAAGTGGTCAGGCCTCGTGTGCACGTGCATGATTGTGGTGTTGGTATCAGTGGTTGCTGCAGGGAGAAGAAGGGGATGGGCTCGAAGTCATGCTTGGGGAGTTGATGTCCTGGCTCGGGTATGTGTGAGGGGTTTTCAGGTGGTTTAGCCTGTGATAATGGTTTTAAATTTAACCAAGTTAAAAAGAAAAAAAAGAGAAGACTGGGGGGTTTGGAAGTTTACCTCAAAGCAGGCCTCGGGTACAATGGCATCTGGCTCGAGTTTCACTTGTGTCATCTTGGGTTTATGACTTTAAAATTTTAAAAATTTAAATTAAATAAGTTTTCCATTAAATCAAGTTTTAAACCTTTCCTTGATTTATTCTTGTGAGATAATGAATGTTTATTTTTAGTTTTAAATAAATTAAAGGTTTTTAAAATATTTTAACTAATCAAGTTGAAGTGTTTTAATCCTTTGTTAATTCTTAAATTTATTTTAAATAAATATAATAGTATAATAAAGAATTTAATTAAGAAGATTGAATGTTTTCAATTTACTTAAAGATTTTAAGTTAAATTAGGCGATAATGATAATTTATCTCAAAGGATATTTAAAATAAGATTTAATTGATGATTTTGTATTTATTTAAGATAAATGGGTTATCTTAAGATTAAAGGGATCGTTATTTTGAAATTTAATGATAATTACCTAATTAAATAATAATTAAGTATTAAGTAAGAATTAATTAATTTGTTAAGAGTTAATTAAATAATGAAAAGTAATTAAAGAATGATTACTTAATGAAATTAATTAACTTTAATTACTCAATTAATTAACAAAAGATAATCACTTAATTAAAGGGTAGTTACTTTGTGTAATTATATCAAAGGAGAATTCATTAAGGTTAATTAATGTAAGTAATTAAAGGTAGTTAATTACTTAAAGATAATTACTTAATGAAAGTAATTAAGGATAATTAAATAATGATTAAAGGTTGATTAATCAAGCGATTAAAGAATAATTAATTGAAGAATAATTAATTTATGTGATCAATTAATCAAGGTAACTAATTTGAGGATAATTAATTAATTAAAGGTTAATTAATTAATTAATTAATGTTGAATTATTTAATGATTAAAGGTTGATTGATTTATTAATTGAGATTGGTTAATTAATATTTAAAGGTGAATTAATTTATCATTAAATGGTTTTGTAATTAATTAATATTAATTAACCAGGATTAGTATTTTATTCATAAATAATTAATCTGATTTAAATTGATTAGATAATTAATTGATCTTACTTATGGATGTTTGGAATTATGTTGAATGCTTTGAATTGTTTGATATCCCTGATGTATGATGTTCTATGATATGATTGAGCAACGAACTGTGAATTATTTATCTATGTTGAATTTACATATTTATCTGTGAATCTGTGAATGAAGATAAGCGTTATAGGATCATATCGCTTATCGATATTGTTGTGCTTGAATTGATAATGGTTGTGATATGTTGTTGTTGTGTGTAAAACCCCTGGACTACACCACACACACAAATATGGATTTCATGAGGAAATTGGGTAAGTCATAGATTTTTTGAATTTAATATTATTTTAGACAAATGGTGAAAAGTTTAAAAAGTTGGATTTTGAACCCAACTGGTTCTGGAAAAGGAATTGGGTTGAATATGAAAAGCTTTTGAAAAGAAAGTTTTGAAATTTGAAATTTAGTTTGAATATAATATATCCTATTTAAGCTTTGAAATTATTTTGGAAAATATGGTTTGGAAGGATTATACAAGTTATACAATGTATATATACAGATTTTAAACCATTTTGAAGTGTATTAAATAAATTATTTTGGAAATTTGAATTTAATTCAAATAGAACTTGCCGAAGATACGACAGTTCGCTGATTTTCTGGTTTACCTTTAAAAGCTATAACTTGTGTATATTTGATCAGATTTTTCCGAAACGAAAAGAATTGGTTTTCAAATGATAATGGCTTTCATATAATGAAAGAATTTCCAGTATTTGCTGAAAGGATTTCAAGTTGTGTGATTTGAATTTTAAATATTTTTGAAAGCCATGAATGAATCTTTGTGAAAGATTGGTCAACTTTGTTTCCAAAGTGAAGTGAATCTTTTTGTTTAAAAGATTAAAAGTGGAAATTTGTTTAAACCATTCAAAAGAAAGGTTTTGGGCTTTAAGTTGTGACTTAACTAAGATTCCATATGTCCATATGGTTTTAAAATTAAACGCTTATTATTCGGTTTAGCTGGGAGAGGACTTTATGTCATAAAACCCATTCCGAATAATGATACGATGAAATGAATAGCAATTGAAGACCGGTGGTGAAGACCGGTTATTTTCGAGAATGAAAGGATTACCTGTTGAATGTCTCTGCACTGAGTCGCTCCGGTATAGAGATCTCCATATGTGATAGGGAGTTCGATCGGGATTGTGAATACCCGGATTGCAAGTGCTTCTTTGTGAAGTGCCTCCGGTTCCGTTCGAACCCGGAACTGACTTGTATGGATGTATGTCTGACATCACACTTTAAGATGTAAAACTGGTTTCTATCAAATACATTTATGTTTGGTGGCGGAGAATTTATTATCTTAGGTTAACACCCTTCTCTGAGATGCACGAGCTCAGAGGTTATGTAGTTGATGGTTACTAGTGATACATTCCCAATTTGGTAATGTGGCATGCCAAGTGCTGCCGATCATTTGTTGATAAAATCATGGCTTTTGTGAAAAGCGTAGCTTTGTGTACGAGAACTCGTCGAACCTCACAACCCGAAAATGGTCGAAACAGGAATGATGTGGCAAGGTTATAAGGGTCGCGCCCTTCAAGGTATGTCCATTTCCTTCTGGATAAAAAGTGATATCATGGTATGGAGACTAGATATTTAACTTATATGGCTGTTGCTTTGCTTTGTGGTTGTTGGTGTTGAGGGCCCCCGGATAAAGGTCGGTGACAACTAGGGGATGACATACTCGTGTCAGTAGTTACTTAGTTACAGAGGTAACTCGGCCTTGTGTTGGCAGAGATCCAGTTAGGATCTCGAGGCATCCCCCCAGAGGCATACCCATATGGCATAGGAAGTTCCTTAGCCTGACCATTTGTTGGAAATCCAAAGAAACAATACGAGCCCTGTACGGCTTTAGTTGTATAACCTGCCGTTTACTTAAGGTGGTGACCTGCCGTTTAAGTGGTAGCTATAGTTGGCATACCACGAAATGTGTATTTTGGCTAAGATTAATGTTATACTTTTGAAATGTTTTCTGCACTATGCACTAATAATAATACCAGAAGAATTTTGCGTACCAAGCATGTTTGACTATCATATGGAGAAATCTCCTTCAATTGTGCGCTTGCATTGTGCGTGAGCGGGGAGGACTTATGGTTGTTTTATTTTCCAAAAAGCGTAGCGAATTTCTTTTTATTTCTTTTTGTTTTTTTGTTTCAAAAAACACTATTTTCGTTTGCTCACACCAGTCCCATGGATGACTGGAGTTTACTATTCCCTTTCTAAACTCTGGGTTCCCATAATTTTCCCCACGGGCAGCCTAGAGTCAGATTTTCAGATAATCAGCTAGTAGATATCAATTCAATAGCCTTCAGCTTTCTATTTGGAATTCTTTGGAGTCTTTAGATTTTGGCAATCGCATTCATGACCAACCTTGCTACAATACAACATGATGGTGGTTCGAGCTAGTGGTTTGGTGCTTTGGCTATGGAGTTGCAGTATTATCGGATTTTCTTTCTCTCTTGCTTGGAATTGAAGATATTATCTTTTCGCTGTTGTTGTTTCCGCTGTTGTATCTTGTCTCTGATATTGATAATTCATTTGTATCAGATTATTGTGTCCATTGTGTACCAATAAAGTTATTCATTTGTTTTCTACTGTGTTGTTGTATTTAATGTGTTATAAGCTCCGGCGAACCAGATTCGACGTTTGAATCTGCTACATTCGAATACGGATGATGTAATTGGTGTCGATTTTCGAAGGTTGAGTCGGGGTCGTCAGAATTGGTATCGGAGCTGAAGATTGAGTAAGAACTTTAGCTCAAAAGTATAACATGTTAGGTGACACATTAGAGATAGGGTTATAAATGCCCTAGAACGAGTATATCCCTAAGATATCCGTCTGTATGCCTCAAAAAATTCTCTAACTAACTGATAGTGGGTATGAGTGCAAGAAGAGGACGGGGTAAGGGAACAGGGGAGTACCACTGCAAAGGTCAATACTCTGTAACAACGGGAACAACTTTTTCTATCAATCTCTTTTGTTCATCATCCGATTTCAATTCTTTGATGGCTTCGTGGCAGCTACAAGAAGAAGCTTAGGTGTGATGGTGGCCCTGCGAATCATTGTAGAAAGTTCCTATTTCGTATTCTCTTTATTAGTTTCTATCAATTCTTAATGAATTTGAAATTTAATTAAGATGAATTGATTAGCAAAATATGAAGCAAAATTTGATTGTATTCATTTGTCTATTCCTTTGGGTCTCGATACATTCTACGAACAGTTAGTTGTCCTTTCGGACTAATCAATGCTCCTGCATATTTCATAGACCGGATGACCCGAATATTTCGTGAAGTGTTGAATAAGTTTGTTCTCATATCTAGTGTTGATATTCTGATTTGGTAAGCCAAATATAGAAAAGATATTCAATTTGATCTAGTAAACCAATTCTCTATCTTTGATGTGTTCGTATGTTCTTTTGTTGTCTCCCTGCCTAGCAAATTTTAGGGACGAAATTTTCTTAAGGGGGAATCTGTAATGATCCCAGTTTTAAATCAAATTTAAATTAATAATTAAATTAATTTTTAGAATTAAATTGTGAATTTAATGGTGGATAAATTTATCTTTAGATATTTGTTTGTTTATTTATATACATGTATACAAATTAATTTTTAAATTGAATTTTGAATTTGAAACTCAAAAATATATATCTTATGAATATATTAGATTTGAAAAAACATTTTTATTTTAAACTAATAGAAAATTTGTTTTCCAATTTTAATATATATATATATATATGTGTGTGTGTGTGTGTATGCATTGTTATTTCAAAGTTATAGTTTGAATTTGATATAAATAATTTTCAAGAGCTATTTATAATTAAATTCTATACTTTATAACATACGTATGTATGTTTATTTATTTATGTATAATTAGTTTTAAAATCATTTTTTTAAATGTTATACAAATATTAATAATAGAAAATGTATAAAACATAACTAAGTATAATTTGTTTAAATTAATAAATGGTTTAAAACACTTTTTCTTTATATTTGTAATAAATAATTTGTATATATATTAATAAACATTTAAAAAAATATATATATATAAACATATATATATATATATATATATGTATATAAACCATATGCTAATATCAAAAGGAAATATATTTAAAACATATTAAAAATTATTAATGCATGAAAGATTCCATGTGTAATCATTTTAACAAGGAATTAAGCAAGTGCGACCATTTTAAATATATTATGACATTTGTAAGAAAATAATTAAAAGTTTAAACATTTGTAATTTAGAAAATCATGCAAATGAACAAATGGCAAGATGTATTTTTTTTTATTTTTAAATTTATAATGTAAATTAACATCAACGGTAGAAACCAGGCTTTATCGAATTTTTCTTCATCTTTCTAAAATTAGAACTAAGTGAAAAAGAAATCAAAATAAAATCAAAACAACAATTAAACTTCTTTCAAGACTGGAAACTTTAGGCAAGAAAATTCAAACATCAAGCTTCAGATTCAATTCAATATATATCCAAGTGCGGATTAAATCAAACAATAGTTTTTTCTCTCAAGCTTTAAACCTGAAACAAGAAGCAAAATTCAAGGCTTAAGATCAAAAACATTTCAAAAGCCTGAAACAAATCTTCAACCAGAGTAGATAAAGCATTCAAGTTTTCATTTTTAGAAAAAGTAGCTGTTTCAGATTGCTAGCAAAATCAGATAAAAGATCACAAAAACATTTCCAAATTCAAAGAAAAACGAAAATCTGCTTTGTCCAATTCCAGTTGAGCAAACTACCCTCTTTAATGTTTTGATTTTGTGTGATAAATACCCGATGCTTGTGATTGAAATCATGATATGAAGTATGTTTGTATGAATATCATTGCATGTTTGTATATATGTAAATGTCTGTGTGTATGTGTCTGTATATAGGTTATAATTCCTGGAAAGAAAATGCTTAAAATAATGTAAAGTTATTTTTAAAAATAATCCTAATTAAAAAACATTTAGTAAATGCTTTGAAAAATAGGAATTACAGTGGAAACTTTTATAATCAGGAAATTCGATGATCATAACTTTACAATTTGATTTCGTAAGTTGATTCGTGCTAACAAATGATGAATTTTGATACAAATATCTTGATTTTTAAGATTGGGATTATTGAGATATTTTGGGTTGAACGGTAAATGGGAATTCACCAAATTCCGATGATCGATGAAGTTAGGGTCAATGTGATCAAGATGGAAGGTAGCTTGGGTGTAGTAGATCGAAGGAAAAATGTTCGTAATTTTTTTAGATGATCCAAGTGATCGGGACATGATGATGTAGGGTTTAGGGCTTGCGTTGGATTGCCATCGTTCTCGAAGGAATTGCAGCAACGTCGAGGCACCGGGGTTGATCGGACCAAGGGGTAATGGTGTGAAAATGGTCGGAGATGCTATGGTCGGAGTCATGTGGTTCCTGGCGTCGTGACGAGGCGGAGCATAGTGTTTTTTCGATGAACTATGTTGGGTTTTAATTCGTTCAACTTGCTCGACTTCAAATTCATATATGTGTCGATGATATGTGGGTTCGAGTTCGTCGGAAGGTTGACGTCGAGATGTTGGTGATCGGAATGATGGCCGAAAGTGGTCAGGCCTCGTGTGCACGTGCACGATTGAGGTGTTGGTGTCAGTGGTTTCTGCTAGAAGAAGAAGTGGATGGGCTCGAAGTCATGCTTGGGGAGTTGATGTCCTGGCTCGGGTACGTGCGCGGCATGTTCAGGTGGTTTAGCCTGTGATAATGGTTTTTAAATTTAACTATGTTAAAAAAAAGAGAAGACTTGGGGGTTATGAAGTTTAACTCGAAGCAGGCCTTGGGTACAATGGCATCTGGCTCGTGTTTCACTTGAGTCATCCTGGATTTATGACTTTAATTTTTTTAAGTTTAAATTAAACAAGTTTTCCATTAAATCAAGTTTTTAAAACCTTTCCTTGATTTATTCTTGTAAGATAATGAATGTTTATTTTTAGTTTTGAATACATTAAAGGTTTTTAAAATATTTTAACCAATCAAGTTGAAGTGTTTTAATCCTCTATTAATTCTTAAATTTGTTTTAAATAAATATAATAATATAATTAAGAATTTAATTAAGAAGATTTAATGTTTTTAACTTACTTAAAGATTTTAAGTTAAATTAGGCGATAATGATAATTTATCTCAACGGATATTTAACATAAGATTTAAATGATGATTTTGTATTTATTTAAGATAAATGGGTTATCTTAAGATTAAAAGGATCGTTAATTTGAAATTTAATGATAATTACCTAATTAAAGAACAATTAAGTATTAATTAAGGATTAATTAATTTGTTAAGAGTTAATTAATTAATGATAAGTAATTAAAGAATGATTACTTAATGAAATTAATTAACTTTAATTACTCAATTTAATTAATAAAAGATAATCACTTAATTAATGGGTAGTTACTTTGTGTAATTATATCAAAGGAGAATTAATTAAGGTTAATTAATGTAAGTAATTAAGGATAATTAATTACTTAAAGATAATTACTTAATGAAAGAAATTAAGGAGAATTAAATAATGATTAAAGGTTGATTAATCAAGTGATTAAAGAATAATTAATTAAAGAATAATTAACTTATGTGATTAATTAATTAAGGTAACTAATTTGAGGATAATTAATTAATTAATTAACGGTTAATTAATTAATTGATTAAAGTTGAATTATTTAATGTTTAAAGGTTGATTGATTTATTAATTGAGATTAGTTAATTAATATTTAAAGGTAAATTAATTTATTATTAAAGGTTAATAAAAAATAATTAAGGGATAATTAATTAAATGGTTTGTAATTAATTAATATTAATTAAACAGGATTAGTAATTTGTTCATAAGTAATTAATCTGATTTAAACTGATCAGATAATTAATTGATCTTACTTATGGATGTTTGGAATTGTATTAAATGCTTTGAATTATTTGATACCCCTGATGTATGATGTTCTGTGATATGATTGAGCTACGAACTGTGAATTAATTATCTGTGTTGAATTTATGTATTTATCTATGAATCTATGAATGAAGATAAGCGTTATAAGATAATACCGCTTATCGATATTGTTGTGCTTGAATTGATAATGGTTGTGATATCTTGTTGTTGCATGTAAAACCCCTGGACTACACCACACACACACAAATATGGATTTCACGAGGAAATTGGTTAAGTCACAGATATTTTGAATTTAATATTATTTTATTAAAATGGTGAAAAGTTTAAAAAGTTGGATTTTGAACCCAAATGGTTTTGGGAAAGGAATTGGGTTGAATATGAAAAGCTTTTGAAAAGGAAGTTTTGAAATTTGAAATTTAGTTTGAATATAATATATCCTGTTTAAGCTTTGAAATTATTTTGGAAAATATGGCTTGGAAGGGTTATACAAGTTATATAATGTATATATACAGATTTTAAACCATTTTGAAGTGTATTAAATAGATTTTTTTGGGAATTTGAATTTAATTCAAAAAGAACTTGCCGATGATATGGCAGTTCCCTGATTTTCTAGTTTATACCTTTAAAGGCTATAACTTGTGTATATTCGATCAGATTTGTCCAGAACCCAAATGGTTCTGGAAAAGGAATTGGGTTGAATATGAAAAGCTTTTGAAAGGAAGTTTTGAAATTTGAAATTTAGTTTGAATATAATATATCATGTTTAAGCTTTGAAATTATTTTGAAAAATATGGTTTGGAAGGGTTATACAAGTTATACAATGTATATATACAGATTTTAAACCATTTTAAAGTGTATTAAATAAATTATTTTGGGAATTTGAATTCAATTCAAAAAGAACTTGTTGATGATACGGTAGTTCGCTGATTTTCTAGTTTATATCTTTAAAGGCTATAACTTGTGTATATTTGATCAGATTTTTCCGTAATGAAAAGCGTTTGTTTTCAAATGATAATGGCTTTCATATAACGAAAGAATTGCTAGTTTTTGCTAAAAGGATTTCATGTTGTGTGATTTGAATTGTAAATAGTTTTGAAAGCTATGAATGAATCTTTGTGAAAGATTGGTGAACTTTCTTTTCAAAGTGAAGTGAATCCTTTTGTTTAAAAGATTAAAAGTGAAAATTTGTTCAAACCATTCAAAATAAAGGTTTTGGGCTTTAAGTTGCGACTTAACTAAGATCCCATATATCCATATGGTTTTAGAATTAAACGCTCATTATTCGGTTTAACCGGAATAGTACTTTATGTCATAAAACCAATTTCGAATAGTGATACGATGAAAAGAATAGCATTTGAAGACCGGTGGTGAAGACCGGGTCTTTTCGAGAACGAAAGGATTACCTGTCGAATGTCTCTACACTGAGTCACGCTAGTATAGAGTTCTCCATATGTGATGGGGAGTCTGATCGGGATTGTGAATACCTGGATTACAAGGGTTTCTTTGTGAAGTGCGTTCGATTCCGTTCGAACCCGGAACAGACTTATATGGACATATGTCTAACATTACACTTTGAGATGTAAAACCGGTTTCTATCAAATACATTTCTATTTGGTGGCGGAGAATTATTTCTCTTAGCTTAATACCCTTCTCTGAGACGTACGAGCTCAGAGGTAATGTAGTTGATGGTTACTCGTGATACATTCCCAATTTGGTAATGTGGCATGCTGAGTGCTACTGACCATTTGTTGATCAAAGCATGGCTTTTGTGAAAAGCGTAGCTTTGTGGGTTCGAGACCCAAAAATGGTCAAAATAGGAATGATGCGGCAAGTTTATGAGGGTCGCGCCCTTTAGGGTATGTCCATTTCCTTCTGGATAAAAAGTGATATCATGGTATGGAGCTCAGTATTTAACTTATGTGGTTGTTGCTTTGCTTTGTGGTTGTTAGTGGTTAGGGCCCTTAGATAAAGGTCGGTGACGACCGGGGGATGGCATACTCGTGTTAGTAGTTACCTACTTACAGAGGTAATCCGGCCTCGTGTTGGGGGAGATCCGGTTAGGTTCTCGAGGCGTCCCTCTATAGGCGTACCCATGTGGCATAGGAAGTTCCTTAGCCTGACCATTTGTTGGAAATCCAGAAAAATAATATGAGTCCTGTACGATTTTAGTTGTATAACCTGTCATTTACTTATGGTGGTCACTTGCCATTTAAGTGGTAGCTATAGTAGGCATACCACGGAATGTGTATGCTGGCTAAGATTAATATTATACTTTCAAAATGTTTTCTGCACTATGCACTAATAATAATATCAAAAGGATTTCGCATATCAAGCATGTTGACTATCATAAGGAGAAATCTCCTCCAATTGTACGCTTGCATTGTGTGTGTGGGGAGGCCTTATGGTAGTTTCATTTTCCAAAAAGCATAGCAAATTTCTTTTTATTTCTTTTTGTTTGTTTTGTTTCAAATAAAATTGTTTTCGTTTGCTCACACCTGTCCCATGGCTGACCTGGATTTTATTGTTCCCTTACTAAACTCTGGATGCCCACAATTTTCCACACGGGTAGCCTAGAGTCGGATTTTCAAATAATCAGCTAGTAGATATCGATTCGGTAGCCTTTAGCTTTATGTTTGGAATTCTTTGGAGTCTTTGGATTTTGGCAATCGCATTCATGACCGACCTTGCTACAATACAACATGATGGTGGTAAAATTAGTGATTTGGAGCTTTGGCTATGGAGTTGCAGTATTGTCGGATTTTCTTTCTCCCTTGCTTGGCATTGAAGATATTATCTTTCTACTGCTGTTGTTTCCGCTATTGTATCTTGTCTCATAATTGATAATTTATTTGTTTCAGATTGTTGTATCCATTGTGTATTAATAAAGTTATTCATTTGTTTTCCGCTATGTTGTTGTACTTAATGTGATATAAGCTCCGACAAACCAGATTCGATGTTTGAATCTACGGCATTCGAATATGGATGATGTATTTGGTGCAGATATTCGAAGGTCGAGTCAGGGTCGTCAGGTCGACCAAATTACCATTTTTTCCAAAATAGACTTCTCCAACGCAAATAACTCTATGCTACTATGTCTATATTTTATATCTTAGTTATAGAACTAATACCTAGTTCTCTTCTTAATATAATAAAAGTTGACTGATTCAAAAGTTTGGTCAGAATATCGGCTATTTAATTCTCAGTGTTGATAAATTCAAGAGAAATAATTTCTTTACTTATATTACCTCTAAGAAAATGATGATTGATATCAATATGTTTTGTTTTGGCATGATGGGTAGGATTTTTAGATAAATTTATTGCACTTGTATTGTCATAATAAATTGGTGATTTTAAATATTTAATCCAAAATCTTTTAGGGTCTTTTGCATATAGATAACTTGAGAACAAGCCAATGCAGCAGAGATATATTCTGCTTCAGTTGTTGATAGTTAGACAATATTTTGCTTTTTACTAAACCTGGAAACCAGAGTATGTCCTAAAAAGTGACAAGTTCCACTTGAACTTTTTTGGTCTGATTTACAACCAGCATAGTCAGCGTCACAATATGAAAATCAAATGAATCATTTTTAGGGTAAAATAGGCCATAGTCTTTAGTGTGTTTAAAATATCGTAGGATACGTTTAACAGCTTTTAAATGGGTTTTTTTGGGTTGAGATTGGTATCTTGCACAGAGATAGACACTATGCATGATATCGGGCCTACTCGCAGTTATATAAAGTAGCGATCCAATCATTCCCTTGTATAGTTTTTGATCAACATCTTTTGACATGTCTTCTTTATTTATGGCTTCATTGGTTGCCATAGGAGTGGGTTTTCCACTCGCAGTGGTCATACCGAACTTACTAACTAGATCCCTAGTATATTTTTTTACTAATGAAAATACCAGTATCAAATTGTTTTATTTTCAATCCTAAAAAGAAATTAAATTCACCCATATGACTCATCTCAAATTTTTTTGTTATTATTTCAGAAAACTCTTCGTTAATTTCATTGTGGTTGATCCAAAAATTATATCATTTACATAAATCTGTACTAATTGGATGTCATTTTTGTTTCATTTAAAAAAAGAGTATAATCTGCTTTACTAATTTCAAAATTTGATTGTAATAGGTAAAATCTTAATCTGTCATACCAGGCTCTAGGAGCTTGTTTCAGACAATATAAAGCTTTCTTTAATTTGAAACATGATTTGGAAACTTTTCTTCTTTAAAAAGTGGAGGTTGTTCAACATAAACATCCTCTTTAACAAAACCATTTATAAAGGTACTTTTGACATCCATTTGAAATAATTTGAAATTTTTATGATTTGTGAAAGCAAGTAGAATTTTAATGGCTTTTAATCTTGCCACGGGTGCAAAGGTTTCATCATAGTCTATTCCTTCTTCTTGATAATAACCTTGCGCGACTAACGAGCTTTATTTCTAACGACTTCACCTTGTTCATCTTTTTATTATAAATCCATTTAGTTCCTATTATAGCTTTGTCCTTCGGTCTAGGAACAAGTTCCCATACATCATTTTTGGCGAATTGGTTCAGTTCTTCTTGCATAGAAAGAATCCATGAATCATTAGATGATGCTTCCTATGGATTTTTGGGTTCAATAGTTGATATAAATGCTACATTACTCATCTTGTTTAGTTGATTTCTAGTTCTAACAACAGATTCAGTATTTTCTAGTGTATTTTCTATAGGATGATCTTTTAAAAGCTTGATCCTTTTTTTAGGATGAATAGTTTCATGATTTGTTTCAGTTAATTCATTGTTTAAAGTAACAAAATCATCTTCATCATTTATTTGAACAAAATCTTTAAAATTTTCATCTAAAGATACATGCATTGTTTCTTCAATGGTGTTAGTTTTTAAATTGAAAACTCTGTATGCTTTATTTCTATTAGAATATCCGATAAATATTCCTTTGTCGAATTTAGGATCAAATTTATCCAAATTGTCCTTTGTATTTAGAATAAAGCATTTACTTCCAAAAACTTTAAAATAAGATAACTTTGGTTTCTTATTGAAAAGAAATTCATATGATGTTTTATTGGTTAGAGGCCTAATTAAAATCCTATTCAAAATGTAACAAGCTGTAGCAACTGCTTCAACCCAATTTTTTTTGGTAATTTACTATTTGAAACAATAGTTCTTACACACTCTTTAATCGTCTTATTTTTACGCTCTGCCACTCTGTTTTATTGTGGAGTTCTTGAAAAAGAAAAATTATGAGTTATTCCTTTCTAACTACAGAAATTCTCAAAAGTTTCATTTTCAAATGCTCCACCGTGAATACTACGAATGGTTTTGATTTTTAAGAAAAGTTGATTTTGAATTCTTTTTGCAAAAGTTTTAAATAAATCAAAAGCATCACTTGTGTGTTTCGGAATAATTATCCATGTAAATCTAGAATTATCATCTATAATTATAAAAACAAATTTACTGTTATTTATTGATTGAATTTGAGATGGACCAAACAGATCCAAATGAAGTAATTCAAGAGGTTTTGAAGTTGAAATCATATCTTTCAATTTAAATGAGCTCTTTCTAAGTTTTCCTAATTGACAAGCATCACGTACACTATCTACATTGAAATCCATTTTAGGGAGACCTCTTACCAGATCAAGTTTTGAATGTCTAGATAAGTTTGAAATTCAAATGTCTAAACCTTTTATACCAAATCCAAAGGTCATTTTTTTAGCCAAAAGACATAGGTTATCATTTTAGATTTTCATATTGGGACTATGAATATTTTTCTTCTTATTTCCTTCAAAGATAATATTTAATTTATTATCTTCGACGTGACACTTATCCTTTTCAAATTTAATTTTGTAGCCCTTGACACATAGTTGACTTATGCTAAATATGTTATATTTTAGATTCCTAACTAAAAGAATATCAGAAATAGTAGGAATTTTAGAGTTACCGACATTGCAGATGCCAATCACATATCCTTTTGAATTGTCTCCAAAGTTGCCCATTCCATCTTCATAAATTATGTCATTCAGTATCTCTGGATTGCTAGTCATGTGTCTTGAACATCCACTATCAAGTATCCATTTGTTTTTCTTGATTTGCACCATTTGTCCATTGAGCGTTGATTCTTCAAAAGACATATAACACATCTGTTCCAGCACAACACACTAATTTGGTAGATAACTTGATTTTCTATAATAACAATATGCAGACTTATGAGACAATGATGGTTTAGATAGTTTTGAACTAATGTTAATAATTTCAAAATTTTCCATTTTAAACTTTTATAAAACTAAAATTATGATAATTTTGAAAACAAATGCTCTGATACCAAATGTAAAAAATGCGAATTACGGATCTTAAGTGTAACAGCCCGCAAATCCGTACCCCTTGAGTTAACACTATTCTACCACAATCAACTCAAGTTGTACAGAAATACGAACCATTTGGGTTAAAGAAGAAAAGGTAGAAGAAGAGAAAACAAAATCAACATCAGAATCTAACCATCGCAGCGGAATAATATATAATAGATAATATATAATCTTTACTCAACATCAAATATTTTTATTTATATATTACATCATTAGAGTACATCAATCATAGCTCAACATCAAGGTCATACAATGAATACACAACAACTCAGAAATACACAACTCAAACAGCGGAATATATATATAAATAAGTACGTGTGTACGCATCGTCAATCCAGCTCGTCTCCTGAGCTCCACGGCATCATGTCCTGTATCCTATAATACTCGGTCTGACCCGAGCATTATAGTTAAATAACACCCGAGTCAGTCTGGATTACCAGCGTGAGAAAAATCACACCCAATTGATTATTAAAGTTTCAAAAATCCTTTGAAAACAAAAGCATCTCGTAAGACCACGCCACAAATAAACATGTCGGGTTTTTACCTTACGATAGCTAAAACGATTTTTATAGAAATCCTCTGATATTATAATAGGGTCTATATACAAATACTTATAAAATAGCCGAAATTGTTACATGATTAAATTCCAGCTACTAGCCACCGAAGTGGGTAATACAAACAAAACTCGTACAAGGCTCGTAGGGAGAATGGATTTCCAACAATGACTAGGCACTGGGGTACCACCTGTCACAGTACGGGGCCTAGATCACCGTACCGAGGACTACTCCCTTCATCCCCTGCAACACAAGGCCGGAACCATTCCTTACTGAACAGTCCCGAACAAGATAACCCCCGTGGTTGGCGCGACCAACCACCCACTAAGCCGAAATATATATAAGGGACATCTAGACAGAGGAATTATCTTGTCCTGCTTGGGCATGACCCACCTAACCTTGCTGCATATCCCCTGATTTTCAGTCATTCCCGGTTGATGAGGCTTGAGGCTAAGCGTTACCTTTAGAACGTTTTCACTTAGAATGCCCATCGCCCACCTGACGATATTTCGCAAGCATTCGTCCATACAAGTCCGTCCCGGGTTCGAACGGAACCGAAGACACTACTCCTACTACATCCATTTTGGAAATATCCTCAGGATTAGTAGCGACTAGCCCTTGCACTTCACTGCTCCATCTTCGAATCCAAAATCGTTTACACGAAACGTACAAACCGGATCGAAGTGGTTTTCGAGAAATAAATCTCGATCCCGGTCTCTTCGAAACGATCAACGTATTTGTCCAATATTGATAATCGGTTATTTAACTATCAATTATTATTCACAAACATCCATTCAACCATCCATTCAACAATAAATAATTTTCCAACTTATTTATTACCTTCAAATTATCTTCACATGATATATTTCTATTTTCAATCCTTTGAAAACAGTTTCAAAATCATCTTTCTTCCCAGAATCAACTTTCCCAAATATTTTCTATCTCCCCTGAAATCACCAAGCACCAAAAATAGATTTTAAAATAATTAAAACACTTTACTTTGAAATATATATGCTTTTAAAACATTTAAATTAAAACTTCTTAATAATTTGTAAAAATACATATTATATAATAAGGTTACTTAATAAATATAAAACTAGATTTATACTTTTAAGAACATAATATTAAGTCATTCTTTAAATAATTACTACTATAATAGATTAAGAGAAAATGCTTACTTTAGAATGTAAATATTAGAAATAAGAAATTTTCCAAAATTTGCTTTTTTTAAAACAACTTTTAATCTTTTAACTTACATTTAAAAATTTACTTTAAAAACGTACTTGGTTATTCAGGGAGAATTCCAACTTCAAACACTTAAATCAATTTTCCAAATTGATTCACAATTTATTTCCTTTGAAATAAATTTCTTTACTTATCAGTTCATTTCGAGATTCAATTAATTATGGACTTTATTATTATTTTCAGTTTGATTTTTAAATCCTTTAGCTGGAATATACAAATTTCAGGTTATTCCCAATTCCTTCTTTATTTTTCTTAAATAATTTAAATCCTAAATTTAGAATAATTATTTTATTCTTTTAAACAGTAACATTGAAGTTTAAGTTTTTCTTAACTTTCTGTTTATTCATAAATTTCTTTCCACACACATAATTTATTAATTAGCGTTTGAACACTAATACTCTTATCCAATTCAATTTAGTTTATTCACATTCTTTATAATTTATTTTCTTAAAAATTTACTCTTTTTATTATTTCTTTCCAAAAATCCAATGCTATATAATTTGATAACTCAGAGTCCAGAATATATCCAAGCAACTATAGCACTCACTATTTCAATATAATTCATCACAGAATATCCTCAAAGCATAACAGAGAATAAATAAACAATATATATATGATGAGGGACCCAGTTGGATCCCTCCAACCTGTTTTTTTTTCTGCATCCACAAACGTCAGCACAATATAATATACCAATTCCAAAATATTACACTATAACACATCAATTCATTCAACCATTCAAACAATTGTTTAAATTTAATCATTTTAAATTTAAATTTTAAACTGAGTGAGATTAACTCACCTTTGCTCCTTAATTTGTAAACCCACTTCATCCTCGCTTTGATTCCACGATTATTGACCTTGAATAAACATTGGGTTCATTTTGTTAATACCCAAATAAATCGAACCAATAATTTCCATTTGCTAACTTTAATTAACAGATAATTTCGTTTGTTTGCAGTCCGACCTAACCCAGCTTGTTTCTTTTAAGATTTCAAACCTTGAATAAATATTATGTGATTTTATTAATATCCATACGAATTAAATAATCAATTGTCATCTATTAATTTAATTTAAATGATTTTTTTTTGCTTTAAACTAATAATTAGATTTACAAACAAATTTGCCTTAAATAAAATATTTAGTGGCTGCCATAATTAAATAAATTTATTAAATAGATTAATCATCATAATACAATATATATTTTTAAATAATCAAACTAATTAATCACCATTTACTAATTTGGGTTAACTAATAATTTAATCTCAAACTAATTTTCCTATAACAAGTATTTTTGGTAACTTAAATTAATTAATCATCCTAAATATATTATTTTCTCTTTAATGATTAATTTTAGTAACCAAAATTTATTATTAAACTCTATCTGCCAAACTGATTTCTTTTTTTTTTTTTGTAAAACAAAAATGATACTTATTATTATTACAAATCAAATTTTATGTTACTGTAAATCTCACTCTTTTTTTTTTCTTTTTTCTCTGTGCTGAGTATATACAAATATATACGTATAAATCAATTTTGATTAAAACAGAAACATAAATGATACCTCACAGTGAACTGCCAACCCCCAAAGCAACGAAATCGTATCGTCACCTCCAAACACGAACGCGGCCACCCCCTTCAGTCGCCACAAATTTCCAAATCGCCACCTCCATCAACTTCGAAATCGAGCTTCGGCTATCCATGCGTCCACACGAGAACCTTATGCCGAGCTTCGCCACTGGTGCGCCTGCTTGCCCCCAAATTGCCCCGACGAACCCCTATCTCGAGCAGCGGCATCTACTCGAACCCTAGAACATCCCTCCATCCTCGAGTTCATGCTACATCCCTCCTGTGCACTCGCGACCGATGCCCTAACTTCCACGAGATCGATCGACCCCATCGAAATCAATTCGTGATTTGTTTTCCAGAAATGGTATCGCGTGGTCATGATGTAAATTGGAGAGGAAAGAAAAATAAAATAAGAAAATCTGGAAGAGGAGGATACGAGATTAGAACGAGGTGGTACATTAATTTCGAAGAATAGAAGGAGAGGAGGAAATTAAGAATTTCGTTCGGCCATTACGTTGCTTCTGAAGTTCGTTCCAATCACAAAGGATTAGGGTACGCGAATCTATTTACAAAGGCTTGATTTTTGGCTTCCAGGAGAAGGAAGAGAGAACACACGAGTTATAAAAGGAAGCCAATGGCGTAAATAAGAAGCTAGACTAATTAATTTAAATTTAATTAGATTATTATCACTTAAATGTTCAACGCGTTTATATATCATACACTCACACAACTGCTCCAATTACTACGAAAATTGAAATTCGACAATAATTTAATATTACGGATCCAATGGAACTGGTTTCGTCGAATTCCGAGACTGTGCCTCGGAAGGCTATTTTTAAATTCAATTTAAACGATATAAATTTCAAAACTGAACAAACAACTCCCAAATTCAATTTTAACACCTTTACTGCCTTCACTATCATCAATATAAATTCTATAAGCCTTCAAATTATTTCTAATCGGTTTAAAATTCAGATTCAACATTTTATTCAAATTCAAGTTATTTAATTTAACAATTTAATTATCGAACAAATTGTGATATTCGTAATTCGAGTTAAAATTATTATATTGAATATTTAAAATCAATTAAATATTCCGATTTTAAATACTCGAAAATTCCGGGTCGTCACATTCTTCCCCCTTAAAAGAATTTCGTCCCCGAAATTACAAACTAGGAAGAATGGCCCAAAACCCATTTGCTTTTCCTAAAACCAAACAGTTTCTAACAATTCAATATCTTATCAACTATCTTTTATAAAAGACCCACTATTATTCTTATTAACTTTTCCAAACCTTTCCCTAGTTTGTAAACAATCCTATTTGCCCAACCATTCAAGTTTTAATCATAAAACCAATTTTGAATTATCAAAATTTTCTCAAAAATTTTCTAACTCTCTAAATTTCCGAAAAATTTCGCCAGCGTCTCCTTTGCGCGGCTAGCTCGGTACTACTACAAAAATGGCTCTACGGCCTCCCAAATCCAAAAAGAAAACAAAAAGGCCAAGTGGCTCGATCCAAATTCAAATCCCAATCAAATTTCATACCAAATTTAAATACATACCTTTTTGTCGGGCAATTCAAATTTATCTCTTGAAATCAAATCCAATTCTCCTTTCCCTTTTATAATACCTGCATATCCTGCTTAGCACTAATATCCAATCCTAATATTCCCAAAACATTTTATCGACTTTCTTACAAATGTCAATATTTATTAATCCAAATATTAACTTTGAATATATTTATATCATCAATATTCAATTTCCAATTAAGAATTGATCATTTCTTACTTAAGTTAACATAAGCATTTCATAAGTTTCTTATATTCATCTTCATCGTACCACATTAGTTATATCCATTCTTATTCAAATTAATTATTTCATTTTTCATACGAATTCAATTTATCTTAAACCCTAAATTTTTAAACTTTATTTTTCATTTATACTGATTCATGTTCTTATTTTAATTAGTTTCATTTACTAACTAATTTCAATTTTCCAGTTTGAAATCGTTGTCGTTAACAAAATTTCCAAAAAAATTTCTAACTCCCAAAATTTTTGAACAATTTTGGCAGAGTTTCCTTTGTACGGAGGAGCTTTTGCAATTTGACAAAAGAGATAAATATATATACATCGACCCACACGGTCGGAAAAACCAAAAACAATTCATATTTCCTATTTTAATTGCGTAGGCGTACCTTATTTAGCATTTTAAGCAAGCGGCTTATTATTTTTAGCAAATATCACAACCCAAATCCAGCCATACGGCTTCCAGGTACCTGTACTTACTCAATTTAAACATGTAAGTGCCGAATATAAGAAGTTTAACACATTTCACTTACTTGCAATAGTTAAAACCTATGAATTTTAAAAGAAATTCACACTAAACATTTTTCTGTAAGCAACTTATACAGTTTTCATACTAATCTAACTGTTTTCAATTAATTTATAAACCATTTTCATTCAATTTGAATGGTTTTCAATCCATTCGTATACAACTTTATCCATTTTGAATGGTTTAAAACTCAATCACTTACATTAATTTATTTATAAGCAAACTAAACTCATATTTAGTTCAATTGCTCTCAAAATCAATTTATTTTACTTCTATCAACTCATAGAATTTTAATTACTTCCATTTACATCCAATGATAATTTATTCTTTGTAATTGGACAAGATCTATGTGAATAAATAAGTACTTGCGTTTTATAATCAATTTTAAATGGATTTCAACTCAACTTATACTCAATTCTATTCCATCTTAAATTTATTCACAATCCATATATCCTCATTTTCATTGCATTTCAAATTTTAATGCATTCACTTGCATTTCATTTTATTAATCAAATTAGTTTATTCAAAACCATTTATAACCTAGGTTCATCTTAATTGCCAATTAAATTTCCCCTTTTATTTTAATCCATCCTCACTCATTTATTTAGCTCAACACATTCCATTTAAATTTCATTTACCATCCATTTATTTACATTTCATTCCATGTTAGTTTATCCCAAACTATTTTATTTAGCTCAAAGACAATCCAAGCTATTTCATTCAATAACCATTTCTCAACTTATTTAAACTACATTTCATTTGATACTTACTTATTCCATCATTTATTTATTCAATATAATTAGTTTATCCACATTCACTTAAACCATTCCAATAAACTCGAAACATTCTATTTTCCCTATTGTCTCAAGTTATTTCAATTCCTTAATAATTTTAAATGATTTACAATTATTTATTCTGGAATTCCATTTCATTAATATTATTTATAACTCATCGATTTTTTTTTTATTTCGATTAAGAATTTATTTTCACTTGATTTAAAACCAATCCAATATTATTAAACTAAATTTTAAGTTGAATTCAATTCAACTCCTTTCCATCCTTTGGCTTAAGTTTATTCACTCTAATTTATACTTAAGCTCATTCTAATTTTGCAAACCAAGTTCTCTTTTCAATTTAACTTGATTTTATTTCAATCCAATCTCATTTTAAATCTGCAAATTTCATTTGATTGGTTATTATAAAATTTAACTTTCCAGACTCAACTCATTCAATTTATTACCTGGCTATTTTTCCAGTTATCTTCACTTATTTGAATTTTATTTGCACATTCAAACCATCACTATTTTAATCCATTTCATATTTATTTTTTTACATTTCAATTATATTTAATTTATTACCATTTCAAGTTATATTTAAATTAATAACTCAAGTTCTGAATCCACTATCCATTCTCAATTTACCACCCAATTTTATGAACTCACGGTTCAATTTCATTTCACCAACAATTTAAGTCGAATTAAATTTACCACTTGAGTTTATTTCCAAACTTCATCATAAACTCATAATTCAACTTTTCTTAACTACATTGGGTTCTTAATACATATTTCATTATATAATTCATTATCTAAATAGTCTTTTCCCAACTTATATTTCCGAACTTGATCTTAAGTCTCAAAATTTCTTCATTTAAATTTGCTTAAGTTCAATTTACTTTAAAATTTCAAGTTTTGAGCTTCAATTTATTTTTCAATTCATCAAACAATTTTTATTTTGGATTTTGTATTCCATTTTCAATTTTATAAGTCACAACTTATTATTTACACCATTCCATTCATCAAAAGCTTGAATATATTCATCTTTTTATTTATTCTTTAACTCAAGCCTTCTATTTATTTATAACCCAAGCACATTTTATTTCTTTGGATTTTTAATTCTCTTACAAGTTATTCTAATTTATTTATTTCAATTCCAATCCAATTTTACTTTAAACTCAGAATTTACTTGACTCAATTCGATTTTAACTTAATTCGAATACAACTGAATATTATTTCCAGCCTATTCAATAAATTTCAATCCAATCAAATTTTTATTTCCAACTCCAAGTAAATTTTCATTTTCAACTTTTCTCTTTAAATTTAAATTCCAACCTTCAAAGTTTATATTCCATTCCTGATTTAAAATCATCGCAATTTATAAGCTGACAACTTATCTTATCCGGATTTTTAAACTCCCGGCTTTGGCTTCAAATCATTTTGAAATCTCCAACGTCTCAAATCACATTTCTCAAAAGTTACACCAATCCTGGTTTTACCCACAACAAATTCCCTTTTGAAATTTTCAAAAACAACTAACTTTTCTGAATAAATCAATTTGGTAGCAATTCATCACTTAGAAACTCGAAAATGAACATCGATGATGCTGCAGTCATCACCGAAGTTATTTTCCAGTGACTGAAGTGAATTTAATGCTATATCACTTTCAAAAATCCATTTTAAAACAAATTTCCTTTCAGAAATAACCTTCAAAATAATAATACTATTATTTATCTTCCAAATACCTTCAAATCCCCAGGATTTAAATTTCTGAATCCTGCTTAAATAAATTTTAACTATAATTCCTTTGCATAGCTTATGTTTATACCAATTTCCATTTGATTTTATTTCCAATTCCTAAATTACATTTATGATTCATATTTATAAATTCCATTTTATAATGAATTTACTTCTTGATACTTTGGTTATATTTTCAATTTCTAGTTAATTTTTTACACAACGATGATAACAAGTAAATATTACCACCTCTAACATCAAAGCAACCATATATTAGCTAAAATAGTTTACAAAAAACTTTCTTTATATCCAAAAATATATTTTTGGGTAAAATTATTTCATTTACCCATATTTAAAACAATACCATGTCGATTGTTCTATTCAAGTGTTTAGAAACCCTTTCGATACAGTTGTCCAGACTGTGCCGACGAAGGTTCATATGCCACTCAATAAACCAATCAACACAATATTAAAACAATTTATATTCACTAACAAATACGCACTCATATTTATTAATACGCTCAAACTCATTATAGAGTACTACGGACTCTATTTAAATGAGTAATTCCCACCAGAGCCAAGGTTATCACCAACCTAAGCTCTGATACCAACTGTAACAGCCCGCAAATCCGTACCCCTTGAGTTAACACTATTCTACCACAATCAACTCAAGTTGTACAGAAATACGAACCATTTGGGTTAAAGAAGAAGAGGTAGAAGAAGAGAAAACAAAATCAACATCAGAATCTAACCATCGCAGCGGAATAATATATAATAGATAATATATAATCTTTACTCAACATCAAATATTTTTATTTATATATTACATCATTAGAGTACATCAATCACAGCTCAACATCAAGGTCATACAATGAATACACAACAACTCAGAAATACACAACTCAAACAGCGGAATATATATATAAATAAGTACGTGTGTACGCATCGTCAATCCAGCTCGTCTCCTGAGCTCCACGGCATCATGTCCTGTATCCTATAATACTCGGTCTGACCCGAGCATTATAGTTAAATAACACCCGAGTCAGTCTGGATTACCAGCGTGAGAAAAATCACACCCAATTGATTATTAAAGTTTCAAAAATCCTTTGAAAACAAAAGCATCTCGTAAGACCACGCCACAAATAAACATGTCGGGTTTTTACCTTACGATAGCTAAAACGATTTTTATAGAAATCCTCTGATATTATAATAGGGTCTATATACAAATACTTATAAAATAGCCGAAATTGTTACATGATTAAATTCCAGCTACTAGCCACCGAAGTGGGTAATACAAACAAAACTCGTACAAGGCTCGTAGGGAGAATGGATTTCCAACAATGACTAGGCACTGGGGTACCACCTGTCACAGTACGGGGCCTAGATCACCGTACCGAGGACTACTCCCTTCATCCCCTGCAACACAAGGCCGGAACCATTCCTTACTGAACAGTCCCGAACAAGATAACCCCCGTGGTTGGCGCGACCAACCACCCACTAAGCCGAAATATATATAAGGGACATCTAGACAGAGGAATTATCTTGTCCTGCTTGGGCATGACCCACCTAACCTTGCTGCATATCCCCTGATTTTCAGTCATTCCCGGTTGATGAGGCTTGAGGCTAAGCGTTACCTTTAGAACGTTTTCACTTAGAATGCCCATCGCCCACCTGACGATATTTCGCAAGCATTCGTCCATACAAGTCCGTCCCGGGTTCGAACGGAACCGAAGACACTACTCCTACTACATCCATTTTGGAAATATCCTCAGGATTAGTAGCGACTAGCCCTTGCACTTCACTGCTCCATCTTCGAATCCAAAATCGTTTACACGAAACGTACAAACCGGATCGAAGTGGTTTTCGAGAAATAAATCTCGATCCCGGTCTCTTCGAAACGATCAACGTATTTGTCCAATATTGATAGTCGGTTATTTAACTATCAATTATTATTCACAAACATCCATTCAACCATCCATTCAACAATAAATAATTTTCCAACTTATTTATTACCTTCAAATTATCTTCACATGATATATTTCTATTTTCAATCCTTTGAAAACAGTTTCAAAATCATCTTTCTTCCCAGAATCAACTTTCCCAAATATTTTCTATCTCCCCTGAAATCACCAAGCACCAAAAATAGATTTTAAAATAATTAAAACACTTTACTTTGAAATATATATGCTTTTAAAACATTTAAATTAAAACTTCTTAATAATTTGTAAAAATACATATTATATAATAAGGTTACTTAATAAATATAAAACTAGATTTATACTTTTAAGAACATAATATTAAGTCATTCTTTAAATAATTACTACTATAATAGATTAAGAGAAAATGCTTACTTTAGAATGTAAATATTAGAAATAAGAAATTTTCCAAAATTTGCTTTTTTTAAAACAACTTTTAATCTTTTAACTTACATTTAAAAATTTACTTTAAAAACGTACTTGGTTATTCAGGGAGAATTCCAACTTCAAACACTTAAATCAATTTTCCAAATTGATTCACAATTTATTTCCTTTGAAATAAATTTCTTTACTTATCAGTTCATTTCGAGATTCAATTAATTATGGACTTTATTATTATTTTCAGTTTGATTTTTAAATCCTTTAGCTGGAATATACAAATTTCAGGTTATTCCCAATTCCTTCTTTATTTTTCTTAAATAATTTAAATCCTAAATTTAGAATAATTATTTTATTCTTTTAAACAGTAACATTGAAGTTTAAGTTTTTCTTAACTTTCTGTTTATTCATAAATTTCTTTCCACACACATAATTTATTAATTAGCGTTTGAACACTAATACTCTTATCCAATTCAATTTAGTTTATTCACATTCTTTATAATTTATTTTCTTAAAAATTTACTCTTTTTATTATTTCTTTCCAAAAATCCAATGCTATATAATTTGATAACTCAGAGTCCAGAATATATCCAAGCAACTATAGCACTCACTATTTCAATATAATTCATCACAGAATATCCTCAAAGCATAACAGAGAATAAATAAACAATATATATATGATGAGGGACCCAGTTGGATCCCTCCAACCTGTTTTTTTTTCTGCATCCACAAACGTCAGCACAATATAATATACCAATTCCAAAATATTACACTATAACACATCAATTCATTCAACCATTCAAACAATTGTTTAAATTTAATCATTTTAAATTTAAATTTTAAACTGAGTGAGATTAACTCACCTTTGCTCCTTAATTTGTAAACCCACTTCATCCTCGCTTTGATTCCACGATTATTGACCTTGAATAAACATTGGGTTCATTTTGTTAATACCCAAATAAATCGAACCAATAATTTCCATTTGCTAACTTTAATTAACAGATAATTTCGTTTGTTTGCAGTCCGACCTAACCCAGCTTGTTTCTTTTAAGATTTCAAACCTTGAATAAATATTATGTGATTTTATTAATATCCATACGAATTAAATAATCAATTGTCATCTATTAATTTAATTTAAATGAATTTTTTTTGCTTTAAACTAATAATTAGATTTACAAACAAATTTGCCTTAAATAAAATATTTAGTGGCTGCCATAATTAAATAAATTTATTAAATAGATTAATCATCATAATACAATATATATTTTTAAATAATCAAACTAATTAATCACCATTTATTAATTTGGGTTAACTAATAATTTAATCTCAAACTAATTTTCCTATAACAAGTATTTTTGGTAACTTAAATTAATTAATCATCCTAAATATATTATTTTCTCTTTAATGATTAATTTTAGTAACCAAAATTTATTATTAAACTCTATCTGCCAAACTGATTTCTTTTTTTTTTGTAAAACAAAAATGATACTTATTATTATTACAAATCAAATTTTATGTTACTGTAAATCTCACTCTTTTTTTTTTCTTTTTTCTCTGTGCTGGGTATATACAAATATATACGTATAAATCAATTTTGATTAAAACAGAAACATAAATGATACCTCACAGTGAACTGCCAACCCCCAAAGCAACGAAATCGTATCGTCACCTCCAAACACGAACGCGGCCACCCCCTTTAGTCGCCACAAATTTCCAAATCGCCACCTCCATCAACTTCGAAATCGAGCTTCGGCTATCCATGCGTCCACACGAGAACCTTATGCCGAGCTTCGTCACTGGTGCGCCTGCTTGCCCCCAAATCGCCCCGACGAACCCCTATCTCGAGCAGCGGCATCTACTCGAACCCTAGAACATCCCTCCATCCTCGAGTTCATGCTACATCCCTCCTGTGCACTCGCGACCGATGCCCTAACTTCCACGAGATCGATCGACCCCATCGAAATCAATTCGTGATTTGTTTTCCAGAAATGGTATTGCGTGGCCATGATGTAAATTGGAGAGGAAAGAAAAATAAAATAAGAAAATCTGGAAGAGGAGGATACGAGATTAGAACGAGGTGGTACATTAATTTCGAAGAATAGAAGGAGAGGAGGAAATTAAGAATTTCGTTCGGCCATTACGTTGCTTCTGAAGTTCGTTCCAATCACAAAGGATTAGGGTACGCGAATCTATTTACAAAGGCTTGATTTTTGGCTTCCAGGACAAGGAAGAGAGAACACACGAGTTATAAAAGGAAGCCAATGGCGTAAATAAGAAGCTAGACTAATTAATTTAAATTTAATTAGATTATTATCACTTAAATGTTCAACGCGTTTATATATCATACACTCACACAACTGCTCCAATTACTACGAAAATTGAAATTCGACAATAATTTAATATTACGGATCCAATGGAACTGGTTTCGTCGAATTCCGAGACTGTGCCTCGGAAGGCTATTTTTAAATTCAATTTAAACGATATAAATTTCAAAACTGAACAAACAACTCCCAAATTCAATTTTAACACCTTTACTGCCTTCACTATCATCAATATAAATTCTATAAGCCTTCAAATTATTTCTAATCGGTTTAAAATTCAGATTCAACATTTTATTCAAATTCAAGTTATTTAATTTAACAATTTAATTATCGAACAAATTGTGATATTCGTAATTCGAGTTAAAATTATTATATTGAATATTTAAAATCAATTAAATATTCCGATTTTAAATACTCGAAAATTCCGGGTCGTCACATTAAGGCAGAATTAACGCTTGAAAGGAGAGGGTGAATAATGTTTAATTAATTTTATGAATCTTTTAGAAATTTTTTCAAATTAAATCCAAATAGATGCAATTCACAAACGCAGAGATAGTCACAGAACCAGACACAGATGCAAATAGTAAATAAAAGTATTAAAGGTGTGAACACATCGGAATTTTATACTGGTTTGGAGTTACCCCATCTACTCCCACACAATTTCTTGTGTAGATTTCTTTTCAAATGTATTGTCGATATTACAACCTCGATTTTAAGGTCACGAGATACACCCTCCTGTCTTCGAGTCTAGGGAAAACTCTCTTGAGATAACCGGGCTATAAGGTCGCCTAATTGATTTATGGGATACAATCATACCTAATTGATTTACCGGCCACAATCACACCGTTTCCATTCACACTTTGATAGAGAGAGACTCGATACACTTCTTTGATTACAAATGATCCTAACACCGAATAGCATTGAGCTCTTTGAGAGAGATTGGCAGAGAATCAAACTAGAGGTGATCGAGTTTGATTCACTTAGAATTTTGACAGAAATATGATAAAGCATTTGAAATATAAGAGTATATTTGATTGGAGAAGAAGAAGCGAAGAAATGAAGAAAAACTAACTTAAAATTCATTGAAAATAACTAGTATTTATAAGAGAACAATGATTATGTCCATTCATGAAACGTTATGATGAATAAACACTTCTTTTGAAAATTTGAATTTTGAATTCTACGACTACCATGTCAACATGGGGGGATAAAGGATGTCGACATGCCTATGTTATTTTTGAAAATAGATTCTACTTTAAAATGATTTCTATTCTAAAACTTGTCAAAATAATTTCTAAACTTTGTAAACCATTTGAATATAGTTTAAACTTATAAAAGAGTTTCAGAAAGCAATCTTAAAATATATAATCTATAATATAAAAGTGATATTAAAAAACTAAATATAGATTTCTTTTAAAAAATATTAAAATCAAGAGATAGTTTAAAAAACAAGACATATTTTGAAATCAATACGATTAAAAATAGTTTTTGAAATAAGGCTAAAATATTTAAATTTATAGAGATGACTTTAAAATGATAGTTTTGAAAAATAAATCATTGTGAAAATTTCGTGGATTCCATTCCACTAGATAAGATCATGGGTTCCATCCCACTAAAGAGGTCGTGGGTTCCATCCCACTATTAAAGCGGGAAGCTGGATTCCATTGCACAATTAGAATCCAAATAATGGTTTTAGTGCTATTATGAAGTTTTAACATAAATCTAGACTCTATTACTTATCTTGATATCTTGAACTCTTGAACTCTTGATAATTTTGATAATCTTGATACTCATGAGTCTCTAGTCTTGATTTCTTCAACCTTGAATTCGTCAGTCTTGAATCTTTATGTTATACAATCTTCCTTCTCAGTGTGTGTGTGTATATATATATATCCTGCATATACATACATACATATATATATATATCTAGATAAGAATATTAGTATTTATGTCTATAACAAGTCTTAAGGTTATTGTCATCAAAATCATCATCTCAGGAACTAACAAGGATGTCTGGTTATTCCCTTCTGTGGAGAGGGTAGGGATATGATGTATGGACTACCTATTTTGATATATGAGATAGTGACCTTATTCTTCTATTGGTTGCTTAGTTGAATTGTTTGTCTTGAATTATTATTTGCCAAATTATTCACAATAAGAAATTTTTGTTGCTTATTTACCCATGTGTGCTTATTAATTTATGACATGCTCATTTAAACTAATTCACTATGCTTGTATTATGTGGTTGATTTCCCGTTTCACTATAATTGATTTTAGTTATTCGTTTGTTTACTATTGTTTGATGTTCGCCTATCAATTCATATCATGCTTGTTTGGATTAATCTCTTTTGCCTGTATTGGTTGTTGTTGATTTGCTATAACAAGTTTGTTTGTTTGTCTGCTATGTGCGATAATCTTATGATGAAGTAGTTATCTAATGTTGACTTTTAGTAGGGTTTACATTGAAGAAACTAGTAGGATATTAAGGGACATGTTTGATTTAGTCATAATGGGATAGCATGGTTTCCTAAGCCAAAGATGACTGGATATTCTGATTGATTAAAAGATGTGGAGATGTTCCTTAAAGATTAGTAATAGTGATTAAAGGATTTTGGCGACTAAATACTTGACGGGTACCACTGAGGAATCAAGACGATGGGCAAGAGGATTATCATACAAAATAAGAAGTTTTAAAAGAAGCATATCAAAATTTGTTTTACAAAACATTTATCGGCTTCCATAAATATTTGTAAATAAAGATTTTTTTATTTTAAAGTGATTTTTACAATCTGAAATTCTAATAAAATGATGTTTTTTTCCAAAATTATTTATTTGCTGATTTAAAATGGTGAATTTTTTTAAAGTCATCCATTTTCAAGCCAAAACTTTTGACTCTTCCCCCTCTTTCTATATATCAATAGTCTATGCCCACAACTCATCTTCCACAAGACAAACTTTTCTTGATCTCCTTCCAGCTTTTAGGCAGAATTCCTATCCCTGGCTTGTTTTTGGGGATTTTAACCGCTGTTTATCCTTGAATGACAAGCATGGTGGTCATCCCCTTCTTCCACATGACATTTTCCCCCTCAATAAAGCTATTGAGGAATCTAACTTGCTACCAATACCCTCTTCTGGTGCTGAATTCACATGGAATAACAGGAGTAGATGTGGTGTCAGAACTTATTCCAAGATTGATCACTCATTCACCAACCTCAAAGCATTAACCACATGGCCTACCTTGTCTACCTGTATCCCCCACCATGTTCTTTCTGACCATTCCCCTATTGTTTTTTCTTCTGGTCAGAAGCTGTTAAAGGATAAAAGAAGCTTCAAATTTTATAATGCTTGGGTCCATGAACCTGAGTATAATAATATCATTAGTAAAGCATGGAATGAGAATTTCTTTGGTAACCCAATGTTTATTTTTTGCAGGAAATTAAGAGCTACTAAAAATGCATTAAGTGAACGGGCTAGAGGCAAATTTGGTGATGGCACTTTAAAATCTGAAGTGCTAAGGAGGAAACTCAATCTTGCTCAGGTAGAAATGATGAATAATCCTAATAATTCAGAAGTAGCTGTAACTAAGAGGATACTATTTGAACAACTAAGTGAAGCATTGAAGGCTGAAGGCAATATGAAGAGGCAACAACTGAGACAAAAATGGGTAAATGAAGGAGACAATAATACAGCATATTTTCATGCTGCAATCAAGGTAAAACAGGCTAAGGAGCATATTACAAACATATATGATGAGGAAGGGAAATTGCGCACCAATGCCGATGCTGTTGATAAAGCTCTTCTAATTTACTTCAAGAATTTGTTTGGTAACAAAGATGATTCTTTCCTTATATTGATGAACTATCACAAATTCAATTACCTGAGGTTCTCCCTGAGGAAGCTGTCAATCTTGTTGACAAGGTAACTGATAAGGAAATTAAAGACACCCTTTTTACTATGAATAGGCAATCTAGTGGAGGCCCTGATGGATTCAATGTCATCTTTTTTATCCATAGTTGGGATATAATAAAGAAGGATTTACATAAGGCAGTCCATAAATTTTTTCAATTCATTCAATCTGCTAAAACAAGTGAATGCAACTAATTTAGTTCTTATCCCCAAGGTCCAGTCTCCCACGTTTGTTGCTTCTTTTAGACCTATCTCTTGTTGTAATGTTATGTACAAGTGTATTTTTAAAATTTTGGCCTCTAGACTTGTGCTTGTCTTGTCCAGAATCATATCCAAGAATCAGTCTGCATTTCTTCCCAAGAGAAATATCATTGATAATATTTTGTTATCTCATGAGTTATTAAAAGGCTATGGACGTGCTCAAGCAACCAAAAATGCAATGCTTAAGGTGGACTTAATGAAGGCTTACGATAGTATTCACTGGACTTCTATTATGAGAATTATGGCGCTGATGAAATTTCCTAAAGTTTTTGTGGCTTGGATATACAGCTGCATCTCCACTCCTACTTACTCAATTAAGTATAATGGCTTTACTTCTGGGTTTTTCAACAGCAAACAGGGAATCAGGCAAGGGGAACCTATCTCTTCTTATATTTTCATTTTAGTTATGGAAGTGCTAACTAGTATGATGTCTAGAAAATATGTGCAGAAGGATATATTGTTCCATTCTAAATGTAAGCCCCACCAAATAACATCTCTGTTATTTGCTGATGACATCATGATCTTCACTAAGCCTGATCAGAGCTCAATAGAAAACCTTATAGCATCCCTTGATAATTTCTACCTCATGACTGGTTTGAAACTTAATGCAAATAAATCACATATTATCACTTCTGGCATATCTTATGAGGAAGCAAATAGAATTACTAGCTTATCCAGACTGCAGCATATGGATAATAGCAAGAACTATCTGGGTATTCCTCTGTGTACCTCAAGAATCACTACGAGACACTGCCTGCCCTTGTATACAAAAATCTGTAACTTAATGAACTTATGGGAAAATAGGTATCTTTCTCAAGCTGGTAGACTTGTGCTTATTAATTCTGTTATCTCTTCTATGATGGTGTACTGGATTAGAGTTTTTATTCTCCCCAAAAAGCTGGTGAACATGGTAAGAACTGCCATGCTAAGATTTTTTTGGACAGGCACAATTCATTCAAAAAAACTCATACCATGTTCTTTTGCTAAAATGGAACAACCAAAAATGAAAGGTGGTCTTGGTATCATCAGCTTGCATAATTGGAATAAAGTTGCTATCAGTGCTCACTTAAATTCTTTGTTGAGTGGTGTTGATTCTTTATGGGTTGAATGGACCTGAAAATATAACTTGGGTAGTAGGAATTTCTGGACTATGCCTATGCCACAGAATTGTAGCTGGACATGGAGATGTATTCTTGGTTTGAGATCAAGCTTCACACAGCATATTAAGTATGTGATCTCAAACAACAGTAGCATCAAATTTTGGCATGACCCATGGATGGCACAAGGTTTAGTGCTTGTCAGTGTTTTTTCTCCCCAGCAGATTGAACAAGCAGGCATAAGTAGAGATGCAAAGGCTTTTGATTACTTGTATGAGGGCAAGTTGTCTCTCCCTTACACATGTAATCAGGATATAAGGGCAGTTTGGAAGTTATATCACACAAATCAATATGGTCTATCTGAAAGAGATGAGGTTCAGTGGAATGGGAAGCAGCATTTAATCTCTGTTGCTTATGACCTTCTTACAAATGTGACTGGAAGATCTGCAACAGTATGACACAAGGTTATATGGTCCACTTCCTCCCCTGCTAGGGATAACCTGATGATGTGGAAGGTGATCATGAATTCATTGTTAACTAAGAATAAAATGTTGAGTTATGGTATGAATGCTGATCCACTGTGTGTCTATTGTAAGCTGCAGATAGAGTCAGTGGAACATCTGTATTTTGAATGTGATGAATTACATGGCATATGGAGGAATTTGGTAAGAAGAATAGCTGAAGACCATAAGCATGGCTTGTCTGAATTAGAATAGGACCTAATCAGTAAATCAACAAGGTGGAGGATAGAAAGTAGAACTGTCTTCTTTTTCTATCTAAAGAAGTATCTGAATTTAGTTGGGGAAGAAAGAAACTTGAGAATTTTTGAAAATAAATGGAGGAGTATGCAACAATCATGGGAAGTTCTTACGAAAGCTATAATCTTGGGTATGAAGGAAAGCAATTTTGATTTCAGTTCTCACTTGGCTGAAGCTACTGCTTAACTTCTCTTGAGTTTGTTCTTCTTTTCTTTTCTTGCTGTTTTTGTTTTCCCTGTGTCCAGGCTTTCCTTGTCTTTGTTTTTCTCTGTTTTCTTTTTCCTGTGCCTTTAGTTTGTTATTTTCTGTTTTTTGTGACTATGAGCATGTTCATAGTTACATTTCTTTTCTCAATAAAATGGTAGGGGACCATTTAACCCCGCTTGCTTTGCAAAAAAATAAAAAATGGTGAAAATATTTTGAGAATTTTTTTTTATAAAATGATGGTGATATTTTTATGAAGAAAAATATTTTTGTTTTTAAGGAAGATGGAAGCTTTGATTTGAAAATAAAAAAGTTTTGGTAAATGTTCTACTTTTAGGATGTATTTGAACTCTACTTGCCAGGAATCCTTTTTGGTTGTTTTGGGTAAGTCATCCCAATCATTAGATGAAGGAATTACTATGTGAGGATACTGGAATCTATTTTTTTAGTGTGATTTGAAGGTTGAAACAAGATGAGCTATGATGTGGATGTGTACCAAGGGATCGTTGATGACAAAGGCTTTGGTGTACTCATGTAAAAAGGGGTATATGAGGGCGCTCATCCAATTTTTACGTTGTAATCCATATACCTTAGACTTTTAGTATGTGATTATACTATCATAGCCATCTATGTAGAATGGATGGGGGAATACATGTAGCTGTAATGCTTTTACAATGTTGAGTAACCGTTGAACTTACGATGATGGCCATTTGGTCATCATATATCCCAAAGTATAATATTCTTACGATATTGAGTATTCATTGACTTTAGGATGGTGGTCATTTGGTATGAGACCTTACGATGCAGGTTCAAGAATTGAGGGTTGATGCATCTGCAGCATGAGTAGATGACCATATCATTTTGAGGATGTAGTCATGACTAGGCACATGTTATTCTAAGGATGTAGCCAGGACTTGACACATTTTATTTTGAGAATGTAGCCAAGAGTAGGCACATAAATTATTTGGAAGGTGCAAAAGTGAGATGGTACGTCGATTATTTTAAGGATGAGACTATAAGGAAGTCCATCGACGACTTTGAAGATACAAGTATTAGGATGGACATGCAGTCGATATAGAGATCGACGTACACATGTTATTTTTTGGTATGATGACGTGGTGGTGTCTTTTTGGGATGTGTGCGCCCTTTATTTTTGAAGACTTATGCTGATTACTGGTTTAAGTATATTCATTATTTATACATGCATGTTTCAATCAACTTAAGTTTTATTATGGACCTTTGTTATGGTCAATGAAACAACAGGCCATCTACGGTGTCCCAATCCATGTTTAAAAGAGGCAATGACATCATAAATGTCATTGATGATGGATCATTTTTGAGTTTAAATATATAAAACAGATCATAGAGTTATCTATAATATTCTACACTTTCTAAAACTTATAATGTAAGAAATAAAATATAATATTGATAAATACCATAATTCAAGATGAATTAAATAAACCGTAACTAATAGCCTTCAGTTCCCAAATTTATTTAAACACCAAAAAATAAATAAAGAGCCGAATGTATAAGAAATATCCAATAAACAATATAACTGATAGATAAACACCTCTCCATCGCACCATTGCACCCCCAAGCCACCACTGGTCCTCTCCATCGATCCATCAAAGTATAGCTAAAAAGAAGAAAATGATAGAGGGGGTAGACATATGTTTGATGAGTGAAACACATCATATAAGTGTGTAATACTAATAAGCTAGTAAAACAAAACTTATGCTCAAAATCATACCTTAACCTGTGTCGCATGCACCCAACAAGTATGTTAAATACAGTTTAATACTATGGGTATAATAGTGACCTAGTGTGTAAATATTTTTCATAATATTAAACGATAACCTAATATAGCGTCGAGCGTGTCACTAATGAGAATCATGCTCACATCTCAGAAATCCAAAAATAAAGGCATCAGTGCATGGTTGGGGTAAAGCCCCAACTCGTCATCACCAAAACTGTGTATAACTCACTATTGAGAACTACATGACTCAACCCATTATTGCCAAATCGTATGCGACTTACTACTGAAAATTACACATCTCAACTCGTTATTGTTAGACATCATCGGTCACACTGAGGATCTTATTTCATCTAAAACGTGTACTGCAATGCCTACGCTATGGCAATCGTCGTCACTAGACGTCACCAGTCACATCGAAGAACTTACTTCCTCTGAAAAGTGTATTGTAGCTGTCGTCATCAAATCATGCACTAAAACCTCAATTCGTCTATAAAAAATGCACCACAATGCTATCATTAGGCATTATCAGTTACACTGAAGAACTCATTATCCCTAATAAATGTGTCGTAACACCTATCCTCGTAGTCGCCATCGTTAGACGTCACAGATTACATCGAAGAACTCATTGCCTTTTAAAAATGTATCTTAAGCGCCATTGTTAAACATCACTAGTTACACGATGAATTCATTTCCTATGAAAAATGTACCATAATTTCTATCCTTCTATCACTATCGAACAATATATCACAAATCTACCCAAACTAAGACACTTTTGTAATGTATATTAAAACATAACAAACAACATATAAAAGCGTTCCTCATCTCACCATGACCACAATGTCATGAACCACTCGTGAAACAGAGGTCGTATGCGAGAGTTATAAGCATTTGACATTTTCGTACTTTTTTAAATTAATTAACAGAATATTATAACATCCTCCACTACGAGGCCTAAAAATGAATGCTGATGATGCTGCAGTCATCACTAAAATTATTTCCAGGCAACAAAGTGAGATCAGTACTTCTTTTCGCAACATTAAGTAAACATAGCAACTAGATGATTTCAGTACATTAAACCGTTTTACTAAAATCAATACATAATTTTTAACCAATGTCGTTCCCATAGATGGATGACTATATAATAAGATATAAATAAAGTGGCATGTTGACTTTTGAGGATGTTGTCATGATCACTTATCCAATTATAGAATTTGGTTTTACATAGTTAAATTTAAAAATAACTTTTATTTGTAAAACAAGCTTCACGCTTCAGCTTTGGAGTTTTTATTTTCCTTTTCAAACATTCACATATCTATACCTTAAACTCAGCCTACCCAAATGATTACTGATGAGTTTATGTAAAATAATAAAAAAGTAGGTCAAACATAAGCCTAATATGAGTAATACTTTACCCTAAGCAAATAATCACATAGTGAGACCACGCCACTTGAGCACAGAATGGGATTTCCCTCACTATTTCAACTTCATTAATTACATTATATAATGCAATAATATCTAACTATGATCAAACACATGTCATTAATTTCAACATAAGGGTGAAATTTCCTTCACAACATTCCCGCCTAATTTTACAGTCAATTCATATTTTTCTATTTGCCACTCAGGTCGTACTCTTATTAGTTTAACAAGGGCATCGGACACTTATGGTTATCACTTAGGTGTTTTATCTGACTTTCCCTCAAATGTATCATGCAGGTTATTAGGTTATCACCAGGGCCTTGCACCACCCATTATCGGATATAATTACGTTTGCACAATTGGTCACCACAAAGGGCTTACACCAACAATTATCAAATATAAAGTTTAGATAAACGATTGCCACACATGCCTTACATCGGCATTCATCAAGTGTAATGTCCTATTTAGGCCAATGGTTGCCACACATGCCTTACATCTCCAATCATCAAAAATAAGGGCATGTTTAGACAAACGATTGCCATACGGGCCTTATACCAACTATCATCAATATAAGTTACGAATAGACGTATTGTGCCACAAAGATCATATTATTACCTTTTCGTTCTTTGAATAAGTTATTTCATCCCAATCATTTATTCCTTATGGCCATTCTCAAGTTGAAATTTCCTAGTAAGCATTAGCTATTGCATGTTGATAATTGGAACCATTTCTAATGAGAAATAGGCATCGTAGGTTTGTTGTAGCAACCCTGCTTTCTGTGCCGTAATAATAGTTAAATTAAATTATAACAAAATGTTTGAATTTTATTTTAATAACTTTTTTGAAAATAGATTTTTATTTAAATAAATTCTATTTAATAAGAGACTTTATTTTAATAAATTGAATTAAATTAATAAATCATTTCCGTATAATATATTAGGATCGAATAAAATATTTTAATTAACTATAGATATTTTAAAGTGTAAATAATTCCTATTTAAGCCAAAAAGATGAAGATAAATTTATAATACGATGAATAATTAAATATAATAAACAAACATCACATTAAAAAATTATCTAATTATCGAATATAATTTATAAAACAAAGAGTAGATCAATTTAACCTACATTGAAATATAATTATAAACAAATGTCAATGATTGATATTTAAATTTAAATTTGGAAAGGAAAGTAATTAAACTAAGAGAAAATTAAGGGCCTAAGCTCATTTAAACCTCTTTTTATCTAGAAAATTCTTCTTATATTTTTACCCAATCCCTTATTCTCGCCTATTTTTTATTGTGCCCGCAAGAAAGGAAATCCACGTGAAATTATTAAATAAATCATGAAACATGGAATCAAACTTGAAAGAAATAATTCGTGCAGAAGTGCTTAGAGTAACTATGATGCAAGGGAAGCGTTGAAGCAGGTGGCATGCGATCTGAAGGGTTATGATGAGGGTTTGTGAAGGTGATGGTGGCTGGTGTCTTATACAAGGTCGATGCGACCTAACGCTGATGGATTCATCAATATTGGAACCGATGATGCAATTTTTAGTGAAGTCCTGGACTGGTGCAAGCGCTAGAGGTGATGCGATTTCTAGCACATTAAATTTTGAGCGGAGCAATCATATATAGCCGAGTTTGATTTTCTGGACTCATAATTTTGGTGAATAAATTTTAATCACAACCATATCTATATTTTATTGCATGTGTGTTTATACATATAAAGCCCAATATTGGTTGAATTGCCTAGTTGAGATGTTTATTTGGAATATCTGATTGATTTTGTGTTATTGGTTATGAATGTATATTGGAAGTTGAAATTTTATATATGTTGGATTATCAAAATGCAAAGGAGATGTTGTTCGATTGCATTTTGAATTGTGTAATTTAGTCATATGTTTGTGGAGTAATTTTACTCCATAATTTATATATGTAGAAAATTATTTGTTTTTCTTATTTTAAAAACATGTTTCGAAAAGTTTTGAAAAATTTATATATGAGTTTTCTAATTTTATTAGAAGTGTTTTGTAAATAATTTACTAAATTTCATTCAATTAGCTATTTTATCCTTTCAAACATAATTTGAATTATAAATATAAATTGATGCAGCACGACCTATGGAAGGCTTAGGTCGAGCACAGGTTAAGCTAGGTCAGTTCCGACCTAAGGAGAAAGAGCTACGAGCCAGTGAAGCCGAGTTACGAGTTAGGGAAGCTTTAAGTCGGCTACGGGTTAGGCGCTTGGATCGGGCCCGACCTAACAAACCACAGGGGAAGAAGTTACGACTGAATCATTCGAGCTTGATGAGTCGTACACGACTCAAGGATTCACTTATAAGTCGTTTCCGACCTAAGGAATCATGTGTAGAAAGGGTGCGAGTTAATGAAGAAGGGTAAGCCGCGTGGATGTTGAGTCGGCAAGGAGTTAAATCGTGTTTCTTTGAGTCGTAGGTCGGCATGATGTTGGGTCGGTAACAGTTTGAATCGGTCATGTATGTAATATGTGAGTCAGTAATATACATAAGTCGGTCGCATTGAGTCGGATGAGTTGTTGTATGTAGGTCGTACTTGTTAAGTCGGTCAGGGTTTGAGTCGTTACATTGGGCTGTATGTAAATAAGTTGAGTCGTATTGTTGTGTATAAGTCGGCAACGACTTATGATGAGTCGGGGGGGTTTTCATGAGTCGCATACGACTTAAGAGTGGCGTGAGTTGTAAATGCTATAAATAGCCGTGTGTGAGTCATTTGTGAGGTGGGTTGATTTTGGAAATAAAATTTCTTGTTGATTGCTTTGTGCTTTCTTCTCCAATTGGTAGTTGAGTGTAATCTCCTATCTCCACTTACGTCATTCGAGTGCGCTCGAATCCACGTTTGTTGAAGCCGATTCACGGAATCTAGTGCGCTAGATCAACGTGCGAAGAATCGTAGATCTTAGAACACGGTATAGTGCGCTATCAACGTGTTTGAGATAGCTAGAGTTCGGTATCTTTGGATCAACGAACTTGGGCATTTTGGTATCTTCAACTCACCGATTGCTACATTTCATTGATTGAAGTTTTGTTTGATTAATCCGCTGCGTCATTAATTGGTATCGGAGCCATACTTAGCCAATCATAGCTAAGTTGATTCTTGGAGCCAAGTTTTTGAAGTTTTTGAAGTTTGAAGTTGTTCATCGTGTTCATATTGAAGTTGCATCAAGTTGGAGTGTTTGATCCATTTCATTTTGGATCGAGGAGTTGGATATTGTTTGGATTTTGTCTTGGAGTTGTGCGCGCCAAGATTTGAAGAGTGGAGCCGTGTAGAAGCCATTGCCGATCTAAGAAGAGGCCGAGACAAATTGAAGCCGAGTCATTGTTGAGCCGTGACTTATTGCATTGTTGAAGCTTTGAATTTTTGTGTTCGAATTGTTGAAGTTTGAGAAGTTTTCAATCATGCCACCAAGGAGAGCTAATCGTCATCAAAACGTTGAAGCTTTGTATCGTCGAGAAGAAGCCGAGCTTATGGAACAACGTATTAATGAGAAGTTTGATGAAGGCATTGGTAAATTGGAGAAATTGATGAATGATTTGAATCAAAGGAGGAGATCACCAAACTCGAACCATGGAGGAAACCGAGTTTCGCCATCGGTTACGGAAGCGAGGAGGGTATCACCACATTCTTGTAGAGATAGAAGAGAAACGTCAATTTCATCACGAAGAGATCATCATGACTATGCACATGAAGAGAGACGAAGTCAACGTGAATTTGACCATGAAGCATATAGAGATGAAGAGAGACATAGTCAAAGAAGCATGCATGAGCGAAGGGATGATAATGGTCGAGATCGATGTAGACGTACTTTTGATTTTGTTGAAGAAGGTGATAGAGCTAGTATTCATTATCGAGATCGAGACCAAGTTCGAAATTCTAATCGGGATGTTGAAGATGATCGTCGATGGGAATCGGGTATGAAGATGGAAATTCCGGAGTTTAAAGGCGGAATGATTGCAGAAGAATTTCTCGATTGGATTTCTAATGTTGAAGAGATCTTTGATTTCAAGGAGGTTCCTGAGCATAGAAGGGTGAAGTTGGTTGCTACTAGGTTGAGGGGGAGAGCTTTGGCATGGTGGCAGCAAACTAAACTTACAAGGGAGAGAATGGGGAAGTCAAAGATAGAATCATGGGATAAGATGAAGAAGTTGATGAGATCTACTTTCTTACCTTATAATTACCAATCACTTATGTACCAAAGGTTGCAGAATCTGAGGCAAGGAACAAAGTCTGTTAGTGATTATGCTGATGAATTTTACCAACTCATTGCCAGGAATGATATTATGGAGACAGAAGAACAGCTAACTGCTAGATTCATTGGGGGATTGAGAATGCAGATCCAGGATATGGTTAATATGTTTGATCCTAGATCAGTTGCAGAGGCACATCAGAAAGCGTTAGCTTGGGAGAAACAAGGAAGACGTGGAGGTGGTGTGTTTACTAATTCCAATAATCAAGCAAGGGGTGTTGGTGGAAGTTCTAATGTTCCTAAACCTGTTTCAAAGCCAGTGGTGAAGGAGGCTGGGAAGGCGAAGGTTAGCAATGTTTTCAAATGTTATAATTGTCAGGAGTTGGGTCATAAGAGTAATGAATGTCCGAAGCCGAAGAAGAGAACCATGGTTGCAGAAGTTGAGGAGGATGATGGTGAGGAGGCAGAATGTTCAAATATACCTTATGTTGAGGAGGAAGAAGAATTGTTTGGAGATGAAGGATGTAATCTTATGATGAGGAGGTCATGTCTTACACCAAAGCAAGAGGAGGATTGTAGTTGGTTGAGAAGCAATATTTTTCAGTCGACATGCACTATTCTGGGGAAAGTTTGCAAGTTCGTTATTGATGCGGGAAGTTGTGATAATATTATTTCTACAGAGGCAGTGAGGAAATTGAACTTGAAGACTGAGAAGCATCCTAAACCGTACAAGCTAGCATGGTTAAGGAAGGGTGGTGAAGTGAAAGTGTGTCGAAGAGCTTGTGTTAATTTTTCTATTGGGAAGAAGTACAAAGATGAAATTTGGTGTGACGTTGTAGACATGGACGTGTGTCATCTGTTGTTGGGCAGACCGTGGCAGTTTGATAGAGCAGTTCAACATGACGGTCGTGCCAATAGTTACAGTTTCATGTTCGAGGGTACTAAAATCACTTTGGTTCCCAAGAAGCAACAACAAAAGGAGAGCAAGTTAGAAGAGATTGAGGAATTGAAAACTCTGTTGACTTTGAAGGAGTTTGTCAAGGAAGTTGAGGAAGAGACTGAAGTATTTTTGTTGATTGGGAGAGAGAGTAGTGAAGAAGTTGAAATTCCTGAAGAAGCAAAGCCAATTTTGAAAGAATTTGAAGATGTCTTTCCAGAGGAGTTACCTAAGGAGTTACCACCACTTAGAGACATTCAACATCAAATTGATCTTGTTCTGGGAGCAGTGTTACCACATAGACCACATTACCGAATGAGTCCGAAGGAACATGAGGAGTTACGAAGGCAGGTGGAAGAGTTGTTGGAACAGGGACGTGTTCAGGAAAGCTTGAGTCCTTGTGCCGTGCCAGCATTGTTGGTGCCGAAGAAGGATGGAACATGGAGGATGTGCACAGATAGTAGAGCTTTGAATAAGATCACTGTCCGATATAGATTTCCTATGCCAAGGTTGGATGACTTACTGGATCAGTTGAGTGGGGCAACTATATTTTCAAAGATTGATTTGAAGAGTGGTTATCATCAAATTCGAATCAGACCTGGAGACGAATGGAAGACAGCTTTCAAGACGAGAGAAGGATTATACGAATGGTTGGTTATGCCATTTGGTTTGTCAAATGCACCTAGTACATTCATGCGGGTGATGAATCAAATTTTTAGACCATTCATTGGGAAGTTCGTCGTGGTTTATTTCGATGATATTCTGATTTACAGCAGAAGTATGGAGGAGCATGTTCAACATTTGAGGGAAGTATTGATTATTCTTCGTGAAGAACAATTTTATGCTGCTACGAAGAAATGTGTGTTTATGACGCACAGTGTTTTATTCATGGGTTATGTTGTTTCAGGAAAGGGTATTCAAGTGGACCAGAGTAAAGTTGAAGCTATTAGAAATTGGCCACAGCCGAGAACTATCACTGAAGTTAGAAGTTTTCATGGATTGGCATCATTCTACCGAAGGTCCATTCCACATTTCAGTAGTGTGATGGCACCAGTTACCGATTGCATGAAAGGAAAACAGTTTGTATGGTCAGAAGAAGCGGGAGTTGCTTTTGAGAAGGTCAAGGAATTGTTGACGTCTGCACCAATTCTTGTTTTACCAAATTTTCAGTTATTGTTTGAATTGCATACTGATGCTTCGAAGGTTGGTATTGGAGGAGTTCTGAGTCAGAATGGGAAGCCAGTTGCTTATTTCAGTGAAAAGTTGTCAGGGCGAAAATGAGATACAACACATATGACGTTGAATTCTATGCTGTGGTGCAAACGATTAAACATTGGAGACATTATCTATTTCAGAAAGAATTTGTTCTGTACACTGATCATGAGGCATTGAAGCACTTACAGGGGCAGGATAAAATTTCAGCAAGACATGCATCTTGGATTGCATATTTACAGCAGTTTACTTTTGTCGTTAAGCACAAATCAGGGGTGACAAATCGAGTAGCTGATGCTTTGAGTAGGAGGAGTCATTTATTAACGACAATGAAAGTTGAAGTGACGGGTTTTGAGATGTTGCCAGAGATGATTAATGAAGATCCTTACTTTGTGAAATATGTTGAGAAAGTGAAGGATGGGAGTACCGATGAATTTATGTTGGTTGATGAATTTCTGTTTAAGGGGAACCGTTTATGTATACCAGACTGTAGCTTGAGATTGAAAATTGTCAAGGAGTTACACGAGGAAGGACATGTGGGCCGTGATCGTACTTTACAGTTGATTTCACAGTCTTACTTTTGGCCGTCGATGAGAAAAGAAGTGGAGAGATTTGTGGAGCGTTGCCATATTTGCCAGGTTTCAAAGGGAACAGCAACGAATGCAGGGTTGTATATGCCATTACCAGTACCATCTAAGCCATGGGTTGATATTAGCATGGATTTCGTTTTGGGTTTGCCTAGAACTCAAAGGGGAAATGATTCGATATTTGTTGTGGTGGACAGGTTTTCGAAGATGGCACATTTTATTGCCTGCAAGAAGGCAGCGGATGCAGTTCGAGTGGCACAATTATTCTTTAAGGAGGTATATCGATTACATGGTTTGCCAGAATCTATTGTTTCTGATAGAGATACTCGTTTTCTGAGTCACTTTTGGTTGAGTTTGTGGAAGATGGTGGGAACGAAACTGAAATTTAGTAGTGCTTATCATCCGCAGATTGACGGGCAGACAGAAGTTGTTAACAGGTCATTGGGAAATTTATTGCGATGTCTTGTACAGGATAATTTGAAAAGTTGGGACATGAAGTTATGCCAAGCTGAATTTGCACATAATCATGCAGTGAATCGTAGCACGGGATTCAGTCCGTTTCAGATTGTTTATTCAAATTTACCCAGGGGACCGTTGGATTTGGCAGTAGTACCACAGTCGAAGGGGACAGTTAAACGAGCCGTTGATTTTGTTGATGAGCTGACTGAATGTCATAAAATCGTTCAGGAACGATTGGAGAAATCGAATGAGAAGTATAAGAAGTCTGCAGATTTGAAGCGACGAAATGTTGAATTTAACGAAGGCGATTTGGTTTATGCAGTGTTGACAAAAGACCGTTTTCCAGTGGGAACATACAATAAATTGAAAGCGCGGAAAATTGGTCCAGTTGAAGTTTTGAAGAAAATCAATGAGAATGCTTATCGATTAAAGTTACCAGATGATGTTTATACTTCTGATGTTTTTAACGTCAAACATTTAATTCCATATCATGGGGGTGAGATTGTTGAGGAAGGATTTACAAATTCGAGGTCGAATTTTTCTCAACCAGGGGAGGATGATGCAGCACGACCTATGGAAGGCTTAGGTCGAGCACAGGTTAAGCTAGGTCAGTTCCGACCTAAGGAGAAAGAGCTACGAGCCAGTGAAGCCGAGTTACGAGTTAGGGAAGCTTTAAGTCGGCTACGGGTTAGGCGCTTGGATCGGGCCCGACCTAACAAACCACAGGGGAAGAAGTTACGACTGAATCATTCGAGCTTGATGAGTCGTACACGACTCAAGGATTCACTTATAAGTCGTTTCCGACCTAAGGAATCATGTGTAGAAAGGGTGCGAGTTAATGAAGAAGGGTAAGCCGCGTGGATGTTGAGTCGGCAAGGAGTTAAATCGTGTTTCTTTGAGTCGTAGGTCGGCATGATGTTGGGTCGGTAACAGTTTGAATCGATCATGTATGTAATATGTGAGTCGGTAATATACATAAGTCGGTCGCATTGAGTCGGATGAGTTGTTGTATGTAGGTCGTACTTGTTAAGTCGGTCAGGGTTTGAGTCGTTACATTGGGCTGTATGTAAATAAGTTGAGTCGTATTGTTGTGTATAAGTCGGCAACGACTTATGATGAGTCGGGGGGGGGGTTTCATGAGTCGCATACGACTTAAGAGTGGCGTGAGTTGTAAATGCTATAAATAGCCGTGTGTGAGTCATTTGTGAGGTGGGTTGATTTTGGAAATAAAATTTCTTGTTGATTGCTTTGTGCTTTCTTCTCCAATTGGTAGTTGAGTGTAATCTCCTATCTCCACTTACGTCATTCGAGTGCGCTCGAATCCACGTTTGTTGAAGCCGATTCACGGAATCTAGTGCGCTAGATCAACGTGCGAAGAATCGTAGATCTTAGAACACGGTATAGTGCGCTATCAACGTGTTTGAGATAGCTAGAGTTCGGTATCTTTGGATCAACGAACTTGGGCATTTTGGTATCTTCAACTCACCGATTGCTACATTTCATTGATTGAAGTTTTGTTTGATTAATCCGCTGCGTCATAAATATAGTATTCGTTGGCTGTAAAACACTTTTTAAAATCAATAATATAATATATTATAGCTTTGATATTGTTTTAAAGGCAATTATAATATAATGCTATTTTATAAAAATATTTTATGATAATGATTATATCATTTGAAGAGATAGTTAATGTAATGGTTATTTAAATATTTTTGAAAGAGTTTTCAAGCCTTGGAAAATATAAGATTCTTTTTATGAAATAAATATAAGATTTTAGTTAAGTTTTGAATAAATAAAAATCTCTTTCTTTAATTTGAGGATTTCAATTATGGTATAATTTAAAGGAAAATGTTTTAATTTTAATTGGTTTAGTATAAAGTGAAGATTTTGAATTATAATTCATATTTATTTTGGAAGTTTGTGAATTATTTTAAAATATAAGTTTATTATGGTATTCTCTATAAGTTACATTTAATTGGTAAAATGATTTTGAATGTTATATATATAGAAAACAAAGATTTGAAAGTAAATTATAGCGTTGAATCCTTATTTGGTATTGTAGAAATAACGTGAACTTACTTAATATATAAATGTTTTACTAGTTTTATTTGTTCAACAATATAAAATTGATTGATGAAAAGTTTTATTTAAAGCTATTAATTTATTTAAAATGAAGTTAGAATTAGTTTATATAATTATTTAAAGATTATATAATTTCTGAAAATAAGAAATATTTTCTATTTAATACTTTCAGTATTTTAAAACTTATTTTATAATTAATATGCATAATTAAGAGTATAAGATGTTTATTATACATATTTGTTAAAATGATATTTTACTACAATTCTATGATTTCTTATTTCTTCCACGTTCATTTTTAATGTTATAAATCAGCTATTATTAAATATTGGTTTGATAATACTATATCGATTTATTTATTTAATTGGTTTTTTCATACTTTTTTGATTTCTCCTTTTGTTATGTTGACCTAGATTTATAGAAATGATTTACCATTGGTATCGATTTGATTTGTGATTTTGCTATGATACTATAATGACATTCTTATTTATGATTTTTTATTTTTAATTCTGTGTGACGAGGAATCTGAATAAACGAAGTAATAATACCGTTTGGGATGGGGCATTTGGTAATATTTCTCTAGTTGTTCTTCGGACTCTCTATATAGAACAGTATGGAGATAGAGTGTAGTTTATAAGCAGTGAATACACGTTTGAATAACTCGTAGTTATATGGGATGCTGTTGTGATATTTATTCGGTTATCCATTGTAAGTAGATGGCACTCACGTGACTGGAATAATATGATTCAAGCAAAGGAGGTGCCTTTATATTTATTGATATTATATGCCACTATCACGATGTACTCCTTTTATTGGCGTTGGAGAGATCCAAATAATTAGAATCCACACTAAGGTTTAATCTTGGGGTCGTGCCCCAAATCCACGACACTATATTGAATTTATTTTTGATGCGCATCACATGGTTTAGGTTAAGTTACCCATTGGATAAGTGCCCAATATCATAGTTTTTGGGTTAGGTGACCCATAGGGTAAGTGCCCTATAGCCCCTTTGTTATGTTTGGCTAGCAGTCCATTACCTATTGAGGCAAAGCAAGGTCGTGACTAAGAGGCTACATGTTGACGAGCCATTGGTGGATATGCTTTACAATGTCCGTTGAGGCAACTTAAGGCTGTAGGAAAAGATCCGATTAGGTGAACCTTGGCTCCTGGAGCGGGCAGACGGCCATCAATCTCCCTTCTGGTTCTAACGGAGTGGTAGACTGACATATACCATCGATATACCTTGGTTAAGCATATATTTGGGTTGATGACCTATGGTTAGAAGACCCATTTATTGATGTGTATATATGACTATACTTGGGACTTTACATTTATAGTACATTCATGCACCCATCACAAATTATTTTGATTTGTTCACATATGAGGAAATGAGATTATATCTTGACTAGCGTCAAAATTATAGGGGATTCTCATATCGTTTATTATATTTGATTAATGGGTAGGTGCCTTATATTTTACAGTCAGGAAGTCTATTTTACATTATTTGATGATTTCTGGTTCTCATGATGATTTCTGGATATGCCTGATTCATCCATTCGATTTTGATTATGTGATTTTGATTTGATGTGCTTCTATATATAGGTTATGACATCTTTATGCATGGTTTTATGATGTTTGATGTCATATAAGGTATTTGGGATTGCTGTGGTATTTTAATTGCATTTATATACACCATGTATACATTACTACATATTTATTAATATTATGGATATTATATTGTATATACTCTATATACATTAAGTTACCTATGTATGTTAACCCTTAATTTAGGTAAAGTCTGACCGGTGTGTTATTTATATAATATTCGGGTTAGTTTGAGACATTTTTGGTACAGGGCGACATGACCAGTTTGTGTATTCTAAGCATAGACGAAACTAGTTATTTGTTATTGTAGATTATTATCTTGTAATATATAGTCTCTCATGTGTATATTATTACGATGAACATTAGACATAATTTGTATACTGAATATTATATATTATTGTTGTGATTGACTCTATGATCTTTGATATTTTCGTATATTGTGTATTATTCTATCCTAAAGGCACGCATATTTATTTCTTTGTTTCGGTGCTTTGTATGTTTTGTGGTGAGTTGTATTCAGTATTTAATATGTACCAGTGTTAGCCTAAGCGAATATTCACATGTGCACACAAATCACCTTATTCTCTATATTTCTCGACAGTATTACTTTGTAATACTCTTGGATAGTATAGGCGTAAAGATGGGGGTGTTTACATTGTTATCAGAGAAAGGTTCAAAATAATATATTATATATAAGAGACATGAGTCAGGACCTTAGAGAGACATATAGTACCTGTTTCATTGGGTGTGTTGGGTAGTTACCTTATATTAAAAGGATAGGAGTATACGATGATTATTGAGTAATTCATCAGGGACGTACTTGTTATTCTTCCTACTATGTATGTTATTTTATCCCTATCACTTCTGTGTGTTTATTTTCTTATGGAATTTAAGTTGTTAATGGAGAAGTGAAATTAGGAAGTGTTAGCTAGACTTGTAGTGTCAACATTGGTGAAAGTGAATAAACCTCTGTGTGGCAGGTTGAGTAAAAGGATCCAATAATGATCAAAGTGTGCAATGGATGATGATAGATAGTTTTCGACTCAAGGTGTTAGTTTATTTATTTGTTATGCATTTAGTTGTAATAATTTTTATTTGGCCTTGTCTAGAACATGGGGATGGAAAAGGAGTAATCACTCAAATATAAAAAAAACGAACTTGAATCTGAATAGAGCCAATAATATTAGAAGCCATCAGTTTCTTATAGACAAAAACTACGAAGGGATACTAAAATTATTTAAGAAACTAATATATATATATATATATATATATATATATATATATATATATATATATATATATAACTAAAATGTGAAATGAAATTAATAAATTGAACTGAATACTACTTGGGGACATATATGGTTGGTTTCTGTATGTTTAGCTTGATTGTGTGTTGATAGTGATAGATTATTCGTTTGGTGTTTTAAGAATTTTGGTCGATGCACCTGGCCAATGTTATTGATAGGGATTCCTAAACACCAGGACGAGGCATTTCAACATAATGGTTTGAAAAGAATAATATGTTTTGGAAAAGAACACAATATTTGAAAAAATATAATGCTTGAAAAAAGTATAATGTTTGGAAAAATAAAGATTTACAATTTTGAAAATAAATGTAAAGATTTTCGAGGTGTTATAAATAATATTTTGTGAAGCAAATAATGTTTTGAAATATTTTGAGTGATGTTTGATTTTGAGAAAAAAAGAATAATTTTTTAAAGAATATTTTGGTAAAATTGTTTTGAAATGGAGAAGCTTTACGTGGTAATGTTAGGCTGAAGGGTGATACTCTGGTGCTGCGTGAGTGTACTTTGCTTTTTAGTGTTATTAAATTGTCAGTACTTTGTATATTCTTATCAATTGCATAAATCCAATTTCTAGTGGTAGATGTAGTTTGTTTCGTTTCATATTTGTTAACTTTTAGTAAATTGAAATGCTTTCAGCACTTCATTCTTTTGATCGAACATTGATTTGGTCAACAATGTAAGTATACATAGGCTAGCTAAACCGTAGGCAAACCTGCTTCGTACATGACCCGAAACCATCACAAGGTGGCCTCGAAGTAAGTGGTCCTGATGACAAGTCTGGGTAATGTTGCCCAGATCCTGGTCATTTTCCTTAGGCTCGATCTTCTTCTTCTTTGTTACCAGGTTGAGATGATTTTAATCTCGATGCATTTCATAAACATGATAAAATGTTCTGGAACCAAGATTTAAAGGTTCTAATTAATTTAGGCAAGAGTGATGTTTGCTGCATTTGAGGTATTTTGATTCAAGACTAGGTCATTTTTCTTATATTTGAATTTCTTTTCATTTCTTAGCTTGATTGGTATGTTTAAGCTATCGGGATTGATAGACACTTGAATTTTTTATTTTAACATAGGAAACCATGCACTAAAGGTATAAATAAATAGAGAAAAGTTTCCAGATTCTCTGTTGTGGTTTAAGTTTCTCTAAATTATAGACAAAAGATTATATAAACTAAACTAATTGCCTTTCGAAATACCATATGGTTATTATTATAAACATTTGAGTAACATATACAATAAAATGGGACAAACCAATAGCCATATATACTATCACGATAATGTATTTAAGATAAACAAAAATAGTTTATTTACACAAACTTTGTTACTCCAAAACTTAGTAGGGAAAATTTAACCATGAATTATAGTGATGTAATACTTTTATTTAAATTCATTTGCTTTTTAAATATTTGAGCTTATCCTGGCAACCAAACTTTACTCTTATCATAGTCTAGTATGCTCTAGTTCAGAAACTATATTATTATATAAAGTCAAATTCATATCCAAATCAAAAGAAATCTTAACTAGGATTTATTTTGAATTTGAAAATGGGTTTTATTTTGACCACAAATCTCCGACAATTAGTTTGTTTTTGATGAATTTGATTTCATTAGAAAGCTAAATTATTACAAATAATTTCTGTTTGAAGAGCAATGAGAAATTTCGAACTTAGGTAAGGTTAAAACATGAATTAAAAATAATGATAGCTATTATTCAGAAATTGCAATCTCTACCAAACATCATGGATTTCGTTTGATCGTATCTTTCAAATGGTTTGTCCGATTTTGACGATTTTGCTCATCGAAAAGCTAAGAACCGAAGAAACAACTTTTGTTTTGAATATTTCGCAAAGTTTTGATGTTTACTAAGCTAAAAACGCACGTTTCATAGATAGATCTGCACTTACATTAGAAAATCCGAGTTGCTTACCTTTAGAAAATTTACCATAACTCGAGTTGTAGTCCATATTTTTGCAATACGAAAGATGTTTTGAAAAACTAACACATACATAACAATGGACTTTTAGAAACCATAACTTGATTTGGTGGTTTCAGCCTTTGAAAATTAGATGGAAAGTGAGTCAAGTATGAATGCTATATTGCTTTTATATTAGATTATTGCATACTTACCATACTTCTTTTTATATGCAACTAATATTAGAATTAAGTTAAGTACAGTTACTTATAGAGCTAAGAGATAAATTGCTCGCTTAAATGCTAATAAAATGGTACCTTTTTAATGCGGTATTGATATATTATGTGATATTATATTGCTTTCCCATGTTCAAGATGCTATTTTGGAGATGTGTATAATGTAATTATATATGTTGTGATTTTTTGTAACTCTCTCCGTACGAAGGAGACACTGTCAATTTTTTTGGAAGATCTAACACATGGAACATTTTCATAATTTTTTATCCTATGCAAAAATAGAAAGTAGTTGAATTGAATTTATTTAAGTTGTAGCATAGATAAGAGAAATTAGACATAGTGCCACCTAGAGGATTGAGTAGTTTATGTTTGATATAAGATCCTATATACAAAGAACGTCAGGGTACGAGTTGTTTAATGTCTTTCTACAAGAAAATGCGTGGACTTAATTTTCATAAGAAGGGGCAAAATTTTCATAAGGAGTTTGTAACAACCCTATTTTCTATGCCATAAAAATAGTTAAATTTAATTATAATAAAAAGTTTGAATTTGATTTTAATAACTATTTTTAGAAAATAAAATTTTGTATAATTTTTTTATTTAATAAGAGATTTTTTTAATAAATTGAATTAAATTAATAAATCCTTTACGAATAATATATTGGAATCAAGTAAAATATTTTAATTAACTATAGATATTTTAAAGTGTAAATAATTTCTATTTGAGTGAATGGATGAAAATAATTTTACTTTACGATAATACGATGAATAATTAAATATATACAAACAAGTGTCTAATTGAATAAAATTGTCCAATTATCGAAATATAATTTATAGAATGAAGTTTAAATCAAATTAAACGAGCTTGAAATATACTTATAAACAAAAATTTCAATAATTAATATTTAAATTTAATTCTAAAGAAAATTAATTAAACTTAGTGAAAATTAAGTGCCCAAGCCCATTTAAACCTCTCTTTATTTAGAAACTTCTTCTTATATCTTTACCCAATCCCTTACCCATTCCCTGCCCATAAGAAAGAAAACCCACTCGAGATTTTTTAGATGTGATCCCTAGAAATGGAATCAAAACTCAAAAAAAGAAACATTCATGCAGGAGCGCTTAGGGCAACTACGACGCAAGGGGAAGCAATTAAGCCGGTGGCGTGTGATCTGGAGGGTCGCGATGAGGGTTCATGAAGGTAATGGGGGCTGGCATCTTCTGTAAGGTCGATGCGACTTGACATCCGATGGATTCAGTGATATTCGAAGCGACGATAAAATTTCCAGTGAAGGCCTAAACTGGGGTGTGTGTGTGTGTTAGAGGACATGCAATTATTGGCACATCAAATTTGAGTGAAGCAATCGTGTATAACTGAGTTTGATTTTTTTCATTCCTCATTTTGGTGAGTAAATTTTACTTATAATTATATCTATATTTTATTGCATAAATAAATATACATACATATACATACATACATACATACATCCATGCATACATACGTATATCTTGATATTAGTTGAATTGTCTAGTCGAGATGTTTGTTTGGAATATCTGATTGATTGTGCAGTATTGGCTATGAATGTATATTGATAGCTGAGATTTTGTACATGTTGGATTATCAAAATGTAAAGGAGACATATCCGATTGCATTTCGAATTATGTAATTTTGTTATATGTTTATAGAATAATTTTACTCCATAATTTATATATTTATAAATTTACTTATTTTTCTTATTTTAAAAAGATGCTTTGAAAAAATTTATTTAAGAGTTTTGAAATTTTATTAGATGTATTTCATAAATAATTTACTAAATTTTATTCAATTAGCTATTTTATCCTTTCAAATATAATTTGAATTATAAATATATTTTTCTTTTGGTTATAAATAACATTTTAAAATTTTATTATATATCATAAGTTTGAAATTGTTGTAAAGGAAAATAGAATATAATGTTGTTTTATAAAATATATTATGAAAATGATTATATTATTTTAAAGAGATTTTTAATACAAAGCTTATTTAAATATATTTGAAAGATTTTTCAAGCCTTGAAAAATATAGGATTATTTTTATGAAATAATCATAAGGTTTTATTTTCATTTTGAATAAATATAAATCTCTTTCTATAATAAGATTATTTCATTTATGGTATAATTTAAAGCAAAATGTTTAGTTCTAATTAGTTTAGTACAAAGTGAAGATTCTGAATCATAATTCATATTTATTTTGAAACTTTGTAAATTTATTTTTAACCTCTATAAGTTACGTTTATTGGTAAAATCATTTTGAATGTTATATATATATATATATATATATATATATATATATATATATATATATGAACAAGGATTTGAAAATAAATTATAGCGGTAAATCCTTATTTAGGTATTATACAAATAACATGAACTTACTTAATACATAAATGTTTTACTACTTTTATTCGTTCAAGAATATATAATTGATTAAATTATAGTTTTATTTAAAATGATTAATTTATTGAAAATGAAGTTATAATTGGTCTAAATAATTACTTAAAGATTATATAATTTTTGAAAATAAGAAATATTTTCTTCAATACTTTAAGTATTTTAAAAGTTATTCTATAGTTAATAAGTATAACTAAGAGTATAAGATGTTTATTATACATATTTGTTAAAATGATATTTTACTATACTTTTATGATTTTTCATTTCTTCCACATTGATTTTTATTGTTATAAGTGGTATATTACTAAATATTGCTTTGATCATACCATATTTATTTATTTAATTAATTGGATTTTTCATACTTTTTTTATTTCTCCTTTCTTTTATGTTGTCTTGGATTTATAAGAATGATTCAACGTTGAAATCGATTTGATGTGTGATTTTTCTATGATATGGTAATGACGTTCTTCTTTATGATTTCATGATGTTTAATTCTATGTGTTAAGGAATTTGAATAAACAAAGTTATAATACCATTTGGGATGGAGCGTTCTGTAATACTTCTCTGGTTATTCTCTGGACTTGTTATATGGAATAACGTGGAGATAGTGTAACATACCGTAAAATCAACCATAAATAAATTAGATAAATTAAATAAGATATGGATAAAAATGGAGATTTTACAGAAGTTGAAATTTGACCATAAAAGTTATATCGTTGGGTTCATGGTGAAATTCTGATCAATTTTCATATATAATATGTTGAAAATAGAGCTCAAGCAAAGAAGCTATGGACGTTCTTAGTTTTTTGGTTTAAAATAATTTAAATAGAATTCAAATTCATATGAATAAATAATTTTAATATTTGAATTCAAAAGTTAAAAGTAACTATACTTGGAGGTTAACTAAACATTAAGTTAACGTTAACGTTAAGTTATAATTAAGGAATATAATAAACAAATAAAATAACAGCCCCAAAAACCTTCCCAAAACAAACGTCAAGATCGACCGGTAGGAGAGGCGGTCAACCATTAACTATGAAAATGCGACTAGGATTTGTGAATTTAAATGTTTAGGATTTTATAATTTCTGATCGATCTTCATCATGCGTTCCAACCACTATAAATAAGACCGTAGACCCTTCCCTTTTATTCACACATATTTTGGGAACATTAGTGAAGCTCTGTCCTTTCGTCTCTTCGTAGAATTAGAAAAACTCCATTAGGGTGTAAGCTAAGCCTATACATCAATTTTTATTTATTATTTATTTTCTCGATCTATTCTCCTCCAATCCCTCAAATTCTGATACTAACTATATGTACAAATCCCTTGTTGTATATATATAGAAAAGAAATGATCTGATAAAGATTGTTCAAAGCGCGTCAAATCCAAATGAGGCAAAGCTAGGGATATACAGTGAGTGAAAATCTTAGCTTTTCTATTTTAGTAATTGATTAGCATAGTTTGGGTTTGAATATGCTTTGGGGAGTTTTGGTTTGCGAAAACATCATATTATAAACCCCCAAAACCCCTTTAATGCGAAATGTCAATTTTTTATTGGAATCTCAATTATTTATGGAAAAATAATGGAAATAGTGTAGATTTTCAGTTTGATAATTTTACCTTCTATTGCACTTCTCATTTTTTTTCTTTATATTTGATTAAACTATTTTGATTAAGGAATAGTGTATAAGATATGGATTTTATTTGTAGTTTGCGCTGCTTATACCTATGAATTAAATAGAAATTACTTTGTTTATTTTTACATAAAAAATGAGTTGAATAGAGTGTGAAAATTGGAATTATAAGTTTCTAGTATCAATATATTCCATTATTTTGATGTAATAAGTTGAGTAAATTTTTATGATATACAAGTCTATTGATCGGAATTTATGGATATGAATATTGGAATTTTAGTACTGTTGATAATATGGGATGTGACTTGTATAATTGTTGAAAGAGTTGACATTTAAACGCTAGTTTAGGGCATAAACTCCGCATGCATAGAATTCACTTGGTATGTGTGTAATAGCATAACTAAAGTATAGTTATAATGTATAATTGTGTAGTTAAATAGGTTGTTAATTTTATTAAAATTCTACATAGGAAGATAACTCATGTTAAAGGTGAAATAAGAAATATCTCTTATAAGGCCTTGATTATGGAAACAATGAGATGTGTAATAATATATGTAGAGAGTGATATAGATCATGACTAAGTTATAGGGATGCGACGTCAGTCAAAAGCACATGAAGTCTGCCCAACTAATCTGGCTTATAATAGTGTGACTTTGGGGCTGATGTAAGACATGTCCTATAACAAGTAACTATAGTGACGTGAGGTTAGTCCCAAATTTTATAGGGTAAATCTGCCCAACTAATATGATTACCAGTATCTACAAATAGTCGGGCTAATGTAAGACATCACCTTAGGGTACGGGTCACAATATGAAGGAACTGGTTTAGAGATTGAAGATAATAAATGGTTGCATAAGGGCCCACCTCGTCTCTATGTAGGAAGTAGTAAATGGTAAGGATTATGGGTTAGGCGTGGTAGAGGATATCTCGAGAAAGGGCCCACTTCAATGAAAGAGTTAAGTGGCTACTGAGATTCCATGCAATATCAGTTAGATGGTTACCAATGAGGACTTCCTTGGGATTACAAGTAGTAAATGATGTGGACCTACCTTAAATAAGGTATTAAATGGTTGGAGTCTGCCTAATTCCTATTAAAAGGTATTAAGTGACTTGATGACCATCACTTACATTGATATGACATTTTGGACAATAGATATGGATTATTGGGTCGGTAGCAAGTTACATATGGGCTTATATTTGGAAAGCCTTCTATTAAGTTTGAGAAAAGCCTTTGGCTTATATTTGAAAAGACTTATGATGTAGGTATAAAATGTAAGACATATTCCTATCTGAATTATACTGCAGAAGTAATAATATAGGAAGGCTCAAGATTTTTGTTCATTAGACATATGTTGTTCCGAATCCCTTTCTCGTTATAGCATAGATTATAAAGGACGATGCTGCAGGTAGAGACAATGATGAGACTTTTGGTAGTATTTCATTTATTTACTTATTATTTCTTATAGTTTGATGTACCCATGAAATAAATAAAATGTTGTAACTTTAGAATATTGTATCATGGATATATTACGACTATTGTTGGGTTTTGGTATAATGAATATTTTGTTATGGTTTTGAAAGACATTTCGAAATTTGAATAAAATGGGTATTGCTATTATTATTATATTTTATCCTTCCGCTATGAGATTCTAAATGTGTACGTAAATAGCTCTGTATTGTTCTTTTTACTAACCAACAGCCAGTTTTGAGTTGATTCAAAGTTTCGATGAGCCTTTTCTGGGTCGAGATTTAGGCCCATTTTAGGGCGGGTTGTTTCAGATATAGTGTAGTTTATGAGCAGTGAATAAATATTTGAGTATCACACAGTGGTATAGGATGTTGTTATGATATTTATTCGATGATTCATTGTAAGTAGACGTCACTCAGGTGATAGAAATAGTATGATGAGATTGTATTTACATTAGGTGATGCTCGTAGGTGCGAGCATGGTAGGTGTCTTATATTTGTTGATATTTTGTCACTATCATGATGCACTCCTTTTATTGGCACTGGAGAGAACTAGATGGCTAGAATTTACCCTAGTGGCCTGATCTTGGAGTCGTGCTCTAGATCCATGACATTGTATTGGATTTATTTTTGATGTGCATGACAAGGTTTGGGTTAAGTGACCCATGGGGTAGGTGCCCCACATCACAGTATTTTGGATTAGGTAACCATAGGATAGGAGCCCTATAGCCCCTGCGGTATGTTGCATAAGCCAACAGTCTGTTACCTACTGGGTAAAGTAGGGTCGTGACTAAAAGGCTACACATTGATGAGCCACTTGTGGATATGTCTATTGAGGTAACTGAAGACTATAAAAGAAAATGCGGTTAGGTGACCCCAGGCTCCTGGAGTGAGCATGTAACAACCCGTATTTTTAACCATTTTAAAATTTTAGAATTTGATAGAATTATTGAACAAAAATGGTTAAAAATAAGATTTAATGAATTTTTAGTGTAGTTATTGAATATAAACTTGAATAAAAATTTGAAATAATAAATTCTAAAAAATTAGGCAATAACTACTATTGAAATGAAAATTCAATTTATTGAATGTGTTTACAATCGATGTCTGTAATTGTTAATGAATGTGGAATTATTTAGGTGATAATAAAATGATTGTAAATAAAAGATGAATTATTTATTAATGGTGATTTATTTAAAATTAAATCGTTTAAATTTAATAATGGGATTAATTAAATGATTGAATCTAGAACTAACATGAATGAAAATAGTAGCGGAAATTCATTTAATTTTTTAAAACAATAATGAAGATTGTTAACTTTTAAAATTGGATTTAAAAGTGAACAATTAGAAACTGAAAATTTTATATTTTAATTGACAAGTGAAAATAGCCATTTTGGCCATTGTCTCGGATTTCGACGAAATCAGTTTCATCGGATTCGTAAGAATGAATAACTGTAGGATTTCAAGTTTCATAGCGATCAGACTTGTCGATTGGCAGTGCGAGCTTGAAATGCGTAGAAATTTATTTTGGAATTTAATTTAAATAAATTAATTTTGAAAAGCTATTTTCTACACACGATCGAATTACCCCTCGAAACTAGTTTCATGTGTGAAGAATGGGGGTAAAACCTTATAAATGCCAAGCTGCACGTTTCATTTAGAGTTTGGATTTGCATGGGCTATTCAGGCGAGATATTTTTGTAAATATTAATATTTTTTATCACTTAGTATTTTTCTTTCAGCCGTTCGCAGCACATACCCGAACATTACTCCCTCTCCCTCTTATTTTGAATCTCAACTGTTCAAATTAAAAAAGGCAACTGCCAATCGAATGAAAAGAAAATAAATTGCATCTTCAATCTGAGGAGCCACGAGATGCGTGCTGTCGAGGGATCTGGGTAAGAGGAGGCACAGTTAGGTTTCAATATCAACCTTCATACGTGTGTGAGTTGGAGGTGGCTAGGGCATGGGTCGCGAGCTTGGTGGAGGTGGTAGCTTGGGGTGGTTAGCGACGCGATTTTGGGCGGTCAGCGTTCGCGATGGTGGCGCAATGGAAGGTGGGTTGAACGACGTCGACCATTGCTAAAAAAATCGCGTTTGAGAAGAGGGTGAGTCTGGAGCAAGCGGTTGTAAGGTATGGCTTAGGATTGTTTTGATTAAAATTATATTATTATGTTAATTTAGTTTTTAATTCTATCGATACTAATTAGCACGTAGTCTTCGCATATGAGGACCATTTCGGACAAAATCAATTGCAGTGAAATCGTATCGACATCATCTATAGCTTGGTGTCGAGTTTGATTTTATTTGAAGCTGGAATTAATTTCAGCTTGAAATAGGAAGGTGGGTGTTTTATACGCTCATGTTTGACTAATATATTCTTTGTTATCCCATTTTTTGGACAAAACTGGAATATCAATGTTATGTGCATTTCCACCACGAAGAAGCAGCCAGCAAGCGTACATAAGTCCAGAGTTCCACTCAAGATCCGAATACAATGTCCATTCGGCCATATACTCTCATATTCATTCGGCAGCACGAAGTGAGAACCCATTCGGCAATTCAAAGGATCAAGTTCCATTCGGCAGTGAAGGACCATCCGGTATACATGTTCATTCGGCTACGCAAGCCTACGAGCTCATTCGGCACTAAGGTCACAGGTTCATTCGGTAGCCAACATCCTCCTTCCCACTGCCGGTCCAATCCCACCACCGAACGAGCTCCACTCATTTACCACCGAATCACCACAACCTCTATTACTCCATCACCGAGCCAAACAACTACCGAACCAAACTCCAACTTCTCCAAGCATGACCGAATGAAGTTTCGCCGAACCAGAACGCTGCCAGTCCAGATTGCTTCAGCCCAAGCCCACCAGCAGCTATAAACATCCAAGACCCCTGCCCCCAGCCTCACTCTATAAATAGAGGGGCAGGGGTACAACAATCGGGGACAAGTTTTGAGAGAAGTTTGAGAGCTCAAGCCTGGAAGGAACTCTCAAACAACTTTAGATACTTGCAATCACAGCTTTGTACTTGTAATCTAAAGAAACAAGGAGAATAACATATAAAGTGGACGTAGGCACGTTCTGGCCGACCCACTATAAATTTGTGTGTCTTTTACAGTTTAGTCCCTGCTTTTTATATATTTGCATAAATCACCCAAATCACTAAATACAACATAAAATCAACCAACTCATACGACTTTGGGTGTTTGCGACCATTTTTTACGCAAACATTTTGGTGCTTTCACTGAGAAAAACCAGCTCCTGCTACATCGGATAGAAGTCGAATTTGAAAATCTAAGAGTTCAGATCTAAGAGTTATGACGAGACAAACAAGTAGAAGGCAAAGGCCAGAGAGAAGTGAACACCGAGGAAGTCAAGAGGCTTCCTCAGGAGGGAATCAAGCGTCGATCTTCATCACTAGGGATGAGATGGAGGCCATGATGAGAAGACAAGAAGAGATGATCCAGAACTTGCTTCAGCAAATTGGGCAACTTGGAGCACAAAACCAAGGAGCAACTGGAGTTCAGAACGGAGCAGGACCATCTGGCGTAGCACCAGAGCTAGGGGGCACCCACACTTGGAGCATGTTGATCCAATCCCGGAGAGAGAGATAGGGGCCTCTGAGCAACCTGGTAAGGAATGAACGCTCATCCAGGGGGCAGGTAAAATTCCCTCCTGAACTTGGGGGGTAGGTCGAAAGCGATGAACAAGTCGCAAACCTCTCACTAGCACGGTTAGATCATTTACACATGTGAGCGATCGCGCACGATCCATAGGCATGCTCTGAATGACTACCAGCCGCGTTATAGTAAGAGTTTACGCTTTGACATCTTCGTTCTGTTTTTTGCTTTGATTTTGATTTGAACATTTAAATTCTTCCTGTTTGGACATTTCTTCCATAAAGATTCATATGATTATTGCTTTAACATTTATAATTCTATGAAAAAATTATTTACTTGTATGCCCGTTGGATCGCGAACGGTCCACGAGCACCTATTGCATGGCAACGAACTGCCGAAGTCTTTGATTCGAAAAATTCCCCCAAACAATGACTCCAACACTGATAATATTAAGTCCCCCCGGGCACACTCATTCGCCTCGAACGGCACCCAACTTCGAACAGTCACAATTCGCCTCGAACGGCACTCGACTTCGAACAGTCACAATTCGCCTCGAACGACACCCGACTTCGAACAGTCACAATTCGCCTCGAACGGCACCCGATCGCGAACGGTCACAAATCGCCTCGAACGGCACATGATCGTGAACGGTCACAACTCGCCTCGAATGGCACAACTCACCTTACCTCAAATGGCTCGATCGCGAACGGTCGTCATTTGAGGTCCGCCACCTGATCACTGACTGTTACACCTTACCTCAAATGGCTTGATCGCGTACGGTCGTCATTTGAGGACCACCACTTGACCGCGCACTGTCGCACTTTACCTCGAATGACTCGATCCCGAACGGTCGTCATTTGAAGTTGAGCGCTTGACCTTGAACGGTCACATTTCACCACAGATGACTCGATCCCGAACGATCGATACATGGATTTACGCACTCGACCGCGCACTGTCGCACTTTACCTCGAATGACTCGATCCCGAACGGTCGTCATTTGAAGTAAAGCGCTTGACCTTGAACGGTCACATTTCACTGCAGATGACTCGATCCCGAACGATCGACGCACGGATTTATGCGCTTGACCGCGCACGGTCGCACTTCACCTCAAATGACTTGATCACGAACGATCGTCATTTGAAGTTAGGCGCTTGACCATGAACGGCCGCGCTTCATCCCAAATAGCTCGATCCCGAACGGTCGTCATTTGGGGCCATATAAAATATCAAGCTCTTTACAGGTTGTCGACAGGATATGAACATCCAGCTCATGGCATTATAAAACACGCCTTCCTACCGCAAGGCATATTTTGGGGGGTAAAGTGTTATCCCATTTTTTGGACAAAACTGGAATATCAATGTTATGTGCGTTTCCACCATGAAGAAGCAGCCAGCAAGCGTACATAAGTCCAGAGTTCCACTCAAGATCCGAATACAAAGTCCATTCGGCCATATACTCTCATATTCATTCGGCAGCACGAAGTGAGAACCCATTCGGCAATTCAAAGGATCAAGTTCCATTCGGCAGTGAAGGACTATCCGGTATACATGTTCATTCGACTACGCAAGCCTACGAGCTCATTCGGCACTAAGGTTACAGGTTCATTCGGTAGCCAACATCCTCCTTCCCACTGCCGGTCCAATCCCACCACCGAACGAGCTCCACTCATTTACCACCAAATCACCACAACCTCTATTACTCCATCACCGAGCCAAACAACTACCGAACCAAACTCCAACTTCTCCAAGCATGACCGAATGAAGCTTCGCCGAACCAGAACGCTGCCAGTCCAGATTGCTTCAGCCCAAGCCCACCAGCAACTATAAACATCCAAGACCCCTGCCCCCAGCCTCACTCTATAAATAGAGGGGCAGGGGTACAACAATGGGGGACAAGTTTTGAGAGAAGTTTGAGAGCTCAAGCCTGGAAGGAACTCTCAAACAACTTTAGATACTTGCAATCACAGCTTTGTACTTGTAATCTAAAGAAACAAGGAGAATAACATATAAAGTGGACGTAGGCACGTTCTGGCCGAACCACTATAAATCTGTGTGTCTTTTACAGTTTAGTCCCTGCTTTTTATATATTTGCATAAATCACCTAAATCACTAAATACAACATAAAATCAACCAACTCATACGACTTTGGGTGTTTGCGACCATTTTTTACGCAAACATTCTTATTTTAGTAAATTTATATAATGAAGTGATTTAAATTTACAGACCGTTGTTTGGTAAATTTAATTGACATTTAAATTGACATCTGAATTAACTGATAAAATTTGAATTGACAGTTAAATTGAATTATAATTTGATTGCCCGTAATATGCTCGATATTGGTAATTATTAAATTGTTGTGAATTTTATTGATTGTTTGGATGATTGGTTGAAATTTGGATGTTTACATATTTTGATATATCATGTTGTCATCCTATATATTATTAATAGCATATAAAATTGTAAATTGAATTATTTCGAATAAATTAAGAAATAGGTTGAAATAATATATACTTATGGCATTTATTTTGGACTGAAATGATAGATATCCATCTCTGGAATTAAATTGAAATAATTGATTCACATGGCCATAGGATAGAGAATCACATACAGACACCGGATTGGTTAAATTAAATGATTTCAAAATTTTGATTTGAATTATTTAAATGAATTGGTTTTAAGAAATAAAAATCGAATTTATGGAAATCGAATTATTTTCGAACTTTAGCTCGAAATGTTGAAATTTAAATTTGATAAAAAGAATTTTTTAAATAATCAAAGTTGTGATTTTGAAGTTACAAGGGAAATATGATTTGAATTTCAGAAATTGATTTGTTTTTAAAGATTGGAATTTTATTCAAATTTTGAATATTGCTAAGTAAAAGTGAAATAAAACGATATTTTAAAATTGAGCTCGAAATTTAGTTATATTTGAAGTTTTGGTTTTTTTTAAATTGGACATTGAAGGAAAACTTGATTTAAATGTTTTGAATCGATATTTTGGAAATCGAACTTGGAATTTATATAAATCATAATGGTTTAAATTTGGGACTGGAGTTGAAATTAATTTGAATTGAAATTAATTTGGAATTAGAGTTGAAATTAATTCAGAATTGTAATTAATTTGTAATTTGAATTATAATTAATTTGAAACCGAAGTAATATTCGACTTGAAATCGGGATTGAATCGATCAAATCAAAATGGAAATTGGAACTGATTTGAATTGTAAAATTTAGAAAGTGAACCAGTTTGACTTTGAAACTATTGTTAAATGAATTACTTTAGTATAAACGGTTTAAAAATCTATCTTATTAATTATTCAAATTATTTTAATTTTTTAAACTATTTTATTAGATAAAATATTTTCAACACTCATATATGTTCTATTGAACCATCTTAACTATTTAACTATTTTAAAACTATTGTAACTATTTTCTAAAAGTTGAAACTGGCAAAAGGTTGGAATGTTTAAATTTAAAACTTGGATTTAAATGCGAATTGGGTTAATGTGAAGTAATAACTAAAATTGTAATTCGAATCAAAATTTTGAAATGAAATCTATATATCGAACTGAATTGACATTTTGAAGCAAAAATATGATTTTTGAAGAGAATATGATATTTTGATATCAAGTATGAATTGTTTTCAAAATATAGAAGTACCACCAGTGTGTAAAACGATGTTGGTCGTTAAGGAGACCGAGGCCTCTTATTGGCATACTCACTGTGAATATTGGAGCCACTTTAACAACTGTGTACGTGGTGGATGATATCCAGAATGTAGTGGTTGAATTGGCGAATGTTTACTGGAATGAAGTAAGAGAACGATGATGGATAACTTTGACACTCATGACATAATTAAAATGACTAAAACAGAAGCCTATGTCTGGCCACTGAGATTAGCTACCTCTAGTGACATTGATTCCTCGTATTACTATTGTGATTTTTTATTCGATGGGTGCACCTTTTTCGTTTCGATATATTGTCGCGATCGGTCACGAATGAGTTACGAGCAGTCGGAAAGGGTAAACTGGTAGAATCCTATCTTGGGCATTGCCTCATGTGCCTTGTCATACTTATCCTTATACGAGCCCATTACAACTTTGGTTTAGTATTGTACCTATTGGGGACTCACTAGCTATTGACATCACTGGTTGTGTTACAGGACCTTCATACACTATATGCTATAAAAATGTGTTAAGGGGGATAATGTAAAGCCTAAATGCTATTTTGATATTTATTTTACTGATAGACATTATCTATTATAGCGTGCACTACTATATATAGATAGTTTGACAGATCCTGAGATGGAAAACCCGTAACATCTGTTAAGTTATTGCACTCATATTTTGTGATATTAATTTTACTTACATAAAAGTATTTTAGTCCTGACTCGTGTGTGTTTTTTTTCACTACGCTCGGGTCAGTCCTGAGTTTTTTTAAACGTATTGAAGATTATTCTTTGGAGGACGAAGACGGAGATTCGGTATATTAATACTACTATTATTATTCTCTGCACCATGCTATTCTGCAGTAGTGATTATTTATCAGTATGTATATAAGTCTAATAAATGTTGTCTAGATTTTAAATCAAATGTATAGTAAGCATTTCTTGAACTGTTTATTTCACTATTATATTTTATCATTTCCGCTGTGAGATTCTATGTTGTTTCTTCTTCTTTTCTTATTTTTCTTATTTAACCCCATTGATTATCTATGTTCCGGATTGTTTAAGTTGGACATGTGTGGATTATAATCGATTTAAAACTTTCAAAATGTGGGTGATTTGGGCTAGGTTTAGCGATATCCTTGCCTTTGTGGGATTTGACTCATTAGAGATAGGATAGTAATACCCTAGGATGAGTTTGTTTAAGTGTATATATAAGAGAGTGTACTTGTTAGTGTTATAAAATGTTTTACATTGTGTTTACTTATCCGTTGAGTTGTTTATGAATTCTGGTCGATGCATGGGACGCCATGTTATCGATAGGGATTTCTAAACACATAAATGAGGCAAGTCGAAATAATATTGTTTTAAAATGGAGTAAACGAAATAATTTTTCCAAAATTATATTATATGTATATAAAATAATTATTAATGAAATTGTTGTTAGGACATGATAATATTTAGTTATCATTGATTATTGGTTGGACTAAAATAAAACGAATACTTTTTAAATTTTATTTTATGAAGTTCTCGATAATTAAATTGAATTGAAATCAATTAAAATAAGAATTGGTTAAAATTACCAAGTTGTAAATTAATAAAATATTTTGGTAATAAGGAAATGAAATTTGTATAAGTATATTTATAACATAGCTTATTATAGAAATGATTTTAAAAATCGAGAATTTTGGAATTTAAAAATCCTTTTGATTTCAAAATTGTTTTCAAAGCCTTCAAAATTAATAATAATACTATGTGAAAGTTTTTTGATGAGAAATATACTTCGAAAAGATTTTTGAAAGAAGTAAAGCACTAAACTCGCTTTGGTCGCTGGGAAATAATTTTGGGAATGACTGCAATATCGCCGGTATTCATTTTCGAGTTTGTAAGTGAGAATTGCTATAAAAAGAATATTTTTTGATTAAAACAAGTTTTGATTGAAAAAAATATTCTATGTGTAATTTGATAAATATATGAAAATAGTTTTAAACTTATAAAATTGAAATAGTATGGTTGAGAAATAAGTTTGTAAATTATAAATTTGAATAGGAAAATAAAACCAAACTTAAAACGGTTAAACATTTGATTAAGCAAATAAAAGAAATTTGAATGTGATAAATGAAATAAAATAATTAATTTGATAAATGTTAAATGAATTGAGTTAGTGAAATGAAGTAAATAAAATATGGTTTAACCCGTGGAAGCTTAAATAAAAAAATGAATTATATTTGAAATGAATTAAATAAAATGGGAAATGTATTAAATGAAACAAATTTTAACTTAATATTAAATAAATCGAATTAGATATTAAATGAAACCAGATAAATTAGTAAAGTGAATTAATTCCACTTGATCTATAAAATGAATATGAACTTGAATTTTAAAATGAAATGTAATTTGAGTATGAAAGAAATAAAATAAAATAAATGTAGTAAAATCAATGTGAGCAATTGAATTTAATTTAAATTGGATGTAAATAAATTATATGAAAGAAAGAATTATTTTGAGTTTCAATTATATTAATATTCAAAATCTAAATTTTAGCTTCGAAAATATGGAAAATCACAGAATATATGAATACTCTAACTAAAAAGGGAAAGTACGAAGTAATAACAACATATTTGCTAGTGGTATAATTGTTTATAACTAATCAATATTGTTTATTTATATCTTATTTCTCATTTAAAAATAAACTATAGCAAAAAATGATTATAGTAACATTTCATATGAAATTTCAAATGCAAATTGCAACAGAAATCGATTTTACATGTTCTAATATGATCATGTACTGCGAAAATCATCATTTGGATGAAAAGCATTAGCGTGCAAATGATTTGTTCATAGGAAAATTTTATTAGTTCATACTAGGTTTTCTAATATGTAAATACTACCAAACATGTGAATAAAATAAATACATAGCAATAAAGAAACCACTGACAATCAAAAATGAACGTTTAAGCCAGGTACATGTTAATTACAGTGAGGTAACCAAGCACAGACCAAGAGGATTTAGCTCATTCTTTTGTTATCTCTAATCCTTATTTTAAATACTATTAAAGTAACTGTAATTATAATTTAGCTCCCTAATATCAGACTTAATGAAATGATGCTCCATTTAGACCTTCCTACAGTTCATGTTAGGCTCCGCTTTGCACTAAAAGGTTTTTAGATAATTGCTAAAAGAATCTAAATGAAGAAATTGTAGTTTAATTTACAAGGACAGGCAAGATCAATCAATACTTGGTAAAATCAATAAAAATCCCATGAGAAGTGCATTTCAAAAGCTGTAAAACTAAGTAAACCGATACATTAGATACATTTATTTGATGCGGCTGTTGAAGTTATGCTGCTTGTTACTTAAGATCTCAGGATTATATTGTATATTTGAACAATTAGACTTTAATTGGTACATATGAATTACAAAGGAATGGCATACAAATACGTTACCTCATAAAAATTGTAATATAAAGTGTATGAATTAAAACATTGATGGTGAATAATAGTATGGTTATGAATAAGACTTGCATGAATATGTTTGTTCGGATGTTTCTTTTATTGTATGGCTATGTTCGCTCATATGGTTATTGTATAGTTATGTTATATATTGATTTCTCTTTCCATATACATATTCTCATCTATTATTGAGTGTTTAGTTAGTACGGAAGGGAGTATGCTAACTTTTGGAGCTCACTTACGTGTATTTTTCTTTCGCTTGCTTATACAAGCGAACTCTCTCATATTATTAATAATAAGGTATGTATCTTGGATTACATACTGCGATTTCATATTTTTCCCTTTGGGATGCCTCATAGAGATGAGATGTATATTTGATATATATTGGGTATATTAGTGTTATACATTATACTGTAAAATTTTACCGATCAAGCCATGCAAAAGAGACTCTGCCGAAATTTTCCATAAACCTGGGAGCTAGGAAATTTTTGAAACTGATATCAGAGTGGCGTAGTAGAAGCATAGTAATAGTGTAGAAAATAAGATGGTTATCTTTTAGAAGTTAATTATTTTAGGAAAATATATCAAATGTTGAATTATCTACTTAGCCTTTTCGAGGACTAAAAGTTTTGAGTGACTAAATAGGTAACGACCCGTATTTTTAACTATTTTAAAATTCTAGAATTTGATAGAATCATTGAATAAAAATGATTAAAAATAAGATTTAATGAGTTTTTAGTGTAGTTATCGAATATGAACTTGAATAAAAATTTGAAACAATAAATTTCAAAGATTTATGTAATAACTACTATTGAAATGACAAATACAATTTATTGAATGTGTTTCTAATCGATGTTTGTAATTGACTAATGAATGGTAAATTATTTAGATGATAATAAAATTATTGTTAATAAACGGTGAATTATATATTAATGGTGATATATTTAAAATTAAATCGTTTAAATTTAATATTGGTATTATTTAAATGATTGAATCTTGAATTAATAAATGAAAATAGTATCGGAAATTTATTTAAATTTATTTATAAACAGCAATGAAGATTGTTAACTTTTAAAATTGGATTTAAAAGTAGAATAATTAGAAATTGTAAATTTTATATTTTAGTCGATAAGTGAAAATAGCCATTTGGCCACTGTCTCGGATATCGACGAAACCAGTTTCATCAGTTCTATAAGAATGAATTATTGTTGTAGGATTTCAAGTTTAGTAGCAAACGGACTTGTCGTTTGGCCGTGCGAGCTTGAAACATGTAGAAATTTATTTCGAAATTTAATTAGATTTGATTGATTTTAAAAAGCTATCTTCTACATACGATCAAATTAGCTCTCAAAGCTAGTTCTATTGTGTTCGAAATGAGGGTAAAACACTATGATCGCCAAGCGGCACGTTTTGTTTATAGTACGAATCTTCATGGGCTATTCGAGCGAGATATTTTTGAGAATATTAATATTTTATATTACTTACTATTTTACTTTCAACCGTTCGTGCCACATACCCAAACATTACACCCTCTCCCTCTTATTTCGAATCGCAACTGTTTAAATTAAAATAAAAAGTCAACCGCCAATCAATGAAAAGAAATAAAAATCGCGTCTTCGATTTGGGGAGCCACGAGATGCGTGTTGTTGAGGGATCTGGGCAAGAGGACGCATAGTTAGGGTTCGGTATGACACCCCAGCTCCAGTGAACGAAATATCAGAGAGGGTTTACTGTCCGATAGCTCGGATCAGTGGGCACTAAAGGAGCGATCTCTCATCTACACTACTTTGGATCAACATGGCTACGTTTAAATTATCTGAATATTTTTGAAATGATACATATCTCATCTCGATACGATGTAGCATACACGAGTTTAGAGAATTTGTATTTAAATCACATAGCAGAACATAATACATAATGGTTTCACAAAACAATGGACCAAAAAGATAGATAGATACACACACACACACATATACATAGGTACAAACAGACGTCAGACTGTCACCATATATCTACAACAACATATAACTGCCCCAAAAAATGATGTCCTAATATATATGCAGACAAATATATACAAAGGACATATGACATGACTACACAAAATCAACTTAGCATAGTTCAACGGACTCTAAATGTATCTCTCTAACATTTCTCCTCCAAATGACTCTGACAGTTCCTTTGAGGCATGTAGCAAGCGTATGTCCATGAAGCTCTAAATCTACAACTACCTTGAATTTATATACATCACGCCAGTTGCCGTCCATCTCAATGTCATATGAACTCACCTCAAAGCATGAAAAGGTAATTATCCAAGAAAGCCTCAGTCTGACCCGAGGAGTTGTCAAAAACAAAACCTCGAGTCAGGCTATAAATCTTGCTGTGAGTATAATAGTATAACAAGGGTTCATATAAGTGTGTGGAGTTGGGTTATATATGTGATATTAAAAGAAAAGATATGTCACACAATCCATAATCTAAACTTGCCCACATCCCATTAAATAATTTTAGTTCCAATACACGTGTCGTGGCACTACTTAAAGCGAACCACAACTGCAATTCTAATCAACTGGGATATCACGTCCTATTCATTTATAAGTTGCATTCATTATTCAATGGACATACTACTGTCAAGTCATTCATTTACGAGATATGGAATTACTAGCGATTCCTATTCATTATTCACTCTCACTAGACTCTGTATCGAACCGATATTATGGTCTTTTTCATCTGTATATCTTTCGATCAGAAATTGTGGGTGCCCCCACACGATCTATTAGTTGCACTATCTTCTCCTGTTCACCGTTGGCGCTCCCCCGTTGTGCAGTAATCTTCATCTTTGTTTTACACATATCCATCAGTTAGATTACTCTCGATTCTTCCTCGTTTCCCGTTTGCACTGCGCCTATCACCGTGGTTGTGTCCGTGCAACAGAACGTTTGGACAATAAATGATAAGGGACCAGGTCGTCACGATTCAGGGAGCGACCTCAAATCTGTCCGCTATAATGGATTCTAGTGTCTAGTAGTCTTACCTCATCTCGTTTACTTCATCGGTTAAATTCATTTAAATTCGTTTGTATTTAGCTTCTCAGTATACCATTTATCCCTAAAATGGTATCGTTTTCTATTTTATATCACATATAAATGTCGTGTTCGTGCAACATAGCATTAACTTGCAGTAGATAACATCATGAGCATTCATAAACATAACATGTAAACACAATTTGGAAGAACTTCATCGGATTTGAATTTAAATTATAATAAAATATATGTTTCAAATTTAGACTTGATTTCTGATGACGTCATTTTAATTTAATTTATAGAATTTTTCCATGATTTTTAATTTAGAAAATAAAATATTTTCGGTTGACGCGTTTTGCGTCAAACACCGGTTCTTTTGAAATTTTACAGAATAAGTTAACCGATTTATTTTATTGCTGGTTTGTGATTGGGTAACGATCGTATTTTTATTTTAGTTGTTCACGGTCCGTATGTTAACGGAATATTGGATAACGTTGTCCTCTAAAACTTTTTGGTTTTGTTCACCCCTCTACATACCTCCGATGACCGAACCGAGACCATCGCTATGTTCCGCTATGCAATACAGTCCTTATGGTACTTTCCGTTTCAGCCGTAACGCTTCCGTTCATCGTATGGTCCCAGATTTAATGGTGTCATTTCTGATCACCACGGGGTCCGTCGGTCAGGCGAAAGCTAGTCGATTTGTTCGTCTCACTTCCCTCTACATACTTCCTTTTGTTGCATGCTCAAAATCATCATAGATATTGAGTTATTAATAATTAAAGTTTTGAAACAAAAGTTTCTTTATAAAGTTAGCATGGATAATGTTCATTTTATTATAAATCAAGCATGCACGTCAATTATTTTTCAAAGCAAGCATGCCCCTCGATTATGTTTCACAACATGCATGTTAATTATGTTTCACAGCAAGCATGCATGTTAAGAATGCACCTCAATTATGTTTCACAGCAAGCATGCATGTTTAGCATGCACCTCAATTATGTTTCACAGCAAGCATGCACGTTAATTATATTTCAAAGCAAGCATGTTAAACAACAAACGAAAACTTTGTTCCATATTTGGCGGAAGTCCCTGCATGCGTGAAATATTCTTATACTAGTATTTACCTTACTCTAACTCATAAATGGACTATAGCTTGATAAAATAAATATTAATGGTTGAGCATATACAACTTAAGTAAGAAGTAAAATATATTTATATTTACTTTTACATAAATAAGAAGGAACATTGCACTGCTTTGTATATTTGCTTACAGACTAGTGAATAATGGATATGTTAGACATCATTATAAGGTTTTCCTTTCCATGAATATTTGGATGAATTTAACGTAGGGGATTACTAAGTAGTTTAAAATAAGGAAGTGCCAAAAATAGGCGGTATACCGAGCATATTAATGTAGCATACTAGTTACAACTAACAATATGATTTAATAAAAACGACCGTACATACTGACATTGATATATATAATGGTAAAAATATCATACTCACTTTGATTTTTGCTGAGGGAACAAAAACTTGAATATAGAAAGATACAGTAGGTGGAAGATGCGTATGTCATAGAGTTTAGATTTTCCAGAGGAAGAAAATGAATAGGACATCAGTTATATCGGTAGAGAGATTCTTCACAAATAGAAAATCAAATATGTAAGTTAATTTATAATCATGAAAGAGATAAGAAGGAGAGTGCATAATTATGAAAGAGATAAGTTTGCAGAGCTTAGGTCAAATGAAAACATATCCACTTTATTTTTTTCAATAGATAATTTTTATAACCCTCAAATAAATTTTTATACCCTTAACCACGATATTGCCCTTCCGCAATTTGTCTCCGATTACAATTCTGCTCGTGGCATTTTACTCCAAATTTTTATTTGATATCCATAATAAATTTTATTTTGTTTATTTATTACTTTTTTTTAACAAATTTATTGCTATAGAAGCGGGATATTATATTTGTACACAAGAGAGTTGGAGGCAGCTAGGGCATGGGTCACGAGCTTGGTGGAGGCGGCAGCTTAGGGTGGTCGAAGACGTGATTTTGGGTGGCCAGGCGTTCGCGATGGTGGCACGATGGAAGGTGGGTTTAAGGACGTCGATCATTGATTAAAAAAATCACGTTTGAGAAGAGGGCGAGTCTAGAGTAAGAGACTGTAAGGTATGGGCTAGGATTGTTTTAATTAAAATTAATTATATTATTACGTTAATTTAGTTTTTAGTTCCATCGATATTAATTAGCATGTAATTTTCGCATGTGAGGAACATTTCAGACGAAATCAATTGCAGTGAAATCGTGTCCACGTCATCTACAGCTTGGATTCGAGTTGGATTTTATTTGAAGTTGGAATTATTTTCAGTTTGGAATAGGAAGGTGTGTGTTTTTTATGCTCACGTTTGACTAATATATTCTTATGTTAGTAAAATTTATGTAGTGAAGTGATTTAAATTTATCGACTGTTTATTGTTAAATTTAATTGACATCTAAATTAACTAATAAAATTTGAATTGATAGTTAAATTGAATTAAAATTTAATTACCCACAAAATACCCGATATTGATAATTATTAAATTGTTGTGAACTGTATTGACTGTTTGGATCATTGGTTGCGACGAATGCTATTGTTGATATTTGGATGTTTATTTATTTTGATATATCATGTTATGATCCTGTATATTATTTATAGCATATAAAACTGTAAATTCAATTATTTTGAATATATTAAGAAATAGGTTGAAATGGTATATACCTATAGCATTTATTGTGGATTAAAATGATAGATATCCATCCCTGGAATTAAACTGAAATAACTGATTCATTTGGCCATAGGATAGAGAAATTTATGCGAACACCGGATTGGTTAAATTAAATGATTTTAAAATTTTGATTTGAAATTATTTTGTTTTATGAAATAAAAATTGAATTTATGGAAATCTAATTATTTTCGAAATTGAGCTCAAAATGTTGAAATTTAAATTTGATAACAGGAATTGTTTAAATCATCGAAGTTGAGATTTTGAAGTTATAAGGGAAACATGATTTGAATTTTAGAAATTGATTTGTTTTAAAAGAATGGACTTTTATTCGAATTTTGTATATTGCTAAGCAAAAGTGATATAGAACAATATTCCGAAATTGAGCTCGGAATTTAATTATATTTGTGGTTTTGTTTTTTTTTAAAATTGGATATTGAAGGAAAATTTGATTTAAGTATTTTGCATCGATATTTTGGAAATCGAACTTGAAATTTATATTAATCAAAATGGTTTAAATTTGGAACTGGAGTTGAAATTAATTTGGAATTGGAATTTAAATTAATTTGGAATTGGAGTTGAAATTAATTTGGAATTGGAATTGAAATAAATTTGAAATTAGAATTGAAATTAATTTGAAATCAAAGTCAAATTCGACTTAAAATCGGGATTGAATCAATCAAATCGAAATAAGAATTGGAACTGATTTGAATTAGAAAAAGTGAACCGGTTTGATTTTGAAACTATTTTTAAATGTATTACTTTAGTACAAATGGTTTAAAAATCTGTCTTATTAAATATTCATATTTTTTTGATTTTCCAAACTATTTTATTAGATACTATTTTCAACACCTAAACTATGTTCTATTAAACTATTTTAAACATTTAACTATTTTTAAACTATTTTCTAAAAATTCAAACTAGTCAAAAGGTGGAATTTTTATATTTAAATTTGGATTTAAATGCGAATTGGGTTAAAATGAAGTTATAACCCAAATTGTAATTTGAATCAAAATTTTGAAGTGAAATCAATATATCGAACTGAATTGACATTTTGAAGCAAAAATAAGATTTTCGAAGTGAATATAATGATTTTGAAATGGATTTGATTTTGAAGCGAATTTGTTATTTTGATATCAAGTATGAATTGTTTTCGAAACATAAAAGTACCGATCGGTGTGTAAAATGACTTTTGGTTGTTAAAGAGACCGGAGCCACTTATTGACATACTTTCTATCAATATTGAAATCACTTTAATAACTGTGTACGCGATGGATGATGTCTAGGATGTAGTGGTTGAATTAGCGAATGTTTACTCGATTGAAGTAAGAGAACGTTGATGGATAGCTTTGACATCGTGTCATAATTAAAATGACTAAAATATGAGCCTATGTATGGCCAGTAGGTTAGCTACCTCTAACAACGTTGATCCCTCGTATTACTATTGTGATTTCATATTCGATGGGTGCACGTTTTTCGTTTGGATTGACTGCCGCGATCGGCCACAGATGGGTTATGACCGGCCAGAAAGGGTAAACTGGTAGAATCCTACCTTGGGCATTGCCTTACATGCCTTATCATACTTATCCTTATATGAGCCCATTACGACTTTGGTTTAGTACTGTACCTATAAGGGACTCACTGACAACCGATCTTTACTGGTTGTTTTACAAGAGCTGCATAGACTACGTGGTATAAAAATATGTTAAGGGGGATAACGTAAAGCTTTAATGCTATTTTGATATTTATTTTACTGATAGACATTATCTACTATAGCGCATATTGTTATATATAAATAGTTTGATGGATCCCTAGGAGATGGAAAAACCCGTAACATCTCTTAAGTAATTGCACTCATATTTCGTGATATAGATTTGACTTACATAAGAGTATTTTAGTTCTGACTCGAGCGTTTGTTTTCATTACGCTTGGGTCATTCCTATGTTTTTTCCTTCAGCGTGTAGAAGATTATTCTATGGAGAACGAGGATGAAGATTTGGTATATTACTACTACTATTATTCTTTGCACCATGCTATTCTGCTGTAGTGATTATTTATCCATGTATATGTATAACTCTGATAAATGCTGTCTACATTTTAAATCAAATGTATAGTAAGAGGTTCTTGAACTGTTTATTTGACTGTTATATTTTATCGCTTTCGCTGTGAGATTCTATGTTGTTTCTTGTTCTTTTCTTAATTTTCTTATTTAACCCCATTGATTATCTATGCTCCAGGTTGTTTAAGTTGGAGATGTGTGGATTATTGTCGATTTAAACCTTTTGGAATGTTGGTCGTCACTGAGCAGACGGCCACAAGTCTCCTGTTTGGTTTTAAGAGAGTGGTAGATTGGCATATACTATTGATTCACCTCACTTAAGTATAGATATGGGTTAGACAACCTAGGGTTAGGTGATCGAGTTATTGCTGTGTATATATGACTATACTTAGGACTTTACGTCTGTCGTATAATCATTCACCCCTCATGATTTATTCACATATGAGGAGATGGGAATATATCTGGATTGATGTCCAGAGTATAATGGCTTCTTATATCTTTTATTATATCAGACTGATGTGTAGGTGCCCTATATTTTATAGCCAGTAGTCTATTTTACATTGTTTGATGATTTTGGGTTTTGGTTATGATCTTTGGATACACATGATTCACCCATTTGATATTGATTCTATGATTTTGATTTGATGTGCTTCTACATATGGAGGTTGACATCTTCATGCATGGTTTTGTGATATTTGACGTTATATGATGCATTTGAGGCCGTGTGTGGTGTTTTAATTGTATATATACACACCGTACATACATTACTGCATATTTATTGATATTATGGATATAATATATTATGTGCCCTATATACATTGAGTTACCAATATGTTACCCCTTGATTAAGACATAGCCTGATCCGTGTGTTATTTATATGATACTCGGGTTAGTCCGAGACATTTTAGGTACAAGGACGACGAGAACAGTTTATTTATTCTGAGCATAGAGGAGACCAGATATTTGTTATTGCAGCTCATTATCTTGTATTACATAGTCTTTTGTGTGTGTATTATTGTGGCAAACATCGGACATAATCTGTATGTTGTATATTATCACTGCGATTGACTTTTTGATCTCCGATATTTTGTATATTGTTTTATCCTAGAGGTACACAGATTTATTGCTTTATGTCGATATTGGTACGTTTTATGGTGAGTTGTATTCGATATTTAACACATACCAATGTTAACTCACGGGAATATTCATGCGTGTACCCAAATCATATCATTCTCTGTATTACTCGACACTATTACTTTGTAATACTCTTGGGTAGTATATGTATAGAGGTGAAGGTGCTTACATTGTTGATTTGAGCCATTTCCTATTATGAGGCATTTTCGTAAGTAAATGAAAAACCATTTCCTGGAGTTGTGGCATTTTCTTCATTAAATAAAGCCATAAAAGCCATTTCCAATAATAATTTGAGCCATTTCCTAGAGTTGTGAAATTTTCGTAATTAAATGGAAATACATTTTCTGTAATAACTTGAGTTATTCCATAGAGTTATGCCCTATAATAATTTAAGCCATTTCCTAGAGTTATGGCATTTTCATAATTAAATGGAGAGCCATTTCCTGCAACAAGTTGAGCTAATTCTTCTAATGGGGGCATTTTCGTAATTAAATGAAAAGCTATTTCCCGTAATTACTTAAGCCATTTCCTAGAGTTTGTCATTTCGTGATTAAATAGAAAGTCATTTCCTATAATAAATTAGTCATTTCCTAGAGTTGTGGCATCTTCTGTAATTAAATGAAAAGTCATTTCCTAGAGTTTTGGCATTTTCGTAATTAAATAGGAAGTCATTTCCTAGAGCTATGGCAATTTCATAATTAAATGGAAAGCCATTTCCGATAATAACTCGAGTCATTTCCTAGAGTTATAACATTTCCGTAATTAAATGCAAAGTCATTTTCTGTTATAACTTGAGCCAATTCCTAGAGTTGTGAGATTTTCATAATTAAATATGAAGCCATTTCTTAGAGTTGTGACATTTTCATAATTAAATGGAAAGCCATTTCTTGTAACAATTTGAGCCATTTCCTAGAGCTGTGGCATTTTCATAACTAAATGAAAAACTGTTTTATTTCTATTCAAAGAGACTATTTTTTACCTAATCCAGTTACATGTTAGATTATCAATTGTTACCAAGGCTTTATGCTGATTTTCTACATAAATTATTAATTACCTTTTTAATTAATTAGTTACCCTATTTGTAATTAGCCCTCCCCTTACCAAATAATTCATATAAATTCGAAATTGCACGGGAAAAATCCAAAAAATTCAGCAAAAATCCCAATCATCGCATTTTTCCTCATGTAAAATTTTAAAGCCAAGATATTTATTTTTAAAATTTTAATTAATTAATTTCATAAAATTGTTTTCTTGTCAAATTAGAAAATTCATATAAATTCCAAATTATTTCAAAAAACTATGAAATTAAAAAATCACCTCCACATTATTTTTATACACATCATACAAAAATTGCAAGAGATTTGGAGAAGTTGGTTCACATTTTCCCTTGAACACTTCATAAATTATCATCTTTAAATTCCCAAACTTAAACAAATATCTTCTAATGTTTTTAAACTTGATGACAACATTTAAAACATCTCAAATATATACAATCTAAATTCATACAGGTTTAGAAGGCTCTAAAGAAAGAATTACTCACATTTGATTACGTAAAAATCGATTAATCTTCCTTTTTCTTAAAGTTGAACACTTGATCTTCTAGCTTGATTTTCCTCCTCTCTGTTGCAAATTGGTGGAAGATTTTGTTACTTTATGTTTTTGTGAAATAAGAGGAGAATAACTGAAAGTGGTGTTGTTAGGGGAAGTGAGTAATTTGGGATTTGGGCTAAAATCTCATTCTAGCCCATTCTTTTTAATTCCTCCGACTCTTCATTTTTCATCATTCTCTATTAATTTACCAGTCATGGTTTTTCACTTCATAAATTCATTTAATTAATTGGTTTTCTCCCATATAAAGATAATCCCAAAATATAAAATGTTACAGTCTTCTCTTCTTATATTCATCCTCGAAATTTAGAAAAGATAGGGTAAAATCATCATCAACAATCATTGTATACATGGTACGATAATTATACCAGTTCCCCACTAAGGAAAATCACTAGTTATCAGTCATAACGTATTAGTATCATTGCTAAATTCTAACACATACTAACATCATATCATATCATCATACTAGTGTTTTTACAAGTCTATGCAACAAAACATACATGTCTCAATCATACATGTCAAAACAAATTAGGATAGCTATTTCTAATTTATCCTCTACCTCCTAGGTACAATCATCAATATTGTCACTGCACTAGATGCAAATAGGTTTGATAACCTTGTTACTTAGCTCTTCCATATCATGGCCTATTATCTGCTTCAGTTTTCTAACATAAGTCATATTTGGTTCTGTAGAAAAATCTTTAACCATCCTTGGTACTACTACCGAATTTTGATCATGCATACATTTCTTCAAACGTGATACATGGGAAACATTATGCATACCCAATAAAATGTTTGGTAACTCAACTTAATATGCGAGTTAAATAATCCTCTCAATCACTGAAAGTTTTCCTACATATCTAGGAACCATGTCCCTAGCGTTCCAAAGTGTATAACTCCTCGCATCGGAGAAACAATCACAACTACATAGTCACCTACCATGAACTCAAGATCTCTTCTCCTCCTATCTGCGTGACTTTTCTGCCTTGATTGTGCTACTTTCATTCTAGCACAAATCAATTCTACCTTCTCAATAGCCTCTCTTACCAAATCAGATCCTAACATGAGTCTATCTACCATGTCTATCCAGCATATGGGTGATTTACATGGTCTATCATAAAGCAACTCAAATGGGGCTATCCCGTACTTGACTAGTAGCTAGTTTTATATGTAATCTCTACCAAATGTAATGATTTTCCAATATCCTCCAAAATCCAAAACACAAGCTTTCAACAAATCCTTGAGCACATGGTTCACCCTTTCTGTTTGACCATAAATTTGCGGGTGGTAAATTGCACTCATGCTCAAATTGATTCCCAATGTACTCTGAATTTTTTTCCATAACTCATTGGTAAATAAAAGGTCTCTATCACTCATAATACTGCTCTAAATCCCATGCAGTTTCATTACATTCTTCATGTATAGTCTCACCAAACTAGCTGCTGTCCTTATTGACCTCACTGAGGTAAAGTGGTCACTCTTATGCAATAGATCGACTACGAAACAAATGCTTTTATTTCCCAATCTCGACGTAGGCAACCCATCGATAGAATCCATGAACACCGAGTCCCACTTCTAAGTCAGTACTTCCGAAGGTTGAAGTAATCCGCTTGGTTTCTGGTGTTCTGCTTTTACTTGCTGAAAAGCGAGACATCTCTTCACACAATTACTGAATCCATTTTCATCTCTTCCCAAAAGAATACTCTCTTTACGCAACAATACATCTTCGTGCCCTTGGGATGAATGGTAAACTTTGATCGATGAGTTTCTTCCAGGACTTCCTTGCGAAGGCTTCTTACATCTGAAACATATAGTCTTCCTTTCTTTTAAGCCATCCTTTCGAATCTACCTCAACTCCTTTCAGATCCTCAAAATTTACCCCAATCTCCAATCGCCTAATTCTTTTAGCAATCAGTGTATCCTCTCTTTACCTTGTAGTAGTTCTATCCATAAGTGTTAGACGTACTTCCAAACTTTCTAACACGCATGGATCCTTAGTTGATTCAGTGTTCTGCCCATAATGCACTCCATAAGAGGCTAGCATTTCTACTATCTTCCATTCTTCAATCATGGACAACAGTCCATTCCGATGCTTCCTACTAATAGCATCGGTAACCTTATTCCTCTTTCTTTACGTATATCTATCCTAAAATCGTATGCTATAAGAAACTCCAACAATCTCTATTACCTCATATTCAACTCGCTCTGAGAGAAAAGGTACTTGTGGTCCATATACAATTTGAACCGCCTTTCTTGAAGATAACGTCTCTAAATCTTTAGTGAAAAAACTTCTACCGCTAACTCTAGATCATGAGTTAGATATCTAACTATATATCGTCTCAACTGCCCTGATGCATAGGATATCACTCGCCTTCTTTGCAGAAGTATCGCCCCTAAACCAATTCCATAAGCATTGATGTACACTACCATCTCCTGATTTCCCTCAGGTATGACCAAGACGGGAGCGTTTGTCGATAGCTTTGGGCTAAAATTAGCATATTCTTAGTACTTCCACTAATTTACCATTTTGGATTCATTCTCTATTAATTTACTTGTTTTGATTTTTCACTTTATAAATTCATTTAATTAACTAATTTTCCTTCATATCAAGGTACCTCTAAAATATGGGATGCTACAATAATATTACTTTATATCTTTGAATGAACACCACCAATGGATACTTGTTGTTGAGAAATACAATTTTGATATATAATATGTCTAATTTAGAGAACTTTTGTGTTTTACATTTTTTAATTAGAGAGCTTAACCTATCTACTTATAATTAAAAAAATCACTTTTTTTTTACTTATAAGGCCATGCCATACTACACTCTAATTATATAAACAAAATCACTTTTTATTATTGTTAATTTCATCAATTATAATTACATTTAAAACTGTAAGAGATAAATTACCAAATTACCGCTAGAAAGAGTCACACTCATCGAAATTCTCGAATGAAGATGAACTCAACACTGACTTGCTATAATATGCCTTTTGTGCCTAGAAACCCCATAAATTCACCAATATTCCTTCACCAAATCATAGTACTCATCTTCGTAATCATTTCAAAATCATCAAAATCTGTTAAGAAATTAGAGATACACCATTTTGAAGTTTGGTGGAGAAGGATGAAGAAGGTGTACGAGATTTCATTATTGTTCTTCACCGTCTGGGTTTGTTGTACCTTCGATCTAACAAATTCTGCCTTTAAAATGATATGCAATCACTAGATTCTTCTCATTCTTTGATTTTCCACTGATGCCATCAAAATCCATCAAGAAATAGGGAGGTTATGAATTTTCAAATTTCGACGGAGAAGAGGGAAGAGGAAGAAGAAATGAAACAGTTAAAAAATGAAAATTTTGTTTTGGATTTGGTTAGGATTTGACGGAGATTAGTGGTAAGGTGCTTAGATTAAAATAGTATTGGAAATATGGTTTGCTTTTTTATTTATAGATTGGAAATAACAAATATTAAGCCTGAAATCTCATATTCACTATATTACGAAAATACCACTAGGTTTGACTTTTTCTAACTCCGACCCCGTTTAACCAAATTCGGTAAGTTATACATATTTTCTAACTATAATAAATATTCCAAGCACAATGAGATAAGAACTAAAGCTTAATTCCAACTCTTGTAAAAATTTATTATCTTGCCTTCTATGAAAAATTATGATTTTAGCCTTTTTAGTTTAATTATTTAATTACTGAAAATTATAGGACGTTACATTCTATCTCCTTAAAGAATTTCATCCCCGAAATTCCAAGAGATGGACAAGGCAACTCCCTTTACAATGGACAAACATACAAAATAAATATAGCTACATTCATCTAGCATTCATGATATAACACAAGTAAAAACACGACCAAGAGTATATAATAGGTATGATGGATAAAAGCAAAATGATATGATGTGAGATGAGTGCAAATGCAACTAAATCAGCCTCCTATATGAATGTCCATGTAGTGATAACTAAATTTGTACACAAACATCTTAATATATGCAAATACATATACATAGATACTTTTAATATATATATATATGTATGTATGTATGTATATGTATCCATATATCTAGATGCAACATCCATATCCAAGTGCGAGTAAATAACCGCGTCCACAAACAAAATCAGTAAATGCATATATAAAGAAATAATATGTAACATATATATATAATCATTGTGCATAAATTAAAACACCTAAATATAGGTATTTATCCTTTGTTGGAATGTATATACATACAAACCAACACGGTATAAACTAAACTGGTATAACTCAAATGGAGCAACCATAGCAACAAACACATTGTAAAGATGTGCATACAAATAGTCCTAACATCCATATGTCCATACCTATATTAACAGGCTAGCCAGAGAAACCATGCAAACATATAAATGACCTAACGAGCAAACTAACCTACAAACTAGCGAAAAGAGTAACTTATTGGAAGAGGGCTCATGATGGAAGACAAAGATTCTCTCCTTGAGTTCTCACGTACTCACATCCAAGCCTTCCTCGCTATACTTGAACTATAGTATCACATCAGGCTATAAGATGCGAACACGCCTACATAGTATTCTAGATTCTGACTCTACATTTACCTCATCAAGCTAGCTAAGCTCTACGTTAATCCCTAAATCATCAAAGTATGTTCACAAATGGGATAAACAGAATGCATGTGAACACCTGCCAACTTTTTAAGAAGCCTACTCAAATGTGCTGACTTCTAAACTCTCTGTACAATCAAGAAAGGCGTACAACTTATAACACTAGCTTTCTCACATAACATATCTTAATAGCGAGTCCTTTACCTACCATGAAACTCATTGTAAACTCTCTATGCATGTCTTTCCTATGCAGTTTCCATTCCTTTGCGTATCACTTTAACTTTCACAAGGTGTCTCTAATCATATAATGTCTAAGTATAATTTTAAATAAACACACTTTGCATATCTTCATCATCAAATACCTTGCAACATATTTTGCGACTTTCTTCTTCAACCTCGACGAATAGAAAACCTTCTTCGTATCCTTTGACATACCTTGTTACTCTTTTTTTAAGTCCATAGACATGACAACACGATAATGGATGGTATCTCCCCTCTAAGTGAACTAACATATAGGATTCTTAGGTGAACCCCATACTCCATCGTCATTTAATTATAATGTCATAAATGGATGATGCCTTATTTTGCTGAACATGATATTATTATAACAAATTAATAGACTAGGTTGCACAATTTTCACTTATTTTTTCACGTGCGTTAGACACTAAAAAATAGTAATGAGAAAAAGGTTTATGCACAAAAAGTTAATATTTTGAAAAATTGACTTAATAAGATAATTTTTTCAATCCAAATGGTGACCCAAAAAAACTAATGTTACTTCTTCGTCAACTTTCTTCCAAATAGCCATATCTTACCTTTCTTAAAAACTGCCTTTATGCCTTAGTACATATGAGAAAATACATTTACTTCATGTCTTGAAATCATGCCACAATTGATACTTCAAAAATAGTATCTACTCAACATGCTTGTGAAGTCATGCAACATATGGCTAAAGTACCTTTTTATGCATCACCATTGTAACATACCAAAATTTTATCAATTTAAATTTGGTTATTGTTGAACTTTTATAATGTAATTTGAAAAGTTACAAGATAAATAAATAACAAGTAATACATTAAATTTCAAATTTCTTTTGAGTTTAAAATTGAAAATACTAAAAGTTTTTTTTTAAATCATTTGAATCTAAATTTTATTCATTTATGTGAATATATATGTATGAGTGCATATGTGGGTAAATTTGAATTTATATATTGAATTTGATTTTTAATTTGAATTTAAATTTTTTTAAATAAATGTTTTAGTAAAATAGTTTGGCTTTATAAATGTATATCTATGTAATTTATTTAATATGTATATAATTTCAAAAAAAAACATTCTCTTTTTAATAATGTGTATTAATATAAAGCCAATGATTTTAATGGGAAATATAAGTTTAATACAATTTAGATAATGTAAATTATCATGTTAATAAAAAAAAATTATTACAAGGGTTAAGCTTGCAATGACCATGGAGACAAGTGTAAATCATGGGGAAAAAAATTAAACAAGTGTCATTGCATCATTCTTATTTTCTTTAGAAATTCATAGAAATAGAAAATAAAAATTATATACGTAATTCATCTTCTCTTCTTACTCTTTTTGTTCATTTCAAGGAAAATCTGTGAAATCTTAATATCAGAAAAGAAAAGAAAAATCATCAAGAACAAGCCTAACCTCCTCAACATTTGAAATCAAGAAACAAATTCTAGAAAAAATCTGTAACAAAATTTCCTTTCAATATCTCAAGCCAAAAGAAGAATTCAAGGATAATTCAAATCTTCAACAAACATTACAGAATCAAGCAAGAACTTCCAGGATTAAAGAGATTCAAGAATCAATTTAAAAAGAAAAAAATATATTAGCAGATACAAGATTTTAAGTTGCAGGCCAGAGCTTTTCTTCCCTCTGTTCAATCTAATAAATTAAATATAAGTGATTTCATTTTTTAATTTTTTGTTAAAAGATTAAGTAAGTAAATTACATCAAAGATTTAAACAAGTTCATACAAAAATTTGTTGCAGCTAACAAATTCAGATCAAGCTATGAAGAAGAAAAAAGGAGTTCCAGATTTTAAATTTTAATAGGGAACCATCTTTTCTAAAAGTTTACAGGTGAGTAAACCTGTTTTAAAAAAACTGTTTGACTTTATATATCTTGCCTGAGTGATGAATATGGTAATGATATGATGAACAACGTTTACATGTATGGTGTGTGTATAAATATATATATGTAGTTATATGACTGTATAGACATGTAAATAGACATAGATGTTCTTTGTTCAGACTTCAGCTTTGGTAGGAAAAAAAATTCTTATCTTCACCTAAATTTAGTTTCAGGCTTGATCATGTAAATGAAAAGGTTTTCTAACAATGTAATTCGAATTTTGAAAATAGATTCAAGGGTATGAAATTAGTATTTAATCTAAATTTTTAAAATTTACAGTAAAAATCAAGAAATGGGTCAAAATCAAGCTATTTAATTTTAATGTTTGATTATGCAAGCTGAATCATTGTACCAAATCATTAATTTAGGTATAAGAATTGGAATTTCTAGTTTAGGATTCAGGAAGATATTCAGTGTTGTATGATTTTTGGATTTTTGTCATTTGCCGTTGATTGGTGATGGGGTGTGCAGCAAGGTTTGACCTGATGGTGATCGGGGTGTCGGGGATCGCTAGAAAAATGGAGGATGATTTTTCTGTCGACCGTCGCGGCCGGAGAAGGAGAAAGTAGGGTTTTATGGGATGTTTTGTTGATGTGGGTTGTTGAGGTGATCTCGGTGATATATGAGCGTCTGAGCTGATCGCTTGGGAGGGGATCTGATCGTCAGGACGTGGCGCGTCTGTGGGATGGACGGCGCGTATTCCGAAGGTCGGAAGTGATGGACAAAGGTGATTTTCAGACATGAGAATGGGTTCCAGTTCGATCGCGATGCCCATTTTTGATTTGCAGGCGTTGACGTTGATCTGGAGTAACAGGGGTGATGGGGTAGGTGATTCTGACTTGTAGATGGCCTAGAAGACGATCAGCGGTGATCAGAATGTTGTGCATGGTGCACGGTGATCGTTGTATCTGGTTTTGTTTGGTGGGGAAGAATATGAAGTTGACTCGAAGAAAGCTTCGGGAGATAGGGATTTAAACTCGAGTAGGGACTCGAAGTGGCTTGGGGGTTGTACGAGTTGTACTTAGAAAAAATTTGGAAATAAAAAAGTAACAACACTTGGGTCGAATTTTGAAAATCTCAAAGCAAGCGGGATGAAGTCTCGGGGAAGACTCGAAGGAGCTTTGGGGAGTCAACATACCAGGGCTGTTTTCTCAAAAAAAAACAATAAATTTCAAAACTTTTAAAACAATTTTAAACTCATCTTTTAAAGGAAAATTTTGATTTGGATTTTAAACAAATTAAAGTTAAGTAAGACATTTTTCTAAGTAATTTAATTTAATTTAATTTTTGTCATTTTACCTATAAAAATCAGTTACAAAATGTAATTAAGAATGATGTTAAGATAAAATGTTATACAAATAATTTTGATCTCTCAAGACAATTCACATGATCAATTTAAATTAGATTTACAAGAAAAATCAAAATGGTTAACAAAGGTAAGAAGGTTTATATTTTGAATTTAATACGTAATTTATGATTTACGTATGTAATAAATGATTTATTTAAAATAAACTATTTAAATTAATTACTTAATTTTTAATGATTAATTAAGGATTAATTAAGATTTAATTAATGAACAATTAAGGATTAATTTATTAAGATAATTAATTAAGGAAATAATTAATTAAAAAGTAATTAAGATTTAATTAATGAACACTTAAGGATTAATTAGGGTAATTAATTAAGGAATGATTAATTAATGAAGACGATTAAAGATTTAATTAATTTTTATTAAGGATAACTAATCATTGATTAAAGATAACTAATAAAAATTAATTATGTGATTGATTAGTTTAAATCACACGATTGATTCATTGTAGTTGTATATGATTAATAATTATTGTATGATGGGTATTGATTGATATCTCTGATCGTAATTGTGATGCTATGTGATATGAATTTTTTTGTGCCAAGCTGTGATTATGTATTTTCTATGTGAATATGAAACCCCCTTGGCCCGTAAAATGGCACTTGAATTTCGATGCGATAGGGAGTCGGATTCCAGTTGGTTATCCGAAACCCACATCGAACCTGTGAATCTTTGTGAATGATGTATCCACAATTTTTTTTAAATTGACGCTCACTATTTGATTTAGTCGAGAGAGGACCTTTGTGTCATATAACCCGTTCCGAATAGTGATACAACGAAATGGATAGCAATTGAAGACGGTGGTGAAGACCGGATGTCTTCGAGAATGATAGGATAACCTGTCGAATGACTCTGCACTGAGTTGCTCCGGTATAGAGTTTTCCATGTGTGATGGGGAGTTCGATCGGGATTGTGGATGCCCGGATTGCAAGGACTTCTTCGGAAGTGCCTTCGACTCTGTTTAAACCCGGAACAGACTTGTGTGGATTCTATGTCTGACATTACATTTTGAGATATAAAGCAGATTTCTTTCAAATACATTTCTGTTGGTGGTGGAGAATTTATTCTCTTAGCTTAACACCCTTCTCTAAGACGTACGAGCTCAGAGGTTATGTAGTTGAAGATTATCAGCAATATATTCCCAACTTGGTAATATGGAATGCTGAGTGCTGCTGATCATTTGTTGATCAAAGCATGGATTTTGTGAAAAGCGTAGCTTTGTGGACGAGACTTCGTCGAAACTCCCAATCCGGTAATGGTCGAAACAGGAAAGATGCAACAAGATTATTGGGGGTAGCGCCCCTTAGGGTATGTGCATTTCCTTCTGGATAGAGGTGGTATAATGGTATGGATCCCAGATATTTAACTTATGTGGATATCACAAATAAATATTACTTTGTGATTGTTGTTGTTGGGTCCCCGGATAAAGGTTGGTTACAACCGAGGGACGGCATACTCGTGTAGTAGTTAACTAGTTATAGAGGTAACCCGACCTTGTGTTGGCAGAGATCCGGTTAGGTTCTCGGGATGTCCCTCTAGAGGCGTACCCATGTGGCTCAGGAAGCTCCTTAGCCTGACTGTTTGTTGGAAATCCAATTACCAATACGAACCTAGTACGGTTTTAGTTGTATTACCTGCCATTTACTTGTGGTGGTCATCACTGTTTAGATGGTTGCTATAGTAGGTATAGTTCGGAATGTCTATGCTGGCTAGGATTAATATTATACTTTCGAAAATATTTTCTACACTATGCACTAGTAATAATATAAAAGAATTTTTCCCCTAAAAAGCATATTTGACTATCATAAGAAAAAATCTCCTCCAATTCTGCGATTGCATTGTGTGTGTGGCGGGAGGTCTTATGGTAGTTTCATTTTCCAAAAAGCATTGCGGTTCAGTTTAAATTCTTTTGTTGTTTCTTAAAAGATAAAATGTTTTTGTTTACTCATACCAGTCCCATGACTGACCCGGAGTTTATTGTTTCCTTTCTAAACTCTGGGTGCCCATAATTTCCACACGGGCAACCTAGTAGCAGGTCTTCCGTGTTTTGGAGCTAGCTGGATTTTGAAGTATTAGGGTTTGGAGGCTACTGGTTTTTGAAGGTTTTTAATTTGGAGATATTTTGAAAACTTTTGGCTCTCAAGGTTCTTAGTTGGATGTTCGCTATCATTTCATTTCTTTTAATACTTTCTTGGAATGCAACCACTTGTTGCTATGTCGTGATGGTCCATTTTGAAGTTGTGTTATATGTATAAGAATACTCTGATGTTGGTGCTGATGTTGTAATGAATATTGAGATGATGTTGTATCTGGATATTGATGTATGGAAATTTATTTTGTTTCCATTGTTTATATTCATCTAATATTGTTATAAGCTCCATCCGAACTGGAATTCGACGTTCAAATCTCCGGCAGTCAAATACAAGTAAGGTATTTGATGTCGATTTTTGAACGTTGAATTTCGGGGCGTGAAAAGTGGTATCAGAGCTAAAGGTTGAGTAAGAACTTTAGCTATGGAGTATGACACATTAGATGGCTCATTAGAGATAGGGTGAAGTATACCCTAGAATGAGTATAAACCGAGACTGAAACCTCAAATTCTCTGAGTCTATTTTCTTTAACTGCCGATATTCCTTAAGATATCTCGTCCGAATATCTAAATCAAGTTTCTTACTAATTACAGATAGTAAGAATGAGAGGGCAAAGAGGTAGAGCTAGGGGTCCAGGGAATGCTGCAACAGCTAGTCAAGTTTACCCTACAGTAGAAGCAGTTGTGCCTACTCAGAATCAGCTGAATCTAGCTGATTTGTATAAGAATTTCTCAAGGCTTGGTGGTAGGCCGTTCATCGGCAAAGAGTCAATTATTGAGTCCCCGGCTTGGATGAGATCATGTGAAAAGATCATTAAAGGCTTAAGCTGCAAGATGATCAGATGCGTCTCATTGCTTCTTGACAACTTCAAGATGAAGCCTCGGCTTGGTGGGAAACAGTCACGGTAGATGAACCAGAAGAAGAATTTACTTGGAGTCGATTTAAGGAGGTGTTTGAAAAGCGCTACATGCCGTCGACAGGAATTTCCCGAATGTATCAAGAATTTATGGATTTAAAGCAAGGAAGCTTGTCATTTGAGGAGTACTTAAACAAGTTCAACGAACTATCCCGTTTTGGTCCGGAGTTGGTGAACACGCCTCTAAAGAAAAATGAAAAGTTCGTTCGTAGGCTGAACAAGAAGTATCACGAAAGGATGACAGCACATGTCAAAGAATCTTTTTCTGATCTTATTGATATGGGATATAGGTATGCCACCCTGGATATGCAGGAGATTCCAAGAGAAAATTCAAGTAATCAGAATTTGAAAAAAAGGAAGTTTAAGGGCAAGAATCCACATCAAGGCAAGGAAAAGAAGAGTAGTCAAGAAAATTTGGCTAGAAATGTAACTTGTTACAATTGGCAAGAAAAGGGCCATTATTCAAACAACTACAAAAACTTGAAGAAGCAGGTTAAGAAGGAACAACCTGCGAAGAATGATCAAGGAGTTAGAGGATGCTATAATTGTCACAAGCCTGGACATGTTATTAAGAATTGCCCGGTGATGAAGCAAGCACATGTGGAAAATGTTTGTGCGATAAAGGAAGACCCTTCAACTTCGAAAGCAGATAAAGGAAAAGGTGTTCTGGAAGGTAACCTTACTATTTATGATAAAATTGTTAGAGTTTTGTTTGACACGGGCGCTACACATAGCTTTATCTCCCAACAAACTATAAACGAATTAAGACTTAAACCTAATTTTGTCAACGAGCCCATTTGTGTGAAAAATCAAGTTGGTGGTCCTGCAAACCTTTTTTTACGATGTAGAGATATTCCTATCTCGTATTCTTGTTACCGATTCCCTATCAGTCTCTTTGTTCTTGATTTTAATGAATTCGAAATTTTACTCGAAATGGATTGGCTAATAAAATACAAAGCCAAATTAGATTGTAATAATCGAACGATCTCGATCAAAACAAACCTTGGAAATTTTATTGAAATCTCTTGTGAGGATCCGAGTCCAAAGAGAGATACATTATTGTATACTTTGGGATATCTTGAACCCAGTCTGGAGTCTATACCTGTTGTTCGTGAATTTTCTAACATATTTGAAGAAGTGAAATCCTTACCTCCACACAGAGAAATAGAATTCCGAATTGACTTAGTACCCAATGCCCGTCCTGTCGTCGACGCAAGTCGCAGGATGGCACATAGGGAAAGAATTGAATTAGTCAATCAAACTCGAGATTTGCTAGAAAAAGGATTGATTCGCCCTAGTGTTTCTGAATAGGGTTCAGCTGTCGTGTTTGTGGCTAAATCAGACGGATCTTTGAGATTGTGTGTAGATCACCGCGATCTCAATAAAAAACTCTCAAGAACAAATTTCCTTTACGTAGAATTGACGATCTATTCGATCAACTTCATAGCGCTCGATTCTTTTCTAAGATGGATTTAGCTCAGGGATTCCATCAGCTGCGAATAGCCGAGGATTGTGTTCATTTAACTGCCTTTAAGGGTCCTAACATGTTCTACGAATGGTTAGTCATGCCCTTTGGACTAACCAACGCTCCCGCATACTTCGTAGATTTAATGATCCGAGTGTTTCGAGAAGTATTGAATAAATTTGTCCTTGTATTTATTGATGATATCTTGATTTACTCCAAAACTGAAGAGGAGCATGCTGAACATCTCAGAATTGTTTTGGAGATATTGAGGAGGAATATCCTATTCGCTAAATTCTCTAAATGTCACTTTTGGGTCAAAGAAGTCAGATTTCTCGGTCATATTGTAAATGAAGAAGACATTTCTGTTGATCCAAGCAAGTTTTCTGCAATTCTGGACTGGAAGCCACCCACTACTCCTAGAGAAGTTCGAAGTTTTTTGGGTTTAGCAGGATATTATAGGAAGTTTGTCCAGGATTTTTGTAAGTTGGCCAGTTCATTAACTAAGCTAACAATGAAGAATGCTAAATTCGATTGGACTCCAAAATGTGATGAAGCTTTCCAAGAATTAAAAAGGAGATTAACTACCGCCCCCGTTCTTGCTATCATTAAAGGGAACCAAGGGTTATCTGTATATACTGATGCTTGTGGAGATGGTTTGGGTGCGGTACTAATGCAAAATGGGAAAGTAATTGCTTACGCGAGTAGACAATTACGCCCGCATGAGAGAAATTACCCAACACACGATTTGGAGCTTTTAGCTGTTATTTTCGCTTTGAAAATCTGGCGACACTATCTTCTGGGTAAGAACTTTTTCATCTTTCTTAACGATATAAGAAATTTAACTTAACTAAATAAATATACTTAATGAACTCTCTTTGTTTTAGGTGAAAAATTTGAATTATTCACCGACCACAAATCTTTGAAACATCTCTTCACCCAAAAAGATTTAAATCTACGGCAATAACGATGGTTAGAATTTCTAGCGTCATATGACCTAGATATTCTGTATACACCTAGTAAAGCCAATGTAGTTGCTGATGCTTTAAGTAGGAAGCACGCTATTCTTGCTCATCTTGTTATCACTCCTACTCTTCTTAAGAGGATCGCGAGCAAGCAATATGAAGATAAGTTTCTTCGGGGAATTTATAAAAGAATATGCCAAGGAGAAGACACTAGTTTTGAGATGGATAGTAGGGGAGTTACAAGGTTGAAAGGCAGAATATGTGTCCCAGACTTCCCTGATTTAAAGCACGAAGTTTTAGATGAATGTCATAAGTCAAAACTTAGTATCCATCCATGAGTTAATAAGATGTATAGAGATATCAAAAGAACTTTCTGGTGGAAGACAATGAAAAGAGATATATCTATATATGTGAGTCGCTGTGCTACTTGTCAACAAAATAAAAGCAATCAGAAGAAGATGGCGGGTTTACTCCAGCCTTTGGAGGTTCCCAGGTGGAAATGAGATCAGGTATCAATGGATTTCATCGATGGGTTTCCCCGCACTCGAAAGGGGAATGAAACAATCTGGGTTATTGTGGGCCACTTGACTAAAACAACCCATTTCATCCCAGTGAAATCCACCCGGACAGCAGCAAGTTTCGCTGAGCTTTATATCAAAGAGATTGTCCGTCACCACGGTATACCGAGCAGTATAGTGAGTGATCGTGACCCGATCTTCACTAGTAGATTTTGGGAGGCGTTTCAAGCCACATTGGGAACAAAGCTAAATTTCAACACTGCTTATTACCCACAGTCTGATAGGCAGACTGAAAGGATAAATCGTATATTAGAGGATCTTTTATGAGCTTGCATTCTCGACATTGGTGGTTCTTGGGAGGATTATTTACATTTGGTCGAATTTTCATATAATAATAGCTATCAAGCCAGTATCGAAATGGCTCCTTTTGAAGCTTTATATGGTCGTCCGTGTCGATCACCGACATGCTGGATTGAATCCGGTGATAGACTCGTTCTTAGACTAGATATGCTTAAGGAAGCCACTGAAAAGGTTGATTTTATTCGAAAGAATTTAATAACCGCTCAAAATCGCCAGAAGAGTTATTACGACCGCAGAAGAAGAACTTTAGAATTTCAAGTTGGAGATTCCGTTTTCTTGAAAGTATCTCCAATGCGGGGTGTGTTAAGATTTAGGAAGACTGGTAAGCTGGGACCGCGATACATTGGTCCTTTTCCTATGTTGGAAAGGATTGGTCCTCTAGCATATCAAGTGCAGCTACCTAATTAGTAATCAGGCGTACACGATGTATTCCACATTTCACATCTTCGAAAGTATGAGCCCGATCCAGACAGTATTATCGAAAGAGCATCTCAGCAGGATATAGAGATCACACCAAATTTAACAGTTAAAAGAGAACCAATAAAGATTATGGATCATGACGAAAAGCAATTAAGGAACAAAATTGTAAAACTGGTTAAAGTGCAGTGAAGCGATGATCCGAAAGACTGTATTTGGGAGACAGAAGATAGTATGCAAAAGTCTTATCCCAATTGCAGAGTGGATATCTCGGCTTAAACTGGTAAGCCATTTCTCTATCCTTTTCTGAATTCGTATATTCTTTGTTTCCTTTTCTCTCTCTCTCAAATTTCGAGGACGAAATTTTCTTAAGGGGGAAATCTGTGACATACCAAAATTTTATCAATTTAAATTTTGTTATTGTTGAACTTTTATAATGTAATTAGAAAAGTTACAAGATAAATAAATAATAAGTGATAAATTAAATTTCAAATATCTTTTGAGTTTAAAATTGAAAATACTAAAAGTTTTTTTAAAATCATTTGAATCTAAATTTTATTCATATATGCGAATATATAGGTATGAGTGCATATGTGGGTAAATTTGAATCTATATATTGAATTTGATTTTTAATTTGAATTTTTTTACTAAAATAATTTGGCTTTATAAATGTATATCTATGTAATTTATTTAATATGCATATAATTTCAAAAAAAACATTGTCTTTTTAATAATGTATATTAATATAAAGCCAATATTTTTAATGGGAAAAGTTATTACAAGTGTTAAGCTTGCAATGACTATGGAGACAAATGTAAATCATGGGGAAAAAAAATTAAACTAGTGTCATTGCATCATTCTTATTTTCTTAAGAAATTCATAGAAATAGAAAATAAAAATCATATAGGTAATTCATCTTCTCTTCTTACTCTTTTTATTCATTTCAAAGAAAAAAATCTATGAAACCTTAACATCAGAAAAGAAAAAAAATCATTAAGAACAATCCTAACCTCCTTAATATTTGAAATCAAGAAACAAATTCCAGAAAAAATTTATGGCAAATTTTCCTTTCAATATCTCAAGCCAAAAGAAGAATTCAAGGATAATTCAAATATTCAACAAACATTACAGAATCAAGCAAGAACTTCCAGGATTAAAGAGATTTAGGAATCAATTTAAAAAGAAGAAAAAATATTAGCAGACAGAAGATTTTAAGGTGTAGGCCAGAGCTTTTCTTCCCTCCGTTCAATCTAAAAAATTAACTGTAAGTGATTTCATTTTTTAATTTATTATTAATAGATTAAGTAAGTAAATTACATCAAAGATTTAAACAGGTTCATACAAAAATTTGTTGCAGCCAACAAATTCAAATTAAGCTAAGAAGAAGAAAAAAGGAGTTCGTGATCTTAAATTTTAAATAGGTAACTATCTCTGCTAAAAGTATACAGGTGAGTAAACCTATTTAATAAAAACCGTTTGAACCTTTTCCTTTAGATATCTTGCCTGAGTGATGAATATGGTAATGATATGATGAACAACGTTTACATGTATGATGTGCGTATAAATGTATATATATGCAGTTATATGACTGTATAGACATGTAATAGATATAGACGTTCTAAGTTCTTCGTTCAGGCTTCAGCTTTGGTAGGAAAAAAAATTATTATCTTCATTTACATTTAATTTCAGGCTTGTGCATGTAAATGAAAAGGTTTTTAAAAATGTAATTCGAATTTTAAAAATAAATTCAAGGGTATGAAATTAGTATTTAATTTTAAAATTTACAGTAAAAATCAAGAAATGGGTCAAAATCGAGCTAGTTAATTTTAATGTTTGATTATGCAAGATGAATCATTGTACCAAATCATGAATTAGGTATAAGAATTGGAATTTCTAGTTTGGGATTCAGGAAGATATCCAGCGTTGTATGATTTTGGGATTTTTGTCATTTGCCGTTGATTGATGATGGGGTGTGCGGCAAGGTTTGACCTGATGGTGGTCGGGGTGTCGGGGATTATTAGAAAAATGGAGGATGATTTTTCTGTTGACCGTAGCGGCCAGAGAAGGAGAAAGTAGGGTTTTAGGGAATGTTTTCTTGATGTGGGTTGTTGAGGTGATCTCGGTGATATATAAGCGTCGAAGCTGATCGCTTGGGAGGGGATCTGATCGTCAGGACGTGGCACATCTGTGGGATGGACGGCGCGTATTCCCGAGGTCGAAAGTGATGGACAGAGGCGATTTTCTAATGTGAGAATGGGTTCCAGTTCGATCGCGATGCCCATTTTGGATTTGTAGGCGTTGATGTTGATCTGGGTTAACGGGGGTGATAGGGTAGTTGATTCCGACTTGTAGATGGCCTAGAAGACGATCAACGGTGATCAGAATGTCGTGCATGGTGCACGGTGATCGTTGTGTCCGGTTTTGTTTGGTGGGGAAGAAGATGAAGTTGACTCGAAGAAAGCTTCGGGAGATAGGGATTTAAACTCGAGTAGGGACTTGAAGTTGCTTGGGGGTTGTACTTAGAAAAAATTTGGAAAGAAAAAAATTAACAGCACTCGAGTCGAATTTTGAAAATCTCGGAGCAAGCGGGATGAAGTCTCGAGGAAGACTCGAAGGAGCTTCGGGGAGTGAGCATACCAGGGCTGTTTTCTCAAAAAAAAAAAAAACAATAAATGTCAAAACTTTTAAAATAATTTTAAACTCATCTTTTAAAGGAAAATTTTGATTTGGATTTTAAACAAATTAAAGTTAAGTAAGACATTTTTTTGGGTAATTTAATTTAATTTAATTTTTGTCACTTTACCTATAAAAATCTGTTATAAATTGTAATTAAAAACGATGTTAAGATAAAATGTTACACAAATAATTTTGATCTCTCAAGACAATTCACATGATGAATTTAAATTAGATTTACAAGAAAAATCAAAATGGTTAACAAAGATAAGAAGGTTTATCTTTTGAATTTAAAAGGTAATTTATGATTTATGTATGTAATAAATAATTTACTTAAAATATACTATTTAAATTAATTACTTAATTTTTGATGATTAGTTAAGGAGTAATTAAGATTTAATTAATGAACAATTAAGGATTAATTTATTAAGATAATTAATTAAGAAAATAATTAATTAATAAAAGTAATTAAGATTTAATTAATGAACACTTAAGGATTAATTAATTAGGGTAATTAATTAAGGAATGATTAATTAATGAAGATGATTAAAGATTTAATTAATTTTAATTAAGGATAACTAATCATTGATTAAAGATAATTAATAAAAATTAATTATGTGATTGATTAGTTTAAATCACACGATTGATTCATCATAGTTGTATATGATTAATAATTATTGTATGATGGGTATTGATTGATATCTCTGATTGTAATTGTGATGCTATACGATATGAATTTCTTTGCGCTAAGCCGTGATTCTGTATTTTCTATGTGAATATGAAACCCCTTGTCCCGTAAAACGGCACTTGAATTTCGATGCGACAGGGAGTCGGATTCCAGTGGGTTATCCGAAACCCACGTCGAATTTGTGAATCTTGGTGAATGACGTACCCACATTTTTTTCAAAATTGACGCTCACTACTCGGTTTAGCCGGAGAGGACCTTTGTGTCATATAACCCGTTCCGGATAATGATTCAACGAAATGGATAGCAATTGAAGACGGTGGTGAAGACCGGACGTCTTCGAGAATGATAGGATAACCTGTCAAATGACTCTGCACTGAGTTGCTCCAGTATAGAGTTCTCCATATGTGATGGGGAGTCCGATTGGGATTGTGGATGCCCGGATTGCAAGGACTTCTTCGTAGTGCCTTCGGTTCTGTTCGAATCCGGAACAGACTTGTATGGATTGTCTGTCTAACTTTACATTTTAAGGTATAAAGCAGATTTCTTTCAAATACATTTCTGTTGGTAGCGGAGAATTTATTCTCTTATCTTAACACCCTTCTCTAAGACATACGAGCTTAGAGGTTATGTAGTTGAAGGTTATCAACAATATATTCCCAACTTGGTAATGTGGCATGCGGAGTGATGCTGATCATTTGTTGATCAATGCATGGCTTTTATGAAAAGCGTAGCTTTGTGGACGAGACTTCGTCGAACCTCGCAACCCGGTAATGGTCGAAACAGGAAAGATGCAATAAGGTTATTGGGGGTAGCGCCTCTTAGGGTATGTGCTTTTCCTTCTGGATAGAAGTGGTATCATGGTATGAAGCCCAGATATTTAACTTATGTGGATATCGCAAATAAATATTACTTTGTGATTGTTGTTGTTGGGGCCCCGGATAAAGGTTGGTTACAACCGGGGTTACAACCGGGGGATGGCATACTCGTGTAGTAGTTACCTAGTTATAGAGGTAACCCGGTCTTGTGTTGGTAGAGTTCTGGTTAGGTTCTCGGGACGTCCCTCCAGACGCGTACCCATGTGGCCTAGGAAGCTCCTTAGCCTAACTATTTGTTGGAAATCCAATTACCAATACGAACCCAGTATGGTTTTAGTTGTATTACCTGCCTTTTACTTATGGTGGTCACCACTGTTTAGATGGTAGCTATAGTAGGCATAGTTCAGAAAGTCTATGCTCGCTAAGATTAATATTATACTTTCGAAAATATTTTCTACACTATGCACTAGTAATAATATCAACGAATTTTTCGCATATCAAATAAATTTGACTATCATAAGAAGAAACCTCCTCCAATTCTGCGATTGCATTGTGTGTGTGGCGAGAGGTCTTATGGTAGTTTCATTTTCCAAAAAGCAGTGCGGATTTCAGTTTAAATTCTTTTGTTGTTTCTTAAAAGATAAATTTTTTTTTTTACTCATACCAGTCCCATGACTGACCCGGAGTTTATTTGTTTCCTTTCTAAACTCTGGTTGCCCATAATTTCCACACAGGCAGCCTAGTAGCAGGTCTTCTGTGTTTTGGAGCTAGCTGGATTTTGAAGTCTTAGGGTTTGGAGGCTACTGGTTTTTGAAGGTTTTTTACTTGGAGATATTTTGAAAACTTTTGGATCGCAAGGTTCTTAATTGGATGTTCGCTATCATTTCTTTTCTTTGAAGACTTTCTTGGAATGCAATCACTTGTGGTTATGTCGTGATGGTCCATTTTGAAGTTGTGTTATATGTAAAGAATACTCTGATGTTGGTGGTGATGTTGTAATGAATATTGAGATGATGTTGTATCTAGGATATTGATGTATGGCAATTTATTTTGTTTCCACTGTTTATATTCATCTAATGTTGTTATAAGCTCCATCCAAACTGGAATTCGACGTTCGAATCTCCGGCAGTCAAATACAAGTGAGGTATTTGATGTAGATTTTTGAACACTGAATTTCGGGGCGTGACAACCATACTCCAAAAACACTTTACATATAATTTCTTGTTGGTGTCTTCTCTAATATAAAGCCACATTAAGTTACTTCCAAAGTATAACAGATGATGCAACCCAATATCGAATAGTATCTTGCCCAAAATAGTGAATATAATGTCGAGTGATCAAATAACATAGCCTCTGTAAATTTCACTAACTACGTATAGGAACATTGGAGAATGGATCAATGTCCTAACATAATGATAATGACATTAACCATTTGTCACATTCAAGTACTCATAAGTGATATCAAAATGATGCCCTAATAGTACACATCCAAATGTTAAAATTGTTACCCAAATGGAAATGATTTTACACTTTGGGTACTCTACACATAATCATAACTCAAGAGAAACATACTTGCAGCTGTAACGACAATCCAAATATAACATCGAACAATAACCCAAGAGCAACTATTGTAAAATGAAAACCGGTACATGGGTGTACTATAAAACAAATCAAACACATGTGTCGTAACACTAACCAATACATATGTTTAACTCATTCTCCATAAACTAGTATAGTCGTCCTCTATCATTGGCTGTCTCATGCAACAATCTTCTATTATTCAATCATATAGGGAATTTCCACATTCAACTATTCTCTTATGCTTCATAGTGCCTTATGTGAGTGTATCCCCACCCTTAACAGTAACATATTATTGTTTGGTTTAAAGCCTCCTCTTTATGACATTGCGGAAAAATATTTTGATTTACTCTTATCTTTCCTTGATATTAAATAAATTTTAGCCAATTCACATCTTCCAAGTTATCTTGCACTAATCTCGGATAACTCATACAATAATTGGATAACATAGCACAATATGGTCTTTACCCTTTATTATATGGAAAATTTTTATTCTATACTCCACCTTCCAACTCGAAGTCGATTGAAAACTCCACCAAATTTCCTTGCTAATTTTTCCTTCACCTAAATCTTTCAACACTTAACAAATCCATTACATTCAATACTAGCAAGTCTTAGCACACCATCATATTGACTATTCTAGCTAGTTCCCTATAAGTAATTCAAACTTTATAGGCTTTGTAATTCTTTTTTAGCTCCAATCTAAATTTTTGAGTTTAAGTGAAAATCATTATTTTCATTTTAGTTTTAAATCTAAATCTATTAAGTTCCCACTTCAGTTTCCCCCCAAACCTAACAAGCTTCTAGAACAACAAAATTCTACTAATTTTAGCAAGTGTTTAATAAAAACCATCACATTTTAAAAAAATCTTTAAATTTTTCTTAAATAAATTTTCAAAAAGTTTTTCTAGACATTTCACATTAAACTATTTTCATAAAAAATCATAAACCAAATTTATATCAATATAATCATTTCACATCTATTTGTAAGTCCCTTATCAAACCATTAAAAAAAATTTCAAATATTTTTTTTCAAAAATATCATTACGTAAAAACATTTTAACTTCCTAAACTCAAATCTCCGTAGTTTTACCAGTTCAATGTTAGTTACTCAAAGTGTAATTAGATTTGGAATAACTTTGGTTATTTTTTAAAATACTCATACTTCATTTCCACAACCTTATTTCATATAATTTATATCGTTTTATCATATATATGTATGCATACATCCATAAATAAGTATAAATCATTTTATTTTGTAATTAGTCCATTTCTAAAATTTTAAATCATACATTATGTATATGCGTAAGATATATTTTTGAAATTTAGTATTAGCTACTAATTGTTTTCATATCAAATCTGGTAATAATTTTTAAAATTTCAGTTTATTTGCTAATGCACATTTTCAAGAGTTTATATCACAAACCCTTCAAAATCCGTTCAAATATATAGACACATTGAAATTGAAATATTCTATAAGTTTAAAGTAATAATTTTAAATCCTCCTTTTTTTCAATTTAAATTGCATTCAAAATAGTTTAATTTAATTTAAAAAATTAGACATGTAAAACTTATCTTTCCTAATTTAATTTTGTAAATAAGATTTTTTTTTTCAAAAAAATTAAAAAGCACTCAAAAAGATGTGCTTTTCTTGCTTTTAATTTTCTTCATAAGTTTCTTCATCAAAAGAAAAGTAGACATCAAAATATAAATGCAACAAAGTGTCTTACACTAAACCTTTTATAAAAATAAAAATATTTATGGAAAATTCTTCTTGCTATATTTTCCCGTGTTTGAAGCCCAAATAAGTTATTATAATTTCAATGTATTGAAAAAATCTTTAACTTTTAATTTTTATTCCAAAAATCTCAAATACTAATGTTTTTAATTTTTTAGGAAAATATTTCAGTTAATTTAAATACTTTAATCGGAGTAGATCATAACATACACAAGCCCAACTAGATCATGCCATCCAATAATACTTCATGTACCTTTATTGGGTGGTTTTCTAGCCAATCTCGGAATGAGACTAATGTGTTATGAAGAGAAAAGGTTACATGCTAGTCACTAGCCTTAAAGTAAAATAATGAGATGTGAAGTATGTAGTTCAAAGGTAAATAACACAAGATATAGAGTGGTTTGGTAAAGCTACGTAGGTCTATTGTGAAGTTCTCTTACTATTTATTTCTCTCAAACTATAGGAAATTACAAGAGAATAATATGCAAACATGAAGCACTTAAGACTAATAAAGCTGTATAATCTTAAAGACTTATGGTATCAAGGGCCTTGAACTTTGTGTAGTCTTTAGAATCCTTATATATGGTAGCCCTTTTAAAGTTGCAATGTGCATGATAAATATAGTAGCTGAAGTGGTTAATGGGCGGTGAGATTGAGCTATAGAAAAAAGGGGAAAAACGTCCGATCATTAATATGGTTGCTAGGATAGATTGATGATGGCTACCAAGGTGTAAGAAGATGTGTGATGGATAAAATATACTCATTATACCTATACATCAATAATAGGCTTTGCATTTAATGATGGGACTTTGCATTAAATATGCATTTATTGCTAATGGTATGTTATATCAGTTTAGCCCGGTTATAGTGATATAGATAGGTGGATGGACAAGTTGTCGTTTATTTGAGTGCTTATATGTAAAACCTTGCCAAACTGATTGATAGATGTGGATGATATGAAATAAACTAGGAATCTTGCTAGGACCATATTGGGAAGATGGTGCATGGTCGGGGGCCGTCCATTGATGGGTTGTGCTTGAGCCCACCTTACTTGATGTGCTGCCTACTAAGGCGGGATTGGAGAGGTGTCGGTTGTCGATTGGAGAGACGCTGTGTAACATCCCTAATTTTTGATAACATTATTCAGGGAAATTTAATTAGATAAATTAAATAGAATAATGATGATAAGGGGATTGGGATTTGAATAAATTACGTAAAGGGCTGTGCTTAATAATTAAATAAATGGGATTTAATTGGTTTAAAGGATAATTATTTCACACATGGGCATATTAGTAAAATAGCCTCTTTATTTTACACGGCTATACATTTCTCACTATTTTCGATTCACGTTAACTTTCTCAAATAAAAAACAAAGGAAAGAACACAAAGAGCTAGCCATTAACAAGAAGGAAAAGAGGAAGATTATAATCTTAAATTAAGGATCAAAGATAGGGAGGATTAAGCAACAACAAATCTGAAATTCCTGATCAATATATAAGGTGAATAATAATTTTATACCATCTATGTTTTATTCTATGATTATATGTTTCCAGATTTATGGTTAAATTCATTTTTAAGATGATACGGATGCCGATATACTTGAATGATATTATGGTCTATTTATTTTAATTCAACTTCCTATGAATTAGTATGGTTTTAGGGTAAAACTGAGAGTCGATGATTTTATAATACCATAGAAATTATTTATGTTAAGTAAAATACGATTTTAGAGATGAGTTTTGATTTTCATAATTTTCTGACCTATAGAAAATTTATTATGCATTTCCAAAGGAAAACATGATATCATTGAGTTTAAAAGTTATTTCGAGCATTTCGAGAAGAAATTGGGTCCAAAATTTTGATATGTTGAATTATATGATCAAAGAGATTTTCTATGATTTTTGGGGATTTTTCCCAGATGATTTATTAAGGTAATTAAATTATTACACACGTATAACTTATCTGCAAATACTGGATTTTTAAATGAAAAGGCTTAACCATTTGAATTTATTTTTATTTACATCTAATAAATGCAGCAACCATAATTGTAAAGTATTTGAAAAGTTTTAAAATAGCCAATCAAGGAGTTACAACTGGTAGGTTAGTTATAAAGCAATAGCCATGTTTAGCTATAAATCAGTGTTTCAGGAAAAGGTGATTCCATCTATTTCGGAGGCACCTTTCGACTCGTTTACCTCCATGCCATCTTAGTCGAAACCATCTAATCGAAACCCATATAGTTGGAACTAGGGCACATGGAATCAATAAAATTGGCATGAAGTGAATTGGTAAGTAGCGGAAGGTAGGGTGTAGAAAGCTATGCTTTCGTCAGGGTCAAAACCAAGGTTCACTTTAAAAAAAAGTGATAAAACGCCTGCCTAGTTTTTGAAGAGCTTTCGACTGAGTTGATACCCTATAAAGTCAAAACCTTTAGTTTGTTTTCTAAAGTCAAATTGCAACCTTATTTTACTTAAAGCATTCAATATATTCGAAAGCCATGCTTTCTAAAAGGGCTTCATAAATAGCCTTCGAAGGGGTATTCTTTTCTTAAATAAGAGCTTTCGAGAAATTGGTTTTGAGCATGTCGAGACCAAGCCGTTGATTTACCTTTCGACTGCATTAAAGCCATCTATGCCGTCGAAAGGTTATTTCTGTTTTAACCAAAGTCAAGCCACTTCCTAAATACTTTCGAAAGAGGTTGAGGGTTTTGAAGGCCATGGTTACGAAAAGGGGTTTCGACATTATCCTTCAATTTTTTAATTTAAAAGGTCGTTGCTTTCGACTAGATGGTTCCAACACAATCAACTTTTCCCCAAAACAATATTATAATTGGCTTCGAACGAGATACTTTCGTATATAACCATTTTGACCCAATAGATGTTTTAAAGAGTAAACCCAACACTTTCGAAAGGGGTACTTTCAGTGGTTTCGAAGCAATTTTCCTAAATAGTAGTAAGCGAGATTTTGATACATTCGAAAGAAGGATTTGGTTTCGAAAGGTACGACTTGGTTTCGAAAGGTATGATTTGTACAGCTTCAAAAGGTATATACTTAGAGCTTTGAAAGGCAGTTTTTATGCTTTCAAAGGAGGTCATCCAGTGGTTTCGAAAATGGTGTTTTAAAATTTCAAAACAAATGACCCATTCTCATTTTAAAAGGAAATACCATGGCATAAATAAAAATTTTAAAATATTTTTCATATTGTTATCAACCCATAAATGTATGTTAGGAAAGGGTAGAATAACCAAATAGGTTGACCCAGTAGTAAACATAAATTAAGGAATGTTAAAACCTTAAAACCAAAGATATTGGCAGGGGCCATTAGGTTTGCAGTAAGCCCATGAAAACTGTATATAACTAATGATATTGGCAGGGACCAGGTTCATAGTCAGCCCATGAAAATTATGATTTGATACTGACAGGGGCCAGTAGGATTTGGTTAGCCCATGAAAACAATATCTAGATTAAGATATTGACAGCCAGTCAATAGGGCCCTAGTTAGCCCATGAAAACTAGGATAAGAGATAAGATATTGGAGTTACCAATAGGTTCTTTGTGATCCCATAAAAACTATGATATTGGATAGATAGTCCATAAACATTTAACATGTTAATAGTAATCCTAGAATATATAATTGAGACAGATAGTAAAAATGAATGGGGATGGGTAATCTAGAATTGTTTTACTTGTTTTGCAATATCATCATAATGTTTTTGAAATATTATGTTTTAACCATTGTGGATGGAGGAGCACAATATATGGTTTTATAAATATTTTAGGTTACTAGTGAGGGGAAACCCATTCTGCTAAGTGGCGTGGTTTCACTAGATATCTAAATGGTTTGAGATGGTAAATTATTATTCATACTAGGCTTTATGTCTGACTCGAAGTTTTTATTTCCCCTTAAACTCTCAAGTACTCAATTGATTTTGAGTAGGTTGAGAGTTAAGGTTCCCAGGGGTTCTTTCGAACGAATAACGCTTCCGAGGATGTGCAGGAGGCAAGCTTGTTATTAGAGTTCTTTTATTTTCGCTGTATGTTTTTTTTTGTAAAGGCAAATTTGTTTACTTGCCTATCTATATACTCTGATCAACCATAGGGCCATCTTCATATGTCGCTCTTGGCGTATTTTGTAATAATTATATGTTATCTAAATATGGTTTGCTAACTAGGATTATGCAATCAATTTGAGTATTTTGAAATGGAATGTGGAATTTTTTCGTCGTTTAATTTTTTCTATATTCTTGTGTTTCTCTGTATCAATGTATCTAATATCGTCGTATTTGGCTACCAAGGATTAACAAACATGGATAACTATAGCATCCGTTAGTTTGGGCCTCTAAGTAGGGGGATGTTACAAGTTGGTATCGGAGCATAGGTTTATGAAACTTTAAAAGAAACTTAAAGCCTAAAAGATTTTGCAAATATAGTCCAATGAATTAGATAATAAGATTGGGGTTCGGGTTAACGCTATAGTAACATGCTTGTATTTGATATATATAGTTATATATATAAGTGCATAGTCCCCACTCCCTTAAACTATTCTTCTGCATCTTACTAAGGCTCATATGCAGATTTATGAGAAATGAGATATCGAAGCAAGAAACGGAAGAGGAAATCTTGGTGGAGGAAGCACCACCAAAAATGGAAATGCTCGACCCACTACAAGGTGAAACGCGGGTCAACAGGCTAATGCTAGTAATCAAAATGCTAATGCCAACGTAAGTGCTGGAAATCCACCAGTAGATATAGGGGCGATGCGTCTAATGCAAGCTGGAGCAGCTGCTGGTGATGCTGGAAATGTAGGAGGAGCTAATCCTATGGCTCCAGCTCGGAATAATTATGCTTTGCTGAGTAGAGATTACACCAGTTTAGGTGGGAAGCCATTCTTAGGAACGGAGAGTGCCATAAAGGTTTAGAATTGATTGTTGCATTATGAGCGTATATTTACTGATTTAGGCCTGAATGATGGGCAAAAGAGAAGATTGGCCTCTAGACAGTTGCGGGGCCAGCACTACATTGGTGGAATAGTGTCACTACTGGAGTTTCGAAGGAGTGGTTAACTTGAATTGATTTTAAAATGAGATTTGAGAAGAAGTTTGTATCTGAGTTTGCTAAGTCTGAGCTGATGAGGAAGTTTATGGATTTAGTGCAAGGAGAGATGTTAGTAGTCGAGTATGCTACAAAGTTTGAATAGCTGTCTCGATATGGAAATGCTATTATAGATACTAACATCAAAAGGAATGAGAAGTTCATTTGGGGATTGACTCTCGAGCTTGCTAAAATGACAATGACACATGTACGTCATTCTTGTAATATAATAGTGGGGATGGCCATTCGCCATGAGGAATTACTTGCTGATTTAGCTAAGGAGAAGTCAATGGAAACTCAGGATTCTCAAGGAAGAAGAGTAAGTTCTTTAAAAAGAAGGGAGCTTAGAAGGGAGATACTGCTAAGAAGTCAAAGGCTGAGGTAGTTTGCTATAAGTGTGACAAGAAGGGTCACTTTGCTAATGAATGTCGATCAGGAAATGGGAAGAAAGCTACAAATAAGAAGAAAACGAAATGCTTCAACTGTGATTAAGTTGGGAATTACAAGAATTAGTGTCCAATGTTAGGGAGGACAAAGGAAAAGTTTTTTCCATAGGACCAGCTAGGCGTAGCATAGCTGATAAAGGAAATATTGTGATGGAAGGTATGTTTTTGATTCACAATATTCTTGTTAGAGTAGTTTTTGATATCGGTGCATCACATTCATGTATATCTAAGTGATTTGTTGCTAGATTATGTTTAGAACCCACCAATCTTGTTACTTCATTAAGGGTTGTGAATCCAATATGAGGGTATGTAACTCTAGGGTTAAGATGTGACCAGTTAGAACTTGATTTGCTAGGTCATAAGTTTGCATGCAGTTTGTATGTTATTGATTTCGTAAATATTGAAATCATTTTGGGTATGGATTGGTTAAGTAGGTATGAGGCTAGAATATTTTGCTAGGATAAGGAAATATCACTGAGACACCCTGATAGTCATAACCAAGTGATATTCTCAGTCGACAATACAGACCTGAGTGGTAGGGCTATGCTTAATGCTATGGAGGTAGGAAATGAGTTAAGTCAGGTTTGGATAGCAAGAGAGTTTACAGATGTCTTTGAGCTAGTCACTGGACTACCCCTGAAAGAGCTATTGAGTTTAGAATAGATCTTGTGCCAGAAGCTGAACCTGTAAGTAGACTATCTAATAGGATGATACCAACTGAGATGAAGGAATTGAAGGTGTAGCTAGTGGATTTAGAAGGAAGGAGATTTATTAGACCAAGCAGTTCGCCTTGGAGAGTGGCTGTGGTATTTGTAAAGAAACCGGATGGGTTGTTATGGATGTGCATTGACTATCGCAAGTTAAATGAAAGGATAATTAAGAATATGTAATATCCTGGAATTTCAAGGAATTTAAAATGTGATAATCTCTTAATTAAATTTTTTAAATTTGATAAATTTGTTATTTTCAAAATATAAATAGCCAAACAATTAAAAATGTGATGTTTTAAATTATGATTTTAGATTAATTTTAAAATAAGAATAATTATTTAATTGTGTTATAGTAAATAAATTCTAAATTTGATTTATTGTTTTCAAAATTAATAAGTGTGTTTAAATATATATATATATATATATATATATGTACTTAAGTTGATTTTAAATAGAATAAATTATTTATAAATAATAATGAGTTTGTTTAAAATTGATATCTATATTTATTTGAATTAACTTTAAAATTTGAATTTAAGGGAATATACATGCATCTTAAAATAAAAATAATAATATAGTTTGGATTTAAAATATATAGATAATGTTTTTATTTAAAAATAAGACTATTTTATATTATTCTCTTTAAATAAATTTTTTATAGAAATTTGGAAAAGAATTTATTTAATAGGAATAAATAGAAAAGTTTTTAGATTAGAATTTAAAAATGAGTTTAAAATATTATGTATAATTTTATTTAAATTATAATCGATTTTATTTTATTTTCTTTTAAAGATTGTATTTATATAAAATTTAGAAAAGTGTTTGTAAATTATTAAACGTATTGGTTAATTAGAAATATATTAAGAAAAGCATTTATAATTAATACATGTATTAATTAATTAGGAAAAATTAATTTAAAAGCCTTTAAAATCATTTATAAATAATATAAAAATGAATTAGGACAAGTGTTAAAATATAAACCTTTTAGATAACATGTGTTAACATGTTTATCATGGTAAGAGACAAGTGTCTTTCTCTAATTTTTTTTCTGTTCTTTAAATTTTAATAAACCGTATAAAACTTTCACTTTCTTTCTTTATCCTTTTCTTATCTTCTCAATTTAAACAAGAAAATCTGACCAGTACTATATGCATTTCCTCAAAAATCAAAACTGAAAGAATTTTACGAAGCTCAAATTTAGAACCAAAACCAGAAAATGAATCAATGCTCAAATCAAACCTGCAATTCATTTCAAAAAAATCAGAAAGCAAAGCTTGTGATTTTCAATTACCCTGTAAAAATTTTCCCCAACCTATAACACTCCTTAAAAACAAACCTGCATCAAGCTCTGTTATCAATCAAAAACCTGTAACCATGCATTTTTTTCAAGTCTGTAACACTTTCAAGTGCATGCAAGTAAATCTAGGTCAAGCAAAAAGTTTTCAAAGTAAATCAAGGTATTCATAGCATTCCAGTTTCCAGAGGTCAAAGTTTCAATCCAGTTTCTAAGGCTCTGCATTCCCAAGTGAGTAAACATTTTAACTTAAAAACAGTTTTAAAATCTGTTGTTATGGATGTATGTGATGAATGCTTTAGTAGTTTGTGTTGCTTAGTTTATGGATATGAATGCATGTATATATAGGTGAGATGTCTGTGATATGCCTGTAAACATATGTCTCTGAATAAACAAAATCTGCTCTGGAATATGTAGTCTCAAGCTCACACAACAAAATTCATATCACCTAATACAACCAAACTTAGGTTCTGATCTTTGAATAAAAAATTATTTTAGCAGTGTATTGTAAATTTTAAAATTAGTTTCAGGAATTTATATTAAGTATTCATCTCAAAAATTATAATTAACAGGGCTAATCAAGAACATGAGCAGAATCAATTATGCTAAACTAAATTAGTGATTATAGGATTTGATTTGTATTTACAAATGATGAATTTTAATGTGAATATCACAATTTTAGTTTAGTAATTGTTGTGATAATCTATGTTGATCAGAATCGACATTTTGGTCGATTGCCGATGTTTGACGACAAAGTTCGCGGTGAGGTTGGGTCTAGAGGTGCCCAGTGGAGTAAGGATCACATGAAAAATGGGTAAGGATTTTTCTGGTGACTGTGGTGGTCGAGGGACGGCGGTGTAGGGTTTTTCTGTGTGTTTTGGTCGAGGGTGTTTGTGAGGTGATGGTGTTGGGTTCAGTGGATCGGAGTGGATCGCGAGGCAAGGGATAGCGACGTGGCAATGAGGTGGTGCTCTGGGTTGAGTGCCATGAGTTCCAGTCGTCTCTATCATCGGCGGCAAGTGATTTCTTCGATTTTGTTTGGTTCCAGTTTTTCGATCAACTGGCTCGATTGTGTTTTGATGGAAGTATTGGCGATTTGGGTGGTGGATTCGTCAGAGAAGGTGGTTGTCGACTGGGGAAGGGTTGCGACGTTGGCCAGTGATGGTCGGAGCTACTGTACACGTGCACGCTCACGTTTGGGCATATTTGTTTGGAAGAGAAAGGGAGTTTGGGTCATTGCTCGAGTTTTTCGTGTGAGTGACTCGAGGGAGGCATCGAGTTTTGGGTTATGTTTCTCGAGTGGGAGCTTATACGAGCATGTAGGAAGACTGCTAAAGTTTTTAACAGTTTAAGTTTTTAAACTAAAAACAGATTTAGAATTTAAGTCAAATTGTTTTAAACAGAAAAGATGTTGAATTGGTTTTTGTTTCAAGTACACATGGGTTAAACCCAAAGTAAAATGTTTAACCAGTTTTTAAATTTAAAATAAAGTAAGTTTTAAATTTTAAATAATTAAACTAAATCAATTTCTTGAAATTCATTTTTTTGAAATGAATTGCTTGTATAAATAAATTTGTATGATTTGTTTAAATGTTTTAAGTTAAATCCTTAAAGTTATTTTCAAACTTAATTTGAAATATAAAAGGAAATTAATAAGGAAATGATTTATCTTAAAACTTAGTATAAGTTTGATAATAAATGTAACAATTAAAAAGTGATTTATTAATTGAATTAGGTAATGAATAATGATTTATAAATTAACAATTAAAGTTTTCAAATTAATTTATTAACTTGAAACTAAGGATTGTTAATTAATAAGTAAAGGTAAGTAAATTATATTTTTAACTTAATTAATGATTTAATTTAGTAAAGTTAGTTTTTAAGATAAAATGTTTTCAAAAATAATTAAAGATAATGTTTATCTTAAGAATAATTAAATTTTAATGAGTAATAATTAGTTAAGTTAATTAAGAAATTTTAAGTTTAATTAATTAATTTAATTAATTATTTAAAACGGTTAATTAAGTAATTAATTAAGGATAATTATTAATTTAATTAACTAATAATTATGATGAATTAATTAATGACTAGAAATTAATTAATTTGTAATTAGAAATTAATTAATTAAGTAACTAAGGGTTAATTAAAACTAGTAATTAAGAAATACTTAATAAAGTTTTATTAAGTAATAATTGGGTTTTCTTGATTAATAATTAAGAGGTTATTAATCTATAATTCAAGTTAATTAAGAATTAATTAACTATTATTAAAGGTTAATTAACTGTAATTAAGGATTGATTAATTGATAATTATGGATTAATTAATTTGTAATCAAGGTTGTTAATTAATAATTAAATTTTATTAATTAATAATAATTAATTAGTTAATCAAGGTTAATTAATTAATTATAAAAGTAATTAGGAATTGATTACTTTGTATTAAAAGATTGATTAATAATTAAGGTTTATTAATTAATAGTTGAAGGATAATTAATTTGTAATTAAGGATTAATTTGGTTAAAGAGTAATTAAGGGATGAACTACTCGGTTATGATTTATGAGGTGAATGTGATTAATTTAAGTTAATTCATTTGTTAATTAATTAAAGATAGTCACATGGTAATTGATTAAGTATGCTTACTTAATGAGATTTGATAAGAGTAATTACTTAAGGTAAGTAATTGATGAATAAATTACTGGAGGCAATTGAGATAAGGGAAATTACTTAGTGGGAAGTAATTTTAAATGAATAATTACTTGTAAAGTAGTTAAGGATTTATTACTTGGTATAATAAATCAAAGGATTTATAAAGGTAATTAAGAAGTAATTAAGAATAATTAATTACTGTTTATAATTATTGAAGCTGATTAATGAAAGCAATTAATTTAAGCATGTAATTAATGTAATTAATTAAGGAATAATGTAATTAATTATAGTTAATAAATTAATGGAAGTAATTAATTAAGGTTCATTAATTAAATGTGATTAATGAGAATAATTAAGGATTGATTAATTAGGATTAATAATCCATAATAAGTTATTATAAGGTAATTGATTTTAATTAATTAAGGATTAATGTCATTAATTATAATTAATAGAGTAATTAAGGTTAATTACTTAATGGTTTGTAGATAATTAATTTGTATAATTAGTTAAGGGTAAATTACTTAATGTAACTAAGGAATAATTAATAAAGATTGATTAATTAAGATGATGATTAATTAATTGGTTTAATTAATGATTAAGTAAGAAAGATTTATTGTGATGAAGGTAATTAATTTAATTTATTTTAAATTAATTAAAGATGAAGCAATTAATTTAATTCATTTTAAATTAATTATAGATAGTGTGATTAATAAATCATTGCTTATGGATGGCTGATTTATATTGAATGGCTTGGTTGTTTGATATCTCTGATGAGATATGTGTGATATATAATATGGATACTTTGGTTGCATTGAGATGATAGTATGAGTTATCTATTTGTGATGATAACATGAATTATCTATTGTGATGATAATGTAGATTATCTATTGTGATATTGTGAAGTATCTATCTTTGTGTATATAGATAATAGCATTTAATTGTTTAAACTTAAACAACTTGGACCTAAAAGATACGTTTTGTATTTCGATGAGACCGGGATCGGGTTTCCATATTTGGATATACAAAAAACACATCGATCCAAATTTAGTCGTGAATCTCAAGTGAAGATAAAGATTCAGAGTGCAAGGGTTATCGTCGTTAACTTTGAGGGTGATTCCAAAATGAGTGTCACGAGATAATGCCTTCGATTTCGTTCGAACCCAGAACTAACTTGTATGGATTGAATGCTTTCACCACATCGTCAGGAGGACGATGAGCATTCTAAGTGATGTGTTCACTAAAGGTAATCGTAGCCTCAAGCCTCATCAACCGGGAATGGCTAAAACAGGGGAGGTGCAGCAAGGCTAAGTGGGTCATGCCCAAGTAGGATGAGATGAACCCATGTCTAGAGTCCCTTTTATTTCGGCTGTGTGGGCGGTTGAATAACTACAACTGCCGGGGTTGTCTTTTTCGGAACTGTTCAGTAAGGAATGGTTTCGGCTTTGTGTTGCAGGGGAATGGGAGTGATCCTCGGTACGGTGATCTAGGCCACGTACTGTGACGGGCAGTACCCCGGTAGCCCTGCCATTGTATGGAATCCAAAATCCAATAAGCGCCCTCGGATTTGATTGTATTACCCACTTTTGTGGCTAATAGCTGGAATTTAATAAATGTAACAATTTCGGCTATTTCATATTTATTTGAAAACCCTAGACCCTATTATAATATCACTGAATTTCCTATCAAATGTTTTGGTTAGCGTAAGGTAAAAACTTACCCATGTTTATGTGTGGGAAGTCTTACGTGGTACTTTTTCTTTCAAAAGGTTTTTAAAGTTAAGCAACTTTAACCGTTTACTCACACCAGACCCATGTCTGACCCGGAGTTTATTCTGTTTTTCTTAAACTCTTGGGTACTTAAATTTTTACGAGTAGCCAGGGGAATCAGGTTAGGTTTGACGAATTCTTGAGGAGCAATGGAGCAGGAGGCATCAGCGTGTAGATATATAGTATTCCGCTGTGTGTTTTCTGAGTTGTTTGTTTATTGTATATCGAGTTGTATAACTAAACAGGTATTTATAACTATCTAGTATGTGTTGTTTAAGCTGTGTAACTCTGATGTATATGATACTATGTAATATATTATGTGATGAATATAATTTATTCGTTCTGCTGTTTAGATTCTGATGTTGTTCTTTCTTTCTTCTCTTTCTTTTCTCTTTTCTATCCCTTTCTTTCTTAAAAATGATGCGTCTTTCTGTGGAGAGAAGGGCGGATCGTTTCAGAATAATTATCCTTTGCCAAGAATAGATGATCTGTTTGACTAGATGAGTGGAGCCAGAGTGCTTTCCCAGTTGGACTTGACGACATGTTTCCATCAGTTAAGGGTGGCAGAGGACAGTATTCCTTTGATAGAATTTTGAACTAGGTATGATTCATATGAGTGGTTGGTAATGCTTTTTACTCAATGAATGCACCTGCTTTCTTTGTGGATTTGATGATCTGAGTTTTTCGAGGGCATTCAGATTGATTTGTGCTGGTGTTTATAGATGACATTCTAGTCTATGCTAGAGACGAGAGAGAGCATCAAGTTCATCTTAGAGTAGCACGTGAGACACTGAGGCAGAATCAGCTAAAGGAAAAGTTTACCAAGTGTCATTTCTGGAAGAAAGAGGTAAATTTCTTGGTCACATGGTTTCAGAGAAAGGATTGTCAGTCAATCCAGATAAGATCGAAGCTATGAATAATTGGAAGAGACCAGAGACGGTGACTAAGATCAAGAGTTTTCTTGGACTTGTTGGCTACTGCCGGAGATTTATTAAGCATTTCCCACGGATAGCAGCATCCTTAACTAAGCTAACCGGGAAGGAACTGAGATTTGTTTGGTCCGACAAATGTGAGGAGGCATTCGTTAAGTTAAAGCATTTGTTGATCAATTCACCCGTGTTGGTAGTTCCAAACGGAAACTAAGGACTGGCGGTGTATATTGGTGCATGTGAAACTAGATTGGGAGCGGTGTTGATGCAAAATGGTAAAGTCATTGCCTATGCATCTATGAAGCTTAGACCGCACGAAGTTAGATATCCTACTCATGATTTGGAGTTGGCAGCTGTGATCTTTGCATTGAAGATTTAGAGACATTATCTCCTAGGGGAGAGGTTTGAGCTTTATACCGATCATAAGTCTTTACGGTATTTATTCTCTTAGAAGGAGTTGAATATGAGGCAGTAGAGAAGGCTGGATTTTTTGGCTGCTTATGATTTTGGTATAGAGTATACACCAGGGAAAGGTAATATTATGGCTGATGCTCTTACCAGAAAACATCAGAATGTGGTGTTAACTATGTTGGCAGAGTGGAAAACTTTAGAAGCTTTAGTCTGTTGTGTTGTGTAGTTAAGATCAACTGCTGGTTCTAATCGGAGTTTCACCAGGTTGTCTTGTTAAGTTCGACCAATATTGATTGAGAAAATTGCTTCTAAGCAGAAGGAGGATCCATCTTTAGCTGAGAGTATTAGAAGGCTTGAGACTGGAACTGAGACGATGATCTAAGGGATTCTAGCCTTGACCAAAGAGGATGGTTGAGAAAGAAGGGATGGTTGTGTTTCGAATATGGAGAACTTAAGGAAAGATGTTCACGGAGAATGTCATCGCTTCAAGTTTACGAATCATCTTGGAGGGAACAAGATGTATCAAGACATGAAGAGGAGCATTTATTGGGAAGACATGAACAGGGATGTTGGCTTGTGGGTTAGGCAGTGTGCAAACTATCAACAAGTGAAAGCTGAACATAAAAAATCAAGCGGGTTGTTTCAGCCTTTAGAAATTCCAGTTTGGAAATGGGATTCGATATCTATGTATTTTATAGACAAGTTGCCAAGATCTAATAGATGCAATGTGCATATGGGTTATAGTGGACAGATTGACCAATAGTACACATTTCATTCTAGTTAGGTCAATCAAAACGGCAGCTATTTTAGCTAAGTTGTTCCTGAAGAACATAGTTAGATTGCATGGAGTTTTTAGTAGTATAGTCAGTGACAGAGATGCTTTGTTCACCGGTGAATTCTAAAAGAGTCTACAAGAAGTGATAGGTACTAAGCTTAACACGAGTACTGCTTTACATCCTCAAATAGACGGGCAAACAGAGAGAGTCAACAAAGTACTCGAGGATCTACTAAGAGCTTGTGTATTAGACTTTGGTGGTGCTTGGGAGGATCACCTAAACTTAGTTGAGTTTTCATATAATAACAGTTATCAGACTTGTATAGGAATGGTTCCTTTTGAGGAATTGTATGGAAGACCCTGCGAATCACCAGCAAGTTAGTTGGAGATTGGAGACAGACTAGTCTTAGGTCCAAATTTGGTTAGAAAAGCATCAAAAAAGATTGATTTAATTCGAGGAAGGATGAAGGAAGCTTAGTCTAGACAGAAGAGTTACACAGATAAGAGGTGTAAGGACATAGAATTCTTAGTTGAGATAAGGTTTTCATTAAGGTATCACCTATGAAGGGTGTGGTATGATTTGAAAAGTCAAGGAAGTTAGCCCCAAGATATGTAGGTCCATTCCAGATTATAGAGAGGATTAGAAAGCTTGGGTACAGAGCTGAGTTACCGAACAGTATGACAGGTGTCCATAATGTATTTCATGTGTCTCATCTTTGCAAGTATGTTCATGATCTAGAGACTACTATTCCTCCGATAGGGTTGGAAGACTTAGTACTAGAGCCTAATTTGATTTTTTAAGACAACCAGTTCGAATTGTAGCTAAAGATAAAAAAAGATTAAGGAATAAGACAATCAGGTTGGGAAAGTTCAGTGGAGTGGCAACAAGAAGGACTGCACTTGGGAGAAAGAGGACATGATCAGAGATACTTATCCTAATCCGCTTTGAGGGTATGTTTATATTAGAATTATATAGATAATTGCTAGTCAGTAAGATTATTATGGTTGGTGTTGTTATAGATGATTTCTAAGTATAGTACTTAATCCTTACTGAACTTTGAGGATGAAATTCTTTAAGAGGGAGCCATTAACATCACTAATTTTTGATAACATTATTCAAGAAAATTTAATTAGATAAATTAAATATAATAAGGATGATAAGGGGATTGAGATTTGAATAAATTATGTAAAGGGTCATGCTTAATAATTAAATAAAGGGGCTTTAATTTCTTCAAAGGATAATAAGTTGACATATGGGCATATTAGTAAAATAATCTCTTTATTAACACAGCTATATTTTTCTCACTATTGTCCAATACGTTCATTTTCTCAAATAAAAAAATGCAATAACCCTAAGGCCGACCATTACCAAGAAGGAAAAGAGGGAGATTACAATCTTAAATTAAGGATCAAAGCTATGGAGGATTAAGCAACAACAAATCTCAAATTCCTTATCAAAATCTAAGGTGAATAGTAGTTTTATATCATCTCTATTTACCCTATGATTATATGTTTTCCAATTTATGATTAAATTCATTTTTAAGACGATATGGATGATGATACGCTTGAATTTTATTTTGGTTGATTTAGTTCAATTCATTTCCTATGAATTAGTACGGTTTTAGGGTAAAATTGAGAGTCAATGATTTTATAATGCCATGGAAATTTTTTATGTTAAGTAAAATATGATTTTAGAGATCGGTTTTGATTTTCATAATTCTCCATGCTGTAGAAAATTCATTATGAAATTCTAAAAGAAAACATGATATAATTGGGTTTAAATTTTTTCGAATATTTCAAGAAGAAATTGGGTCCAAAATTTTGACATGTCGAATTATACGATGAAAGAGAATTTCTATGATTTTTGGGGATTTTTTCCAGATGATTTATTAAGGGAAAATAAATTATTATAAGAGGACTTATCTGTAAATACTGGATTTTTAAATGGAAAGACTTAACCATTTGAATTTATTCTGATTTACATCTGATAAATGCAGTGGTTATGATTGTAAAGTATTTGAAGTTTTAAAGTAGGCAATCAAGGAGTTACAATAAGCAGGTTAGTTATAAAGCGATTTCCATGTTTAGCTATAAATCAACATTTCGAAAAAAGGTGGTTCCACCTATTTCGGATGCACCTTTCGACTCCTTTACCTCCACGCTATCTTAGTCGAAACCATCTCTTTCGAAACCCTCATAATCGGAACCAAGACACATGGTATCAATAGAATTGATATGAAGTGAATTGATAAGTAGTGGAAGGTAGGGTGTCGAAAGCTATGCTTTCATCAAGGTTGAAACCAAGGTTCACTTTTAAAAAAAAGAGATAAATGCCTGCCTAGTTTTTGAAGGGCTTTCGACTAAGTAGATACCCTATAAAGTTGAAACCTTTAGTTTGCTTTATAAAGTTAAATTCCTGCCTTACATTACGTAAAGCTTTCAACATAGTCGAAAGCTATGCTTTCGAAAGTGACTTCATAAATAGCTTTCAAAGTGGTATTCTTTTCTTAAATAAGAGCTTTCAAGTGGATTGGTTTCGACCATGTTGAGTCAAATCGCTGATTTACCTTTCGACTACATTGAAGCCATCTATGCTGTTAAAAGGTTATTTCTGTTTTATCAAATTTAAGCCACTTCCTAAATGCTTTCGAAAGGGGTTAAGGGTTTCGAATGCCATGGTGTTGAAAGGGGGTTTCGACATTATCCTTCAGTGTTTTAATTTAAAGATTGTTACTTTCGAATAGATGTTTCCGACACCAACAACTATTTCACCAAAAAATCATTATAATTAGCTTTGAAAGAGATACTTTCTTATATAACCATTTTGACCCGATAGATGTTTTAAAGAGTAAACCCAACATTTTCGAAATTGGTATTTTCATTCCTTTCGAAGCTATTTTCCTAAATACTTATAAGCAAGGTTTTGATACATTCAAAAAGTATGATTTGGTTTCGAAAGGTATATACTTAGAGTTTTGAAAGGAGGTTTTCATGCTTTCGAAGGAGGTTATCCAGTTGTTTCGAAAGTGATGTTTTGAGATTTCAAAACAAATGACCCATTCTCATTTTTAAAGGAAATACCATGGCATAAATAAAGATTTTTAAAATATTATTCATATTGTTATTAACCCATAAAGTATGTTGGCGAAGGGAAGAATAACCAGATAAGTTGATTCAGTAGTAAACATAAATTATGGAACGTTAAAGCCTTAAAACTAAAGATATTGGCTGAGGTCGATATGTTTACAGTAGACCCATGAAAACTGTATATAACTAATGATATTGGCAGGGCCAACAAGTCATAATCAGCCCATGAAAACTATGTTTTGATACTGGTAGGGGCCAATATGTTTGTAGTTAGCCCATGTAAACTAGGATAAGAGATAAGATATTAGAGTTACCAATAAGTTCTTAGTGATCCAATGAAAACTATGATATTGGACAAATAATCCATAAATATTTAACAGGTTGATAGTAATCCTAGAAACTATAATTGAGACACATAGTCAAAACGAATGGGGATGGGTAATCCAGAATTGATATACTTGTTTTGCATGTCATCATAATGTTTTTGAAATACTATGTTTTAACCATTGTGGATGCAGGAGCACAGTATATGGTTTTATAAATGTTTCAGGATACTAGTGAGGGGAAAACCCGTTCTGCTAAGAGGTGTGGTCCCATTAAATATCTAAGTGGTTTGCAATGGTAAATTATTATTCATACCACGCTTTATGTTTGACTCGAAGTTTTTGTTTTTCTTTTAAACTTTGGGGTACTCAATTGATTTTTAGTAGGTTAAGAGTTAAGGTTTCTACGTATTCTTTTAGGCGAATAAAGCTTCCAAGGACGTGCAGGAGGCAAGCTTGTTATTAGAGTTCTTTTATTTCCTCTGTGTGTTTTGTTTGTATAGGAATTTTTTTTTCTTGCCTATTTATATACTCTGATGAACCAAGGGAGCATCTTCATATGTCGCTCTTCGCCTATTTTGCAACAATCAAATGTTATCTGAACGTAGTATGTGAACTGGGATTATGTAATAATTTGGAATATTTTGAAATGGAATGTGGAATTTGTTTGTTGTTTAATCTTTTTTTCCATATTCTTGTGTTTTTGTGAATCAATGTATCGAATATCGCTGTTTTTGGTCGGCGAGGGGTAACAACTATGGAAGACTGCAGCATCTGTAGCCGTTAGTTTTGTGCCTCCAAGTAGGGGTATGTTACACGCCGGGTGAACATGTTGACTTGGATTCAGGTCAAAAGAAGGTTGACATAGGAAGGCTGGTAATTACCGACCAAAGCGTGATTAGATCGTGAGGGGTCGGGCCCAGGTCTTGTCTAAATGTGAAAGGTGGCTAGGGATGTGGTGACCGGGCCTCACTTGATGCCTTGCTAAATGGAAGAGATGGTTTGTGACCATCATAGGCCTGGGCCAGCCAATGTAGATCGGTTATAAAATGGTTGGGTTGGCTTTGGTTGAGCCAGACTGCCTTAAATTGGCTTGCTAATTGTTTACAAGAAAATTAAGCAACATTTCCCCCCTAAATCTGTATCCACATGTGGGTGCGAGCTTGTCAAATCACAAGAATTTTACCAATTTACGTCCATGTGAAGTATATAGTGTGCTATCCAAATGGCCTTGTGCCAATAGTTATGGTGGTTCATTTTTTCAGATGTGGTGGCGACATGCCCCATCTCTATGTGCATAAATTGACTTTATAGTTATACTGATCTCTTCTAAATAGGGATTATTTTTACATTTTGAATTCAATGTAGAAAATTGAAGGTGTGGGCATATAAATTATGACAACCCGTACCTCGCAATATACCGGTCCAAAGCCTAATGTGACTTTCAGACTCGAATTGTTTTGAGAAATACGAGCTATCTGGTTTTATAACACTACGGAGATTAAAACAACAGATATAATCTAAGATATACTACACTTTTAGAACTCATAGTGGAAGGAACAAAACATATAATACTGAAAAATATCAATCTCAGAAAATATCCCAAAACACGGTCCTAGGAAATCAGTATGAAGTCAAATGTAGTGTACATATAAAACATCACACCAAGTCTGATAAAGGAAATACAAAGTACCGATAAGATAGATAGATACATGGAGAGTAAATATAACAACAAGCAACTCCCGTGATAGGCTTGCCTCTCCACTTACCAAGAATGGACTAATCACCTGTTGCACTGTCCACCAATGGTGGGGAAAAAAGTAAGGAAAAAGGTGGGTCAGACAAAAGTCTAGTGAATGAGTACAAGTTTAATACATGGTGATCATGTGCGGTTAGATTTAATTCTACTCTAAATGACCTAGGGTATTCTACATGTGTTTATGCATTCCTAGGGTCCAATACTTAAGGGTTTTTTTATCCAACACACCTACACCATAACTTATACATGCTACTTTAAGGATCAAGCTATGAGTTGAACCTCAATAACTAACGATAGGCTGCCACTCCTGGAGCTACTCGATATGGAACACCGCCACTATGCTACTACACATAGAAACACCATAATTAGGCTGTATGGGAAGAGATTTCTCAAAACTATGACTACACGTTACCCAGCTACACATCAAGGGGGAACCTGAAATGTCAACTCATCGGGATGTCTCATCGTCTGCATCCGTATCCACTCTAGACCATAGTATATGCCTCTTATTACACGTGTCAGGCTCTATATGCCAAATTGTATCATGCCGTATCAGAATCATTCATACCAAAAAGTCCCATTGTGTCGGGCCCATACACTTCATCTGGCATTAGTCTTGGTGCACATCCACCAGCCTCCTATGAATGCCATTTGTGATAAAATCACCCTTAGTCAAATAATCGTCTCCGATTGGGTAAAGAGCATCTACCCAACACTGAAACATCCTAACATCACCTCACAGGGAACTAGATTCCCTATTATCTCTAACAAGCATACATATGCATATAATAAGGCTATACATACAACTTACGTTTAGTAATTTTATTACCAACTTAGGCCTTAGGCTGAGGTTCGAATACTGTAATTCGGGTCTGAACTAGTCGACCGCTATACCTTATCGGTCGACCACTCAGGGCGAGTGGTCGACCGGTCATAGTAAAGTAATGATAGTTTTCTTTCTTTTTTGATTGACTTTTAATTATCGATAAATATATTAATTAGGCAAATATAGTAAACCGTAAGCAATTTATAGTATAAATTTTCCTTTGAGATTCTACCCTATTTCCATTGGTTTCAAATTCATAGCTTTTAATAGGTTACTTATACTTATTTACTTTTGAGTTAACCAATTTTTTGGTTCTAATTTGACAAGAAAAGGGTTTAACTTGGATGTAAATGAGATTAGCTAATAGATATTAGTTCCAATTGCTTTTATTTCAGATTTCGGGTTTAGCAATTAGATTTAAGAATTTGGGTTTACAATTTATATTCCTACGTACTCGATCAGATAGAACATAAAAAATTAACTGTAATAATTATCTTATTAAATCTATTCCCACTCATCTTAGATCCAAGCTCTAAGTTCATGTCATGTCTGCAAATCGTTGCCCATTAGCTCTCCTTCTCTTATATCCGAGTTGCTCGTGCCCTCTTGCTTTGATTTTTAATTTATTTTTAAAAGAATATTTAGAGGTGAAGAGGAAGAATTTTGGCAGCGTTTTGGTTGGTTGTAAACTTTCTAATGAATTTAGATTTAGCCTGGATGTTAATTTATAGAGGTTAGGGGCCACTTTGGAGCGTCAGATTTGCCTTGGAGAATATTTGTTATTATCTCGTTCGCACATCAAAAACTTAGGTACGAAGAAAAATAATTCGATTAATCTCACTCCTTTAATCATTCCTTAAGAATCCTCGACTTTCAACGTGAATGATCGATCACCCATAGCCAATGGTCGACTGCTACCAGTCGACCATCTACCCCCAGGATCGACCACTTACAGTATTAACTGAAGTTTTTATTTAAATTTATTATATTTTTAAATTTTCAACACGTCCCGTAATTTCTCTATCCTAACACCGATGTTGAAGTGCGATGTATGAAAATCACTATGAATGTAATGGTGCAAGTTTCATAGGGAAATTCAAAAGTTTGTGGAAAATTTATTTTAGTCCTTGTTTTACAAAAAATTAATTTTCTTTATAAATTTTCAGGATTTTACATTCTCTCCTCTTAAAATGGTTCGTTTCCAAAATCTCAAAGGATGGAAAAATATAACTTATACATGCAACAATTAAATGCTACAACCATCTGCTCATTCGTCATCCATGGGTAATAATTGTCCTTTGAATTTTTTTGATGCAATATGTATGTACATATTAAACATGAAATGCATGTAAATCTATACTAACGCAAGGAGAAGGTGGTCTCCTGATCCTGTCGACCTCTTGTCATGTAAGTACTCATGCCATGCATCCAAAATGTATGCAACATCCTAAGTAAGTATACTTGCAATTCTACATGTATGTAAAACCATTCAACCCATATGAAACTCCATATACATAATATCTAATAATACAAACAACAAATAAGAGATAATGTAAATGTGTGTACTAACTGGATGATAAATTGTCCTAAATGTGAAAAAAAACAGTTCAATAATAATCCACCAGCATCCATCATCTATAACATGTCCTATTGACTCGTTTACAATCTTTTCTACCATCCAAGGGTCTCTTTCTAATAGGTTATACTAAGCTAAGTTGTAAAGCACAAGTAGTCTATATTTATTAAACTTATATTGGAAACTTACAAGAAAAGAGTTATGGGTGGATAGCTCATATCTTCTCCTCATGCTCCCATGTACTCTCTACTAAATCGTCTCCCTATTGGACTTTAACAAGTCCGATCTCCTTGTTGCGGAGTTACTTTGTACCATGCTCAAGAATACGAATGGGTGGACGACAAATAAGTGACTCCCTCTCTACCTCCATTCCTCTAGTTGACTCGCCTCGACCACCGTAGCTGTGTCATTTAATCAGTTTTGGAAGTGAGACACATGGAAAACATCATATAGCCCTACGAACTTCTTAAGAAGGTCTACTCTATATGCCAGTTTCCCTACTCTAGCAATTATCAGGAAAAGACCTACAAACTTTAGTGCTAGCTTCCCCGATCAAACCTCATAACATACCTAAGAGATGAAACCTTCATAAATACCATGTCTCCCATCATTAACTCTAACTCCATATGCCTCCTTCAACTTGATATAAGCATCTTCACATTTTGCATCCCACAAGATAACTAGATTCTTCTTATTGAGACAGGTTAGAAAAGAAAATATTTTCATGAAATTATTAATGAACTTAAGACAGTAGCATGCCAAACTAAGGAAACTCCTCATCTTTGTAGCATTCTATGGAACATGCCAATCCTGAACCGCTGCCACCTCACTTGGATCAATCGCCAACCAACTTTCTAAGACGATGTGTCCCAAAAAGCGTACCTCCTCTCGTCAAAAGTGGCACTTCGAAAACTTTACCTTCAACTTATGTGCATGGAGTGTATTAAGCACCTCTCCATAAATACCACGATAAAATTATTAAGTAGCCTCTGAAAACTTGGCTCATCAAATCAACAAAGTAAGCGGGTACATTGGGCAGTCCAAAGGGCATACTAACCACTAATGAAGTTCTTTGGGTGTACGAAAGGTAGTCTCTAGATAATGTCCTTGGCTACATGCAACTGGTGGAATCCGCTAGCCAAGTCAAGTTATGAAATAACCTAGCTCTAATAATTGATTAAGGAGATTGTCTATATGGGGCAGTGGATATCGATTCTTCTTTGTCAGTTTATTTAGCTCCCTATAATTAATGCAAAGTATCAAAGAACCATCCGCCTTGATGGAAAAGATGACTGATGCTCCTCATTTAGAAATGCTCCTTATGACAAAGCCCTTCTCCAATAACTCATTTACTTGCTTGTTCAACTCACGTCTCTCCTTTGAAGCCATATGCGTCAAGGGTAAGGAAATAGGTCTAGCATTCTCTACAAGGTAAATCTAAAACTCAATTTCTCTTAGGGGTGGGATACCGGAAAGCTCAAAATAGACATTTGGGTAATCTCCTACTATAAGCAATGTATCTAGCTCATCATGTGTTTGTGTCAATAGCATAAGTGAGCTTGCAATTAGAGAAACTTATATAGCTTAGATATGGAGACACCACTCTAAAGGAGTATGTTAGTAACTTTACAAAATTAGCTAAATTTGAAATGAATCTGATTGATACACTCATGAGAAAGGCCAACTCCCTGCTTAGGGAATGGTTGATAACTAAGATACTCACTGGAACTACCTATGAGATGCTTTTTGAGATGGCTTTATTGCAGACGACTAATGCCGAGGAGAAAGAGATGGAGATGTAGAAGGCAGGACACACACAGATTCAGGTAGGGGCAAAAAAATAAATTTATGAGCAAATAAGAAGTCAAAAAGATAATTTATGTAAGGCGGTAAAGTATAAAATAGATGCCAAACGAAAGGACGCCTTGCAAAGGATTGTAGAGTGAATTTGTTAAAGGAAGCTTTTAAGGGAAAGTGTTACCACTTACATGAGGATAGGCACTTCAAAAATCAATGTCTGAAGACAGAAAAAGAATTGAAGAGTGGGCAAGCCTATGCCATTGAGCTTACCCCTATCTCGAGTAGACTACCCCCTAGAGACCAAGGAAAGACAACTATGGAAGGTATAACTCTTATTTTAGGAATAAAATTCATACTCTGTTTGACTTTGGAGCATCGCATTCGTTAATAGCTAGGAATGTGATTAACTCCTTGAATCTTAAAACCTATTATCACCCATCTTATTGGGGAACACCATATCTTTTGTCAATTTGTAAAGACCTAGAGTTAAACATATGTGACTTTGATTTCATATGCAATGCATAAGTTCTAAATTTCGAGGGTTATGGACTTATTTTTGGTATGGATTGGTTGTCGCATTACGGGGCAATCTTAGACTATAATAAAGGGATAGTATGGTTTAAGAGTTGTAAAGGGTGAGACTTAGACGTTCATTTACACCTCAGAATTCAGTTAAGTTAAGTTATCTAAACTCAGTGAACCTATAGCAAAATGAACTTTCATTCGTACCCATGGTTCGAGATTTCTCGGATGTCTTTGAAGATGTTTCGGGGTTTCGCCCCAAAGAGAGATTGAGTTTAGAGAAGGACGCTGGACCAGTTGCTCTGCCATTAAGACATATGGCTCCTAAGAAAATGCGAATATTAGATAAGCAGATCTCAGAGGTATGGCAGAAAGGACTCATTCAGTGTTATACCTCGAAATAGGGAGCTCATGCTGTCATTTCCACAAAGGTAGACGGCTCATTGAGTCTTTTTTCTGAATATAGGGAACTCAAAAGGTTGATAAAGAAGCATAGTATCCCTTACCTAGGATAAATGATTTATTTGATCAACTTATAGGATCTAAAGTGTTTTACCAACTAGACTTGGCAACTTGATTTCATTAGCTAATGATCGTAGAGGATGGTCAACCAAATACTACTTTTTGCGTACTGAATGGAATCTATGAATAGGAATTGATGCCTTTTGGATTGACAAATGCTCCTACATACTTTGTAGATTTGATAAGTGTAGTATTTAGGGGCCGGTTAAAAAATTCGTTGTATTTTTTATAGACGACATCTTCGTATTTTCCAAAGGTAAAAAGGAGCATAAAAGTCACTTATGAATGATATTAGGAACCTTAAGAAGGCATCAACTTAAAGAAAAATTCTTGAAATGCCACTTTTGGAAGAGGGAAGTGAAATTTCTTAGGCATATTGTTTTGGAACATTAATTAATGGTGTACCCCCGCAAAAGCGGAAGCTATTAAAAATTGGAAGACTCTAGAGAATGCCATGGAGGTTAGAATTTCCTAAGGTTAATAGGTTATTATAGGAAATTCATAAAGTATTTTGCAAAGATATCCATTCGTCTAACTCGGTTGACCAAAAGAATTTAGTCATCTCTTAGGACGAGTAATACATGATAGCGTTCGGGAAGCTGAAAAACTATTGAAAAATGCATTGGTACTAATCATCCTCGATGAAACTAAGTCTTTTATAGTTTATACAAACACATGTGACACATGATTGGGAGAAGTTCTTATGCAAGATGGAAGAGTGATAGCTTATGCTAGCAAACAACTGAAGGACCATGAGAAGAGATACCTAGCGCATGACTTGGAGCTTGCTTTCATTTTTTCTCCTAGAAGATGTGGATGCACTATCTTTTGGATGAAAGGTTTGAGTTGTTTACTAACCATAAATCACTCAAATATCTATTTTCCCAAAAAGACTTAAATCTTAGGCAGCAGAGGTGGATGGAGTTCATAGCATCCTATAAATTTGGAATACAGTATACCCCTAGAAAAGGGAATATCATCGTTGATACCCTTAGCCAGAGGCATGCCTTTCTCAAATTTCAACTTCCAACCGCCAATAGAACTCACTCAAAATGATTTGGTAGCAATGGAGGTTAAACAAGTGTTGATGGACCATATTAGACTTGAACAAAAAAGATAAAGGGATAGTTGATATCTTGGATATGCGAAGGAGAGGAGAACAATTTCCCTACATCAATAGGTATGCAGTTGACAAGAAAGGTCATAAGGATTGATAGTTTATAGGGGGAAATTCTTATATAGTGTCACCATTCACAAGTGACTATTCACCTAGGAAGTGATAAGATGTAAGGGATATGAAATGGATTTTTTATTGGCCAAGAATGAAGGAGAAAGTAGCAGAATTTATTTCTAGGTGTTTGACATGTCAAAGGATTAAAACTGAGCAAGGAAAGCTTGGAGGATTGTTATTGCCATTAGAAATCCCAACTTGGAAATGGGAACATATATCATTGAACTTTACAAATGGGTTGTTTAGGATTCAAAGATGTAAGGAAGCAATAAGGGTCATAGTGGATAGACTCATAAAAAGTACCTATTTTATTCTCGTTACTAGCAATAGGACCGCATCATCTTTTGCACGGATTTATCTAAAGGAATGGTTCAAATTTGTGGAATTATGATTAGCATCTTTATTGATAGAGACCCTTTATTTACTAGTGAGTTTTAGAAAAGTTAGAGATAGTATTAGGAACATCATTGATTCTTAATACCACTTACCATCCATAGACAGATGGACAAACGAAAGGAGTAAATCAGATCTTGAAGGACTTGTTGAAACATGCATCATAGACTTTGAAGGACATTGGTAGCAGTACCTGTTTGATGTGATTTTTTGTTTGATGATAACAAACATATATATATCAATATATATATATGTGTTTGCAGTTTGGACTATATTCATATTGAATAATTATACTATTGCACAGAATCTATATAATTCAACTAGTATTTTTTATTCAATATAATATTTTATTACAACACTTAAACAATACAAAGTTTTCAGCTCTCTCTATATATATACATACATCAGTTCATACATTTTACTTTTCTCACTACAACACTCAACACTCAGTTTTTCACTCTGTCTGCACATCTGCATCTATCTGCATTGTCCAGCTCTACTTCTCGTCCTGTCTCCTGTGTACCTGTATAATTAGCAACTACAACAGTAATCTGAAAACAAACAAATTTAAATTTGCAAAAATAAAATTTGTTTGTGTCTCAGATACATGGGTTATTGTCATCATCTTTGATTGTGCAATATCTATGCATATCAGTAATTTTTATCAGGGACAGGCAATTATAAGTGGCTGCAGTACACACGTATACATTCGTATACGTGTGCACTGCCACGCCAACTCGTGTGCACAAACTACAACAAAACACAAATTCATTCAAAGCAACATAACAGAGAAGAACAAAGACCAAGTGCAGCATCAGTCACACTTTATCAAAAATATGCAAGACAGTGGTCATGAATGCATTAACAACATCGAGCCAGAAACAGTCAAATATCCCACAAATGTCCAGACCAACAAAAACATGAATACTGCACCAACTAGGAATGAACAGAATCACAAGGCAAGTGCACCACCACACAAGTGTACACAAGCAACATGTATGCACCAGTAAACCAATGAACCAACACAAGCATACACACACACATACATACGCATGTGTATACATGAGGAAGGTTACAGATTCAAGTCAAAATGCACAGTTCAAACTACAGCGGACAGTGAAGTTCAAGTTACAGGTTAAAATGCACAAAGACATAGCAAGAGTCACAAGACCATCAAGCAGTAAGCAAGTGCAACTCAAGCTTCAGAAATAACAAATGCAGCTACAAACACCAAGTGCAACTGTGAAAACAATGTACTTGCCAACAACAAGTCATGAAGAAATCAACATGAATATCACAAGAGTCACAGCAAAAAATGAAGACTGCAAACTCAAGTGATAAAACATGTGTCCAGACAATATTTGAGTACATCGAACCAGCTTTCAAATGAAACAAGGAACATAAATACTGCAACTACAACAATGGAACAACAGCTCATATGAACAAGTGTACAAAGGCAACATGAACAAGTGTAGCATCTGTATCAAAGCAGTGGAAACAAACTCAAGTGCACGTGAACATGGCAGCAGACCAGTGACAACAACCAAGTATAGAACATGGATGTACAAGGCAATACACCAATGCAAGTGACTAATGCAACATGAAGTGAATCAAGTTCAAAACATCATAACAACAAGTACAGTGTTCCTCAAAGATGAATTCGAGCTAGAAACAAATGACATGCACCAGCAAGCTATCAAGAATCAGATCACAACTACATGCAGATCAAATGAAGTTCTGATTTAATCCCATAGCAAAATCAAGTCACAATGAAAGTACAAACCCAAAAATATATGCATACACACATACAAATGTATATATGCACATATATAGTAAACTGGTGAATGTGCAGTAGGGAACACAAGACAGTGGCAAGTACAAATCAGTGCAGAAATCAAGCCGTAGTTAAAGAACAAAATTCATATCTTTTGATTAAGTCTTTGCTTAAGTCAAAGAAAATCTAATTTGGAAAGAAATCTCTGCATAAAATTTCTCGAAGTCACATATGGTCAGTATTAATTCAAATGGGGACCGATACAACAAATACAGCAAGAAATTTTCGAATTAATTAATTCGAATTCAAATATGGTCAGCAATTGTTCGAAATAGAATCAAGAAAGGAATACTCCAAATCCAGAACAATTTCAGGAAAATAATCAAAGACGTGTAGAAATCAAATCTGACAGTGGTTATTAGGGTTTCAACCCTATAAATAAACCCAAGAAATCATCACAGAACAATCGAGTTCGAAAATCACAAAACCACAAACAAGCAAAAAGATTACATACCGCAACAGTAAACTCGATTATCAGAGAACGAGCTAGCAACAAGCATCAAATCATCAAAGAACGAGCGTGAGAAAGATCAACACAAGTCAAAGAATCAATCATCAGAACAAAGCCCCAAATCTCACAGAAGAACCGAAGCCCTAAATTGAAAAAGAAAAGGATCGGCCATTTTTTTTCACAAACAAAAGAAAATGGACCGGGTGAAATAAGATAAAGGGAAGTGACCGCATATCTTATGTTTGTATTGGGTTAGGGTATTTTTATTTTTATAAAGGCAAGATAATTTAAATAGTTTTAAATTTAGTGCTTGCTTTTATAATTCGCTTTATTTGTATGTTCTTTTCAAAACAAAACATGATAAATTATCACCTAGGGTTTAGGTGTTGACAGATTGTCTAGTTAGAGTTAGTCCAGTTAGCAGGGTTTGCAAGTTTGCAAAACTCTATAGGCGGTAGCAGGGTTTGCAAGTCTGTTAGAGTGTTTGTAAGCGGGAAACTGTTTAATTCTAATAGAAATCTGGGAATGCAGCAGTAAGCAGGGGTTGCCGAAGCTGGGTAAATTCTGTGTGTGATTTATTTTTCAGCATATTTATTTCTGCAGTTTGCTTCTGTGTTTAATTCGCAAAAATTTGCTATAACCCTATTCACCCCCCCTCTCGGGTTAATCTAGATCCTACAAGTGGTATCAAAGCAAGGTATTTTACTTTAACTCTAGAGTCCTGAATCCACCAAATAATGCTTTTTATGAGGGGCAATCTATTGCTAGACCACCCATGTTTAATGGGAATGATTATGCTTATTGGAAAGTTAGAATGAGTATTTATCTTAGTTCTGTCGATTATGATGTTTGGGATATTATTGAAACTGGCTATAAATCTCCCACTATAGTTGTTGGTGATACTGAGATTCCTAAACCTAAGGATAGGTGGGATGCTAACGATAAGAAATTAAAAACTACAAATGCCAAAGCAATGAACGCTTTGATCTGTGCTCTTGATAAAAATGAATTTAATAGAATTTATCATTGTACAACAGCATAGGAAATTTGCCACACTCTGGAGGTGACACACGAAGGAACTTCTCAAGTCAAGGAGTCACGACTAGCTCTATTTAGCAATGAATACGAAAACTTTGTGATGGAAAAGGGCGAGAGCATAAAAGATATGTTTGGACGATTTTCAACTTTGGTGTACAATGATAGAGCGCTTGGGAAGGTCTTCACTGAAGTAGAGCTTGTACGGAAGATACTGCGAGTCTTACCAATGAACTTTGAGGCAAAAGTCACGGCAATACAAGAATCGAAAGATCTGAGTAAACTAAGCATGGAGGAGTTGATTGGAAACTTGATGACATATGAGCTTGAGCTAAAGGCAAAGGAGGAACGTAACAACTCCGAATCAAAAAAGAAGACAATTGCCTTGAAGAGCAAAGAAGAAAGCGATGAAGAAGAAGAAGATCCAATTGAAGAGCTTGCGATGGCTGTCAATAATCTTAGAAAATGGTCAAAATTCAGGCCACGCAAGAAGAAAACAAGTGGTAATAGGTCAAAAGATTCTGACAATTCCGATAATGAATTGACATGCTTTAACTGCAAGAAGCCTGGCCACTTCAAACAGAAATGCCCACTTCTCAAAAACAACAAAGGAAAGAAAAAGAAGAAGAAGGCATTTGCAGCAACATGGGATGATGAAGAAGGAGAAGAAGTTTCGGATAATAGCTCAGAAGAGGCTAACTTGTGCCTTATGGCAAAATCAGATTCAGAAACAAGTTCAGAGGAATCCAGTGAGGTATGTAACTATTCTTATAAAGAACTTGTTTTGATGTGTTATGATTTTACTAATACAATTGATACTCTTGAAACTAAAATTGAAAAATTGAAGTCTGACAGGAGAGAACTCGTTCATGAGAATACTAGGTTAGAAACTGAACTTGAAAATATTCAAAACCTAGACTGTAAAAAATGTAAAATTTTAGATTCAGAAATATCAAGACTTAAGAATAGCTTCGATAATCTTGAAAAAGAAAACTTGAGTCTTAAGGAAACCATTGACACTTGGAAAAAGGATTTTATAAATAGATGCACCACACTTGTGACTGAAAACACAACACTAAAAACCAAAGTCCAAAATCTTGAGAAATCTCTGAATAACTTTTCAAGAGGAGAAAAATCGTTTAACATGTTATTGGGAAATCAACTTTTTGCTAACAACAGAAAAGGACTAGGTTTTGGGAACACACAGGTTGATGATCATGCAAAAGGTAAGAGTGTCTTTGTTAGAAGTGAAATTGGACATCGTGTTGAAAATTGTAGTCATAGGAACAAGAACACAAAATTTATACAAGTTTGGGTTCCTAAGAATTCTACAAACAAATTTCATGTCTATAGGAACAAAAATAAAAGGACAAAACAAGTCTGGGTTCCAAAGGGATTGTTTGCTCACAATGCTTCAGTTACTAATATCATTGGACCTAAGAGTTTCTCTAGGTCATCCTCCTCTCTCTTTATGTAGGTCTGTTGGCGGGCTAAGGAGCAACAAGAATGGTTTCTAGATTCAGGTTGTTCTAGACATATGACAGGTGATAAATCTAAGTTCCTTAGCCTAGAGAAGTTTAGAGGTGGAAATGTGATCATGGGAGATAATAGCAAGTGTAAGATTATTGGGAAAGGTGAAGTAAGTAATGGTACTTTTTCCTTGACTAATGTTTTATACGTTGATAATTTGCATCACAATCTCATTTCTATTAGCCAACTATGTGATAAAGGTATGAATGTGGTTTTTGATAGTGATACTTGCAAAATCATTGATAAAACTTCTAATAACATTGTTTTTATGGGCAAAAGAAAAGGAAATGTTTACTCACTTTCGTTTGACAATCTAAATCTTTCTAGATGTTTGGTAGCCACTGACGAAGAGGCATCTTTATGGCATAGGAGACTTGGACATGCTAGCATGAGTCTCTTAAGAAATCTTGAAACGAAAGAATTAGTCAGAGGGTTACCACATCAGAAATTTAAAGATAACAAAGTGTGTAAAGCATGTTCCTTGGGCAAGCTTAGTCGATCATCATTTCGCCCTAAAAACATTGTTAGCACATCAAGGGTCCTCGAATTAATTCACATGGACTTATTTGGACCAAATGAAATTGCAAGCTTGAATGGAAAACGTTATTGTTATGTATTGGTTGACGATTATTCTAGATTTACATGGGTTTATTTCTTAGCCAAAAAGTCTGAATCTTTTGATTATTTTTCAAAATTTGCTAAACTTGTTCAAAATGAAAAAGGAGTTTCAGTTAAAACTTTGAGAAGTGATCATGGAGGCGAATTTGAAAATTCAGAATTTGAAAACTTTTGTGAAGAAAATGGTTTAAAACATAAATTTTCTGCCCCACGAACACCTCAACAAAATGGGGTGGTTGAAAGGAAAAATCGTACATACAAGAATTGGCTAGATCCATGTTGAGTGAGTATAAACTACCTCTAACTTTTTGGGCAGAGGCGGTGAATACTTCGTGCTACGTAATGAATAGAGTAATGATTAGACCAATACTTGGCAAAACTGCTTATGAAGTGTGGCATGAAAGGAAACCTAACATCTCTTATTTTCGTGTTTTTGGATGTCCGTGTTTCATTCTTAACACAGGTGATCAACTTGGAAATTTGAATCAAGGGCCGATGAGGGAATTTTCATGGGCTATTCAACAAGGAGCAAGGCTTACAGGATATACAACAAACGAACAAAGACAATTGTTGAATCAGTCAATGTGAAATTTGATGAATCTGATCTGGAAAGGACGACTGAAAAAACGGGTGATGATGGGGTAGATCATGAAGGCATTAAAGAAGGGACATCTACTGAGAAAGATGGAAGTAGGACTGTTGATGCTGATAGATTGAAGTTCAAATCCAATCATCCTCCTGAATTGGTTATAGGAGATCCTACGGAAGGTATACGTACTCGCTCTGCATTTGATAAAAATTTGTGTGCGTTTTGTTGTCATAGTGGTTTTATTTCTGAAATAGAACCTGATTCTGTTGAAATGGCTCTTAATGATGAAAGTTGGGTTTTAGCAATGCAAGATGAACTTAATCAATTTGAGAGAAATAAAGTTTGGAAATTAGTTCCTAGGCCTAATGACTATCCAATTGTAGGAACTAAATGGGTGTTCAAAAACAAACTTGATGAATCAGGAAATGTAATTAGAAACAAAGCTAGGTTGGTCGCAAAAGGATATAACCAAATAGAAGGCATAGATTTTGATGAGACATTTGCACCAGTTGCTAGGTTAGAAGCCATTAGGATTTTGCTCAGCTTTGCTTGTTATAAAGGTTTCAAACTAAAACAAATGGATGTAAAAAGTGCATTTCTAAATGGTGATCTGAAAGAAGAAGTTTTTGTTGAACAACCCCCCGATTTTGAAAATCATGTTTATCCAAATCATGTGTATAAACTTGAAAAAGCATTATATGGTCTTAAGCAAGCTCCTAGAGCTTGGTATGACTGCCTTTGTACATATCTTTTGGAAAATGGCTTTGAAAAGGGGAGTGCTGACACGACACTGTTTCTATTACATAAAGGAAGTGATTTTTTGACTGTCCAGATTTATGTGGATGATATCATTTATGGTGCTACTAATGAACTCTTGTGCGAGAAATTTGAACAAGTCATGCAGGCTAAATTCGAGATGAGCTTGGTTGGAGAATTGAAATATTTTCTTGGATTTCAAATCAAGCAAAGCAGTGATGGCATTTTCATTTCGCAATCCAAGTATGTATTGGAACTGTTGAAGAAATTTGGAGTTGAGAACTCCAAACCATTGAGAACTCCTATGAGCCCATCAACAAAGTTGGACAAAGACGAGAAAGGAAGTGCTGTTGATCAGAAAAAATATCGAGGGATAATTGGTTCACTTCTCTATCTTACTGCTTCTGGACCTGATATTATGTTTTCTGTGTGTTTGTGTGCACGTTTTCAATCTAATCCTAAAGAATCTCATTTGAAAGCCACTAAACGAATTTTGAGATATCTTTCACACACACACAAATTTGGATTATGGTACCCTTCTTGTGAAAACTTTGATTTAGTTGGTTATTCTGATGCTGATTATGCTGGTTCATTGGTTGACAGGAAAAGCACCAGTGGGACATGTTTCATGCTAGGACATTCATTAGTTTCATGGTCAAGTCGAAAACAGAATTGTGTTGCATTATCCACCACTGAAGCAGAATATATTGCTTTAGGAAGTTGCTGTGCTCAAATTTTATGGATGATGCAAACCCTTTCTGATTTTGGCTTAGTTTATAAACAAGTTCCATTAAAATGTGACAGTAAAAGTGCAATAGACTTATCAAATAATCCTGTTCATCATTCACGCACAAAACACATTGATGTGAGACACCACTTTCTTAGAGATCACATTGCTAAGGAAGACATTTGCATTGAATATATTTCAACTGAGGCTCAACTTGCTGATATTTTCACAAAACCCCTCCCCGAAGACAGATTTTCTAGATTACGTTTGGATTTGGGGATTATAGAAATTGACTAACCATTTTTTCATTGTTAGGTTGAAATATTCTTGGATATATACTTTCAACTTCAATTTCTAGGATTCAAACAAGTTTTGGATATTTTCCAAAGATTGATTCGAATATGGTATTCAGTACTGGATATTACATAATATAATTAACTTGGTAACTTATTCCACGATCATTTCTATTTCTACCATCTTTCTATCGTTCATAATGGTTTGATAAAATAAGAAGAGTGAATTATTTTAAATTAAATATATATATATATATATATATATAATAATAAATAATAATAACTCTCATGCATCCATTCTCATTTAAAAGTCCTTATGGTTATGCATGGATGGAGCATGTGAGTGGATTATTTTTATCATTACTCCATTCTCATTTAAAAGTCCTTATGGTTATGCATGGATGGAGTATGGTAACTAGGTATTCTGGTCTCACTTAATAGTCTGGATGCATAGACTAATAAGTAACTGCTAATCCCATTTAAAAGTCCTTATGGTTATGCGTGGTTAGTAAGTGCTTATTTTTTTTGTTTTTGTGCTTAAATGACAAATTAATGTTAAAATATCTCTCTTCTTATTAAAACTAATCATCGATCCATCCTCTACAATATGGAAGTTTTTATCTCGTTATGATATATTATTTTTCGTTCCTACTGTTCCATTTTTTTTGTCAGTCTTTTGATAATGACAAAAGGGGGAGAAGAACAAGATTTTGATGAGAAAGTAAATATTTTTTGACCTATTTCAACAAATTTGGTTAAATGTTGTTAGTTAATTTTTCTTTAGTTCTTTTATTCTTTTGTAATTTTTGTTATCTTCTAAACAGGGAGTGGTCTTGGTTGTAGGGGGAGCATTCAAATAGGGGGAGCTAAAAATTTCGTGTTCAAACACATGTATTAGCATTTCAAAATCTTTAATATATATGTTTGTCATCATCAAAAGGGGGAGATTGTTTGATGTGATTTTTTGTTTGATGATAATAAACATATATATATATATCAATATATATATGTGTTTGCAGTTTGGACTATATTCATATTGAATAATTATACTATTGCACAGAATCTATATAATTCAACTAGTATTTTTTATTCAGTATAATATTTTATTACAACACTTAAACAATACAAAGTTTTCAGCTCTCTCTATATATATACATACATCAGTTCATACATTTTACTTTTCTCACTACAACACTCAACACTCAGTTTTTCACTCTGTCTGCACATCTGCATCTATCTGCATTGTCCAGCTCCACTTCTCGTCCTGTCTCCTGTGTACCTGTATAATTAGCAACTACAACAGTAATCTGAAAACAAACAAATTTAAATTTGCAAAAATAAAATTTGTTTGTGTCTCAGATACATGGGTTATTGTCATCATCTTTGATTGTGCAATATCTATGCATATCAGTAATTTTTATCAGGGACAGGCAATTATAAGTGGCTGCAGTACACACGTATACATTCGTATACGTGTGCACTGCCATGCCAACTCGTGTGCACAAACTACAACAAAACACAAATTCATTCAAAGCAACATAACAGAGAAGAACAAAGACCAAGTGCAGCATCAGTCACACTTTATCAAAAATATGCAAGACAGTGGTCATGAATGCATTAACAACATCGAGCCAGAAACAGTCAAATATCCCACAAATGTCCAGACCAACAAAAACATGAATACTGCACCAACTAGGAATGAACAGAATCACAAGGCAAGTGCACCACCACACAAGTGTACACAAGCAACATGTATGCACCAGTAAACCAATGAACCAACACAAGCATACACACACACATACATACGCATGTGTATACATGAGGAAGGTTACAGATTCAAGTCAAAATGCACAGTTCAAACTACAGCGGACAGTGAAGTTCAAGTTACAGGTTAAAATGCACAAAGACATAGCAAGAGTCACAAGACCATCAAGCAGTAAGCAAGTGCAACTCAAGCTTCAGAAATAACAAATGCAGCTACAAACACCAAGTGCAACAGTGAAAACAATGTACTTGCCAACAACAAGTCATGAAGCAATCAACATGAATATCACAAGAGTCACAGCAAAAAATGAAGACTGCAAACTCAAGTGATAAAACATGTGTCCAGACAATATTTGAGTACATCGAACCAGCTTTCAAATGAAACAAGGAACATAAATACTGCAACTACAACAATGGAACAACAGCTCATATGAACAAGTGTACAAAGGCAACATGAACAAGTGTAGCATCTGTATCAAAGCAGTGGAAACAAACTCAAGTCACGTGAACATGGCAGCAGACCAGTGACAACAACCAAGTAAAGAACATTGATGTACAAGGCAATACACCAATGCAAGTGACTAATGCAACATGAAGTGAATCAAGTTCAAAACATCATAACAACAAGTACAGTGTTCCTCAAAGATGAATTCGAGCTAGAAACAAATGACATGCACCAGCAAGCTATCAAGAATCAGATCACAACTACATGCAGATCAAATGAAGTTCTGATTTAATCCCATAGCAAAATCAAGTCACAAGGAAAGTACAAACCCAAAAATATATGCATACACACATACAAATGTATATATGCACATATATAGTAAACTGGTGAATGTGCAGTAGGGAACACAAGACAGTGGCAAGTACAAATCAGTGCAGAAATCAAGCCGAAGTTAAAGAACAAAATTCGTATCTTTTGATTAAGTCTTTGATTAAGTCAAAGAAAATCTAATTTGGAAAGAAATCTCTGCATAAAATTTCTCGAAGTCACATATGGTCAGTATTAATTCAAATGGGGACCGATACAACAAATACAGCAAGAAATTTTCGAATTAATTAATTCGAATTCAAATATGGTCAGCAATTGTTCGAAATAGAATCAAGAAAGGAATACTCCAAATCCAGAACAATTTCAGGAAAATAATCAAAGACGTGTAGAAATCAAATCTGACAGTGGTTATTAGGGTTTTAACCCTATAAATAAACCCAAGAAATCATCACAGAACAATCGAGTTCGAAAATCACAAAACCACAAACAAGCAAAAAGATTACATACCGCAACAGTAAACTCGATTATCAGAGAACGAGCTAGCAACAAGCATCAAATCATCAGAGAACGAGCGTGAGAAAGATCAACACAAGTCAAAGAATCAATCATCAGAACAAAGCCCCAAATCTCACAGAAGAACCGACGCCCTAAATTGAAAAAGAAAAGGATCGGCCATTTTTTTTCACAAACAAAAGAAAATGGACCGGGTGAAATAAGATAAAGGGAAGTGACCGCATATCTTATGTTTGTATTGGGTTAGGGTATTTTTATTTTTATAAAGGCAAGATAATTTAAATAGTTTTAAATTTAGTGCTTGCTTTTATAATTCGCTTTATTTGTATGTTCTTTTCAAAACAAAACATGATAAATTATCACCTAGGGTTTAGGTGTTGACAGATTGTCTAGTTAGAGTTAGTCCAGTTAGCAGGGTTTGCAAGTTTGCAAAACTCTATAGGCGGTAGCAGGGTTTGCAAGTCTGTTAGAATGTTTGTAAGCGGGAAACTGTTTAATTCTAATAGAAATCTGGGAATGCAGCAGTAGGCAGGGGTTGCCGAAGCTGGGTAAATTCTGTGTGTGATTTATTTTTCAGCATATTTATTTCTGCAGTTTGCTTCTGTGTTTAATTCGCAAAAATTTGCTATAACCCTATTCACCCCCCCCTCTAGGGTTAATCTAGATCCTACAGTACCTGCCTATAACACAATTATCTAATAGTTACAAATTGATGACTGATATAGCACACTTTGAAGTGCTTTATGGGAGGCCATTAAAATCGCCAAATTATTGGTGGGAAATCATGGTTAAAATTTACTTGGAGCACATTTGATTCGCAAAACTTCGTTGAAGGTAGAGTTTATTAAGTAGGGAATGAAGGCAACGCAAGGTCACCAAAAATCCTATATGGATTAGAGAAGGAAAGAATTGGAGTTCAATGTTGGAGACATAATGTTTATCAAAGTCTCCCTCTTAAGAAAGCCAAGAGGTTCAGAAAATCAGGAAAGTTGACACCAAGATTCAATTGTTATTTTTGAGTTATGGAAATATTAAGATGACTAGTGTTGACTCGCCTTTTGGTAAGGCAGTACGTAGGCAGATTTAACTTAATAAACTTCACGGTTATCTAGGTTGGAATATCATGGATTTGGCTCAAATGGATGGATGGATAATCAACTATTAATAATAATATGATGCCAGGAGTGAACATCGTCGATGGATAAATGATGCATGGTGCTTGGAAGATGGATATTGACTTGAATAAAGGACAATCAACGTAGGATGGTTTGAAATAATATGGGTTGGCATAGGAGGTTTGGGCATGATTGGGCTTGGTGTGGGATGGATCGACATGGGTCGGTTTAGTTAGGCTCAACATAGGAAGGGTTCTACATAGTAGAGGTCGACATAGAAGGGGTCAACAAGGCATAAAGCAACACAGAAGGGATCAACATAGCTTGGGTCGATAGAAAGGCTAGGGGTCGGCATGGCATGAAGTAACACGGTTTGGATCGCCACTCAAGTGGTCGGCATACTATTTAGGATGGGCAATGATTGGTATGGCACTCAGGGTATATAAGGTTCGGCATGCATGCTAAAGGGATTTACATGGGATGGAAATACAAGACGGTTCGGTATAGATGAAGGCAGAGCATTCGGCACGTCTTCGTGGATTAGTTCGGATCGACATTTTCACAAAGGAAGAGGGATCGACATGCTTGGATCAGTACGCCTCAGGAAGAGAAGGGGTCGGCATTTTCATGAAGATAGATGGATCAGCATGCTTCAGGATGGAAGGATCGGTGTAGTTTGTTGGATGGCGATGGTTCGGCATGCTTTAAGGAAGGATCGACGTTGATTTGGCTGAAGGGATAATGATCGGTGGTATGATGTCGATCATTATTTCTAGATGAGTTGGGCTTGATGATCGTTTTGGTGGGCTCACGTGGACTAGAAGACCCTGTAGTCGAAGTTTCATCTATAAAAATGGCAGGCTTGGCTTCAAAAATGGGATCTTCATTCTGTTTCTCTTTATCTTCTACCTAAAGGTCACTATGCCATTTTCATTCTGGAATCTTTGATTGTAACTGCAATCTAATTTCAGTGCAATAAAAAGGATTATTTTGGAATGGACGTAGGCTGGAGTTAGCTAAACCACTATAAATCTTGTCTTCTTTACTTTCTTTCATTTTAATTTGCTTATTCTTCATATTATATTCTCTACATCATATACCATCTATGATCTATGACTGGATATTGGTGCTTTCACGTATAATTGAGTGTTGGTGGCCAATTTTGAGACCAACAACTAGCTTACCACATGGAGCTACTTGATAGATTAGCAGGAGTCTACAATGTTTTTCATGTTTCACACTTGAGGAAATGCCTTCATGATTAGCTATTGTGGTAGAGCCTGATCAGTTAGGAAATATTGAGATGAAGCCAATAGCATCTTGTCTCGCCGTAAGCATTATGGAGCACGGAACTAGAAAGCTTTGTGAAAATGAAATTAGGTTAGTTCGAGTGCAATGGGCAGATAACTTGGCTGAAAGCACATGGGAGACCAACGAAAAGACAAGGTACTCTTATCCCGAGCATTTCACTGATTACTTTTCTGTCTAAAATTAGATTTTGGCTGTGTTGTGATTGTTACATTAGATGGTAGGAGATGGTTGCTACACTTTTCACCGTCACTTTGCACTCATGTTGTAATTTTGTATATGTTTAAAGTGTTTTGCATACATAATCATCTCACAGTCGCACACTCATGCTAGGATTGAGCTCACTTATAGTTTATCTGCAGTAAACACATTGCATTTTGGTTTAGTATAAGGGTGTGTATTTAACTTGGTTGTATAATATGGACGTTTAGTGCATGTTACGTTATTCGACACATGGAAAAAAATTCGGGACGAAATCCCTTTTAAAGGGGAAGAATGCAACACCATGAAAAATCGACCATAAATAAACCGGATAAATTAAATTAAAGAAGATAGGGATAAAAATAGAAATTATGCAAAGTTGGAATTTAACCATTAAAGTTATGCTGCGTTCATGAAAAAATTCTGATCAATTTCCACACATAATATGTTTAAAATGGAGCTCAAACAGAAAAGTTATGGACGTTTGAATTTTTCGGGTTTAAAATAATAGAGTTAAAATTAAAATGAATAACTAATTTTAAAATTCAAATTCAAAAGTTAAAAGTAATTAGACTTGGGGGTTAACTAGATGTTAGACTTAATGTTAACATTAAATATTAATTAAGGAATATAATAAATGAAACAATGGTGCAAAATTAACTTTCCTGAAATAAGGGTAGAGGTTGACCCTTAACCTCGACCAGTCGACTACTAGCGATCAACTGGCGATAGAGTGGCAATTGGCCGGACCCTGTCACGTGGCATCTAAGGTTTATGAATTTGAACATTTCAGATTTTATGATTTCCAACCGACCTTCATTCAGCGGTTCCAGTGTGTTCCAACCACTATAAATAAAACTCTATACCCTTTACTTTCATTCACAAAATATTATGGGAACACTAGCGAAGCTTTGTCAGTTCGCCTCTTTATAGATTCAGTAAACTCCATTAGGATTTTAGGTAAGAAATCCTATACATCTATTTTTGTTCTTTTTTCACACTATTCTCTACCAATCCTTCAATTTCTAAATCTAATCTAATCTCCTCCAATCCCTCAATTTCTCAATATAAATCTCATCTAATCTATATGTATAATTCAAAAAATTCCATTAAAGATTGTCAAAGGCATGTCAAATCCAAAGGAGGCAAAGCTAGCGATATACTGTGAGTGAAAATCTTAGCTTTTCTATTTTTGTAATTGACTAGTGTAGTTTGGGTATGAATAAGCCTTGGCGAGTTTTGGTTTGTGCAAACATCATATTATATACCCCTAAAACCCCTTCAATTTGAAATATCAATTCTATGTTGGAATTTCAATTGTGTATGTCCAAATAATGGAAATAGTATAGATTTTTAGTTTTGATAATTTTACCTCCTCATCCACTCCTTATTTTTTTCTTCGAATTTGGTTAATGGATTTTGCTTAAGGAATATTGTGTAGGGTACGAATTTTATTCATAGTTTGCACTGCTTATTTCCAAGAATTAAATAGAAATTCCTTTCTTTATTTTTATATGAAAAAGAAGTTGAATAGAGCGTAAAAATTGGAATTATAAGTTTCTATTATCAATATATTCCATTATATTGATGTATTAAGTTGGGTTTAAAGTTTAATTGGATATAAGTCAATTGATTGGAATTTTTGATACAAATATGGGAATTTTGGTGATTATTAGTAATATAAAATGAGACTGCAAAATTGTTTATGTAGTTGACATTTAAACGCTAGTTTAGGGCGTATATTCTGCACACTTAGAAATTACTAAGCATCTACCTATATACGTATATTAGCATTATTAACGTATAATTGAGTAGTTAAATTTGTTATTAATTTTATTAAAATCCCCCTTAGGAAAGTAACTAATGTTAAAGGAAAAACAAGAAAGATTTCCTATCATGCCTTAATTATGGAAATGGTGAGATATGTGATAATATATGTAGAGAGTGGAATAGATTATAACTAAGTTATATGGGTGCGAGGTCAGTCAAATGCACACGGAAGTCTGCCCAGCTATTCTGGTTACTAGTGGTGTAATTTTTGGGCTGATGTGGGATGTTACCTATAATAAGTAACTACGATGACGCGAGGTTAGTCCCAAATTCTTTGTGGTAAATCAACCCAGCTAATCTGGCTACCAATACCTATGAACAGTCGGGCTAATGTGAGTCATCCCATGGGGTATGGGTCATAATACAAAGGACTTGCATTAGAGATTAAAGACAATATGTGGTTGTGTGAGGGCCTGCCTCTTTTCTATATAGGAAGAAGTAAATGGTCGGGATTATGGGTTAGGTGCGGTACAGGATATCTCGAGAAAGGGCCCGCTTCAATAAGTATTATGTGGCTGAAGAGATTCCGTGCAACGTCAGCTAGGTAGTTACAAGTGAGGAGTTTGCTAGGGAAATTAGGTAGTAAATAATGTGGACCGGCCTTAAATAAGGTATTAAATAGTCGAAGTCCGCCTATTCCTATTAATAGGTATTAAGTGACTTGAGTACTATCTCTTACATTGATATGACATTATGGACGATAGATAATGGTTATTGGGTTGATAAAAAATTGATTACGGGCTTATATTTGGAAAGCCTTTTGCTTAAGTTGAGAAAAGCCTTTGGGCTTATATTTGAAAAGACTTATGATGTAGGTAAAAAACTTAAGACATCCTATTTGAATTATACTACATAAGTGCTAATATAGTAAAGCTCGAGATTTTGTTCACTAGACATATGTTGTTCTAACTTCATCCTCATTACGATACATGTTAGGAAGGGTGATGCTTAAGGCGGTAGCGATGGTGAGACTTATGGCAGTAGTCTATTTATTTATTTGTTGTTTTCTACAGTTTTTAATGTTCTCATGAAATAAAAACAATGTTGTAATCTTAGAATATTATATCAAGATATGTTACCATTATTGTTAGGGTTTGGTACGATGGATATTTTGTTATGGTATTAAATGAACTTTTGAAATTTGAATAAAGTGGATATTGTTGTTATTATTATATTTTATCGTTCCGCTGTGAGATTTTGAATGTGTAGATAAATAGCTTTGTATTGTTCTTTATACCAACCAATAGTCATTTTTGAGATGGTTCAAAGTTTTATGGGCTTTTTCTGCGTCGGTATTTAGGCCCATTTGAGGGCGGGTTGTTACATATATACGTATACGTTTGTATTTATGTATGTATGCATGTATTGTAATTAATCTTATATATATGCTTATAATTGTGGCCAGAGAGTATAAAAGATTATTTTTTGAATTTAAATAACATTATAAAAGGGAATTTTAAAACAAAATTGATTTATATATATATATATATATAAATATGAGTATATATAATATATATAAGTATTTTGTTAAATAATATGCATAATATTATTTTTGAAAAAGTAAATTTTTGTTTATTTATTTATATTTTTAAATATATATCTAATATAATATATATTTTAAAATACCATACATTACTTTAATTTAATACATATATTGTAATATATATATATATGTATAATATAATATATATATATATATATGTACATTATATATATATATGGGTGTGTGCCTGTATTTATATTTTAATACACATATGTATATTGTGAGATTAATGTTAGAAAAACTATTTTTCCAATTATTTCCATACGAAAACAATTCAAACTGAAACAACACATAAATTAAAAGCCGCAAGTTTCTGATAAAAAAATTTGATTTTTCTTCAAATATTTTGGCTGAATACATATATAATATATATAGATGCGTGTGTGTGTGAGTGTGTGTGTGAATATATATATATATATGTATGTATGTATGTATGTATGTATGTATGTACATAATTTTATTCATTTACATTTAAAACATATATTACTATTTTATATTTGATTTCTAAATATTAATTTAATATATATATGTATATGTATATTAATATAAATATTTTCAACAAAAAAATATTTTGTAAGTATATATATTTATTTCATTAAAGTATAATTTATTAATTTAAATTTATTTAAATTTGTATTTTCAAATTTTACCATGTTATAATGTAATATATATATATATATATATATATATTGATTTATAAATATTTATTTGAATATAATATATGTATGTATATGTATATTTACATGAATATTTTCAAAAAATATATTTCCATAAGTATATCTATTTATTCCATTGCAGCATAACTTATCAATTTAAATTTAAATTTTTTTATATTTGTATCAACAAATTTTACCATGCTATAATGTTATATATGTATGCATTAATATATAAAAATATTATCGATATTAAACTAAATTTTATATCTATATGTATGCGTATGTGTGTGTTAGACATCACATACATAGACACTTTAAACTATGCATACTGTAAATGTTGCACATGCACGTACATGTACATGTGTATATGATACACACATACACATTGTATTATACAAATATAATATCATAATAAAACTTTTTTTACAAATTAATTTAAATAATAATTCTATCTAAAATTAATTTAGATCTAATATAGATAAATTTAGACTTTATAGACTCAATAAGATCCAAAATGAGAAAAGAAATTTGAAATTTATTTATTTAACCCGTCGCATACTAGTTTAAATCCAACTGATTCGTCATCAATCATACATTGTCCAACAAAGTCTAATTACATATCAGTACATTACTACGTATCATAGGAAGGAGCAACTTTTAGGATTGAATCTTATTGGTTTTTACATACCTTTGAACACTTTCCACCTTACTCACCTATTCAATCAAATCAAATATTTATTTTCTATATGGTTATGTGTAACAACCTAGCATCAGCGACACCCCAACCCACGTATAAAAGTAGCACTAGCATCGTGGACCTCGCAGATGGCTTATCATTTTGAAGTAAAATATATAAAATAGATCATAGAGCTATCTACAATATTCTATACTTTTTGAAACTCGTAGCAGAAGATATACAATATAATAATCAATAATACAACCTTAAACCAATAAAAAACAATGTAGTATTAAATAAACTCCACCTACAACATCTCTCTATATTGGTATCAGAAATAGTTTAATGTTTGGGAACAACTGAGGTAAAATACTGTATAACCATATAAAAAATGACACATATTGGTCGCACCATCGCACTCCCAAGCCACCACCAGTCCTCTCTATCGACCTATCAAAGTATAAATGAAATGAAGAAAATGACAGAAGGAAGTCAGACATACGTCTGGTGAGTGAAATATATCATATGAATGTGAAATACTAATAAGCTAGTAAAACAATGCTTATGCTCCAAAATCATACCTTAACCTATATAACCTGCACCCAACAAACCAGTTAACACAATACGATACTACAGTGACATCATATGTTATGGTCTCACCAAAATCTGTATTAAGTCAAATCATATACATACCATTGGGTTCAAGGCCTCAACTCGTATGTTGAAACAACTATGACATGATTAGATCCAAAGTCCCAACTCTCTGTTGCTTAAACGTATGCACATGACCGAGTCCATAGTCTTGGCTCACTTGTCGAAAACAACTACAACACAATTGATCCTAAAGTCCTAACTCATCATTGCTTAAACGTATGCGCAAGACCAAGCCCAAAGTCCTAGCTGACATGACAAAAGCTACTGTGATATGATTGATCCCAAAGTCCCAACTCACCATCACCGCAATAGTATGCATAAAACCAATCCCAAAGTCTCAGCTCATATGCCCAAAAAAACTATAATGCAATTAAGCTCAAAGGCCCAACTTGGCGTCGCATAAATGTATGCACAAGGCCGATCCTAAAGTCTCAGCGCGTATGCCATATATATACGTGACTACTAAAGTCAAGTCCATGCTAGTCATTCACCTAATGGTCCGCAACACTGTTGGAATAAAGCCCAAAATACATTATCGTACCACCGTTTTACAAAATTATTTGATCAAGCCCCAATCCATCATCACCAAGTGCCACGGTACAACTGAGGACTAAGTTCCCCATACGTGCACCAAAACGCCTAGTAGAAACCCCTATATAACGAACCTACTAAAATTGAGACGTTTTTTCTAAAGTATCTTAAAATACAACAAATAATATACCAATCCTCATCTAGCCACAATCCCAATGCCTTAAACCACGCGTGAAATAGAGGTCATGTGCAAAAGATATAAGCATTTAAAGTTCAAAGGCATTTCCAAAATTTATAAATTATTTAATTAAATAATACTACTTTATATCATCAAAAGAACATCACCAACGGGTTCATGTCATCGAAAAATATCACTTTTGTCTTTTACACTTTTTACTTTAGGAAAGGTCAAACTTTGTCTAATTAAAATTAAAAATATCACTTTTTTGTTATATAGCAACGGTCTGCTATATTCTAACCATGTATATATGTAATTCATTTTTTTCTTCAATTTCGTCATTTATAATTTTATTTAAGACCATAAGAGGTGAACTGCTATGTTTTATAAATATGTATAAATAGGAAGAGTCCCACCTATCAAAAAAAAAAAAAAAACTCAACACTGTTTTCATTGTCTTATGCCTTATATGCGTAGAAATTCTTGAAATTCGCCAATATTCCTTTACGAAATCATATTTACTTGTCTCCACAATCTTTTCAATAGAAAAATCGTCAAAACTTATTAAGAAATGGTAGAGATATGCCATTTGGAAGCTTGATAGAAAAGAACTAAAATGATGTAAGATATCTGTTGATAGTATTCTTCGCATTGTTCTTCATGTCCAGGTTTGTTGTGCCACCGATATTAAAAATTTTCCTCTAAAATAATATGATATTATCATATTCTTTGCATCCTTTAATTTACTGCTAGTTTCGTCGAAAATCAATCGAGTAATAGAGAAATGATGAAATTTCAAAGTTTTTTGGAGTAGAGGGGAGAGGAGGAAGAAATGAAACATTTAAAAAATGAATATTTTGTTCTAAGTTTGCTTAGGATTTGATGTAGATTAGTAGTATGTTGTTTAAATTAAAGTAGGATTAGGAAATAGGGATTGCCTTCTGTTTATAAGTTTAAAATAACACATACTTAGCCTAAAATCTCATATTTATATATTACGAAAATGCCATTGGGTTTGACTTCTTTTAATTTCTAGCCCGTTTAACCAAATTCAACAAGTATATATGTTTTCTCATTGTAAGAGACATTCTAGACACAATGGAATAGGTCCTGAAGCCTAACTCTAAATCTTGTAAAAATTTAGTATATTTTCCTTCATGAAAAATTACGATTTAACCTTTTAAATTTAGTTATTTAATTGTGGAAAATTACGGGATGGGACATCTTCACCCTCCCCTCCCCTGAAATTCTAAGAGATAGACGATGCAAATCATTTTTTAACATACAAATATATATATACAAAATCATAACTACATCCATCATGCAAGCACAATCACAACCAAGTGTATATAATACATATGATGGATAAAAATAAAATGATATAATGTGATATGAGTGCAAATGCAACTAAATCAGCCTCCTATATGAGTGCACATGTAGTGATAACCAAAAATGTATGCAAACATCCTAATATATGCTATAATATATATGTGTGTGTGTGTGCGCGCGCGCATGCGCGTGCATCTATACCTCCATATGCAACATTCACGTCAGAGTGGAAGTATACGACCATGTCTATAAACAAGCTAAATAAAGACACAATAAATGGCATACATATGTAAAATCTTCTTATCTAGGTTAGAGCACACACAAATATAAATGTCTAACATAGCAAGAAATAAACCGGCATATTTCAAACAAGGCAACTATAGCAACCAAAACGCATCATAAAGGCGTGCATACAACCAATCCTAGCATTTATACATCCATGCCTATGTGAACTAGCTAGCTAAAGCAACCACACAAATATACAACGACCTAATGAGCAAAGTAACCCATGAACTAACAAAAAAGGAACTTATTAGAAAAGAGCTGGTGATAGGAAACTCAGATTCATTCCTCGAGTTCATTTTGCACTCTCATTCAAATCTAATCGTTTTCATACTTGGACTAATTTAATTTCTTCATTCTTATGTCGTATCACATCAAGCTTTAAGATACGAATACTCCTATAGAGCATTTTACACCATACCTCTACATTAACCTCATGAAGCTGACTAGGCTATACGCTACCCGCTAAATCATTCATGTATGTTTACAAATAGGGTAAAAATAATGCATGTGAGCATACACCAACTTTTCAAGAATCCACTCAAACGTGTTGAATTCCCTACTCTCTATATAATCAGGAAATGCCTAAAAACTGATGGCGTTAGCTTCCTGCATAGCATATCCCAATAATGAGCCCTTCATCTACCATGCCACCTATTACGACCTCCCTATGCATACTTGTCTTATGCAGTGTCTATTCCTTTGCATATCACTGAGATGTATCTAATCAAATAGTATCTAAGTACAACTTTAATTTACATGGACTACACTACTAGCTTATCTCCATCGTTACATACCATTGAGCCTAAAAATGGAAAAACACCCAATGCAAATTAGAATAAAAGAGATTTAGCAGAAACAATAGGAAAAATAGAGAGATAGATATATATTTATTATGGATAAATTGTAGTACGATCAATTATATTATATATGCAGGCAATTGTTTATTAGCACGTATAGTATATAAAAGTGCAGAAATGTAAGTGGAACAAAGATATTGCAAAGGAAAAGCAGTCCATTCTTGACTTCTTATATACATCAACCGTTAGGATCATTGCCGCTTGAAAGAGGCCTATATACAATAAAAAAAGAAACCAGGAGGCACAACTTGAAAAAAAACACACAAACTATCTTACAACACCAGGAGTTCGACATGGAGCCTATTTTTTCTGAATCTTCTTCTTCTTCCGGACCTTACTGCCTAAGTCACCACAAGGCCTCTTCTGGCCGTTTTCTTCTCTTGGTGTACTACCTCTGGAAGGGGTAGTGTTGTCTTCACGGTAATGATGATAAGATCTTCGAGACGATCGATATCTAGCTTGGAAGTCTCCGTAGTAGTACCTTTACTGCCGCTCTTCGAAGGACGGATAGTGGTAGGATGGATACAAGAAGAAGATTTTGGCTCTTCGGTGTTTGTAGGCTTCCCAAGACAGGCTCAGTTTTAATCTTGACCTTGGACATGTTAATTTTCCACTTCTTTGCCATGTAAATGAATTCTGTCGGGCCCAAGGTGTTGGTTATATTAATGTCTTCCCCCAGAGATTGGAAAGCGTTATTTAAGCCCTCTATGACTATGATCCCCTCTGGCTCAGGACCTAGAATATAGCTCGAGGGAAGGGATGGAATGACTAGCCCCATGGTCACGGAGGTCGAGTCAGTTGTAATTGTCGTAGGACCTAAGCCTTGGATGATTGGTGGTGGAAGATATGGAAGAGAAGGATGACCTGTAGCTTAATGGATGAAGAAGTGGAGGTTATTATAGTCTCAGGCGAGAACTGAAGGGCTTCAAATACTGGAGAAAATGGGATATACCTTCGCTTGGACTCCGTTGCTGAATAAGAGATTTAGAGATTTCCCAATCTTCGAGTGAATGCCGAGTTAGTGGATCAACAAGGAGGAACATTGGGTTCAATAGGAATGATTAATGAAGAAGCTAGGATACTTGGGTGGACTTGAAGTTGGCCTCCTTAGATGTAGGAATTTCCATTATAAGCTCTTGATATTTGGGAGATGTTGATTTACCTGACCCAATGCGCCTGGGTCGATTGGAGCTTCAGCGGCAACTTCTTCCACGACTAGGATAGACATTCCCTTTTTAAGTTTTAGGATGTCTTTAGCATCGAGGTATTTGGCTTTCAGCTCGTCTTTAGTAAATCCTTCACTGGTCGCCTCTACATGGTGCAATACTTCCTTCCAGGCTCCGACGAGCATAATGACATAAGTATTGCCCAATCACTTTAGATTCTTGTATTGTATTACATTGGCAAAGAATTGCTAAAGAGTGATATTGAGTTCTTCTCTCTCTTTGGCTTTCTTCCCTTTCATCTTGCTTAGATCATGTGTAATTGTAGTATAATCAACTTGAGCTTCCAGCTCTCGGTTTTTAACAGGAGCAATTCAAATTCAAGCTTCTCTTTTTCGACGTGGGGCTTTTGGATTTCGGTTGCCTAGTCCTCAACGGTTTTATCCTTTGCCAGGATTGCTTCATCCTTCATGCTGAGGGCCAAGTCTTTCTCAGCAAGACATGTCTTTAACGTAGCATTGTCCTTATAAGCCTTCATTAACATGTCTTTCATCACAATCTTTTCCTTTTTATGTGCTTTGATCATCTCTACGACGAATTTCTTGGCCTTCCTCTCAAATTCCAAAGTTTCTTCCCTCTCTTTTGTCATCTCCTCCAAACTCTTCTTATAACCTTCTATAAGGATATTATAGGTTTTCTTTTCAGAATCAAACAATTAAATGTTAATTTTTTTGATTTGGTTAACACTGGAGCGAGTATAAAATAGCTTCTTCCACTCATAGCCTTGGCCAACAAGCTCCTGGATCCATCCAACCTTGTAGTACACTATTTCTTTAGGAATGTTATTGATGTCACGGTCAAACATGACAGTTGCTAAGTAGAGGTCAGGAAAAGTGGCATGCATGTGGGTTGAAAGAGCTGGAATAGAAGTTGAACGAGTAGTGATTCCTTTGGATCAAGGAGGAACAATAGTAGCAAGGAAAAGTAAAGCTGAAGTTTGTTGTTGCAAAGGAAGTTGAGATTGAGATCAAGGGAGAGGAATGCCAGAGGAGGAACAATGGTAATTATGAGAACCATTATGTCTTTCCCATGATCGTAGGAGTTGTGTTTCTTCAGCCTGCCTCTTCTTTTTATCACATTTTTGCCTCCTGACCTTTTATGCGGGATTTTTCTTCTTCAGTCTCCTACTCTCTGCGATAACTAGAATAAGGCAGGTATGGCTTGGGTATGTGCTTCCTCTCTTCATAAATACCATGCTGGAGCTTGTTGAATCTATCTCTACTCCTGGTAAATGAAATGAAAGGAGCATGACAGTTTCTGAACATGGGAAAGTAAACGAATGCAAGGAATGGGTGTTCATGATCCTAGGAGTCTATGGAGTGCTAGTGTCCACCTAAGTACTCTACAGACCATGTTGAGAAGTAAATAAGGACGTAATCTCGCCTCCTTTGATTAGGAAACCCTCAGACATGAAGCTGAAGCCCAAAGAGCCCTCTTTAAGGAGATTGGTAATTGGAATATCGAAGTCACTTAGCAAGGCGAAGATATCATCGAAGGAACTAGCCGGAGGTATCACTCGGATATTAGTGCTTCGCTTGGTTCTATGATTTTATTCAGACTATTGATTATATTGAACTTTGACCGTGGAGAGTCTAGGAGTTCAGTGCCTTCAGGAGATATTTCTCCATACAACTTGTCTCCGTCCTAGTCTGAGTCATCGTCATCATCGTTTCTTGTATCACCATCATCCTCCACTTTTTCCTCTTCCTCTTCTTCTCCCCTATCCTCTTCTTCATGAATATTTTACATTTCAACTTGTTCATTCCCTTCTTCTTGAGATTGATTTAAAATAAGCTCTTCTACTACTCTATCTACAGGTTCATCAATGTTTGCTGCGCTAGATAGGCCTTCAAATTCTCCATAGAGATTATCATTGAAACAACAAGCGGCGATAAAAGACATAGCTGGCATTCTGGAGCTGTTCAAAGGAGTTTCAAATGGAATAATGAAATGATCAGGATGTAAAAGGTTGCACTAAAAAGGGTTCTCGTTCGTCAGAAGATAGAGGGTAGAGAAGTATTGGATGGGATGCCCTTAAGGATCCTGTGAGTGCCATTATGCTCTTCACTTGTGTCTTAAGCAGAAATATCTACAAAGGAATTAGATAATAAATTAAATGCTTGGATGGAAAAAATCCCAATGTAGGAACAATGTAGAAAATGGGATCTTACTACTAGAAAGTTAAGACCTATTGAACCCGTACAGGCATCAAACAAAGAAGTACTCATTCTTGGAATATGAACTTTATTATGAAGCTTTTCAATGACCTTACATCAACACCAGACCTCGGTGATCATGTAAAGCGAAGAATTTCGTCATTGTTTAAAGCTTAGGATGTGAGTTAACTCTCTGAATGATTATCAAATCTAGCTCTTTCTCAGTGAAATCAGAAAAGATATTGCACTGGAAAATGGCACAACACCCAAAAAAACTAAATAGAGGGATCTAATAAAATAAAACAAGAAACACGAGGCGTTCGACAAATTTGATGTCTACGTCCACTTTAATTTTTTAGCTTTTTTATTCTCTTCTGAATACAAATTATACAACTCAAATCCAACCACAATTTACTAGATCATGGTTTTGATTGAGTTTGTAAGAGTAAAGGTTGAATAAGATAGAACTTAGATCTCAAAAATGCCAATCCCTTTCCTTGTTGCCAGTTGCCTCATATTTATAGCTAAATTCCGATATAGATCTCACAATCCGGCTTTGAAAATGTCCAAATCTTCAAGATCCAATATTCAGGCATGAAGGTCAGGTCATGCCACATGGATATCAAGAAGAAAATTAGATTGGTACAGACCCGAATAAGGTCGATACTGATATGAATTTATGGATGCAAAGCCAATTTCCTCTTCATATTTAATTCACCCATCTCTTTCCAGTCCATGTCTTAAATTCATGTCGGTACCAACCAAATCATGTTAGTAGCGACATAATTTTGTTGCTTACCAACTTGATTTGGTTTCAAACTTGGCCAAATCTTTGGTTTCTTCAATCTTGACATCTTCCGAGCTCCTTAACTCATTCCCTAACCATTATGTAGTCCATTTCATCTTTTTGAGTACATTATAGGACTATATAAAATTTGGCCATAACACTTACCGTCTATAAAGGTGTGCGTTGCTCAAGAAAAAGTTTCAGCGGTAGTCAACCTTTGGCGATCAAACTCTCTAGCCATCGATCAATTCCAATCATGGTGAATCATCTGGTTCCTTCAGATTCACCTGCAAATGAAAGGTCATTCTAGACCATCATAGTTAAGGACTCTAGTCCTTGCTTAAGTGCTAGTCATAAATCATAATCAACTTGTGTTCATACGGAGTTACCATATCTTATAACACTATCATGGTCATGGTATGTTTTCCTTGGGTTAAGTTATCATAAATCGATATCTATATTACAAGGCATTCAAATCCTAAGGATAAATTTAGATCCTTTTGGATCACACAATCAATTAGGATCCGATATCTTCAGATTCTTCAACATCCAATCTAGAGTTTGATCTCTTCGGACCATTCAACATCTAATTTAAGGTTTGATCTCTCCGTATCGTTCAATATCCAATTTAGCATTTGATCTCTTTAGATCCATGCCGAGTCCAATCTGCTCACTCTCCGATGAGGTGGACCAAAGTCCAAGCAAATCCATCCATTTACTTTTCGGTGAGGGAACTTACTTTCCTAGCTAACCCATCCACTCACTCTCTATAACAAGCCGCACCCAGGTGGACCCAAATTTCGCTAAATCGAAAACCCAAGTCAACCAAAGTACGGATGGTTTGTGTTGGTATCTGTAAAATAAACAAAAGTATATGAGAGCACTACCGATAAGAACTCATGATGGAATAGTAAAGTATAATAAAACACATAATTAGTGACTAAGGCTACTACCTATGGTATCTATTTTCCTTCCTAGTGTCGAGCATGCATGACCTTCCACCGTCCTCGTCTTGTACCAGTACTTGTCCTTCCATGTCTGTGGGTTGTAATGAGGAGGGGTTCAGAACAACGCTTTGGTGACCGGTAAATTACACACTTTATATATAGCACTAGTTTATGTCAATTTCCTTCCAAGACATGTTATGTCTATTATTTTACTTAGTCGTCTTGACTTCTCGTACACGTACAATACGGTCCATCTACATGAGGTAGACTGTAACTAAATTCACACCACAGTCCCCCTTTGGACCAGGGTACTTTCCCTTTAGTATCGGCACTTAGCACCTCGTTAGGATCCATCGTCAACGGAGTATCATATCCTTGTCGGCGTGCACACAAAGGAACTCTTATAGTGCCTAATAACGGTGTTACAACTATTCATTTGTATTCTATCTTGTTTTTAAAAGACCTCCACTAAAAATTTATATGGCCTTGCCTACTAACAACAAACAAATAACTGTGAGGCAATGCATGTCCTAAACGTGGTCTACACTAGTAGAAGGTGTTGCTCATTCAGGTGTAACCCATATCTTTCTGCTAACCGCCCAGGATCGATGATGATATCGGCCTTTGTAAACAGCTCATACTCCTTATAAATGGTACCAATCCCACTGTGCTGAGGCTGTGCTTGCCATCCTATTTAGATAGCCTAATGCAATCTAGGAAATTCTCACTTGGTTACTTCACTTGTACCCTTAAAAGGTTAAGCAGACTCTACTTGTCCATTGACACTTCGACCAGGGCGAACCTTCCAACTTTAGGCATTCCCTCCACCTATACATAAACATATAATCCCACGGGTCCTATAGTTGGATATGTCCAACATTAGTAAAATTTATACACAACTGATGGTAGCCCTTTACGGTGGGTATACTTCTATTATTTAAAACTACTAACCTCGAATTTCAATCCATATTAATGACTATGTTATTTAATCTAGCCATTAACTAAATTGAATAACTCACGCCTGTCATGAACGCATTATTAAGGTTACACAATTTTAATTAATTGCTATGCTTCCTACGTTCAATTGTTGGTATTTAGTTATTTTAACTAACTTACTTCTTGTTTCTTTAATGCCTTTTTAAATTTTATTTACCACTTTCTTTTACTTTATTAGATTAAATATCCTTTACCATGTAACTTGCACTTGATATTATTAGGTATATTCCACTTGGAATTACCTCCTTCCTAAAGGAAACATCTACATTGAAATTTTCCATAACTTATCTAACGGTGGATTTGCGTTACATTTAGAATTATAAGGAATTATCTTTCTATTTTTATTGAAACAGACATTACAAAATATGAAAACATCCTTATTTATACATCCTTTTCTTTAACGCATATTCCTTGTTATTTCAAACATTACACTTTTATTCATATTTACAAAAAAGGATAATTTATTGAAAATTGCAATGCGCATACTTCATTACAATGAATTAAAATACCACTTCAACCCAAGTCCACTTTACAATAACTTCCACTTTACATTTACTAACATATGTCAACCCACAAATCTGGAATTACTATGCAATTTATTAACTTAGGGACTATTTTCATCCTAACTTTCCATATTCAAGTACATATAATATTTAACTCACGTTAACAATTCATAAAATATGTAGGCATGCTTTCCTAATTTATTACATGCATTTTTTTAGCCTACAACTCCAAATTAATTATATTTAGGCATACAAGGAACAGATTTACAACGATATAAATCCAATATTATATAAAAATATATAATTTACTACTTACCTTTAAGCTTCTAAATCTCTAGATCTAAACCTCGTTATTCCTGTATGACTCCCTTTCCTTCCAACTAAAATATGTACTGAAAGAATATACATACTCATTAGAAATTCAGATTCGAGGAGAGATTTAAAACTAATTTAGATTTGAATTTATAATTTTACCTTCGCTTTGGCAATTCGATTCGATCCTATTCTTCTTCTCTATTATTCTCTACTATTCTCCACTTGTATATATGTGTATAGACTATAGCTTCACTTAGATCTAATAATTTATGGAAAAAAGAAAATGGTAGAGCTTTTCTATGCTTTAGAAATACGAGAAGAAAAGTGAGGGGTAAGGACTGGGTTTATAGGGATTCTGTAACGATCCCGGTTCTGAATCAAATTTAAATTGGTAGTTAATATAAAATTTTGAATTTAAATTGTGAATTAATTTGAAAATGTGAGAATAAAGATATATATATATATTATAATTTGGAATTTTAATTTGAAATTCAAATACATATATGTTGAAAATAAATATTTATAAAAAGATATTGTTCATTTATTCATTTACAAATACAAATTGATTGTATAATAATTTTTGAATTTTAAATTTAAAAGTAAATGTTTTAAATAATACATTGGATTTAAAACTCTATTTTTTAATAATAGAAAATAATTTATTTTGTATTTATATTATGATGATTTGAAAGTTATATTTTGAAATTGATATAAATAAATTTGCAAAAGCTATTTAAAAAGTTTAGATCAAATATGTACATATCTTTTGAAAATTTAACAAATTTTGAATAAAGTATTTAAAAAGGAAAAGTAATTATAATTTTTTTAAAATAGGATATCAATATATATATATATTAGACATAATATATGTATATAAGATTTTTTATTAGCATTGTATAATTTGATTTCAAAGTATTTGTCTTAAGGTTATTTAAAAAGTTATATAAGTGTAAATATGGAAAAACGTATCAATAAAATATAAACACATAAATATAAACATTCCTAATAACTTGAATTTAAAATGTAAAATAAGATTTGATAAAAGATTTAAACTATTTTTCTTTTATCTATTTGGAAATTTATAAGATAAAAATTTGTAAAATATAAATATATGTAAATATAAAAAATTAATGAGAGGTTTTAAAGTTAAATTTACAAATTAAAGCTAAGTGAGGGGTTTAAAGCATAGTATATTTAACAAGGGCTTAAACATAAAAATTTAATAGTTTTAACAAGTGTAAGAAGAAAAACAAATATAATTACAAGTGTTAATAATGTCACCATGCAAAATACAAGTGTCCTTTGTTTTTCAAAATAATAAATAAAATATAAAACAAGTTTGTAGATATCATAAATTCATTTTTCTCTCATTTGGTTCAAAGATAATTTTTTTAATTAAAACCAGGTCAAAATGCGTCTCTAACCTGAGAAAACAAAAGGCAAAAAAACATTATCTCAAACTCTAAAATCAAACAGAGCAAGGTTCTGAAATCAAAACTAGAATCAATTCAACTTAAACCTGGAAAAAACCAAAATCAAAAGCAATAAGCAGTGCAAAAACAAAAAAAATCAACTCAGCAATCAATCTAGAAGCAATCAAGCAAGTCTAATGGCAGTTCAATTTCAAATAGATTCAACTCAAAAAACTTCTAGAATTCTTTTTTCCAGGCTCTGTTTCTTTTAGAAGATGGGTGGGTAAACTTTTAAATTAAAAAGACTTAAGAAAGTAAATCTATTGCATGTGATTTCAAATATAAATTTTTGCATATTTGTGTTTATAGAAATGCCATCTCTGTATATATGAATATTATTTTATCTATGCATGTACGCATTGTTTGTTCTTCTCTGTTTCCATATTACAGAGCTTATAAGCAATTCAAAAATTCAAACCTCTCTATCTAACCATGGTTTGGCTGTGTGCTTCAACAAAATATGATTGATTAATCATAAAATATAGTTTAAAATTATATTGAAGCAAAATAGTTATGCATATCTCTTGAAATAAAGTAAAATAGTAACATTTTTCAAAAAAAAATGATAAAAGCAAACAATTTAATTTGTAGATTCAAGCATGCAACTTGAATCATCTCTGTAAAATTTTGATTTTTAAAACAAAATTCATGAATTTTAGTTTGGGATTGGGTTTGCATTTCGGGGATGACCAGATTATGGTTTTCGAGCAAATTCTGGTGATCGGAATATTTCTGGTGGTCGGGGTGTTGTCTAGAGGTAAAGGAAGGTGCGGTGATTTGAGCAAAATGTCAGGAAGGTGTATAGTTCGTCGACGCATCGGCGATAGGTCAATTAGGGTTTTAAACCCTAGTTTTGGCAAGGTTAGAAGTGATGATCATCGTGGCATCTTGGGTGTATCGAATTGCGCGTGGTTCTGGGAAAAGATGGCATGGAGGCTAGCAAGGCCGTGGTCGGAGTTTGGGAGGGTCCAGTGATCGGCAATGGTGGTTCGAGGGGTTTTTTAATGTGGTCTGGGTTTCTGGTTTGCAGCTGAAAGCTCGATTTTGTTTTGGTAATTCAATCAAGGTTGCTGAGTAGTTTGATGGTGTGAGAACGTCATAGTCGACTTGGTGATGGTGTGAGAACGTCATAATCAATTAAGGTTAATTAATTACGGATAATTAATTAAGTAATTAAGATTAATTAATTTATAATTTTAAATTAATTAATTAAGTAATTAAGAATTAATCAATTGTTAATTAAGGATTAAGTAACTGATAATTAAGGATTAATTAATTTATAATTAAGTTTTATTAATTAGTAATTAAGGTTATTAATTAATAGTGAAGGGATAATTAATTAATTAAAGATTAATTAACTGGTTATAAGGTTAATTGAGAAGGGTTAATTAATTAATGAAAGTGGCTAAGGATAATCACTTACTGTAATTTTATTAATTAAACGGTAATTAATTAAGAATTAATTAATGAAATTAATTAAGGATAATTAATTTAAAGGATAATTAAATAATTAAAGGTTAATTATTTAATGATTAAAGGTTAATTGGTTTATTAATTAAAGTTGACTAATTAATAGAGGATTAATTAATTTATTAATTAAGGTTAATTGATATATGATTAAAGGATAATTAATCAATATGGTTTGTAATTAATCAATATTAATTAACTAGGATTTGTAGTTTGTTCATAAGTAATCAATCTGGTTTAAATTAATTGTAATCAAATATTAATTGATCTTACTTATGAATGTTTGAATTGTATTGAATGCTTTGAATTGTTTGATATCTTTACAGTGGGATGCTTTGTGATATGAACTGTTTTAATTCAAGCTGTGTTGAATGTAAATTTATTTATTTGTGGATCTGTAAATGGAAGATAAGCTTTATAAGAATATACCACTTATCGATATTGACATGCTTGAATCTGTGATGATTGATGTTGTTGCAGTATTGTTAAAACCCCTGGACTACACCATACACACAAATATGGATTGCACGAGGAAATTGGTTAAGTCACAGATTCTTGAAATGGTTTTAAAGATTGAATTTTGAATTCAAATAGTTTGGAAATGGAATGGGGTTAAATATGAAAAGTTTTTGAAAAGGTGTTTTGAAGATAAAAGTTATTTTGAATAACTTAATAGAGTTTTGAAATTTAAATATTTTGATTGGAATTTGAATTCAAAATTTGAAATTGAATTCTATATTTGGAAATTATGGTTTAAAAAGGGTATACAAGTTATAAATGTGTTTATATGGGTTTTAAACCATTTTAAAAGTATTGCTTTGGGAATTTGAATTGAACCCAAGTTTTATACTTGAAGGGCTTTAACTTGTACAAAAGTAATCGGATTTTTCCAAAACGAAAACCATTTGTTTTCAAATAATAATAGCTTTCATATAAAGAAAGAATTTCCAATTTGTGTTGAAAAGATTTCAAGTTTGAATGAAAATTGTTTTGAAAGCTATTAATCAATATTGGTGAAGTTTGTTTCCAAAATAAGCGGATCTTAAAGGTATATCTTTTGTATAAAAGATTTGAATTGTGAATAGTTTTGAAAGCTATGAAATAATCTTTGTGAAAGATTGGTGAACTTTGGGACGTAAATCTTTTTATTTAAAGATTTGGAAATGGTAATTTGTTTAAACCATTTGAAGAAAGGTTTTGGGTTTTAAGTTGTGACTTAACTGAAATCCCAATATCCATATGTTTTCAAATATTGCGCTCATTATCGGTTTAGCCAAGGGAGGACCTTGTGTCATATAACCCATTTCGAATAATGATACGACGATATGCATAGCACTTGAATACTGGTGGGGAAGACCGGGTATTTTCGAGAACGAAAGGATAACCCATCGAATGACTTTGCACCGAGTAGCTACAGTATAGAGATCTCCATATGTGATGGGGAGTTCGATCAGGATTGTGAATACCTGGATTGCAAGGGCTTCCTTGTGAAGTGCCTTCGGTTCTGTTCAAACCCGAAACAGACTTGTAATTATGTGTATCTGACATTACACTTTGAGATGTAAAGCAAGTTTCTATCAAATACATTTCTGTTTAGTGGTGGAGATTTATTCTCTTAGCTTAACACCCTTCTCTGAGACGTACGAGCTCTGTGGTTATGTAGTTGATGGTTATTAGTGATACATTCCCAATTTGGTAATGTGGCATACGAAGTGCTGCGGATCATTTGTTGATCGAAGCATGGCTTTCGTGAAAAGTGTAGCTTTGTGGACGAGACTTCGTCGAGCCTCACAACCCGAAAATGGTCAAAACAGGAATGTTGCGGTAAGGTTATCAGAAATTGCACCCCTAGGGTGTGTCCATTTCTTCTGGAAAAGGGTGGTATCATGGTATGGAGCCCAGATACTTAACTCATATGGACACTGCAAATTTATTATTTTGTGGTTGTTTTGTGGTTAAGAGCTTTTGGTTAATGGTCGCAAATGATCGAGGATGGCATATCTGTAGGTGTTACTTCCGAGCAAGGTAACCTGGCCTTGTGTTGGCAGAGAGCCAGGTAGGTTCTCGGGGCGTCCCTCTATAGGCATTCCCATGTGGAAATAAGAAGTTTCTTAACCTGACCATTTGTTGGAAATCTAAAGAAATAATACGCGCCCGGTATGGTTTTAGTTGTATAACCTGCCATGGAATGTGGTGGTAACCTGCCATTGAACATGGTAGCCATGGTAGGCATACAATAATGGTTGTATGCTGGCTAAGATTAATATTATACTTTCGAAATGTTTTCCACTATGTACTAATAATAATATCAAAATGGTTTTCGCGTATCAAGCATGTTTGACTATCATAAGGAGAAATCTCCTCCAATTCTACGTTTGCATGGTGTGTGCGGCGGGAGGCCTTATGGTAGTTTCATTTTCCAAAAAGCTTTGCGGATTTCAATTTTTAAATTCTGTTGTTTATCTTTTACTAAAGATAAACTGTTTTCGTTTCCACACACCAGTCCCATGACTGACCTGGAGTTTATTGTTCCCTTTCTAAACTCTGGGTGCCCACAATTTTTCACACGGGCGGTCTAGAGTTGGATTTTTCAGATGGTGGAATAGTAGGTGTAGATTCGATAGCATTCAATCTCTGGATATTGGCAATCACATTTGGATCGAGTTGCTTCACTTTAGTGTTGATGGTGGATTCTCGCTTTTTGGTTTTTTGGAGTCTTTCTAGTCTTAGAGCTTTGGCAATGGAGTCGCTATATATTGGAGTATCTATCTTAAAGGATTTCTGAAGATATTATCTTTTGGAGTTATTTCTTTCCGCATTACTTTGTATCTCTGATAATATTGATCAATTAGTTATGTCATTATTGTAATCAACTATTGTGTATCAATAATATATACATTTCTTCCACTGTGTTGTTGTACTTAATGTGTTATAAGCTCCGGCGAACCAGATTCGACGTTTGGATCTACGGCATTTGAATATGAGTGATGTATTCAGTATCGATTTTCGAAGGTCGAGTCAGGGTCGTTATAATTGGTATCAGAGATGAAGGTTAAACTTTAGCTCAGGAGTATAAAACATTAAGTAACTCATTAGAGATAGGGTTGCAAATGCCCTAGAATGAGTATCCCTAAGATATCCGTCGTATGCCTCAGTAAATTCTCTTACTATCCACTGATAGTAAGTATGAGTGCAAGAAGAGGACGAGGTAGGGGACAGGGAAGTACCACTACAAATGGTCGATACCCTGCAACAACGAAAACAACTTTCTTTATCAACCTTCTTTTAATCATCGTCCAATTTCAATTCTATGATGGCTTCGTGGCAGCTACAAGGAGAAGCTTTGGTGCGACGGTGGCACTACGAATCGTGTAGAAACCCCTTGTTTCGTATTCTCCTCATCAAATTTCTATCAACTTTTCGTTTTTAACTTAACGAAATTGAAATTTTATTGGAATAAATTGGTAAATTAAATATGAAGTTAAATTTGATTGTATCAATAAAACGATTCAATTAAAACCAAATTTGAAATTCTATTATAATTTTTTGTGTGAATCAAAGTCCGAAGTGGGACAAGTTGACGTATCCTTTGGGGTATTCCGACCTGAGTTTGGAATTCATACCTAGTGTTTGAGAATTGTGGAAAATTGAATCTATTTGTCTGTTCTTTTGGGTCCAGATCTATTCTACGAATGGTTAGTTAGTGCTTCGAACTAACTAGTGCCCCTACATATTTCGTAGACCATGTGACCCAAGTATTTCATAAAGTATCATATGGGTTTGTTCTCATATTGTTGATATTCTGATTTGGTAAGCCAAATGCTGAATAAATTTCCAGTTTGATCTGGAAAACTGATTCTCTATCTTCGTGTATCCATCCTTTGTTGTCTCTCTGGCAAATTTCGAGGACGAAATTTTCTTAAGGGGGAATATGTAACGATCCCGGTTTTGAATCAAATTTAAATTGGTAGTTAATATAAAATTTTGAATTTCAGTTGTGAATTAATTTGAAAATGTGGCAATAAAGATATATAAATAGATTATCATTTGGAATTTGAATTTCAAATTAAAATACATATATGTTGAAAATAAATATTTATAAAAAGATATTGTTTGTTTATTCATTTACAAATACAAATCGATTGTATAATAGTTTTTGAATTTGAAATTTAAAAGTAAATGTTTTAAATAATACATTGGATTTAAAACTCTATATTTTTATAATAGAAAAGAATTTATTTTGTATTTATAATATGATGATTTGAAATTTATATTTTGAAATTGATATAAATAAATTTACAAAAGCTATTTAAAAAGTTTAGATCAAATATATACATATCTTTTGAAAAAATAATAAATTTTGAATAAAGTATTTAAAAAGGAATTATAAAAATTTGAAAATAGGATATCAATATATATATATATATATATATATATAAACTAATATATGCATATAAGATTTTCTATTAGTAATGTATAATTTGATTTCAAAGCATTTGTCTTAAGGTTATTTTAAAAGTTATATAAGTGTAAATACGGAAAAATGTATGAATAAAATATAAACATATAAATATAAACTTTCCTAATAACTTGAATTTAAAATGTAAAATAAGATCTGAAATACGATTTAAATTATTTTTCTTTTATATATTTGGAAATTTATAAGATAAACATTTGTAAAATATAAACATATGTAAATATAAATAAATTAATGAGAGGGTTTAAAGTTAAATTTATAAATTAAAATTAATTAAGGGGTTTAAAGCGTAGTTTATTTAACAAGGGCTTAAACATAAAAATTAAATAGTTTTAACAAGTGCAAGAAGAAAAATAAATATAATTACAAGTGTTAATAATGTCACCATGCAAAATACAAGCGTCCATTGTTTTTCAAAATAATAAATAAAATATAAAACAAGTTTATAGATATCATAAACTCATTTTTCTCTTATTTGGTTCAAAGCTACAATTTTTTTAATTAAAACCAGATCAAAATGCATCTCTAACTCGAGAAAACAAAAGGCAAAAAAATTATCTCAAACTCCGAAATCAAACAGAGCATGGTTCAGAAATCAAAACTGGAATCAATTCAACTTCAAACGTGTAAAAAACCAAAATAAAAAGCAATAAGCGGTTCAAAAATAAAAAATCAACTCAGCAATCAAGTAAGTCCAATGGCAGTTAAATTTCAAATGGATTCAACTCAAAACACTTCTAGAATTCTTTTTCCAGACTCTATTTCTTTTGGAAGATAGGTGAGTAAACTTTTAAACTAAAAAGACTTGAGAGAGTAAATCTATTGCATGTGATTTCAGAGATAAATTTTTGCCTGTTTGTGTTTATAGAAATGCCATCTCTGTATATATGAATATTGTTTGATATGTGCATGCATGTATTGTTTGTTCTTCTCTGTTTCTAGATTACAGAGCTTATAAGCAATTCAAAATTCAAACCCCTCTATCTAATCATGGTTTGCTGTGTGCTTCAATGAAATAAGATTGATTAATCATAAAAAATAGTATAAAATTATATTCAAGCAAAACAGTTTTGCATATCTCTTGAAATAGAGTAAAACAATAACATTTTAAAAAAAATGATAAAAGCAAACAATTTAATTTGTGGATTCAAGCATGCAACTTGAATCATCTCTTGAAAATTAGATTTTTAAAACAAAATTCATGAATTTTAGTTTGGAATTGGGTTTGCGTTTCGGGGATGACCAGATTTTGGTTTTTGAGCAGATTCTGATGACCGGAATATTTCTGGTGGTCGGGGTGTTGGCTGGAGGTGAAGGAAGGTGCGGTGATCTAGGAAAAAATGTCATGAAGGTGTGTAGTTCGTCGATGCGTCTACGATAGGTCAATTGGGATTTTAAACCGTAGTTTTGGTAAAGTCAGAAGTGAGGATCACCGTGGCATCTCGGGTGTATCGAGTTGCATGTGGTTTTGGCAAAAGATGGCGTGGAGGCTAGCAAGGCTATGGACGTAGTTTGGGAGGGTCCGGTGATCGACGATGGTGGTTCGAGGGGTTTTCTGATGACGTCTTGGTTTCTGGTTTGAAGATGAAAGCTCGATTTTGTTTTCGTGATTCGATCGAGGATGCTGATTAGTTCGATGGTGTGAGGACGTCATAGTCGACTTAGCGATGGGAGTCGAAGGTGCCGGAGGGTCGTCGACGGCGTGTACATGTGCACCGGATCGATCTGTGCACCCGAGATTAGGTGAGAACGAAGAAGTTTTACTCGGGTTGATGCTCGAGTGGAAAAGGAATTAGCTCGGGGATGAACTCGTGTTCGCATGAGTTTCATCACAGTTTTAAAAATTTTAAAACTAAATTTTGAAAAATTGAAGAAAATGGAAACTCGAGTCTGCACTCGATTCATAGGCGGGTCGAACCCGAAGCAAGTTTGTAAATGTTTTTAAAAGTTTTGAAAAGCTAGTTTTAAAATTTAAATTAAATTTGGTTTAAACTATTTGATGACAAATGTTTGTAAACTATTTTGATTTAAAAGTTTTATGCTTTAATTTGAGAAATGTTTAAGTATTTTAAAAACTTAATTTTTAAAGGTAATTAAGTATAAATTAGAAAGCTGAAATGTTTTTTAATATGTACTAATCAAAGTTAGGTAATTAATGTAAATGTTTTATCTTGAAAGATTAGTCAAGGTTTATAATGTTAATGATTAATTTAATTAATAAGGTAATTAAAGTTAAATTAATTAATAATTTAGAATTAATTAATGTATAAAGGTTTAGTTAATTAATTAAGGATTAATTAATTATTAATTAAAAATTTATTTAATTAATAAAATAAAATTAATAAATTGATAATTAGAGGTTAATTAATTAGATAATTAAAGATTAATTAATCAATGATTAAAAACTTATTAATTAAGTGATTAGTGATTAACTAATTTACAATTAAGATTAGTTTAATCAAGTAATTAAGGTTAATTAATTATGGATAATTAACTAAGTAATTAAGATTAATCAATCTATATTTTGAAGTTGATTAATTAAGTAATTTAGAATTAATCAATTGTTAATTAAGGATTAATTAACTGATAATTAAGGATTAATTAATTTATAATTAAGTTTTATTAATTAATAATTAAGTTTATTAATTAATAGTTATGGGATAATGTAACGATTCTGGTTTTTAAGCCAAATTAATTTAGTAATTAATTTGATTTTTGGATTAAATTATGAATTAAATTGTGAAGTTAAATTGAAAATGTGGGAATAGAAATATAATATATATATATATATATATATATATATATATAAGTTTTTAAATAAATACTTTGATTTGGAAATCTAGAAAAATAATAATTTGAATATTACATTAATTATAAATTTGATTGTGAATTAATTTGAAAATTTTGAATAAATATATTTATGAATATATATAGATTGAAAGTTAAATTGTAAATAAAATTTTAATTTTGGAAAAATTCAAAATGTAAATATTTATAAATAAATTGTATTTATTATAGAAATTAAGTTTTAAAAATATTTTCCTTAAAAAGTTATATAAGATTAAATAATATAAAATGTATAAATATAAAACTTTATTCATGTAAAAAGAATAATAACTTGAATTTGAAAATTTAGAACAAAGATAAATACCAAGCTTTAATTTATACATATCTTTGAAATTAATAAGATAATAAAAGTTTGTTTTCCATTTTTAATATTTATGTGTATACATGTTTATATTTGAAAGTTGTAATTTGAGAATTAAAGTAATAATTTTCAAAGGGCTATTTAAAGTTGAATAAATATAAATAATAAACATGCAAATTTAAAGTGTTTAAAATATAACAAGTATGCAAATAAGATGTTTATAAAAACAATAATGTATAAATAAATAAAATGAAAAGGGTTTAAAACAAAATTTGTAAAATTATTCAGAAGAGGGATTTGAACATAAAGATGATATTAAAGACATTCATAAGATAATGATATAAAGAATTAATAAGTGTTAACAAAGTTAACAAGTGGCAAAAATACACTTTTCTTTTAAATTTGAATTTATAAACATGCATAAGAGAAAAGGTAGCCAGGCTATTTTATTCAGTCCAAATTCTTTTCATCTTCTCTCTAAACACCTAAAAATAAAATCAGAGAAAGAAATTTCATCAAATACAAACCAGAAATGTTAACATGTAAATAAAACTGCAAATTCAATGCAAACATCCAAGTTTTATCAACCTAGCAAAGTAGATTCAACATCGAAATTAGTTCTGGAAATCAAACCTGATCAAGCCTACAAATCAAAGTAAAGATCAAAACCACAAAACAAATCTGTTTTCAAAATTCTTCAAGCCTGGAAATAAACTCAAACAAGAAAAAGCTTTCAACCTGGAATAGAAGATCAGAGGAAAAAAATATTTCAAAAAAATTCAAAAACCTGTAAAGGAGAAATAAAAACTTGGAATTCAAAAGAAAAGTGGAATGAAAAACTAGATCAAGAAGCATCTCAACCTGAAGCAATTGATTCAACATCATAGAGCTTCAGTTTCGTCATAGTTCAAGAAAACGAAGTCAGGTTGAAAACAGTCCCAGGCCTCTATTCTGAACAAGGTGAGAAAACCCTTTAACCCTATTTTATCTTAATGATCATTGAAGTATGATCTGGAATATGCTTAAACAATTGTGTGAATATGCTTGCGTGTCTGTGAATATCTGTGAATTGATGTATACATGTTTGTGTCTATGCACGTATTTCTCCGTTCTACTTACAAGCTTTAAAAGCATGATAAAAAATCAATCTTTTCTTCCCTGATCTCCTATAGGATATGATTTATAAACAAAATATGTTTATAACAACAGGATATAAGTTTTAAGAATATTTTTTAGTGAAAAATTAGAAGTAATTCTTATGGAGATAAAATTTACAGTAAATTTTAAAAATATGACCAAATTCAACTTAGATGATTTATTAATTCATTTATAAGATTTATTTTGTAATCAAAAACTATGATTTTTAAAGATAGTTTTAGGATTTTTAGTTTTAATTTAAGGGCAAATTTGCGTGACGAACAGAAAACACATTTTAATTAATTCTCGTTGAACGACGAGGTAATGATCATCGTGATCGGAGTTGAGGAGGCTAGGGGACAGGTGATCATCAAAAAAATGGTGAATAAACTTTTTGATCTTCGATGAATTCAATTGATGTTGATTTAGGGCTAAGGTAAAATTTTAAGTCATCGTGGTTCTCGAGCTCGTGTGGCATCGATGGTGGTCTAGGGATGATCGGACAGGGGGAGATAGGAGCATGGGACGGTGACGAGGCTCTGGAGGAAACGACGAGTTCTCCGATGATCTGGAATGGTGGCGCGGAAGGGATTTTGGTGATCGATTTTTGTTCCTATAAATGTTCATTGGATGGTGTCAGGGTTGATGTAGGGAGAAGAAAGGGGTAACTTGGTGATTAGCTCGGGAATAACGAAGAATTTCTCGAGTTTGTTATTGGGCATATTTCACGGTTTTCAAAATTTATAATAAACAAAGGTTAAAAAGAAGAAAAATTTGTATTCGCGTGCTTCGAAGAGGAACCCGAAGTTAGTCTCGGGAGAATCAACAGCGGCTTAGATCCTCATTTGAACTAGACGACTTCAATAAAATAAAGGTTAACCAGGTTTCAAAATCTATTAAATTGAATAAGTTTTAAAGGAAGGTAAATCAAGTTTTTTTCAAGGTAAATGTACTAGCAAGATTTTAAAACAAATTTCAAGATTTATTTCCAAAAAAATTTAATTGATGATTAAAGAATAATTACTTAATTACTAAAAAGGATTTAGTTTATGTGATTAATTTAAAGTACGATTACTTAATGTGATTACTTAAAAGTCAATTGCTTTAATGTAATTAAAGGGTGATTAGTTTGTGTAATTAATTAAAGATTAATTAAGGGTTAATTAAATTTATAAATTATTCAAAGGGTGACTAATATGTGTAATCAATTAAGATTAATTAAGGGTTAATTCAATTTACGAATTATTTAAAGGGTGATTAATTTGTGTAATTAATTTAAGATTAATTAAGGGTTAATTAAATTTATAAATTATTTAAAGGGTGATTAATTTATGTAATTAATTTAAAGATTAATTACTTTGACGTAATTAAAAGTTGATTAATTAGTTTGTTATTAAAGACTAATTAATGATAAGTAATTAAAGGTGATTAATTACTTAAAGTTAATTACTTAATCAAAAGTAATTATCAAATGTTTTATGATTGATAAATCAAACAATTAAAGATTTATTAATACAAGTGATTATGGATAATCGCTTATTATCATTAAGGATAATTATTGAATAATAATTAATTAATTGTTAATTAATTAATGTAATAAATTAGGATAATTAAAGAATAATTAAATAATTAAGGGTTAATTATTCAATAATTACAGGTTAATTAGTTTACTAATTAAGGTTAATTAATTAAATGATTAAAGATTAATTAATCAATATGGTTTGTAATTAATTAATATTAACTAACCAAGATTTGTAGTTTATTCATAAGTAATCAATCGAGCTTAAATTAATTATAATCAGATATTAATTGATTTTACGTATGAATGTTTGACTAGTATTGAATGCTTTGAATTGTTTGATATCTCTGTTGTGTGATGCTTTGTGATATGAACTGTTTTAATTCAACCTGTGATGAATGTAAATTTATTTATCTGTGGATCTGTGAATGGAAGATAAGCGTTATAAGAATATACCGCTTATCGATATTGATATGCTTGAATCTGTGATGATTGATGTTGTTGCAGTATTGTGTAAAACCTGGACTACACTATACACACACAAATGTGGATTGCACGAGGAAATTGGTTAAGTCACAGATTTTTGAAATGGATTTAAGAATTGAATTTTGAATTCAAATAGTTTGGAAATGGAATTAGGTTAAATATGAAAAGTTTTTGAAAAGGAATTTTAAAAATAAAAGTTATTTTGAATAACTTGATGTAGTTTTGAAATTTAAATAATTTAATTTGAATTTAAATTCAAACTTTGAAATTGAATTCTATATTTGGAAATTATGGTTTAAAAAAAGTATACAAGTTGTAAATGTGTTTATATGGGTTTAACCCAATTTAAAAGTATTGTTTTGAGAATTTGAATTTAACCCAAGTTTTATACTTGAAGGGCTTTAACTTGTACAAATGTAATCGGATTTTTCTGAAATGAAAACTATTTGTTTTCAAACAATTTTAGCTTTCATATAAAGAAAGGATTTCCAATTTATGTTGAAAAGATTTCAAGTCTGAATGAAAATTGTTTTGAAAGCTATTAATGAATATTGGTGAACTTTGTTTCCAAAATAAGCGGATCTTAAAAGTATATCTTTTGTATTGAAGATTTGAATTGTGAATAGTTTTGAAAGCTATGAAATAATCTTTGTGAAATATTGGTGAACTTTGTGAAGTAAATCTTTTTGTTTAAAGATTTGGAAATGATAATTTTTTTAAACCATTTGAAGAAAGGTTTTGGGTTTTAAGTTGTGACTTAACTGAAATCCCAATATCCATATGTTTTTAAATATTGCGCTCATTATTCGATTTAGCTGGGAGAGGACCTTGTGTCATATAACCCATTCCAAATAATGATATGGCGATATGGATAGCATTTGAAGACCAGTGGGGAAGACCAGGTATTTTCGAGAACGAAAGGATAACCCGTCGAATGACTCTGCACTGAGTAGCTACGGTATAGATATCTCCATATGTGATGGGGATTCCGATCGGGATTGTGAATACCCGGATTGCAGGGGCTTCTTTGTGAAGTGCCTTCGGTTCTGTTCGAACCCGGAACAGACTTGTATGGATGTGTGTCTGACATTACACTTCGAAATGTAAAGGTGGTTTCTATCAAATACATTTCTATTTTGTGGTGGAGATTTATTCTCTTACCTTAACACCCTTCTCTGAGACGTAGGAGCTCAAAGGTTATGTAGTTGATGGTTACTATTAATACATTTCCAATTTAGTAATGTGGCATACGAAGTGCTGCTGATCATTTGTTGATCGAAGCATGACTTTTGTGAAAAGCATAGCTTTGTTGGACGAGACTTCGTCGAGCCTTACAACTCGAAAATGGTCGAAACAGGAATGTTGCGGCAAGGTTATCAAGGGTCGCACCCCTAGGGAATGTCCATTTCTTCTGGAAAAGGGTGGTTTCATGGTATAGAGCCCAGATACTTAACTCATGTGGACACTGCAAATTTATTACTTCGTGATTGCTTTGTGGGTGAGAGCTCTCGGTTAAAGGTCGCAAACGACCGGTGATGTCATATCTGTAGGTTTTACTTCTAGGCAGGGATAACCCGGCCTTGTGTTGGCAGAGAGCTAGGTAGGTTCTTGGGGCATCCCTCCAGAGGTATTCCCATTTGGCAATAGGAAGTTCATTAGCCTGACCATTTGTTGGAAATCCAAAGAAATAATACGCGCCCTGTACGGCTTTAGTTGTATAACCTTCCATGGAATGTGGCGGTAACTGCTATTGAACATGGTAGCTATAGTAGGCATACAATAATGGTTATATGCTGGCTAAGATTAATATTATACTTTCGAAATGTTTTCCACTATACACTAATAATAATATCAAAATGGTTTTCGTGTATCAAGCATGTTTGACTATCATAAGGAGAAATCTCCTCCAATTCTGCGTTTGCATGGTGTGTGCAGCGGGAGGTCTTATGGTAGTTTCATTTTCCAAAAAGCATTGCAGATTTCAATTTTTAAATTCTTTTGTTTTGCTTTTATTGAAGATAAACTGTTTTCGTTTGCTCACACCAGTCCCATGGCTGACTTGGAGTTTATTATTCCCTGCCAAAACTCTAGCTGCCCATAATTTTCCACATGGACAGTCTAGAGTTGGGATTTTTTAGATAGTCGAATAGTAGGTGTAGATTCGATAGCGTTCAATCTTTGGATATTGGCAATCGCATTTGGATCGAGTTGCTTTACTTCAGTGTTGATGGTGGATTCTCTCTTTTTGGTGTTTGGAGTCTTTCTAGTCTGGGAGCTTTGGCAATAGAGCCGCTATATATTAGAGTATCTACCTTAAAGGACATATGAAGATATTATCTTTTGGAGTTATTTCATTCCGATGTATCTTATATCTCTGATAATATTGATCAATTAGTTGTATCATTGTTGTAATCAAATATTGTGTATCAATGATATATTCATTTCTTCCGCAGTGTTGTTGCACTTAATGTGTAATAAGCTCGGGCGAACCAGATTCGACGTTTGGATCTACGGCATTTGAATACGGGTGATCTATTCACTGCCAATTTTCGAAGGTCGAGTCAGGGTCGTTTTAATTGGTATCAGAGCTCAAGGTTGAACTTTAGCTCAGAAGTATAACACATTAAGTAACTCATTAGAGATAGGGTTTCAAATGCCCTAGAATGAGTATCCCTAAGATATCTATCCATATGCCTCAGTAAATTCTCTTACTATCCACTAATAGTAAATATGAGTGCAAGAAGAGGACAAGGTAGGGGACAGGGGAGTACCACTACAAATGGTTGTTGCCCTGCAACAACGGAAACAACTTTCTCTATCAACCTTTTTTTGATCATTGTCCAATTTCAATTCTTTGATGGCTTTGTGGCAACTACAAGGAGAAGCTTTGGTGCAATGGTGGCACTGCGAATCATGTAGAAACCCCAATTTCATATTCTCCTCATCAAATGTCTATCAGCTTTTCATTTTTAACTTTAACGAGATTGAAATTTTATTGGAATAAACTGGTAAATTAAATATGAAGTTAAATTTGATTGTATCAATAAAATTATTTCGATTAAAGCAAAATTTGAAATTCTATTGTAATTTGTTATGGGGATCAAAGTCCGAAGAGGGACAAGTTGATGTATACTTTGGGGTATTCCGACCTGAGTTTGGAATTCATACCTAGAGTTTGAGAATTGTGGAAAATTAAATCTATTTGTCTATTCTTTTTGGTCCAGATATATTCTACGAATGGTTAGTTAGTCCTTCGAACTAACCAGTGCCACTACATATTTCGTAGACCAAGTGACCCGAGTATTTCGTAAAGTATCGTATGGGTTTGTTCTTATATTATTAATATTCTGATTTGTTAAGCCAAATGCAGAATAGATTTTCAGTTTGATCTGGAAAACTGATTCTCTATCTTTGTGTATCCATCTTTTGTTGTCTCCCTAGCAAATTTCGAGGACAAAATTTTTTTAACGAGGGGAATCTGTAACGATCCCGGTTTTGAATGAAATTTAAATTGGTAGTAAATATAAAATTTTGAACCTAAATTGTGAATTAATTTGAAAATGTGGGAATAAATATATAAATAGAATATAGTTTGGAATTTGAATTTGAAATTCAAATACATATATGTTGAAAATAAATATTTATAAAAAGATATGGTTTGTTTATTCATTTACAAATACAAATTAATTGTATAATAATTTTTGAATTTGAAATTTAAAGTAATGGATTTAAAACTCTATATTTTAGTAATAGAAAAGAATTTATTTTGTATTTATAATATGATGATTTGAAAGTTATATTTTGAAATTGATACAAATAAATTTACAAAAGCTATTTAAAAAGTTTAGATCAAATATATACATATCTTTTGAAAAATTAATAGATTTTGAATAAAGTATCTAAAAAGGAAAAGGAATTATATAAATTTGAAAATAGGATATCAACATATATATATATATATATATATAAACTAATATATGTATATAAGATTTTTTATTAGTAATGTATAATTTGATTTCAAAGCATTTGTCTTAAGGTTAAATATGGAAAAATGTACGAATAAAATATAAACACATAAATATAAACATTCCTAATAACTTGAATTTAAAATGTAAAATAAGATTTGATAAAAGATTTAAATTATTTTTCTTTTATAAATTTGGAAATTTATAAGATAAACATTTGTGAAATATAAAAATATGTAAATATAAATAAATTAATGGCGTCTGCTCCTAATGGAAACCCTAAAGGAGAAAACTCCAAAACTGATGACGAAGATGATACAGAATGGCAAAAGGTTATTAATAAAAACAAGGGTAAGCATCAGATCGGGGAGAATATGCAGAGGAGAGAAGGGTCCAATCAGCGAACGTTTCCAGAGGGACTGAGATCCAATAAAGTTGAATTTAAAGAAGGGAAGAGATCCTGGGCGGAAGCTATAATAGGTAACACGTATATAGAAGGCGGGGTCAATAATTATAAACCCCTTGAAGATGCTAAGGGACCCTTTGCGGATCTAGATGAAGATGTGTTTTCTGTAGCTAAAAGTATGTGGGGATCATCTATCTACATATATGTGGCAGGAAAAGGACCTTACTATGTTCATCTCAATGCTTACATTAAAAGAGAATGGAAACCATCAGGTAAATAGGATATTTTCCCCAGGGAAAATGGTTTTTATTTAATTAAATTTAGTAATGAATTGGACTGCAAAAAAGTGCTAGAAGGAGGACCATGATTCATAGATAGCAAACTTATTTTCATCAAGAAATGGGAACCTAATTTAAGACTAGAGCGAGATATGCTAGAAACTCACCCTGTTTGGGTTAAACTAATGAATCTTGATTTATCCTTATGGAATGCCCGTGGCATCAGTAAAATTGCAAGCCTGATTGGTACACCTTTGGCCATGGATGAGTATACCAGACATGTTAAAAGACTGAAATATGCTAGAGTGCTAGTAGAAATCAAGGCTAGCGACACAATTAGAAATCAAGTTCGTGCAAAAGACAGAAGTGGTAATATATACATTCAAGATGTTGAATATGATCACATTCCACCTGTTTGTACTAAATGCAAGTGCTTTGGACATTCTACAGAGCAGTGTGAAACACTTATACAACCCATTAAACAAGTTTGGAGACAAAAAAAATACATTAGAGATTACTCAAACTGAGCCAATACAAAATTTACAACAAAAAGAGGCACAGAAAGAGTCTACTGAAGTAAGTCCTATACACATAGAACAAATTACCAAGAGTTCTAGCCTCCAAATAGTTGAAGATACATCTGATGCACTGGAAGAGGAAGTGAGGTAACTGATTCTCTACTGGATAATACTGCTGAAAAGTTAAATGTCCATAGCTCAGCTGGGGATTCATTGGTGGAAACGCTTGTCACAACAGATGAAATGAATGAAATAAATAAAGTTGATCTGGATAACAGTGATTCAGGTACAGATATAGAGGAAAACAGTCCTAACACGTATACAAAAAACAACACAGACTACACTAAACAGTTTCAAATTTCAGAGGTTAAAAGTAAGACGAAATCAAATCGTGAGATCTCTCTTACGAAACTAAGGAGTAGATCCTTAAACTTCAAATGTCAATCACAAGATAGAATGTAAGGGGTCTAAAGAATGACATAAGACGTTTAGACCTCTTAAATCTGAGGAGAAACTATTCTCCTTCTATTATAAGCATTCTTGAAAATAAATTCAATAACGAAAATTTATCTTTTTTTTACTGAGTTTAGGAGATGATTGGAAATTCATACATAATAATGATGTGGGAGGAAAAGGTCGTATACTATTATTATGAAATAAATCAACCTGGAATATCAGCCTTTAGAGGAAAGACGAACAACAAATAACTGTGGAAGCTACAAACATAGGTGGCTTGATACTGACTCTTACTTGTGTATATGCTTGTAACTTGGCCTCACAAAGATCACAACTATGGCAACTTATTAAAGATGTAAGCAAAATTACCAATATCCCATGGATTGTGTTAGGAGATTTCAACTCAGTACTTAGAGCAGAGGAGAAAAAAGGAGGACTTACCATGAAAGTTTCCCAGCTCACAGAATTCAATAATTGCACGTTGGAGGCAGGACTGATAGACCCTGTCCCAGTGGCCTGAAATACACATTGAGAAGCGGAGAGAATAAAAAGATATCATGCAGATTAGACATAGTGATGATAAATGTGAAATGCATTATCTTATTTCCAAACTTTAAAGTTAGCATTCTTTCTCCCTCTACTAGTGATCATAGTCCTATAATGGTTGACTTAGTAGACAAAGGTATGATTGGCAAAGGTAGACCATTCAGGTATAGTAATCATTGGCATGAAATTGAAGGTTACAAAGAAGCTGTTAATTTCAGTAATACACCAAATGTTGAAGGCTCTCAATGCTATAAATTATTACAAATCATCAAAACATAAATAAAAATACATTAAAAATTGGAATAGATGCAGACCCAAGGAGTATGATCAAATTTCAATGCTGCAAAGCAAATGTGATGAATTTCTTACAATGATAGACAATGGTGCTGATGATGATAACACATGGAGAAATTACTACCAAAGCCAAAATGAATTAAAAGAAGCACTCAGGTTGAAAGCTACAAACTCAAACAAAAAGAAAAGGAGAAATGGTTCACTGAAGGAGATGAATGCACTAAATTCTTTTATACTAAAATGGCAATTCGTAGTAATAAGAATAACATCACTCAAAACATCAACCAGGAAGGGAATCATACTATCAAAGTAGAAGAATTTGAGGAGCAGGCAATTCAATACTATAATGAAATGTTTAATGGTGAAGTTTGTGATAACTTTCCAATAATTCACTATAGAAGGCTAATAAATACCAGGCGAAGAAGGATGTTGACCGTACAAGTTACAGAAACCGAAATCTTGAACACCCTGAATGCCATCCATATAGATTCCAGTCCGGGACCCGACGGACTCAGCTCTAAATTCTTCACTCTCCACTGGAGTGACATGAAAAATCACATTATCTTAGCAATGCAAGAAATATTTCAAAATGGAAAATTTGTCAAAGAAATCAACCATACATTTATCTGTCTTATTCCTAAAAAAGATAACCCTGCCAAAATTGAGGACTAGCAGCCTATTGCATGTTGTAACGTGATCTACAAAATTCTAAGTAAAATTCTTTGCAACAGAATGAAGAAGATATTACCTGATCTCGTTTCAGAATGCCAAAGTGCCTTTATTAAAGGTAGAAGCATTTCTGAAAACTCACTTATGGCACACGAGTTGGTTAGGAATTTCAACAAACCAGGATCAGATAAATTCTATCTAAAGGTTGACCTCCATAAAGCATATGATAAAATTAATAGACAATTTATTATTCATATGCTCATAGCTATGGGATTCCCCTCAAAATTTGTAAGACTTATAAAAGAATGTATATCTACACCTACGTTCTCTATTTTGATTAATGGTATACCAAAAGGTTTCATAGGGTCCAATAGAGGTATTTGGCAGGGTGACCCTCTACCCCCCTACTTGTTTGCAATTTCCATGGAATACTTTTCGCTACAAATGGAGTTGGCTACTCATCACAAGCTTATTCACACTACTTTTAACTTCCAGCCTACTATGAGTCACTTACTCTATGCAGATGACTTGCTCATCTGTATAAAATCCAGCAATGAATCAGCATCAGCCATTAAAGACATTTTCAATAACTTAGATAAATATGCTGGGCTAAAACTGAATGAACAGAAAACCAAATGCTACTTTAATAAAACTTGCAATAGGAGAGCAGAGGTGCTGGAAATCTTAAATGTCAAAGAGAGCAACCTTCCAGTCAAATACTTAGGGGTTCCACTTTCCTCTAATAAAATTACAGACAGAGAGTGTGCAGCCCTTATCTCTTTCATCAGGGAAGGACTGCAGGGTTGGAGATCCAACCTTCTATCCCTTTCAGGTCGTATAGAATTGGTACACACTGTGATTCACTCTATAGTAAACTTCTGGCTGCAAACATTCCAATTTCCTGATGCTTCTATTCAAAAAATTGAGAGGGTCTGTGCGGATTTCATTTGGAAAGAAGGGATCCACAAAATCAAATATGATAAATTGTGTAGGCCAAAAGATGAAGGAGGTGTAGGACTTAGAAGATTAAAAGATATGAGAACAGTTCACACCCTTAAGCAAGCTTGGAGAATTATTAATGGAATAGGTCTTTGGGGAAAATGGATGAATAAAAGATACATCAGAAGAAACTTCTGGCAAATGGCGATAGATAATAATGCTTCAGCAAATTGGAAAGCAATAATGAGAGTCAGACACATTTTAGCTTCTCTTTGTACACGAGAAATAAAAAATGGAAGAGAGACTGATCTTTGGAGAGATTCATGGATTCAGGGGAAATCATTAATTGACATATTGGGAATACATTACTCTGCTTTTGGTTGTCCGAACAAAAAAATTCAAGAAGTGATATAAAATAGCAGATGGAACTGCTCCTCGCTGCCAATAACTCAGGATAGAAAAGAAGAAATCCAACATATGCCAATATATCATGGCAGAGATAAAGACATTTGGGCTTGGAAGCCTACAGGTAACGATTTCAATTCAAAGCTACTTGGAATGAAATTAGGAAAAAAGACAACAAAATTACATGGAGTAAAATTATTGGGGATTATGTCAACAATCCAAAAATGGCATTCACTGCCTACAAAGTAATAATGATAAGATTAACAATGAAGGGCAGACTATCAAAATGGGGCATAGTAAATGATACAGAATGCATTCTCTGTAAACAAGAGACAGAAACACACGAACACCACTTTTTTGAATGTACATTTTCTAATTCGGTATGGAATGCATGCAATAATTTCTTAAATCTAACAGCAAATGCAAGTAAACTAAATGAACGAATGAATTACCTGACGATGCGGGCTAACAACAAAGACATCAAATCCAAAATGCATAAAATTGCCGACACTGTAACTATGTGGAATATATGGAAAGAAAGGAATCGAAGAGTTTTCCAACACAAACAAAGAAATCAATCCGAAGTAAGATAGAAATTGGAGATCTGAGACTAGCGTCGAAAAGAATAAAAAACTACCAGCTTACCACGAGGGAACAAATCGCAGATCAAACTGGAGAAGAGGATCGGCTTCATCCATTGGCAGAAATCCGAGATACGATTCGCCAGTTTCGGCCGCCATGATTGTGCGAACCAAAGGTTGAGAAGAAATGTATGAGCTGTCTAATTTAGTAAGGTTCCAGTTGTATCTACGTTGCTTTAACTCAAATATAAGTTATACTGGTTCTTTGGTCAATTTTGGATGGAACATGCCTTAATAAAAGTTTACCAATTTTCAAAAATAAATAAATAAATTAACTAATGAGAGGTTTAAAGTTAAATTTATAAATTAAAATTAATTGAGGGGTTTAAATCATAGTTTATCTAACAAGGGCTTAAACGTAAAAATTTAATAGTTTTAAAAAGTGTAAGAAGAAAAACAAATATAATTACAAGTGTTAATAATGTCACCATGCAAAATACAAGTGTCCTTTGTTTTTCAAAATAATAAATAAAATACAAAACAAGTTTATAGATATCATAAATTCATTTTTCTCTCATTTGGTTGAAAGCTAAAAAAAATTTAATTAAAACCAGATCAAAATGCATCTCTAACCTGAGAAAACAAAATGCAAAAAAATATATATCTCAAACTCTAAAATCAAATAAAGCAAGATTCAGAAATCAAAACTAGAATCAATTCAACTTCAAACCTGGAAAAAACCAAAATCGAAAGCAATAAGCAATTCAAAAACAAAAAATCAACTCAGCAATCAATCTGGAAGCAATCAAGCAAGTCCAATGGCAGTTTAATTTCAAATGGACTCAACTCAAAACACTTCCAGAATTCTTTTTTCCAGGCTCTGTTTCTTTTGGAAGACAGGTGTGTAAACTTTTAAATTAAAAAGACTTAAGAAAGTAAATCTATTGCATGTGATTTTAGAGATAAATTTTTGCACGTTTGTGTTTATAGAAATGCCATATCTATATATATGAATATTATTTGATCTATGCATGTATGTATTGTTTGTTCTTCTCTGTTTCCATATTACAGAGCTTATAAGCAATTCAAAAATTCAAACCTCTTTATCTAATCATGGTTTAGCTGTGTGCTTCAACAAAATATGATTGATTAATCATAAAATATAGTTTAAAAATATATTCTTGCATATCTCTTGAAATAGAGTAAAACGGTAACATTTTAAAAAAATGATAAAGGCAAACAATTTAATTTGTGGATTCAAGCATGCAACTTGAATCATCCCAGGAAAATTTAATTTTTAAAATAAAATTCATAAATTTTAGTTTGGAAGTGGGTTTTCATTTCGGGGATGACCAGATTTTGGTTTTTAAGCAAATTCTGGTGACCGGAATATTTCTGGTGGTCGGGGTGTTGATGGAGGTGAAGGAAGGTGCGGTGATCTGGGCAAAAATGTCAGGAAGGTGTGTAGTTCGTCGACGGATCGGCGATAGGTCAATTGGGGTTTAAACCCTAGTTTTGGCCAGGTCAGAAGTGATGATCACCGTGGCATCTAGGGTGTATCGAGTTGCACGTGGTTCTGGGAGAAGATGGCATGGAGGCTAGCAAGGCCGTGGTCGGAGTTTGGAAGGGTCCGGTGATCGACGATGGTGGTCCAAGGGGTTTTCTGATGAGGTCTGGGTTTCTGGTTGCAGAGTAGTTCGATGGTGCGAGGACGTCGTAGTCGACTTGGCGATGTGGGTTTAAGGTGCCGGAGGGTCGTCGACGGCGTGTGCATGTGCACCGGATCAATTTGTGCACACGAGATTGGGTGAGAACGAAGAAATTTTACTCGGGTTGATGCTCGAGTGGAAAAGGAATTGGCTCGGGGATGAGCTCGTGTTCGCGTGAGTTTCGCACGGTTTTAAAATTTTAAAACTAAGTTTTTAAAAATGGAAGAAACAAGTCTGCACTCGAGTCATAGACGGGTCGAACCCGAAGCAAGTTTGCAAATGTTTTTAAAAGTTTTGAAAAGCTAGTTTTAAATTTAGATTAAGATTGGTTTAAACTATTTGATGATAAATGTTTTTAAACTATTTTGATTTAAAAGTTTTATGCTTTAATTTGAGAAATGTTTAAGTATTTTAAAAACTTAAATTTTAAAGGTAATTAAGTATAAATTAAAAAGATGAAATGTTTTTTAACATGTATTAATTAAAGTTAGGTAATTAATGTAAATGTTTTATCTTGAAAGATTGGTTAAGGTTTATAATGTTAATGATTAATTTAATTAATAAGGTAATTAAAGTTAAATTAATTAATAATTTAGAATTAATTTATTTATAAAGGTTTAGTTAATTTATTAAGGATTAATTAATCGTTAATTAAGAATTTATTTAATTAAGAAAATAAAATTAAGTAATTGATAATTAGAGGTTAATTAATTAGATAATTAAAGATTAATCAATCAATGATTAAAAGCTAATTAATTAAGTTATTATTGATTAATTACTTTATAATTGAGAGTAGTTTAATCAAGTAATTAAGGTTAACTAATTATGGATAATTAATTAAGTAATTAAGATTAATTAATTTATAATTTGAAGTTAATTAATTAAGTAATTAAGAATTAATCAATTATTAATTAAGGATTAATTAACTGATTATTAAGGATTAATTAATTTATAATTAAGTTTTATTAATTAATAATTAAGGTTATTAATTAATAGTTAAGGGATAATGCAACGATCTCGGTTTTTAAGCTAAATTAATTTAGTAATTAATTTGATTTTTGGATTAAATTGTGAATTTAATTGCGAAATTAAATTGAAAATATGGGAATAGAAATATATACATATAAGTTTTAATAAAGAATTTGATTTGGAAATCTCGAAAACAATAATTTGAATAATATATTAATTATAAATTGGATTGTGAATTACTTTGAAAATTTTGAATAAATATATTTATGAACATATATAGATTGAAAATTAAAATGTAAATAAAATTTCGATTTTGGAAAAATTCAAAATGTAAATATTAATAAATAAATTGGATTTATTATAGAAATTAGTTTTAAAAATATTTTCCTTAAAAAGTGATATAAGATTAAATAATATAAAATGTATAAATATAAAACTTCATTCATTTAAAAATAATAATAACTTGAATTTGAAAATTTAAAACAAAGATAAACGCCAAGCTTTAATTTATACATATCTTTATATCTAATAAGATAATAAAAGTTTGTTTTCCAATTTTAATATATAAGTATACATGTTTATATTTGAAAATTTTAATTTGAGAATTAAAGTAATAATTTTCAAAGTGCTATTTAATGTTGAATAAATATAAATAATAAACATGAAAATTTAAAGTGTTTAAAATATAACACATATGTAAATAAGATGTTTATAAAAACATTAATGTATAAATAAATAAAATGAAAAGGGTTTAAAACAAAATTTGTAAAATTATTCAAAATAGGGATTTGAACATAAAAGTGATATTAAAGACATTTGTAAGATATTGATACAAACAATTAACAAGTGTTAACAAAGTTAACAAGTGGCAAAAATGCACTTTTCTTTTAAATTTGAGTTTATAAACATGCATAAGAGAAAAGTAGTCAGGCTATTTTATTCAGTCCAAATTCTTTTCATCTTCTCTCTAAAAAACTGAAAAAAAAATCAGAGAAAAAGCTTTATCAAATACAAACCAGAAATGTTAACCTGTAAACAAAATTGCAAATTTAATGCAAACATCCAAGTTTTATCAACCTAGCAAAGCAGATTCAACATTGAAATAAGTTATGGAATCAAGCCTAGAAATCAAAGTAAAGATCAAAACCACAAAACAAATCTATTTTCAAAATTCTTTAAGCCTGGAAATAAACTCAAACAAGAAAAAGCTTTCAACCTAGAATGGAAGATTAGAGGAAAATCATATTTCAAAAAAAATTCAAAAACCTGTGAAAGAGAAATAAAAACTTGGAATTCAAAAGAAAAGTGGAATAAAAAACTAGATCAAGAAGCATCTCAACCTGAAGCAATTGATTCAACATCATCAAGCTTCAGTTCCATCATAGTTCAAGAAAACAAAGTCTGGTTGAAAACAATCCCAGGCCTCTGTTCTGAACAAGGTGAGCAAACCCGTTAATCCTATTTTACCTTAATGATCATTAAAGTATGATCTGGAATATGCTTAAATAATTGTGTGAATATGCGGGCATGTCTGTGAATATCTGTGAATTGATGTATACATGCATGTGTCTATGCATGTATTTCTCTGTTCTACTTGCAGGCTTTAAAAGCATGATCAAAAATAATTATTTTCTTCCCTGATCTCCTATAGGATATGATTTATAAACAAAATATGTTTATAACAGCATGATATAAGTTTTAAAAATATTTTTTAGTGAAAAATTCGAAGAAATTCTCACTGGAGATAAAATTTACAGTAAATTTTAAAAATATGACCAAATTCGACTTAGATGATTTATTACTTCATTTATAAGATTTGTTTTGTAATAAAAAACTATAACTTTTAAAGATAGTTTTAGGATGTTTAGTTTTAATTTAAGGGCAAATTTGCGTGATGAGCAGAAAACACATTTTCATTAATTCTCGTTGAACGACGAGGTAATGATCGTCATGATCCGAGTTGAAGGAGACTAGGGGACAGGTGATCATTAGAAAAATGGTGAATAAACTTTTAGATCTTCGGTGAAGTCAATTGATGTTGATTTAGGGTTTAAACTACAATTTTAAGTCATCGTGTTTCTCAAGCTTATGTGGCGTCGATGGTGGTCTTGGGATGATCGGACAGGGGGGATAGGAGCATGGGACGGTGACGAGGCTCTGGGGTAAATAATGAGTTCTTTGGTGATCTGGAATGGTGGCGCGGAAGCGATTTTGGTTATCGATTTTTGTTCCTACAAATGTTCATTTTACTCGATTTTGATCGGCTTTGAGTTTGAAGAATCTGGCGCTCAGGCGAGGTGAGTAGGTCATCGTTGATTGGTAGGCGTTGGTGTTGATGATCAGAGTTGCTCTGATTGTATGTAGCGTGCACAAGCATTGGATGGTGTCAGGGTGGATGTAAGGAGATGAAAGGGGTAACTAGGTGATTAGCTCGGGAATAAGGAAGGATTGCTCGAGTTTGTTACCGGGCATATTTCACAATTTTGAAAATTTAAAATAAACAAAGGTTAAAAAGAAGAAAAGTTTGTACTCGGGGGTTTTGTCGAGAAACCCGAAGTTGGTCTCAGGAGAACTCAGCAGTGGCTCTGGTCCTTATTTGAACTGGACGACTTCAATAAAATAAAGGTTAACTAGGTTTTAAAATCTATTAAATTGAACAAGTTTTAAAGGAAGATAAATCAAGTTTTTTTTCAAAGTTAATATACTAACAAGGTTTTAAAACAAATTTCAAGATTTATTTCTAAAAAGATTTAATTGATGATTAAAGAATAATTACTTAATTACTAAAAAGGATTTAATTTATGTGATTAATTTAAAGTATAATTACTTAATGTGATTACTTAAAAGTTAATTGCTTTAATGTAATTAAAGGGTGATTAATTTGTGTAATTAATTTAAAATTAATTAAGGGCTAATTAAATTTATAAATTATTTAAAGGGTGATTAATTTGTGTAAATATTTAATATTAATTAAGGGTTAATTAAATTTATAAATTATTTAAAGGGTGATTAATTTGTGTAATTAATTTAAGATTAATTAAGGGTTAATTAAATTTATAAATTATTTAAAGGGTGATTAATTTATGTAATTAATTTGAAGATAATTACTTTGACGTAACTAAAAGTTGATTAATTAGTTTGTTATTAAAGACCAATTAATGATAAGTAATTAAAGGTGATTAATTACTTAGAGATAATTACTTAATCAAAAGTAATTATCTAATGTTTTATGATTAATAAATCAAATAATTAAAGATTTACTAATATAAGTGATTATGAATAATCACTTATTATCATTAAGGATAATTAATTGAATGATAATTAATTAATGTAATTAATTGAGGATAATTAAAGAATAATTAAGTAATTAAGGGTTAATTATTTAACAATTAAAGGTTTATTAATTTACTAATTAAGTTTAATTAATTAAATGATTAATAACTAATTAAGATGGGTTGTAATTAACTAATATTATAAAAAAGGATTTGTAGTTTATTCATAATTAATTAATCCGATTTTAATTAATCGGATAATTTATCGATCTTACTTATGGATGTTTGGATTCTATTGAATGTTTAATTGTTTGATATCCCCAATATGTTATGCTTTGTGCAATGAATTGTTTTGATATGATCTGTGATGAATGTAATTTATATTATTTATCCGTGAATCTGTGAATGGAGATAAGCGTTATAGGAATATACCGCTTATCAATATTGATATGATTGAATATGTGATGATTGATGTTATGCACTATTGTTTAAAACCCCTGGACTACACCATACACACACAAATATAGATTGCACGAGAAAATTGGTCAAGTCACAGGTTTTTGAAATGGTTTTAAAAAAAACTGAATTTTGAATCCAAATAGTTTTGGAATGGAATTGGGTTAAATATGGAAATCTTTTGAAAAGGAGTTTTGAAGATAAAAGTAATTTTGAATAACTTGACAAAGTTTTGAAATTTAAATAGTTTTATTTGAGTTTGAATTCAAGATTTGAAATTGAATTCTATATTAGGAAACTATGGTTTAAAATGGGTATACAAGTTATAAATGTGTTTATATGGGTTTTAAACCATTTTAAAAGGTAATATTTTGGGAATATATATTTAACCCAAGTTTTATAATTTAAAAGATATAGCTTATGCAAATGTAATCGGACTTTTCCGAAACGAAAACTATTTGTTTTCAGGTAATAATAGCTTTCGTACAAAGAAAGGATTTCCAGTTTTGTTAAAAGGGGTTTCAAATTTGAAATGAAATTGTTTTGAAAACTATAATTGAATCTTTGTGAAAGGTTTGCGAACTTTGTTTCCAAATTGAAAAGTATCTTATAAGGTATCTTTTGTATAAAAGATTTGGGATTGAAATGGAATTGTTTTAAAGGGCTATGAATGAAGCTTTGTGAAAGATTGGTGAACTTTATGGAGTGAATCTTTTTGTTTAAAGATTCGTAAATGGTAATTTGTTTAAACCATCTAAAGAAAAGTTTTGGGTAATAAGTTGTGATTTATCTGAGATCCCAATATCCATATGATTTTAAAATATTGTGCTCATTATTCGGTTTAGCCGAGAGAGGATATTGTGTCATATGACCCATTCCGAATAATGATACGACATTATGGATAGCATTCGAAGACCGGATATTTTCGAAAGCGTAAGGATAGCCCGTCGAATGTCTCTGCACCGACTTGTCCCCGGTATAGAGATTTGATCACCCTTTGCGATGGGGAGTCCGGACGTGATTAGGGATTATCTGGATTTGCAAGGACTTCTTTGTGAAGTGCCTTCGGTTTTGTTTGAGCCCGGAACAGACTTGTATGGATATGTGTCTGACGTTACACTTTGAGACGTAAAGCAGGTTTCTATCAAATGCATTTCTGTTTGGTGGCGGAGATTTATTCTCTTAGCTTAGCACCCTTCTCTGAGACGTACGAGCTCAGAGGTTATGTATTTGACGGTTACTAGTGATACATTCCCAATTTGGTAATGTGGCATTCAATGTGCCGATGATCATTTATTGATCGAAGCATGGATTTTGTGAAAAGCGTAGCTTTGCGGATGAGACTTCGTCGAGCCTCACAACCCGGTAATGGTCGAAACAGGAATCGTTGCAGCAAGGTTATTTAGGGGTAGCTCCCCTTGAGGGTATGTCCATTTCCTTCTAGATTATAAGTGGTATCATGGTATGGAACCCAGATACTTAACTTTGTAGTTGCTGCAAAACTTATTGTTGGTTGATAGGAACCTCAGATAAAGGTTGGTAATGACCGAGGGGTGGCATACTCGTGTCAGTAGTTACCTAGTTACAGAGGTAATCCGACCTTGTGTTGGCAGAGATCCAGTTAGGTTCTCGGGGGCATACCTCCAGAGGCGTTCCATTCGGTGTGGGATGTTCTTTTGCCTGACCATTGTTGGAAATCTAAACAAAACAATACGAGCACTATATGGTTTTAGTTGTATAACCTGCCATGGAATGTGATGGTAATCTGCTATTGAACATGGTAGCTATAGTAGGCATACAATAATGGTTGTATGCTGGCTAAGATTAATATTATACTTTCGAAAGGTTTTCTGCACTATGCACTGATAAAAATATCAAAAGGTTTTTGCATATCAAGCATGTTTGACTATCATAAGGAGAAATCTCCTCCAATTCTGCGTTTGTATGGTGTGTGCGACGGGAGGGCTTATGGTAGTTTCATTTTCCAAAAAGCATTGTGGATTTCAGTATTAAATTCTTTTGTTGTTGTTTTTGTTTAAAAGTATTTCCGTTTGCTCACACTAGTCCCATGACTGACCCGGAGTTTATTGTTCCCTTCCTAAACTCTAGGTGTCCACAATTTTCCACACGGCAGTCTAGAGTTAGGATTTTCAGATAATCAAATATTAGGTGTAGATTCGATAGCCTTCGAAGCCTTTGGATTTGGCGATCGCATTTGCTATTCTTCAGCATTTGGGCTGACCCTTCTTAATACAACGTGAATGGGGTTTCTCGCTTTGCGTTTGGAAAGCATATTCTTGGATCTAGCTTTTGGAGCCTTTGGAACTTTGGCAATTGATTCGCTATTTATTAGAGTATCTCTCTTGTGGACTTCTGAAGATATTATCTTTTGAAGTTATTTCTTTCCGATGTATCTTATATCTCTGATAATATTTGATATTCGATTGTATCAACTGTTGTGTATCAATGATATTATCCATTTTCTTCTGCTGTGTTGTTGTATTTAATGTGTTATAAGCTGCGGCATGAGTCGGATTTCAATGGTTGAATCTACAGCATTCGAGTACAAGTGAAGTACGGGTGTCGATTTTCAAATGCTGAAATTTGGGCTGTGACATTTTGGTATCAGTGCTGAAGGTTGAAAATTTAGCTGAGGAGTGTAACACATTAGGTAACTCGTTAGTGATAGGGTGAAGTATATCCTAGAATGAGTATATCCCTAAGATATCTAGTTCGTATGCCTAAGTAAACTCTCTTACTATCCATTGATAGTGAGTATGAGTGCCAGAAGAGGACAAGATATGAGACAGGGGAGTACCATTACAAATGGTCAATGCCCTGCAACAACAAGGAAACAACTCTTCTCAATCTCCTTTGATCCAATTTCAATTCTTTGACGGCTTTGTGGCAGCTCGAGGGAGAAGCTTTGGTATGGTGTCCCTGCAAATCGTTATTGGAAAGGTTCTAGTTCCCATTGTGTATTCTCTTCATCGGATTCTTATCAGCCTTTCATTTTTAACTCTAATAAATTTGAAAATTTATTTGAAATGAATTAGTTAAATAAAATATGAAAATTTTTATCGATAAATAATTTCGGTCAAAAACAAAGTTTGAAATTTTTATTGTGATTTCTTGTGAAGATCAAAGTCAGAAGAAGGACAAGCTGGTGTAAACTTGGAGATTCCAACCTGACTTTGGAATCCATATCTAGCGTTTGAGAATTGTGGAAGATTGAATCCATTTATCTGTTATTTAAGGTCCAGAAACATTCTACGAGTGGTTAGTTATCCTTCGAACTAACCGATGACCCTTTCTTATTTCGTAGATCTGGTGACCCGAGTATCTTGGGTAGTATCGAATGAGTTCGTTCTCATAATTATTGACGATATTCTAATTTGGTAAGCCAAATACAGAATAGATAATTATTTGATTGATGAGTCGATTCTCTATCTTTATGCTTATCTATTCTTTGTTGTCTCCCTCTCTAGCAAATTTCGAGGACGAAATTTTCTTAAGGGGGAACCTGATACGATCTTGGTTTTTAAGTCAAATTAATTTAGTAATTAATTTGATTTTTGGATTAAATTGTGAATTTAATTGTGAAATTAAATTGAAAATATGGGAATAGAAATATATATATATATAAGTTTTTAAATAAAGAATTTAATTTGGAAATCTAGACGAAAAATTTGAATAATATATTAATTACAAATTGGATTGTGAATTAATTTTAAAATTTTGAATAAATATATTTATGAATATATATAGGTTGAAAGTGAAATTGTAAATAAAATTTTTATTTTGGAAAAATTCAAAATGTAAATATTTATAAATAAATTGGATTTATTATTGAAATTAAGTTTTAAAAATATTTTCCTTAAAAAGTTATATAAGATCAAATAATATAAAATGTATAAATATAAAACTTCATTCATTTAAAAAGAATAATAACTTGAATTTGAAAATTTAAAACAAAGGTAAATACCAAGCTTTAACTTATACATATCTTTGAAATTATAAGATAATAAAAGTTTGTTTTCCAATTTTAATATATATGAGTATACTTGTTTATATTTGAAAGTTGTAATTTGAGAATTAAAGTAATAATTTTTAAAGGGCTATTTAAAGTTGAATAAATATAAATAATAAACATGAAAATTTAAAGTGTTTAAAATATAACACATATGTAAATAAGATGTTTATAAGAACAATAATGTATAAATAAATAAAATGAAAAGGGTTTAAAACAAAATTTGTAAAATTATTCAAAAGAGGGATTTGAACATAAAAGTGATATTAAAGACATTTGTAAGATATTGATACAAACAATTAACAAGTGTTAACAAAGTTAACAAGTGGAAAAAATACACTTTTCTTTAAATTTGAATTTATAAACATGCATAAAAGAAAAAGCAGCCAGGCTATTTTATTCAGTCCAAATTCTTTTCATCTTCTCTCTAAAAACCTGAAAACAAAATTAGAGAAAGAAGTTTATCAAATACAAACCAGAAATGTTAACCTGTAAACAAAACTACAAATTCAATGCAAACATCCAAGTTTTGTCAACCTAGCAAAGCAGATTCAACGTTGAAATCAGTTCTGGAAATCAAACCTGATCAAGCCTAGAAATCAAAGTAAAGATCAAAACCACAAAAAAAAAATCTATTTTCAAAATTCTTCAAGCGTTGAAATAAACTCAAACAAGAAAAAGCTTTCAACCTGGGAAGGAAGATCAGAGGAAAAACAAATTTCAAAAAAATTCAAAAACCTGTAAAAGTGAAATAAAAACATGGAATTCAAAAGAAAAGTGGAATCAAAAACTAGATCAAGAAGCATCTCAACTTAAAGCAATTGATTCAACATCATCAAGCTTCAGTTTCATCATAGTTCAAGAAAACAAAGTTAGGTTGAAAACAATCCCCGGCCTCTGTTCTGAACAAGGTGAGCAAACCCTTTATTCCTATTTTATCTTAATGATCATTGAAGTATGATCTGGAATATGCTTAAATAATTGTGTGAATATGCTTTCATGTGTGTGAATATCTTTGAATTGATGTATACATGTTTGTGTCTATGCATGTATTTCTCTGTTCTACTTACAAGCTTTAAAAGCATAATAAAAAATCAATCTTTTCTTCCCTGATCTCCTATACGATATGATTTATAAATAAAATATGTTGATAACAATAGGATATAAGTTTTAAAAATATTTTTTAGTGAAAAATTGGAAGAAATTCTTACTGGAGATAAAATTTACAGTAAATTTTAAAAATATGACCAAATGCGACTTAGATGATTTATTAATTCATTTATAAGATTTGTTTTGTAATCAAAAAATATGATTTTTAAAGATAGTTTTAGAATTATTAGTTTTAATTTAAGGAAAGTTTGCGTGATAAACAGAAAACACATTTTCATTAACTCTCGTTGAACGGCGAGGTAATGATCGCCGTGATCGGAGTTGAAGGAGGCTAGGGGACAGGTAATCATCAAAAAAATGGTGAACAAACTTTTTGATCTTCGGTGAAGTCAATTGATGTTGATTTAGGGTTTAAAGTACAATTTTAGGTCATCGTGGTTCTCGAGATCGTGTGGCATCGATGGTGGTCTAGGGATGATTGGATGGGGGAGGGGGGGATAGGAGCATGGGACGGTGACAAGGCTCTGGGGGAAACGATGAGTTCTCCGATGATCTGGAATAGTGGCGCGGAAGGGATTTTGGTGATCGATTTTCATTCCTGTAAATGTTCATTTTGCTTGATTTTGACCGGCGTCGAGTTTGAAGAATCTAGGCGCTCAAGCGAGGTGAGTAGGTCATCGGTGATTGGTGGGCGTCGGTATTGATGATCAGAGTCGCTTCGATTGTATGTACGCGTACACAAGCATTGGATGGCGTCAGGGTTGATGTAGGGAGAAGAAAGGGGTAACTCGATGATTAGCTCGGGAATAAGGAAGGATTGCTCGAGTTTGTTATCGGGCATATTTCACAATTTTGAAAATTTAAATAAATAAAGGTTAAAAAGAAGAAAAATTTCTACTCGGGGGTTTTGAAGAGAAACCCGAAGTTGGACTCGGGAGAACTCGGCAGTGGCTCGAGTCGTTATTTGAACTGGACGGCTTCAATAAAATAAAGGTTATCCAGGTTTTAAAATCTATTAAATTGAATTAGTTTTAAAGGAAGATAAATCAAGTTTTATTCAAAGTAAATGTACCAACAAGATTTTAAAACAAATTTCAAGATTTATTTCTAAAAAGATTTAATTGATGATTAAAGAATAATTACTTAATTACTAAAAAGGATTCAACTTATGTGATTAATTTAAAGTTTAATTACATAATTTGATTACTTAAAAGTTAATTGCGTTAATGTAATTAAAGAGTGATTAACTTGTGTAATTAGTTTAAGATTAATTAAGGGTTAATTAAATTTATAAATTATTTAAAGGGTTATTAATTTGCGTAATTAATTTAAGATTAATTAAGGGTTAATTAAAATTATAAATTAGTTAAAGGGTCATTAATTTGTGTAATTATTTTAAGATTAATTAAGGGTTAATTAATTTTATAAATTATTTAAAGGGTGATTAATTTGTGTAATTAATTTAAGATTAATTAAGGGTTATAAATTATTTAAGGGTGATTAATTTATATAATTAATTTAAAGATTAATTACTTTGACGCAATTAAAAGTTGATTAATTAGTTTGTTATTAAAGACTAATTAATAATAAGTAATTAAAGGTGATTAATTACTTAGGGATAATTACTTAATTAAAAGTAATTATCTAATGTTTTATGATTGATAAATCAAATAATTAAAAATTTATTAATATAAGTGATTATGGATAATCACTTATATCATTAAGGATAATTAATTGAATGATAATTAACTAATTGTTAATTAATTAATGTAATTAATTAAGGATAAGTAAAGAATAATTAAATAATTAAGGGTTAACTATTCAATAATTAAAGGTTAATTAATTTAATAATTAAGGTTAATTAATTAAATGATTAAAGATTAATTAATTAAGATGGGTTGTAATTAATTAATAGTACTTAACTTGGATTTGTAGTTTATTCATAAGTAATTAATCCGATTTTAATTAATCGGATAATTTATCGATCTTACTTATGGATGTTTGGATTCTACTGAATGTTTAATTGTTTGATATCCCCGATATGTTATGCTTTGTGCTATGAATTGTTTTGATATGATCTGTGATGAATGTAATTTATTTATCTGTGATAAATTTATATTATTTATCCATGAATCTGTGAATGGAGATAACAGTATAGGAATATACCGCTTATTGATATTGATATGATTGAATCTGTGATGTTTGATGTTGTGCACTATTGTGTAAAAACCCCTGGACTACACCATACACACACAAATATGGATTACACGAGGAAATTGGTCAAGTCATAGGTTTTTGATATGGTTTTAAAAAAATTGAATTTTGTATCCAAATAGTTTTGGAAATGGAATTGGTTAAATATGAAAAGCTTTTGAAAAGGAGTTTTGAAGATAAAAGTTATTTTGTATAACTTGATAAAGTTTTGAAATTTAAATAGTTTCATTTGAATTTGAATTCAAGATTTGAAATTGAATTCTATATTTGGAAACTATGGTTTAAAAAGGTTATACAAGTTATAAATATGTTTATATGGGTTTTAAACCATTTTAAAAGGTATTAATTTGGGAATTTATATTTAACCCAAGTTTTATACTTTAAAAGATATAGCTTGTGCAAATGTAATTGGACTTTTCCGAAACTAAAACTATTTATTTTCAAATACTAATAGCTTTCATGTAAAGAAAGGATTTCCAGTTTTGTTAAAAGGGGTTTCAAATTTGAAATGAAATTGTTTTGAAAACTATAATTGAATCTTTGTGAAAGGTTTGTGAACTTTGTTTCCAAATTGAAAAGGATCTTAAGGTATCTTTTGTATAAAAGATTTGGGATTGAAATGGAATTGTTTCGAAGGGCTATGAATGAATCTTTGTGAAAGATTGGTGAACTTTGTGAAGTGAATCTTTCTGTTTAAAGATTGGTAAATGGTAATTTGTTTAAACCATCTAAAGAAAAGTTTTGGGTAATAAGTTGTGACATAAATGAGATCCCAATATCCTTTTTAAATATTGCGCTCATTATTCGATTTATCCGGGAGAGGACTTTGTGTCATATAGCCAATGTCGAACAATGATACAACGTTATGGATAGCATTTGAAGATCGGTGGTGAAGACCGGATATTTTCAAAAACAAAAGGATAACCCGTCGAATGTCTCTGCACCGACTGGTCCCCGGTATAGAGATTTCATCACCCTTTGTGATGAGGAGTCCAGACGTGATTATGGATTATCCGGATTTGCTAGGGCTTCTTTGTGAAGTGCCTTCGGTTCTGTTCGAACCCAGAACAGACTTGTATGAATGTGTGTCTGACATTACACTTTGAGATGTGAAGCAGGTTTCTATCAAATACATTTTTGTTTGGTGGCGAAGATTTATTCTCTTAGCTTAACACCCTTCTCCGAGACATATGAGTTCAGAGGTTATGTAGTTGATGGTTACTAGTGATACATTCCTAATTTGGAAATGTGGCATACGAAGTGCTGCTGATCATTTGTTGATCGAAGCATGGTTTCTGTGAAAAGTGTAGCTTTTTGGACGAGGCTTCGTCGAGCCTCACAACCTGGTAATGGTCGAAACAGGAATCGTTGCAGCAAGATTATTTGGGGGTAGCGCCCCCTGAGGGTATATCCATTTCCTTCTGGATTATAAGTGGTATCATGGTATGGAGCCCAGATACTTAACTTTGTGGTTGCTGCAAAACTTATTTCTTTGTGGTTGTTGGTTGATAGGCCCCTCGGATAAAGGTTGGTAACGACCGAGGGGTGGCGTACTCATGTCAGTAGTTACCTAGTTACAGAAGTAACTCGGCCTTGTGTTGGCAGAGATCCGGTTAGGTTCTCGGGGATGTCTCTCCGGAGGCGTTCCATTCGGTGTGGGAAGTTCCTTTGCCTGACCATTGTTGGAAATCCAAACAAAATAATACGAGCCCTGTACGGTTTTAGTTGTTTAACATGCCATGGAATGTGGCAGTAATCTGCTATTAAACATGGTAGCTATAGTAGGCATACAATAATGGTTGTATGCTGGCTATGATTGATATTATACTTTCGAAAGGTTTTCTACACTATGCACTAATAATAATATCAAAAGGTTTTTGTGTATCAAGCATGTTTGACTATCATAAGGAGAAATCTCCTCCTATTCTGCGCCTGCATGGTGTGTACGGAGGGAGGCCTTATGGTAGTTACATTTTCCAAAAAGCATTGCGGATTTCAATCTTTAATTCTTTTGTTGTTGTTTTTGTTTAAAAATTTTTTCGTTTGCTCACACCAGTCCCATGACTGACCCGGATATTATTGTTCCCTTCCTAAACTCTAGGTGCCCACAATTTTCCACACGAGCGGTCTAGAGTTGGGATTTCAGACAATCAAATAGTAGGTGTAGATTCGATAGCCTTCGAAGCCTTTGGATTTGGCGATCATATTTGCTACTCTTCAGTATTTAGGCTGACCCTGCGTAATACAATTGATGGGGATTTCTCGCTTCGCGTTTGGAAAGCATGTTGGTGGATCTAGCTTTTGGAGTCTTTGGAACTTTGGTAATGGAGTCCCTATTTATTGGAGTATCTCTCTTGTGGACTTCTAAAGATATTATCTTTTGGAGTTATTTCTTTCCGCTGTATCTTTTATCTTTGATAATATTTGATATCAGTTGTATCATTGTTGTATTAACTGTTGTGTATCAATGATATTATCCATTTTATTCTGTTGTGTTGTTATACTTAATGTGTTATAAGCTCCAGCATGAGTCGGATTTCAACGGTTGAATCTGCGGCATTCGAGTACAAGTGAAGTACGGGTGTCAGATTTCGAACGCTAAAATTTAGGCCGTGACAGATAATTAGTAATTAATTAAAGATTAATTAATTGATTATAAGGTTAATTGAGAAGGGTTAATTAATTAATGAAAGTGGTTAAGGATAATCACTTGCTATAATTTTATTAATTAAATGGTAAACAATTAAGAATTAGTTAATGAAATTAATTAAGGATAATTAATTTAAAGGATAATTAAATAATTAAAGTTTAATTATTTAATGATTAAAGGTTAATTGATGTATTAATTAAGGTTGATTAATTAATAAAGGATTAATTAATTTATTAATTATGGTCAATTAATAGATGATTAAAGGATAATTAATCAATATGGTTTGTAATTAATTAATATTAATTAACCAGGATTTGTAGTTTATTCATAAGTAAACAATCTAGTTTAAATTAATTATAATCAGATATTAATTGATTTTACTTATGAATGTTTGAATTGTATTGAATGCTTTGAATTGTTTGATATCTCTACCGTGTGATGCTTTGCGATATGAACTATTTTAATTCAAGCTATGATGAATGTAAATTTATTCATCTGTGGATCTGTGAATGGAAGATAAGCGTTATAAGAATATACCACTTATCGATATTGACATGCTTGAATTTGTGATGATTGATGTTGTTGCAGTATTGTGTAAAACTCCTGGACTACACCGTACACACAAATATGGATTGCACGAGGAAATTGGTTAAGTCATAGATTTTTGAAATGGTTTTAAAAATTGAATTTTGAATTCAAATAGTTTGGAAATGGAATTAGGTTAATTATGAAAAGTTTTTGGAAAGGAATTTCGAAGATAAAATTTATTTTGAATAACTTAATAGATTTTTGAAATTTAAATAATTTGATTTGAATTTGAATTCAAAATTTGAAATTGAATTCTATATTTGGAAATTATGGTTTAAAAAGGGTATACAAGTTATAAATGTGGTTATATGGGTTTTAAACCATTTTAAAAGTATTGTTTTGGGAATTTGAAATTAACCTAAGTTTTATACTTGAAGGGCTTTAACTTGTACAAATGTAATCAGATTTTTCCGAAAAGAAATCTATTTGTTTTCAAATAATAATAGCTTTCATATAAAGAAAGGATTTCAAATTTTTGTTGAAAAGATTTCAAGTTTGAACGAAATTTTTTTTGAAAGCTATTAATGAATATTGGTGAACTTTGTTTCCAAAATAAGTGGATCTTAAAGGTATATCTTTTGTATAAAAGATTTGAATTGTGAATAGTTTTGAAAGCTATGAAATAATCTTTGTGAAAGATTGGTGAACTATGTGAAGTAAATCTTTTTGTTTAAAGATTTGGAAATGGTAATTTTTTTAAACCATTTGAAGAAAGGTTTTGGGTTTTAAGTTGTGACTTAACTGAAATCCCAATATCCGTATGTTTTTAAATATTGCGCTCATTATTCGATTTATCCGGAGTACCTTGCGTCATATAACTCATTCCGAATAATGATACGAAGATATGGATAGCATTTGAAGACTAGTGGTGAAGACCGTGTATTTTCGAGAACGAAAGGATAACCGGTCGAATGACTCTGCACTGATTTGCTACGGTATAGAGATCTCCATATGTAATGGGGAGTCCGATCGCGATTGTGAATACCAGGATTGCAAGGGCTTCTTTGTGAAGTGCCTTCGGTTCTATTCGAACCCGAAACAGACTTGTATGGATGTGTGTCTGACATTACACTTTGAAATGTCAAGCTGGTTTCTATCAAATACATTTCTGTTTGGTGGCGGAGATTTATTCTCTTAGCTTAACACCCTTCTTTGAGACGTACGAGCTTAGATGTTATGTAGTTGATGGTCATAGTGATACATTCCCAATTTGGTAATGTGGCATATGAAGTGCTGCTGATCATTTATTGATCGAAGCATGGCTTTTGTGATAAACGTAGCTTTGTGGATGAGACTTCGTCGAGCCTCACAACCCGGAAATGGTCGAAACAGGAATGTTGTTGCAAGGTACCTGGGGTCGCGCCCCTAGGGTATGTCCATTTCTTCTGGAAAAGGGTGGTATCATGGTATGGATCCCAAATATTTAACTCATGTGGACACTGAAAATTTATTACTTTGTGGTTGAGAGCTCTCGGTTAAAGGTCACAAACGACCGAGGATGACATATCTGTAGGTGTTACTTCCAGGCAGGGGTAACCTGGCCTTGTGTTGGCAGAGAGCCGGGTAGGTTCTCGGGGCATCCCTCCGGAGGCGTTCCCATGTGGCAATAGGAAGTTCCTTAGCCTGACCATTTTTTGGAAATCCAAAGAAATAATATGCATCCTGTACGGTTTTAGTTGTATAACCTGCCATGGAATGTGGCGGTAACCTTCTATTGAACATGGTAGCTATAATAGGCATACAATAATGGTTGTTTGCTGGCTAAGATTAATATTATACTTACCAATTTTTTCCATTATGCACTAATAATAATATCAAAATGGTTTTCGCGTCTCAAGCATGTTTGACTATCATAAGGAGAAATCTCCTCCAATTCTGCGTTTGCATGGTGTGTGCAGTGGGAGGCCTTAAGGTAGTTTCATTTTCCAAAAAGCACTACTGATTTCAATTTTTAAATTATTTTGTTTTTCTTTTATTAAAGATAAACTGTTTTCATTTGCTCACACCAGTCCCATGACTAACCTGGAGTTTATTGTTCCCTTTCTAAACTCTGGGTGCCCACAATTTTCACACGGGTAGTCTAGAGTTGGATTTTTCAGATAGTCGTATAGTAGGTGTAGATTCGATAACATTCAATCTCTGGATATTGGAAATCGCATTTGGATCGAGTTTCTTCACTCAGTGTTGATGGTGGATTCTCACTTTTTAGTTTTTGGAGTCTTTCTAGGCTTGGAGCTTTGGCAATGGAGTCGCTATATATTAGAGTATCTATCATAAAGGACTTCTGAAGATATTATCTTTTGGAGTTATTTCTTTCCGCTGTATCTTGTATCTTTGATAATATTAATCAATTAGTTGTATCATTGTTGTAATCAACTATTGTGTATCAATGATATATTCATTTCTTCCGTTGTGTTGTTGTACTTAATGTGTTATAAGCTCCGGCGAAGCAGATTCGACGTTTGGATCTGCGGCATTCGAATACGGGTGATGTATTCAGTGCCGATTTTCGAAGGTCGAGTTAGGGTCGTTATAGGTTCGAATTGATGTCAGTCATCAGATTATTTTATACTAAATTTAGGCCATTCAAACTAGGTTCAATTTACAGCTGTTATCACACAAGCGATCGACTGCTATGCTACCCCCAGTCGATGCTAGTGGTCGATCAGCCCCAATTAAGGGTCGACCGGTTGCACATTTTTGTTACACGTTCATTTGCTTCTCATTGTACATTATTTTATTTATTTTATACTATTTTTAACCAACCTAATTTAATTTTAATTTTTCTTTGTTGTTAAGAAAACATCAACGTTAATTAATGTTAACTAATTACATTTATTTCCTTAATTACGTATGTAATTATTTATGGTCCGAAATCTTCAAACTTTAATAACATTTTTGCTTCAACTCCAGTTAGGGAACTTTATATATGAAAACTGATCAGAAAATTACTACAAACATAATGGTGCAAATTATGTAGCCAAATTCCAATGTTTGTAAAATTTCTATTTTTGGCATTACTAATTGTTAATTAATTTCTTTCTAGTTAATTATCATTCAATTTACTGAGTGCAACATTCTCCCTCTTAAAAGAATTTTTTAGGCCAAAAGTAGGAACAAACACTCAAGAATAGAATAGTAGAGAAATGACGGGGCGGATAAGTAAATAAGCAGTAACAAAGACACAAGGATTTATAGTGGTTCGGCGTTGTATGCTCATGTCCATGTTGAAGAATTTGCTTTATTAATCACTTGTAAATTTGATTACAATGAAGTAATGATAATAGGGGTTCACCATAACGATTGTAAGTTCTAACTTGAACGTTGAAATGATTGGTACCGATCATTGATTTGTGCTCGAACGCATGTGCAATCATTTGTTTAAGCTCCTCATGCCTCTAGTCCATGCTTCCAAAGTTCGGTGTCATTTTGAGTTATGGTTGGTGAGATATTGACCAATCTTCATCAAGTTGGATCGTTAGGCTAAGTATTTACTTTCGTGTTGCTGATCGTTCAAATTTGCCTCTTTTATCATGTAATCGTTTATGCCGACTTCACCCTCTAATTTATTGATATTCTGAAAGTTTCAATTGTTTTGGAGTTGTATATTTTGAGATATCGATCGATCATCATTAAATTTAGTTAGGTAAACAATACGCTACGATCCATTGTATTGAATATGGATCGTACCTAATCTAGCTTTAGGGAGTAGTGAGCTTCCATGCTATATGTGTTTCTTATTGAGTTCAACTTCAGGTTCTACTTTGTTACTGCTCCATATTATCATTTAGGATTAATCTTTAGGCTTCATGATCGTCAATCTGATACATCGATCCTAATGACAATTGAGTTGATCTCGACCGATTGGTCCAGATATAGTTAGGTCAAAATGTCCGATAAGATCTACCCCCAAGTACGTCCTGTTTGAACATGATGTGCTTTTAATTGTTGCACACTTGAATCGTCGAAAAGAATTCCATCCAATTTATTGAATAGTTGCCACCCTTCCAATGAGTTGCTTTGTTACCGAGAGTTGCATCTCTTTTTGTTCGTCATTGGTTGATCTCCAATAGTATATACTATTGGTTGATCTCCATCAGCATAAATACTAGATTATGATTGGTCGATAATTATCTTGTTTTGTTTCCAGTGATTATTAGGCTTCAGCAATTTGGCTCAGATTCTTCTTCACTAGACTTTGGGTGAGAATTCAATTTTTTCAATTTCAAAAAGTGAATTTTGGAACGTATACTAGCAGGTAGACATTTTTATACCCGACCCCTGATTACAATTGCACGTTCACAGGTCGTTGTTAAGTTCTTTTTTTTGAAACGATCACACTCGGTCATTTGCTGCTAAATAGATCGATGGATAGTTGTGTATCCATCAAATATAGATTGTTATTTCTCTCCCTCCTTTTGTAATAACAAATACATTTGATGGTTAGTAGGTTTGTGAAAATAACGAATTGTTCCGAATGAACTATCATTATACTACGAGAAAGAGTGAACGTTATAAAACTCGGTACACTTTTGCATCATTTCCATACGAACTTAAAAGGAAATTTTCTCCTCCTCTCCTTCTTCATCGTTCAATACACAATCTGAGCTCCTAAGATAAAGATCGATCATCCACCATTAAATCTTCAATCATCAATACTCTTCACCATACTTGTTATCATTACTTCCATGTTCTCAAATCTCGTGCAAGATCGAATTCGGACCAACTCCATTCTTCGAATCTTAATACAGGTAGGTCAATTTTGATTTGTATGTGGATTTGATAGCAAGATTTTGGGTTTTTCAACGATGTGGTGTTTGATTAGAACCAATGAGTTGATTGATTTGAAGTAGGTTGGAATGTACGAGGCATTACAATGATCATTTGCTTTATACTATTCCTTTTAGAGATGATGAATGGGTTGAGTTGTTGGGAAGAAGTGTTTGGAAAGGATCATCCATAACCGATCGGTTGTAGTCATGGATTTGGTGAATCTTCGAAGTAGATAAACCGACTAATGAAACAATCGTATGGATCGATCATATGGAGTTAATGTGGAGTATAGTTTTGTTGTGGACCGATCATATTGGAATGAACGTGCGAGGATGATGCGGCATATGGAACGATTGTATGTTGTTGGTTCGGTCTAAATGATTGGTTAAATGCTGATGTGAACGATCAGATGGAGAATTGATGCAGACAATCAGATGGAACGGTTGGAACAAACGGTTGTATATGGATCGATCATACGTGACCGATCAGATATACTTCATGGGAACGATCGATTATCAACAAACAAACTTCAAAAAATGAAATTTAACTAAATAAACTTAAACTTAATAATAGGCTTTGGCCTTGAACACTTAAGAAAACTCATACAACTTGTATATTACTCGAACTGCAAACTGTGACATACATGATGTTCAACTATGACATAGATAAATGCGTCGGACAACTCTTTTGAATCTCATCTACTTATGTACATACAAATCGATCATCAACCGGATGAAAACCGATCTTGAGGCTTAGGCTGAATGATTCCTTGACGATGTAGAGAACTAGTTGAGAGGTTAACAATGATGGTTACTCTAGTTGAACTTCAAAGTCTCGCCGCCTTTTATGCCTTTAATTTTGTATGACTTATCACCGTATTGCATGGCACTTCACCACACAACACTAGCACTCACTCTACACTGGAGGGTACAGGATTTTTAATCTAGTAATGAATTTTTACTAAGTTTAATAATGATGGATTCTAGATTTTCAGAACGTCTTGCGGTTTTGTTCGCTGGACCATCTTCTTAATATAGCAATCCCGTGTCGAATTGAGTTCTACCGCTGAATCAGACAGTCCATCTCCTAGTCATCAATCCGAGCAACCGGAAAGCTTTGGTCCACCATTTGATTTATTCTCCGCAACTCCTACTCTCCCAATGAGAGATATGGGATTTCATTTAATGATTTGCCGGTGCCGTCATGGGACGATAGAGCTCACAGGCCCTCGGAAGGGTACATAACATGCAACAAATTATGTGTTAGGCTGGATGCGTTCTGCCATTTAACTCATATATCCATGAGGTTCTAAATTACTTGAGGATAACCCCAGTGCAACTGCATCCAAACAGCTACGCCCTGATCAAATGTATTTACATGGTATTTATGGAGTTCTTATATTGCCCTCCACCTACTGAAGACATTCTATTCATATTCACGTTCAAGCAACGAGTAGGGAGTCTCTCGTTTACATTTTTGGAGTCTGTTAAGAAATGCCAAATCTTAACAGGTACTTGGAATAAATTAAGCACTTTCAAAAGCGAATGGTTCTTTGGGGAATGTCCGCCTAGCTTTGCTTAATGGTGGTTAGAAAGATGTAAATTTCACACTTCACTTTAATTCATATGCTTATATCTGGGTCATATCCTAGACTAAGCAGCTTTTCTGATTTTTTAAAGGCAATATCCCATGGCCCAAAGTTATACATCTTAAGGAGGCAGTCTCGACTCTTGATCATGTGCCACTTAAAGATAATGATGTTGAGTGCCTCCTTACAGATGAACCTCTTATCACCTTTTGTCCGTTGGAAGAAGGCTGATGCATAAGGCTAGCGAATACTGCTCGAGTTTCAGTGGCAAGACAATGGGCCGCAGTTAGCCGAAGGGGCAACCGAGTTGATCCTGTCATGCCCCTAGTAGTGAAAGCTCACATGGTCATTGATTTAGATGCTAAAAATGATGAAGGTGACGAGCCCAGTTGTGATAACGAATGGTCTGGACCTGGGGTCATGGAAAATCCTCATAAACCTCACAGTCGTCGGCTCTCAAAAAAGGAAAGGGAAAGAAATTCATCTATTGATTTCCTAAGAGTCATCTTTCTAATCAGCCCAAGCCGTCCACTACTCCTTAAGTCATTTTGGATGAGTCTTCCTCTCAATCGTCTGAGCGTTTAGGCGAATTGCTTGACTCATTCTCTAACTTGGCGATTTTAAAGGACATTGAAACTTTTCACTTTACCTATATGAGCATCAGTGGGTCGGACTCTCCTACCAAAACTAGTGCAGAAATCCCATCTACTACAAAAGGAGAGTTTTTGGAGAAAAGCTCTAACATCTAGTCTGTCAGGGGGACATAAGGACACTTGAACACACTTGCACTTCACAATGTTGCACTACATTTAACTTATTCCCTTCAATATTTAAATTTGATTCACTCCCTGTTCTCTTTTGTAGAGACCATAGTGAAGAAGAGGAACATGTTCTAGTCTCTCCAGGAGTTATCAAACCAAACTTCAGGCTCATGTTCAGGCCCATATCATTAAGGCAGTGGCCGTGAGTATGATTCCAGCCATCGCTCCAATCGAGATCAAGATCATCAGGACATAGGTGATAGAGATAGGTCTGCTTATGATAAGCATCGATCAAAATCAAAATCCACTCTTCCGAAGGGTTTTGAAAAGCAATCTGATCGTCGAGACCTACCTATTGATTCTCCTTCTGCTCCTTCTGTTCCAATTCCTCCCGGCCTTTAGTCCTTTCACAAAGTTAGTGACTTAGTGATCACCCTCTTCATAGCGAGTATGTTGCTCCCAAAAGTTGGGCAAGGAAAATGTTGGCATTGCAACAACACCGAGGAGCATGAAATTGACCCAGCCGCTCGTACGGCCTAGCTCAGGGAAGAGTTTCCCAACTTGTGCTTTGATGGGTTTTTCTTTCCTCTTAATCTAAAAATGGTCCCCCAAAATGTTCAAAAAATGACTATGGATTGTGTTACCGATATCCACAGGCAGTATAATGAGTGGATGAAAGCTGTAGAGAAAATGTCCAAAGTATCCTTCGATCGAGCGGTAGAGATTGAAAACTAAAGTGCCAAGAGGCCTAAGATAAGAGGATCATCGAAACATTAATAAACGAGGTGGAAGCTTCAAGGAACTCTCAAACAGAGGTTGAGAGAAATACCAAGACCGTCGTCAAGGCTTTAAAAGATGAGAAAACCAGACATCTGGATGAAGTTCAAGTGCTCCACCTTTCAAATCATCAATTTGCACTTGAAAGAGACACATTCCAAAAGAGGATAGATGAACTTGAAGCTAAACTTGAACGCAAAATACAGGGTAAAGATGAGGCATTGGATATTAGCCAGGACAACTATGAGGAGCTAGTGAATGTCAGGCTCGAAGGAGATGCGACCGTTGAGAAATCCAAAGATGTTAATGCCCTCGTTCAGTGTGAATTGGATGTCGCTAAGGAGATGACTAGAGAGGAAGTGATGAACGCGTTAGAACCCTTAGTTTACAATTTCGACGATGACAACTATACAATGGAAACCATATATACATCATACAACTATACAGATACGAATTCAAACAAGACAAACCACTACTGTGACAAGACGATGACTAAAGCACTAAAGAGATTCATCTACAAAGTTGCACGAAGATCAAAGAGAGATACATTCAACCCAGGAGAACATCAATTGACAGGTTCAGACGACTGAATGCAGAACTTTAGACATCTGAACATAGAAGATGAACAAAAATAATAATAGGTTCTTAGACGTCTGAAAATACATTTCAGACGTCTGAAACTGGACTAGGGGCAAATAAATCAAATTACAACTGTCATCTACGAAGAGACACAACTCCATCTCTCCTCCACAACTCTTCACCAGTGAATAGTGATGACTCTAGACTGAAAGGGAAGAGATGTAACTACTAGAAGCAACCTTATATACATAAACGAGAATCAAGAAGGAGAAAAGTACTTTAACTAATTCACTCTACTCTCTATCTTGATCATCTCTTGTTCTAATCATCCACTTGCTATCAAATCTGCAAATCTGAGAACATACACTTCCATACTCTCTCGAACAATATTGTATTCAATTATTCAAGAGATATAGAAAGTTTAATTGTACTATATTGTCAAAATCCATGTAATAGAGAACATATCCTTGACAAAGAAACTCTGCTATTGTAAATCTATTACTCCGAGTTAAGTGATGGTTATTCGATAAAAGGAAATTCCAAAGAGGAGCTTCGGGACTAGACCTAGAACGGAAAGTCCGAACCAGTATAAAATCCCTGGTGTGATTATTCTTATTTACATACCTTACTATTGTTACACTATAGTTTAAATTAGTCATATACTTGTCATTTGTATAATCGATCCACCATAATTAGACTTTCAATTGGTATCAAAGCGTGGTTTGATCAAAAGTACTATAACAAGTTTCTGAATCACTAATATGGCAAGTATTTTTCAAGAAGGTCAATCTACCGCACGTCCCTCGTTATTTAATGGCTCCAACTATGCATATTGGTCAACCCATATGTGTATTTTTATGGAAGCCAATGGTCCATAAATATGGTCTACTACACTAAATAAACATGAAGCACCTGACACTACTATGAGCACATGGACCGATGCATAAAAAACCTTAGCCTCAAACAATGCTAAAGCTATGAATGTTTTATTTTGTTCTCTAGATAAAAATGAATTTTCACGTGTCTTGTTATGTACCACTGCATTTGACATTTGGCGTACCATACAAATTACACACAAAGGTCAAACAAACTACGATTTCAATTTTGCAAAACCAATTCTCATTCAAAATGAAGCAAAATGAAACTATTGTTGACATGTATTCTAGATTTCAAACTATTCAACACGATCTTATGGCATTAGGGGTTAAGTTTACTGATTTTGATTTAGTTTCTCGAAGACTCAACTCTTTAACATCGGATTGGGAAAGAAAGGTATTAGCTATTGAAGAAGCTAATGATCTTTCTACTCTCAAGGTTGAAGAGTTGATAGGAAATTTAATGTCCTATGAAGTTAACTTACAGGCAAGAAAAGAATAAAATGTTGAAAAGAAGAATATAACATTTCAAGCAAAGAATGATGACTCAGATTTGGATGAAGAAGAGATAGTTTTCATTGCCAAGAATTGCAACAAATTCAAGAGATTTAGAAAGATGACCAAATTCCAAAAAGAAGGGAAGTACAATCAACAAATCTGTCTCAAATCAAGTGTTATGAATGTGGTCAATATGGACACATGAAGAAGGATTTTCCTAAACGCAACAATGAGAAAAAAAATTGAGAAATTTAAGAAGAAAAGAGCTTTTAAAGTCACTTAGGACGATTCCGATTCATTATCATCTTCTGATAGTGATAATGATAGCAATGGAGAGCAATCTAATGTATGTTTTATGGCTAACACTGCTGAGGTATGTCCTAAACTTAGCTATAATGAACTATTAGAATTAAGTATGAAACTTAATGATAAGTTTAAACAAATCAAAAAATTGAATAAAGAACGCCTAGCCAAAATAAATCGATTAGAACTAGAAATTGGATTATTAAAGGATGAAAAAGTTATTTTAGAAGAAGAATTGGAGATTTCATAAGAAAAGTGTAAAAAGCTTATCGAATATGATACAAAACTTAGTGAAATAGATAGGTTAAAACTTGAGAATAATAATTTGATTAAGGAAAATATTGAACTAAAAAGTAGTATAGAAATTTCAAAACTGAAATTTATGAATTAAAGGATAAACTAGAAAAAATCACTAACAATGTTTCAAAGTATAACAAAGGAAAAAAAGATCTTTATAATTTAATTAAAATTTCGTAACCTTCTGGTAATCGAAACTGATTAGGATTTGAAAAGAATTCTCAAAAGAAAAAAGGTAACACTATAAAGAAAAGTATCTTGTATCAAAGTTTCAAAAAGATACCAAAGTTAAGTGAAGATGTAAAATCTAAAAATATAAAAAAAAATTAGTCATTAATTAAACATTAACATTAATTAATGTTAGCTAATTACATTTATTTCCTTAATTACATATATAATTATTTCCGATCTGAAATTTTCAAAAGTTAATAACTTTTTTGTTCAAACTCCGATCTGAAATTTTTATATACAAAAATTGATCAAAAAATCGCCATGAACACAATGGTGCAAGTTTCTTAGCCAAATTCCGAAATTTTTAAAATTTCCACATTCGACATTACTAATTATTATTAATTTCTATTTAAGTAATTATTATTTAGTTTTTGGGGAGTTACACTCTCTAATGAGGATACTAGGTATTTATACAAGTTTAATCCACCCGCTCTTCGAGAAACGGACTTGCACCTTATAATCATTATGTCGTCTCTCTAGACAGGACCACTATGTTCAATCAATATCATTCATCATATTCCAATGGTTTTAAAAATTGAATATTAACTTGTAAAATCTGAATCAAAGCAACAAACAAATATCTTAAGCATCCATCCTAGATATCCAACTTAGAGCATGCCTAGTGACCAAGCAAGGCCTCGTATACGTGTAAGTGGCCTAAAGTTATTAGTTTTTATTTATTCAAAATAGAAAGCTGTAACAACCCGCATATTTATCGATTTTATATTTAAATATTTTATTTAAATATTTTGTCGTTAATCGGATATTGGTCCGAAAAGCTACTTTTTGCAAACGGTCAAATTAGGACTCGAGACCACTTCCATTGAGTTCGAAATGCCGTTTAAAATTTTTTTTAAGTATAAACATTGATATGATTGGAGATAGTAGAATTTCACTACTTTTTCACTTGAGAATTTGGGTTGGGCTTTTAGCCTATTAGACCCAACCTTCACCCCTCCTCTTCATAACTTCATTTCTATTTTCCTAAGTCTTCAAGCTTCTTCAAAATGGTGGAGGGAATGGGAAATTAAAATTCCAAAACTCAAATTCAATTGCAATCCGTCTTTCTACTCCAAATTCAAGAAGAAGGCATTGGATTCAAGCTTCTTGTGCTTAGATAGAAGAGGGATTGATTCTTGCTTGCTTAAAACTTCATTTTCCATTGAATTTGTGCAAAGGTGAGATTTTTATCTCACAATTCTCTATAACTATATTGGACTGTTGGGAATGATTCCCCATCACTTTAGCATGTACATTTGCATTTGGTTTGGATTGGATTGGCAAAAAACTCCAATTTTTAGTGTTTTTGGTGAAAAACTGCACTTAGGTCGTTCTGCCTATGTTAGGTCGTTCGCGTTGAAAAGTCACTCAGAGAATAGCTCGTTTCTGGCCTTAAAACCGTTCGCACGTGTTAGGTCGTTCGCCTCGGAATTAGGTCGTTGGGTCTTAAGTCGTTAGGTCGCTCGCGACCTAACCCTTAGGTCGTTCGCGAGTTAAGTCTTAGGTCGTTTGGCCTTTATAACGTTAGGTCGCTCACGTGTTAAAACTTTAGGTCGCGCTGGCCTTAAGTCGTAGGTCGTCTCCGACCTAATATTGCCTCTTCTATTTCACTAGGTCACGCGGGCCTTAGGTCGTAGGTCGTGAGTCTCCTAGGTTGTAGGTCGCTCGGTCCTACTTCTGTCCCTAAGTCGCGTAACCACATCACCTTTAGGTCGTTAGGCCTTCATGTCGTTAGTTCGTCACACCTATAGCCCGTTAAGTCGCGAATACCTTTAGGTCGTGAACCCCATTAGGTCGCAAACCCCTTTAGGTCATGTGGCTTCGAATTCCTTAGGTCGTAACACCGATAGGTCGCGTGCCCCTTTTTCTTCGATAGGTCGCGTGCCTCTTTACTTCGATAGGTCGCTCGGCCTTGCCTTCCATTTTTAGGTCGCAACACTGTTAGGTCGCCTGACCTATATACCGTTAGGCCTTAGGTCGTTGGACCTATAACTCGTAAGTCGTTAGAACGTTAACCCACTAGGTCGTATGACCTATAAACCGTTAGGTCGCGTGACTTTTGCGCCTTTGTTCCATTAGGTTGCGTACCCCCTTAGGTCGCTCGATCCTATCCTCCCTTTGGTCTTCACTAGGTCGTACCGTTTTGGTCGAACCCCGTAAGCGGTGGCGTTGCCCCCGCACCTCCACCTAGGGGGGTTGCCACCCTCTCTGGACCCCCCCTCCGTAGGGGATCTTATCTGAGAAACATTGAACTGATTTCCTTGGATTTTATTCACATCTCCGTATGCGATTTTTGTGACTGATTGTTTCTACAATTGCTTCTGTGTTCTGTCACTTTATAATATAAAGGTTTCAATACTAGTAGTAAATATCAAAACTCTTTTAACAAACAATTTCAACTGTATTTTTAATAACAAAGCTCTTTCCTTAAACCGTTTTCCAATCTATTAGTATATACAAACCTTTACCTCACTCGGATGAGAAATCTAATTAAACGACTTAGTAAAACAAGTGGTATGAAACACTTGCGTTCACTTCGTCGGTTAATTCTTGGACTTGTTCGATTGAACCTCTTGTGACAATTTTATTAGTGAAGATTTACAGTTTGTTCGTAAATATTTAAGTTAAGCAAGTAGTTATGGGACATGAAGCTAAACTTCTATATTTACTAGCTTAGTGTAATTGACACTTCTCGTTGATCATGACGATTATTCTGATGATTTAGACTAGCAACTGTGCGATGTCTCTTGTTGCGAGGTTAGACTAGAAACCACTTGTGTGATTCCACTCACACATACCTTTTTGCTTTTTGGTTAGTCTGGACCTTAATCTGTGTGATTCCATTCACACATGTGGGGTAGCTCCCCTTGGTCTTCGGACCGTCATGTGATAGTCCTCTTTCTCTTTTCTATGATTTTTGGACTTCTTGCATTGATTTCTAGAGTTTATGTCATTGACTTGTTATGAGTACAAGTTTGGGGTATGATGCCCTTTCCGAATCTTTGAGAAGATTCTTGTGATATTGATTATCTCTTATTGATTGATCTTCTGTTGATCATTATTTACATACTTATAGTGGCATGTCATTATGGATATTTTATGTTTATGTCATATCTTTTATGTTATATCATGTCATCTGATATTTATAGCTAGACTGACCCGTTTATTATTTTCTTAAATAATACTCGGGTCAGACCGAGATGTTACAGGTGCTTCTACTTGACTTCTTCCCAGGGATTCATCACTTTGACTTTTGGCTAACTGTTTAGATTAGCAGTTTTTGTTGTATACACTTGAGATATAGACTCATAGTTGTATTCTTTTGTATAGCACGTGTTGCTATTCTTTTTTATTATTGTGGATCTTTTGAGCCCTACTCTGATGTACACTTTCATGTGTTAGTTATATATTCATATCTTCTTCCGCTTTTGTGATATGGATGTTTGTGACTGATTTGCGTTATGCTTATTTCTATGTTTGTTTCCGAAGGATATTTATAGCCACCGTGTGATAAGCAATTACATGGATGGTCGCTCCTCAATAGCCTTATTCTCCGTGCTAGTTGATAGCACTACTCCGTAGTGTTCTTGGCTAGCGTGGGTATAGAGGTGGGACGTCACAAAAGCAAAACCGAGGAATCAAATCCAACTCCCGTACATTCCAATCAAGGGATTATCATTTTTGGCCTAGCTCCATGGTCGTGTCCTGATGTGGTTGTTACATATGGTGATTGCTCCCACCGCACCATTGCAATTTGGTTCCTTAAGTACTGTTGTAACCAGTTATTCCAAACCTACTCTTTAATTAAATTATGAAGGTGTCTGCACTCGTTCGTTTCATATCCGTCCATCTCATGTAAATGCAAAATCTTTTGGAAATATTCTCACGATCCATGGGCTCTCTCTTAATGGGTTATCTTCGTATTTATGCTTTCCTTTGCCTTTTATGTAACCTTCTCCGGACAGTCTTCCGTCATCTACAACATTAACTTCAACATCCTCCCAACGCAAGTATCTCTGGGCCTTATGATAAAACTCTGTAATACCATTGTTGGATCCCTGTCCAAACCAATCTTGAATTCAGTCTAATTTGCAACTCTAGATATCGCAGCCATCAGAACAATTGATGGATCAGGCCTATGAGCCGCAATGCCTATTGCGTTAAATTTAGTCCAATAACTCCTTAAGGTCTCTTTGGCCTTCTACTTCATGCTCGAATGGGTCATCAGATTCTTTGATCGAGAATGTGAACTCCAAACTATTTCAAAAATCCATTTATCATTCCGGCCCACATGCTTATGGACCCATTCTTTAACCACCTAAACCACACAATAGCCAACTCCATCTAGTACAATAGGAAAAAACATTTAATTACTTCCGCAAAAGAAACCAACGCCTCCATATATCAAATATATCTCATCATATGAATAGTGGAATCTGTCCTCTCGTTGTACAGTTCCAGCATTTCTAGTTTGAAATAAGGTGGATTCCTTGCATACCCGATGTTAGGGGCGAATGGAGTCCTATTCATATCTTCCAACCTCTAGTATGGAGGTCCAACTTTCACTATTCTTCTAATCATCTCAACTAGTTGTCCGGTCGTTGTCATCTAATGGAGGTCTCTAATCCATGGCTATATTTTGACACCCATTCCCATAAGGAAATTCTGGAACATGTTCATGTGGTTGCACATTTATGTTTCGATTTGCATCTCTAACTCCAGCTTCGTCCGTTCTCGGCATCCCAGCTCATCCCAAATCCGAATTAACAGTGTAGTATCAACTTGACTTAGGTCCGTACTGATCTAATTTTGTAGTGGAGACACTATTCTAGTATGCTCCCCTCCATCTCCAAATACTCCTGCATTATTTCTAGACTTTTTTTCTTTCACTAAGAAAGAGGTATATTTGACAACCTAAAGCTTGGATCTAAAGTTTGGAAGAGATGAATAGACCTTCTACGAAAGTAATCGTAGGACCAAGTCAATCAGAGCATGGGAGCAACTTAGAGGTGTCCTCAAGTTCAAATTCATCTGTCTATGTGACTAACGATGAGATGGAAAGGATGATAAAAGCGATATAAGATGGAATAATAGCTTGATAGTAGGAGATGCTAGATGAAGTTTTCAGAAGCATAGATCAACAAAGAATAGCCGAAGCGGTTGGAACTCTGAACTAGAAGGCCAAAAACAAAAGTAATAACATCTAGAGCTAGAGCGAAGCATACTGAAATAGTGCTTTACCATAAATTTAGATCCGTAGTGACCTAAATTAGGTCGGCCGACATGAATTTACAAGGGCACTGTGAATTTGGATTTGGGATGAGTTGGGATGCCAAGAGCAGACAACATTGGAGCTAGTGCTAGGAATCAGAATGCAAATGCACAACTATGAGTAGGTGCCAGAATTTCCCTTTGGGAATGACTGGCAGAATGTAGCTTTGAATCAGAAACCTTTATTAGATGACAACAATCAAGTAGTTGAGGTGATCAAAATAATATGAAAGGTGGAACTCTGGACCAAAGGTTGGAAAACATAAACAAGAATTCATTCACCCCTAACATTCAGTATGTAAGGAATCCATCTGATTTCAAACTGCCAATGACGAAACTGTAAAAAGGGAGGACAAATCTGACCATTCATCTGATGAGATACATTATAGAGGAGTTGGGTGCTTTTAAGGATGTAATGGGAGATTTGGCATGGTGGTTGTAGAGTGGTGGTTTGAATGTCTATCTCTTGACATCCCTGATCTCGTCGATAATCGAGCTTGATCAGTGTCATCCATAAGTCTACACTATTAAATCTTGGCAAAGCATATCCTTCTAAGCTGCGAGTGAAACTATAACTTCTATGTTGTTCTACCACATGGAGATTCTTGTTTCCGGGACTCGTAAATGCCGAAATTCGGGCATTATTCTACAATTTTTGCTTATTTTTGGGCGTTGGCCGATGATTAATCATGCGGGGCCTGATTGCACTCAGCCTGATTATACTCTTCCGATCCTTATTCTGGACCAGAGGAGTATAATCGCTCCTATTTTCAACCTTCAATGACTATACTTTCTTATCATCTGTCAAGTGTGTCCCCTTAGGCAACAAGCGCAGTCGTGAAGGTAAAAATCATACACCGGTTCAAATATCTAAAAACCTGTGTTTTCGATGCTTATTCCTAGGCGTTCCTCCCAGTCCTATACATCTTTAGGTGTTGACTGAGAGTATTCATTGACCATCCTCACTAATCCTCGTCCAAAAGTATCCTATCAGGTAGCAAGCATGGTCATTTCCATCGCAATCGCACACCACTTTCTTTTTTCGATAATTGGCGCTTTAACCGCCTTATTCTAGGCATGTCCTTCTAAAGTTGGCTATCTTTGAATAATAGTCAATACCTAAAGGATAAGGTCGAATTATATGATCAGTCCTTGTGATTACAATCCTTAGTCATAATCCTAGACCGAAGAAGTAGGTACTTATTTCCTAGTTTTGATTTTTAACTTCACCCGTTTCTAGGCGTTGACCGAAACCATCCACCAACCCTCCTTGCTTATCCTGGGTAAAGCACGTCTTGTCAGGTCGAAAGCGTGGCCGTGAATGTTCCAACAACACACTGCTTTAAATATCCAAGAATCTATGCTTTTGGATGCCTATTCCTGGGTATCCGCTCTCAATCACACCTATCTTTGGGTATTGACTAAGAGTATCCACTGACCATTCTCGTTTATCCTAAACCTAGCCTATCCTGCCAGATCGCTAGCATGGTTATCAAACTTCTATCTGATCGCTAGTTTTTATCTCTGGAAAATATCACTTTCTGCTACCTACCATCGATTATTCCATATTGGCTTCGCCTATTTTTGGGTAACAGTCAAAACCGTAGGAACAACATCCGACCGACTCTTATAATTGTACTCCTCTTCCCATATCCTAAACTAGAAGGGTTAGTATTTGGTCACACAGCTAATCTCGTAGCACAAGATTTTGCTTACAAGAACGTGGTTGCATTCATTTAAGAAGCAACCTTTTGTTTTTAAATGAAAGATGTGGAAAATCCTTCCTAATTACATTACTCCCAGAATACTTGGGTGGCTTATTTGTAGAAATTAAACTAAATGAAACTAAGTCAAATAGCATCGACAGTAGGCCTCGATGATTATGTAGACAATGAATTTCCCAATTTTTTGAAGCTTAGGATGTGAGTCAACTCTTTGAAATTTGAAGATCTTCGAATTGGTTCATAAATAGCGTATATAAGGAGCTCAATAGTGCATATCCATTGGGATGGACTTGGGACGAAGCTAGCCCAAGCTCTTAGAGAAACATGCACACGAATGGATTGAAAGGCAGTACAGTGTCTCCTAAGCACATGTATTTATTGCATGCCATATTGTTTATTCGAGGACTATGCGCATGTTGGCCCCATGTAGGTAGCAAGACATTGCTTTTAGGAATTTCATGTTGGCGGCAAATGGTTTAAAGTGTTTTGGGAGTTAAGACCATTGGAAACTATTCAAGTGGATCATCAAGAACTCTTAAGACAGCGTGTTCACTTAAAGGAGGAGGCTGTTCTTGAATCGGTTTTGCAAATATAATCATTCACTTGAGTTTAGTAGTAATTAAGCACATAGGCTCGAAAGACATGGAGGTTGAATCCTTTGCAGTGATAGACCTAGCTTCAGTAGGATTTCATGGCCAAGCGATAACAATGAATCTGTGAGAATGTCAAGTCATTTGGGACAGGAAAACTTAGCGTTCAACACAATCAAATATGTTTTATTTTAGAATTTTGTTTAAATGTGAATCCATGTGACCAACGCCTAGAACCTAACGGATGTCGACGTGTATTCACTAATTGGATTCTAAGCGTTGACCAGAGGCTAGTGAAAGTGTTAATATATGCAGTGTGAGTCCTGTATCTTGTACAAGGTGAATAGACCATTCTATATAGATAGCCAACTCATGCTGAAACACGAGCCCTATCACACGATGAAACTGTCTATCGGATCTTAATCGTTATCGTCGAATAATCAATAATGAAACCGTTGTATAGAGCTAGGCAGAAGACTTTCTATTGCAAGAACATGGGAAGTGAAGTAAGGTAAGATGCTATGTAATGGAATTTGTTAACCCAAAAAATGGATCAACACCCTGGATTGAGTATGAAAGCACCAGCCCTGTTTATCAAGGCAAATAAAATAGAGACAATGAATAATCACTCTCAAATAAAGTAAAGAGATAAGAAATTTTTGTAGTGATTTGGTTGTTAATGAAGTTTACGTCCACTTTATAACTTTCGTTATTGATTGACTACAATTACAAGTCGAATCTGATTACAATTTGATTGGATCTTGTAAGTTAGATCAAGTCACCAGTGATAGAGTTCACTGGAGAATCATAGTGAATCCTTTAGATGGCTATTACGTGGGAGGAGAGGAGTGAAGAATAGTTTATGTAGAGTTTCAATAACCGGTTCATAAGATCCTGTTTATGTTACAGGTAGAATTGTATTTATAGGGGTTGGAGAGCACTTGGGCCAGAAGTTTAAGTGCAGAAGAGCCCAATTATTATGCCAAGTCATTACCGGAAATCTCAAATCAATCTAAATCATTTATATGGATTGGTAGCGGTCCATAGGGGATGGATCGCTAGATATCCATTAACTTAGCATATTTTTATACCAAAAGCCTTTACTTAGTGCTATAAAGGAGCTTGGAAAGTTTGAGGGTGATCCAAACTATCTTGATGGATCGTTGTCCATCCATAGGGGAACGATTACTAGCTATCCATAGAGGATGGATGGCTAGCTATCCATCCACTTATCATATTTTATAATGATCTGTGTTTTGTTGTCTTCCTATCTTCTATTTAATGCCTTGTCCAAATATCAAGTCGTTTGGAGTTTGTTTGACCATCCGTCTTCATGGGTCATCTAGTCATAAAGAATCATCCATAACTTGCTCAAAACTTAATGAAATCAAACAAAACTGTGCAGGTACACTCTAGAGGGTGTTAGTAATCTACTATAATAATTTAATACATGGGCCCATTCTACGTGGGTCGCTAGTGATCCATCTAGTTAGGTTGCTAGCGTCCCATCTTGCCTTATCCAATCAAGCTCAATTTTGGCGAGTGCCTTCTTTTATGTCTTCTAAGTGTTCACCTAAATTTCAAGTATATCTGACTCTGTTTGAGTTCTTTTGGTCCTTTTTAAGTTAGCTGCTTTAGTCAAAAAGCGGGTAAACAGCTTGAATTAAATGATTCTTTACTTCTTGAACTACGCTTCTTGGAATGCTATGAAACTTGGTAAGTATTCTTAGAAGAGGTAGTAGATCATGATGCAAGAGGCTTTGGCAACTCGCAAAGGTTTTGTTTGGATCGCTAGCGACCCACGGATGATGGATTGCCAACGATCCATCTACTTAGTGGATTTTCGGCTTGTTTCTCTTATGTTCCATTTGCTTGCTCTTTTAGATGCCATCTTCAAGTTTCAAGTTGTTATAGCTTAGTCTATATGTTTTAACTCCTATTCAATTCTGCTAGGTTATAAAACCGGTTAACATTTACCCCTCAGAGTATGGTTTCGTCGAAAACAAAGTGTGCTTTAGAGCAGGACGAGTTTCGAATTATTATTCTATGAATTTCAATGAATCCTTGGAGTCCATCTTATTTTCAATTGACTAACTTCTGATAGCCATTTGTTTTTTATTTCGATCAAAATTTCAATTTCTAATATTGATGATGCAATCTTTACTCCATAGTTTACACGGGTTTAGGTTGGTAAGTGGGTGCATGATGTAGGTTTAGAGTCGCCTATATAATGCTAACTCGACCGGTGGTGAAGCTAAGTTTTGCCTCGAACAATTGTACGCCGTTCTGGAGTGAAGTCTTGCTCTTTATCTTTAACAGTTTCTTTTCGAGGACTTGGTTAAGTTCCTATACCTGTTTTGAATTCTAGTGCGATGATTTGTTCCAAAATCAGATATAGTGGATGATTCAATCGTATCACTCTTCTAGTTTTTATACTCTAGTGATCTTGAAAAGAAAAACTTCCCGTGTCGCTTTAGACAGCGGCTCCATTACTGATAGAATCGAATGCCAAGTTTTATTGTTGAAAATGACATTCGGGTCATCTAATCTTTAGTCTAGTAGAGGGACTTCCACTACCCTAGATATCGGGTCCTTCAAAACTAAGGCTTCTCCTATTATTCCTATCATACCAAGATGATTGATTACAATTGAATTACAAGGCATAGCTGCTCTTGTAGAGTTGTAGTTGAAGTTTGATCAGGCACAGTCTCAGTCTTCAGAAACTAGCATATGACTTATTCAATTGCAATTATCTTCCTTTGTATTTTTTGGAATTCAACCTACATAGAAGCCTCTGTCCCTGGGGACTATTGGTTCAATTGCTTGATTCTGAGCATTGATTTTTCTCACTGTTGCACCTTTTGTGTTCGTGTGCAGCATACCCGCTTACTGTAATTCTATACATGAGAGTAATACTCCTGCGGTCATTTCGGCATATTCTATTTTATAGCTTTGTTCAGAACTATGATGTTGCTTGGTCTAGACAAGTCTATAGCTAATCCCTACTTACGCTCAATTGAGTTCGTTTTAAAAAAAAATTGGTGTATCTTCCCTAGTCCATAGGGCTGATTTCTCTTAATACTAGGTCTACATGTTTTCAAGAGACTAGGTCTCCTAGGAAATATGTTTGGTTACCCAGTTTGATTAACACAATAGCTCATATCTCCAGGAACTATGTATTTTGCTACTTGATTCCAAGCTTTGATATTTTCAACGATGTCTATTTCCTAACTATAATTGAATTCCTCTAAGTTGATATCGCCATCCAATGTCATTCTGGGTACATATGCTGCAAAGATGCGTTGCTATCATCTTTTGCTAGAGTGAATTCTTCTAAGTCCAGTGTTGAGACCCCAATCATGCATCGGTTTCTTTCTCTAGAAACTTGTGTGTGGCTGACTCAACTCTGTGGATTTTTCTTTGATGTTGTGAATCTTCGGATAGCATGAGATGTTAGAAGGTAAGGTTGAAGATTCAATCAAACTCTTGCTTTTATTTCCGATAGCCGATGTACCAATAGTTTCATTCTAGGAGTTTCTTCTTAGCATCACCAAACTTCGGGTAACTGCATATTCCTATGAATTCGAACCAAATAATCTAGTTAAATCATAAGTAGGTCATTGATATTTCTCGTCATTGCCAGACTGCGAGCGATGGTTGATTTCTGAACATTAAATCCTTTATTACCTTTATTGGCGATTTTTTTGCCAGAATGCTCTATTTTGTGATATAGAACCATTGTCTTACCAAACTCGCAGTTATTTGCAACATTTCTTTTGATCAAGTATATGTACGTCTATCCTTGCTCGAGGGACTAGCTATTTCGAATGCCATTATTTAGGAGATTGTGAGGAATGGAGATGTTTGGGACAAATAATTCGATTACCCTTGGTCTGGCTCTTAATCTTGTTCTAGGACTGAGGAAGTATGATGGTTTTAGCTTTGACCTTTTATGATTGTCCCTACTTATCCTTAGATGTGTATGCTTTGCTTGATTGTTGTCATCATGGAAGTTCTGTTCATACGCCAATTCTTGTCTTTTGGAATTGATAACCTAGTTGCTTGGTTCCAAGCAACATTTTCTCGAGGCTGCCTATCTTTTGGCTGTATCTAAATTCTTTTTAAGTTGAATTCAAGACATCTGGTTGTGCACCAGCTTTTAACCTTAGAAATTAGCGCACCAGCAATTCAATCCTAGGATTTCCTTCGGTGCTGTTTTATTCTTGTGCAATGGTTGATTCCTGTGATGAAAGGTCGGTCCATCCGGTTGACCTGTGAAAGGTTATGTCTTCCTATTGTTGCCCATTTTGGGACAACGGTAGTTTTCTAAAGACAAGGGTTAAATCTCAGTTGAGGACCAATTTTATTTCCGAAAGCTAGTGCATTAATGGTTTACTATGATGAATGTTTCTCATATAAACTGTAGATTAATGTTTTTCTGGCGTTGTTGAGGCAACACCGGTACATAGCGAATAGCAAATTTCCTGGCATTGTTGGGGCAATGTCAGTACTTAGGAAATGGAGGGTTTCCTGGCATTGCTTGGGAGGTACCAGTACATATGAAATAGAAAGTTTCTCGACGTTGCTGGGGCAACACTAGTACTTAGGAAATGAGAAAAGGCCTTGGCATTGCCTAGACAACACCGACACTTAGGAGGTTGGAATCAATTTTCCCCACGGATCCGGCAATTGGCAATGCTTTTAATCTAAGTGGGCACTAGTTTCGTCTTTGAAAACTTGTATTTCAATGATTGGATTGTAGAAGTCTTTTCTTAGTGCTGCTTGTCTTGGGTAATGTTAAAGTCATGTTGGCTAGGATTGAATCATTCATCCGATCCCGTATAGTCGAGTAGATCCCTTTCATCCCAATATGGCAGTTTTTCTCAATGTTGCTTAACTACGGGATGCATCTCCATTTCCAAGACTTATTTGTCACCATCATGTGTTACTTTTTGAAATGCAAGTTTATTGCTTAACCAATTCCATGGTTATTCTCATTCATGAAGAATCGGATTTCCTCCAACCAGTTTTTGTTATGATCTGATTTCTATCCACAAACCCTTCATTTCTAGGCAGAACCCTACATGTCTAAATGTCAAATTCAAGGTTCTTATAGAAAATTAGAAATTATGGAGTGAGTCATCATAATTCCCCTCGTATGACCGTGCTCATTCCTATCCTGTTCATGGATCGGTAGAGTTCCGTAGTGTTTGTCGTGAATCTATGACACTTAACTTTGCTTGTTTTAGGCCATATGCACTATGTTGGGCTGATAGCATTGTTATAGATATCGACCTTATTCATTGGTTCCAATCTTCGGGAATCAATGGTTTAGCTGCTTGATTTCGAGCATTCTCTCCTTGCCGTTATCTGCCTATGGATAACAGCTAGCTTTCTGCATGTTGGGATTTGAGGCCTCAGTCGAGCACCTTCTTCTGTCTTTGGAAAATGGTGCATTGATGATTTAATTCTAGAAACGCCTTCCATCATCACCTATCTCTAAATGATGGTAAGTTCCTCCTTTTATTGCAAGTCAGATCGATTATCTATCTTGACCAAGTGTTAATGTGTTATGTGCCCCTCAATTTATAGGGTCGATTATTCTGAACAATTGATGTGATACTTGATGTTCTGGGCGGTTCCTTGGAAGCCCCCAGTCAAAGGTAGGTCCGGCACCTATCTCTAATAACTCGTGACTTGGATGCCTTGCATTTAAACATTTTGTACATTAACATTGGTCAAAGATCGGAATTCTTTGTCGACTTCTTGGTTTGTGAACTTTGTGGAACTACCGAAGCAATGTCCGTTCTTCAGGTAGCGAGAGTTGATACATGTTAATCAATCAATGGACAAGTATTCCGGTATTGTTGAGACAACATTGATACTTAGAAAATTTTAACGGTTTGTTGATGATGCCAGAGAAACATCAAGCAATGCTTTGTGTGGCTTATGAAATGCGCAGCTTTTAAGAGTGCACGGCTAATGAAGTGCACGGCTTACGAAATGAGCAGCTTTTGAGATTACACAGCTTACGAAACGTGCACAATGGTTTCAACCTTCCCGGTGCCGAAGGAGCGATACCAGTTCCTAGAAGGTAAGGATCGAGTTTTCCCATCAATCCAGTGATTTCAATTCATTGGAATGCAGTTTTGTCAGTTCTAAGAGACAATTGGTTGGATTGAGTAACTGTGGCTTGGACGATCCTCTCGTATTTCGGTAAGATGTGCATGGCCAAATAGATAAGGTTTCCAAGGTGGAGAGATCGACAACTAATCGCATAAAGATGGTTATGGAGAAAGAGCTCATGGGAGTTCGAGGCAGGACTCTCAGTTTTTGGTCCAAACTACCTTTAGAGAATTAGTCTTCAATCGGCATACAGTCTAAGAGGAAAAAGAACTAGTCACTAACGGTGGTAAAGGAGGAGTTAGGAAGTTGTAATCAAGTATTATGCTTCTATTTTGTTTGTTGCGCTAGTTAGGTCGTTAAGTCCGTAGTTGTTAGAATGCCAGAATTTTTGATCGGGCAAAACAGAGCTGTGGTATGATTAGTCTCAGCGTTCCTTGTGGCTATTCAAGTGTGTGCAGTGCTTCCCATGCCATAGGGCTGTTGGTCTAAACGAACTATACCCAGGGTCTCTCGACAACTCATCCGGTTACCCCCAGTCCATGTGTGTGGTTCTTCCGAGTTCTAAGTCTTAGCTTGATTTGAGTCAGCCTCTGATTAACCACAACATCGGTTTAGTTTGGCTTATTTCCTTTGAATGACTTTGAAGCATTGGAGTTTAGCACTGTTGATTTCATCGGTCGATTGAAGAGATTCTATTAATTATGCGAAGTGACTGATATGATTGTCGATTTGTGGCTTCGGAGCATGACTTCTTTGACTCCAGGGGCTCTGGATCAGATGACTGCTAATCTTCCAGTTCAACTTCTTGGATATTAGTCATACATAAATTTTGTTGATCTATTGGTTCACATCAACAATGCTTTAGTTCGTGAAAGACATTCTCGTTCATGAAGGGTATTTTGGATCAGATGTGCCCTGATCTAACGGTTTACCTTCACGATGCTTTAGTTCATGAAAGAACTTCATGTCCGCAAACGGTTTTTTTAGATCAAATGATCGTTGATCCACCATTCGCCCTCACTACAATTTAGTTCATGAAAGACTTCATGTGCGTGAAGAGTTTTTTGGATCAGATGATCGTTGAACTACCGGTTCGCCTTCGTGATGCTTTATTTTGTGAAATACTTAACATTCGTGAAGATTTTTTGGATCAGAAGACCGCTGATCTACTGGTTTCCCTTTATACTAGTTCCCCTTCAGGATGCTTCAGTTCATGAAAGAGTTTTTGTTGTGGTATGTTCGGTGACCAAACGGCCTTGGAATGATAATTTATCGATTCCTAGAGGAATTTTGGTCGGATGTTTGACAACGAGACGGCCTTGGAGTGACAGTTCATTAACTCCAAGAAGAGTTTTGGGATGTGTGTCCAACGACCCGGTGGTCTTAAAGCAATGATTCCTCGACTTCCAGAGAAATTTTGGTTGGATGTCCGACGACCAGACGGCCCAGGAACTATAATTCATCGACTGCAAAAAGAGTTTTGGGACATGTGTGTGATGGCCCAAAGGTATAAAATCAATGATTAAACGAATTCAAGAGGAAGTTTGGGGATTCAGCTCGTAGGAATACAGTTTTGTCTGTTCCAGAAGACTAAAAGATTGGATCTGTTTGTTTGATGATCCTTTGGACAAGACATCTCGATGCTACTAGAGCAATGTCGGTTCTTAAAAGGGGGATCGACATGAATCGTCGAGGGCATAGAAGCATTTCTTTCACTGTTCTATCTGCAATGCCTCTAGTGCCCTGGTATAACTCATTTGGAAAAGGAAAGTAGACAAGGATGGATGAGAAGGCATCACTTTATGTTGCTGCCCTATTCCTTAGTTGCTAACTAGCTAGAATATTATCTGATAATCATCCTTTCATTTGATTTTGTTAGTTAGCTAGGGAACTTTTCTACTGGTTCTTACTAACCTTGCTTGGTAGAAGGTTCCCGAGGTCCTATAGCTCCTTCACCGTTTGGTATGTTATTTAGCAAATTGCCAAGTTTGCCTTCTTCCAATTGCACTGCTTCTAGTCTTTAGAGCCGGTTTTCCTTCCCATAGGATTCTTCTAGGGTAGTAGGTTGTTTCATCCTTTAATAATTCCTAAGGATCTTTCAGTAGACTGCATCCATTTCCCTCGCTTCATCCATATGATAGTCATACCTGTAAAAAAAGCAATTTCGAATTAGTCGTACAACTGTAAGATGGTATAGCTGGCATGATAAACTTCTTTAGATATTCTGCATGTTGAACGGCTTCACTGAATGGGTTTTTAACTAGGGAAAATGCTCTAATCATGGTCAGACTAGTCCATTTTCACATTATAGCTGTTTATAATTGTTGAGAATGATATATGCAAGATTGTCGTATGCTAGAATGATTGGAAACGCCGATTAAATGAAAAATCACCTAAGATGGGATTATGGATCAGTGACGATCCTCAAAAAATTTCAGAATAGGTAAAATCCGTTAGAGGTGACAAAGAAGGCCCCATAAGGTTGCATTCCAAATTTCAAGGCATTTGGATTTCGCATGTTCGAGTTATGGGCAAAAGAAAATGGATCGGTATTGATGGATCAGTGGTATTTTACTTGGAGTCCAACTAGAGAAAATTTCCATTTACATGGAGTCGGCACAAGGTTCGCTGTAGTCACAGAATTTGTAATACGGGTTGGTGACAAACTTTACTTGAAGCCATTTGCAGGTTCGCTTGGAGAAAAATCTTAGTTTTACTCGAGTCTAATTTCAGTCCATAATTTCCTAGGTTTACTTCGAGTCAAATGGGTGATTACCAGAGTTGACTTCGAGTCAACCCAGAGGTGATTTTTGCAATTTCTATTTTGACGATTTTTGATGAATTTCGATGACGACCATTCATGATTCGACGGCGGGAGCTCCACGATAGGACTGGAAGCTGGTTAATTAGGAGTGGTCACAATATACCGTGGGAGCTTGGCCTTGTAATCAATCTCGGTTTGTATCAATCTTCTTTGTTCTCCTGCCTCTAAGAGTACCCTTTGAGTTGCGGTTCCTTATCCATTGCTTGGTACTATGCTACGGCATAGGTTTTAGAGCTTCTTCTAGTATTTTTTACGTTGGTAATTTCATCCAATTTGTCTTCCTCAAATTGTTAGTCATCTTCAGAGACGGAGAGAGCCAACTTTACGTCCTCCTATAGGATTTTCACCCCTAAGTTCAGGTTCGTAGCAGGTGCTTTTGCAGTGGATGGAGTGCTAACATTTTCTTCCATTGTGATTCTTGGAGCTCCACCCATTTCTTCCTTGTTTTTTTGCCTTCTATTTCTTCCGTTCAAGCCAAAAACAAAAGAATGCTCTTACTCCATAGCATTCACGGCTTCAAGCACCATTATAGGAGTAGTTAGTGATTAGAGTGCTAAGAGAGCATCCATCTTCTGCATAAGAGCCTTTTGATTGTTTTTCATTTTATGATTAATTTCATCAACGTTCAATTCTCAACTTCATGCAATGTGGAGGATCCTGGAACCTGATCTCCAGAGTTGCCTCCTAATAGTAGGTTGTGGGGTTGTTGACTTCAATTTGCTAAGGATTTATTTCTTCTCTAGCAATAGTAGCTCCTACGGATCTCTCAAAGGTAGTTATCTTTCTTCCTGGTGCCATTGATTCTCAATAGAAATCTTTTAAGTAGAGATTGAGGGTCTAACTTCTAAACCTATCTGATCCAACGTAGATAGCTAGATCTAAGCCTGAGTTAGGTTCTCTGTGAAAGCACTAAACTTTTAATCCAAAAAATGGATCAATAGTCTGGATTGAGTGTGAAAGCACCGACCCTGTTTATCAGGGCAAATAAAATAGTGACAAGAATCACTTGCGTATAAAGTAAAGAGACAAGAGAACTTTATAATGGTTCGGCTGTTAAATTAACTTATGTCCACTTTATAACTTTTGTTATTGACTGGCTGTAGTTACAAGTTGAATCTGATGTCAGTTTGATTAGATCTTCTAAGTTAGATCAAGTCAATAGTGTTAGAGTTCATTGGAGAATCACAGTGGATCCTTTAGCCGACTTCTATGTGGGAGGAGAAGAGTGAAGAATAGTTTCTGAAGAGTTTCAGTAGCCAGTCCAAAAGATCCTATTTATGTTGCAGGTAGAATTGTATTTATAAGGGTTGGAGAGCACTTGGGCCTGAAGTTTAAGTACAGAAGAGTCCAGTTACTATGCCTAGTCATCACCAAAAATCACAAATCAATCTGAGTCATTTCTATGGATCGCTAGCTACCTATAGTGGATGGATCGTTAGATATCCATCAACTTAGCATATTTTCCTACCAGAAGACTTTACTTAGTGCGACGAAGGAGATAATAAAGTTTGAGGGTGATCTGAACTATATTGATGGATCATTAGCTATCCATAGGGGACAGATCGCTAGGTATCCATCCACTTTGCATATTTTTCAGTGATCTTAGTTTCGTTGTCTTCCTATCTTCTATTTAAGTGCCTTGTCCAAATATCAAGCCGTTTAGAGTTTGTTTGATCTTCCATATCTTAATGGGTAATCTGGTCTAGAATAATAATCCATAAATCGCTCAAAACTTAACAGAATTAAGCAAAACTTTGCAGGTACACTCTAGATGGTGTAAGGGACGTAACGTAAAATTTCACGTGGTGGGGCCTATTCTACATGGGTCGCTAGCGATCTATCTAGTTAGGTTGCTAGCGACCCATATAGCCTTATCCAGTAAAGCTTTTTTTTGGTGAGTGCCTTCTTTTTAGTCTTCTAAGTGTTCTTCTAAAATTTCAAGTTAATCCGACTCTACATGTGTTCTCTGGATCCTTTTTAAGTTAGCTTCTTTTGTTAAAAAGCGGGTAAACAACTTGAATCAAATGAGTCTTTACTTCTTGAACTACGCTACTTGGAATGCTATGAAACTTGGTAAGTATTTTTAAAAGATGTAGTAGATCATGATGTAAGAGGCTGTGACAACTCGCAATGCTTTCTTTTGGATCGCTAATGATCCGTGTATGATGGATCGCCAACGATCTATCAACTTAGTGGATTTTTGGCTTGTTTCTCCTAAGTTCCATTGGCTTGTTCTATTAGATTCCTTGTTCAAGTTTCAAGTCGTTTTGGCTTAGTCTAGTTTTTCTAACTCCTATTGAATTCTATTGGGTTAAAAACCCAGTTAACAGAATTGTTCAAATGCCGAGATACATTTGACATGATCGTTCTTTGGAAGAGAATTATCCTACCAAGGCCCATTCACCAAGCACAACTCAACATTAACTATGAGAACACGGTTTGTATTTTGGGGAGTCATTGTAATTTAAGTCAAGATGAGTTATAGAATTAAGATTTAATGTAAATGCCTTGGTTGGAATCCGCCATAATGCCACATGCGATCTACGCTGTTCGAGGTAGAGCGGAGCGCCATGCACTAAGAATGTCCTTAAAGTCCAAGCGAAGTCCAAGCAGAGCCTGGACGAAAATAAGCACTCGCTACATAATTTGATAGTAGTTAATTTTTCATTGAGTAGTAATAAAAACAGCAACTACGTATAATGGGAAACTCAAATAGTGATGATTAGATCATCACTATTTATTAATGTAACATGGATGATATATTGACACAATTAAAGTTTATTGTCAATAAATTAAAAAAAATAACAAAATCGTATTATAGTTTACAATATTAATAGAACTTATACATAACAAAGGTTATGTATAATGAAATTTATGCCATAACCATAACCAAATATTTATGTGCTCAATAATCATGACTTCATAAAAAACATCAAGATTTTGAATAATTTAATTTTTTGTAATTGTGGTAGAATATTCCAGATTATATGCCAAAATATTTAAATGGAATGTGAAAGTGAAAGGAAGAACCATTAAAATCACATTTCGAAGAAGTGAAAAATTAATGAGTAATTATTCTTATATATTTATTTTTTAAGATAGAAAATCAATTAAGTAAGCTTTAAAAAAACACAAAAATTACATGTTTATTTTGGATATAAAAAGTATATCCATTGAATGATTTTCTATATATTTTCATATGAAATACATAAATTGTAAATAAATTTTTGTATTATATTTGAAGATGAAGAACTTTAATAAATAAACAAAATAACCAAGTCCTTTGGTGATATAATTTAGACGAAGTTAAAAAGTTATAACAAAAACACCATTGTAACAACCCGTAATTTTTTGATAATTAAAAATAGTTCATTTAATAAGGTTGTGTGATTTAATTTTGGAAGAAATAAAAATTTGTGGTTTAATAATAAGAATATAACTGGAATGAAATGTAATAGTATTAATTTAAAGTAATTTATAACTGCTTTAGTTGTAAATCCAATTAAATAAAATGATTAAAAGATATAGTTGGTTATAGATTGCAAATTAATTGTAATAATGTTTGTATAAATTGATAATTAGATTAAAATAGCAATTGATAATTTAGATGTTGATTAATTAATGAAATAATGTGTAATAAATTGAAATTGAATAGATTAGTATAGTGTAAGTTATTATAACATTCCTGTGTAGATGACAAACTTACAAATGTTATTAAATGTAAAAAATGTGACAGTTGTTATTTGTTACCTATTTGTTTAACTTTTTGAAATAAAATTAGAAATAAATTGCAATAAATGAAATTAAATATATCGTAAAAAGGAATTAAAATAATGACTTTAGAATACTAACGTAATAGTATAGAAACCAATGTTAAATGTATACATAGAGCAATGAATGATTGAATATAAAGATTTAAATCAAGTTTGATCAAATTAGTGGAATTTAAATTATAATAATTGAATTTATTGCAATTAAATGTAACTAAATATTAGGTTAATGAAGATTAAGATGATAACTATGGATTATTAGTGTAATAAGATATAAAAAAATGTTAATTATAGCCATGAGGTGATAATTGATTGAATAACAAGATGAAAAAGGCAAATAAATAGATTTATTGGAATTTAAAGTGATAACTACTGTATTTATTTCAATTGAAATTAAACACTGTAATTAGTAAAATAATGGACATTGAATGGATATGAAAATTTGTATTAAATTATTGTAAATGTCTATGTAATCAAAAATGATAAAAATTATTAATTATTAAACTTGAATTAAAAAATGTGATTTAATTGATTTAATATTAATTGATTTAATTAGTGTGAAAATAGCCATTTTGGCCACGGTCTTGGATTTCAATGAAACTAGTTTCATTGGACCCGAAATTATGATTTATTGTAAGATTTCAAGTTTCGTAGCGATCAGACTTGTTGTTTGATCGTATGGACTCAAAACGCGTAGAAATTAATTGAATTACATTCAACTAAAATCAATTTGGAATAAGCTGATTTTATAGCTACCTTCTTTATATGATGGAATTAGGATTTGAAACCTGTTCCATTGAGTTCAAAAATATCGAAAACATCTACTTTAATATATGGGATGACCTACATTCATTTCGGAGGCAGAATGGGCTTTTCGGGTCGTTATTGTCAATTCAAACAAGTTCAATATGTTATTCATTTCTTATCGGGCTTCGTTAGTATATATTTGTTCTATTCTAATCCTAGCATCCTTTCTATTTCTTATTCATATACGTACAGTTCTATCTGACTGTTCCTTCTCTCTTTCTCAAATGGAAGAAACCCAATTTACATTCAAGCCTTAAAATCTCAATCTTGAAATTAATTTCAAAATGAAACTCCTCCAAACCATATCAAATTATATACCTTTTTAAACTCTCAATGAGTGAAATCCACAAGTGTAATACATTCTTGCAATCGAATCACCATTTGTCCATAAATCAAGGATGAACCTCAGCCGTCCATATTGGGTTTTTCACGATCCAGCGGCGATTCGTCGACCGTTTGACGATCGAGGATTTGCTGCGGGTAGAGGGAAGCGAGGCGATCACATCAGTGGCTTCATTTTGGGTCATAGTCAATCGGATTTTGCTAGAATTTCCAATAAAGGCGGCGGCGGCGATCATTTGAGGGGGTCGAAAGTGGCCGTGCCACCATGGCTAGGTGCGGCCTGGTGAGGGGGAGGTCACGACGATGGCTGATCGTGGCACAAGCAGTGTAGAGGCGGCGAAATTCATGGATGAATGGCGGCTCAAGGTCGAAGCTTGGGTCTGGATATCATGTTTAAGAATAGGGTTTCCCGCGTTTGGTTAGAGGTGACGTGTCTTGTTCTTATTTGTTAATTAAATTTTAACTTTAACTTTTTTAAATGTTCTAACGACCATATCTTCTTTATACGAGTACAGATTTTTACACGGTTTATTTCATTAGGATCATATTGGTATTCCATAAATTTTGAGCTGGTTTGGAGGAATTCTAAGACCGTTGAATTTTAGGCCTTTATTTGGATTATAATTCGATTTAAAATCGAAGGTGAGTGTTTTAACCCACTCACAACTACTAAATTATCTTATGTTAGTTAAATTGACTTTATGACATGATTTGGAATTTATTAGCCAATGTTTGGTAAGTAAAAGTTATCATTATTGTTAAATTTAACTTTTATTGCATTAATCATCATTTAAGTTAATATTGAGTTTAATTGTAAATTTAATACCTGTTAATGATAATAAGTTATTTATTGATGTTTATTGGTTGATTTGGATGATGATTGTGATTGATGTTTGATTGTGGATATTCGAGGACTAGATGTTGTATTTTTTATATTGTTATAACACTACAAGTTCTTTATGGGTTAAAATGATACATACCCGAATGATCTATACATTATGGAAAAATTATTGTGGGTTGAAATGATAGACTCGAGCAATTTATGCATTTTATTTAATTTGGGATTGTGGTTTGAAATGATATATAACCGTAAAATTTTAAATTGCGGATTGAATTGATAAATATCCGTATCACATGACCATAGGGTAGAAAATTATATATTGACACCGGATTGGTTAAATTAAATGATTTCTAAGTCCATAAACTTTGAATTCAGTTAATTGGCATTTTGAAATAGAAATTGATTTATATAAAATGAATTATTTTCGATAATCCAAGTGTGAATGTTGAATTGGAAATTGATTTAATGAATTGTTTAAAGGATTTAAATTTGAATTTAAAAGTTGAAGTGTCAAATATAAATGAATTTATCAGAATTAAGTTACTAAAAATGTTTGAATATAACTTTGAAATCTATTTTGAACTAATTTAAACTATTTTAACAATTTAAACTATTTTAATTTGTTTTAATCTATTATAACTTATTAATCCAATTTAATCTACTTAATCTATTTTAAACTAATTAAATTTATTTAATCTATCTTAAATCTATTTAATATGATTTAAATCTATTTAATCTATTTTAAATTTGTTTAATCTATCTAAAATCTACTCAATATCATTTAAATCAATCTATTTTATTTAAATCACTTTAAATCTAATTAAATTTACGTAAGCTTTAATCCGTTTAAATCACTATTAAATCTATTTAAATCTGTTTCATCTATATTTCATCTGTTTAAATCATTTTAAATCAAATTAAATCAAATTGAAATCTTTTTAAACTACTTTTACTATTTAAACTATTAAAACTATTTATAGCTATCTAAACTATTTTCTAAAAGTTCAGACAATGTAAAGTTGAAGTATTTATATTTAAATCCTTAATGATGTATAACCTAAGTTGGAATTTGGAATTGATACCTTTTGTGAAATAATATATCTTGGGTAAATATTGTGATTTGAAGAGGGTTTAACCTTTTTTGAGTGTATGATTTTGAAAGTGAATATGTTTTCGAAAATGATATGGTCTAAGAATCTCATGCTTTGATATTAATTGTGAATTAACATTTGAAATGTAAAAGAATCATCAGATGTGAATAAGCGTTTGGTTTTTGAAGTGACCGGAATTGGATATTGTCATACTCTCTGCCAATACAGAAATCCACTTTATCAACTGTGTATGTGGTGGAGATTCCAGAAATAAAGAAGGATAGTTTGGTGAACGATTCTATATAAGGTATTTACATGACCCTGACTTCCGTGAGTCAGCTTAGATGTGACTAAAACAAGAGCTATACCAGGACAAGAGAGGTCATTCCTCTTATCGGCCACATTTCTTCGATACTATACTTTGACTTTGTGATTTATTTGGTGGCCACCCCTTGATTTTGAATATGGGAGTATGTCCGAGGTGGGCGGTTGTAATTGCTATGTGTTACCACCAGTCCGGGAGTGCTATTGGCATATCCACCATGGCATTGCCTCGAGTGCTGTGTTCACATGCCCTATCGCGCCTTCTACGAGTTTGGTTTGTACCATACCTATAGAGTTCCCTCTGATAGCCTCTAGTTTACGGAGGAATTACAGTACTGTATAGACTATGAGAATATATAAAATGTGTTTAAAGGGATATAGGTAACGCCTTAATGCTATTTTAATACTTTACTTTCCTCTAGACACTATTATAATAGTGTATTGTACTATGTATGTTTCTATTTTAATGGATCCTTAGGAGATGTAAATCCCGAACATCTCTTAAGTTATTGCACTCACGTTGACACTGGATAAGAGATGACGAACCCCATAAACATCTCCGACGTCGTTGCATTCATATTTATTTAATGTTGATTTAACTCACATAATATCTTTTACTTCTGACTCGAGTGTTTTGTCTTTTCAATTTGCTCAGGCCAGCCTGTGCTTTTCAGTTTATCGAAGACTGCTTTCTGGAGGACGAAGAAGGATATTATGTGATATTACTATTTATTATTCTTTTTCCACTGCATCATGTTGTTTTGCTGCATTTATTTATCTAAAAATTCTTTTTATATGTAACTCTAATTTTGTGTTGTAAAACAATAATCAAAGTGTATTTGTAAAACAGCTTCATGAGTTGTTATTTGATTATTATATTTTGTCATTCCGCTGTGAGATTTTGTATTTGTTTTATTTCTTTATCTTCTTTTTCTCATTTACCCCATAACAGTCTTCCCATTTGAATGGTTTGAGTCTGACATGTATGGTTTATCGTCGATTTAAATCGTCCAAAAGGCAGGTCGTTAAACCTATTTTCCAAGCAATTGAAGAACAATTTAGCGCACAGACGGCAGCATAGACAATGGATGGAATAAAGTATCAAAGAAACAAACAGAGTGTTGGAATTGCCAAATAATTCCTATGCGGTGCTCGATGGCACTTCGGCGACACCCTTGATAGCTTAGCATGCGATCAAGCGGCCATTAATGACAACCCCACGATAAGCTATAGCAAAAACACTGTCAAGACCTACCTTCTAATGGCAAGTCAAATGATCTAGGAATAGAGAGGGTCGGGGTAAGCTCTTTGAAAGAGGTTGTGATTGTCAACTCCGAGGTCTGGAAATGATTACGACTTGAGGAAGGCGGTGATGATGTTAAGATGCTGGTGGCAGTGTAAAGGAATCAACGAAGATCGGTTTTTAGTGAGGAGTGGGATTTATAACGTTTTAGCAGGAAGAGTATTCGGTCACGAAATGAAGGTAAGAAATGAGAAATATATTCTAAGTCCAAATATGTTTATACTACCAAAATGATGGGCACACTACTCGGTACTAAGTAAAACAGGTTGATACCAAAACAAATTTTTGACTATAAATTGGAAAAGGGAAAACTAGGAAGGATATACATACTTGACTAAGGCTTGGAATGATCTCTAGAGTGTAGATCTTATTCTTGGCATAGAGAATGGAATTACTACTACATATAGCAGCTAAATGAATATCCACATGATAGAGACAATGCTTTGGGGCAACTCTTGGATAGCTAATTTACATACATGAATAATGGTAAATGCTTATCTTACTTCAGAGTATTCTTTGTCCAATAGAAGCATATCCTGGGGGCAAGTATTATCTTGCTTTTTATCCAATTAGTTTTCAAACGAATCTAGATGTCAAGGTGAAGACGAAACGATTCGTGGACTAAAAACATGATTGGAAGGACAATAGGAATGGTCATAAGAATTTAAACCGAGATTGGACCTAAGGAAAGAGCTTGGTACTGATCACATTTTGGTCGGTACCAACCTCTTTTTCTATCCCTTTTAGATCCCTAGAGCTATGACTTGTAGGTGGTGGGGCCGAGTGATCGTTCTGGGGTCTATTTCTAAAGGAATAAGTAAGCAACTCCAAGGAAGTATTGAAGAAAAGCAGACATGTACAAGTGATGTCAAAACCTCTTGGAAACAACACAACTTCTAAGGGAAAGTGCTCGAAGCTCAATGAATCGAAGATATAAGACCAAAGGTGGGAAGAAGGAGTAACTTCCCCTTTAAAAAACAGGTTAATACCAAGCTATTTTTATGGCTCTGATGACTCCATCTTTCCTTTCTATATTCTTGGATCTAAAGTTAGACTTACTATATTAATATTTGGAGACTTTGCTGGATGATTTCCCTATAAATACAACACCTATGGCAACTAAAAAATGAATTTTGGCACTTTGCTTTCTTCATCTTCTATCTCCCCACAATGGTAGCCATTAAGGAAGCTACTCTTTACAGTTCTAGACTATTAGAGCTTGTCAAACGCTTGTACTAGTGGTTGATAATATATAATCAATAACAATACAGTAGACGTAGGCCATAGATTCGTCGAACCACTATAAAAATTTTGGTGTTCTCTCCACTTTATTTACTTCTCTTACTAAAATCTCTATACGTATATTCATTTTTAGGTGTTGTACCATTTTTAGGCTCAACACATATCTTGCAACATAATTTGCCATTGGCTTCTTCATTCTCTTCCAATAGAAAACCCTCTTTGTATCCTTTGAGATATCACACTAAACTCCTTCTTTAAGTCCATAAGATTGACAAGACGATAACGGATAGTGTCTCCCCTCTAAGTGGATTCACATTTAGGATTATTACATAAACCCCATACACCATCACCATTTAATTAAGACGACATAGATGGACGATGCCTTGACTTTGTTGAATTCGATATTACTTCAAATGAGAAGCTAAGTAGAAAAAAATTTACCTAACGATGAACCAAATAAGTCCTAAATAAAAGAATTTAAGGCATACTATTCTAAAATTCAATCCAGTAATTACTTTAACACAAACTCATAGGCTAAGTCTCTTCACTTATTTTTCATATGCATCGAGTATTGAAAATAGATTAGGCACAGAAAGTCGCTTTTAAAGGAAAATCAACTTAAATACAAGAATTCTTTTAATGTGCAATGATTGAAAAGAAATAATCTCACTTCTTCGTCAAATTTTCTTCCAAATCACAAAATCTCGCCTTTCTTAAAATTGCTTTCATATGTTTGTACGTTCATATCAAGATATCTACTTAACGTCTTGAAATCATACCATATTTGATACTTCAAAAATTATTGTAACTCCACATACATGTTATGTCCTCTAAACTAACATATGGCGGTGTAGATTTATGTACATCGTTGTACTCCAAAAATAGTTTACATGTAATTGCTTAATGGTATCTTCTTTAACATAGAGCCCTCATTAAGTCACTTCCAAATTATAAGAAACGATGCAACCCAATATTGAATAGTGCCTTGTCGTATTAACTTAAAAAATACAACGCTTAGTTACCTAGTGGCATAGCCTCTCTAAACTCCATGAACTTCATATAGGAACATCAATAATGGATCTATGTTCTTACATTGAGCATTTGTTGCATTCAACTGCTTATAAGTGATTTCAAAATAAAACTCTAATGGTACACACCCAAATGCTAAAACCATGACCCAAATGGAAACAATTTCTCACTTTCGGTACTCTATACAAAATCATAACTCAAGGGAAACATTTTAGCAGTTGTTATGACAACCCAAGTATATCATAGTACAAAAATAACCCAAGATCATCTACAGCAAAACAACCACCAATATGTGAGTGTATCATAAACCACAACAAACACATTTGCCATAACACTACCTATATCCTTCTATAACGACACTGTCCATAAATAAATTTAGTTGTCTTTTATCATTGACTGTCTCATGTAACCTTCTTTTATTATTCAATCTTTTATGGAACTTCACAAACAAGTGTGCTCTTATGCTTCATAATGTATTATGTGAGTGTACCCCAACCATGAACATTAACATATTACCATTTGATTTAATTCTGTTTCCTATAACTCTATGGAAAAATATTTTGCTAACTCTTGTCCCACTTTAACGTTAAATAAGTTTTAGCCCAATCTCATTTCTCAAGTCATCTTGGACTATGCTCTGATAACTTACACATATTTTGGGTAAAATGACATGAGATGGTATTTAACCCCTTATTATTATGGAAAAATTCAGTTTAATACTCTACCTATCCAACTAGAATGTTGATTGAAAAGGCCATCAAATTTCTATGCAAATTTTTCCTACACCTAATTCTTCCAACACTTGACAAATCCCTAATGTTCAATACTAGCAAGTATATAGCATACTGACATATTGACTATTCAAGCTAGTTCACTATAACTAGTTCAAACTCTATATAAGCATAATTCTTTTCTAACTCTAATCCAAATTCCTAATGAAAATCACAATGATATTTTCATTGTAGTTTTAAACCAAAAATCGTTAAATCTAATTCAGTTTTTCTTTCACAAAACTAGCAAGCTTCTAGAACTACAAATTTCTCTTTTTATTTTAATAAATTTTAATAAAAATCAAAACACATTTCTTTAAAATAAATTCTTTAAATTCTACTTAAATAAATTTTTGAAAAGTTTTACTTTAGACATTTTAGTTTAAATTATTTCATAGGAAATCATAACCAAATTTATTTCGACTTTCCAAGCTAGTTTCTTTACAACAAATTTTAAAAGTATCATTCTAAAAAATATTTTACTTTCAAAATTCAATTATTTATAGCTTTACCAAATTCAATATTTATTTACTCAAAATACAATTAGAGTTGAAACAACTTCGATTATTTTCTAAAATACTCATACTTCATTTTTACAACATTATTTCATATAATTTATAACCATTTTATCACACGCGCACGCGCGCACACATACACGGATATATATATATATATATATATCATTTTATTTTAGCCAATTTCAAACACTTTTAAATGGTATATCATGTATACACATAAAAAATTATTTTTAGAATTTGATTTTGGCTACTTACTATTGTAATATCAAATCCAAAAATAATTTCCAAAATTTTAAATCATTTATCAATGAATATCTTCAATAGGTTATCACAAATCCTTAATTTCCATTCAAAAGTAGATACATACTAAATTGAAAAATTGCACATTTTAAAAATTATTATTTTAAATATTCTATTTTGTTCAATTTAATTTCTATGCAAGATAGTTCATTTAACCTAGAGTAACATGCATATAAAACATATCTTTTCAAATTTTACTTTTGTAAATAAGAAAGGTTCATAAAATGTAATGAAAATATAATATTTTAATTTGTTTCAAAATGTAACATAAGTGTTTATAAAATTCATTCAAAACGATGCGGTTCATCAGTATATTATTGTTGTTATTTTTGCTGTTATTTCTTTCAAAAATTCCTTCATTAAAAGAAAAATACACATCAAAATAACTACATGCCTTACACTAAACATAAATAAGATCTTTAAAATAGTTATGGAAATTTACTTCTTATTAATATTTTCTCATTTTTGAAACTCACACTAAGGATTTATTAATTTTCAAAAAATTAAACAAACTTTCCTTTTTTTTCTAAAAGTCTCAAACATCATCATTTATAACTTTTTAGGGAAAATATTTCAATTATGTAAATACTTTAATTGAAGTAGAATTAGAACATACATAGGCCCAACTAGCTCATGAAATCTAACAAGGTTTAAAGTACCTCCAATATGACTTATCAACATTACACTTATTTTCTATGGACTTAGGGTACTACTCTTCTACTTTTCATTAATCCTCGGTCCCACGGTTTACTCTACTATTAAGTGGTATGGAGACCATCTATTAACAATCTTTATAGAGTAAATTATAACAAATTTGATGGATTTATTTTCCATCCCAAAACAATTTTAACTATAACATTTATTTAACCCATAGTCGTGTTATCCCACCATTTGACCAGGTAGTATGCAGACGAGTCCGATAAGTCAAATTTCGAAATTATCAAGGCAAAACACCCAAAGAGATAACCACGAAACCTAAAAATCAAAGTACAACTAAAATCACAACACCAACAAAAATCCACCACAAAAATTCCAGAAGCCAAAACTTCACAAGCATAGGTTCGGTACCGACCCATAAAAACTTCATCACTGGAGTCCATCTTCTGCCCACCTACCTTATTTGATACTAGGAACCTATTTCCAATGTTGTTTTATTGATTCCATGCAATTCTATATCGATCCCTATGAAATCTTGAATTTGCAACTCTGTTCTTCTACAACTTCATCATTTGGACACAGGAACAAGCTAATATTAGTGCAAATGATATGGAATCACAAAGCTAATCACGAGACAAGCCGAAGCAAAGCGTTAAAGACAACCATTTTGGCTATAATATAGGTTGGTACCAGCCCCTACTCTTGGAGTTGTACCGACCCATCTAACCTAATGATGTGGTACTCTATTTTCATGGAGAACTGGTCTATAGCAAGAAGAACAGTCTAAAGATCTTTGGTGCGAGATAATAGAGAGGTAGGGCTCATTTTTGAGGATCTTTTGGTTCTAATTCCACTATACTATATATTCTTGTGATTCTAAAAGTCTAAGTGCTGGAGTTGTACTGACCCCTGAGAACTTCTGCCCCTAAGTTAGAAGATAAGCTTTAAATAGTGGACGTAAGCGGGAGTTCGCCGAATCACTATAAATCTCTGTATGCCCATTTCTTACTCGTTTTAATTTGGTTTTTTTCACTTTTTATTCTCTACAATAGATTATGGGTGTTTGTATGATTTTTGGTTCAAACATTTTGTTGCTTTCACTAAGAAACACTTGAACTGATCTGAGATTTGGAAACATTCAGGATGACTAGACAATCAACTAGGAAGGGCATAACTAGAGGAAATGAACAAAGGAGGAGCCAGGAGGAATCCTCAAGAGCTAACCTTTATCAATCTACATAACCAGAGATGAGATGGAAATTATGATGAATGGATTGCAAGAAATTACAATGGCACGCCAGGAAAAAATGCTGGAGAATTTCTTTTGGAGAATGGGATAGATGGGAAAAGCAGGAGTCGCTGCAAATCAGAATCAAAGACCGAAAGCCGAAGCATAGAAGCTAAGAAGGAATAGAATGAACCAAGCAATACTGAGCCAAATATATTGGCCAGGACCTACTCACAAGAATGGGTAAGCACAGAACCATAAAGGTAGTTGGAAAGGGTCATTATAATATCTCGTCTTTCTGGACGTTTTAAGCAGACACACGTGCCAATCAAACCATACAGAAGGTGGATTGTTATTGGGGGTAAATAAGAAAAAGCAGAGGAAAAACGAAACTAAATCTCGCAGCGGAATGATAAAGTATAATAATAAATTAACAGTTCATGAAGCTGTTTACAAAACATTTGATTATATTTATACAACACAGAATCAGAGTTACACATATTAGAGATAAATAAATAACAATGCAGTGGAACAGTGTGATGCAGTGGAATAATATAGTAAATAATAATAATACAATCTTCATCTTCGTCCTCCAGAAATAAGGTCCTCAAATCCTGAAATGCTCAGGCTGACCCGAGCGAATTGAAAGACAAAACACTCGAGTCGGAGCTAAAAGATCTAATGTAAGTTAAATCAACGGTAAATAAATACGAAAGGAACGATGTCAGAAATGCTTATGGGGTTTGACATCTCCTATCCAGTGTCTAACGTGAGTGCAGTAACTTAAGAGGTGCTCGGGATTCACATCTCCTAAGGATCCATTAAACTATTTACTATGTAGTAAAATATACTATTATAATATGTCTACAGTAAAGTGAAAGTATTAAAATAGCGTTAAGGCTTTACATTTTCCACCTTAACACGTTTTATAATATCAATAGTCTATACAGTACCGTAGCTCCCCGTAAAATTGAGCCGCTAGAGGATACCCCATAGGTACGACATAAAACAAACTCGTAGAATGCGTGCTAGGGTGGGTGACACGGCACAACTAGGCAATATTAGGGTAGATATACGAATTACACTTCCGAACTGTTGGTAACGCATAGCCGCAACTACCACCCAACTCGAAACACACTCCTAAAAAAAATCATGGGTGGCCATTAAATAAATCAAAAGTCAGAATATAGTATCGATGGAGTGTGTCCGATCGGAGGAGCTACCTCACTTGGCCCGTCAATTTCTCCAGTTTTAGCCACCTTATGCTAACTCACGGGAGTTAGGTCCACGTAAATATACCTTTAGCATCATCACCACCATCCTACTTCATTCTGGAATCTCCACCGCCTACATAGTTGTCAAAGTGGATTTCGGTATTGGTAGAGAGTATGACAACGTCCGATCCCGGTCTCTTTGACAACCAATCACTTATTGTACATCGAATGGTTCTTTTACATTTCCAAAATTATTTCATAATTGCTATCAAAATATCATATTCAATTTAAACCATATCACTTTCAAAATTATTACTTACTTTCGAAATCATATTTGCCTTCAATAATCATATTTCGAAATTAGGTTAAAGTCTTACTTCAAAATCATCATTTAAATTTATTATAACATTTAAATCCCAGCTTAGGTTGTAACATCATTTAACCTTATTATCTTTTTAAAATAATTGAATTGGATATAAACTCTTCCATGTCACTTAGTCTGAAAATTTAGAAATTTGTTAAAATGGTTATAAATAGCAACAAATACTCTAAAATAGTTTAATTCTAGGTAAAGTACTTTTAAATTGATTTAAGATAGTTAAATAGATTTAATTTAGATAAATATAATTAAAATAGTTTAAATAGCTTAAAATAAATTAATTAGATTTAAAATAGATTAAAATTGTTTAATTAGTTTAAAATAAGTTAAATTGGTTTAAAATAGATCGAAATAATATATATATATATATATAGTTAATATTGGTTAAATTGTTTACAAATCTTAAATCCTTAAAATTTAGAATCTTAGAAATAATATAATTTAAAACAGTTTATATTTGAAAACATGAATTTTTGGAATTTATGTAAATTTGAAACTATTTATTTTATTTTAACAAAATCAGACCATTTCAATCTAATTTCTTAAAACTATTCCTTTTAAGCCAATTCACATTTCAACACAAAATTTGATTTTTCAAAATACTTCAATTTATACAAATCAAATTTTACTTCAAATTATCATTTACTTCCATTCAAAAATTAAGGAATTTAAAATCATTTAATTTAACCAATCCGATGTCCTTATATAATTCTCTACCCTAGGGTCAAGTGATACAGATATTTATCATTTCAATCTGCAATTTAAAATTTTACGGTTATACATCATTTCAAACCGCAATCCCGAAATAAATAACATCCATAAAATCGCTCGAGTCTATCATTTCAACCTGTAACGATTTTTTCTTAATCTATAGATCATTCGGGTATGTATCATCTCAACCCATAGTGAACTTGCAGTTTATAGCAATATAAAATACAACATCCATTCATCCAATATTAACAATCAACATCCATCACAATCATCATCCTAATCAATCAATAAATATCAATATAGAACTAATAATCAACAACAGGTATTTAACTGGCAATTTATATTCAATAATAAATTAAATAACGGTTTAATTCAAGAAAATTCAAATTAACTGAAATAATGATTTAAAATAAAACAACCAGTCATAAATAAATTCCTAATCGCATCATAATTTAAATTTAACAAACTTAAGAAATTTTAGAAGTTGTGAGTGGGCTAAAACAGTCACATTTGAATTCAATTCGAATTTAATTCAATTTAAGCCCAAAATTTGAACGGTCTTAGAATTCATCCAAACCAGCATCAAAATATCCGGAATTTCGATACGATCCCAGCAGAGAAAACCGTGCATGAATCGGACCTCATATTCAAAAGTTATTAACATCATAACATTTACATCAAAATTTAAATTAAAAAAAGAAACCCACCAATCCAGAGCAACCACAACGTCACCGCTTACATTCTCACTCGCAAACCCTAATACGCAACCTCGTATACGAAATCCGGTAACCGCCATCTCGATCTTGTATGGCGTGCCTCCAGACCTGACGTGACCACGTCGCGACTACTCTAGGAGGTCGCCTACACGTGCGAACCCCTACCCCATACGTACGCCACATCGCCAACGATAAAGAAAAGGAAGCAACCGCCGATTATGCCAAGCCCATGGTCGAATTATTATGCCCAATCCGACTATCAACATCACCTACTAATGACAAAGATTAACTACTCGGTCCTCTCTCCACATCCATACCCCCGATTCGTCGATCGGACGAAGTTCATCGTCGAGCGATGAACAACCAAAAGCAGATCAATAATTTCTGGCCACGCCGAAATCCAGATCAAAAAACGAATTATATATTTGAATTCGCTCGTCGAAAGCTTCAAATCGATATATAATTCGATATAGTCTGAGGAGTTTGAATTTTTGATTTGGAATTTGATTTGAAATTGAACTGGAATTATTTTGTCTGCCATTAGAATGAGGAGTTGAGAAGAAATGTACATACAGACAAATGAGAATAAGAAATAATTAGGGTTTATAACGAGGTATTTATAGGCAGGCTGAAAATAGAAAGAACGGACAAGATTTGATTGAACGATAAACGACCCGAAAAGCCCTTTCTGCCTCCGGAACGAAAATGGATCAACCCATATATCAAATTAGATGTTTTGGATGATCTCAAATTCAATAGAACGGGTTTCAAGTCCAAATTCCATCGTACAAAGAAGTTACATTAAAATCAGCTTATTTTAAATTGGTTTCAATTGATTTCAATTAAATTGATTTCTAGACATTTCGAGCCCGTACGATCAAATGACAAGTCCAATCATTACAAAATTTGAAAACCGACAATAAATCTCCATTATGGATCCGATGAAACTTGTTTCGTCGAAATCCGAGTCAGTGGCAAAAAATGGCTAATTTTACGTTAATTAAATAAATTAATATTAAATTAATTAAGTCAAATTTTCAATGTCAATTCTATGGTTAACAATTTTTACCATTTTTGATTTCTTTAACATTCACAATAATTTAAACAAGTTTAGATATCAAATTCGAGTTAATTAATTTACCAACTACAATGTTTAATTTCAATTGCCAATTAATCCTATTAATTATATAATTGAATTCTAATAAATTGGTTTTTTTGTTTAAATCTTTACACTCAATTCAATTTATTATTCTATAGACATGGTTTACACTTTTTATATTTCATTACATTAATATATTCCAATTCAATTCCTTTATTAGTATTAATTACTATATTTCATTTACATTGAAATTTTGTCAAATTTATACATTAATTAAATTTTAAAGTCCCCATTAATTATTTATCTAAGTTTCATTCTTTTATTACATCACTTATAAAATTATGAATAGAAATTACATTGTTTACATCTTTATTGAATTAACATTCTCGATTACCAATTTAATCTACATTAATTGCACTAATTAAGTAGATTAACTGCAACTGATTTCAAATTAAAATTTATGAACTAAATAAATATGTAACTTATAACAATTATTACTCTTAACTTTTAATTACATTTAAAAGTTCGTTAATTACAACAAATGTTACAATCAACTATATAGCTCTAATTTCCATCTTTTATTTGTGTTAACTATTATATTTCCATTATGTTGAAATTTTGTCACTTATACACATTTAATATCCCAATTCGTCTATTTATCTTGGTTTCATTCTTTTATCAAATCAATTACCACCTTATGCATATAATTAACATTTCTATTGATTTTATTTGTGACGACCCGCCCTTCTCAACCCTTGAAAATCGACACAAATATGCCACTGTATAATATGCCAACGATCGAGTGCCGAAAAAGACAGATTGCTGAGGGAAAGAAAGAAGGAGGTAGAAGAAGAGAAAACAAAACAACATCAGAATATCACAATCGTAGCAGAATAAAATATAATAGAAATAGCAGATCTTTACACAAAAAGAAACTATATCTGTTTTATACATCACATCATCAGAATACATCACAATCAAAATAATTACTGGACAGTTATCTTAACTTGTCCTCACAAAGCTGACTATACATCTTACACAGCACAGCGGAATATACTTCAAATACGTGTGGTATGTCAAGCCATCCAGCTCGTCTCCTGAGCTCCACAGCATCCAAACCTAGATATAATACTCGGTCTAGCCCAAGCATTATAATAAAATAACACCCGAGTCAGTCTACAAAACCAGCGTGAGGAAAATACACTTAATTGAATTATTAAAGTTTTCAAAAACCCTTTTGAAATCAAAGGGTATCTCGTACGACCATGCCACAAATAAACATGTCAGGTTTTTACCTTACGATGACCAAAACATTTCTTATAAAATCCTCTAATATTATAGTAGTGTCTATATACAAATACTTGTTCAAATAGCCGAAATTGTTTCATTATTGAATTCCAGCTAATAAGTATACAAATAAAACCGTAAAGGCATGTAGGGAGAATGGATTTCCATCAATGGCAGGGCTACTGGGGTACCGCCCGCCGCATTACGTGGTCTAGATCACCGTACCGAGGATCCACCCTGATCCCCTAGATCACAAGACCGGAGCTACCCCTTACTGGATAGTCCGAATAAGTTCACCCTGCGGTTGGGATCAGCAACCACCTATACAGCCGAAATAAGGGACATCTAGACAAGGGTCACCTTATCCTAATTGGCTGCTAGCCACATAGCCTTGTGTGCACCTCCTCTGTTTTAGCCATTCCGGTTAATAAGGTTCAAGGCTATGCGTTACCGTTTTAGCACACATTCACTTAGAATGCTCATAGTCCTCCTGATGATGTTCTAAAAGCATTCGTTCATTCAAGTCCATTTCGGGTTCGAACGAAATCGACGACACTACTCCTACTACATCCATTTTGAAATCACCCTCAAGATTAATAGCGATTAGCCCTTGCACTTCATTGCTCCATCTTCGACTCCAAGCTCTCGTCTTTCTCGCGAAAACGTTCAAACCGGATCGAAGTGGTTTTAGGGAAATTAATCCCGATCCCGGTCTCTTCGAAATGATCGGCGCATTGGCCAATATTGATAGTTTGTTATTTAACTATCAAATAACATTCACAAACAATCATCAAGGTTTAAATAATTTTCCAAATTATTTATTTCAAAATAACTTTGTAATCTATTTTCCATACTTCAACCCTTTGAAAACAGTTTCAAACCACCTTTCTCTCAAGGAATAAAATTTCCAAATATTGTTTATTTCCATTGAAAATACCAAGTCCAAATACTTTAGATTTTAAAATAGTTTAAATCACTTTATTCTAAAATATAATTTAAAACATTTAAATTAAAACTAATTAAACACTTTATTCAAAATTATATACTTTAAAAACATTTAAAATAAAACTAGCTTATAAAATATAAAACTAATTTTTAAAATAAAAGTTAAGCCAAACTAAAATTTAAAATAAGAGCTACGAAATTCTATATAAGTTTTCAAATAAAACTTTAACCAATTATCTTTAAAATAAAACTATTTTATAAAATATAAATATTAATAATTATCTTTTTAAAACATAATATCAATTAACCTTTTAAAATAATCGCTACTATAACCAATTTAATAAATAATTACTTTTAAAATTTTAACAACTTAAATAATAATTACTTAAAAACATTCCTTTAAACAACTTTAAAACTTTTAACTTGTACTTAAAAATAAAAAATAAAAACACTTCAAGAAAATAATTTCTCCAAAACATTATTTTTAAAACCCACTTTAAAACTTTAATTTATACTTAAAAGCTACTTTGAAAACATACTTGGCTCTCCAGCAAATACACTTCCATTTCAATATAACCCATATAATCCTTTTATAAATCCTGCTCGATTTATCCCAATTTAATTTAGGCCCCAATCCCGTAAATTCTTTCAATACTTTAAAAATAAAATCACTTTTATTTTTAAAACCCATTTACATCTCCTTATAATCACTTTAAAAAATATATACTAAAATTATTTAAAATAAGGCTACTAAAATTACTTAGATAAAAAATAATACTTAAGAAATTCTATAAGAGCTTCCATGTAAAATTAAACCAAAATTTCCCTTAAAATAAAGTTATTATATCAAACATTCATGTTAAATTTCCTTTTAAAAATCATAACACTAATTTACTTTAAAAATAATTAACCACCATAATTAACTTAAATAAATATTTTCTTTTCACTTAAAAGTAAATAAAATAATAAATTTCCTGAAAACATTCTTAAAAACATTTTAAAACTTCTAGTTTATACTTTGAAATCATTTCTTTAAAAATATACTTAGTTTTCAAGGAAAATATACTTTCCAACTTTTAAAATAAAATCACCCTTTGATTTTTAAAAGTGAATTACAACTTTTCTTATAAAGTTCCCATCGGAATCTATATTTCCAAATTTATCCACTGGTAAATATTCCATTCCATTTATAAAACCAGTTTACAATTTCCATTACTCATTTCTTTTTAAATCACAGTTTCCAAAACACTTAATCAATTCAAACTGATTTCCTAATTTAAATTCCCTTTAAATTTATTATTTGATTTATCCAAATTCCCAATAATTATTTATTTAAAAATTTTCTTTTCATTTCCTTTTAAAACCCAATTTATTCTATTTTGTATATTAAAGTACCAAATTATCTATTCATCCAAACCATAGCATCGAATAATTTAATTAAAATTTAATCAATCACATAACATATCACACATACGAGAAATATTACAATATTTCGAGGAATCCAGTTGGATCCCTCCAACTTGTCTTCTTGCATCCACAGATGTTAGCACAATATAAAGATACCAATTCCACTTCGAGGTGGAATATCGCGGTATATGGGGTCATCCGCTATTATGCGGGGCGCATAGGGTCTCATCCGCTATATAATGCGGGAAATTTATCACTCCAATATATATATATACACACACACTACTATATATAATATCACATTCAAACAATCAATCAACAATTTAAATTCTAACTTTTAAAATTAACTGGAATCCCAGATGTCGGTGAGATAAACTCTCCTTGAATTTAAAACACCGAGCGTTCCAAATTTTAAATTAAATCGAGCCCATTCGATTTAATCTAAAATTTCTGCCTGCTCCAAACATCTCTGAATCTACTACAGCGCGTAGATCGCGTCGCTGCGATTCCGATACTTCCTGTTTCGCCGAATTCTGACCATGCACGACCAAGATATGAAACTTATAAGCTTCGAATGTAAATTTTATATAATAAAATTCCTTTTTCTCATTTTAATACACTAAACAAATCCATACCGTTCACTAAAATAAAGGAATCATGGCTGCACCCTCAATCTTATTCCCTCCCTTCCTAAAGCGATCGTAATAGGAAAAATAACCCAAACACGCACGAATCGAAATGAAGAACACGCCACCTCATCGATCTTGGTGATGATTGGGCTTCACCAAACGTATGGCACACACAAGAAATGCCTTCGGTCAAGGATTGGTCCTTTAAACATCTCCATTACCTCAAAAATCATAAACAAACCCTTAGCCTTTGTTGACGATTACTGGCCACCTCGTTGAATTTCGTGCCACTCCACAATATGGATGTGTAGATCTCACCATGTTCCATAGCTTTCCTTTAGAAAGCTTTTGGAACTAAAGCATGGATTAGAAGATTTTGGGGAATTTCGGCCATTGAAATTCAATGTGGCGGCCGCTGAAAGAAAACTAGGGTTCAGCCCATTATACGTATATATATACGTTCATATATTAATGTAACAACCCTGGTATTGGTGATTACCTGAAATATTAAATTATAACAATACTTATAGTTTAATATTGAGAACTAAATGAAATAAGAAAATAAATTTGGTTAAAATTGTTTATTTTAAATAAACAATATGTTTGGAGTTAAATATTGGGTATAAAATTCATTACTTGGAGTTTTGATTAAATAAAATGGAAAATATTGGAATTTAGGTAAATTTGAGTGAATTAATTTACCAAGTGATGTAATTCAACATTAAATTGTTGAAATGAATCCAAATTGATGGAAACATAGTTTCAAAAATTTTATTTTGAAGTTTTGGAGTGAAATTATTTATTTATTGTATTTTAATTAAGTTAATGTGATAATATTGGTAATTATTGCCATTATTATCCTTTTATTGAATATAAGAGGAAAAATATGAAAAAAAACTCATATTTTATTAAAATATAAGATGAAATATTGGTTGAAAATAATATTTAAATGATGCAATAAGGATAGAATGATTTATTGCAACTTATTTGACAAGAAAACAATTTTTATTAATCTTGTTGTGTTAAAAAGGTATATTTACACTAAAATTGTGTAAAATTTAAAATATCATAAAATATATATATATATATATATATAGCTTTTATTGTTGAAATTAAGCTTATTTTGTTCTAATAACAAATTCATTTTCATAACAAGTAATTGTATACATTTTATTTAACTTAAAATGTTGAAAATGTGAATATAGTGTTTAAATAAGAGAAAACATGCACATGGTTTCATATTTATCTAAGTAATTATGCTCTTGGGCTTATTTGGGTAAGATTGGATCCATTAGCCTATCCTAGAAGCTTCTGGTTTGTGAGAAAGTGTATGTTCGTAGGTTTCTTTTCTCAACTTCCTTCTCAAACACAAGTTTACAGAAAAAGAAAAAAAAAGAGTCATGACTTTCTCAAATAAAAACCCTATTTCCACCCCAAATTGTCGCTAACTCAAAGAATAAATCACCAAAATTAGAAAAGAGAAAGGTAATCACAACCAATTCTATAAAAATTTCATCAAAATCCATGAGCATGATATGAATTTGTTTGTAACATGTTCTATTTCTTTTGCATGTCTCTTTTCTAGCTTCTACAGGTCACCGAGGATCATTTCTCCAGCAAAAGTCATCAACTTGCTTCCAAATTCGCTGCTAAATCCTTAAGGTGAGTGCATGCTCATAAATTTTCTAGTTGAAACGGTAATCTTGTGAGAGCTTGGCCATAGAAAAAGTTAAAAATAGAAAATCATCTCTGGAAAACTTGTTTGAGATTTAAGCCGAATCATAACTTGCCATAACTTTTGTGTTTCCTAACCAAATTTGATGATCTTAGATGTTATAGAAAGCTCTGACATAGAACTACAAGTTTTGTGTTTTGTGTTTTCCAAAATTTTGAAGTTATCTATTTCAAAATTGAGTGTTTCTATTGCAATCCCGAGAGCAAAACTATTATTGCTCTGTGTTTGAATCTGAAACTAAATTAAGCATAACTTTTTCTTTTCCAAACCAAATTTGATGATCTTAGATGTTCAAAAAAGCCCTGACATAGAGCTACAAGTTTCATGTTTCGTGTTTCCAAAATTTTGAAGTTACCTGTTTCAAAATTGAGTGTTTCTATTTCAATCCTGAGAGCAAATATATTATTGCTCAGTGTTTGAATCTGAAACTAAATTAAGCATAAATTTTGCTTTTCTTAACCAAATTTGATGATTTTAGATGTTTTGAAAGCTCTGACATAGAGCTACAAGTTTCGTGTTTTGTGTTTTCCAAAGTGTGGAAGTTATCTATTTCAAAATTGAGTGTTTCTATTGCAATCTCGAGAGCAAACTAGTATTGCTCTGTGTTTGAATCTGAAACTAAATTAAGAATAACTTTTGCTTTTCTTTACCAAATTTGATTATCTTGGATGTTCTCGAAAGCTCTGACATAGAGCTATAAGCTTCATGTTTTCCAAAATGTGGAAGTTATCTATTTCAAAATTGAGTGTTTCTATTGCAATCTCGAGAGCAAACTAGTATTGCTCTGTGTTTGAATCTGAAACTAAATTGAGCATAACTTTTTCGTTTCTTAAGAAAATTCGATGATCTCAGATGTTCTGGAAAGCCTTGACATAGATCTACAAGTTTCATGTTTAAAGTTTTCTGTAATTTTGCAATTATCGAGGTCAAAATTGAGGCGAATTAAGAGCTAGAAATTTCTATTTGGTGTTATGGTTATAAATAACCATCTAGATGTTATATTTACTTGCCAATGAGAAGAGGTAAGTTATTTTATGATGATTTTATGATGTTGAGATGTATTGTGATGGCTTTTACTGGTCAATGAGATGAGACAAGTCACAATGCCACTAGTACTCGTCAATGAGATGAGACTAGTAGATTATTATATTTACTCGCCGATGAGATGGGCGGAGTATATTTTCATGATGTTTATGATGTTTTATTAGTGTGGCACCAACTAGCGGCTAGTAAAACATTAGGTGCGAACATATGGTATGGGATGTATGTTAACGTCTATTGGGTTCCTATCCGAGAAGTTGAGACACATCATAATATTCACTAGTACTATAGACCACGAGTACCCAATTGGGGTCATCACGATGTAGTTGCGACTCTAATCATAACGAAGATATTAACTCGGGTCTTTGTGATTGGAAGTCATTGTGGTATTATAGACTATAGCCATCATGATGTTCACGATGTTATGATGTCACTTGACTCCAGTCATTACGATGTTTATGGTACCAAATATTAGTACTATCACGATATAAGCATGTGTAGTTTTCCATGAAATTTTAGATGTTTTGATTTCACCTTTTTTTGAGGATGTTATTATAACCTTGAGTAAGATGAAGGCTTACATGTATTGATGATTTTCTGGAGATTTCTAACATATTGTTTTGAACCCTTATTGAGTTATATTATGATGGATTTATGAGGTTTTAGACTGTTTTATGACGATTATTTATATGGTTTAAATTCTTGCCTTTTTCACTTATATAACTATAGAAGATGAACCATCGTTAGATAACCAATTGAATTCCCTTATGAAATCATGATGAACCCATAGATGTCTCACCTTAGAGATTATTTTGACGATACTTATACCGTTCCGTTGGCAACAACGGAATGGTTCTCCCTTTTCTCCTAGTACTTTTATCTTTACTTATGATAAGTTCTAGCTAGCCTGACCCGTGTATTTATTATTCGGGTTAGACCGAGTTGCAGGTTAGGTACGGATTTAGCTCACTCCTTCGTGGATCTGCTAGCTTGTTTTTGTCTGGACCTTTTTTTCTTGACTTGGACACTATACCTATTATTTTATGGGATGGTTGTGTATGTACGTTTTGTTGTCCATGTTACTTATTTATGTTGTATTATGTATGATGTATAGAGATGTATGTATACTCTAATCTGGGTTTGCTGTTCTGTGACTGTTTATAATTATTTGTATATTGCATTTATTCTGAAATGGTCCTAAACCACCAAGGTATCGTATTAGTAAAGGACTAGGTGTGTCGACCATATATGAGGTAATTATAAAAAATCGACATACTTATTTCTTAGCAAATGCATTATCATGAGGGTCGCCCTTAACTAGCCTTATTCTCTACATTAGTAGACGGGATTATTTAGTAATTCTCTTTACTAATGTAGGTCTCTGGGTGGGGCATCACAGTTGGTATCAGAGCAGGATTTCAAAATATAATGTGATATATGTAGAACAGTTGACAAGATTATCCTACATCAAATATAATACATTTGTACACAACATCCCCAATCGTGATCCATCTTCCCATTATGCTTGTTTTGATTCATATCCCTTTTTGATTCCCTTGGGGTAGATAGAAAGGAATATGTCTGGGAATGTTAATTTAATTTCGTAGTATTCCTTGATTTCTGCATTTGAATTACTAATATATCTATCTACCCGTGTATAATCCTAATTTGTCTTATCTTTCAGCTATGTCTGGTAGAGGTAGAGGATGCTCTTTGGCAGCGAGACCGTCTAGTGGTTCTCATCCCGAAGGTGTATATATGTCTACCGATCAGATTCTCGAGCTTATTAGGAGCACTCAGCCTCCCGTTCCAGCTCGATCTTCTCCTCCGCATAAATCCACATTTGCGTGCATGTGTAGTGACTTTACTCATCTTGGTGGCAAGATTTTTAGAGGCACTGAGACCATCTTAGAGGTCGAGGCATGTCTCAGTTCTTGTGAGCGCATATTTAACCATATGGAGATATCTAGCCATCATCGCATTCTTGTCGCATCGAGTGTGTTGCAAGAACGTGTATTGAATTGGTATGACTTGTTTGTGGAAGAAGTTGATGAGTCTACCTTATAGTGGGATCGGTTCCGTGAGAGATTTGAGCTTAAGTTTGTTCCTGAATCCGAGAAAGTTATTCTAGCTCGACGTTTCCTCGATTTCAAACAAGGGAAGTCGACGGTTTATGAGTACGTTGCATCTTTCGAAGCCTTGTCTAAGTATGGTCTTGAGCACATTTCTATTCCATATAAGAAGAATCTTAAGTTCGTATGTGGACTTAAGAAGTACTTGAAGAAATACCTTATGCTTCGTCTTGAGCTTTCTTTTGAGAAACTTGTGGATGTGGCCCTTCAGCTTGAAGCGATCGAGAAGGAGAAAGATAGTGATGTTGAGGGTGAGGTTCGGGTAAATCCGAGAAAGAAAAAGTTTTTCCTCAAGCCTAAGCCTTTTCACCCTAATAAGAAGAAGAAGCAAGGTGGGTCCTCTTCTCAGTCTCCAGCTACTCCTTCAGCTAAACCTTTTACTTGTTTCAATTGTGGTACGCCTGACCATCCGGTAAGAGAGTGTCCCAAGCCTAAGAGATGCCTCTATTGTAAGAAGGAGGGACATTTGATTTCAGCTTTCCCCAAGAGGGAGAAGAGTTTTCGTCAAGGTCATCTTAATGTAGCTACCACTTCTGGTGATGCTTCTCAGTCACGGGGTATACTCTTCTGTTTTAGAGGGTTCTATTTTATTTCATGATTGTTCTATTCGAGTGCTCTTCGATACGGGTGTTTCTCATTCATTCGTATCAAAGGAACTCGTCGATGCTTTACAGTTAAATGTTTCTTGCATGCTTACTTCTTTACGGACTGCGAATCCTATCGAGGGATCTGCAACCCTTAGTATTCATTGTGATGATGTTGAGATTATGATTTGTGGTTTTTCTTTCTGTGCGAATCTGCATGTGATTCCTTTTCTTGGATTTGATATGATTCTTGGTATGGACTGGCTGGTTAGATACGATGCCAGGATTCTTTGTTTAGAGAGAGTTTTATATCTTTGTCATCCCGATTCTCCTACGTAGCTATCTCTTTTGCTTCAAGAGTCCAATCATGATTCCTTGGCTTCTTTATTTTCTCTTGATTCTCGAGATGATGATGATGATAATGTGTCTCGAATTCCCGTTGTTTGTGACTTTCCAGACTTATTTGAGCCTGTTTCGGGATTACCACACAAGTGGGCTATTGAGTTCCGCGTCGACCTTATTCCAAGCGCACAGCCAGTTATTCGTCCTCCCACGAGGATGTCTATTAAAGAGAATGAGGAACTCAAGAAGAAACTTCTAAAGCTTGAAGCCAAGCATTACATTCGATCTAGTTCTTCACCGTTGGGAGCTGTAGTGGTATTTGTGAGGAAGTTCGATGGGACTCTTAGGCTATGCGTCGTTTATCGCAAGCTTAATGAGTTAACTATCAAGAATCGCTATCCATTACTTAGGATCGACGATATGTTCGATCAGTTAAGTGGCGCTAAGGTCTTCTCACAGCTTGACCTTGCCACAGGATTTCATCAGCTTCGAGTTGCGAAAGGTAGCATTCCACTTACAGCTTTCCGCACTCAATATGGTTCATATGAGTGGCTCTTCATGTCGTTTGGTTTAACGAACCCCCCTGCTTATTTCATCAACCTTATGAATCGAGTATTCCAGGAATACCTCGATAAGTTCATTCTTGTATTCATCGACGACATTGTTGTATATTTTAAGTCCGAAGCGGACCATGTTCGACATCTGAGAATTGTTTTGAGTACTCTTCGACAACATCAACTCAAAGAAAAACTTTCTAAGTGTCATTTCTAGGAAAAGAAAGTTAAGTTCTTAGGCCACGTTGTTTCTTCTGAAGGCATTTTAGTCGATCCTTCTAAGATCGAAGCCATCCAGAATTGGAAGAGGCCTAGAATGGTTTGGCGGGTTATTACCGTCGATTCATCAAAGACTTTTCCCATATTGTACTTCCCCTTACTAGCCTTACGAAGAAAGGAGTTCCCTATATTTGGTCAGAGAAGTGTGAGGCTTCCTTTCAAAGATTGAAGGAACTTCTCACTAATGCTCCTGTTCTTGTGGTTCCTGAAGGGAATCAGGATCTTATTGTCTATACCGATGCCAGTCATAGTGGCCTCGGTGCTGTTCCTATGCAGAAGGAAAGGGTAATTGTCTACGCTTCAAGGCAATTACGTCCGAATGAAGTTCGGTGCGCTACCTATGATTTAGAGCTTGCTACTATTTTCTTTGCTCTAAAGATGCAGCGTCATTATTTGTTGGGAAAGCACTTTACTCTTTTCATTGATCACAAGTCTCTTAAGTACTTGTTCACCTAGAAGGAGCTCAACATGCAACAGCAGCGTTGGCTCGAGTTTCTAGCTTCATATGATTTTGGTATTCAGTATACCCCCGACAAGGGGAATCGAGTAGCTAATGCTTTGAGTCGCAAGCATTCATCTATTGTTTCCATGATGATTGCAGAATGGAAAGTTCTTTAGACTCTTTCCATGTGTGATATTCGTGATCATGCTTCCACATCCAACTCTCCTATTTTATTATATAGCATGCAAGCTCGTCCTACTCTTTTAGATTGGATCGTCGAAGCTCAACAGTAAGACTCTGATATATCTACTCTTATTCTGAAGTATAAGTCTGAATCCCACGATGATTTTGATACGAGGGATTTCAGCATCGATATTCATAGGTGTCTTCGAAGGAAGAACCGTCTAGTCGTGCCTTCTATTCCAGAACTTAGGCGGGACATTCTAGCTGAGTGTCACCATTCTAAATATACTATTCATCCTGGTAGTAGTAAGATGTATGCTGATATGTGTCGTCTCTATTACTGGAAAGGCATGAAGCGAGATATAGCAAGTTATGTAAGCAATTGCATGACTTTCCAGCTTATTAAGGCCGAGCATCAGCGACCCAGTGGTCTTCTTCAACCTTTAGTGGTTCTATTGTGGAAATGGGACTAAGTTTCTATGGATTTCATCGATGGCTTACCTCGTTCGAGGTCGGGCCATAGCAGTATCTAGGTTGTTGTGGACCGTCTTACCAAGTCCGCACATTTCATTCCTATTAAGTCTAATAGGATGGCATCTCACTTATCGAAGCTTTATATTAAGGAGATCGTGCGTTTACATGGTGTTCCTTCATCTATTGTATGTGATCGTGATCCTCTTTTCACAAGTCACTTCTGGCAGAGTCTTTAGCAAGGTTTGGCACAAAGCTTAATCTTAGCATAGCTTATCACCTACAGTCTGATGGACAGACTGAATGAGTGAATCGTATCTTGGAAGATCTGCTTCGTGCTTGTATCTTGGATTTTGATGGTAGTTGGGAGGATCATCTTCCTCTAGTTGAGTTTGCGTATAACAATAGCTACCAATCTTCTATCGGCATGGCTCCTTTCGAAGCCTTAAATGGAAGGCCATGTCGTTCACCATCATGTTGGCTTGAGTCAGGGGAAAAGCTCATTCTTGGCCCCAAGTCTATTCGAGAATCGTCTGAGAAGATCCTCTTATCCGAGAGAGAATGAAAAAGGATCAGATTCGACAAAAATCCTACACGGACAACCGTAGGAGGCCTCTTGAGTTCTCAGTAGGCGATCTTGTTTATATTCGAGCTTCTCCTCTGAAGGGAATGATACGCTTCAGCCAGATAGGGAAATTGGCACCACACTATATTCGACCATTTTCTATTACAGAGCGTATCGGTCCTGTTGCATATCGTGTAGCACTTCCCGATCAGTTTTCTGGAGTCCACGACGTATTCCACGTCTATCAGTTGAGGAAGTGTTTACCAGATTCAGATTCTGTGTTCGATTCATGTGCTTTAGAGAAGCTAGAAGTCTCTCCTGGCCTTTCATTTGTGCAGCATCATGTGAGGGTTCTTACTTCGAAGACTAGATGTCTTCGAAACAGGAGTGTCCCGCTCGTGAAGATTCAATGGTCCAATAATCCCAATGACTGCACTTGGGAAACCGGAGAATTCATGAATCGATTATATCCTGATTTCTTATCTTCTCACTTTGAAGGTAAGAATTTTCCATTTAATCTATCTAAATTCCCTTTTTCTGAAATAAAGCAGGTTGAATATAGATAACCTCTAGGAATTGCGAGGACGTAATTTTTATAAGGGGGGAAGTCTGTAACAACCCTGGTATTGGTGGTTACCTGAAATATTAAATTATAACAATACTTATAGTTTAATATTGAGAACTAAATGAAATGAAGAAAATAAATTTAGTTTAAATTGTTTATTTTAAATAAACAATATGTTTGGAGTTAAATATTGGGTTTAAAATTCATTGTTTGGGGTTTTGATTAAATAAAATGGAAAATATTGGAATTTAGGTAAATTTGAGGGAATTAATTTACAAAGTGATGTAATTCAACATTAAATTGTTGAAATAAATCCAAACTGATGGAAACGTAGTTTTAAAAACTTTATTTTGAAGTTTTGGAGTGAAATTAATCATTTATTGTATTTTAATTAAGTTAATGCGATAATATTGGTAATTATTGCCAATATAATCCTTTTATTGAATAAAAGAGGAAAAATATGGAAAAAAAAGACTTATATTTTATTAAAATATAAGATGAAATATTGGTTGAAAATAATATTTTAATGATGCAATAAGGATAGAATGATTTATTGTAACTTATTTGACAAGAAAATAATTTTTATTAAGCTTGTTGTGTTAAAAATGGTATATTTGTATATTTACATTAAAATTGTGTAAATTGTAAAATATCATTAAAAAAAATATTCAGCTTTTATTGTTAAAATTAAGTTTATTTTGTTCTAATAACAAGTTCATTTTCGTAACAAATATTTGTATACGTTTTATTTAACTTAAAAATGTTGAAAATATGAATATAGTGTTAAAATAAGAGAACATGTACATATTTTCATATTTATCTAAGTAACTATGATCTTGGGCTTTTTTGGGTAAGATTGGATCCATTACCCTATCCTATAATCTTCTGGTTTGTGAGAAAGTGTATGTACGTAGGTTTCTTTTCTCATCTTCCTTCTCAAAAACATGTTTACAGAAAAAGAAAAAAAATAAAGTCATGGCTTTCTCAAATAAAAACCCTATTTCCACCCAAAAACTCAAAGAATAAATCACCAAAATTAAAAAAGAGAAAGGTAATCACAACCAATTCTATAAAAATTTCATCAAAATCCATGAGCATGATATGAATTTGTTTGTAACATGTTCTATTTATTTTGCACGTCTCTTTTCTAGCTTCTACAGGTCACCGAGGATCATTTCTCCACCAAAAGTCATCAACTTGCTTCCAAATTCACTGCTAAATCCTTAAGGTGAGTGCATGCTCATAAATTTACTAGCTAAAATGGTGATCTTGTGAGAACTTTGTCTTAGAAAAAGTTAAAAATAGAAAATCATCTCTGGAACACTTGTTTGAGATTTAAGCTGAAACATAACTTGTCATAACTTTTGCGTTTCTTAACCAAAATTGATGATCTTTGATGTACTGGAAAGCACGGACATAGAGCTACAAGTTCCATGTTTTGTGTTTTCAAAAATTTTGAAGTTATCTTTTTCAAAATTGAGTGTTTCTATTGCAATGCCGAGAGCAAAACTATTATTGCTCTGTGTTTGAATCTAAAACTAAATTAAGCATAACTTTTGCTTTTCTTAACCAATTTGGTGATCTTAGATGTATAGAAAATCCCTGACATAGAGCTACAAGTTTTGTGTTTTCCAAAATTTTGAAGTTATTTGTTTAAAAATTGAGTGTTTCTATTGCAATCCTGAGAGAAAAACTATTAGTGCTCTGTGTTTCAATATGAAACTAAATTAATCATAACCTTTTCTTTTCTACACCAAATTAGATGACCATAGATGTTCTGGAAATCACTGACATAGAGCTACAAGTTTCATGTTTTGTATTTTCCAAAATTTTGAAGTTATCTGTTTCAAAATTGTGTGTTTCTATTGCAATCCCGAGAGAAAAACTATTATTGCTTAGTGTTTGAATCTAAAACTAAATTAAGCATAACTTTTGCTTTTCTCAACCAAATTTGATGATCTTAGATGTTCTAGAAAGCACTGACATAGAGCTACAAATTTCGTGTTTTCTGTTTTCTAAAAATTTGAAGTTATCTTTTTCATAATTGTGTGTTTCTATTGCAATCCTGAGAGCAAAATTATTATTGCTCTGTGTTTCAATCTGAAACTAAATTAAGCATAACTTTTGCTTTTCTTAACCAAATTTGATGACCTTAGATGTTCTGGAAAGCTCTGACATAGGGCTACAAGTTTGATCTTTTGTGTTTTCCATTTTGAAGTTATCTATTTCAAAATTGAGTGTTTTATTGCAATCCTGAGAGCAAAACAATTATTCCTCTTTGTTTGAATCTGAAACTAAATTGAGCTTAGCTTTTTCGTTTCTTAACCAAATTTGATGATCTTAGATGTTATGGAAATCCCTGACATAGAGCTACAAGTTTCATGTTTTAAGTTTTCTATAATTTTGAAATTATTTGGGTCAAAATTGAGGCGAATTAAGAGCTAGAAATTTCTATTTGGTATTATGGTTATATATAACCATCTAGATGTTATTTTTACTTGCCAATGAGATGAGGTAAGTTACTTTATGATGATTTTATGATGTTGGGATGTATTATGATGGCTTTTACTGGTCAATGAGATGAGACAAGTCACAATTCCACTAGTACTCGTCAATGAGATGAGACGAGTAGGTTATTGTATTTACTCGCCGATGTGATGAGACAGAGTATATTTTCATGATGTTTATGATGTTTTATTATTGTGGCACCAACTAGCAACTAGTAAACCACTAAGTGCGAATATATATTATGGGCAGTACGTTAACGTCTATTGGGTTCCTATCCGAGAAGTTGAGACACATTCACGATGTTCAATGGTACTATACACCACGAGTACCCAATTGGGGTCATCACGATGTAGTTGCAACTCTAATCATAATGAAGATATTAACTCGGGCCTTTGTGACTGAAAGTCATTATGGTATTATAGACTATAGTCATCATCATGTTCACTATGTTATGATGTTACTTGACTCCAGTCATCACGATGTTTATGGTACCAAATTTTAGTACTAGTCACGATGTAAGCACGTGCAGTTTCCCATGAAATTTTAGATGTTTTGATTTCACCTTTTTATGTGGATGTTACTATAACCTTGAGTAAGATGAAGGATTACATGTATTAATGGTTTTATGGAGATTTCTAAAATATTGTTTTGAACCCTCATTGAGTTCTCTTATGATGGATTTATGAGGTTTTAGACTGTTTTATGACGATTATTTATATGGTTTAAATTCTTGCCTTTTTCACTTATATAACTATAGAAGATGAACCATTGTTAGATAACCAATTGAATTCCCTTATGAAATCATAATGAACCAATAGATGTCTCACCTAAGAGATGATTTTGATGATACTTATAACGTTCCGTTGGCAACAACGGAATGGTTCTCCCTTTTCTCTTATTACTGTTACCTTCACTTATGATAAGTTCTAGCTAGCATGACCCGTGTATTTATTACTCGGGCCAGACCGAGTTGCAGGTTTGGTACAGATTTAGCTCACTATTCGTGGATCCGTTAGCTTGCTTTTGTTTAGACCTTTTTTTTACTTGGACACTGTACCTATTATTTTGTGGGATGGTTGTGTATGTACATTTTGTTGTTCATGCTACTTATTTATGTTGTATTATGTATGATGTATAAAGATGTATGTATACTCTAATCTGGGTTTGCTGTTCTGTGACTATTTACAATTATTTGTATATTGCATTTATTCTGAAATGGTCCTAAACCACCATGGTATCGTATTAGTAAAGGACTAGGCGTGTCGACCATATATGAGGTAATTAAAAAAAATATCGACATACTTAGTTCTTAGCTAATGCATTATCATGAGGGTCGCCCTTTACTAGCCCTATTCTCTACATTAGTAGACGGGATTATTTAGTAATTCTCTTTACTAATGTAAGTCTCGGGGTGGGACGTCACAATTAATTAATAATATATTCACAAATTACTTAACTTTTTAAATGAATTCCAATTGAAACGTGTCGACAGGCGTTTATAAGGTTTTACCCATATTCCGAACACAACGGAACGTGTTTCGAAGGCTAATTCAATCACATGTGGAAGATAGCTTTTTGAATCGATTTTAAATATTAAATTTTCGATTTATAATTCAACGTCTTTCTCACCCGTACGAACAAACGGTAACTACAAATGCCATGAAATTTGAAATCCGATAATAATTAACTATTATGAACCCAATAGAACTGATTTCGTCGAATTCCGAGACTGTGCTCCGAAAGGCTATTTTAACTCGTCGATTAAATTGAACGATTTTCAAAATTGGCGAAATCTTTTAAAATTTCAATTTTAAAACTTTACTAACCTAATTATAAATCGTATAGAATTTATATTCGTATTAGAAATCATTCTAATTCAATTTAAATTAAAATCTGATTACTTGCATTATCACTATATATTAAATTCCATTATTAAATTAATATAAATATTCCAATTTAACTTATCGACTTTGGATTCCATCCAAAGGTCCAATATTAAAATTCAAATTGACTTTAAATAAATTTTAGAAACTATTTCCATATCCGTTTATACCTAAATTCACAAATTATCCAATTTCAAATATTAAATTATTATTATCCAAATCCAAATGAATTGCCATATTTGAAATTATAACAAATCTTATTGATTTAACCAAAATCTTCTTATTTCAAAATCAATTTATAATCCACACTCAACATTTAAAATAAATTAAATGTTCAAAATCAACGACCAAATTTCTAGGTCATTACATTATTACATTCAAAATTTTCAGTTATTGTCCTAACTTACATAAGATAATGTTTAATTACATGTACTTGATATTGATTAAATACATTGGTAATGAACAATGGTTGTCACCATTATATATATTTTATTAATAAGTCAACAATTAAATTGTTAATTACATTTTATACCCCTCTATAAATCAATACACACATTAATACAACAATATTATAATTCCTTACATAATACTGATCTTATTCAATTACCATTAATCATATATTATCTCATTAATTAATTCATATTTACATTCATTTCCTTATATTAAATTTAGAACCAAGTCATAACATTTACTCTATTTCAATCAATTGGAATTACATAGGAATTTAAAAAAATTTAACTCTTATTAACATTGTTACCTTTCATTTCAGTATTCATTTCATTATAAAATTACAAATTTTATTTCTTCAAATTTAATTACCAAAATCTTATTAAATTAAAAAAATTTAATTATCGAAAATTAACGGGTCATTACACTCTCCCCCACTCAAAACTTTTTGTCCCCGAAAAGGAAAAAGGAGGGAAAGAAGGAGTTAAGTAATCAATATATCTTATTCAAAATATTAAATTTATAAACAAATAAATTTACGAAATTAAATATTTTAAATAAAATATACCAATTTATAACCATTAATTCCTTTTATACTTAAACTGATAAAATTTGAAAAACATTTCTCAAAATTTTCTAAGTCCAAAATTTATGAAAATTTCGGCAGAGTCTCCTTTGTAAGAAGAGGCTCGAGAGAAAATATAATATCAAATATAACAATATATATCACAATATCTCAAAATAATATATCCCAACAACGGGAAAATATATATAATATCTCGGGAAAACCGTAATCCTAAAAAGTACATATTTGTCGGGAAATTAACGCTTATTTTATGAAACCAAAGCAGTAGCAATTGCTTCCATAATCTGTATTTCACTTATATATTCAAAAGACTTAATAATTATATAAACTGAAATATTTAAGTTGTTTCAACCACTAACAAATAAATCAATATAAACAACAATCACTTACAACCAACATACAATCATCATATAAAACCAATACTAATCAATTATGCATCCATATCAACTAAAACAAATAGTTTGTTCGAGTTAAGACACTTTAAATTGCATAGAATGCCAAATAAACTACTAAGTATACCCTCTACTCAACAGTCTTAGATAGAGCTCAGTATATTATCATACATCTAAACAATTAAAAATATCATTTCCCAAACAACCCATATGCCAAAACAAACAATAATTTACAATGTACTTGAGTTATGCATATTAAGTTTTTTTCACAACATTTACAGTTTTTTCCCCTTTTTCATTCATACAAGGATTATTTCTTTAACCCACATTTATCTCTTACAAAATTTTATTCCCGTTCAGTCATTCAGTGTTTATTTCATTTATTACTTAAAAAATTCAATTTCATTTATTCATATCATGTCAGTTTATTTTTATTGCATTATGTTCATTCATTCATTATTACTTAATTTGATTTATTTACATTCGTTTATTTATAGTACTCATGTTCCATTCAATTGCTTAGTATTTCAATTCATTTACTTATGTTTATGACTACATACTTACAGTACCTATTTTATATCACATTTTATTATAGTAACATTTCAATTATAACTTAAGTTTATATCAACTATAACCTCAAATTCTTATTTATAAAAGCAATTCACTGAACACTTTCATTACATAAATTTTATTTGTAAAATTTTCCATTACATATTCTTTTAACGTTTCAGTTTTTAGAATTGGTGAGTTATATGTATGTTTTAAGAATGTAATTGAAAGTTACACAAGTTTATCTCATTCTTTTAATTAACTTAATATTCAATAATCATATCCTTTGTTTTATAGGTTACAAATTTCAACTTTCTTATATACTTCGGTTAAAATTTAACATTTAATTTCTTATTTTCAATTGGAAGTTCCAATTTTTAAATAGTTAAAATTTTTATTCCATTACAAAATCTGTAACTATTAATTAACAGAAACTTAAGAACTAATTACCAGGTTACATTTCAAATCATTTAGAACAATATATATATCATCTCTTTTATATATGTATTGAATCATAATTGGAAAATAAAATTTATTTTATTTACCAAAACAAATGTGCAGTAAACAACTACAATGGTCTTCCCACTTTGTAACTCAAAAATGAATGTCAATGATGCATGCACTCGTCACCGAATTTATTTTCCAATGATAGAAAGGGGAGTACAGAACTTATTTCCTTCCAAAATTTCTTTAAAACAATTCTTTCAAATCATATCAAAATATTCATATTACAAAATACTTCTAAATAATATTATTATTACATTTCAAAATCATTCGAAAGAAATTTTTCAAAACCCCGAAACTTAAGTTCTAATTTCAAATTTTCATTCATTTTATTTTCAAATCTAATTTTCAACTAATATTTATAAGTTATCACTACCGAACAAACAAATATATTACAGCCAAATATATCATTTATAAACCACTATATATATATATATATATATAAATATAATAGGAAAAATTAATTCACCTACGTTACAAATAATATTGTGTCGGCCTGTCCTATTAAGTGTTTAGAAATCCTTATCGATGTCATAGTGTCCTATGCACCAACCATAATTCATAAATACAGAATGGAACACACAATATAAAACCTTTTTATAAAACTAACAAATATGCTGTCTCATATAAATATACACACTCAGCGACTCATTCCAGGATATTACTACCCTATTTAATAAAAGAGTTGGATCCCACAAAGCTAAGGTTTTCGCTAAACCAAAGCTTTGATACCAACTGTAACATCCCGCCTTTTTGGACGTTTTAAGCAGATACACGTGCCAACTCAAACCATACAGAAGGGTGGATTATTATTGGGGTAAATAAGTAAAGTTCGAGAAAAAACAAAATAGAATCTCGCAATGGAATGGTAAAATATAATAATCACATAAAAGTTCATGAAGTTGTTTCCAAAACATTTGATTGTATTTATACAATACAGAATCAGAGTTACACATATCAGAGATAAATAAATAACAATGCGGCTGAACAGTGTGATGCAGTGGAATAATTTAGTAAATAATAATAATACAATCTTCGTCTTCGTCCTCCAGAAATAAGGTCTTCAAATCCTAAAATGCTCAGGCTGACCTGAGCGAATTGAAAAGACAAAATACTCGAGTCAGAACTAAAAGATCTTATATAAGTTAAATCAATGGTAAACAAATATGAGTGGAACGGCGTCAGAGATGTTTACGGGGTTTAACATCTCCTATTCAGTGTCTAACATGAGTGTAGTAACTTAAGAGATGTTCGGTATTCACATCTCCTAAGGATCCGTTAAACTATTTACTATGAAGTAAAATACGTTATTATAATATGTCTACAGTAAAGTAAAAGTATTGAAATAGCGTTAAGGCTTTACATTTTCCACCTTAACACATTTTATAATGTCAATAGTCTATACAGTACCGTAACTCTCCTTAAACTAGAGCCGCCAGAGGATACCCCATAGGTACGACATAAAACAAACTCGTAGAAGGCGCGCTAGGGTAGGTGACACGACATACTAGACAATGCCAGGGTAGATATACCATTTACACTTCCGGACTACTGGTAACACATGGCCGCAACTACCACCCAACTCGAAACACACTCCCGAGAAAAATCGCGGGTGGCCACCAAATAAATCAAAAGTCAGAATATAGTATCGATGGAGTGTGTCCAATCGGAGGAGCTACCTCACTTGGCCCGTCAATTGCTCCCGTTTTAGCCACGTTATTCTAACTCACAGGAGTTAGGTCCACATAGATATACCTTTAGGATCGTCGTCACCATCCTACTTTATTCTGGAATCTCCACCACATACAAAATTGTCAAAGTGATTTTCGGTATTGGCCGAGAGTATAACAACATCCAATCACGGTCTCTTTGACAACCAATCGCTTATTACACACGGGCGGTTCTTTTACATTTCCAAAATCATTTCATAATTGATATCAAAATATCAACCACATCACTTTCGAAATTATTACTTACTTTCAAAATCATGTTCGCCTTCAATAATCATATTTCCAAAAAAGGTTAAATTCTTACTTCAAAATCATCATTTAAATTTATTATAATATTTAAATCCCAAAATAGGTTATAACATCATTTAACCTTATTATCTTTTTAAAACGATTGAATTTGATATAAACTCTGCCACGTCACTTAGTCCGGAAATTTAGAAATTTGTTAAAATGGTTATAAATAGTTACAAATACTCAAAAATAGTTTAATTCTAGGTAAAGTATTTTTAGATTGATTTAAGATAGCTAAATAGATTTAATTTAGATTAAATATAATTAAAATAGATTAAATAGCTTAAAATAGATTAATTAGATTTAAAATAAATTAAAATGGTTTAATTAGTTTAAAATAAGTTAAATTGGTTTAAAATGGATCAAAATAATATATACGTTAATATTGGTTAAATAGTTTATAAATCTGAATTCCTTAAAATTTAGAATCTTAAAAATAATATAATTTAAAATAGTTTATATTTGAAAACATGAATTTTGGAATTTATATCAATTTAAAAATGTTTACTTCATTTTAGCAAAATCAGACCATTTCAATTAAATTTCTCAAAACAATTCCTTTTATGCCAATTCACATTCCAACACAAACTTGATTTTCCAAAATATTTCAATTTGTAAAAATCAAATTTTACTTCAAATATCATTTAATTCCATTCAAAAATTAAGGATTTTAAAATCATTTAGTTTAACCAATCCGATGTCCGTATATAATTCTCTGCCCTAGGGTCAAGTGATACAGATATTTATCATTTCAATCCGCAATTTAAAATTTTACGGTTATACATCATTTCAAACCTCAATCCCGAAATAAATAACATCCATAAAATCGCTCGAGTCTTTCATTTTAACCCATAATGATTTTTCCTTAATCTATCGATCATTGGGTTATGTATCATTTCAACCCATAGTGAACTTGCAGTTTATAACGATATAAAATACAACATCCATTCATCCAATATCAACAATCAAAATCCATCATCATCCAAATCAATCAATAAATATTAATATAGAACTGACAATCAATAACAGGTATTTAACTGACAATTTATATTCAATAATAAATTAAATAATGATTTAATTCAAATAAATTCAAATTAATTGAGATGATGATTTAAAATGTACCAACCAGTCATAGATAAATTCCAAATCACATCATAAATTAAATTTAACAAACATAAGAAATTTTAGAAGTTGTGAGTGGGTTAAAACACTCACCATTGAATTTAAATCAATTTAAATTCAATTTAAGCCCTAAATTTGAACGGTCTCAGAATTCGTCCAAACTGGAGTCAAAATGTTTGGAAATTCGATACGATCCCAATAGAGAAAATCACACATGAATCGGACCTCGTTTGCAAAAGTTATTAACATCAGAACATTTAAACCAAAATTTAAATAAACAAAAAAAAGAAACCTACCAATCCAAAGCAACCAAGTCATCACCGTTTACATTCTCACTCGAAAACCCTAATATGCGACCTCGTATACGAACTTCGGTAGTTGCCATCTCGATCTTATACAGCGCGCCTCCAGACCTAACGTGACCATGTCGCGACCACTCTAGGAGGTCGCTTCCACGTATGAACCTCTCCCCCATGCATACGCCACGTCGACAATGATGGACAAAAGGAAGCAGCTGCAGATTATACTAAGCCCTAGGTCGAATTATTACGCCCAATCTGACCATCAACATCACCTACGAATGACACAGATTAACTACACTCGGTCCCTTCTCCACATCCATACCCTAATTCGTCTATCGGACGAAGTTCATCGTCGAGCGATGAACAGCCGAAAATAGATCAAAAATTTCTGGCCACAACAAAATCCAAATCGAAAAATGAATTACATATTTGACTTGCGGTCGTCGAGAGCTTCAAAACAGTATATAATTCGATATAGTTTGAGGAGTTTGGATTTTTGATTTGGAATTTTATTTTGAAATTGAACTGGAATTTGTTTGTCTGCCATTGGAATGAGAAGTTGAGAAGAAATGTACGTATGGACAAAGAGAATAAGAAACAATTAGGGTTTTAGTGATGTATTTATAGGCAGGCTGAAAATAGAAAGAACGGACAAGATTTGATTGAACGATAAACGACCCAAAAAGCCCCTTCTGCCTCCGAAATGAAAAAAGGTCAAAGCATATATCAAATTAGATGTTTTGGATGATTTCAAATTCAATACAACAGGTTTCAAGTCCAAATTCCATCGTATGAAGAAGTTACGTTAAAATCAGTTTATTTCAAATTGATTTCAATTGATTTCAATTAAATTGATTTCTAGGCATTTCGAGCCCATACTATCAAACACAAGCGTAATCATTACAAAACTTGAAATCCTACAATAATTCATCATTACAGATCCGATGAAACTGGTTTTGTCGAAATCCGAGTCAGTGACCAAAAATGCTAATTTTACGTTAATTAAATAAATTAATATTAAATTAATTAAGTCGAATTTTCAATCTCAATTCTATGGTTAACAATTTTACCATTTTTGATTTCTTTAACATTCACAGTAATCTAAATAAGTTAAGATATCAAATTCAAGTTAATTAATTACCGGTTACAGTTTTAATTTCGAATTCCAATTAGTCCTATTAATTATAATTAAATTCCAATAAATTGTTTTTATTTGGTTTAAATCTTTACATTCAATTCAATTTATTATTCTATAGACATGGTTTACACTTTTTATATTTCATTACATTAATATATTCCAATTCCCATCCTTTATTAGTATTAGTTACTATATTTCAATTATATTGAAATTTTGTCAAATTTATACATTAATTAAATTTTAAAGTCCCCATTAATTATTTATCTAAGTTTCATTCTTTTATTACATCACTTATCAAATTATGAAAGAATTTACATTGGTTACATCTTTATTGAAATAACATTCTCCGATTACCGATTTAATCTACATTAGTTGCACTAGTTAAGTAAATTAACTGCAATGGAATTCAAAGTAAATTTTATGAACTAAATAAATAGGTGACTTATAACAATTGTTACCCTTAACTTTTATTTACATTAAAAGTTTGTTAATTACAAAAAATGTTATAATCAGCTATATAGCTCTAATTTCCTCTTTTATTTCTGTTAACTATTTTTTTTATGTTATGTTGAAATTTTGTCACTTATACACATTTAATATCCCAATTCATTTATTTATCTTGCTTTCAATCTTTTATTAAATCAATTACCACCTTATGCATATAATTAACATTTCTATTGATTTTATTACATTCAATATTTTGTGTTATTTTCTTAACTTACATAAGGTAATGTTTAATTATATGTACTTGCTATTGATTAAATACTTTGGTAACGAACAATAGTTGTCACCATTATACATTATTTTATCAATAAGTCAACATTTAAATTATTAATTAGCTTTCATATCCCTCTGTATATCAGTGCACACATTAATACAACAAATTATAATTTCTTACATAATACTGTTCTTATTCAATTACCATTAATCATATATTATCTCATTAATTAATTCATATTTACATTCATTTCCTTATATTAAATTTAGAACCAAGTCATAACATTTATCCTATTTCAATCAATTGGAATTGCGTAGGAATTGTCAAAAAAAATTAACTCTTATTAACATTATTACCTTTCATTTCAGTATTCATTTCATTATAAAACACAAATTTTATTTCTTCAAGTTTTAATTACCAAAATATTATTAAATTAACAAATTTAATTATTGGAAATTTACGAGTCATTACTGTCTTTGTGGCTTAGGCAGAAACAATACACATGTAGGGATCTATGAGGAGTGTTTGGACGAAAATCGGAATGCAAGAGCCCAACCAGAGGAGTATGTACTAGAATTTCCTCGTGGAGTTGGTGGGAAATTAAGATTACTAACCTTAGAATTCCTTTTACTGAAGATGACATACTTGTTAAGTTTGTGAGATGAGCTATGAGGTTGGATTGCTATCAGAACATGGAAGATGTAATAGGAGTCCATTCAATCTGAATATTCGATACACTAGGAACCTGCCTAATTACAAGTTACCCACATTGGAAACATATGAAGGGAAAATAAATCCAAACGGTTCACTTGATGGGGTACATCCGTAACATGGAGGAGCTGGGTGCATTTAAAGAGGTAATAGGACGATGTTTCCCTTTGTATTTGACAAATTTAATAGCATAATGGTTTAGACAACTAGAGAACAACTCCATTAGAACATGGGCCGAGTTAGTAAATAGATTAGTGAAGTAGTTCTGGTTCCATATTTCACGATCCAAAAATATAAGGATGTTAGCAAGTATGAAGAAAAGGGCCGGAGAGAACCTTAGGAGCTTTTTAATGAGGTTCAATCAGCGGCTACCGCAGTTGATAAGCTGGACCCTTCAATAGTTCTGATGATGGCAGTTTTAGAAATTACCACTAAGATGGATTTCAACATTGCACTAAAATCGGATCTTTCGAGGATGGCTACTAATTCTACCGCGCATGCACTTATCACAGCTTTTATTGTTCAAATTCTCAAAGAGATGGTTAGGCTGATCAGGAAGAAATTAATACCGTGGATGGCGGAGGACCGCCGAAAGAAGGATCTAGGAAAGACAAAGGAAAAAGGAGGATGGAAGATGGCTATGATGGATCAAAGCGACAAAGAAGGAACCAAAAATTTCTATTTACATGAAGTTGAATGAAACTGGAGAGCGTATTTATATAAATACCAAGGGTGAAATCCCTTATCGAAAGCCGACAAGGAGAGAGCCAACTGATCGTGAAAGGACATCTGAAATGTAGTGCTTACTCCATGAGCTAGATGGGAATCACACGAATTACAACAAACGTCTATGTGATTTGATCATGGAGTAGGTCAGAGATAACCGATTGCAGTAGTATATAAAAAATCAAGTCGTGGTAGTGGAACAAGAGCAGCCATTGACCGCAACAAATGGAAATGGCCCTGGATCAAGGTCATGGATGGTCATCTTTTGATCGAGACGGTAAGGGATCAGGTAAAGTCCTTACACTCTATCTTTCCCTTTCAAAAAACAGTGTAATCATATAGTTTAGATACTTACTCGTGTATCAATCGGCCATAGGAATGCTCTGAGCTGGATGCTAGACTGTAACTCCCGAAGAGGCATCTATCATAATAGTTGACATTTTATTTTTTATTATTTGAATTTGATGCATTAGGCAAGCCCTTGATTATTGAAACCCACTTGAATATGATGACTAATATCAATCGCTTCAAAATCCTGTCAGGAAAGGAGGGACTAGAGTGCAAGTCCCCTAATCGAAGAGCGAGTGGATGGACTTGTATGATACTAATCGCTTTAAAGTCCTATCCGAAAAGGTGAGATCAGAGTGCTAGGTGCAAGTCCCTTCATTGGAGAGTGAATGGTCTTGTACGATATTGATTTCTTTAAGTTTTAAAAGGCAGGACCAGAGTGCAAGAATTAAGTCACCTCTTTGGAGCGTAGGCAAAAGGCTTACTTGTAGTTGAGTCCCCTTGCTAGAGAGTGAGTGGATTGGCCTCAACAAGGGTCCGAAGAGACTATGGATTTGATTATCGGTCTCTAATGACCATGGATTTGATTATCGGCCCCATGGAATTGGTTAACAGTCTAAAAAGACCACGGATTTGATTATCGGCCCTAAATGGCCATGGATTTGATTAACCATCCAATAAGACTATGGAATTTATTACCGATCCCAAATGATCACTACCTCAATTAACAATCCGAAGAGATCGTGTATTTAACTATCGGCGGTGAATAGCCACGAACTCAATTAATGATCAGGGAGATCGTCCCTATACTTGAAAAGTAAACGACTCGAAGAGATCACACGTTAAATTAATTATAAAATGATATGGAGATGTCGCACGTTGACAACTGAATATTAAATGATCTGGGGAGATCGTGCATCAAACTGGATCTAAAACGATCTAGAAAGATCAAACCTTTAATCATATATTGATATTGATAAAAGGATTTGAAGCCTTAAATTTAAAATGAAACAAATAAATCCCGGATGAATACGAGGTGATTTTGATATTAATAACCTTGAGTGAAATTAGAATGATAATGATACAAATCTTGAATGAAAAAGAGATGGTTTTGACATGTGATGTAATAACTCATAATGAAATCGGAATAGCGAAGATGTATAGACAACGCTTAAGCAGAGTCTAGACCCTTAGGCTATGATTGGTCTAGAACAACCCATTATCAATAAGAGAATTCGAAGGAACTGGATGATTCACCAAGATTAAAGTAGCTAGAGAGCTCAACTATCAAAGATTAGCATCGCATTTGTTCTTGAGCAAAGCACACCTTCCATTCACAAGGCGTGCTTTAGGAGGCAAGTATTATGTCGTCTTTTGACCAACAGTAATCAAATGGTCTGATGAGTCAAACTTCAAAATTATCAAGGCAAGACGTTCGAAGCGATGACCACGAAGCCCAAAAAATGATCACAACACTAATACAAATCCACAATAAAATTTCCATAAGCCCAAACTTCAAAAGCATGGGTCGGTACCAACCCCTAAAGCTCCATATTGGAGTCCATCTTATGACTGCTTACCTTTTTATACTAAGAACCTATTTCCATTATTATTTTGTTGATTTAACGTGATTCTCTATCGATCTCCATGAACTCTTGAATTTGCAACTCTGTTCTTCTAAAACTCCATCATTTAGACCCCGAAATAAACTAATATTAGTACAAACAACTATGGAATCACAAAGCTAACAATGACACAAGACGTAGCCAATAGTTGAAGGCAGCCGTTCTGGCCATATTATGGATTGGTACCGACCTCTACTCTTGAAGTTGTACCGACCCATCCAACATGATGATGTGGCACTTTACTTTCGTGGAGAATTAGTCTATAGCAAGAAGAACGGTATGAAGATCTTTAGTGCGAGATTTTTGGCTCCCTACTTCTATAATTAGAGAGACAAGGTTCACTTTTTAATATCTTTTTGCTCTATTTCCACTCTATTCTATATTCTTGTGATTATGAAAATCTTAAGTGTCGGAGTCGTACTGACCCCTAAGAAGTTTTGTCCCAAAATCAGAAGATAAGCAATAAAACCATTAAGTGGATGTAGACCAGAATTTGTCAAGCCACTATAAATCTCTGTGTGCTCATTTCTTAGTCATTTTAATTAGTTTCTTTACTTGTTATTCTCTACTATAACTTCTTAGTGTTTGTGCCATTTTTGGTTCAAACAAGTTGTTTTGCTTTTATAAGGGATAAGCCGGCCTCTACGAGTCAAAACATATAGGGTGTGGCATATAGATAGATAAAAAAATAATATTAATAATAGAAATTACAAATATTTTTTCTTATATGCCCTAACTAATTAGGAACCACATAACCTAAGCTTCGATACCAAATATTATAACCCACCATCTACGACATCTCGACCCACGTATAAAAGTGGCACTAGAATCACAAACCTTACAGGTGGTGAATCATTTTGAAGTAAATTATATAAAATAGGTCATAGAGCTATCTATAATATTCTATACTTTCTAAAACTTACAATGGAAGGAATATAATATAATTATCCACAATACAACCCTAGATAAACAGAAAGACAATGTAGTATCAAATAACCTCCAACTACAACATCTCTCTATACCAGTACCAGAAATAGTATAATGTCCAAGAATAACTAAAATAAAATAATAGATAGCTAATAGAAAAAATATATTTTATGTCTCTTTGCACCATCACTCCTCCAAGCCACCACTAGTCCTCTCTATCGATCTATTAGAGTATAACTAAAAAGAAGAAAATTATAGGGTGTCAAACAAATGTATGATGGTTAGTGCAACACCCTATTAAGTGTATAATACTAATAAGCTAGTAAAACAACACTTATGCTCGAAAACCATACCTTAACTTATGTAACCTACACCTAACAAGTCAACTAAACATAATATGATACTATAGTGACATCATATGCTAAGGTCTCAACAAAACCTATACTAAATCTGGTTATATACATACGACTGAGCTCAAGGTCTCAACTTCTATGTTGAAAAGACTATGAAATGATTGGGCACAAAGTTCTAACTTGCATTGCCTAAAGGTATGCACATGAGTGATGTTGGAACTGGGCCAGCACGCAGTAGGATAAATGGATGAATTTTAAAAAAATTACCATCTTAAATCTTAATGGGCCAATAAAGTCTAAATTAATTTATATCCAATCTAAATAATTTTAAATAAATTTAAAGTCTTTATTTTATTTAATAAATTTATATAAAGAGTTGATTTTGTACAAATATGTAATATGTTTGTTAATAAGTGTATTAGATACATACATATGTTTAAGTGTATATGTAACATATAAATGTGTACATGTTATAATGTGCCATATATAAGTGTCGGGATTTACACTGCAACTGACACATTGGCCCTTATATGCATACTACTATCCAAAATAAATTTAAATTATAAATACATACACATAAGTACAGAATATTAAAATTTTAAATACTTACTTTGTAATAAATAAAGTTATTTTGAATAAATCCATATTTTGGAATTCAAAATTCATTTTAAATATCTGATTTGTTTAATTAGTAAAACGGTTTAAAAACAGATGTGGGTCTATATATTTAAATTAATTAAATAAATATATTATAAAATTAAATTAAAATATCAAAAAAAAATATAAAATATTTTATATTGAATATATCAATAATTTTGAAATTCAAAATTCATTTCAAAATATCTAATTTGTTTAATTAGTAAAATAGTTTAGAAACAAATCTGGATATATATGTTAAAATTAATATATACATATACATATACTTATATATATTACAATTAAATAAAAATATCATAATTTTTGAAAATGATTTTTTATATATAACTTTAAAAATAATAAATCATAATAATTAATAAGATAATCAAAATCCATGTATTTAACTAAAATGCCTTATAGCCAAAATAAAAAATAATATATAAATAAATTGTTTTTTAAGGCCATAATTAATAAATTATAAATTAAAAAATAAAAAATAATATATATAATACTTGTTAATATATGCAACATTTACATTAACACATGTATGTATGTATGTATAAACTTTATTTGAAATAAAATAAAAATAGATTTTGATTTTTTCCAGTAACATTAATTTATGATACATAATAAAATAATTTTGGATATATAATTGCACATATTTATTTACACATTTGTATTTGTAGTTAAGACAGTGTTAAATCAATTTAAAATAGTTTTAATGTTTAAGAAAGTATCAAAAATTATATTTAAAAATTCATTGATGTGATATATGAATATATATATATAATTTTTTAATTCTATTAGCTCAAACATATAGCATTGAAAGATAGTAAAATTTTTGGATTTATACTTACGTATACATATGCGTGACAATACAGTTAAACATGACAACGGTTGTGCGCATAAATTATTTAAAATACATATTATTGAACTGTATTAACATAATGACATATTAATAGTAGATTATAGGATGTTACCTCAGCCTTAGATTGCATCTTGATTGGTAGACTTTAATAGATTCAATATTGATTCGACCTCCTAGCTTTGCAACCGCTTGGAGAACCACTTTGGATTTTTATTTGATGTTTAAATCTGTTATCTTGACCTAACATGGATCAAAATGATTGCTATCGTGGAGGAGAGAGAGTCAAAGTAATCTAGATAATGATGGGTAGTGTGACCATTTATAGAGATGGCAAAGAGGATATTATCTTCTTGATTTACTTATTCTTTGTTACCAAATCTAGATCCAACTTTTTTGAATCTTTAGTCCCTCTCTTGCTCTCATATAGCTTCTAGATAAGGTTATATAAGCCTTAAATCATTCCATACCACTAGCAGTAATCACATTTAAATATGATTTAAATGAATGTTAGTATTGAATATCGATTTGTGTGTGTGTATATATATATATATATACATATATAAGTTTTATATACGCACCTAATTAATTAGTATCGGCACCTAGTGTAATGACCCACGATTTGATCACTTTAATTAGAAATATTTAAATTATTTTAAATACTTAAATATAGATTATTTTTCATAAATAATCAATTCTAAGTGATAAGTAATAACAATGAACTTATTATTGGAAAAATGTTCACAAAAAATTTCTTTCAGAATGATATATTGATAAAATAGCCGAGAATCGTTTTATCGATAAACAGCTCTATATTTGTAAATCATCACGCATGGAGCTGGATACATACACTTATTTTATAATCGACCAAGAATATGAAATAAGATCAATTATTTTATTTTTGGAAATAAAATGTATTTTTGACATCATTATTGAGCCATTATATTTAAATATAGATTTATAAATTCAAATTGAGATTTAATGATTTAGTAATTAGCATAATTATTCAAATAATTTTTTTAAAAAGATAATAATTAATGTTAAATGGTTATAAAGTAATAGTAAATCATCTGCAATAGTTCCATGAAGATACTTGATTTGAAAATATAAGAAAGCTCGTATTGCTTTATCGATATAATAGTGGTTTTTGTAAATATTTTTTAAAATTAATTGTGACAACCCGCAAATCTGTACCCCTTGAATCAACACTATTCTACCTCTATTAAATCAAAAGGCACAGAAATACGAACCATTCGGGTTAAAGAAGAAGAGATAGAAGAAGAAGAAACTAAACAGTATCATAATCTCACAGTCGCAGCGGAATAAAATATAATAGTAAATATAGAACTTTACACAAAATGAAATCTATAACTGGTTTATACATCACATCATCAGAGTATCTCATACATCAACAATTACCAATCAGACATACCATACAATCATAGCAGCGGAATATATATATAAATACGAGTAATACGTCTCGGACTCCAGCTCCTCTCCTGCTTCATAGCATCCTGACCTGAACAAATAATACTCGGTCTGACCCGAGCATTATAATGAAATAACACCCGAGTCAGTCTGGAATACCAGCTGATAATAATGCATCCAAATTGATTATTAAAGTTTCAAAAATCCTTTGAAAAAAAAAGCATCTCGTAAGACCACGCCACAAATAAACATGTCGGGTTTTTACCTTACGATAGCTAAAACACTTTTTATAGAAAATCCTCTGATATTATAATAGGGTATATTTACAAATACTTATAAAATAGCCGAAATTGTTACATTTATTAAATTCCAGCTACTAGCCACCGAAGTGGGTAATACAAACAAAATTCGTACAAGGCTCATAGGGAAAATGGATTTCCAACAATGACTAGGCACTGGGGTACCACCTGTCACAGTACGGGGCCTAGATCACCATACCGAGGATTGCTCCCTTCATCCCCTACAACACAAGGCCGGAACCATTCCTTATTGAACAGTCCCGAACAAGATAAACCCCGTGGTTGGCGCGACTAACCACCCACTAAGCCGAAATATATATATAAGGGACATCTAGACAGGGGAAATATCTTGTCCTTCTTGGGCATGACCCACCTAACCTTGCTGCATATCCCCTGATTTTCAGTCATTCCCGGTTGATGAGGCTTGAGGCTAAGCGTTACCTTTAGAACGTTTTCACTTAGAATGCCCATCGTCCACCTGACGATGTTTCGCAAGCATTCGTCCATACAAGTCCGTCCCGGGTTCGAACGGAAGCGAAGGCACTACTCCTACTACATCCATTTTGGAAATATCCTCAGGATTAGTAGCGACTAGCCCTTGCACTTCACTGCTCCATCTTCGACTCCGAACACGTTTTTCGCACGAAACGTACAAATCGGATCGAAGTGGTTTTCGAGAAATAAATCTCGATCTCGGTCTCTTCGAAACGATCAACGCATTTGTCCAATATTGATAGTCGGTGATTTAACTATCAATTTATATTCGTAAACATCCATAAGCATCCATCACACCATAAATAATTCCCATATTATTTATTTACCCAAATATCTTTAAAGGATATATTTTCCAACTTCCAAAACTCATTTGAAACAATTTCCCAAAATTCTTCCTTTACAAGGTAAATCCCTTGCCATATATTTCCATTGGAAATAACCAAGTTAAAAAAATTTAGATTTAAAATAATTAAAACATTTTATTCTAAGATATACTCTAAAATAGGTAAATTTACTACTAATTATTTATTCAAAATATAATTTCAAAATATTTAAAGTAAAACTATTTTATAAGATATAACTTGATTTAAAATAAGGTTTTAGTTAAACTATATTTTAAAAATAGAGTTGTAAAAAAATTAATACTTATTTCAATATACTTAGGTCAAAACTAGCTTTTTAAAACAAATCCATTTGTAAAAGAATAATTTCTTTACTATTACTAATTTTTAAACAGTTACTTTAAAAATAATAATTTCCAACATTCTTTAAACCAGTTTCAAATTTCAAAACTTTCTCTTTATAAAATCAGTTTAAAATCGAACTTGGTTTTTCCCAAGGAATCTCATTCCCACTTAAACATTACAGAAATCCTTCTCACGATTTCTGTCGATTTATTTCAATTTAGATTTATGGTTAAATAACATAAATTCACTTTCATATTTATCAACAGATAACATTTCTCTTTGTTTATCATTCCAGATTTTACAAATTTTCAATTTCCATTCTAAATAGATTTCAAATTTTAATTCTTTAAAATACATTAATTTACAATATCTTTTATTCTTCAAAAATTCAATTTATCCATTTATAAATAAATTATGGATTTATAATTTATTCGGCAATATTTCAAATACAATTTTATTTCAGTTTTCCATCCAACATTCTAATTTTTATATGCTTCTAAATTCCTTATTTATGAATTTTCTTAAATTCTTTTTGAAAATCCAATTTAATTTCTTTAAAATTAAAACTCCAAATTTCTTTATAATTTAACATCCTGGGCTTATAGTTTATCCCACATTATCACAATGCAATTAAATTCCAATTTATCAATCACAATATATAAACAGGCATCATCATCAACTATAAAAATAAACACTATATTGTGAGGAATCCAGTTGGATCCCTCCAACCTGTTTTCCCTGCATCCACAAATATTAGCACAACTATATATATCAATTCAATTTGATAATAATCAACATAAACAGCTAAACATCCAAACAAACAATTAATACTAACTGTCTAACTTCACTAGTATCAAGATGTGAGTGAGAATAACTCACCTTGAGTTCGGCGAGCGTTCGAAATTTAAATTAAACCAAACCACATTCGATTTAACTCAAATTTATACTTGCCCGGAATGAATCTGGAACTGCACCATCGCGTAGCACTCGCTCCTGCGATTCCAACGCTTCCAGATTCGCCTCAATCTGATATCGTACGCAATAGTTATGAATTTTTGAAGTTTGTATATAAAATTTTAAACAATTTCCCTTATTAAATTTTATTATTTTACCAAAAATAACATCCAGGACGTTCATCACGCAACATACCCGCCCTCCTCCTTCCCGCTTTAGCACGCGAGCACGGCTCCAGTAACATCAAACCCAAAAATCGCGATTTAGGGTTTCAAACCACCCCCTTCTCAATCGACGAAACCACGATCAAACATCATCACCGCGTGCACCCCACCTCGCTTCCCACTCGGCCAAAACACGGATGAACTCGGCTGCATCAAACTCATGGGAAACGCGAACGAACGGCGGCGACCTTGACCCATTTTCTGGCTCCATATGGTGATGACGCTCAAGATCCACCATTGGATCTAAAGTACTCGACGCGAGCTACGATTTTCCAGTTGGGAAGTTTGCGAAATGACGCATGGATTTGTTGCAAATTGGAGGCAAAAGTGGGTGACTTTCGGCCATGGGAAAAAAAAGAAGCGGCCGCCACGTTCTTAGTTAGGGTTTTGAGAAAAATTGTAATATATATAATATTATTAATTATTATTTTAATCTCGTTCCAATCAAATATCACTTACACAAACGAACTCCAATTTTCACGTTCCAACAGGCGTTCCTAGGGTTTTTCCCGTGTTCCGGACACAATGGAACAGGCTTCGTAAACTAATTTGATCGTATGCGCGAGTTACGGAATTAAACGATCAATTTCAAATTAAATCGATTAAAACGATTTCGATGCGTTTCGAGCTGTCACAGTCAAACGACAACTCCGATTGCTACGAAAATTGAAATCCAATAATAACTAACTATTACGGATCCAATGGATTTGGTTTCGTTGAATTCCGAGACTGTGCCCCGGAAGGCTATTTTCACTCGTCTATTAAATCAAGCGATTTCCAAAATTGTCGAAATCACTTGAAACTCCACCTTTAAAATTTTATTAACTTAATAATAAATCATATGAAATTTATAAGTACATTTACAATCATTTTGACTCATTTCGAATCAAAATTTGATTATTTGCATTTTTATAATATTAAATTCTATTATTAAATTAATATAAAATTCCAAATTCAATCTATTAACTTTTAATTTCTTCAAATGGTCCAATATTAAAACTCAAACCCAATTAGACCTAAATTAAATTTTAGAATCTAATTTTATCTCCATTTACACTCGAAATTACCAATTACCCCAATTCTAATATTGAATTAGTATTATTCAGTTACCAATCAAATTCCCGATTCAATATTTAATTATTGTTCTCAATTATTTGAAATTGAATAGAATTACTATATCTAAAAATTATAGCTTATTTTATTTCAAGATTCAATTTATAATCCATATTCAACATTTAAAACGAATTAAATGTTCAAATTCAATGGCTTAAATATACGGGATGTTACATTCCTTCCCCCTTTGCTTACCCAATTAGCTTAGTTAAAAGCTTATATTTACTCTCCCAAAATCCTTTAGCTTAATCCCAAACTCCTTTGCTTTACCTATTCTAAAGCTTTAATTTTAACTTGTAACTTTCAAAGTTAATTACAAATTTTCAAAATTCCCAAAAATTTTCTAACTCCCAAAATTTCCGGAAAATTTTGGCAGAGTCTCCCCTGCACGGAGGAGCTTTTGCGATATCGAGATACACACAAATATATATTCATCGACCCACACGGTCGGAAATCAAAATATATCACAATATATATATCATTTCCCAATTATATTTGCGTAGGCGTACCTTTTTAGCAAATTTTAATAGCGAGCAGCTAATATTACGCTTATACGCGCCCCAACTCTCTCGAATGCATTCTATACCTGTACTGTACTCAACAAACACATTAGTTTTCAAAGATTTTAACATTATAACAACATTTCTAATATAATGTAAGTCAACATATCAATTTCATAATCCATTCAACAACTTTGTATGATCTCATGAGTAAATCATATTTTATAACATGCACAAGGTTCATTTCTAATGCCAAACTCCATTTCATTTCACACAAATGATTTTCATACAGGTTTACCATTCTCAATTTGTAATTACTACCACCAAACCATATTCACTTCAATATTATGTATATGTGCCTTTAATCCATTTACTTTTCTTTTTAATTAGCCTGCATTTACATACAAGCCCACTAAATAGCTTCCAATCCATTTTCCATTATTCAAATGTCAATTTCATTTACTTCTTTTAATTCATTCACTTACATTTATACTCAAATCCATTTATTAAGATTTTAGCCCATTCTACTTTCACCTAAACTAACTTCATTTTATGTTACTTGAAAGATTTACATTCAAGTTCACTATATACCATTCATATTTATTGCAACTAATTCATTTCTATTTCTACATGATCAATATAAGCCTTACTTACATTTCTTAATTTTAACTTACAACCCCATTTTGATTTATAATCAAATTTTATTTTAACTAGAAACATTCGCATTTCATTTATGATTCATTTCCATTCATATGCAAACATTGCTTATTAAAATGATAATTCATTCCATTTGATTCAGAATCAATTCCATTTGCTTCTTGAAACCAATTCACTTGCATTCATTTTCAAACTCTTTGAATTAGTTCCAATTCACTTAAGCTTACACCCATTTAAAATTAATTCCAGTCTAGATTTATATTAATTTTATTCAATTCTGCATGGTTCATAATTCAAGCATGCTTATTTCATTTCAATTATTACATCAATCCTTATTTTCACTTTTCAAATTTATTAATCATTTTAAGTTTATGTTTATTATATTATTATTATTATTACTATTTTTTTTCTTTCATAGTTATATAAGTCATTCCATTCTTATTTACAACTCATATATTCTTTCTTCATCACAATAACTATCTTAAAAGTCATTTGTTTGCATTCAAAATTTTATTTTCCAAACAAATTTCATTTAAAGTTATTCCATAAGCTTTAAAATAACCATCTCATCATTCTCCTAAATGATTACAATTCCATAATATCTCAATTTGTTTCCATTTTAATTGATTCCTACCAAATCAAACCATTTACAAATTTTAATCCCACTAGCTTAAACATTCAACTTAACCACAATTATTTAATTTGCTTAAGCTTTCTTTACAATATCACCATTATCATCTTATAAATCAAATTTTTAATTTCATTTGATTCTCATCCAAATCAAATTCCAATTCATTTATAAACTTTAATGCATTTTGCCTATTTATTAAATCCATTTTAGACTTATTTTATTAGCAAAGAAACCACTTTAAATTAGTTCACTCATTTGAATTTATTTACAATTCAAACCATCATTATTATAATTTAATTCCATTTTTCATTCACACTTCATTATTTGTTACTACAAATTTAAATCCCATGCCACAGTTGGATTTTTATTCACTTTCCAAATTTTGATCAATTATCAAAATTCTATTCATTACAATAAACAAATTCCATTTAATTTTTAATTCAATTTAGTCTCTAACCTAATCCATATTAGGTCTTAATTCACCTCTTCAATTCACTCTAAATTCATTTATAATATCACCCTTTTTCCCGATTATTTCATTTAGCAAATTTAAATTTTTTCAATATTATTTATTACCCAACTGAAATTTAATTTCAATTCTATTATCAAAACAAATTTCAGTTTTCTCATTCATAAGTTCAAGATTTATTTGCTAATTTAAGAACTTCCACCTTTATATTCTCACCTACTTCATTACACTTTACATTTTATTTATGGCCAAGTTTTGAATTTGCCACACCAATCAACCCTTTCCATTAATGGAATTACAATTTCACTTCCATTCCGAGTTTAGATTGCTTACTTAAGTCCATTCCCATTTTATACTCACAAATTCAAATTATAACACTTAATAACTTAAGAATATGAATTTCTTTATGCAATTATAAACAATTTACATTTCACCTTTATATCCAATTTAATTTAATTCTAATTCATTTAGATTTAATTCAATTTCAAATTCGCAATTGTAATTTTCCATATGCAAATCCAAAACTTATTTACTAACTCAAGTTCATTTAAGATTAAGTTTGAATCCACCATACCATCCCACTATTTCCCTTTTGTGATTATAACTCCATTTCTCTTTTATAAGTTCTCCAACTTATTTATTTAAAAGCTTATATGGCTCATCTTAATCCATCTGCATCTTATAATCACAACTTCAAATTTTATATGTGTATCACTGGATTCTTAATGATACAAATCTTCCTACACCTTAATCCTTTGCAAAATTTTAAATTCATAATCCCCAACCAAAGCATAACACTTACTAGCTTGAGGGTATACTCCATTTCACAATGACCCAAAATCTCAAAGTCCACTACATCTTAATTTAATTCAAATCAACTTTATTTTAAGTCCAATTTATTTTACTTATCCAAGTTAAATTCAAATTTTCTACTCACTTCAACATATTTTATTCACTTTCAATTACTCAAATTAAATTTTAATTCCAAGACTAAAATTTTCATTTCTTACTTCTTATTAATATTAATTTCACTTAATAAGTTCAATAGTTAGTTCATTTCAACTTTACACATTATTTAATTAGAATTTCCCAGAATTCATTTTGCCCGGTTTTATTCCAAAACCATGTTGAAATATATCAAATATATACCAATTTGGTATATCAATCAAATCACCAGATTTTCCAAAACAATTTGTTTACACCAAACAAATTTCCCATTTTTGCAATGTCCAAAACAACTGTTATACCCAACTAGTCCAAACAATACCATAACCAAATATTAGGGAAGCAATCCGTCACTTTAGAAACTCAAAAATGAATTCTAATGATGTGGCCAGCATCATCAGGATTATTTTCCAGCGACTGAAGTGAGTTCAACGCTTCTTACTCTCCCAAATTTATTTCAAAACAGTTTTCCACTTAAAATACTTCCCAAAACAATATTCCATCATTACCTTCAAAAACTTTGGAAAACATTCCCAAACTTTCCCAAGATTTTAAATTTCCAAACTTTTATTTTCAATCTATTAAAAATATTTTTTTTTCCAGAACTTCCGGGATTAAATTCTGGTTTAATTCAAATTTAATTATTCTTCTTTTGTATAATTTATACTCATGGAATTTATTTGGTTATAAATCAATTCAATATCTTACATTCCTATTGGTTTATATATCATCTCATTTCAAATTTAAATCAAATTTAAGGTTCATATTTGATTACAGTATTAACAACCAACCAAACAATATATATATATATATATATATATGTATGTATGTATGTAATTGAGAAAACCATTTCTTTTATATCAAAATATAATTTTGGGTAAAATTATTTCATTTACCCACTTTAAAAACAATACTATGTCGGTTTATCTTGTTTAAGAGTTTAGAAACCCCTATCGACATGGTTGTACTTCCCGTATCGACCAGAATTCATAAACACTAACCGATAAGTCAACACAGTATAAAAACAATTTTATATTCACTAACAAGTACGCCCTCATATCTATTATTACTCTCAACTCATTATAGAGTACCGTCGACTCTGTTTAATGAGTAATTTCCCCACCAAAGCCTAGGTTGTCGCCAACCTAAGCTCTGATACCAAGTGTGACAAACCGTAAATCTGTACCCCTTGAATCAACACTATTCTACCTCTATTAACTCAAAAGGCACAGAAATACGAACCATTCGGGTTAAAGAAGAAGAGATAGAAGAAGAAGAAACTAAACAATATCAGAATCTCACAGTCGCAGCGGAATAAAATATAATAGTAAATATAGAACTTTACACAAAATGAAATCTATAACTGGTTTATACATCACATCATCAGAGTAACTCATACATCAACAATTACTAATCAGACATACCATACAATCATAGTAGCGGAATATATATATATATATAAATACGAGTAATACGTCTCGGACTCCAGCTCCTCTCCTGCTTCATAGCATCCTGACCTAAACAAATAATACTCGGTCTGACCCGAGCATTATAATAAAATAACACCCGAGTCAGTCTGGAATACCAGCTGATAATAATGCATCCAAATTGATTATTAAAGTTTCAAAAATCCTTTGAAAAGAAAGGCATCTCGTAAGACCATGCCACAAATAAACATGTCGGGTTTTTACCTTACGATAGCTAAAACACTTTTTATAGAAAATCCTCTGATATTATAATAGGGTCTATTTACAAATACTTATAAAATAGCCGAAATTGTTACATTTATTAAATTCCAGCTACTAGCCACCAAAGTGGGTAATACAAACAAAACTCGTACAAGGCTCATAGGGGAAATGGATTTCCAACAATGACTAGGCACTGGGGTACCACCTGTCACAGTATGGGGCCTAGATCACCGTACGGAGGATTACTCCCTTCATCCCCTACAACATAAGGCCGGAACCATTCCTTACTGAACAGTCCCGAACAAGATAAACCCCGTGGTTGGCGCGACCAACCACCCACTAAGCCGAAATATATATATAAGGGACATCTAGACAGGGGAAATATCTTGTCCTGCTTGGGCATGACCCACCTAACCTTGCTGCATATCCCCTGATTTTCAGTCATTCCCGGTTGATGAGGCTTGAGGCTAAGCGTTACCTTTAGAACGTTTTCACTTAGAATGCCCATCGTCCACCTGACGATGTTTCGCAAGCATTCGTCCATACAAGTCCGTCCCGGGTTCGAACGGAACCGAAGGCACTACTCCTACTACATCCATTTTGGAAATATCCTCACGATTAGTAGCGACTAGCCCTTGCACTTCACTGCTCCATCTTCGACTCCGAACACGTTTTTCGCACGAAACGTAAAAATCGGATCGAAGTGGTTTTCGAGAAATAAATCTCGATCCCGGTCTCTTCGAAACGATCAACGCATTTGTCCAATATTGATAGTCGGTGATTTAACTATCAATTTATATTCATAAACATCCATAAGCATCCATCACACCATAAATAATTCCCATATTTTTTATTTACCCAAATATCTTTAAAGGATATATTTTCCAACTTCCAAAACTCATTTGAAACAATTTCCCAAAATTCTTCTTTACAAGGTAAATCCCTTGCCATATATTTCCATTGGAAATAACCAAGTTAAAACATTTTAGATTTAAAATAATTAAAACATTTTATTCTAAGATATACTCTAAAATAGGTAAATTTACTACTAATTATTTACTCAAAATATAATTTCAAAATATTTAAAGTAAAACTATTTTATAAGATATAACTTGATTTAAAATAAGGTTTTAGTTAAACCATATTTTAAAAATAGAGTTGTAAAAAAATTAATACTTATTTCAATATACTTAGGTCAAAACTAGCTTTTTAAAACAAATCCATTTGTAAAAGAATAATTTCTTTACTATTACTAATTTTTAAATAGTTACTTGAAAAATAATAATTTCCAACATTCTTTAAACCAGTTTCAAATTTCAAAACTTTCTCTTTATAAAATCAGTTTAAAATTGAACTTGGTTTTTCCCAAGGAATCTCATTCCCACTTAAACATCACAGAAATCCTTCTCACGATTTCTGTCGATTTATTTCAATTTAGATTTATGGTTAAATAACATAAATTCACTTTCACATTTATCAACAGATAACATTTCTCTTTGTTTATCATTCCAGATTTTACAAATTTTCAATTTCCATTCTAAATATATTTCAAATTTTAATTCTTTAAAATACATTAATTTACAATATCTTTTATTCTTCAAAAATTCAATTTATCCATTTATAAATAAATTATGGATTTATAATTTATTCAGCAATATTTCAAATACAATTTTATTTCAGTTTTCCATCCAACAGATTCTAATTTTTATATGCTTCTAAATTCCTTATTTATGAATTTTCTTAAATTCTTTTTGAAAATCCAATTTAATTTCTTTAAAATTAAAACTCCAAATTTCTTTATAATTTAACATCCTGGGCTTATAGTTTATCCTACAATATCACAATGCAATTAAATTCCAATTTATCAATCACAATATATAAACAGGCATCATCATCAACTATAAAAATAAACACTATATTGTGAGGAATCCAGTTGGATCCCTCCAACCTGTTTTCCCTGCATCCACAAATATTAGCACAACTATATATATCAATTCAATTTGATAATAATCAACATAAACAGCTAAACATCCAAACAAACAATCAATACTAACTGTCTAACTTTACTAGTATCCAGATGTGAGTGAGAATAACTCACCTTGAGTTCGGCGAGCGTTCGAAATTTAAATTAAACCGAACGACGTTCAATTTAACTCAAATTTCTACTTGCCCAGAATGAATCCGAAACTGCACCATCGCGTAGCACTCGCTCTTGCGATTCCAACGCTTCCAGATTCGCCTCAATCTGATATCGTACGCAATAGTTATGAATTTTTGAAGTTTGTATATAAATTTTAAACAATTTCCCTTATTAAATTTTATTATTTTACCAAAAATAACATCCAGGCCGTTCATCACACAACATACCCGCCCTCCTCCTTCCCGCTTTAGCACGCGAGCACGGCTCTAGTGACATCAAACCCAAAAATCGCGATTTATGGTTTCAAACCACCCCCTTCTCGGTCGACGAAACCACGATCAAACATCATCACCGCGTGCGCCCCACCTCGCTTCCCTCTCGGCCAAAACACGGATTAACTCGGCTGCATCAAACTCATGGGAAACGCGAACGAATGGCGGCGACCTCGACCCATTTTCTGGCTCCATATGGTGATGACGCTCAAGATCCACCGTTGGATCTAAAGTACTCGACGCGAGCTACGATTTTCCAGTTGGGAAGTTTGCGAAACGACGCATGGATTTGTTGCAAATTGGAGGCGAAAGTGGGTGTCTTTTGGCCATGGGAAAAAAAGAAGCGGCGGCCGCGTTCTTAGTTAGGGTTTTGAGAAAAATTGTAATATATATATAATATTATTAATTATTATTTTAATCTCTTTCCTATCAAATATCACTTACACAAATGAACTCCAATTTTCACGTTCCAACAGGCGTTCCTAGGGTTTTTCCCGCGTTCCGGACACAGTGGAACAGGCTTCGTAAACTAATTTGATCGTATGCGCGAGTTACAGAATTAAACGATCAATTTCAAATTAAATCGATTGAAACGATTTCGATGCGTTTCGAGCTGCCACAGTCAAACGACAACTCTGATTGCTATGAAAATTGAAATCCGATAATAACTAACTATTTCGGATCCAATGGAACTGGTTTCGTTGAATTCCGAGACTGTGCCCCGGAAGGCTATTTTCACTCGTCTATTAAATCAAGCGATTTCCAAAATTGTCGAAATCACTTGAAACTCCACCTTTAAAATTTTATTAACTTAATAATAAATCATATGAAATTTGTAAGTACATTTACAATCATTTTGACTCATTTCGAATCAAAATTTGATTATTTGCATTTTTATAATATTAAATTTTATTATTAAATTAATATAAAATTCCAAATTCAATCTATTAACTTTTAATTTCTTCCAATGGTCCAATATTAAAACTCAAACCCAATTAGACCTAAATTAAATTTTAGAATCTAATTTTATCTCCATTTACACTCGAAATTACAAATTACCCCAATTCTAATATTGAATTAGTATTATTCAGTTACCAATCAAATTCCCAATTCAATATTTAATTATTGTTATCAATTATTTGAAATTGAATAGAATTACTATAACTAAAAATTATAGCTTATTTTATTTCAAGATTCAATTTATAATCCATATTCAACATTTAAAACGAATTAAATGTTCAAATTCAATGGCTTAAATATACGGGATGTTACATTAATTAATATGGTTTTATAAATAAAGTGTGACCATTTTAATTAACCAAAAATGATAAGAAATTAGTTTTCAAATTTTGTTTACATTTATATGTAAATTAATTTATAAGTGAAAATGTGACCGGAAATCTGTTTCTCGATTTTTAACGGTTTAACAAACAGAAATTGTTAAAAGTTGTTACAATCTTGTTTATATGTCATGTACACATATATAACATACGTACCCACATACTTACATAAAAATGAACATATATATATGTGTGTGTGTGTGTGTGTGTGTGTGTGTGTGTGTGTCTGTGTTTGTGTACGTACATACAAATATACATGTACACTTAAACATATATATATATAACAAAATATTAAGATATATTCCTAAAACTTAATACTTAAGCAATCAAAAAGCAACCATCAACTCATCTTACACCACCATCATCACTACAACATGGGGGTTGATGCGTGCATGATGTGGAGGGAGGTGGATGTAGAGAAGGTTTTACTATATGAAAATCCTATAAATACCCATGCATACCTTCTTATTTCCACACAACTTTTACTTCTTCTTCTTTATTCTTGAGCTCTCTAAATCCTTTTAATAGCTTCCATGGAATTCTCTCTTCTTTCTCAAACTTGAGAAAAAGTAGGAGGGTTAAAAATAGTAGAAATGCTTAGGCACTAATCCACTGATTACTCTATAACTTTTTCAAAAGTTTGCCAAATCTTCTCTAATCTCTTCTCAACTCTTGTATTGAGCGTAAGACATCATGGGAAGCATGATTATCAAGGAATAGAAGGTTTGGCCGAGAGAAAGGCAAGGTGGAGGGGCATGGCCATAAGCTTTGGGTGTTTAGGAGATGTTTAGTAAAGTGTTGATATAAATGAATGTTTGTAGGAAATATCGATTTGGATTATGGTGAGAAACTCTATTTAAAATATGATATTTTTGATGACATATATGTTTTGTTATGCTTGGTTGTGATGATTGTTTATCAAGTTTGGATGTTGATTATATGCTTATTTTGATGTTGAAATGATTCACATTTAATGCACATCGAAAATCATAGAGGAAATCACTTTCCTTTAATAAATAAAATGGTTTATTTGAGTTTGTTAAACCTCTTGAAAATGGTTTAAAATGATTTGTAAATTTTTTATAAATACTAAAGTCCAGTTGATGAAGTTTTGACAAGTTATGAAAGTTGAGTCAAAAATAGGTGTGTCGCGTAATAGCAGTTCGCAATTTTGCTCCGTAGAAAGTAAAATCCATTTATACGATGGATTTGGAGTCAAAATTCGTTGTAATAATAATTTTCAAACCCTTACAATTATAATTTTCAAAAAAAGAAAGAAAATCGAGATTTCGTTTAGTAGCTTTTAACATATGAGCAAATCGAATTTTAAATAAAATCGCGCTTTGGCAGCTTCGAGGCCAAAGTAGTAAATGTTTTAAAATGTATATTTTTAATTCTTTAAAAATTTGAAATGAATTATATTAATATTTTAAAATGTTGAAGAGAGATTTGAGTCATAAATATGGATTTCAAAAAGATAGAAAATTCCTTTTGATCAATAAGCTTTTAAAACATTATTTGCATCACTTTTTCACGGCATTTTTTAATAACTTCTACAAACAATGGTTTTAACTTATTTATTTTTTTCCAAATCTTTTGTGAACCTTTTCAAATAAATAAATAATTAATTTAAAGATTATTAAGTGGTTTAAAAATGAGTATGCAGAAATGATTAGTACATTTGTTTCTTTTGTGAGTGTCATAGAAAATCCGATCAAGGAATGGAACATATCGAAAGGAAAGCCCGAATGCTATAGAATAATTAAAAGTTAATTAAGTATGTTAAAATATTTAGAGTTGATCAAATAACTTGACCATCTAATGGGTGACAGAGAGGCAGTCTCTAGGCTTGGTGTTGGGAAACCAGTTGTCAGCCCTCCCTAGCTACCCAGACTGCCTCGGCGGAGGAGATAGTAAATTTGATTTACTCGGATCAAAAAATTTCAAAGTATAAAAGGTATAATTTTCCAAATTTAAACAAATTTGATTGCATAGGAATAATCTTCTTATACTTGGTGTTAAATTTCAAAGAGGGAACCCATACTATTTATGTGGATTTAAAAGGCGATTTCACCGTTATTCGTGGAATATTAAAGGTTACATATGGAATTTGATGTTGAATAGAATTAGTATAATTTCTATCGACCCTTTTTAACTCAATAATATTTTCCAATATAACTTATGAAAATGATTTGGAATTAATTTAATTCCTATACTTAAAATTTATTGGTTTGGGCCTCTAGTGAAGATGTTTTAAATAACATTATTTTTGACCTATTTTAAAAGTTAGGATTTGAAAATCTTTGTTAAGATTTAAATAAATGATTTTGAAAATATTCTCCTAAGTAAGGAACGAAATGATTTGGAATTATTTTAATATTTAAAAAGGTTTTAAATAATCAAAGGATTTAATAAAGTGAGGTTTAATGATTGTGTATATATCAATAAGAAATGTTTTAAAGATATAAACATGTCTCTTGAAGATATTTTTAATATAAAGGAAGTACAATTAAAGAGTAATTCCATATTACTAACATCTTTTCATCAATGATTGGTTTGGATAAACCGGGGTTGGGTTTGAGTAATTCTTATCCGGAAACCACTTCGAATCAATTTACATATTCAAAGTGAAGACATGGAATGATGGTAAATGAATAAAGGGCTGCTTGTCACTGACCCTTGGGGGAAATTTCCCATGTCATCTGTACATGGTAGTAGTATCTTCATTTAATTATGGATGCAAGGAGTGCTCGCTACTAATCCTAGGGATGATTCCCGATAAGACGTGGTAGGAGAGTTCCTAAGGTTTGTCCTTTTCTTGGGCAACTTGTGTGGATGAATGTTTGACGTTGCATTTCTAATTACATTTACTGAACTCTATGAAAGTATCATATGTTTATTTGCAAAGAAGGCAACTTCTCTTAGCTTAATACCCTTTCTTGAGACATGCGAGCTCAAGAGTTTACGGGTGTGTGATCATGGAATCCCATATGGCATGCAAAGTGGAATGTGCTCTGTGAAAGGTAATCGTTACCTCCGGCCTCATCATCGATAATGGCTTAAACAGGGTACGCCGAAGGCAATATGGTTTGCTGCCATCAGGGTATGGTTACACCTTTCTAGATTAGTCTATATATTTTCGAGTATGTTGTGTATGCTTAGAGAGCTTTCGAATAGGTCGGTAATGATCGGGGTGATGACATATTCGGTTTCTGTCCAGGCCATGTCTGAGTGCCAAAAAAGGATAGACCGGTTTTGCCAGATGTGGAGGGTTGTTTATGTATCCATAGTACATTGCTCTTGAGATGTACCGTACGGAAGGTAGTCCCTTACCTTACCATTGTATGGAATTCATTCTTTAGTAAGTGCCTTCGGACTTAGTTATAAACTTATTTTGCCATCAAATTTATCCAATATAACAATTTCGGCAATTTTAATATATTTATTTGAAAAATGTTTCTCAAAGAATGTCAAAATAATTTTCCCACATTTTGTGTAACAAGTATTTTGGTTATCATAAGGTAAAAACCCGTTACGTGTTTATGTATGGCATGGAATTTTGTGATACCATTTGGTTTCAAATATTCTTATTTTGAATTTTCACACTAGTCCCATGATTGACCCGAAGTTTATTTTCCTTCCCTTTAAACTCTAGGTGCCCTAGTTTTTTGGACATCTTAGTAGTTAGGTTTAGTTAGAAGAAATCTAGAAGTTATCCGAGCATGTAAATATCGAGAATGTGTTAATGTCGATTTTCGAAGGTCGAAGAAACAGGTCTATACATTTGGTATCAGAGCATAGGTCGAGCGAACATCTAGGCTTTGGTAGGAGTAAAGTCTCATTAGAGATAGAGTTAGTAATGCCCTAGGATGAGTAACTCATTGGAGATAGGGTCAGTAACACCCTAGAATGAGTTTAAGGGTATTATATATGAGCACATATTTGTTAATGATATGTACAAATGATTTTTTTCTAAAAATTTGTAAATGAAATAATGTTACCAACTATTATATTTTGAAAATAAAGAATATTTTTTAATACAATTATTTGATTAAAGAAATAATAATAATACTCAGTTATAATCATTAATTGATTGGTTATTTAATTTAAAAGTTTAAATACGAACACCTTATGAATTTAGTTTCACAATTTGACTATGGGGTATTTGATAAATAATAATGTTGGTTTAAGATTAAAGGAATTTTCTAGAGTTGAAAAGGATAATATGAATCATTAATTGATAAACTAATTTATGGTTTTCAATTTTTATCAAAGTGTATTATCTTAGTTGATAAGCATGGTTATGCTTTGATCTTGAAAAGAAATGGTTAAAGTTATTAATGAATGGTTTTGGGTTTGTAGTAAACAATGTTTTAGCATAATTTGTTTCTAAACCCTTGAATGACACTTTGAAAGAAATCTTACGGGTATATTTAGATTTTTAATAATGGGATTGGAATCTTTTATAAAAAGACAGAAAATGTTATATAATTAATTTATAAAGGAGTTTATTATAACAATCATTTGGTAATAATTGTTTCAATCTCATTGATTATATTTTAAATTAAGTGAAACTTGTTTAGTATATTGTGAATATACTTAAAACGTTTAAATAAATATATGAATACTTTTAAGTATTGAAACTGATATAAGTGGATAATTAATAAAAGGTGTATTAATTAATAAAATTATTCTTGATTAACAAAAGAAGTTTTATTAAATGCAAAGGTGTTTGCATTTAATATTGGTCAAAAGGATAAAATCATAATTTAAGAGGTATATTATAATAAAGGTAAGTTATTTTTAACTTGAATAATTTTTTAGAAATGTAAGCAAACAGTTAAATATAAAGAAGCATCTTTATAAAAATGTTTGAATAAAGAATGAAAGTTTTATGAAATGTTTTCATTAAATTTTCGAAAAGATTATTAAATTCGTATGAAGTATGTGGATTATTTCGTCGCACAATTTTGATCTAATATTCAAGTATCGAACTTGTAAGTGTTTACACTAGTCCGAAAAAGAATTTATCACTCGATTTTTGACGATGAACATTGATGAGGGTTTGTGGTTGGATACTTGAGTTTTCTATCATAGTTGAGAGTTATGCAAGGAAAACTAAAAATTCTGATCGGAAAGCCTGATCGAAGTCTACATTAGAAGATCGGGGAATCAATACTAGTTCGGAAATAAAATTGTGGATTCGAGTAGAAGATCAAATCGAGTGTTATGGATGATCTATGTATATCATATAAAATTGAGTTTATAGTGTTTTGGGTAAGTATTACCAGGTTTTTATTTTGATGTAATTTTGGGGACGAAATTCTTTTAAGGGGGGAAGTATGTAATAAAATGTAATTTGACCACTTTAATTAAAGATATTTTAATATTTTTAAATATTAAAATATAGATTATTTTTATCAATAATCAAGTTTTAAGTGATAAAACATGATAATGAACTTATTATTGGAAAAATGTTCACAAAAATATTTCTTTCGGAACGATATATCGATAAAATAGCCGAGAATGGTTTTATGGATAAGCAACTTTATAGTAGTAAAACATCATGCATAGAGCTAAATACATACGCTTATCTTTTAATTGAACAAGAATATGAAATAAAATCTATTATTTAATCTTTGGGAATAAAATATATTTATGACATCGTCAATGATGCTCTTATATTTAAATATTGACTTATGAATTTAAATTGAGATTCAACGATTTAATAATTATTATAATTATTCAAATAATTGTTTTTAAATGAAAATAATTCATTTTAAATTGTTATAAAGTGATAATAGTGATTTTTGTAAATATTTTGTTAAAATTAATTTATATTGTTTTATAAATAAAACGTGATCATTTTAATTTGTTAAAATGATAAGAAATTAATTTTCAATTTTTGTTTACATTTATATGTAAATTAATTTATAAGTGGAAATGTGACCGGGTCGGTTTCTCGATTTTCAAAGGTTTAACGAACGGAAATTGGTCAAAACTGTTAGAACATTGTTTATATGTCATGTGTACATATATAACATACATATGCACACCCTAACATACACATGAACACACACGCACACACACACACATATCTGAAAATGGGTTAAAATTTTATTAAGGCATTTCAGCTCATAATGTTAGCCCAATCTAGACCAGTACAAACTACAAACGAAAGGTAATACAACTGAACCTTTCCATAATAAGACAACTACTTCTTCATCCTCAATCAAGCAACACGAAGTCATGGCGGCCGAAGCTGATAGCTCGTACTTATGATTCCTGCCAATGGAGAGTTCAGATCCACTTCTGCAGTTCGAGTTGCGTCTTGTACCGATCTGGTAAGAGGATAATTCTTAATTCTCTTTAGAATTAGCTGCATGTCTCCAATCACAAGCTTACTAACCTCAAAATGCTTTCTTTTTGCCTTGAAAATTCTACGATTCCTCTCTTTCCAAATGTTCCAAATAGCTATCGTGATGGCAATTTTCTGCAATTTGGATTCTAGGTCTTTGCTGTGACCACGCCGAGTCAGGGAATTGATTTGTTCTTCTAGTTTATTTGTGTGTGGTGGAGAATTCAGGATGTTATTACACGAAGCATTCAAAAAAAAGGCACTCATTAGTTTCTATGTTCTGATTGCATAAGATGTAGACAGTTCCATTTGTCATTCCCCATTTTGATAGCCTGTCTCTAGTAGGTAGACTTTGCAATATCGCTTTGTAAGCAGTGAATGCCATTTTCGGGTTATTAACATGATCCCATATAATTTTACTCCATGAAGCTTTACTGTCATTTTTTATGATTTCGTTCCAGGTAGCCTTAGTGGTGAAATCGTTTCCAGTAGGCTTCCATATCCATATGTCAGTCTCTCAGCCATTATAAATACGCATAAATTGGATTGCTTCTTTACTGTCTTGATTTACTAGCAAGGAGGAACAATTCCACCAATTATTGTTGATCACATCTTGAACTCTTTTATTCAGGCATCCAAAATTAGAAAAAGGTATTGAGTCCCAAAATATCAATCAAAGACTCATTGAATCCAAGGGTCTCTCCATAAATCAGTTTCCTTTCCTGTAGCTATTTCACGAGTACAAAGAGTAGCTAGATGTTTCTAACCTTCATAATTGCCTTCCAATTAGCTGAAGCATTATTGTCTATAGGAATTTGCCAAAAATTGCCTTTAATGTACCTTTGCCTCATCCATTTACCCCATAATCCTTTACCGTTGATAATTCTCCAAGCTGGTTTAAGAGTGTAAATTGTTCACATATCTTTGAGTCTTCTAAGTCCCACACCTCCTTCATCTTTGGCTCTGCAGAGTTTGTCACATTTGATCTTATGAAAACCTCCCTTCCATATAAAGTCCGCACAAACCTTTTCAATTTTTTGGATTGAAGCATCAGGAAGTTGAAAAGTTTGCAGCCAAAAGTTAACTTTAGAATGTATAACAATATGCACCAGTTCAATACGACCTGCAAGAGACAACAGTTTGGAGCTCCAACCCTGCAATCTATCTCTGATGGAAGATATGAGGGCTGCACATTCTCTGTCTGTGATTTTATTGAAGATAATGGAACACCAAAGTATTTTACTGGCAGATTTCCTTCCTTCGCATTTAAGAGATCCAATACCTCTATTCTCCTGATACATGTTTTGTTAAAATAGCATTTGTTGTTCATTCAGTTTTAGACCAGTATATTTTTCTAAGTTAATGGAAATGTCTTTAATTACTTTCGCTGATTCATGGCTGGATTTTATACAGATGAGCAAGTCATCTGCATAAAGTAAATGACTCACAGTAGGGTGGAAGTTAAAAATAGACTGAATAAGCTTGTGATGCATAGCCAACTCCATTTGTAGCGAAAAGTATTCCATGGCAATTGCGAACAAGTAAGGGGATAGTTGGTCTCCCTGTCGAATGCCTCTATTAGATCCTATGAAACCTTTGGTATGCCATTGATCATGATAGAGAAGGTAGGTGTAGTGCATTCTTTAATTAGACTCACAAATGTTTTTGGAAATCCCATAGCAGTGACCTTATGGATAATAAATTGTCGATTGATTTTATCATATGCTTTGTGGAGGTCGATCTTTAGACAGAATTTATCCGTACCTGGTTTATTAAAAATCCTTACCAACTCATGTGCCATAAGCGAATTTTTAGAGATGCTTCTACCTTTAATGAAAGTGCTTTGACATTCAGAGATGAGATCGGGTAAGATAATCTTCATTCTGTTGCATAAGATCTTGCTTAGAATTTCGTATATCATATTACAACAAGCAATAGGACGATAATCCTCAATTTTTGATGGATTATTTTTTCAGGGACTAAATAGATGAAGGTATGATTAATTTCTTTAACAAACTTTCCACTTTGGAAAATTTCTTGCATAGCTGATATGATATGGTCTTTCAGGTCAGTCCAACGGAGAATGTAGTATTTGTAGCCAAGTCCGTCGGGTCTTGGACAAGAGTCGATATGGATGGAATTCAGAGCATCCAGGACATCGACCTTAGTGATTTGCCTGGTCAGCATCCTTCTGCCCTTGGATTCACCTGTCTCCTACACTGAATGCTTGGTAAATTGGCACAAACTTCCCCGTTAAACAAACCATCATAATATTTGATTGCTTGCTTCTCAATATCTACTGCATTGTTTGTTAAATTTCCTTCTTGATTAATAATATGAATGTTGTTATTCTTACTACTACGAATTGCCATTTTTGCATAAAAGAATTTGGTGCATTCATCCCCTTCAGTTATCCATTCCTCCTTAGCTTTTTGTTTAAGTTCAGCAGCTTTAATTCTGAGTGCTTCTTTTAATTTGCACCGACTTTGATAGTAGTTACACCATGTGTCATCATTGTCTGTTCCATTGTCTATCATAGCCAGGAGTTCTTCGCATTCTTTCTGCAAATTAGAAACGTGGTCTCCTTTCTTGGGTCTAATTCTTAATGTCATTTTTTGCTTTTTTGATAATTTGGATTAGTTTGTAACATTGAGAACACTCAACCCTTGGAATATAATTGAAATTAATAGCCTCTTTGTAACCCTCTATTTCATGCCAGTGATTGCTATATCTAAAAGATTTGCCTTTGTTAACCAGTCCTTTATCTATTAAGTCAATAAGAATAGGACAATGATCACTAGTAGATGGAGGAAGAATATTGGCCCTGATGTTGGAAAACAGAGTAATACATTTCACATTTACAAGTACTCTATCCAGTCTACATGATATTTTTTATTTTCTCCACTTCTCCATGTGTATTTCAGGCCACTGTGGATGGGTTCAAGCAGCTCTGCTTCTATGATGTAGTTATTGAATTCCTTTAATTAGGAGACTCTCATAGTAAGGCCACCTTTTTTCTCCTCTGCTCTAAGCATTGAGTTGAAATTGCCAAGCACAATGCAGGGGTTGTTAGTAGTTTTGTCAATATCTTTAATGGATTGCCATAAATAGGTTCTTTGAGAGGCCAAATTAGTAGCATAAACACAGCTCAAAGTCAAGTTTAGACCTCCCATATTAGTAGCATCAACAGTTATGTGTTGGTCATCCCTCTTCTACAGACTGATTTTCTAATTGTGCTTATTCCATAATAATAGAATATGGCATTTGCCTCCTACATCATTTTTATGAATAAAATTCCATTCATCTCCCAAAGAGTCAATAAAAAAGGTTAAATTTTAATTATTGAATTTATTTTCTAAAATACTTATAAAAGAAGTAGAATAAACTCTCCTAAGATTTAAGAGGTCTAAACATTTAATATCATTATTTAGACCTCTTACATTCCAACGAATTATTGACATTAGGAGTTTGAAGGTCTACTGCTCGGTTTTATAGGAGAGACCTCACGAGTTAGTCTCGTCTTACCTTTAGCCTCTTGATTATTAATTTTTTTAGTATATTCCAAGTTAGTCTTTGTGAGCTTGTTAGGGCTACTTTCCTCTATGTTTGTGTCTGAGTCCAGTTTATACAGGACAACTTTATTAGTCTCATGTACTTCATCTATTGTGACAGGCACTGGTTCTGATGAATACCCAACTGAGATATGGACGGATGCAATTTTCGCAGAATTTTCCAATGATGGGACAGCTGCCTTTTCTACATCCTACAAAGCATCAAGTGTTTCCTTTTGGTTATTAGCTACTATGTTTGACTGTTCTGTGTACATATGTCTCACGTCAGAGCTAGACTCAGGTTGTACCACATTTTGTTGCATATTTTTCATAGGCCTAGTTTGACTAGTCTCTGCTGTATGTTTTTGTCATCACACCTGCTTAATGGAACCAAGAATAATTTCACATTGGTCTGTAGATTGACCAAAACACTTGCATTTGGTGCAGACAGGTGGAATGTGATCATACTCTACCTCTTGTATGTATATATTACCACTTCTATCTTTGGCATGTACCTGATTTTTGATTGTATCACTAGCTTTGATTTCAACTAGAACTCTAGCATATTTCAATCTTTTAACATGTCTGGTATAGTCATCAATGGCCAAGGGAGTACCAATAAGGCTGGCAATTTTACTAATGCCACGAGCATTCCATAGGGACAAGTCGAGATTCATCAGTTTGACGCAAACAGGATGTGTTTCTAGCATGTTCCTCTCAAATCTTAAATTTGGTTCCCATTTCTTAGTAAAAATAAGTTTGCTGTCAATGAACCAAGGGCCTCCTTCCATAACCTTTTTACAATCCAATTCATTACTAAATTTAATAAGGTAAAAGCCATTTTCTCTAGGAAAAACATCCCATTTACCAGATGGTTTCCATTCTCTTTTAATATAGGCATTGAGATGTATGTAATAAGGTCTTTTCCCAGCTACATAAATACAAAGAGAAGTACCCCACATGCTTTTAGCTGAATTAAATACCTCTTCTTCTAGATCTGCAAAGGATCCATCTACATCTTCTAGAGGTTCAAATTTGTTTACCCCACCATCTATACACGTGTTACCTATAATTGCATCTCCCTATGTTCTTATACCTTCCTTCAAATCTGGTTTTTTGAATCTAGGGCCCGTTGGGGCTGCACGTCGATTGGGAGGCTCTCTCCTTTGTTGTTGCGGATTATCCCCAATTTGACGCTTTCCTTTATTTTTATATATGACCTCTTATCGGCCTGTGTCGTCTTCTTGTTCAATTGCGACTGATTCACCCTTAGGGTTTCCTGCAGTCTCAGGAGCAGTCGCCATTATATATATATAAACACACACACACACACACACACACACACACACACACACATATATATACAGTACAATTAAATGTGTGTGCGCGTATTACAAAATATTAAGATATTTTCCTAAAACATAATACTTAAGTAACCAAAAAGCAACCATCAACTCATTTTACTCCACCATCAACGCCACCACTTGAGAAAGTAGGGGCTAATGTATATGGCTGCGAATGTAGAGAAGGCTTTACTTAATGAAAATTCTATAAATAACCATGCATACCTTCTCATTTCCAAACACCTTTCACTTCTTCTTCTTCATTCTTGAGGTTTCTAAATGCCCCTTAATGGCTTCTATAGAAGACTCTCTTCTTTCTTAAAATTTGAGAAAAAATAGGAGGGTTAAAAATAGCCGAAGTGCTTAAGCACTATTCCACAACTTACTCTCTAACTTTTTCAAAAGTTAACCAAATCTTCTCTAATCTCTTCTAAACTCTAGTATTGTGCCTAAGGCATCATGGGAAGCACTCTTAGTAAGGGAGAGAAGGTTGGGTCGAGAGGAAAGGCAAGGTAGAGGGGCATGGCCATGAGCTTGAGGTGTTTAGGAGATGTTTAGTGAGGTGTTGATTTAAATGAATTTTGGTAGGAAGTATCGGTTTGGATTATGGTGAGAAACTCTATTTATAATATGATATATGGATGATATATTTTTTGTTATGCTTGGTTGTGATGATTGTTTATCAAGTTTGAATGTTGATTATATGTTTATTTTGATGTTGAAAAGATTCACGTTTAATACACGTCGAAAATCACAAAGGAAATCACTTTCCTTTAATAAATAAATTGGTGCATATGAGATTGTTAAACCTATTGAGAATGGTTTTAAATGATTTATAAATGCTTTATAAATACTAGAATCATGTTTAGTGAAGTTTTGACAAGTTGTGAAATTTGAGTCAAAAATAGGTTCGTCGTGCAACGGCAGTTCGCAATTCGCACCGCGGAAAGGTAAATCCATTTATATGATGTATTCGGAGTCGGAATTCCTTATAATAAGAATTTTCCAAACTCTTATTATCATAGTTTTCAAATATAGAAAGAAAATAGAGATTTCATTTAGTATATTTTAACATATGAGCAAATCAAGTTTTTAGTAAAATTGTGCATTGGCAGTTCAAAGGCCAAAGTTGTAAATATTTTAAAATGTTATTTTTAATTCTTTAAACATATGAAATAAATTCTATAAATCTTTTAAATGTTTTTAAAAGAGATTTGAGTCATAAATATATATTTTTAGAAGATAGAAAATTTATTTTGATCAATAAGCTTTTAAAACACTATTTGCAGCACTTTTTAATAACTTTTGCAAACAATGGTTTTAACCTAATTATTCTTTTCCGAATCTTTTATGAAACTTTTCAAATAAATAATTAAGTAATTTAAAGATTATTAAGAGGTTTAAAAATGAGTATACAGAAAAGACTAGTGCATTTATTCTAATTGTGAGTGTCATAGAAAATCCGACTAAGGAATGAACAAATCGAAGGGAAAGACAGGACGCTCTAAAATAATTAAAAGTTAATTAAGTATGTTAAAAGATTTAGATTCGATCGAATAACTTGATCATATTATGGGTGACAAAGAGGTAGTCTCTAGGCTTGGGTTTAGGAAACCAGTTGTCTGCCCTCTATAGCTACCTAGACTGGCCCAACGGGGTTGTAAATTTGGTTTATTCAGATAAAAAAATTTCAAAGCATAAAAGGTATAGTTTTCCAAATTTAAACAACTTGGATTTCATAGGAATAATCTTCTTATACTTGGTATTAAATTCCGAAGAGCGAGCCCATGCTATCCGTGTGAATTTAAAAGTTGATTCCACCATTATTCGACAAATAGTAAAGGTTGAAATACAGAAATTGATGTTAAGTAGAATTAATATACTTTTTATCGACCATTTTTAACTCAATAATATTTTCCAATATGACGTATGAAAATGATTTGGAATTAATTTAATTCCTATATTTAAAATTTATTGGTTTGAATTTTTAGTGAAGATGTCTTAAATAACATTATTTTTGACCTATTTTAAAAGTTATGATTTGAAAATCGTTGTTAAGGTTTAAACAAATGATTTGGAAATATTCTCCTAAGTAAAGAATGAAATGATTTGGAATTATTCCAAGATTTAAAAAGGTTTTAAGTAATCAAAGGATTTGATAAAGTGAGGTTTAATGATTCTGCATATGTTGAAAAGAAATATTTTAAAGATATATATCTCCTAAAGATATTTTTAATAAAAGGTAAGTAATCAATCAAAGAATAATTCCCTATCACCTCACATCTTTTTATCAACGATTGGTTCGAAGGAACTGGGGTTGGATTTGAGTAATTCTTATCCGAAAAACACTTCGAACCAATTTATGTATTCGAAGTGAAGACATGGAATGATGGTAAATGAATAAAGGGTTGCTTGTCACTGACCCTCCAGGGAAATTTCCTATATCATTTGTGTGATATCCCAGAATTTTTGGCAATACCAATTTAATAATCTATATTTAAAATTAAATTAATTTGATAATTTTTGTTAATAAATTTGAATTTAATTTAATAATCTAAAATAAATATTTAATTGATAGATTTTTCTTTTAATAAGCTAATAAATTGTTTTCTATTTATAATGTGTATATATATATATTTATATATTTTAAATGGATGAGTTTGGTTTTAAATTAAATTTATATAGCATATTTTCTAATTATAATATTTTGGTAATTGGAAAATTATGATTTATTTTTTATTTAAGCTTTTCAAAACTATTATATAAATAACTATAAGATTTTAAACACATAAGATAAATGTTTTATTTGTTTAAAATATATATTGACTTAAGTTTGAATATTAATTTAGATTAAAATAAGGTTATAAAAATGTTTGTTTTATTTCTTTTAAAATATTGATATATAAATGTGTTTTATAAATTAAATACGAAGGTTTAAAATACAATCAAAATATGAAACATTTATTTATTTAAATAACAAGTAAGTTATAATCTCTTTGATAAATTTTATTTAAATTATCTAAAATGTTATTTTCAAATGATTGATATATATATTGTTTTTATTTATAAATATAATGGTTTTATTTCTTTAAAAAATTAGCTATACATATAAATAAGTATTTGTAAACAAATTAAGTTTAAAACTTTTATTAACACTTTAATTATAAATACTAATTAATTAAAGGACACGTGTAAACATCTTAGAACACAATTTAACATGTGTTAAGTGAATAAGCAAAGATATTTACAAGTGTGAATATTTTAGACAAGTGTCATTGTTTTAATTTTATTTTTCTTTGATTTTAAAATAAATCATAAATAAGTTATATAAACTTGCATTTTTCCATTCCTTCCCTTTTTCTCATCTTCATTCCAAAACAAAAGAAATCTTTCGGTTGGGAAACCATTCCACTTTAAACCATCCTCAAATAAAAATAAAAAAAATCTGTAATCAATCCCTGTAATCATCCTCATGCAATCTTTACATTTTCAAAAGCCTTTTTCACCAATCAGTGAAATAAATTCCTCAAAAATGCATATCAAATCCCTTATCCATTTTCAAAAACTTGCAAAATTATTCCCTGTTCATCAATTCAAACTGCATTCCTCAAATCTGTAACCAGCATGCAAATCATCTTCAAAACCTGTAAATCTAAAGTCTGCATTTTGTTTTCTGCAATTTGGAAATTGACCTCTGCATGCAAGTTAAGAACATCAAACAACTCAAGCTTTTAAAGCATTCAAAAAAGTTTGCAAAAGATTTACAAAGGATTTCAAATCTGTGCTCTGCTCATCAAAAACTGTGAGTAACTTTATTTAAAAAAAATTAGTGTAAATTCAGGTTGCATGTTAGTGGTATGAAATAAATATTTTAGTGAATGTCTAATTGATGAATGCTCTTATGTATGTTGTATACATGCCTGTGATATCTGTAAGTCCTCTCTGCTTCAAATTTTTAGCTTCTTGTTTTAATTTCAATTCAAAACTTCCAGTTTTGACTGTGTTAAAACTTAAGACTCAAAGTATACTCATTTGTTTCATCACATACTTTAGATTAAATTTTTTACTTAAGATAGATATTAGTGAATTGTTTCTGAAATTTGAAAAAAACAAGCAAGTTTGAAAAAAGTAAAAATTCAAACATTACAATTTAATGTTTCGGCATTATAAATCAAATCATAATACAAAAGCATGATTTTTAATAGAAATATTACAATTTTTAGTGTTAATAACAGAGTGCAGTTTTACTTTGACTGTAAATTGTATTTTGGGGCATCTCTGTTGTCACAAGTGGTCAGAAGTCATGAATTTGATTCTGGAGGTGGAGAAGTTATCATGGATGATAGGAAAATTAGTGCGAAGTTGATCAGAGCGTTGTGGCGATGATGGATTGTGATTGAAGATTAGAACCCTAGTTTTACTGTGGCTAGAAGAATCGATCATTTCAGCCATTTTAGTTGATCGAGTTCAATAATGTCTTGGGTACTGGAAGAGGATGGGCTGTCGAAGTCTTCGCCAGAGTTTTAGTGGTAACGGTGGCTGGAGGTGCGTGAACATGGCGTTGACAGGTTGGGTATTTTTTTGGCACTGTCAGTTTCCAGGTTTGGGTGTAAGCTTGGATTCGATTTCAGGTTTGGGTGGACATTGTGGTGGCTGGATTCTGGTGTGAGGGTGATCATTGTTATGCTCGAGAGTGTGGTGTCGACAGTAGTTGGTCGGCAGCACCGTGCATATGCACGGTGCATTAATTTTTCTGATGAACTTTGTGTTGTTAGTTGGGGTGTTGCAGGTTTTAGTGGCCTCGGGATTGTCTCGGGTAATTCGAGTTTTAACTCGAAGCAAGATAGGACCTGACTCGAAGTGAAATTAATGTTGCTCGAGTATTGTTTTGGTTTCAAGTTTTAAATACAACAGAAAACCGATTTTGTTTTTAAGTTTTAAAGCAAGTTTAAATATAAACTAAAATTTGAACTAAGTTTAAAAGCTGAATTTAAATATGAATTCAAATAGTTTGAATCTTAGATTTAAAAAAATTTAAGTTTTAAAATTTAAATTTAGTTTTAACAACTTTTAAAGTATAAATGAATATTGGTTTTAAATTTAAACTGGAGTTTGATTGTAAAATAGAAATTTAAAATAAGTTTAAATCCACTTTTAAAAACCTAGAATTTGGTTTGAATTTCAGTTTTTAAAATAAAATTAGTTTTTAAGTTTAATTTGTTTAACTATTTTAGAAATGGTTAAATAATTTGAATTTTTAAATAAAGATGTAAATTGTAAGTAAAGTTTTTAAAATTTAAGTTAAAACTGGAATGAGGTTTAAAGCAGTATTTCAGATTTGAAATTAAAAGAAAATTTTAAAATTCAATTTGTTTTTAAATAACATGGAATGTTTAGAGTGTATTTTTAAATTAATTGGAATTTAAAAATTAATTGGGTTTAAATTCTTTTGAAACTTCTTTGTAAATGGTTATTTCTTTAACATATGGGATAAAAAGGTTTTAAATTGTTTTTAAACCTTGTTTAAATAAAATTGTATTCATTTTAAAATCTTAAAATTTTAAAATGAAATTTAAAGTGAAATTTAAAGTAAATTAGAAACAAAGTGTTTTTTCAATACTTTAAATAAGTTAGAATTTAAGAATTTGGATTCACTTAAATTATTAAGTTAATTTAAATGGGTAATTAATTAATAAATTAATGATAGGATGATTAATTAAGTAATTAGGAGTGTTTACATTGATTAATTAAGAATTGAGATTAATTAATTAAGGTTAATTAATCTGTAATTAGGGATTATTAATTAGATTTTAATTAATGATTAAGATTAATTGATTAAGTAATTAAGAATTAATTAAGTTAAAGTTAACACTTAATTAAATAATTAGAATTTAATTAATTTGTAATTAAATATTAATTAATTTGTATTTAATGATGGTTAATCTAAGTTAATTTCTTTAGAGAAGAAATTAAAGAATGGTTAATGAAGGTCATTAACTAAGATTATTTAACAATTAATTAATGTGATTAATTTTGATAATTAATTAGATTAATTAATTAATAATTATTATTTTTGAATTTGTTTAAGTTTAATTACTTAATGGAAGTAACTAATGAATTAATTATTTAATGTAATTAATTGTGTTAATGTGATTAGTTTAGATTAGTTAATTAAGTTTAATTAATTTAAACATTTGATGATTTGATGAATAATTACTTTATGTAATTAATGGGATTATAATTACTTAGGAAAGTAATTAATTGATAATTACTGGATGTAATTAAAGATGTTTATTTATGTAAATAATTTAGATTAAATTACTATGTAATTAATCAAGGGATTAATTGAGATAATAAATTAAGGAGTAATTTATTAATGAAGTAATTAAGGGTAGTTAATTACTGGATTGTTATTAATCAAGGGTGATTAATATATGTGTGGTTTAATTGCAGATTAGTTACTTAATGCAATTAATTTATATAGAGAGATTGATTGAATGTAATTAGAAATCATTAATTAACAAAATTAATGATGTAAATTTAGAATTGATTGATTAAGGAATAATTAATAAATGAAGTAATTAATTAATAAAGGATTAATGTAATTAACTTTAGTTAATTAATTGATTAAGTAATTAAAAGTTAATTATTGTAGAGGGTTAAGTATAATTAACATGTATAATTAAAATAAAGGCTAATTACTTATTGTAATTAGAAATTGTTAATCAGAAATGATTAATTGAAATGAATAATGAGATGGTGATTAATTAATTGATTTGTAATCAATTAATGGTTAAGTTAAGCAGGATTATAATGATGAAGTAATTAATTTGATTCATTTTAAATTAATTAGAGATAAAGTAATTAATTTAATTCATTTTAAATTAATTATAGATGGTGTGATCATTAAATCATTACTTATGTATGAATGATTGGTATTGGTTGCCTTCTATGGTTTGTAATCTCAGCTATGAGATGAGTAATGTTATATGATATGGATGCATTGATTCCATTGTGACGATGATATGGATTATCTATTGGCGATGATAATGTTGATTATCTACTGTGATGTTGTGAATTATCTATCTGTGTGTATATAGATAATGAATTGAAATTGTTTTAAAATTTTAAAACAACTTGGCCTTCAAAGATACGTTTTGGATTCGGTGAAACCGAGATCGGTTTCCATATTTGGATATCCGAAAACCACATCGATCCAAATTAACGGTAGGTCGTGAATCTGAAGTGAAGGTGAAGATTCAGAGTGCAAGGGTTATCGTCGTTAACTCTGAGGGTGATTCCAAAATGAGTGTAACGAGATAATGCCTTCGGTTTCGTTCGAACCCAGAACGAACTTGTATGGATTGAATGCTTTCAGAACATCGTCAGGTGGACGATGTAACAACCCGCATATTTATCGAGTTTGTATTTAAATATTTTATTTAAATATTAACTCGTTAATCGGATTTTGGTCCGAAAAGCTACATTTTGCAAACGGTCAAATTAGGACTCGAGACCACTTCCATTGAGTTCGAAATGTCGTTTACAACTTTTTTAAGTATAAACATCGATAGGTTTGGAGTTAGTGAAATTTCACTAACTTTTCCCGCTTTGGACTTTGGGTTAGTTTAGCCTATTAAGCCCAAGTTCCAACACTCTTCTCCTCACTCTTCATAAATTTCCTAACTAATCAAGCTTTGGCATTAATGGTGGAGGGAATGGGAAATTAAAATTCCAAAACTCAAATTCAATTGCAATCCATCTTTCTACTCCAAATTCAAGAAGAAGACATTGGATTCGAGCTTCTTGTGCTTAGATAGAAGAAGGATTGATTCTTGCTTGCTTAAAACTTCATTTTCATTGATATTTGGTGCAAAGGTGAGATTTTTATCTCACAATTCTAGCCTATAACTATATTGGACTGTTGGGAATGATTCCCTATCATTTTTGCATGCATGTTAGCATTTGGTTTGGATTGGATTGGCAAAAAACTCCAATTTTTAGCGTTTTGTTGAATTTTCTGCACTTGAGTCGTTCTGGCCATTTTTAGGTCGTTCAGAGTTAAGTCGTTCGTCCATAGGTCGTGAGTCGTTCACGAGTTAACCCTAGGTCGTTCTGGCCATTTTTTAGCTCGTTCGGAGTTAAGTCGTTCATCCATAGGTCGTGAGTCGTTTTCGAGTTAACCCTTAAGTCGTGCAGCCCTTTAGTCACGCAACCCTTAAGTCGGTTACGAGTTATCCCGATAGGTCGCTGAACCCTTAACTCGTAGGTCGTTGGGCCTTATCTCGTTAGGTCGCTCCTGGCCTAACCCTTAAGTCGTGCAACCCTTAAGTCGCTGAGTCGTTGGACCCTTGAGTCGCTGAGTCGTTGGACCCTTGAGTCGCTGAGTCGTTGGACCCTTGAGTCGCTGAGTCGTTAGACCCTTGAGTCGTTAGGTCGTTTGGCCATAGCTTGTTAGGTCGTATGACCCTTGTCGTTAGGTCGTATGACCCTTGAGTCGTTAGGTCGTTAGACCCTTCAGTCGTTAGGTCGTATGACCCTTGAGTCGTTAGGTCGTTAGACCCTTGAGTCCTTAGGTCGTTAGACCTCATTTTATCTTCACTAGGTCGTACCGTTTTGGTCGGGGCGCTGCCCCGCACCCCGCCGGGGGCGCTGCCCCCTGGACCCCCGCGACCTGACCAGGCAGGTCGAACCCCGTAAGCAGTGGCGTTGCCCCCGCACCCCCACCTTGGGGGGGTTGCCACCCCCCTGGACCCCCCCTCCGTAGGCGATCTTATCTGAAAAACATTCAACAGAACTTGCTTTGTTGAGATGCTGAGTTGACCATTCTTCGAGACAAACCATCTCTGGTTATCTCGGCCACGTTTGGTCGTTGGGGAACTTCCACTTTGATGCTTTTGAGCTGATTTCCTTGGATTTTATTCACATCTCCGAATGTGATCTTTGTGATGATTGTTTCTACAATCTCTTCTGTAATTTGTCATTTTAAAAATATAAAGGTTTCAATACTAGTAGTAAATATCAAAACTCTTTTAACAAACAATTTCAACTCTATTTTTAATAACAAAGCTCTTTTCTTAAACCGTTTTCCAATCTATTAGTATATACAAATCTTTACCTCACTCGGATGAGAAATCTAATTAAACGACTTAGTAAAACAAGTGCTATGAAACGCTTGCGTTCACTTCGTCGGTTAATTCCTGGACTTGTTCGATTGAACCTCTTGTGACAATTTTATTAGTGAAGATTTACAGTTTGTTCGTAAATATTTAAGTTAAGCAAGTGGTTATGGGACATGAAGCTAAACTTCTATATTTACTAGCTTAGTGTAATTGACACTTCTCGTTGATCATGACGATCATTCTGATGATCTAGACTAGCAACTGTGTGATGTCTCTTGTTGCGAGGTTAGACTAGACACCACTTGTGTGATTCCACTCACACATACCTTTTTGCTTTTTGGTTAGTCTGGACCTTAATCTGTGTGATTCCATTCACACATGAGGGGTAGCTCCCCTTGGTCTTCGGACCGTCATGTGATAGGCCTCTTTCTCTTTTCTATGATTTCTGGACTTCTTGCATTGATTTCTAGAATTTATGTCATTGACTTGTTATGAGTACAAGTTTGGGGTATGATGCCCTTTCCGAATCTTTGAGAAGATTCTTGTGATATTGATTATCTCTTATTGATTGATCTTCTGTTGATCGTTATTTACATACTTATAGTGGTATGTCATTATGGATGTTTATGTTTATGCCATATCTTTTATGTTATATCATGTCATCTGATATTTATAGCTAGACTGACCCGTTTATTATTTTCTTAAATAATACTCGGGTCAGACCGAGATGTTACAGGTGCTTCTGCTTGACTTCTTCCCAGGGATTCATCACTCTGACTTTTGGCTAACTGTTTAGATAGCAGTTTTTGTTGTATACACTTGAGATATAGACTCATAGTTGTATTCTTTTGTATAGCATGTGTTGCTATTCTTTTGTATTATCGTGGATCTTACTGACCACTACTCTGATGTACACTTTCATGTGTTAGTTATATATTCATATCTTCTTCCGCATTTGTGATATGAATATCTATGACTGATTTGTGATATGATTATTTCTATGTTTGTTTCCGAAGATTATTTATAGCCACCGTGTGATAAGCAATTACATGGATGGTCGCTCCTCAACAGCCTTATTCTCCGTGCTAGTTGACAGCACTACTCCGGAGTGTTCTTGGCTAGCGTGGGTATAGAGGTGGGGCGTCACAGCTTGGTATCAGAGCCAAACTTCGGAACAATGTAGAATAACTTAACAAGGATCATCGTCCTAGGTCTATCTTAGGAGTCGTACCATAGGATTAATTCGAGTTTTCGTACCGATTCATCCTATTTCCTTTATGATTCCTTGTTTTATCTATCAAGATTTGCTTGATGTTCATTGGTAAATAACCTTCTTCCTTCTCTTCTTTCTTTCTTAAAGGAAGAGAATGTCTAGGCCAGGCCGTCCCAGAACTGGATCATCTGGTGCTGCTCCTCCGGATGGAGTTTTTATGACTGCTCAACAGCTTCTTGATTTAGTAACTAATGCTCAAGCAGCTGGAGCTAACCCGGAACCTACTCACCCAAAGTCGGGATTTGCACGCTTGTGCAGCGATTACACCAACTTGGGTGGGAAGCCCTTCAAAGGTTCGGAAAATATCATCGAGGTCCAGGCTTGGTTAAAATCATGCGATCGAATCTTTTCTCGCATGAACCTTATCGATCTCCACCGCGTTCAGGTGGCTTCCAGCATGCTCCAAGAGAGAGCATTGGACTGGTACGAACTCCTTATTTCAGAAATTAATGAAGCGGATCTCACCTGGGAGCAATTTCAGGGACGCTTCGAGTTAAAGTTTGTACCAGAAGCTGGGAAAGTAACCTTGGCTCGACGTTTTTTAGACCTTGTTCAAGGTCAATCCTCTGTGACTGATTACGTCGCAGCCTTCGAGTCGCTTTCCAAATATGGGGTTGAATACATCAACACCCCATTGAAGAAGAACCAGAGGTTCGTTTATGGCTTAAATAAGAATCTTAAGAAGCCACTGCTCCTGAAACTAGAAGTCGCATTTGATCAACTCGTCGATATCGCTCTTCGTCTTGAAGAGGCTGATAGAGAGAGTGATGTTGAAGTGGAAGGCGCTAAACCAAACTTCAACAACAAGAAGAGGCCAAACAAATTCAAGGGTCCTTATCCCAACAAAAAGGGTAAGCAGGCAACCCTTGCGGCAAAGTCTCCTTCTCCTAGTGGTGCGAGTTGCTTCAACTGTGGGTCTGGGGATCATTATGTGAATCAGTGCTCTAAGCCCAAATCTTGTCGCTATTGTAAGAGCCCGGATCATTACATACATCAATGCCTCAAGCGTAAAGGCAAGAAGGAAGGAAAGTTGAATGTAGCTCAAGCCCCTGGCAACACATCTCGTGGCCAAGGTATTTCTCATTCCATTCTTGATGGTATTATTTTATTTCATGATCAACCTATTAGAGTTCTCTTTGATACGGGTGCATCCCATTCTTTTATATCAAAGGAACTGGTAGACACTTTTTCCTTAAGTGTTACTGCATTGATGACATCTTTAAAAATTGTGAATCATGTTGGTGGATCCGCAACTCTTAGTTTGCTTTGTAAAGATGTAGAGATTATTTTTTGTGATTTTTCTTTCCTAGCCGATTTGCATGTCATGCGTTACTTAGGCTTTGGAATAATTTTGGGAATGGATTGGCTTAACCGTTATCAAGCCCATATCCTATGTCCTGAGCGGACTATTCATCTCCGACATCCACAATCTGTTAAACAGATTTCTGTTAATCTTAAAGATTCAGAATCATGTTTGGTGGCATCTTTATATTCTTTAAATCCTCGTGATAATGATGATGATGATGAAGATGATATTATTTCTCGTATTCATGTTGTTCGTGAATTTTCCGACATATTCGAGTCCGTTTTAGGTTTACCACCTAAACGAGCAATTGAGTTCAGAATTAATCTTGTTTTTGGAGCTCAACCTATTACTCGTCCTCCTTATCGCATGTCCAATAAGGAAAATGAGGAGATGCGTAAACAATTATCTGAGTTGGAGACGAGGCAATTTATTCGCTCTAGTTCCTCGCCTTGGGGAGCTTCGGCTATTTTCGTAAAGAAATCCGATGGTACTCTGAGGCTCTGCGTTGATTATCGCAAGCTTAACGATCTTACTATTAAAAATAAATATCCTTTACCTCGGATTGATGATCTATTCGATCAGCTTAGTGGTGCTAAGGTCTTTTCACAATTGGACTTGGCTACCGGTTTCCATCAGCTTCGTATCGCTGAGGATAGCATTCCTTTGACATCATTCCGTACTCGATATGGATCTTATGAATGGCTTGTTATGCCATTTGGGTTAACGAATGCTCCAGCTTGTTTCGTTGACCTCATGAATCGAGTTTTCAAAGATTTCCTCGATCGATTTGTTCTCATATTCATTGATGATATTCTTGTGTATTCAAAAACCGAGGAGGAACATGAGAAACATTTTCGGATTGTATTGGAAACACTTAGGAGTAATCAATTAAAGGCAAAATTTTCTAAATGCCACTTTTGGCAATCTCGTGTGAAGTTTCTCGGTCATATTATTTCCGAATCCGGGATATCCGTGGATCCTTCAATGGTTGAAGCGATTCAAGATTGGAAGAGACCGGAGAGTGTGACAGAGATTCGTAGTTTTCTCGGATTGGCGGGCTATTACCGTCGTTTTATTAAAGACTTTTCTAAGATTGCCGTGCCTCTTACTGGCTTGACTAAGAAGGGAGTTAAATACATTTGGTCGGACAAATGTGAAGCCTCTTTTCAGAAATTGAAAGAACTCCTTTCCGATGCTCCTATTCTTGTTATTCCCGAGGGGAATCAAGATTTTGTTGTTTATACCGATGCTAGTCACGTTGGTTTGGGTGCCGTTCTTATGCAAAAAGAACGCGTTGTTGCTTATGCTTCTAGGCAATTAAAGCCGGCCGAGACTAGATATGCCACACATGATCTAGAGCTCGCGGCTATTGTTTTCGCCCTTCGAATGTGGCGTCATTATCTATTGGGAGAGAAATTTATTCTTTACACGGATCATAAGTCTTTGAAATATTTATTTTCTCAAAAAGAACTTAATTTACGTCAACAGCGTTGGCTCGAGTTCCTTGCACCTTATGATCTTGATATTCTTTATACCCCCGGTAAGGGTAATCGAGTCGCCGATGCTCTTAGCCGTAAGCAACAAGCAGTTGTTTCTATGATGATATCCGAATGGAATGATCTCGAGATCTTATCCACTTGTGAGATTCGAGAGCGCGTATCCGATTTATGCTCATCGCTTGTTTTATGTAGCCTTGAGGCTCATCCTTCTCTTTTAGACCGCATTCTTGAAGCTCAAGGGCTAGATTCTGAATTGGCTCTTCTTGGCAAAAATGTTAAGGATAAAATTGATATTGAAGGTTTGAAAGACTATGATATTGATTCTCGTGGCGGCATTCGAAAATTTGGTAGACTTATCGTACCAAATATTGGAGATCTTCGTAAAGATATTTTAGAAGATTCCCATTGTTCTAAATTCACCATTCATTCCGGTAGTAGTAAAATGTACGCTGATATGAAGCGACTTTATTATTGGGAGGGAATGAAATCTGATATTGCTAACTTTGTTAAGTGTTGCATGACTTGCCAACTTGTCAAGGCCGAACATCAAAGGCCTGGTGGGTTATTGCAACCTTTAGAAATTCCAATTTGGAAGTGGGATCAAATTTCCATGGACTTTATAGATGGCCTTCCCCGTTCTCGCTCGGGTCATGATAGCTTATGGGTGATTGTTGATAGACTTACTAAATCCGCCTATTTTATTCCGGTTCGGTCTAACCGAACCGTTCCTCTTTTGGCCAAACTATTTGTCAAGGAAATTGTAAAATTGCATGGAGTTCCTACTTCTATTGTTAGCGATCGTGATCCATTGTTTACTAGTGGATTTTGGAAGAGTCTTCAAAAAGCTTTAGGAACGAAGCTTAATTTTAGCACCGCTTATCACCCCCAGTCCGATGGACAAACCGAGCGTGTGAATCAAACTCTTGAAGATCTTCTTCGTGCTTGTGTGCTTGATTTTGGTGGAAGTTGGGAAGATCATATTTCACTTGTTGAATTTTCCTATAATAATAGCTTCCAATCAAGTATTGGTATGGCACCTTTCGAGGCACTCTACGGAAGGCCGTGCCGATCTCCTTCTTGTTGGCTTGAGGCCGGTGAGAAGCTGGTTTTAGGTCCAGACTTTACTCGTGATTCCACGGAAAAGATTGAACTTATTCGACATAGGATGAAAGAAGCCCAGAGTAGACAAAAATCCTATGCTGATAATCGAAGAAGGAAATTAGAATTTTCTGTTGGGGATCCTGTTTTTATTCGTGTTTCACCTATGAAGGGTGTTGTATGTTTCAGTCGATCGGGGAAGTTAGCGCCTCGATATATTGGGCCATTTCCTATCACTGAACGTATTGGTTCCATGGCTTATCGCCTTGCATTGCCGGCTCAGTTTTCTGCTATGCATGATGTATTTCACGTTTCTCAATTACGGAAATGCCTTCGGGATTCCGATTCTATTCTTGAGCCTGCTGTTGTGGAAGAAATTGAAGTTTCGCCGAATTTAACTTATAAGCAGCATCTTATTCGAATTATAGCTTCTGAGGTTAAACGACTTCGAAATAAAGATGTTCCGCTTGTGAAGGTTCAATGGTCCTCAAATCCTAAGGATTGTTCTTGGGAATCCAGAGAATTCATTGAGCGTACACATCCGGACTTGCTTACTCCTGCTCCTTGAGGTGAACTTCTTATTTCAAAATTCCTCTTGTGTTAATATGCTTTTATGGTTGTTACTTTTTATTTCCATCTTATATATATTGCGAGGACGCAATTTCTTTAAGGAGGGGAGTCTGTAACAACCCGCATATTTATCGAGTTTGTATTTAAATATTTTATTTAAATATTAACTCGTTAATCGGATTTTGGTCCAAAAAGCTACATTTTGCAAACAGTCAAATTAGGACTCGAGACCACTTCCATTGAGTTCGAAATGTCGTTTACAACTTTTTTAAGTAGAAACGTCGATAGGTTTGGAGTTAGTGAAATATCACTAACTTTTCCCGCTTTGGACTTTGGGTTAGTTTAGCCTATTAAGCCCAAGTTCCAACCCTCTTCTCCTCACTCTTCATAAATTTCCTAACTAATCAAGCTTTGGCATTAATGGTGGAGGGAATGGGAAATTAAAATTCCAAAACTCAAATTCAATTGCAATCCATCTTTCTACTCCAAATTCAAGAAGAAGACATTGGATTCGAGCTTCTTGTGCTTAGATAGAAGAAGGATTGATTCTTGCTTGCTTAAAACTTCATTTTCATTGATATTTGGTGCAATGGTGAGATTTTTATCTCACAATTCTAGCCTATAACTATATTGGACTGTTGGGAATGATTCCCTATCATTTTTGCATGCATGTTAGCATTTGGTTTGGATTGGATTGGAAAAAAACTCCAATTTTTAGCGTTTTGTTGAATTTTCTGCACTTGAGTCGTTCTGGCCATTTTTAGGTCGTTCGGAGTTAAGTCGTTCGTCCATAGGTCGTGAGTCGTTCACGAGTTAACCCTAGGTCGTTCTGGCCATTTTTTAGCTCGTTCGGAGTTAAGTCGTTCATCCATAGGTCGTGAGTCGTTTTCGAGTTATCCCTTAAGTCGTGCAGCCCTTCAGTCACGCAACCCTTAAGTCGGTTATGAGTTATCCCGATAGGTCGCTGAACCCTTAACTCGTAGGTCGTTGGACCTTATCTCGTTAGGTCGCTCCTGGCCTAACCCTTAAGTCGTGCAACCCTTAAGTCGCTGAGTCGTTGGACCCTTGAGTCGCTGAGTCGTTGGACCCTTGAGTCGCTGAGTCGTTGGACCCTTGAGTCGCTGAGTCGTTGGACCCTTGAGTCGCTGAGTCGTTGGACCCTTGAGTCGTTAGGTCGTTTGGCCATAGCTCGTTAGGTCGTATGACCCTTGTCGTTAGGTCGTATGACCCTTGAGTCGTTAGGTCGTTAGACCCTTGAGTCGTTAGGTCGTATGACCCTTGAGTCGTTTGGCCGTTAGACCCTTGAGTCCTTAGGTCGTTAGACCTCATTTTATCTTCACTAGGTCGTACCGTTTTGGTCGGGGCGCTGCCCCGCACCCCGCCAGGGGCGCTGCCCCCTGGACCCCCGCGACCTGACCGGGCAGGTCGAACCCTGTAAGCAGTGGCGTTGCCCCCGCACCCCCACCTTGGGGGGGGGGGGGTTGCCACCCCCCCTGGACCCCGCCTCCGTAGGCGATCTTATCTGAAAAACATTCAACAGAACTTGCTTTGTTGAGATGATGAGTTGACCATTCTTCGAGACAAACCATCTCTGGTTATCTCGGCCACGTTTGGTCGTTGGGGAACTTCCACTTTGATGCTTTTGAGCTGATTTCCTTGGATTTTATTCACATCTCCGAATGTGATCTTTGTGATGATTGTTTCTACAATCTCTTCTGTAATTTGTCATTTTAAAAATATAAAGGTTTCAATACTAGTAGTAAATATCAAAACTCTTTTAACAAACAATTTCAACTCTATTTTTAACAACAAAGCTCTTTTCTTAAACCGTTTTCCAATCTATTAGTATATACAAACCTTTACCTCACTCGGATGAGAAATCTAATTAAACGACTTAGTAAAACAAGTGCTATGAAATGCTTGCGTTCACTTCGTCGGTTAATTCCTGGACTTGTTCGATTGAACCTCTTGTGACAATTTTATTAGTGAAGATTTACAGTTTGTTCGTAAATATTTAAGTTAAGCAAGTGGTTATGGGACATGAAGCTAAACTTCTATATTTACTAGCTTAGTGTAATTGACACTTCTCGTTGATCATGACGATCATTCTGATGATCTAGACTAGCAACTGTGCGATGTCTCTTGTTGCGAGGTTAGACTAGACACCACTTGTGTGATTCCACTCACACATACCTTTTTGCTTTTTGGTTAGTCTGGACCTTAATCTGTGTGATTCCATTCACACATGAGGGGTAGCTCCCCTTGGTCTTCGGACCGTCATGTGATAGGCCTCTTTCTCTTTTCTATGATTTCTGGACTTCTTGCATTGATTTCTAGAATTTATGTCATTGACTTGTTATGAGTACAAGTTTGGGGTATGATGCCCTTTCCGAATCTTTGAGAAGATTCTTGTGATATTGATTATCTCTTATTGATTGATCTTCTGTTGATCGTTATTTACATACTTATAGTGGTATGTCATTATGGATGTTTATGTTTATGCCATATCTTTTATGTTATATCATGTCATCTGATATCTATAGCTAGACTGACCCGTTTATTATTTTCTTAAATAATACTCGGGTCAGACCGAGATGTTACAGGTGCTTCTGCTTGACTTCTTCCCAGGGATTCATCACTCTGACTTTTGGCTAACTGTTTAGATAGCAGTTTTTGTTGTATACACTTGAGATATAGACTCATAGTTGTATTCTTTTGTATAGCATGTGTTGCTATTCTTTTGTATTATCGTGGATCTTACTGACCACTACTCTGATGTACACTTTCATGTGTTAGTTATATATTCATATCTTCTTCCGCATTTGTGATATGAATATCTGTGACTGATTTGTGATATGATTATTTCTATGTTTGTTTCCGAAGATTATTTATAGCCACCGTGTGATAAGCAATTACATGGATGGTCGCTCCTCAACAGCCTTATTCTCCGTGCTAGTTGACAGCACTACTCCGGAGTGTTCTTGGCTAGCGTGGGTATAGAGGTGGGGCGTCACAGACGATGAGCAGTATAAGTGATGTGTCCTATAAAGGTAATCGTAGCCTTAAGCCTCATCAACCGGTAATGGCTAAAACAGGGGAGGTGCAGCAAGGCTAAGTGGATCATGCCCAAGTAGGACGAGATTTACCTCTGTCTAGATGTCCCTTTATTTCGGCTGTGTGATGCGGTTGCTGATCACAACTGCGGGGTGGTCTTGTTCGGGACTGTTCAATAAGGAATGGTTTCGAATTTGTGCTGCAGGGGATTGGGGGCGATCCTCAGTACTGTGATCCAGGACACGTACTGCGACGGACGATACCCTGGTAGCCCTGCCATTGTATGGAATCCAAAATCCAATAAGTGCCCTCGGTTTTGATTGTATTACCCACTTTTGTGGCTAGTAGCTGGAATTTAATCATGTAACAATTTCGGCTATTTCGTATTTACTTGAAAACCCTAGACCTATTATAATATCACTGGATTTCCTATTAAATGTTTTGGTTTGCGTAAGATAAAAACTTTTCCTTGTTTATGTATGGGAAGTCTTACGTGATACCTTTTCTTTTAAAGGTTTTCCAAAGTTAAGCAACTTTAACCTGTTACTCACACCAGACCCATATCTGACCCGGAATTTATTGGTGTTTTTCTTAAACTCTTGGGTACTTAAATTTTTACGAGTAGCCAAGGGATTCAGGTTAGCTTTGGCGAATTGTGGAGGAGCAATGGAGCAGGGGGCTTCTGCGTGTAGATATATAGTGTTCTGTTGTGTTGGTAACTCTTAGTGGTTTCTTTGTTGATGTTGTATTTGAGTTGTAATAACTTGACAGGTGTTTATAACTGTCTAGTATGTGATGTATTATCTGTGTAACTCTGATAGTTGTTGTATACTATGTAATACTTATGTTATTAATATAATTTATTCGTTTTGTTGTTGAGATTCTGATGTTGTTTCTTCTTTCTCTTTTTTCTTTTCTTTTTTCTATACCTTTCTTTCTTCATGACGATGCGACTTTCTGGTCGCTGGAAGTCGGGTCGTCACAATTTGTATGTGGTATTAATATCTTCATTTGATATTCGATGCAAGGATTGCTCGCTACTAATCCGAGGGATGTTTCCCGATAGGATGTGGTAGGAGAGTGCCTTTGGTTTGTCCTGTTTTTTAACAACTTGTATGGACGAATGTCTGACGTTGCATTTCTAATCATATTGACTGACCTCTATGAATTTGTCGTCTGTTTGGTGGTGCAGAAGGCAACATCTCTTAGCTTAACACCATTTCTTGAGACAAGCGAGCTCAGGAGTTATAAATTTGAAGAAATCTGTTGCGTAATCATGGAATGGCAGTGTGGCATTCAAAGTGGAATGTGATATGTGAAAGATAATCGTTACCTCAGGTCTCGTCACCTGATAACAGCTTAAACAGGGTACACCATAAGGCTATGTGGTTCGCTACCATTAGGGTGCGGTCATCACCTTTATAGATTACTCTATATTTGTTGAGTACGTTGTGTATGCGAAGAGGGCTCTCGGATTGGTCGGTAATGATCGGGGTGATGACATATTCGGTTTCTATCCAGCCCATGTCTGAGTGCCAAAAAAGGATAGACCTGTCTTGCCAAATGCGGAGGGTTGTTTGTGTATCCTCGGTACATTCCTCTTGAAATGTACTGTATGGAAGATAGTCCCTTATCTTGCCATTGTATGGAATCCATTCTCCAATAAGTGCCTTTGGACATAGTTTTGAACCTATTAAGCTATCAAATTTAACCAATTTAACAATTTCGGCTATTTTAATATGTTCATTTAAAAAACAATTTTTCAAAGAATGCCATTAAAAATAATATTCTCAGATTTTTTCTAACAAATGTTTTGGTTATCATAAGGTTGAATCTGTTCCATGTTTATATGTGGCTTGGCCTTATGAGATACCATTTTTTTTTCAAATATCTGTATTTTGAGTTTCTCACACCAGTCCTATGACTGACCCAGAGTTTAATTTCCTTCTCCTTAAACTACGCATGCCCTATTTTTTGGGGCAGCATAGTAGTCAGGTTAGTTGGAAGAAATCTGGAAGAGCATGGAGCATGGAGTTAGAAGATTCTTTTGAACAGTGTTACCATTTCCATCACACTCATGTACTATTGTATTCCACACTTGTAAGAAAAGATATCTATAACTGTCCATATTTATAATAAGTCAAACTCTGATAAATGTACCTAATTTTCGCTGTAAAGATTTCATGTAATGAAATAATATATGTTATTTCATCTGCGTGAAATTCTGTTCTGTCTTTATTTTCATTCTTACCCTTAAAGAATCGCCTCTTCGGCACTTGGATTTGTGGCACACGAATACCAAGGATGTATTAGTATCGATTTTTGAAGGTCGAAGAAATGGGCCTTTACACATAGAAAATACTAGTGGCACCTAATACATTAAATAAACAAATAATTTATATTGCATTAAATATTAATTAATTTAATTTATTTATTACAATTATAATTCAATTAAATTATATGGTGCATCAAAGAATCTACCAATGTGGTTGTGCGATTGTAGGTGTAAATTTAGTCAGCTATTACGATTATACAATCTGAATATTAACGTTCACACGTCACCTTAGCTACCAATGTGATAGCTTGGATGAATTTATTGCTTATACATTTTTATGGTAAAATCTAATTTTACTATTTTAAGCGGATCCATTAGTGACAAGTATTAACACTAATTCTCTTCGTCAAAACTACATCACTTAGGACTTATGGAATTTGCTAATGGTCGAAATTCCAATATCGTCCATATTCAACTTTATAGTCCAAACATAATGGTTCCATAATAAACAATTATTATTAATCAAACTGCTCTTGTAACAACTTGGTATTTCGAACCATTAAAATCGACAATCATCCACTCATGTCCGACTTGAATTGCTCAAAACAATAGATTGTTAATTTGTATTTTACAAAACTTAGCATATACAGTAAATAAATCAATCATAGAATCACAGACACAAAGTTTACAACCATAAGCAGCGAAATAGGTAAATAGTAGTTCATGAAGCTACTATAAAAACATCAGAGTCTAAAACAAATACAACAGAAACTCAAATACACAGAAGTCTCTAATACATAAACAAATGACAAGTCTGAGTATAAATAACTTGAAATAACTACAAGCTGAATAGATAACAGATAGATCTCGAAGCAAAGCTCCAAGCTCCAAAGACGAGTCTCAAATGTTGTGACACTCGGTCAGACTCGAGCATAAAGCAAAACACAAAACACTCAAGTCAAGATTAACATACTTATGCAAGCAAATTCAACTCAAGTGAAATGTCCAAGTGAAATGCAAATAACTTAAGGATGTTTTGGATTCCCATCATCCAAGGATTCGTTGAAATATCCACATACATAGTACAATACGCTATATAGATAATGCCTATAGTAAAGTAAACTATTAAAATAGCGTTAAGGCATTACCATTATCCCTTTAACACATTTTTATATATTCCCGTAGTCTATACAGTACCGTAATTCATCCATAAACTGGAGAGCTATTAGAGGGCACTCCATAGGTACGGTACCAACCAATCTCGTAGAGGGCACGATAAGTCATGTGACAAGGCACACGAGGTAATACCCAGGGTAGAATACTAACATTTTGCGGATCTGGACTGGTTGCAACAAATAGCAGCTACTAACGCCTACCTCGAGACACACTCCCATGATCAAAGGTGCATCCAATCAAATAACAAAGTAATAGAATGGTATCGAAGAAGCTTGCTTGATCGGAGGTGCAACCTAACCTGGCCTGGCGTGGCTCCTGTTTAGTCACATCAAGCTGACTCGCGGGAGTCAGGGCTGCGTTCATACCTCATATTGACCTCGCCAAACCATCCTAATTCGTTGTGGATTCTTCACCACGTACACAGCTGTTAAAGTGGTTTTCGGTATTGGAGGGGGTATGAAAATACCTGATCTCGGTCTCTTTAACAACCAAACGCTTATTTCACACCGTGGTCATTTTCATTTCAAATAGTTCGTAATTCATGCAAAAATATAATATTCATTTCAAAATAATATCACTCTCGATATCATATTCACTTTCGAAATCATATCACTTTCGAAATCATATTCACTTCAAAGATCATAACCATAAAATAGTTTAAACCATCATATCAAAATATTCGCATTTAAATCTATTAAATCTAAATCATAATAGTTCCAACTTAAATAGTTTAAATATTGAATATATATATATATATATATATATATATTGAAATAATTATAAATTAAAAATAGCTTTATATTTAAAATAGGTTATAGATTAAAATAGTTTATATATTAGAATATATATTTTAAATTATTTATACATTTAAAATAATACATATAAAATAGTTTCAAATTAGAATCATTTCTTCCAATTTCACAAATCAATTCAAATCAACTTTAGTTCCAAAATTCAATTTAATTCAATTTCAATTAAAAAGGTTAAAGGTTCAATTCTAATTCTCATTAAAACCATTTAAGTTTATATCGATTTCAAATCCAGATTAAACTACAAATTTAAACCACTTCCAATTGAATAGGTTTCAAAATTTAAATATATTTACAATAACTCAATTTGATAAATTTCATTTATATTTCAAATTTCAATCTTAAATTTTTTAACTTTGAAAATATTCACTTAATCATTTTTAATAACATTTCAACAAAATCTCAAATTACAAATTTAAATCAATATTAAATATTCAATTTCAAATTTTATTTAAATTCGAAAATATACATTTAATAACCTAAAATAAAAATAAAATTATGAAATTATAAAATCATATCTTTAAAATCTTAAAATCAATAAGTTTTCCAATCAATTCTTATTTGACTTCAATTCTTAAATAAATCAAGTAACAAATCAACTTTATCTTATCTTTCCAACCTTTATTTATTAAAGTTAATACAAAAATCTATTTAAAATATTAAAATAAATTTAAATAAATATTTTAAACCTATTTTATATATATCAATTAAATTAATTTTTTTTATTAAATTTTATTTTTAAATCTATTTTAAATCTTGTTTTATATATTTTAGAACAATAAAGTTAAAATTAAAATTTTATAGTTTATATTTTTAGAACTTAACTTATAATTTCAAAATTTCCAAAACATATAAGTTTAAAAATCTAAATTTTACACATATATTGAAATAAATCTACATATTTATTTTTATTTCTTTAAAGAAAATCAACATCTAATTTTAAACACATATTCAAAATAAATTCTTTATATTATATTTTAAACAACAATATTTATTAAAACCCATATTTTTTCACAATTTTGGAAATCAATTAAAATAGACCAACGGTGTTCGTATATAGTTTTCTATCCTATAGTCAAGTGATACAGATATTTATCATTCAATTCACTATTATTTAAGTTTACGGTTTATATCATTCCAACCCGTAATCCTAAAATTCAAACAATAAAGTGGCTTGGGCTTACCATTTCAACCCATAACGATTTTCACTAATCTAAGATAATTCGGGTATGTGTCATTTCAACCCATAGTGATTTCCTATCTAATGGGGAACTTGCACAGTGATTGAAAATAGATAATTAACAGTATAGCATATAAGGAACCTACAATTGTGAATCACAAATTAATATTTCATACATGTCAATATAAATGTTATACAAAGCAACATATCATTATAGACATCAAAATGAACATCACATCACATCATATATATATATATATATATATATATATATATATATATATGTCAAAGTAAGCATAGTAGCATATAAAATCATATTTATATTAACTAAACACAAATCCAAGCTATAACAAACATTTCAAGGGTAAATTAAAGTGATGTTTATTTACTTAAACATAAAATTGTTAATCGTGAGTGACTGCTCACCTTTCAACGCTTAGAGAAATAGCGAGAACGAGATGCAACGAACATGAATAAGCACGAATACAGACATGAGCAAGCGGGACAACGACAAGAAAAAAATGGGTGGACAAGCTAGATAACATGAATTCGAATTCGATGAAAAGAAATATATAATATATATAAGAAGGTGAGCATTTGCAAATATAAACAATCTTTAACGTAGGATTCAAACATATTACATAATATATATATGTAATACATATAACAATTCAGAGCAAATATTCAAAAATATTACACAATATATATATATATATATATATATATATATATATTGTGTGTGTAACGTCCCGCCTTTCCACACGGTTTAGATCGACGATAAACCACACATGTCGGACTTAAACCATACAGAAGGGCAGATTGTTATGGGGTAGATAAGAAAAAGAAGGAAGAAATAAAAAACAGAATCTTGCAGCGGAACGATAAAATATAATAATCAAATATATAGTTCATGAAGATGTTTACAAAATATTCGATTATACTTATACAATACATATCAGAGTTACACATACCATAGAATGATAATTAATACAGCGGAACAGATGTGATACAGTGGACTACTATAATGTATAATAGTAATATATCTTTGCCTTCGTCCTCCAGTAGTAAGGTCTTCAAATCCTGAAATGCTCAGGATGACCCGAACGAACTGAAAAGACAAAACACTCGAGTCAGAACTAAAAGACCTTATGTAAGTTAAAGCCACGGTAAAATATGAGTGGAACGGCGTCAGAGATGTTTACGGATTTGACATCTCCTATCCAGTGTATAACGTGAGTGCAGTAACTTAAGAGATGCTCGAGATTCACATCCCCTAAGGATCCGTTAAACTATTTACTATGTACTAATATTTCGCTATTATAATATTGTCTAATAGTAAAATAAACTTACTTTTAAATAGCATTAAGGCTTTACATTTTCCACCTTAACACGTAATAGTCCCAGTAGTCCATCTAGTATCAACGCATCTCTAGATCGAGAGACTACCCTAAATACTCCATGGGCTACGGGAAAAAACCAAAATCGTACAAGGCGCGCTAGGGCAGGTGACACGGTACAACTAGGCAACGCGAATCAATCCATAAGTCAAAGTATAATATCGAAGGGATGTGTCCGATCAAAGGTGCTACCTCATTGGCCCCAGAATCGCTCCTGTTTTAGCCACCTTATGCCAACTCACAGGAGTCGGGTCCACGTATTTACCTCAAAGGAAACGCCGCCACCATCCTACTTCATTCTCGAATCTCCACCGCGTTCACGGTTGTTAAAGTGGTTTTCGGAGTTGGCAAAGAGTATGAAAACTTCCGATCCCGGTCTCTTCAACAACCAATTGTTATTATAACACCACGGTCATTTTAAAATAATTTATACTTCAAAACCGGGATATAATTTTTATTTCAAAACCATATAAATACAATATCAATTTCTTTTGAAACCAAATCAATATGATATCCTTTTTTAAATCATAGGATTCAAAATTATAAAATTTCGAAACCAAAGACTTAACTATAACCCTTCCAAAACGTAATACTTTGAAATTTGTAACTTTGAAACATAACTTTCGATACTTTAATGGTTCAAATATTAAATTCTTTATATGAAATAAATTAGCTTCTTAAATTCACAAATAAATTCCAAATACCGATTTTGAACCTCCATATAAACCATTTCAATTCATAATTTCAAAGCTTTAAATATTCCACCATTTTAAAACAAGTTCTTCGAAAATTGCCCTATATATCAAATTCAATTACTATTATTTAGATTTGAAATGTTTACTTAATAAATCCAATTTAATTTAAGTAAAACCTTTAACTTCAAACCACTGGATATTCTTTCAACTTATTTAACTTGATATATTTAAATCAACTTTATATTCATTTAAATCAATCTAAACTAAATTAAGTTATATGAATCATACCCCTCTAAATCTCAATTTTAATTTAAATTTCAAATCAAATTTATTCAAATATAATTCTTAAATAATTCAATTCAACCCAATTTCCTATTTATCTTCTAACGTAATTTTTATTAAGTCAATAAAACTCTATATATATACAATATCTTAAACAGGTACTTAACCATATAATATAAAACAATCAAACTCCATGAGTAAACTTATTTTTATTTCACAAACTATACATAACTTAAATTCAAGAATTTAACTATATATGTAAAAATAGTATTTATATAATATCAAATAATTTTTTTTTATTAAACCGTATAATTCTTTTCAAAACCATAGAAATCATTTCAAAATATTTATATATATAGATCGACGGTGTCTGTATATAATTTTCTATCCTATGGTCAAGTGATACAGATATTTATCATTTCAATTCGTTATTTAAAATAAAAATACGGTTATATATCATTTAAACTGCAATCCCGATTCAATAATGACAAAGCAATGAAGAACTTGTAGATTATGATGATACAAATAAACATCCATTCACCCATCATAAAATTATACATCCGTCACAATCATCATCCAAAACAATCAATCAACTATCAATATATAAATGATAATATTTAACACGTAATTAACTGGCAGTTATATTCAATAATAAATTAAATAACGAATTAATTCAAAAAAATGCAATAACTGAGATGATGATTAAAATATACTCAAAGTCATAAATAAATGCATAATCACAACAAAATTAAATTTAACAAATATAAGAAATTTTAGAAGTTGTGAGTGGGTTAAAACACTCACCTTTTGAATTTAAATTGAATCTAAATCCAATTTCAACCCTTCAACCCAAAATTCCACAGCCTCAGAATTCGTCCAAATCAGCACCAAAATATCCGGAATTCCAATACGAACCTAGCGGAGAAAACCGTGCGTGAAACAGATCTCGTATGTGAGAGTTATGCGAGTTAGACGATTTGGAAATTAATTTTTAAATAGAAAAAAAACAAAAGTCAACATACATGTCATTAACAACTACCTCCAGATCGAACAGCGGACCATAACAACCCATCTCAACGCGCTCCAACTCACGGCCGCCACAAACCCTATTGCTCCATACACAGTCGCAGTATACTGCGCCCCTGATCAGAGGCCACCCCCATCGCTACCTCCCTGAGCGGACCGAACCCCAAGCTCTGGTGTGACGCACGACAACTCCGAGCTCCTCTCGAGCGTAACTGGCTGCCATCGTTCGCGGCTCGATTCAGGCGAATCGAGGCGATGATTAGCCACATGGATCGGCTCCATACGTCGAGCTCTACGCTCCGGTGTCCCCTGATTGTCACAGAAACGAAGATCCACCATTGAACGACGAACACTACCATTAACGATCGAAAATAAATTTACGATTTCTGGAAAACCGATGATTCAAAACCAAAAATGAACTGCAGATCCGAGATGCGTACATCGAGAGCTTCGAATCTATAATTTTTCTTAATTTTTTTGAGGAGTTTGAAATTTTGGCTTTTGATTTGATTTGGAATTGTATTAGGTATTTGTCTGCCATTGAGGAGGAGGGATAGGTGAATTGTATGCACATACAAATGAGAAGTAGAGGCATGCTAGGGATTATAACTTGGTATAAATAGACAAAGTTGAAAATAGAATAGATGGATAAGATAGATATACGCGCTAACGGCAAAGTGGCCCAAAAAGCCCATTTCGACTCCGGAACGAAATTGGGTTAACCCATATATCAAAATAGGTGCTTTAAAATATTTTAAACACAATGGTAAAGGTTTCAAGTCCAAATTCCATCGGATGAAGAAGTTATGCTAAAATCAATATTTTTCAAATTGATTTCAATTGATTTCAAATTGATTACAAGGCATTTCAAGCCCATACGATCAAACGACAAGTCCGATCGATACGAAACTTGAAATCCTACAATAATCCACCGTTACGGATCCGATGAAACTGGTTTCATCAAAATCAGAGTTAGTGGCCAAAATGGCTATTTTTACATTAATTAAATAAATTAAAAATTAATTAATTAAATCAAATTTTAAATTTCAATTCGAAAATTGACAAATTTCATCACTTATGATTCCTGAATCATTTACAATTATTCAAACAAATTTGAATGTCAAATTAGAGATGATTAATTTATAAATTCAAATATTAATCCTCAATTTCATTAAATTCAACATTATAAATTTAATTTCCGATAAATCTATTAAATTCACTTCCGTTCTATTACTAAATTCATTATTATCAAACGGATAAAATTTAACGTTGGATTTACAAACTATTACCTTAATATTCTTACATTCCATATTGATTTCAATTAACGCAAAAATTAGAGATTAATTTCATTAAATTGCAATTGCTCCAATCATTATGGTTTAAAACTCAATAAATTGATAAAGCTTTATTTCCAATACTTAAAATTCACAAATTGTCCAACATGAATAACCTTAACGTTACTTACAAATATTACCTTAATTAATATTAACGTAATATTAAATTATAATTATTGTAACTGATTTCCAATTGTAAATTAACACTCTACATAAATAAGTAACATACAATAATCGTTATGCTAACTCTTAGTCACATTTCATTCCGTTAATATATTCAAATTTCCGACTCCCCTTTGTTTTAATTATTGTCTCCAAATATATTGAAGTTGTCAAATATATACATTTGTTATAATTAGATCTCAATTAATTCATATATTCATACAATACTTACCTTTATTTACTTATAATAAAATCTCATTCCTAAATATAACAGTTAAAACAAATTAATAGGACAATTAAATAGTAACTTACGACCGTTACTATTTCTTTGATTCATTAATTACAATTAATATTCTCAATAAATTTATTTACTTAGTCTCATGCTTTCTATTACACCATTTACTACCTTATAAATAAATTTTACGTTTCCTTTTTAATTTACATTCACACTTCCGTTATTATATTAATTATCATTAAAGTACATTTAATTATCTTTATTTGTAATTGGTGAATTAACTGGTAACAACCATTTGTCACCATTTTACCTTTTATAATACTTGTATGTTCCTTCTTTCCAGCTAATTACCATCTATTATATTATAACTTTACAATTTTAATAAATTCATTAATTGTCATTTCATTCAACCTATTAATTTATTAACCTAAATTAGCACTGTTACGTTTTAATTTACTTATTAGCTTACAGCAAGTGCTACCATTAGTTCATGCACTATTATTCTCATTCCTTATACATTATTTTATTAGTAAGCCAACGTTTTAAATTATTAGTTTACCTATTATATCCTATTATAAACTAATGTACACATTAATTAAGATTTTAAATCAAATTAATCACTTCATCTTGGTAACATTCTTTTATTACAATAAGAATATAATTAACATTTACATTGTTTCAGTTATTGGAATTACATCCAAGTTATTAACAATTAACTTACATTTATACTGTTACATTCAAGTTATTAAAAATTAACTTACCAATCTTATCCAAGTTATTATTTCCATTAATAATTCACTAAATTTTCACACCAAAATCTTCTTAAATTAAGAAATTTAATTACCGAATTTTACGGGTCGATACACTCTACCCCACTCCAAACTTTTCGTCCCCGAAAAGGAAAAAGAAGGAAAATGAAGAATTAAGAAATCAATATATCTTACTTAAAATATTAGATTTATACACAAATAAATTTACAAAATTCAATAATTTAAATAAAATATCAATTTATAACTAATAAATCCCTCTATACTCAAATTAGTAAAGTTTGGAAAACATTTTCAAATTTTTTCTTAGCCTAAAATTTACGGAAAATTTCGGCTGAGTCTCCTTTGTACGGAGAGGCTCGAAAGAAAATATAATATCAATATAACAATATACAACATATATTTTCCAAAATAATATATATCCCAACACGGGAAAACAATATAATAATGCTATAAACTGAAATCCGAAAACGTACCTATTTGTCGGGCAATTAACGCTAAATTATGAAACCAAAAGCAGTAGCAATTGCTTTCATAACCTGTATTTCACTTATATTATCCAAATAGGTTAACAATTATATAAAATGAAATCTTTAAAGTGGTTTCAACCATAAACAAACAAATCAATACAAACACCAATCACTTGCAACAAGGCATACAACCATCACATAGAATCAATCATAAATCAATCAATCATTCAAGTAAGACAAAACAATTGGTTGGTTCGGGTTAAAAAACTTTAAATCACATAGAATGACGAATAATTATGAAGTATTCCACTTACTCAACAGTCTTGGATAAACTAGATAGATTATTCATACATCTAAGCAACTAAAAGTATCCTTTACCCGAACAACTCATAAACCACAACAACAACAATTCAAACGATAGATCAAGTTTATTCTTATTACTTCCATTTCATAGTATTTATTGTTTGATTTCCTTTTTATTCATAAAATGGGTTGTCTTTTTATTTACATTTATTTCTTACAATTTTATTTAGAATAACTTCAACTTATTTCGTTAAGTTTAACATTTTTACTTACAATACCTGCCTTCTATTATATTCAATTAGTATTATTTCAATTATACTTAAGTTTATAATAGCAGCACCAAATTCTTATTTATTAAAGAATTTCATTGAACCTTCCTATTACAAAAGCTTTACTTGTATAATATCCATTACGTTTTCTTATTAACATTTCAACTTTTTACATCTTCTGGTAAGTTATATATATGTCTTTAAGAATGTAATTAAAATCATACAAGTTTATCTTATTTCTTTTAATTAATTAAGGGTTCAATAATTATATCTTCCATTTTTATAAGATTACAATTTCAACTTTCTTTTAATCTCATTTATAACTTAACATTAAATCACTTTTTTTAATTAAAGGTTCCAATTTATAAATTGGTTATATTCCATTTTACTACACTTAATTAAAACTATTAATTATCAGAACTTAAGAACTAAATACCGAGTTTTATTAAAAATCATTTTAAAATAACAGATAAACGTATGCTTGCAATTTATATATGCCATTATATTTAAAACAATTTAAAATTTATATTTGTTTATCAAAATAAATCTATAGTAAAACTACTGCAGGGGCCTTCCCACTTCGAAACTCGAAAAATGAATGTCGATGATGCGGCCGCCATCACCTAAATTATTTTCCAGCGACAGAGAGGGGAGTATAAAACTTATTCCTTTTCAAAATTTCTTTAAAGCACTTCCTTCAATTTACATTGAAATATTTATATCAGAAAATAATTCAAATAATATTATTATTATATTTAAAAGTCATTCAAAAGAAATTTCAAAACCCCGGAACTTAAGTTCTAAATTCCCAATTTTCATTTATTTTATTTTCAATCTTATTTTAACTATTATTTATAAATTTCATTACCTAACAACCAATATATTGCAACCAAATATATACCATTTATAAAAACTGATTTTATATATAGAAAATATAATAGGCAAAATTATTTCATTCACCTATATTTAAAACAAATATTGTGTCGGTCTATCCTATTAAGTGTTTAGAAATCCCTATTGATGTAATAGCGTCCTATGCCCCAACCAAAATTTATAAATACAAAACGGAACAAATTAACACAATATTAAAACCTTTTTATAACAAATACGCTCTCTTATATATACACTCAGCGACTCATCATAGGGTATCACTACCCTAATAATAAAGAGTCAGACCGCACAAAGCTAAGGTTTATCGCTAAACCTCGCTCTGATACCAAATGTAACATCTCGCCTTTTCGCATGGTTTAGATCGACGATAAACCACACACGTCGGACTTAAACCATACAAAAAGGCTGATTTTTATGGGGTAAATAAGAAAAAGAAGGAAGAAATAAAATAAAACAGAATCTTGCAGTGGAACGACAAAATATAATAATCAAATATATAGTTCATGAGGCTGTTTATAAAATATTCGATTATACCTATATAATACATATCAGAGTTACACATACCATAGAATGATAGTTAATGCAGCGGAAAAGATGTGATGCAGTGGACTAATATAATATATAATAGTAATAAAATCTTTTCCTTCGTCCTCCAGAAGTAAGGTCTTGAAATCCTAAAATGCTCAGGCTGACCCGAGCGAATTGAAAAGACAAAACACTCGAGTTAGAACCAAAAGACCTTATGTAAGTTAAAACCACGGTAAAATATGAGTGGAACGGCATCAGAGATGTTTACGGGATTTGACATCTCCGATCCAGTGTATAACGTGAGAGCAGTAACTTAAGAGATGCTCGGGATTCACATCTTCTAAGGATCCGTTAAACTATTTACTATGTAGTAATATTTCTCTATTATAACAATGTCTAATAGTAAAATAAACTTACTTTTAAATAGCATTAAGGCTTTACATTTTCCACCTTAACATGTAATAGTCCCAGTAGTCCATCCAGTATCAGCGCATTTCTAGATCGGGAAACCATCCTAAATACTCCATGTGCTACGGGAGAAAACCAAACTCGTGCAAAGCACGCTAGGGAAGGTGACACGACACAACTAGGCAATGCCAGGGTAGATATACCAATTACGCATCCGGGCTGGTGGTAACACGTAGCTTGCAGCTACCATCCACCTCGAGCCGCACCCCCAAAAAGAAAATCAAAAGTGGCCACTAAATTAATCCAAAAGTCAAAGTATAATATCGAAGGGATGTGTCCGATCAAAGGTGCTACCTCATTGGCCCGAGAATCGCTCCTGTTTTAGCCACCTTATGCCAACTCACGGGAGTCGGGTCTACGTATTTACCTAAAGGGAAACGCCGCCACCATCCTACTTCATTCTGGAATCTCCACCGCGTACACGGTTGTTAAAGTGGTTTTCGGAGTTGGCAGAGAGTTTGACAACTTTCGACCCCGGTCTCTTCAACAACCAAACGTTATTATAACACCGCGGTCTTTTTAAAACAATTTATACTTCAAAACCAGTATATAATATTTATTTCAAAACCATATAAATACGTATCATTTTCGTTTTGAAACCAATTCCAGATGATATCCTTTTTAAAATCATGTATTCAAAGTTATAAAATTTCAAAACCAAAGATTAACTACAACCCTTCCAAAACGTAATACTTTTAAATTTGTAACTTTGAAACATAACTTCCAATACTTTAATGGTTCAAATATTAAATTCTTTATATAAAATAAAATAGCTTCTTAAATTCACAAATAAATTTCAAATAGCAATTTTGAACCTCCATATAAACCATTTCAATTCATATATTTCAAAGCTTTAAATATTCCACCATTTCAAAACTAATTCTTTAAAAAATTTCATATATATCAAATTCAAATACTATTATTTCGATTTTAAATGTTTACTTAATAAATCCAATATAATTTAAGTAAAACCTTTAACTTCACACCACCTGATATTCTTTCAATTTATTTAACTTGATATATTTAAATCAACTTTATATTCACTTAAATCACTCTAAACCAAATCAAGTTATAAGAATCATACCCCTTTAAATCTCAATTTTAATTTTAATTTCAAATCAAATTTATTCGTGTATAATTCTTAAATAATTCAATTGAACCCAATTTCCTATTTATCTTCCAACTTAATTTTTATTAAGTCAATAAAACTCTATATATATACAATATCTTAAACAGGTACTTAACCATATAATATAAAACAATCAAACTCCATGAGTAAACTTATTTTTATTTCACAAATTTATACATAGCTCAAATTCAAGAATTTAACTATATATATATAAATAGTATTTATATAATATCAAACTTTACTTTTTTATTAAACTATATGATTCTCTCCAAAACCATAGAAATCATTTCAAAATATATATATATATAGACCGACGGTGTCTGTATATAATTTTCTATCCTATGGTCAAGTGATACAGATATTTATCATTTCAATCCGTAATTTAAAATAAAAATACGGTTATATATCGTTTCAAACCACAATCCCGAATCAATAATATCAAAGCAATGAAGAACTTGCAGATTATGATGATATAAATAAACCTCCATTCACGCATCATAAAATCATACATCCGTCACAATCATCATCCAAAACAATCAATCAACTATCAATATATAACTGATAATATTTAATAGGTAATTAACTGATAGTTATATTCAATAATAAATTAAATAAGGATTTAATTTAAATAATGCAATAACTGAGATGATGATTAAAAATATACGAAAAGTCATAAATAAATGCATAATCACAACAAAATTAAATTTAACAAATATAAGAGATTTTAGAAGTTGTGAGTGGGTTAAAACACTCACCTTTTGAATTTAAACTGAATCTAAATCGAATTAAACCCAAAATTTTAACAGCCTCAGAATTCGTCCAAATCAGCCCAAAATATTCGGAATTCCAATACGAACCTAGCGAAGAAAATCGCATGTGAAATGGATCTCGTATGTGAGAGTTATGCAAGTTAGGCGATTTGGAAATTAAATTTTAAATAAAACAAAAGTCAACATACACATCATTAACAACTACCTCCAGACCGAACAGCTAACCCTAACAACACATCTCAACGCGCTCCAACTCACGGCCGCCACAAACCCCATTGCTCCAGACACGTCGCCGTACACTGCGCCCCTGATCTGAGGCACCCCCATCGCTACCTCCCTAAGCGGACCGAACTCCAAGCCCTGATGTGACGCACGACAACCCGAGCTCCTCTCGAGCGTAACTGGACGCTGCCGTTCATGGCTCAATTTAGGTGAATCGAGACGATGATTTCGATGATTAGCCGTATGGATCGGCTCCATACGTCGAGCTCTACGCTCCAGCATCCCCTGATTGTCACAGAAACGAAGATCCACCGTTGAACGACGAAACCTACCATTAACAGCCGAAAATAGATCTGCGATTTCTAGAAAATCGATGATTCAAAACCAAAAACGAACTGTAGATCCGAAATGCGTACATCGAGAGCTTCGAATCTATAATTTTTCCGAATTTTTTTGAGTAGTTTGAAATTTTGGCTTTTGATTTGATTTGGAATTGTATTAAGTATTTGTCTGCCATTGAGGAGGAGAGAAAGCTGAATTGTATGCACATATAAATGAGAAGTAAAGGCAGGCTAGGGTTTATAACAAGGTATAAATAGACGAAGTTGAAAATAGAATAGATGGATAAGATAGATATACGCTCTAACGACAAAGTGACCCAAAAAAGCCCGTTTCGACTCTGGAACGAAATTGGGTTAAGCCATATATCAAAATAGGTGCTTTCATATATTTTAAACACAATTGAAAAGGTTTCAAGTCCAAATTCCATCGTATGAAGAAGTTATGCTAAAATCAATATTTTTCAAATTGATTTCAATTTCATTGATTTCAAGGCATTTCAAGCCCATACGATCAAACGACAAGTCCAATCGATATGAAACTTGAAATCCTACAACAATTCACCGTTATTGATCCGATGAAACTGGTTTCGTCGAAATCCGAGTTTGTGGCCAAAATGGATATTTTTACATTAATTAAATAAATTAAAAATTAATTAATTAAATCAAAATTTCAATTTCAATTCGAAAATTGACAAATTTCATCACTTATGATTCCTCAATCATTTACAATGATTTAAACAAATTTGAATGTCAAATCAGAGATGATTAATTTATACTTTAAATATTAATCCTCAATTTCATTAAACTCAACATTATAAATTTAATTTCCAATAAATCTATTAAATTTACTTCCGTTCTATTATTAAATTCATTATTATCAAACGGATAAAATTTAACATTGGATTAACAAACTATTACCTTAATATTCTTACATTCCATAATGATTTCAATTAAGGCAAAAATTAGAGATTGATTTCATTAAATTGCAATTACTCCAATCATTATGGTTTAAAACCCAATAAATTGATAAAGCTTTATGTCCAATACTTAAAATTCACAAATTGTCAACATGAATAACCTTAACATTACTTACAAATATTAATATTAACGTAATATTAAATTATAATTATTGTAACTGATTTCCAATTGAAAATTAACACTCTACATAAATAGGTAACATACAATAATCGTTATGCTAACTCTTAGTCACATTTCATTCCATTAATATATTCAAATTTCCGACTCCCCTTTGTATTAACTATTGTCTTTACATATATCGAAGTTGTCCAATATATACATTTGTTATAATTAGAACCTCAATTAATTCATATATTCATACAATACTTACCTTTATTTACTTATAATAAAATCTCATTCCCAAATATAATAGTTACAACAAATTAATAGGACAATTAAATAGTAACTTACGACCGTTACTATTTCTTTGATTCATTAATTACAATTAATATTCTCAATAAATTTATTTACTTGGTCTCATGCTTTCTATTACACCAATTACTACCTTATAAATAAATTTTATGTTTCCTTTCTAATTTACATTCACACTATCCGTTATTATATTAATTATCATTAAAGTACATTTAATTATCTTTATTTGTAATTGGTGAATTAATTGGTAACAACCATTTGTCACCATTTTACCTTTTATAATACTTGTATGTTCCTTCTTCCCAACCAATTACCATTTATTATATTGTAACTTTACAATTTTAATAAATTCAATAATTGTCATTTCATTCAACCTATTAATTTATTAACCTAAATTAGAACTGTTACTGTTACGTTTTAATTTACTTATTAGCTTACAACAAGTCTACCATTATCATACACTAATTTATTCCGTTTCCATTCCTTATACAATAATTTATTAGTAAGCCAACGTTTTAAATTTTTAATTTATTTTTTATACCCTATTATAAACTAATGCACACATTAATTAAGATTTTAAATCAAATTAATCACTTCATCTTGGTAACATTCTTTTATTACAATAAGAATATAACTAACATTTACATTATTTTACTTATTGGAATTACATCCAAGTTATTAACAATTAACTTACATTTATGCTGTTACATTCAAGTTATTAAAAATTAACTTACCAATCTTATCCAAGTTATTATTTCCATTAATAATTCACTTAATTTTTATTTCCTTCAACATTAAGTTACCAAAATCTTCTTAAATTAAGAAATTTAATTACCGAATTTTAAGGGTCGTTACAATGTGTGTGTGTGTTGTGTGTAATATATAAAAGATCAGAGCAAAACGAAGCTAGCATGATCGGCTGCTTGGTTTGCTTATCTGAAGCTATGGAACAGTTTGCTCGGCTGCTGCGTGATTGGCTAGGGAGAAATGAAGGCGGATCTGAGGTGGTTGGTAGCTACGCACGGTTCAGTGTGAAATCCAATGCGTGGAGGATAGGGTGTATGGTAGAGAAGGGATGGGTTGTAAGGCTTGGCCGTTACGGCTGTTCTCTGTAGGGGCTCGGCAATAAGATGGTTCAACGGCTCTGTGGAGATAGTCGGCTGGTGTAGGTTGCTTGTAACAACCCTGCTTTTGGAGATTACCTGTAAATATTAAAGTATAACGGTAGTTATGATTTAATATTGTGAATTAAAATAAAATTTTAAATTGTTCATTTGGAATAAACAATGAATTTTTGGAAATAAAACGAGAAAATAAAGTTCGAAACTTTATTTTTGTTTTTGTTTGAGTTAATAATATATGGAAAATAGTTTTTATTTAGATAAAATGCAATAATTTTATTAATTATTGCTAATTACTTCTTTTAATAATTTTTAAAGGAAGTATTTGATTTTTGAAGATTGTTTATTCAAACAAAAGGATGGAACTTGATTTAAAAATGAGTTTTGGTTTTAAAATTAAGTTTAAAATGCTTTGTCATATTTTTTTAAACAAGAAAAATATTTTAGCAAAATTTTTGGAGTTAAAAATATAAAGTTATGCATTATTAGTGTAAAATTGTGTATTTATGTTAAATAAGGGTTTTAATAATAAAAATATCTTTAAAATTAAAATTAAACCTTTTATGTGATTTTTATTTATGTATATAAGTTTACATTATTTGTTGTGTACAAACTTGAGAGAAAATGTATTCTTTTATTATTATAACATAGTATAAATATGTGCATATTAATTTAGGTGTGAATTAAAACCTTAAGCTAATTAATGTATTCTCTATTTGGGTCCAAAAGCTCATTAGGCTAGAACCAGAAGATAAAGAAAATGAGAAAGCATTTCCTGTACATACAAAACTATTCTCATCTCCTTCCTCTAGCTAGTAAACAAAAGAAAGAAACCCCTTCTTCAATCTATGGCATTCAATCCCCTAATTTCTTCATGGACTTGATGATTTAATCAATTAAAAGCTAATATCAAACATGTAATCTACTTCAAATTAGAGAGAATTCATCAAATTTCATTTTGTTTTTAGGTTGTTTGTTAATTACTTGTTCTTCTTCTTTGCATGTTCTGTTTCTAAGTTTCTACAGGTAGCTGAAGCTTTCTATTACCAAAACCTTTATCTTGCTTCAGTTTTGGCCAAATTTATTTATGTTAATCTCCATGAATTGCAAAGTGAGTATCAAAACCCATAATTTTCTAGCTTTGATTGGGATTTCAAGGTAAGAAATCTCAATTTCGTTTATTGCATGTTCATTTGTGAATCACTGTCAGTAAATTATGTATATCTCTTTCGTTTTTAGTCGGAATTGGATTTTCTTTTATGTTTTGGAAAACAAGAAAAGAATGTGCAACTTTCATGTTAAACACTTTCGAAAATTTTGAGCATAGAGGGTGGAAAAATCCAACTCAAACTCGTTGCCTTGTCATTGTAAAACTGTGACTTTCTGTTCTAAGTGTTGTTGGTAATTTTAGCCTATCATTTTCGTTTAATGTCTGAGTTTGACAATTCTTTATGTTCTTTAAAGCTTAGATTATCTGTTATGACTTTTATGTTTTAAGTTTTGTTAAATTTTGATGTTTACATGGTCGAAAGTTCATTCTAGTCTCGCTGTCCCGAAACTAAAACGACAGCTGTAGTGAAATTTAGATCTGAAATTTGTTTTGGTCGTATCTTTCACGTTTCTTATGTAAATTCAATAATTTAAGATGTTCCTGAAAGCTTAGACTTTGTTCTGGAAGTTTCATGTTTTGAGTTTTTTAAAATTTCGAAGTTAGCTTGGTCAAAACTGTATTTGTTTGTTGCTGTCATAAGAGCAAAACGATTGCAATAACAATCATTGAATTGAGATGTATTAGCTTATTTTTACTCTCATTCTTTTTCGATTTTGGTGTTATTTTTGAGATGTTTTGAGAGCTATGATGCCTATCAATAGGCTAGCTATATTTGGAGAATTTGAAACCCAAATTTAAATAGAATTTGAATTGATTTTGCGTTAAATTTGAATTGAATTCGTATTGAATTCAAGTTATTGGTCTTGAGTCATCTTTCTTGTTTTTCATTGTTTTCAAGCACGATTTTCTCTATACCATTTTGAAGTGATTTTTGAAGTAAATGGATACTTCAAATTATTATTACATAGTATTTTAAAATTATTTTTCTAATACAAAATCTATTTATTTCGTATAATAAAGGAATTTCAAATATTGGTTTTATTGATCTTTTCGGGAAAAAAATTTAAAAGCTTGTTTTCTCTAATAAACTATTTTAAATATAAAGCATACACTTTTGCACTATTCGAATGTATGAGAAAGAGAATTAAATGATTTAAGAAAACACGTGGTTTGGGATATGTGCGTTTACTATTTCGGTGAATTCTGGACTTGTACGACGAAACTATCTGAGTTATTGATTTCTGAGTTATTTACCAATTTATGGCGGGATTTTGAGATTATAACTCCTATCTTTAGGAATTATCCGGGAAGCCCAATATTTGGTGAGTTTTGTGGTTTGAGATTTCTACTTTGAGATTTATGGTTTATGAGGAACCATCATGATGTTTCACTTGTCGCCGAGACGAGACAAGTTATGATGCCATTTAATACTTGTCGATGAGACGAGACGAGTATGGTATCTCTTTATCACTCGTCAATGAGATGAGGTGAGATGTGATTTTTTGAGTTTTATGATGTTTCTAGTGTGGCATCGACTAGCGGCTAGTAAAGCGCTAAGTGCGAACGTGTGGTATGGAACACACGTTAACACCTTTTGGGTTCCTATCCATGAGTTCGTGACACATTCATGATGTTTACCTAAAAGAACTTCTTTGAGAGGTGTTAGCGACCTAGTCATGAGGACGAAGCTTTGAGAGATGATAGCGACTTTGTTAGGGCTGACAAAATGACTTGGAGAGGTGTCAGCGACCTTGTCATGAGGACGAACTGCTTTGGAAGGTGTTAGCGACCTTGTTTGAGGCTTCGGTCGTTTGAGTTTAGCACGTGCAGCATTGTTTCGGCATTGCAATCAGGGATTTGGCCAATTTGGGTTTTCTGAGTTTTCTATTTTATTGTGATTTCACCATTTTATGATATTTTATTACATCGACAGCCTAGTGCTATATGAGATGTTATATATATGGTGATTTCATTTATGATTTTTTGAACTCTTATTGAGTTCCTTGAATTGTGATTTTGGATGATTTCATGATTTTATATGATATTCTGGGTTTTGCCATTTTGGCAAGTTGAGAATGAGATTTATATACATTATACTGATGAGATGAGGTATAACTGAAATTGGAGATTCTTCTATATCTGAGTTTTATATCATCCTATTTGAGAATGTTTTATGTTTGCCATTTTGGCGATAGTTTGTATTGATGTTTCTCTTTTTGAGGAGATATGGTTCATGGAAACCATGTAGACATTTTTGGATGTCGCCGATGATATGAGGCGATTGTTTGTATCATTTGAGTGTTATTGTTGAGCTTACCTCTTTGGAGGTCTTTGTATACTTAAGTGACATTGTTTCACTTAAGTCATAGGTTGTATTCTTTCTGTTGCCACTTCTCATTCAAAAAAATTATCACCTTGCATCTTATGCTTCAAATTATCGTCCATCCTCATTAACTAATTGTTTTAGCTAGACTGGCCCGTGTATTTTGTACTTGGGTCAGACCGAGTTATTTCAGGTTAGCTATCAGTTATGGGACTTAGCTTTGATGCATCTACTTGGATATCAGCCTAGCACTTTTGTGTAGTTTATATTTCTTTCCGCTTGACTCTGATATGTATTTGATTAGATAAATATATAGTGTGGTCCTTGTACCACTTTTATGTATCAGCTTGTATCATACTGGGATGTATCTATGTGTATGTATTTATATGTATGATGATTACTATTCTATGATGTGATATGTAATCTGTTATTGTATTTCGTTCTGATAGATCCATTAGCCACCTATATTTTTGTATTAAGCATTTATTGGATATGTTTATCCACTTGAAATAAAAAAATATTGATCATTTATCGACGTATGCAGTAGATGTTTAAGACAAGATTATAGATGGTCGCCCTTAACCAGCCCTATTCTCCACATTAGCAGATAGGATTACTATGTAATTCTCTTTGTTCACGGGGTAGAGCATCATAGCTTGATATCAGAGCTTAGTTCAAAACAAAATATTAAAAACACAAAATAGAAGCATATATGACGGTACATCCAAGTATAGTACAAGCATTACAAATTCCTTAATCTCTAGTCCTTAGCCTTTTTTCGTATCTTTTGAAGTAGATAATTTGGGATATGTCTAGGAATATATTTTATTCCATAGTATTCCCAAATTGAATTGATGATACCTTATCTTAGGAGTAATCCATTGGGATTATTCTATTTGAGTCCTCTTCACTAGGGAGCTTGACGCTCATCTGTATCGAAGGAATTCGTTGATGCTTTTCATTGGTTCTTGTCTTGTTCTTCTTTAAGGATTGCAAATCCTATCGAGGGGATCTGTAATATTTGGGTGTGATGTTTGTGAATTTTTAGGTATTCCTTGTAGCTTATCTTTTCGTACGTATTGGCACGCTATTTTCTATCTAGAATTTCTATCTTGAGTATGGAATGATTTGAGATGGAGTGACTTGCATTTTATCAAGCCACATTCTGAGATTCAACGGATATTGTATTTTGGTATCCTAATTTTGTCGATTTGGTAATGATTCCGAAGTCTTTAGGTTCACTATTGAGTTATGAGATGTTAATGATATATCTTGAGTTCCAGTCATTCTGACTATAATGATTTCTATGAGTCCATTTAGAGTATGACACCCAATCAAACAATTGAATATTTCTTTCCCGGTTCTTAGCCTTTCAGTCATCCTCGCACGAGTATGTCCATTAAGGAAATGAGGTGATTCATTGAGTTTATTGATATTGTCGTTCTTGTCTCCTTTTGAGATCTCCTCTTTGGATACTCAATTGTTGATATACTTTGTGAAATTACTTCACTCGAAGTAATGATATGTTGTTAGTGTTTTTCTTCTCGTTCGAGAAGATATCTTAACCTTACTCTTATATCTTTTTGATCTTTTTTTTATCCATTAAGGGGTGCTAGGGCCATTCCTCATCTTAATCTTACATCGATCTTCATGAGCTACGAGTTGCGGAGGATAGCATTCCTCTTATCACATCCACACTCTTATGGTTCTTGTGAGTGGTTCGTTATACCGTTCGAAATAACAAACGCTCCAATCTATTCCATTAGTCTTGTGAATCGAGTATTCTGGGAATATCTTGATAGGTTCTTCTTGTGTTTTTTATTTTGAGTATAAGTTGTAATTGAGTTTTCAAATATTTCAAACTGAAGATATGTTTTTAAGTGAAAATGGATTTCTGAGAAAAAAAATAATATTTTAAGTATAATATATGAGGTACTTCATTTTAAAGAAAATGAATTTTCGTGCTGGGTTATCCGTCCAGTGCTTTAAGAAATCTGATCGATGCGTTTGGCCAACGTTATCGATAGGAATTTCCTAAACGCCGTCATGCGACGATTAGACATGCAAATTTGAGTTTTAATAAAAATTAAGTGGGGAATAAATTAAAATGGTTTAAGGATTAATTTTATTTGGATGACATATGCAGCCATGGACCCATAGCGGGTTGGATGAGTGGCGAGGCAGTTTTGATCATTTGGTCAACTCTGTAGCCAATCGATAGGGTTATTTATTATAAAACTATGGCGAGGCATTTCCATTATGATAATTGAAATTTTATGAAATGGTACATTGTTATGTTTTGTTATTGAAATGGTGTACTTGAGATGAGATAATATTTTGTTTGAAAAGTAAATTTTTACTGAATATTTTAAAATGGGTTATACATGTTGAAGATGGAGTTTGTTTTGAGAATTTGGTACTTGAAAATAAAGAGTAGTAAAATTTAAATTTTTATCTTAAGGGTTGTTGTAATAAAATTGTAAAATTCTTTTCAAAACAAGCTTGAGTTAATTATCAACTCTAATTAATTTTTTGTTGATAAAAATATGGAAACCTAATTTTTTGAGAAAAGGAAATATGAATTTGAATGGTTCATTTATTTTAAAATGCTATATTAAGAGATGCAAGGTTTAATAAATGAATAAGTCATGAGATGTGATCATTTTAAATTGTGAGAACAATTTAAAAATTAACAAGTAAATTCAAAATTTATTTTGGATGGATAATTATCATTTGATAATGAAAAGATTAGTTATCTCTTTCAAAATGAGTCTTCAAAGTTAGTTGTTTGAAAAAAAAACTTGCTTGTGTAAAGTGATAAAAGTGTTTCCAACTAGTGAATTGTTTCTTTTAAAAGATGATTACACAAAGTTGATCATAATTTTGTATGTCTTGGATTTTTGGGAAAAATAAGATCATTTATTAAATTATTAAGCATAAATCTTGTTTGAAAATGTAGTTTAAAATTGAAATGGTTTGGGGAAAAATTTCAAATTTGTTTGAAAGCTGAAATTTCATTAGAAAAGTGCTGCACTAAAACAGCGATAACTTGAGATTTATAAATCCAAATGAGCTCAATATTTTTGCTAATGAAAGGGGTTTCAGTATGGTATAAAGTTTATTTTTTTTCACTTTTAAAGATTTTTCCTTTTACTGAGTCTAAAATGAGTTTGAATGTTGATAGACAGTTCTGCCCTATTACAAAATTGTCTAAGATTAAGCTGAAAGTAAATTTAACATAACCTTCAAACCATAAATCCAATTTTGATGATCTTTATATTTTTGGAGAGCTTAGACTGAGTAAAACAACTTTTATTTTGAAAAGTTCTTCAGATTTTGTTGTTTGCTAGGACAAAATAGGTCTTCTTTATAGCAGGTCTGAAATGAAATTGATTTGCTTCCCCTTAACAGTTAAGTGTAGCACTTCTTATTTATGAACATGAGCTAATATCATCTATTTGAGTTAAGTGCAGGTGAAAAAGGATGGTTGGGCTATATTTTGAGCCAAAAAGATTATATAAAGATTATGCAAACTCGCTTAAAAATGCTAAAAAGAAAGGCATATTTTCGGATTAAATTTTCATGTGTTAAATGTTGATATATATTGTGTTTCCGACCTAACATCGATGTATATTATATAAATCATTTTTGTAATATTGTAAATGGCCCTCCGTACAAAAGAGACTTCATCGAATTTTCTAAAAAATTTAACACTTAGAAAATTTTGAGAAATAAATTTGAAAATTTTTTTTTATGGTTTTTTAAGTAGTTTTTTAATCTCCTAAATGAGTTGTGTAAGACTCAAAGTCCATAATAGTAATAAATGGGCAAGAGAGATAGCTATGTGTAAATAGCCATCGATGAAGGTTTTAATTATGAGTACTTTTCAAGTCTTGTTTGAAATTATTTTGAAATTGATTATTAGTGTGGAAAAATATGTGTTACAAATTGAAATATATTTACGGAAGAGTTGGAGAATAAACAACTTAAATTTTATTTACTCTAAATAAAGAGTAATGAGTTTAAATTTAAATTTAAATAAGAGCTTTGTAAATTTTCAAGTATTGAAAATTGTGATTATAAAGATAATGACTTTTGAAACTCTAAGAATTTTTTACTGTAAATTAATATGAATATATATATTTTGGTTCCTTTTGTTTATCTTGCCTTAGTGCAATGGTCTAATAATTTGCAGTTATGCGGTCGTCCGAGTTTGGTGGCATTTGAAGAACCAGCTCTCATCAAATTTTCTTATCTCTATTGTCGTCAATCTAAAATCAATGTGGCTCTTTCCGTAGTGATACACAGAAAGTCATGTCAATAATGATCTTGTTGATTGGAGTCCGGGATAAAGTGATGCTAAAATTCAGACTCTATTTGAGAAGCTTCTAAGAAATCAATCTCACTCGATTGATCTTTTTTGTAGCATTCTATTTGTGTTCTTGTTTCGAAGGTAAGATGCCTTCGAAATCTTAATGTATTGCTCGAAGAAATTAATTGGTCTGCTAACCCCGGTAATTATACTTGGGAAATCATAGAAATTATTAAGCAAATTTATCTTCGTCTTCTATCATCTTGAGTTGAGAGTGAGAAATTTTAATCTCGTGGTGGTCTACCCTTCTTTTGATTGATGAAATAGATGAGTTGAATATAAACTCTTCTCTAGAAATTGAAATGATGCAATTTTGCTAGGGGAGAGTTTGTAACAACCCAGATTTTGGAGATTACCTATAAATATTAAATTATAACGGCAATTATGATTTAATATTGTGAACTAAAATAAAATTGAAAATTTTAAATTGTTAATTTGGAATAAACAATGAATTTTTTGAAATAAAATGAGAAAATAAAGTTTGGAACTTTATTTTATTTTTATTTGAGTTAATAATGAATGGAAAATGGTTTTTATTTGGACAAAATGCAATAATTTTATTAATTATTGCTAATTACTTCTTTTGATAATTTTTAAAGGAAGTATTTGATTTTTGAAGATTTTTTATTCAAACAAAAGGATGGAACTTGATTTAAAAATGAGGTTATAAAATTAAGTTTTAAAATTCTTTTCCGTATTTTTTAAATATGAAAAATATTTTAGCAGAATTTTTGGAGTTAAAAATACGAAGTTATGCATTATTAGTGTAAAATTGTGCATTTATGTAAAATAAGGGTTTTTAATAATAAAAATGTTTTTAAAATTGAAATTAAACCTTTTATATGATGTAAAATGTTTTATTTTATTTATGTATATAAGTTTATATTTTTTTATGTAGAAACTTGAAAGAAAATGCATTGTTTTATTATTATACATAGTATAATATGTGCACATTGATTTAGATATGAAGTAAAACCTTAGGCAAATTAATTTATTCTCTATTTGGATCCAAAAGCCCATTAGGCTAGAACCAAAAGATAAAGAAAATGAGAAAACATTTCCTGTACGTACAAAACTATTCTCATCTCCTTCCTCTAGCCAGTAAACAAAAGAAAGAAATCCCTTTTTCAATCTATGGCATTCAATCCCCTGATTTAATCAATTAAAAGCTAATATCAAACAGACAATCTACTTCAAATCAGAGAGAATTCATCAAATTTCAATTTTGTTTTTGGGTGTCTGCTAATTACTTGTTCTTCTTCTTTGCATGTTCTGTTTCCAAGTTTCTACAGGTAGTTGAAGCTTTCTATTACCAAAAATCTTCTTCTTGCTTCATTTTTGGCCAAATTTGTTTATGTTAATCTCTGTGAATTGCAAGGTGAGTGTCAAAACTCACAATTTTCTAGCTTTGATTGAGATTTCAAGGTAAGAAATCTTAATTTCGTTTGTTGCATGTTCATTTGTGAATCACTGTCAGTAAATTATGTATATCTCTTTCATTTTTAATCGGAATTTGATTTTCTTTGATGTTCAGGAAAGATTGAAAGAATATGACAACTTTCATATTAAACATTTTCGTAAATTTTGAGCATAGAGGGTGGAAAAACCCAATTCAAACTCGCTACCCCCTGTCACTGTAAAACTGTAACTTTCTGTTCTAAGTGTTGTTTGTAATTTAAGCATATCTTTTTGGTTTAATGTGCGAATTTGACGATTCTTGATGTTCTTGAAAGCTTATATTATCAGCTATGACTTTTATGTTTTGAGTTTTGTTAAATTTTGATGTTTACATGGTCTAAAGTTCATTCTAGTTTCGCTGTCCCGAAACTAAAATGACAGCAGTAGTGTAATTCAGATCTGAAATTTGTTTTGGTCGTGTCTTTCACATTTCTTATCTAAATTCAATAATTTAAGATGTTACGAAAAGCTTAGACTTTGTTCTAGAAGTTTCGATTTTTGAGTTTTCTGAAATATTGAAGTTAGCTTGGTCAAACTGTATTTGTTTGTTGCTGTCCCGAGAGCAAAACGACAGCAATAACAATCATTGATTGAGATATATTGGCTTATTTTTACTCTCATTCTTGTTTGATTTTGGTGTTGTTTTTGAGATGTTTTGAGAGCTATGATGCCTATCAATAGGCTAGCTATATTTGGAGAATTTGAAAACCAAATTTAAATAGAATTTGAATTGATTTAGGGTTAAATTTGAATTGAATTCATATTGAATTCAAGTTATCAATCTTGAGTTATCTTACTTGTTTTTCATCATTTTCAAGAACAATTTTCTCTAAACCATTCTAAAGTGATTTTTGAAATAAATGGACATTTCTAATTATTATTACATAGTATTTTAAAATTATTTTTCTAATATAAAATCTATTTATTTCCTATAATAAAGGAATTTCAAATATTGGTTTTATTGATCTTTTCGAAAAAAAGTTTGAAAAGCTTGTTTTCTCTAATAAACTATTTTAAATATAAAACATACACTTTTGCACTATTCAAATGTATGAGAAAGAGAATTAAACGATTTTGTAAAACACATGATATGGGAAATGTGCGTTTGCTATTTCGGTTAATTCTGGACTCGTACGATCGAAACTAACTAAGTTATTGATTTTTGAGTTATTTAGACAATTTATGATGGGATTTTGAGATTATAATTCCTATCTTTAGGAATTATCTAGGAAGGCCAATATTTGGTGAGTTTTATGGTTTGAGATTTTTACTTTGAGATTTATGGTTTATGAGGAACCATCACGATGTTTTCACTTGTCGATGAGATGAGGCAAGTTACAATACCATTTAATACTTGTCGATGAGACGAGACAAGTATGGTGTCTTTTTATCACTCGTCAATGAGATGAGGTGAAATATGATTTTCTGAGTTTTATGGTGTTTCTAGTGTGGCATCGACAGCGGCTAGTAAATCGCTAAGTGCAAACATGTGGTATGGGACACACATTAACACTTTTTGGTTTCCTATCTGTGAGTTTGTGACATATTCACGATGTTTACCTAACAGAACTGCTTTGAAAGGTGTTAGAGACCTAGTCATGAGGACGAACTGCTTTGGGAGATGATAGCGAATTTGTTAGGGCTAACAAAATGACTGGGAGAGGTTTCAGCGACCTTGTCATGAGGACGAACTTCTTTGGAAGTTGTTAGCGACCTTGTTTGAGGCTTCGGCCGTTTGAGTTCAGCACGTGCAACATTGTTTCGGCATTGCAATCAGGGATTTGGCCAATCTGGGTTTTCCGAGTTTTCTTTTTTATTGTGATTTCACCATTTTATGATATTTTATTACATCGATAGCCTAGTGCTATATGAGATGTTATATATATGGTGATTTCATTTATGATTTTTTGAACTCTTATTGAGTTCCTTAAGTTGTGAGTTTGGATAATTTCGTGATTTTCTAGGATATTCTTGGTTTTTCCATTTTGGCGAGTTGTGAATGAGATTTATATACATTTATACTAATGAGATGAGGTATAATTAAAACTGGAGATTCTTCTATATCTGAGTTTTAGATCATCCTATTTGAGAATGTTTTATGTTTGCCATTTTGGCGAGAGTTTGTATTGATGTTTGTCTTTTTAAGGAGATATGTTCATGGAAACCATGTAGACATTTTGGGATATCGCTGATGATATGAGGCGATTGTTTATATTATTTGAGTGTTATTGTTGAGTTTACCTATTTTGAGGTCTTTGTACACTTAAGTGACATTGTTTCACTTAAGTCATAGGTTGTATTCTTTCTGTTTCCACTTCTCATTCAAAAAGAAGTATCACTTTGTATCTTATGCTTCATATTATCGTCTATCCTCATTAACTGATTGTTTTAGCCAGACTGACCCGTGTATTTTGTACTCAGGTTAGACGGAGTTGTTTCAGGTTAGCTATCAGTTATGGGACTTAGCTTTGATGCATCTACTTGGTATCAGCCTAGCACTTTTTTGTAGTTTATATTTCTTTCTGCTTGACTCTGATATGTATTTGATTAGATGTATATAGTGTGGTCCCTGTACCACGTTTGTGTATCAATTTGTATCATACTGGGATGTATCTATGTATATGTATTTATATATATGATGATTACTGTTCTATGATGTGATATGTAATCTATTATTGTATTTTGTTCTGATAGATCCATTATCCACCTATAGTTTTGTACTAAGCATTTACTGGTTATGTCGATCCACTTGAAATAAAAAAATATAGATCATTTATCGATGCATGCAATAGATGTTTAAGACAAGATTATAGATGGTCGCCCTTAACCAGCCATATTCTCCGCATTAGCGGACATGAATACTATGTAATTCTCTTTGTTAATATGGGTCTTGAGGTAGGGTATCACATTGCTGCTCGGGGAAATGAAGGTGGGAGTTGAACTGAGAAGGTCAGAGGTGTAGGGAAAATCGATGGTAGGTTGCGGCAGTTCGAGTAGGGTGGTGCATGGCGGATCAGGGTTGAGCACGGCGTTAGGGAAGTAGAGATATGGGTGCTGATGGAGGCGTTGACAGGAGCGGAGGGTATGTGGAAAATGGCTTGCTGGCGGTTGTGTGCTATGTTGGAGACGGAAGTGAGCTACTCTGCAGGTGGGAAATGGAGGTGGCGGGTTGGTTCTCTGGCGGTCGATGTGGATATGGGCCAGGGGATGCAGTTGCTAGCCGTTATAGGCGGAAGGCGAAGAAATGAAGGCAGAGGTCAGAGGCTTAGGGGTTGTGTTGGTAGGATGGGTGGAGGGAGCTTCTATGGTGATGGGGTGAGAAGGAGAATGGAGAAAGTTAAGGGGTTTCTTAAAGAAAACCAAATATATAAAAATTCTCAAAGCAAAAGAAAGGCCACCAGGAAAGACGAACAGGTGATGGCTAAAAGTTTGCTTCTGGAAAAAATAAGATATGCAGGATGTTCTCGAGCACGAAGAAGAATGCTAGCAAATATATGCTTACATATGCTCTTTTTTTTCAAAGTGAACAAAGAAAAATGAAAAAGTAATGGATGATGGCAATAAATTTGAAACCAATAGGAATATTGAAAGTCATAACGTGGATTCATGAAACATAATGTTAAAGGCTGTTTGATTTCAACCAGTAGATAGATGAAATTGATATTAACTGGCAAATATGGATCATCGTAATAAGTGCTTCCCTGGGTATATATGTCTTCCCTTGGCTTAGGGATTCTCAATTGATAGGGCATAGGAAACCCAAAAGCCGAAATAGGGAACCGATACGGCTAATTGTTTCATAGATTTCGCCATGTACCGAACACCGAAATACATAAATGAATATACTACAGAGATCAACGCGATGAGACGAACAATATTGTACATAGTTATGAGCGATACGATCATCCTATAAAAAGTCGATATTCGCTGCCAAAATGCTGCTAAACCGTCAAAAATAATATAAACAGAGCTAAAGCAGTCCGAATTTAGAGAAACCAAATATGACGTCTCGCTCAAAAAATGGTTTACATTTTTATTATATAAAAATTCAAATTTCAAAATTATCTTAATTCTATCAAATTAACTAATTTTAAATTTTTAAACTGAAATTTCACAACCAAACAAACTTTTATATTTTCCAATGAAAATTTGACACTTGCTACGTTTAAATAGATGTATTCCAAATATCAAATTTTCATTTCTAAAATTTAACTGTTTGATTTCATGAAAATTTTATTTAATTAAGTAATTTAAAATCGTTAAAATTTTTGGGTCGTTACAGCTCTGGCTAAAGATTTTAACTTTTAGTTGACTTTAGTTGACTATGATACTAGCCTCATATAATCAAGGAGACATATCCTCTCCTGAATAGTGTTTCACTTACAATGCTTCTATTTGACCCAACTGCAGTCGTTTGGTGAATATCATACCACGACTTAACTATAATAAAAGCAGAGCTTCAACATTGAAGATCAATAGTATTCTTAAGTCAAGAAACTATGTAATATTGTCACACCGATATTTTCTGTTTGACCTTAATTATATTAAGAAAACTATAAAGTGAGTCATTCTATAATTATCCAGTAACTACCAGTATGTAATCCTTTGGTGGGCCCAGTAGCATGAGTAACACACTATCCAATGTTTAGAGAGTGTTATGTACTTTACTCTCAATGGATGCATCGGTATTCAGTCTTGATACATCTTAACTTGGAATATTCAAAACAATACGTTTATTTTACTGTGATAACTCACCTATGATTACAACACATTATAACTACCATCACAAAATATACCATTTATGGATTCTCTATTAAGTATTCTTTTAATTAAATAATTAATTAATATAACACATTATATCAAGTATATAATAGAAAGAAAACACTTTTGTTTCGAATAAGATTGGTTATCGAGTTAGATATACGTAACAAGTTAAATAATTAACCCTAGGGCATACCTCTAACTCTATCAATCTCCCACTTACACTTAGGGCCAACTATGGAATCTTTATCTCATCCCTTCAATCAATTTTATGAGAAATAATTAAGTTAGATGCTTCGTGAATGGATATGCATGTTGTTTTAATTACTTCTTTGTAAATTAACTTTCTATGATGTTGATAAACTTCCTTTATATGTGGAACTCTTAGGAGTATGTTTCTTGATTTCTAGCAAGCTCTTATTTTTTATATTGTTACCATATAATAGTGATGTAGTATTCTTAATACGTAGAATCACCCCTTAGCTCGGTTATAAATTTATTCATTTATATTTATATACATTGCTTTTATTTAGCACTATTCAAGGCGGCGTATTTAGTCTTTTCATTGAATACGGAACAGCCTTTCATTTGGAACATTTCAAATTAAAGCTTTTTATGTAAGGTTTGAACATGAATTTAAGGTTGACATATTATACTTGATAGCACTTATGAAGTTTGAGTCCGAACATTCCTGCATAAGGAGTTCGTTGTTCCTGTAAACAATTCTCTAGTATTTCATAATTACTTGAGAACACTCTAAACTACCATTTAGTGATCTTAATTTGGATTTGATATTTTATTTCATGCAACAAATACATAAGCTAAATATGATATCGTAAAGAATACAATATGTATGATAATTCCTATTGCTAAAGAATAAGGAATCCATCCTACATGTTCCATATTAAACATTTTAGTAAGCTGTCTTTGCATATTGTTGGGACATTCCCAACATCCTTTATACTTAACATAAAAGATATAATTTGCAAATACAATATCGAGTGTTAAACAATCGAACTATTACTGAATTTAACATAAGTACTTCATTAACAATCAGCAATATGTTGCTTACATATAATCTAGAAATTTATATGCACCTTTTAATTGTCCTTTCTTATGGACACACTATTTCTCTGCCTTTTGACTGAAATAAAACTATTTGAAAATTCTATCAAAATACTTACTCAATTTTGATGCTTATAGAATGATACCATCATATGATTTGTTGGATCGCATCTTAAAACACACAAACCCAATATCGCTTCCACTGACTTCGAGACTGTAACGACCCATAAATTTTTAATAACGTTATTAACATATTTAATTGAATTTTCGTGAAATTTTAAATAATTAAATTTGGAAATAAAAATTTGATATTTGGAATACGTCTAATTAAACATAGTTAATGGTAAATTTTCGTCTGATAGTATTGAAGTTTATTTTATTGTGTAATTTTACTTAAATTTACATTAGTTAATATTTGATGATAATAAAACATTTTCTAAACCTGAATATATTTATACGATAAATTTATAAATATTCTTTTGAGTGAGACTTCATATTTCGTCTCTCCAAAGTTGGACTATTATTGCTCCATTTATCATATTTTCGACGTTTTAGCAGCATTTTCGGTACCGATATCGACTTTTGATAGGATGATCGTATCGCTGATATCTGTATACCTTTTTGATCGTCTCATCATGCTAATCTAGATAGCATATTCATTTGTACATTTCGGTATTTGGTACGTGGCAAATTGCGAAACAATTAACCGTACTGGATCCGCGTTTAAATCTTTTGGTTTCTCTGGGCATTAAATAGTCCATAGGTTGAAACAAATGGACACTTATTTCATTATTTACAAAAAATTCAGCCGTTTCCATCCCATAACCGTTTCGAAAATCAAAACATATAAATTTATAAGTTTGTATTCATTATTGTGAACGGTTCATATTTTTATTAGCCTTTATAACTTCATCTGTTTTTCATTTCGTTCCCGTTATATTTCCTGAGAAAGAAACTAGCCCATTCTTCCTCTTCTATTGCTGTCATTTTGAAGATCCCCTTCTACCTCATCAACATCATAGTCGCAAGCAGTCATTCACCCTTCCGGCCACCTCCATCCCTCCGCCGGCCTCGCCACCACCCAAGCCTAGCTGAATCACCTACGCTAGCAACCCGATTAGCTTCCACGCACCTCTTTCCTTATCCCAAAAACTGCTCCCTCATTTTGTAAACCTATCAGCCTCCATTTTGGCACTGTGCTTCCCCAATGCACCCACCTAGGCCTCTCTACATCCACCATTTTTCGCACGTCGACAAGCTCGGCCCCTTCCACCTCCACCTAACCGCCTTTTCTGGGCAATGTTTGCAAGCTACTTTGCCTTGTTTTGATATTGTATCTCTTGGCCTTCTCTATGTATATGATGTTTTACTGTATGATATATATATGTAGTTATTATAAGGTACTATATATATATATTATATTATTATTTTAGTTTATATAAGATGTGTGTATATATATTTGTTAGTATTTATATATTAAGGTGTATATCAATTAGCTTACATATGATATATCTATCTGTTGTATATAGGCTATTATATGTATAGGCATATATATTAACTTGTACTTCAATTCTTATTTTATATATATTGGTTATATGAGTTTACGTTTATACATGTATATATGTAAGTCAGGAATATGTGTTACTTTGTCTACAGTTTTTGAATTACAGTTTATATATAAAGTATGCCTATACATATTATAGTTCATAAAAAAAATTGTTTGCTGTTAGTATATATATTAGTCTATACGGTTTTTCATATTTTTTTATATTTGAATTTATATAATTTATATTTATATATGTTAGTTTATGTGTATATTGTAGTTAGGTATATGTTCGGTTATATATTCTGTGGGTTTAGTTTATTCATATTTATATATATAGTGTATATACATTTGCATATGAGTTGATTTCAATATATATAGATATTAATACATAACAGTTTTATTTTTTACATATGCTTATACAAAAGTTTTGCATGATGTTGTTGTGTGCCTGAAATATTATGTATGTATATTTATATATATATATACACACACTGTTGTTGTTCAAAATAATCTGTAGGTACATTGTACATATGTTTGTATACTAGTATATTAGTTAGATATATGTCAACTATGTGTAGTTTATATCTATATTAGTATATATGAAGTTTACATTACACGTTTTATATTTTGTTATACATATATCACACGCAAGATATGTATATAATATAATAGTATATTTTACATATGTTAGTTGTTTCATGTGATCTGCTTTAGTTAGTATGTGTAATATATAAAATAAGTTATAGTTTGCACGTAATTTTAGGGTAGCTGTCTGCATATTTCGGGTGATCAGGAGCCGCTTATCTATTTGCTTAAAGATATATATAGGTTGTGTCCAAAGAATTTATTTAAATCTATAATTATACTTTAAACAAGATTTTTGAAGTAACTTATACTTATATTGCTGTAAGTATTTCGTAAGTCATTGATTTTAAATATGGGTTTTATAAGCAATGTTGCTGTTGTTATGTGTATAAAAGTTTATGTAAAGAAATTTTATGACCTGTTTTGTAGTATATACGTAAGTTTATATAAGCATTTATATACAATCTGTTGGAATTCAAAATTATATTATATTAAACTAAGTTTTTATTTATTTTCATAATAAATATCGATTTGAAGTATATGTTGAATTTAGCATATGATTTTTATATATACATACATATACATACATACATACATACATATATATATATATATATATCATTGTATATAAGTTCACTTATACCAATTATCTTTACCGATCCAGTTCTGATTTGACTTCGTCTATTCCTATTATCAGCTTTGCTCGTCTAATTCATGCCCATCTCACTTTGCATTGGAATTTGTGCTTGGATTCGTAACTCGCTTCACTATCAAATTTTTTCTAGCCTTGAAAGATGAGCAATCACTCATGATTAACGTTGTTATATTTATTAAATTTGATTTCAATTGAAACAACAATTGAAATATGTTGCTGTTAGTTATTTACATAATGTTATTATCTGCATTTGTTCACATGTGACATCTGACACCATTATCTGTTATTTATTGATAATATATGTCTGTTATATTATTTTTATATCTGTTATCACTCTGCAAGTTCCCTGATAGTATAGAATTCCATATGGGTTGAAATGATACATACTCGAACGATCTTGTAAAATAAAAGAAAATCGTTATGGGTTGAAATGATAAACCCAAGCGATTTTCATTGAATTGAATTTGGGACTGTTGGTTGAAATGATATATACCCGCATATATATATATATATATATATATATAAATTATGGATTGAAATGATAAATATCCATACCACTTGACCAGTATAGAAAATTATATAAAGACATCGTTGGTCTATATATATAAATATTTTGAAAATGATTTCTATTGTTTTGGAAAGAAATATATAGTAAATATTGATTTCAAGATATTATATATATAAATGTATTTATAAAGTTTAAATTCTTGATTTTAAAATTATACGTTTTGAATTTAAAAAAAATTATAAGTTAGTTTTGAAATTATAAATTTTAAGAATTTATTATAATTTTACTATTTTAAATATGTATAAATTAGTTTTATTATAAAATAAGTTTGATAATAAGATTTAATTTAGATAAAGTTGATTTAATTTATATATATTATGTTTAAGTATTTATTTAAAATTATATTTTAATATAGATTTTTATAATGATTTTTAATAAATTAAGGTTGGGAGGATAGATTTGAAATTAATTTGAAATGGTATTTTATTAAGAATTTCATTTAATTAAATCGATTTGAAACTCATTGAATTTGATATTTTTAAAGGATATGATTTTATAACTTGATTTTGGTTTAAGGTTATTTAAATGAGTATTTCAAGTTTAAATAAATTGAAGAAAATATTTTGTTTATTCGTAATTTGAGGTTTTATTTAAATGATATTGGATTTATTAAGTGGATATTTCAAAACCAAATAATAATGAAGTTAAATTAAGATATTATGAAATTATAAATTGTAGTTTTGAAATTGTAAAATATTTAAGGCTGTGAAGTATATTGAAACTGAAATGGTTTATTTTGTGGTTCAAATGTGCTTTTGAAATCGATATAATTTGACATGGTTTATTAAAAAACTGAATTGAATTGAAATTGATGATTTGAGAATGGACTAAATTTGAATTTTGGAATTAAAGTTGATTTGGAATCGATCTGTGAAATTTGAGGAAGCTATTTTATTTTATAAAGTATTTTTGAATGATATGTAAAACTATTTATATATTTTACTTTATAAATTATTTTCATATAAACTATTTTAATATAAATCATTTTTAAATATAAACTATTTTTAATATAAACTATTTAATAACTAACCATTTTATTATAAACTATTTTAACTTATACCTATTTCATATAAACTATTTTATTGTATAAACTACTTTATTATATATACAATCATTAATATCTAAACGGTTTAAAGGAAAGTGTTATGATTTCAAAGTGTTATGATTTCAAAGTGTTATGATATCCAAAGTATTATGATTTCTAAGTTATGATTTGTAAAGCGTTATGGTTTTGAAGCTTTATAATTTCGAAAGTGTTATAACTTTGAAGTGCTATAATTTTTGGAAATGGATATATTGAAATGGAAATGATATTGTATTTGGTTTTGAAATGGAAATGATACCGTATTTGGTTTTGAAATGAAAATGATACCGTATTTTTGGTTTTGAAATGGAAATGATATCGTATTTTGTTTTGAAATGGAAATGATATCGTATTTGGTTTTGAAATGGAAATGCTATCGTATTGATATGGTTTTGAAATGGAAATGATATTTTAGTTTTGAAGTATAAACTATTTTGAAATGACCGCGGTGTTATAATAACGATTGGTTGTTAAAGAGACCGGGATCGGATATTGTCACACTCTCTGCCAATACAGTAAACTACTTTAACAACTGTGTACGTGGTGGAGATTCTCAAATGAAGTAGGATGGTGGCGAAAATCCTATATGAGGTATATCCGTGGACCCGACTCCCTTGAGTTGGCATAAGGTGGCTAAAACAGGAGCAACTAATGGGCCATGTGAGGTAGCTCCTCTGATCGGACACACTTCTTTGATTTCCATTGTATTACTTCGTGATTGATTTGGTGCGCACCTTTGATTTGGGAGTGTGGCAAGAGGTGGGCCGTAGTTGCTGCTATGAGTTACCACCAGCTCGGAAGTGTAATTGGTAATCTACCTTAACATTGCCTAGTTATGCCATGTCACCTACCTTAGCGAGACCACTACGAGTTTGTTTTGTACCCTTCCTATGAAGTGGCCTCTGACGACGCCCAGTACGGAAGAGATTACGGTACCCTATAGACTATGGAGTATATAAAATGTGTTAAGGGGGGAATGGGTAACGCCTTAACGCTATTTTAATAGTTACTATAGACATTATTATAATAGCGTATATTACTACATGGCAGATAGTTTAACGGATCCTTAGAGGATGGGTAACCCAAACATCGTTTAAATTACTTGTATTTCAGTTGATATTTCACTTGAGTTGGATTTATTGATATAAGAATTTTAATCCTGACTCGAGTGTTATGTATTTTTCTTTACAATCGGGTCAGACTCAATGTCACAACATTTGAGACTCGCCTTTGGCATTGGAGCTTCGCTTGGAGATGCATTTTCTATTCAGCTTGCAGTATTCAGTTGATTCTTGTGATACATTCTAATCATGTATTTGACTATTGTACTGAGACTTCTATATATTCGAGACTTCTTTTGTATCTTGTTTTAACTCTGTTATATATATATATAGTATTTTCATGAACTACTATTCTTTTTTTCCGCTGCCTATCGTTATATTACTCTGTGTCTGTGTTTCTGTGATTATTTTATTTACTGTATATGCTAAGTTTTGCCAAATATAAATTAACAATATGTTATTTTGGGCAATTCAAGTCCGACATGTGCGGATGCAAGTTGAATTGAAATAAACCCAAGCGATTTTCATTGAATTTAATTTGGGATTGCGAGTTGAAATGATATATACTCGCATATATATATATATATATATATATATATATATATATATATATATTTAAAATGCAGATTGAAATGATAAATATCCATACCACTTGACCATATGATAGAAAATTATATATAGACACCGTTGGTCTATATAAATATAAATATTTTGAAAATGATTTCTATGGTTTTGGAAAGAAATATATGGTTTAATAAAAAATGATTTCTAGATATTACATATAAATGTATTTTATAAAGTTTAAATTCTTGATTTTAAAATTATATGTTTTGAATTTTTTTTAAATTTAAATTAGTTTTGAAATTGTAAATTTTAAGAATTTACTTATAATTTTACCACTTTAATTATGTATAAAAAATTAGTTTTATTATAAAATAAATTTGATAATAAGATTTAATGTAAATAAAGTTGATTTAATTTACATATATTATGTTTAAGTATTTATTTAAAATTATAGTTTAACATATATTTTAATAATGATTTTTAATAAATTAAGGTTGGGAAGATAGATTTGAAATTGATTTGAAATGGTATTTTATTAAAAAATTATTTAATTAGATCGATTTAAAACTTATTGAATTTGAGATTTTTAAAGGATATGATTTTATAACTTGACTTTGGTTTAAGGTTATTTAAATGAGCATTTCAAGTTTAAATAAATTGAAGAAAATATTTAGTTTATTCGTAATTTGGGGTTTTCTTTAAATGATATTGGATTTATTAAGTGGACATTTCAAAACTAAATAATAATGAAATGAAATTAAGATATATATAAAATTATAAATTTTAGTTTTGAAATTGGGGAATATTTAAGGCGTTGAAGTATATTGAAATTGAAATGGTTTATTTTGTGGTTCAATTAGTTTTTGAAATCGATATAATTTGAAATGGTTTATTAAGAAACTGAATTGAAACTGATGATTTGAGATTGGATTAAATTTGAATTTTGGAATTCGAGTTGATTTGGAATCAATTTGTGAAATTTGTGGAAGCTATTTTATTTTATAAAGTATTTTTAAATTATATTTAAAAATATTTATATATTTTACTTTATAAATTATTTTCATATAAACTATTTTAATATAAATCATTTTTAAATATAGACTATTTTTAATACAAAATATTTTAATATACTAATTATTTTATTATAAACTATTTTAACTTATAACTATTTCATATAAACTATTTTATTGTATAAACTACTTTATTATATATACTATCATTAATATCTAAACGGTTTAAAGGAAAGTGTTATGATTTCGAAGTGTTATGATTCAAAAGTGTTATGATTTCTGTGTTATGATTTATAAAGTATTATGATTTCTAAGTTACGATTTCTAAAGTGTTATGTCTTAGATGCTTTATAATTTCGAAAGTGTTATAAATTTAAAGTGTTGTGATTTTTAGAAATGGATATATTTGAAATGGAAATGATACCGTATTTGGTTTTGAAATGATATCGTATTTAGTTTGGAAATGGAAATGATATCGGATTTGGATTTGAAACGGAAATGATATCGTATTTGGTTTTGAAATGGAAATGATATCGTATTGATAGGGTTTTGAAATGGCAATGATATTTTGGTTTTGAAGTATAAACTATTTTAAAATGACCATGGTGTTATAATAATGATTGGTTGTTAAAGAGACTGGGATCGGATATTGTCATACTCTCTGCCAATATCGAAAAACACTTTATCAACTATGTACGTGGTGGAGATTCCAGAATGAAGTAGGATGGTGGCGACGATCCTATATAAGGTATATACGTGGACCCGACTCCCATGAGTTGGCATAAGGTGGCTAAAACAGAAGCAATTGACGGGCCAAGTGAGGTAGCTCCTCCGATCGGACACACTTCTTTGATTTCCATTATATTACTTTGTGATTGATTTGGTGTGCACCTTTGATTTGGGAGTGTGGCTCGAGGTGGGCAATAGTTGCTGCTATGCATTACCACCAGCCCCGAAGTGTAATTGGTATATCTACCTTGGCATTTCCTATTTGTGCCGTGTCACCTACATTAGCGAGACCAGTACGAGTTTGTTTTGTACCATACCTATGGAATGCCTACTGACGACGCCCGGTATGGGGGAGATTACGGTATCGTATAGACTATGGGAATGTATAAAATGTGTTAAAAGGGAAATTTGTAACGCCTTAACGATATTTTAATAGTTTACTTTACTGTAGACATTATTATATAAGCGTATATTACTACGTAGTAGATAGTTTAACGGATCCTTGGAGGATGGGTATCCAAGACATCCTTTAAGTTTCTTGTATTTCAATAGATATTTCACTTGAGTTGGATTTATTGATATATGAATGTTAATCCTGACTCGAGTGTTTTTTGTTTTGCTTTACGCTCGGGTCAGACTGAGAGTCACAACATTTGAGACTCACCTTGGGCGTTGGAGCTTCGCTTGGAGATCCATCTTTCTATTCAGCTTGCAGTATTCAGTTGATTCCTGTGATACATTCTAATCTTGTATTTGACTATCGTACTGAGACTTCTATGTATTCGAGACATCTGTTGTATCTTGTTTTAAATCTGTTATATATATATAGTAGCTTCATGAACTACTATTCTTTTGTTTCAGCTGCCTATTGTTATATTACTCTGTGTTTGTGATTCTGTTATTATTTTATTTACCGTATATGCTGAGTTTTGTGAAATATAAATTAACAATCTGATATTTTGCGCAATTCAAGTCCGACATGTGCGGATGCGAATGGTTGAAAATATAAGGATGTTATAGAGACACTTTGGTTGTTATATGCAAATAGTCTCTTATGAATCATTATTTAGAATTTTCCACTTCAGCATATATGTACCAAAATACAAAGTTTTGCCAAGCAATAATTTTATGAGTAAATCCAAATTAACTTGAGCACGTTGAATAACGAATCTATTACCCTAATTTGAACAATTGAAATTTACGATATAATGCCTATCAACGTTGTTAATTATATTTCAACTACATTAGTCCTGCCCTTGAAGACTCATTCACGACCAATGGATAATATCCCTTCAGGTATAACTATCAAAATCATATTTTTATACTATACTTGGAATCCATTTCGAATTTGCGCATCATACCATATCATATATTCGATATTCTTAACAATTTAATTGGTTGTTGCAGATAATCTATTCTCGCAATCGACAAGAAACTCATTATCTCTTTAATATGCAAGAATATTTTTTAGACATTGTAATGCACTGTGTTCTTTTAGATTTGATTTTTTTCATTTCATCCTTCATATATCCAAATCAATTTTACCACCAATAATTTCTAAAGGAAATTTCTTTGTCACGAAGTTGGTATATTTTGAAACAATAGTTGTTTCTCAGTGCAATGCAATAGGGATTCATAAACGCTTTATGAATTGCCTTATATGTAAAAATGATTTGGTTTTAGTTTTCAATATTTATGTTCGAAACATAAATTGGCCATCCAATGATGATCGTTCCCAAACTCTTTTTGGAGAGATCATACAAGATCCCTCATAAATAATTATTACATACAATCTTTTAACTTGCACAATCTGTCAACTCCTTGGTCTAGGATATATTTGGGTTTCTTATAAATCCTTATTTTGTAAAATTTGGTAAACTATTATTTAGATGAAATTGATTTTAATCTAGTTTATTACTCTTAAGTATACGTCCTTATAAAAAGAAGTTAACTCTATTTCACTCATCATTAATCATACTTTGTTCAACGAAGTTCGATTACTCCTTATCAATATTTCATTATGTATCATAAGGAGGAGTGAATTTTGAGATCGAATCTTTATTCATTTTTAAGTATGTTCAAAACTCTTTTCAATATACTCACATATTCAATCAAATTGAATCAATTTTATTTTCTATTGCATGTTATTTTATTTACTTTTGTTTTATACTCTATGAGTTATCATAGATATACTACATGTGTGTCAAATACACATGTCTTGTCAGTGATAACTTGTTGGTGAATATAATGAAGTACATGGAACTATTTTTGTATTAATCGATTTTTGACTGCATACATCTATATTTATTAATCTGAAGAGTTCATCAACTCTTATCACATTCCCATTGAATGTGTGATTAGCCCTTAGTTGTTTGAGATATAATTAACTAATATCGTATGATTCATAGTCATATAATCAAAGAATTATTTCTCCAACATGTGGGTTAGTCCATAAATTCAAAATAATTGTAAATAAATTTAAATATTCTATTTTTCAATGCATCACAATTACCGATAATATAGGTTTATTTTATAATGAATAATCATAATCTAATATGTAACACTATGTTTATGTTTTAGTCAACGCTGAAAAACAATTATTATTTCATAAATAATGTCTAGTATATTTACGAAAATAATTTTCGCAACATGATGTGATAAATAAGTGTTATATGGTATGCTCATACTATTTCTTCCATAACTATAATAGTGTATGATATACAAAGCTCCATTCAACAACTTAATATAGGGTATTTATTTCATTTACTATAACTGGTTTATAGTCGAGAAATTTAAGATCAAGTATCTCAAATTCAAAAAAAACTCTCCTAGAAAACAATTTTCTATTTGAAAATACATTTTGAAATAGAAATCATATTTCTCATTGCAGTCTTAAGCATCAACTATTATTTCACAATTTTCGCTTTTGATGTTTTTTCTATGAAGCATAAGTAACCATCCACTTTCTTCATCACAATTGTGCCTTAGGTTACATCGACTCTTATACATTCGATTCCTTTTCTAAATGGTCGACCCATTCAAAGAAAATTCTTATTATAATATCATAACAAACTCTTTATAAAAGTGCACTTGGTCATCCATAACTTTTAAGGACATCAAATAAATTGCACTTTACGTAAGTTAATCAAACTAAAATTTCAATGATAGAATTTTTAGATTTATCTTATAACCATTGGTTTAATGTTACATTTAACACAACAGGACCATTATTGTAATCAATCATATTGAATCCATGAGCTTGCACTACAGTTTTCTTGCTTATTTCAATGAACTTATTTCATCGAGGTTTCGTATATTATGAATTATTATTGTTCACTATATAACATATATATGTTATCGTATATGGATCAAATATCCATATTCTTGTAATGCTTATAGAGTTAGAACTCATTGAAGACAATACAAAGTCTCGGGAAAGTAAACTTGTAAGTGACCAACTTACGAACATATTTAGTGGTTGTACAATTAAGCGCTTGCATAGGTCAACATGCAAAAATTAGTTGGTAAGTGTCTTTTATATTTCTATTTATCAATATTAATTCAGTTCATTTATATATTATAACTAATAAACATTTTGTCATTTAAATTAATTGCATAAATTTATAAATGTAGATTATTATAACTTTATATAGCATATGTTCTTACAGTACTAGAAATGTTAAATGTTACCATTTCATTTTTCCAATAAGGCTTTCACTAGTCATTTATGTTTCTTCAAACCCTAAGACGAAATATAGAAGTATTTTGACTTCACTAGAGGGTGTTAGGACTCTTTTATCGTGGGATTCTAACCTTGAGTTTGCTTAATAGGTGATAGCCCCGTAAACGATGGATAACTTCTTATTGGTTGTATCATATATAACTCATAACCTATAGTTCCATGTGTTAATATCTTTTCGATCTTGAATTTTCTCAAAAAATTGAAGGAAATTATTTACTTGTACCCGTCATTTTGCGATGGCGTAAGTATGATATATGTAGCTTGAGTCTACTCAATAAACACATATACTTATCTTCCCTCCTCTAGTCAATATATTAATAATACTACATATAACATCTCTAGCTTGAGCTTTCTCAACAACCAGAGAGTATGCAAGTAATTTATTAACATATAAATGGTAAAGGACAACACTTATATTAAAGATTCATAATCTTTAATATATTTAACTGAGTGATATAGACTTATGGAATAATTTATTTCTTATAAAATACCTCATTAATTCAAGTGTTAGACATACCATAAATAAATGTATATGTACTATACTTATGTATTCATTCATTAAGTCTAATTGGGTTTTCACGCTTAGTGTATACATTCATGTTATATAGGTTTTATTATTATATAATTTTTATATTTTATTTAGTTTATATAATATTTTATGTTTAACGTTATATTAATTAAATCTTATTGAATTAATTAACACTTTATTTAATTGTTATATTTTTCAATCATAACATATTATATCGAATCCATATATTATAACCTTTATAGTAATACATATATATCTTATACATATATGTATATTAATTTATTAATTAACTTTTAGTTTATTTATTTGATTAAACAATTTTAATTAAATTTATAAATTTTTCAAATTCTTTTATACACACATGTATATTAATATTGTCTTAAATAATTCAAGGCAGTGTAAAATATATTATATTATACATTATACATGTGTGTGCGTATATGTATGTATATATAATTAATTAACTTATTTAATTAATTCATTTAATTTATTAATCTTATTAATAAATTATATTTTGAAAATTATTTTTATAACATTTTGAAAAATTATATTATAACTTTTATAATATGTGTTTTATTTTAAATTAAAATTTTAATCTTTTATCTTAATTTTCAAAACATTTGGAAAATCTATTTTATAACATTTATAATGTTTTTATTATTTTAAGTTTAACTTTTAAGTTTAAAATTTTTATTTAATTTAAAACAATTTTGGAATTAGTCCAGGCCTAAATCAATTTGGAATATGGGGTTTAACGTTTAGGGTTACCTCATCCTTTGGACCAAGCCAGGTAGGGCGGAATACTTGTTACCCAAACCCAACCTTAGACACTGCTTTTTTAGACATGTGTGGGCAAACTTTAACAAGTTAGACCTGATACTGCTAATTGAGAATGCATAGGCTATTTGACTCTGATACCATTGTTGGAACTGAGTCAGCATATAACAAGTTAAATGAGTGAATTTCAATTTTTTTCACCGCTTTAATCTTTTAGGTCTATGAAGTCTAAACTAGTTTAGAACCGTTCCAAATACTTATAAATAAAATCTTTATTTTATTTAATAAATTTATGTAAAGAGTTGATTTTTTAAACATATGTAACCAATAAAGTGTATATATGTATCAAATGCACACATACATTTAAGTATGCATGCAGCATATAAATCTCTACATGGTGTAATGTGTCATATATAAGTGCTGAGATTTACACAGCAACAGACGCATTACCCCTTTTTATGTAGATTGTTGTCCAAAAAAAATTTAAATTATAAACACACACACACATATAATATTCAAAATTTTGAATTTTATTTTGTAATAAATTAAGTCTTTTTGAATAAGTCCGTAATTTTGAAATTTATCTAATTTGTTTAATAAGTAAAAAAATTTAAAAATAGATGCGGATCTATAGTTTTAAATTATATATATTACAAAATTAAGTAAAAATATCATAACCATAAATAAAAATTTTAATTTCAATAAGTTGATAGTTTTAAAATTTTAAATACATTTTTTAAATTTAATTTTTTTAATTAGTAAAATAGTTAATAGCAGTTCTGGACCTGTAGATTTAAAGTATAAAATATTGTATAAAATTAAATAAAAATATCATCAATATATTTATATCATATAATTTTCAGAAATGATTTTACAATATATATTTTTAAATTAAAATAATTAACAAGATAGCAAAATATACATATTTAAATAAATGCCTTACGCCCAAAATATATATGCATGCATGTATATATCTATATATGTATAATTGTTTCTTTATATCAGTAAATAATAAAGTATAATGATATAAAATGTAATATATATAATACTAGTTAATACATGTTACAATAACATTAATATATATGTATATATCAACTTTATGTTTAAAATAATATGAAAATAAAATTTGATTTTTTACTACAACATTAATTCATGATACATAATAAAATGATTTTGGATATAAAATTACATATATTGATTTATACATTTATATTTTAGTTAAGACAGTGTTAAATCAATTTAAAACAGTTTCTAATATTTAAAAATAATTAAAAATTCATTTTGGTGATATATTTATAAATAAAATTTAAAATTTTATTAGTTCAATCAAGTATAATTGATAGATAGCGAAATTTGTAGATTTTTACTTACATATACATATGTACAATAATACAATAAAAAAGGACAACGATTGTGCGCATAAATTCATTCAAACATATATAGTTAACTATATTAACATAATGACATATTAATCATAGATTATAGGATGTTAGCTGAAAAATTGCCTTAGATTTGCACACTGATTGGTAGACTTTCCTAGATTCGATCCTGGTTCGAGCTCCTAGCTTTTCAACTGCTTGGGGAACTACTTTTGATTTTTATTTGATGTTTGGATATGATATATTTTTCCTAATGGGGTTGTAAATGATGGCTTTCATAGAGGAGAGGAAGAGACAAAGTTGCCTAAATAATATGGGGTAGTGTGGCCATTTATGGATAGAGTATAGAAGATATTATTTCCTTGATTTATTCCTTCTCTATTACCAAATCTAGATCCAACATTTTTGAAACTTTAACCACTTTCTTGCTCTAATATAATTCTAAATAAGGCTATATAGGCCTTAAATCATTCTAAACCCCTTATAAGTTAATCACATTTAAATCCAACTTAAATGAATGTCGATATCGAATATCGATTCGTACATATATACATACGCACTTGATTAATTACTATTGGCAGACAGAAAATACTAATGGCACGCAATACATAAAATAAAAAAATAATTAATATTTTATAAATATTAAATAATTTAATTAATTTATAATAATTGTAAATAATTTAAATTATGTGGGATATCAAAGAATCTACCAATGCGGTTGTAAGGACCCGCAAATTCATATCCTTTGAATCGACAATAAACCACACATGTCCAACCAAAAAGCACTGACTGAAGGAAAGTTAGGAGAAAGAAAAGAAGAGAGTAGAAGAGAAGAGAAGAAAGAGAGAAGATAGAACCAAACAGAACAATATAGAATCTCACATCGGAGCGGAAAACATATAATATCATATCAATGTCCATACAAAACAGAAACTGTATATAGATACATCAATCAGAGTTCAACAATCAATCACTAGTTATCAGCCTGGACAGTTATAACAAACTATCCTCACAATTACCGGTAATATACAACGATTAAGCAGTGGATAATAAACAGATACATGCATACAAATATGAAGATCTCCAGCTCTCCTTCTGAAGCTCCAAAAGCACCAAATCTGAACCTGTAAATATACTCGGTCTGACCCGAGCATTAAAGGGAAGAACGCATAGATTGGTTTAGTAAACCAACGTGAGAAACACACTAACTGAATTTATTAAATTACCAAACTTTTCCTTTAAAAACAAAAGTATCTCGTAGGCATGCCCACACATAAACACGGACATGTTTTTACCTTACGATAACTAAAACATGCGATGACCTGGAATTTTGGGCAATATCAATTTAGTAATCTGTATAAAAAATAAAATTGATTTGATAATCTGTATTAATAAGTTTGAATTGATTTAATAATCTTCCTTTAATAAATATCTAATTGGAGAATTTTATCTTTTAAAAGCTAATAAAATGTTTTCTATTTATAATGTATATATATTTGTATATATTGTAAATAGATAAGCTTTGTTAAATTTAATAAAAAAAAAAATCTTGTTTTCTAATTCTAATATTTTTGGTAATTTGGAAATTCTGATTTATTTAATATAAAACTTTTCAAGCTATTTAATAAATAACTATATGGTTTTAAAATATTTGAGATGAATGTTTAATAATTTAAAATAAATTTTTAACTTAAGTTTAAACTTAAATAAAAGGTTTATTTTATATATTGCTTAATAAATATGATTTGAAATTTTATATAGAAGTTTAAAATACAATTAACATATGAGATTTTATTTTATTTAAGAAAGATAAGTAATTTATTAATATTAAGATAATCTCTTCTATAAATTATTTAAAATTAGATAAATGTGTTATTTCCAAATAATAATTATAATGTATTATTTTTATAGATATAAATGGATTTTTAAGACAATGGAATTGTTATTTTTAAATTAAATAAGTAGTTATATATGTATATATATAACTTGATTTTAATCTGGATTAAAGAACTCAATTTGATTTTGAATTTATGTTTCGAAATTCAAAAGGATAGATATTTAAAATGTTTTGGATTTTAAAACATATATTTATATAAGCTTTTACCTTAAAGGAAATTCATATGCATTTAGATAAGTATTTCTAAATTTATAAACTAAGTTAAAAACCTTTCATTCGACATTTAAAATAAAAAGAAAATAATTCAAAGACAAGTGTTAATTCCTTAAGACACACAATAACAAGTGTTAAGTAAATACTAATTCAAGATGACAAGTGTCAATTAATTTTCATTTTTTCTTTTATTTTTGATAAATCAAAGATCAGCCTATTTAAACATACCATTCTTCTTTTCAATTCATTTTTTCTCTTTTCTTTTGAAAGCTAAGAGTAAAAAAATCTGGAACTCAAACCATTTCTCAAACCAAATCAGTAAATCACTTCCTCAAAAACCAGAAATCAATCCAAACATGTAAACCCTGTAACCAAGTTTGCAAATCACAATCACCAACCTTTAATTCATTTTCAATTCAAGTTTGCAAAGCTCATTCTTCAACCTGAGAAGGAACAAAAGCCTGCAATTCATTTTTCAACATCATATACGTGCATCCTTTTCAAAAACTAAAGCAAGTCTGAGATAAAGATCATCGAGCCTGCATTTTTCTTCAAACCTAGGTTTTATCAAAGTAAATTTAAAATCAAGTCTTAATCCATCTTCAACAAGTTTCATTAGCATGCAAGTTTTAAAATCAAAGACAAATTCAGGCAAATCAATTTTTAATTTCAAAGCTGTTTTCAATATCAAAGGTGCTCTGTTTATCTTCATTTGCAATCTGGTGAGTAACATCTTTTTTGAAGCTTAAATATGAATCTGGTTGCAAGTTGAGATCTGGAATGAATGTGTTTTTGTGTGAATATGTATTGTAAAGTTCATGCATATATATATGAATGAATAAATGTGTGTGCATGCTGTTGTATTTTGGTGTTATCCTGTTTTAGTTTTCCAGGCTCAAGATTTGTTCATAATTCATGATCTCTTGAACCAATCTTTGTTAGGGTCTAAGTTTCAAACATAAATTTTTGGTTTTATTTCACAATAAAGATTAAAATTATATTTATGTAATTTTAATTGAATATTTCTCTAGGAAAACAAAGAACAGGCAAGCTTGTGGTTTATTTCAAAAATTCGAACTTCTCAATTCATTTATTCAGTAATCAAATCTGAATACTTAACCAAAATTATGATTTTTAAAAGTAATATCATAATTTTTAGTTTGAGGATGTATGTGCATTTATGGTTTGACCACAAATGGTGTTTAGGGAAGTTCTGACGATCTCGAGGGTCTGGGGTGTCATGGTTCTTTTTGGAGGTAGAAGTGTGATCGTAGAATCGAGGAAAAATATTGGATGGGTGTGAAGATGACCGTGGTGGCGGCGGCGATCACATTAAGTTTGTAAACATAGTTTGGATAGGTTATATAGTTTTGATCGGGGCAACGACTATGGTGGATATAGTCATGGGCCTTTGGGAAATGGAAGCGTGGTGGTCAGCAAATGTGTGGCTGAAATTGCTGTCACTCTGGTGGTCGGAGGATCGTGGATGAGATGATTCTAGGTTTCATGGTTGTGCAGTTTTTGGATTTAAGACTCGATTTCTGATTTTGAGTTGTTGTGATGATCTGATGGTCGTGATGGTGTGCGAGGTTGATTTCTGATGTGATGAAGCTATCGTAGTTGACTGGTGATGGTCAGAGCCACCGTGCATGTGCATGGTGCACTTTGATTTTTAATAATCTGGGGTTGAGTAGGGGATTGGTATACTCGAGTTTGTCTCGAGTGATTCGAGTATTTTACTCGAAGATCTTTAGTTTTGGACTCGAAGTAATTGAAGTATAGGCTCGAGTAAAAATTTTGTTACGCGTTTAAAACCTGACAGTGTTTTAGATTTTGAAATTTAAACTGAATTTAAAAATGTAAAGTAAGTTTTAAATCAAAGTTTTGAAGCAAGTTTTAAAGTATGGATTCAAATTGAATTTGAATCCTAGTTTGAAAACAAATAAGTTTTATAAAAATGAAATGTTTTAACAACTTTAAAATGTTAAAGTATTTTATAAAATGATTTTAAAATCTGAAAGTAAAGACTTAAAACAAATTTTAAATCTAAGTTTAAATCTGGATTCAAAATGAATTTGTATCCTAGTTTTGAAATAAAATAAAGTATTTAAAATTTAAATTGTTTTAACAACTTTGAATGTTAAAGTATATTTAAATGATTAGACTTTAAAATGAATTTGGTTTAAATTCTGTTAAAATTCTTTATAATATAAGTATTTCTTTAATATATGATTTCAAAGGTTTTTAAATTATTTTTAAACTTGGTTAAAGTTAAATTTGTATTCATTTTAAATCTTAAATTTGAAATGAAATTTGAAGGTAAATTTGAAAGTAAAATGCTTCCAAATGTGATATAATTGAATCATTAATAAGGAAAATGTTTTTATTTTAAAGTTAATAAATATTTAATGATTTATGATTCATTAAATTATTAAGGTAATTAAAGTGGATAACTAATTTAATTAATTAATGATTTGAATTAATAAATTAATGATTTGAATTAGTTAATTAAGTAAATAAGGGTTTGAATTAATTAATTAAGGATTAAGTTACTGAATTAAGGTTAATTAATTTGAAAATAAGATCATTAATTAGATAAGTTAAGATTTTTAATTGATGATTAGAAATTAATCAATCAAGTAATAAAGATTAATTAAATTACAGTTAAGCACTTAATTAATTAAATAATTAGAGATTAATTAAATGGTTATTAAAGTTTAATTTGTTTGTAATTAATAATGGTGATAAGTAATTTACAAACTAATTAATCTTTAATAACCATTTAATTAATCTCTAATTATTTAACTAATTAAAAGCTTAACTGTAATTTAATTAATCTTAATTACTTGATTAATTACTTTCTAATCATTAAATAAAAATCTAACTTATCAAATTAATGATCTTATTTTCAAATTAATTAACCTTAATTAATTAACTTAATCCTTAATTAATTAATTCAAACCCTTAATTACTTAATTAATTAATCCAAATCATTAGTTAATTAAAATAACTAATTATCCATTTTAATTACCCTAATAATTTAATGAATAATAAATAATTAAATCTTCATTAACTTTAAAATAAAAACATTTCCCTTATTAATGATTTAATTATAATACATTCGGAAACATTTTACTTTCTAATTACCTTCAAATTTCATTTCAAATTTAAGATTTAAAATGAATACAAATTTAACTTTAACCAAGTTTAAAAACTTTAAAAACCTTTTAAATCATGTATTAAAGAAATACTTATCTTATAAAGAATTTTAAAAGAATTTAAACCAAATTCATTTTAAATTCAATTCATTTAAATATACTTTAACATTCAAAGTTGTTAAAACAATTTAAATTTTAAATACTTTATTTTATTTCAAAACTAGGATACAAATTCGTTTTGAATCCATATTTAAACTTAGATTTAAACTTTGTGTTAAATCTTTACTTTTAGATTTTAAAATCATTTTATAAAATACTTTAACGTTTTAAAGTTGTTAAAACATTTCATTTTTATAAAACTTATTTATTTTAAAACTAGGATTCAAATTCATTTTGAATCCATACTTTAAAAGTAGCTTCAAAACTTTGATTTAAAAATTTCTTTACATTTTTAAATTCAGTATACATTTCAAAATCGAAAACACTGTCAGTTTTTAAACCTGTAATAAAAAATTTTACTCGAGCCTATACTTCAATTGCTTCGAGTCCAAAACTAAAGATCTTCGAGTAAAATACTCGAATCACTAGAGACAAACTCGAGTATACCAATCCCCTGCTCAACCCCAGATCATCATAAATCAAAGTGCACCGTGCACATGCATGTTGGCTCTAATCATCACCAGTCAACCACGATAGCTTCATCACATCAAAAATCAACCACGCACACCATCACGACCATCAGATCATCACAAGAACTCAAAATCAAAAATCGAGTCTTAAAGCCAAAAATTAGAACAACCGTGAAACCTGGAATCATCTCGTCCATGATCCTCCGACCACCAGAGTGACAGCAATTCCGGCCACACATTCGCCAGCCACCATGCTTCCATTTCCCAAAGGCCCATGACACTCGATCCACCAGAGCCGTTGCCCCGACCAAAACTGTACAACCTATCCAAACTAGGTTTATAGACTTAATGTGATCGCCGCCGCCACCACGGTCAACTGCACACCCATTCGATATTTTTCCTCGATTCTTCGATCACACTTGTACCTCCAGAGAGAACCACGACACCTCAGACCCTCGAGATCTTCAGAACTTCCCCGAAACACCATTTCTGGTCAAACTAGAAATGCACATACATCCTTAAACTAAAAGTTATGATATTACTTCTAAAAATCGTAATTCTGGTTAAGTATTCAGATTTGATTACTGAATCAATGAATTAAGAAGTTCGAATTTTTGAAATTGACCACAAGCTTGCCTGTTCGTTGGTTTCCGAGAGAAATATTTAATTAAAATTGCTTAAATATAATTTTAATCTTTAATGTGGAACAAAAAAAACAATTTATGTTTGAAACTTAGACCCTAACAAAGATTGATTCAAGAGATGATGAATTATGAACAAATCTTGAGCCTGGAAAACTAAAACAGGATAACACCTAAATACAACAGCATGCACACACATTTATGCATTCATGTATATGCATGAACTTTACAATACATATTCACACAAAAACACATTCATTCCAGATCTCAACTTGCAACCAGATTCATATTTAAGCTTTAGAAAAGATGTTACTCACCAGATTGCAAATGAAGATGAACAGAGCACCTTTGATATTGAAAACAGCTTTGAACTTAAGAATTGAGTTGCCTGAATTTGTCTTAGATTTTAAAACAATGAAACTTGTTGAAGATGGCTAAAGACTTGAATTTAAACTTGCTTTGATAAAACCTAGGTTTGAAGAAAAATTTAGGCTTGATGATCTTTATCTCAGACTTGCTTTAGTTTTTGAAAATGATGCAGGTATATGATGTTGAAAAATGAATTGCAGGATTTTATTCTATCTTAGGTTGAAGAATGAGCTTTGCAAACTTGAATTAAAAATGAATTACAGGTTGGTGATTATCATTTGCAAACTTGGTTACAGGGTTTACATGTTTGGATTGATTTCTGGTTTTTGAGGAAGTGATTTACTGATTTGGTTTGAGAAATGGCTTGAGTTTCAGATTTTTTTTACTCTTAGCTTTCAAAAGAGAATAGAAAAAAAGAATTGAAAAGAAGAAAGGTATGTTTAAATAGGCTGATCTTTGATATATCAAAAATAAAAGAAAAAATGAAAATTAATTGACACTTGTCATCTTGAATTAGTCTTTACTTAACACTTGTTATTATGTGTCTTAAGGAATTAACCCTTGTCATTGAATTATTTTATTTTTATTTTAAATGTTGAATGAAAGCTTTTTAACTTAATTTATAAATTTAGAAACACTTATCTAAATGCATATGAATTTCCTCTAAGCTAAAAGCTTATATGTATATATATGTTTTAAAATCAAAACATTTTAAATATCTATCCTTTTGAATTTCAAAACTTTAAATTCAAATTCAAATTAAATTCTAATATCCAAATTAAAAATCAAGTTGTATATATACATATATAACTACTTATTCAATTTAAAAATAATAATTCCATTGTCTTAAAATCCATTTATATCTATAAAAATAATACATTATAATTATTAATTGGAAAAACATATTTATCTAGTTTTAAATAATTTGTAAAAGAGATTATCTTAATATTAATAAATTACTTATCTTTCTTAAATGAAACAAAATCTCGTATATTAATTGTATTTTAAACTTCTATATAAAATTTCAAATCATATTTATTAAGCAATATATAAAATAAACCTTTTATTTAAATTTAAACTTAAGTTAAAAATCAATTTTAAACTATTAAACATTTATCTCAAATGTTTTAAAATCGTATAGTTATTTATTAATTAGCTTGAAAAGTTTTATATTACATAATTCAGAATTTCCAAGTTACCAAAAATATTAGAATTAAAAAACAAGATTTATTTTTTTATTTGGGTCTTCCTCTATACTCATCTAGAATCACAACTGCTAACTGCCTGTCTCTGTATGCTAAAATCTGTAGCTTATTGACTTGTTGGGCTAATAGATTTCTCTCACAAGCTGATAGACTTGTGCTCATCAAGTCTTTTATATCTACAATGATGGTGTATTGGTCTAGGGTCTTCATTCTTCCCATAAAGCTAGTGAAAATGGTAAGAAATGCCATGTTGAGGTTTTTCTAGACTGGTTCAATTCATTCAAAGAAAATCATCCCCTGCTCTTTTGCAAAAATGGAGCTACCTAAAAATAAAGGTGGTCTTGGAATATTTAACTTGCAATCTCTGAACAAAGCAGCATCAAGTGCTCTCTTAAATGCATTGCTAACTGATGTTGACTCGTTATGGGTTGAATGGACCAAAAAATATAACTTGGGTGGAATGAATTTCTAGACAATGACTGTCCCCCAGAATTGTAGTTGGACTTGGAGGAGTTTACTGAGATTGAGATCTTCTTTCTCCCCTTTATTAAATTTGTACTCTCTCCCTCCAATGATGTCAAATTCTGGAATGAACCTTGGATGGCAGAAGGTCTATATCTTGGCAAAAAATTTACCCTCCCACCAGATTGTTCAGTCAGGTATTAGCAGGGATGCTCGTGCTATTGATTACTTGTATGATGGCAAGTTGTTGCTGCCATATACCCGTAAACAGGAATTAGGGATGTCTGGAAAAAATATCAGGGTAATTACTACCACCCTTCTCTAACTGATGAAATACTTTGGAATGGTAAGTCTCACTCGATCTCTTCTGTTTATGATCTGCTTGTTAATGGCACAGGAAGCTCTGAATTTGAATGGCATAAGGTTCTATGGACAAGAAACTCTCCTGCCAGAGACAATGTGATGTGTGGAAGGTTATCAATAATGCCTTGTTGACCAAGGTTAAATTGATGAACTATGGTATGACTGTTGATCCACTTTGTGTTTTCTGCAAGTTGCAACACGAATCTGTGGATCACATATACTTTGAATGCAATGATTTAATGGGACTATGGAGTAGACTGGTGAGAAGAATTAATTCTAATCATATGCATTAGACTGGTGAGAAGAATTAATTCTAATCATATGCATGGATTGTCTGATGTGGAGTGGGCTCTGATAAGCAAATCAACAAGGTGGAGGAAGTATGACAGAAATGTGTGTTTCTTCTGTATTAAGAAGTACTTGAATATGGTATGGGAGGAAAGAAATTTAAGATGTTTTGAAAACAAGAGTAGGAGCATGCAAAAGCTATGGGAAGCACTAAAGATTGTTATAAAAAAGGGAATGAAAGATAGTCAGTTTGAGTTCAGTACTCATTTTACTGAAGGTTGGCCTAGTTCTTGTTTGTGATTGTTATCAACTTTTTTCTTTCTTATAGTCTTGTTTCCTTATGTGTTGTTGTTCCTTAGTTCCCTCAGTGTGGTGATATTGTTTTCAGTATTTTCTTTTTTTTGGTGATTGTGAGCATGTTCATAATCACTATCTTTTAATTTCTCAATAAACTGGTAGGGGACCAGTTAATCCCGCTTGCCTTGCAAAAAAAGATTTATTTTTTTATTAAATTTCAAATCAAAGCTTATCTATTATAAATTGAAATCATTTTATTAGCTTTTAAAAGACAAAATTCTCCAATTAAATATTTATTAAAGGAAGATTATTAAATCAATTCAAATTTATTAATACAGATTATCAAATCAATTTAATTTTTTTATACGGATTATTAAATTGATATTGCCCGAAATTCTGGGTCATCACATTCCTTCCCCCTTAAAAGAATTTCGTCCCCGAAATTTAAAAGCAAAGGTAATTTAATAATCTATCTAAGATTTTAATTCAAATCACAAGCATATATTATCAACTATATGCTAACAACCATAGCAACCAATTCATCCAATCAAACAAATCTATCTACCTAGACAAAATACTGAATAGGATTTCCTAGAGTTTCCCAGCATAAATAACGGAATACTCACTCTACAGAACCCAAACAATGTATACTACTAAGCTACAGGGCTACTACTCATCTAGATCTCCAAAACTAAACAGGAAATCAGACCACACTCAAGTCTGACTCAACAACCAAATCTTCCTGAACTACTGGTTCCACAAACAGAGGTAGATCAAACTCGTACTCCCTCAGAGATACGTAAAACACATTGAATCCTAGTCTTCCAAACTGGCAATTCAACTCTGAAAACCAAAGCACCTATCCTTACAAGAATACAGAAAAATCCAATACTTCGGAGCTAGCTTCCCATTCTTACCAAATCTTATAGCTTCTTTGGTCGGAGAAAACTTATCCAAATCAAATCTCCGACTCTAGAACCCAAATTCCTCTGTCTCTTATCCTCAAAACTCTTCCGACGATCCTGGGCTGCCTATATCCTTCTTGATCAGATTAACCTTCGCTGATACTTCTCAAAACAAACTGGATCAAGAAAATCAACAAAAATATCTTCTCAAAATCAACCAAAATCAAGAACACAACTCTACTACACAAGCATCAGAAGACTGATCTTACTTCTCCTTATCCAGAAAAGACAAACAGATGCATTCACAAACTGCTTCCACTGCACAACTCTGATCTGGAGTAGATGAAAATGATGACGACGAACACGAGCACAAACTGGTCAACCCATCCCAAAAATATGGTTCAACAGATCCAAAAGAGAAAAACTCAGAAGTTCAACCAAAATCTGAGCTGCCTCGCCAAACTTTCCCTAGGAACGATCCTCTACTAAGCTGAACCATTGTTACCACTCCTGGAATCCTAGTTGATAAGAAAACTCAATCTCTAATGCGGACATACCTCTGACTTCCTTGAAGACATCCGGAAAAATGTCCAATAACCCAAAGGAATCACTCGAACTATCGCAAGTCACTTTTGCGACCAATCTAGCCTAATTCCAAAGAAAATTGTTCTCTCTTAACCAATCAGAACAGCTTATGCTTATCTAGCCAATCCATCGAAGAAATAGATCCACTCTGCTGTTTCTGAACTCCACCTCTAGAAAACTGCTCAGCCAGAAGACCTTCCTGTTGGCACACAGAACACTCCAAGCTGCATTGCTGACCCAGATGCAAAAGACTTCCTAATCAAAAGCTCTTCGAAAAACTCAGACCTCAAACCAAACAGAAACACCCCGCTGAACTCAGCCACATCAACGATGCAGACACACTTCCTTAAGCTTGTTCCAAAGAAACATCTTCAGAAATATCCATAGTCACTGCGCTTCATTACATAGCTACTACTTCCTGAGGTATCAAGATACCATCGCTGAATTCTGCTCAACTGATAGATCCAAACTCTACTCATCCAAACTTGCACCTCAAAGATGGACTCCGAACGTTAACAGGTTTCCTTTAGAGATTGATGAAATCCTTTCACTACAGTAAAGCTCACTCGAATGGTATTGGGTCTATAGTCTCGACAAATACACTTCCAACTCTAATATACAGACTCCTATCATTGGTAGTCATGCTACACACACCACTACCCCATCTACCATTATAACTCATATTGGAAAACCCAAATAGGTAATCTAATAAAATAGGTAGAAATATATATATATATATATATATATATATATATATATATATTAAATTATAAATACGCTTTCTCAAGATAGACACCACTCTAGGGCTTAGGTATTATCTCAACCTACGCTCTGATACCACTGTAATGACCTGTCGTTCATTCCACAGAATGACGCATCATTATAAAGAAAGAAAGAGATAGAAAAGTGAGGATAGAGAAGAAAGAAAGAAACAACATCAGAATCTCAACTGCGGAACGAATAAATTATATTAATAACGTAAGTATTACATAGTATACAACCATTATCAGAGTTATACAGATTATACATCTCATACTAGGCAGTTATAAACACCTGTCTAGTTATTAGAACTCAATACAATACAGAGATACCAACACAGCGGAACACTAAATATATGTATAATGCTGAAGCCTTCGGCTCCACTGCTCCTCCACAATTCATCAAATCTAACCTGAATCCCTTGGCTGCTCGTAAAAATTTGAGTACCCAAGAGTTTAAGAAAACAGAAGATAAACTCTGGGTCAGACATGGGTCTAGTGTGAGTAATAGGTTAAAGTTGCTTAACTTTTGAAAAACCTTTGAAAGAAAAGGTATCACGTAAGACTCCCCACACATAAACATGGGTAAGTTTTTACCTTAAGCTAACCAAAAACATTTGATAGGAAATTTAGTGATATAATAATAGGGTCTAGGGTTTTCAAATAAATAAGAAATAGCTGAAATTATTACACGATTAAATTCCAACTATTTCTTATTTATTTGAAAACCCTAAAACCTATTATAATATCACTGAATTTCCTATCAAATGTTTTGGTTAGCGTAAGGTAAAAACTTACCCATGTTTATGTGTGGGGGTCTTACGTGATACCTTTTATTTCAAAGGTTTTTCAAAAATTAAGCAACTTTAACTTGTTACTCACACCAGACCCATGTCTGACCCAGAGTTTATCTTCTGTTTTCTTAAACTCTTGGGTACTCAAATTTTTACGAGTAGCCAAGGGATTCAGGTTAGCTTTGATGAATTGTGAAGGAGCAGTGGAGTAAGAGGCTTCAGCGTTGTAGATATATTTAGTGTTCCGCTGTGTTTGTATCTCTGTATTGTATTGAGTTCTAATAACTAGACTGGTGTTTATAACTGTCTAGTATGAGATGTATAATCTGTGTAACTCTGATAATGGTTGTATACTATGTAATACTTATGTTATTAATATAATTTATTCGTTCCGCTGTTGAGATTATGATGTTGTTTCTTTCTTTCTTCTCTATCCTTTCTCTTTTATATCTCTTTCTTTCTTTATAATGATGTGTCATTCTATGGAATGAACGGCGGGTCATTACAAAACATTTCATATCAAATCCTCTTATATTATACTAGTGTCTAGTATATACAAATACTTTTAATCATAGTCGAAATGGTTACCCCTATAGCATTTCGAGGCTATTCATTACACCTTTACAAACAAAACCGCAAGCTCGTACTGGGGTTTGGATTTCCATATAAATGACCAGGTGAAGGGACTACCTTCCGAAAGTACATCTCTAGAGGAATGTACCGAGGACCATCACAAAGGATCCTCTACCAACACAAGACCGACCCACCTCTATAACTAGATGGTACCGAATATATCATCCTCCAGTCGTTACCGACCTTTACCCACGGCCCTCTTGCATACAAACCACAATAATCAGATACACAACGTCATAGCATGTAAAGATGTATCTAGTAGAGGATGATCATACCCTATTTGGAAGCGACCCACTTAGCCTTGCTTCATCTAAACCTGTTTTGGTCATTTCCCGTTGATGAAGCCTGAGGTAACGATTACCTTTCACAAATCACATATCACATCACTTTGAATGCCGCACGGCCATTTCCGTTGACTACTAATTGTCTTCCACAAAAATACAACCCTTAAGCTCATGCGTCTCAAGGAGGGTGTTAAGCTAAGAGAAGTTGTCTTCTCCGCCACCACTGATGTATGTTTGTAAAAACCAATGTACGTAATCTTTAGAAATATAATGTTAGACAAACATCCATACAAGTTGTCTAGAAACAGAACAAACCAAAGGTACTTTCCTACCACATCCTGTCGAGAAATCTCTAGGATTAATAGCAAATAGTACTCACATTGGATATTTTATAACGAAGAGACTGCTGTTACTAGATGTATATTGGGATTTTAACCCCCATCGATCAACAAGCAGTCCTCCACTATGAAAATCCAGAATATCAATATCATCGGCCAACCTGCACAATCGAACGCATATACGTTGGTCCGAAGTGGTTTATGGATAAACCGATCCCGGTCTCTTCGCACCAACAATGCAAAAGCATCTCTCAACCTCATACAGAAACTAAGTCTTACAGACTTATCACGTCTCCAACTTTCAACTTGCTATCCTTCGGCCAAGAAGGAAGCTCGGTAGATTGGAGTAAAACTCCGCACTATACGAATCAACATCCTCAACACAAATGATAATCAAGCCTACACAGATGGCTACATACTAAGTGTATGACTAAATAGTTCCCAATCAAGTCGAGGAACTAAAATGGCCAAATTTGATAGTCGGTTATTTAACTACCGAATTAAACAAACAAATATTTAGCACCATAAGCAATCACTAATCCCTTTTTATTAATCTTCTATTAATTAAATAATTAGCCAAATATCCACTTCAAATTATCTTTAAAAAGATATATTTCCAAATCATTTCAACATTTCAACATTGGAAAACATTTCCATATACTTATTTAATAAGTAGTTCACAATTCAGTTTATTTTCAATAATTAGAAAATATTACATATACTTGAATCACGATTAAGTATATATTTAATTCTATAAGGAAAACATTCTCTTAACATATTTATTTGGGTCAAAACAAATGTTGCGTAAAACATCATTACGACAAACCAAAGTCACTAGTATAATGATTAAAAAATAATATAGATATGTAAATCCTATAAGCTATACAAAACTTCTCCTTTCGAAAATCATTTACTATAACAACCGTGTTATAGTCCATCATTTCCTTACTTCTCAGAAACGTCTATTTCAACAATGAATGTTGAAATCTATGTATTCGATACTCAACACATTTTAAAACATCTTCAAATCATTTAACTTCATTTAAAAGATCACTTTCCAAAACCTGTCTTTTAATTTAAAAATTTATTCACTGTCCAAAATCGTAAATATAATCCTTTAACCAAATTCAGTATTTCTACACATTTATTACAGGATAATGCATTGTCCAAAATCGTGGATATACTTCCCTAATCAAATTTAATACTTCTACATATGTATTAAAGGATTATCCACTGTCCAAAATTGTGGTTGAAATGCCTTTACTAAACTTCCACACTTACTTATCAAATTCAGTTGATTTTATTTTATAAATTCGCATTTCTATTTTATAAAAACTTCAATTTATAAAATCCCTTTATTTACCAAATTTCATTTATTTCATTTACATGCCAAACCCAATTATAAGTTAATTACTTATAAATCTCTTATTTACAAATTCATTCTTTTATAACTTCATGAATTAATAGATCTATAAATCTTATTTACTTATAAGATTCATTTATACTTCATTTTAACACTTATAAAACTCCTTTATAATTCCATCATTATTAATTTCTAAAATATCAATTTTATAAATCTTATATATAAACCGTTTATAATAAATTCAAAAATCCCAATTTAAACTATTTTACCAAATAGTTGACTTTATATTTCAAAAATACATTCTGATTATATTTCACAAAAATCATAATTTTTATAACATAAAAATTATAGCTTTTTTTTATTCAAAATAAATTCATTTACTTAGTAGTTCAAAAACTAACAAAACATCTATTTTCAAAATCACTTGGAAATCCTTTTTAAATTGAAATCATCACTTTAACATTCTTAAATTACCAAAAATAGCTTAATGCTGCAACAACGCTAAATACATCAATCACGGCATCCAAACATCATATATCATATGATAGCAGCATATATCACGATATTTGTAAATAAAACCAATACTGGTGGGGAATCTAGTTAGATCCCTCTAACCTGTCACCTGCAACAAATATACATATTGGAAATATATGTACAATGTCTGCTTCGAGGCAGACACACGTACAAAGGGTCATCCACTCATACACGGGAACGTATAGGGTCTCATCTGCTCCAATAGGTAGGAATATATCCAAATACCAATCAATATATATAATATATCATATACCATACAAACAATCATCATTTGGCATAAATAATATTTATTCTCACTTGTATAAAAATATCAGTGAGTCAGAAATAGTGAGTTGCACTTACCTTGCTTCCAATAGCAGTTGCAGTGTTGTATTTCGAATAAAATTAAACAGCCGTTTAATTTTATTCAAAATTTACACTAGCTCCAGTCAACTCCAAACCATCTCTAAAACGTAGTACTCGTCAATATGGACCCAATACAACTTGTTTCGTCAAAAATGGACCTTGTATGGAAAAGTTATGCAATTTCAAAGATTGTACGAATTAATATATAATTTTTTACAACTTTTAATTATAATTTTAAAACCTAGATCACATCGTAGCCGTGCATTCCGTCAACCCTACATCAGGGCCGCATGATGCTTTTCTTCCTTCATTAGGTCACGCGTATGCGAGAACCCATATAGCCATCGTTTGAATTCGATCGTCGCCGCCTCTACAGATCATCTAAATGATGTTCAAAACCACCGAACGAAGGCCCTCACCCTCCTCCATGCTCGGCCAGAGACCGACTAGTCCACGTGCTCCAGATCGATGCGAAAACGCAGTTGAATGGCATGACTTTGAGGCTAGATCCACGACACTACGCAACTCCGTTCCAGATCATGACTGTCTGATTTATAGAGCTTGGAGAACACTACAATATTGTAGTTGAAAGTTTTGGTTAAAATTGGATTGATTTCGTGATATTAAGGGAGGAAAATCGAATGATTTCGGCTATTAAATATAAAACGGCAGCTAGGGTTCTTTAACCTAGGTCTGGTGAAAAATGGAGAAGGTGAGGTGCTTTTATATAAAATTTCACAACACTGTTTATCGCCAAATTTTCCGAACTCCAATCGAAACGTGCCGCCTGACGTTTATAATGTTTTACCCCTATTTCGAATGCAAGCGAATATATATCGAGAGCCAATTTGATCGTATTTGGAAGATGACTTTTTGAATCGACTTATTCAAATTTAAAATACTTAAACTAATTTCTACGCGTTTTAACTTGCCACGGGCAAACCGTAAATCTGATTGACATGAAATTTGAAATCCTACACTAATATAATATTATGGATCCAGTGAAACTGGTTCTATTGAAATCTGAGACTGTGTGAAAAATGACTATTTTTACATGTTAATTAAATATTAAAATATTCAATTTCTGTAAATTTACTTTTAATTCAATTTTAAAAGTTTACTAACATCATTATAATTCTAATAGAATTTAATTCAACTTTAAAAATCATTTTTATCCACATTAAATCCAAATTCCAATTATTTCTACAATTTCAAATATCAAATTAACAATTAAATTATCCAATTAAATCAAGTTATTCAGCTTATAAAATTTATTTTCAATTATTTAAAATCAACTAAATATACAAATTTCAAATTGTAGAAATTCTTGGTCATTATAGCGGTTGTGCGACTGGTAGGTGTAAACTTAATTAGCAATTAATATCAAACAATTTGAAAATTAAATTCATATGCCGCCTTAGCTAATGACGTGACGGTTTAGCCAAATTTATTGCTTATACTTTTTTTTTTGGTAAAATCATATTTTATTATTCTAAGCAGTATCCATTAGTGACAATTATTTAAACTAATTCTCTTCGTCAAACTATATCACTTAGGCCTGATAGAATTTGGTAATTGTCAAAATTCCAATATTGTCCATATTCAACGTTATAGTCTAAACACAAAGTCTTTGGTTCAATAATAACCATTAATCGAACTACTCTGGCCAGAGACCTTAACTTTTAGTTGATTTCAGTTGACCGTGATACTACACTCATATACCTGGGCAGACAAATCCTCTCTTAAATAGTGTTTCACTTCCAAGCTTCCACTTGACCCAACTAAAGCCCTTCGATGGACATTGTGCTATGATTTAACTATAATCAAAGCGGAGCTTCCACATTGTAGATCAACGAAATTCTCAAGTTAAGAGAATTGTGTAATATTATGACATTGATATTTTGTTTGACCTTAGTTATAATAACCAACAGAAAACTACTGAGTAAGTCATTCCATAGTTATCTAATAACTATCAGTACGGAACCCCTTGGTGCCTCCACTAGCCATGAGTAATACACTGCCCAACATTTGAAGAGCTTTACATGCTCTAGTCTCAAAGAATGCATTGATATCCAGTCTCGATACATCCTGCCTAAAATATTTAAACAATATTTTTTTTACTGTGATAAATCACTCTTGATTATAACAAATTGTAACTATTATCACAAAACATTACCATATATGGATTTTCTATTAAATATACTTTTAATTAAATTAATTAATTACAACACATTATATCAAGTATATAATTGAAAGAAAACACCTTTTATTTCCAACAAGATTGGTTATCGAACTAGATATATGTAACATATTGCATTAAATCCTCCACGGCATACCCCAAACTCTATCAACCAAGCACAAAGTCTTGGCTCGCATGTCGAAAACAACTACGACATAATTGAGCCCAAAGTCATAATTCATCATCGCCTAAACGTATGCAACGACCAAGCTGAAAGTCATAGCTCTTGTCAAAAACAACTGCGATACAATTGAGCCCAAAGTCCCAACTTGCCGCACCGCATATGTATGCACATGACCAAGCCTAAAGTCTAAGTCTGTATGCTGAAAATATACTTGATTATTGAGGTCAAGTTCATGCTAGTTGTTTGCCTACTAGTCTGTGACACTATTGGGATCTAGTCTAAAACTCATCATTTTCCAACCATTTACGATGCTACTAGATCAAGCCTCAACCTATCATTGCAAAACACCACTAGCACAAACGAGGACTAAGTTCCTCCTACGTGCACCAAAACTCCCGAGTAAAGCCCCCTTATATGAAGAACCTACTAAAATAAGCCTTTTTTTCTAAAGTATCTTAAAACACAGCAAATAATATACCAACCCTCGAATCCCCATGATTCTAATGCAACGAAATGCATGCAAAATGGAGGTCATACTCAAAAGGTATAAGCGTTTAAAGTTCAAGGGCATTTATTTAATTTTATAAATTATTTAATTAAATAATACTGCTTTATATGAGAAAATGAACATCACCAATTCGTGTCATTGAAAAATACAATTTTGACATATAATATATCAAATTTGGGCACTTTTGTGTTTTAAACTTCTTAATTGAGGAAAGACCATACTTTGTCTAATTACAATTAAAAAAATTACTTCTAAATTATCTTTCCATTGCATACTGTATCCTAATTATGTATATATAAAAATTTTCTTTTTATTCACTTTCATTATTTATAATTTGATTTAATTTCAAAAGAGGTGAATTACCACGTTTTATCAATATATACACAAATAGGAAGAGTCCCACTCACCGAACCTAAGAAGAACTCATCACAATCTTTGCTCTCTTTTGCATTTTGCACTTAGAATTCCTATAAATTCTCCATTATTCCTTTACCAACTTGTAGTACTCATCTCCACGGTCATTTTGAAGAGTATATCATCAAAATCAATTTAGAAATGAAAGAGATACTGTAACAACCCGCATATTTATCGAGTTTGTATTTAAATATTTTATTTAAATATTAACTCCTTAATCGAATTTTGGTCCGAAAAGCTACTTTTTGCAAACGGTCAAATTAGGACTCGAGACCACTTCCATTGAGTTCGAAATGTCGTTTACAACTTTTTTTAAGTATAAATATCGATAGGTTTGGAGTTAGTGAAATTTCACTAACTTTTCCCGCTTTGGACTTTGGGTTAGTTTAGCCTATTAAGCCCAAGTTCCAACCCTCTTCTCCTCACTCTTCATAAATTTCCTAACTAATCAAGCTTTGGCATTAATGGTGGAGGGAATGGGAAATTAAAATTCCAAAACTCAAATTCAATTTCAATCCATCTTTCTACTCCAAATTCAAGAAGAAGACATTGGATTCAAGCTTCTTGTGCTTAGATAGAAGAAGGATTGATTCTTGCTTGCTTAAAACTTCATTTTCATTGATATTTGGTGCAAAGGTGAGATTTTTATCTCACAATTCTAGCCTATAACTATATTGGACTGTTGGGAATGATTCCCTATCATTTTTGCATGCATGTTAGCATTTGGTTTGGATTGGATTGGCGAAAAACTCCAATTTTTAGCGTTTTGTTGAATTTTCTGCACTTTTGTCGTTCTGGCCATTTTTAGGTCGTTCGGAGTTAAGTCGTTCGTCCATAGGTCGTGAGTCGTTCACGAGTTAACCCTAGGTCGTTCTGGCCATTTTTAGCTCGTTCGGAGTTAAGTCGTTCATCCATAGGTCGTGAGTCGTTTACGAGTTAACCCTTAAGTCGTGCAGCCCTTCAGTCACGCAACCCTTAAGTCGGTTACGAGTTATCCCGATAGGTCGCTGGACACTTAACTCGTAGGTCGTTGGACCTTATCTCGTTAGGTCGCTCCTGGCCTAACCCTTAAGTCATGCAACCCTTAAGTCGTTGGACCCTTGAGTCGTTGGGTCGTTGGACCCTTGAGTCGTTAGGTCGTATGACCCTTGAGTCGTTAGGTCGTATGACCCATGAGTCGTTAGGTCATATGACCCTTGAGTCGTTAGGTCGTATGACCCATGAGTCGTTAGGTCGTATGACCCTTGAGTCGTTAGGTCGTTAGACCCTTGAGTCGTTAGGTCGTATGACCCTTGAGTCGTTAGGTCTCGTATGACCCTTGAGTCGTTAGGTCGTATGACCCATGAGTCGTTAGGTCGTATGACCCTTGAGTCGTTAGGTCGTATGACCCTTGAGTCGTTAGGTCGTATGACCCTTGAGTCGTTAGGTCGTTAGACCCTTGAGTCGTTAGGTCGTTAGACCCTTGAGTCGTTAGGTCGTTAGACCTCATTTTGTCTTCACTAGGTCGTACCGTTTTGGTCGGGGCGCTGCCCCCTGGACCCCCGTGACTTGACCGGGCAGGTCGAACCCCGTAAGCGGTGGCGTTGCCCCCGCACCCCCACCTTGTGGGGTTGCCACCCCCCATGGACCCCCCCCTCCGCAGGCGATCTTATCTGAAAAACATTCAACAGAACTTGCTTTGTTGAGATGCTGAGTTGACCATTCTTCGGGACAAACCATCTCTGGTTATCTCGGCCACGTTTGGTCGTTGGGGAACTTCCACTTTGATGCTTTTGAGCTGATTTCCTTGGATTTTATTCACATCTCCGAATGTGATCTTGGTGATGATTGTTTCTACAATCTCTTCTGTGATTTGTCATTTTAAAAAAATACAAAGGTTTCAATACTAGTAGTAAATATCAAAACTCTTTTAACAAACAATTTCAACTCTATTTTTAATAACAAAGCTCTTTTCTTAAACCGTTTTCCAATCTATTAGTATATACAACCCTTTACCTCACTCGGATGAGAAATCTAATTAAACGACTTAGTAAAACAAGTGGTATGAAACGCTTGTGTTCACTTCGTCGGTTAATTCCTGGACTTGTTCGATTGAACCTCTTGTGACAATTTTATTAGTGAAGATTTACAGTTTGTTCGTAAATATTTAAGTTAAGCAAGTGGTTATGGGACATGAAGCTAAACTTCTATATTTACTAGCTTAGTGTAATTGACACTTCTCGTTGATCATGACGATCATTCTGATGATTTAGACTAGCAACTGTGCGATGTCTCTTGTTGCGAGGTTAGACTAGACACCACTTGTGTGATTCCACTCACACATACCTTTTTGCTTTTTGGTTAGTCTGGACCTTAATCTGTGTGATTCCATTCACACATGTGGGGTAGCTCCCCTTGGTCTTCGGACCGTCATGTGATAGGCCTCTTTCTCTTTTCTATGATTTCTGGACTTCTTGCATTGATTTCTAGAATTTATGTCATTGACTTGTTATGAGTACAAGTTTGGGGTATGATGCCCTTTCCGAATCTTTGAGAAGATTCTTGTGATATTGATTATCTCTTATTGATTGATCTTCTGTTGATCATTATTTACATACTTATAGCGGTATGTCATTATGGATGTTTATGTTTATGCCATATCTTTTATGTTATCTCATGTCATCTGATATTTATAGCTAGACTGATCCGTTTATTATTTTCTTAAATAATACTCGGGTCAGACCGAGATGTTACAGGTGCTTCTGCTTGACTTCTTCCCAGGGATTCATCACTCTGACTTTTGGCTAACTGTTTAGATTAGCAGTTTTTGTTGTATACACTTGAGATATAGACTCATAGTTGTATTCTTTTGTATAGCACGTGTTGCTATTCTTTTGTATTATCGTGGATCTTACTGACCACTACTCTGATGTACACTTTCATGTGTTAGTTATATATTCATATCTTCTTCCGCCTTTGTGATATGGATATCTGTGACTGATTTGTGATATGATTATTTCTATGTTTGTTTCCGAAGATTATTTATAGCCACCGTGTGATAAGCAATTACATGGATGGTCGCTCCTCAACAGCCTTATTCTCCGTGCTAGTTGACAGCACTACTCCGGAGTGTTCTTGGCTAGCGTGGGTATAGAGGTGGGGCGTCACAGATACGACATTTGAAGTTTGATAGAGATAGATGAAAAAGATGTATGAGATTTCATCGTTGTTCTTCATTGTCTGGTCCTGATGCACCATCTATCTTATAGATATTTCCTCCATAATGACATGAAATTACACTATTATTCGCATCCTTCAATTTTCTACTAGTTTCATCTAAATTAACTGAGAAATGAAGAACTGAAGAATTTTCAAAGATTGCTGGAAAAGAGGCAAGAGGAAGAAGAAATGAAACGGTTAAAAATGAGAAATTTATTTTGAATTTTCTTAGGATTTGATAGAGATTAGTGTAAGTTGTTCATATTAAAATAAGGTTAGAAAATAGGGTTTGTACTTTTATTTATAGGTTTAAAATAACACATATTTAGCCTAAAATTTCGTATTCGATATATTATGAAATTGCCGTTGGGTTTGATTTCTCCTAATTTCAAGCCCGCTTAAACCATTCTGCAATTTGTATATGGTTTTATAGTTGTAAACAGCAATACAGATATAATGAGATAGGTCCCAAAGCCTGTTTCCATGTCCTGTAAAAATTTACTATTTTACCCTTTATGAATATTGTGATTTAACCTTTTTTATTTAATTATTTAATTGTGGAAAATTATGCGGTGTTACATTATACTTTTCTCCTTCCATTTTATGTTCTTCGAGCTTTCCTTAAACATACTATGTGTATTAAATACATATATTCATATCTATGGTGAATTTAGTGAAGTACGTAGAACCATTTTGGTGTTATTAGACTTATAACCACATACGTCTATATGTATTAATCCGAAGGGTTTGCCAACCCTTTCATTGCTCCTACCGAATGGGTACTTGCACTTAATCTTTAAGGTAAAATTTGTCGGTATCATATGATTCATAATGATTTGATTTAAAGAGTTATTCCTCCAAGGTAAGGCTTAGTCCATAATCCTCAAAATATTTATTTAAAATTTTAGATACTTTTATGTTATGTAGTTAATGCAAAAAATGTTGTTATTTTAATAGATATATTTAATAAGAAATATTTTAAGCATTAATAATAAAATAAAAATATATTCATTTTCAGTCAACACAGAAAACAGTTATTATTCCATAAATAATATTTGGTATATTTACGAAAATAATTTTTCATGTCTTAATGCATCCACTGATAAATATTATATGGCATTCTCCTGCTACTTTTGCCTTTACTATAATAGTGTATAAAGTATAAAGCTCCATTCAACTACTTATTATGGGTTATTTATTTATTTTATTGAAACTAATCTACGTTCGAGAGTTTTTGATCGAATGTTTTAAACTCATAGAATTGACTTTTATAGAAAAGAATTCTACATGAAAACACAGTTGGAATAAAAATCACATTTCTCATTCCATATTAAGAATCTATTAGTATTTTGCGCAATTTTGTTTCTGATGTCTCCTAAGTAGGAATGATCATTCACTCTCTTTATCCTAACCGTGCCTAAGTTAAATACACTCTTGTGCATTCGCTTTCCTTTGTAAATGACCAAACTATTCAGAAGGAAACCCTTACTAGAAGATAGTTATGAAATCTTTACGAAAGTGCAGTTGGTCATCCCCTAACATTCAAGGATATCGAATAAGTTGCACTTCACATCAATTAACCAAACTGACATTTTAGTGATCGAGTTCCTATGTACATTCTATAGCTATTGGTTTGGTGCCAACACAACAAGGTTTTTGAATGAAATCAATTGTATCGAATATGAATCAAATATCCATATTCTTATATTGGTCCTATAGTTGGAATCTCAAAAAAGATAATACAGTCACATACAAATAAACACTTTGGTGACCGATGCCAAAATTTGTACTGTTCGTATGGATTGACTTTTGCATGGGCCTTGAAGTGACAACATGCCACAAGATTTATTGGTAAGTTATTTCCATATCAATCATTAATTTATTTAATTTGTATATTTTAAGTGATTATTTTTTTTAACATTTTTATTTGTTGCACAAATTTATCAAAGTAGATTATTTTAACTTTATATAACATACATTCTTACATTATTAGAAAGGTTAAATGTATTCATTTCATTTTTTAATAAGGCCCCACTAGATTTTTTTGTTTCTTAAAACCCTAAGAAAAACATAGAAATCTATTGATTCTTCTAATGCGTTAGTACTCACTTGTCTTGGGATTCTGAGCTTGAGGAATATCAACAAATCATAGGCTCATAAGCAATGGATAACACTTTATTGGTTGCACCATATACAACACTTAGTTTATGGTCTTTTTCCTAATTTCATCTTGACCTTGAGGAATATTAATAGATCTAAAGAGATTATTCACTAATACCCATCATTTCACAATAGCCTATGTGTGTGCATTACCTTAAGGAATATTAAAAAACACTTGCATGTATCTTACCTCATTTACTCATTATATTAATAGTACTACACATAACATCTCTAGCTTGAGGAATATCAACAACTAAAGAGTATGCAAGTAATTTATTAGTATATAAATGGTAGAGGACATTAACGGATTCGCAATCTTGAATATACATATAATGAGTGATATAGATTTAAGGCATAATATATATCTTATGAAATACCTTCATGATTCATGAGTCAAACACATCTGAAATTAAGATATACATATTAAACCTATGTACTTATTCCTTAAATCACATTTGGGTTTCTTTCCAATTCCACTTAATTTTATACATATATAGTTATATAAGTATTAACTTATTTGTAATTTACGATTTAATTTACTTATACATCATGTACATGTATTTTACTTAATTAATTTTAATTATTATTAATGTAATATTAAATTAAATTTGATTATTATTGGTTAAATTATATTTAATTAATTTAATTTAATATATGCAAAGTTTTATATCATTATATTAAACTATTTAAGATAACTAATCAACTATAACATTTATAGTTTTTTATGTATACATATCAATATACACACATGTATTTTAGTTCATTAAATTTATTTAATTAAATAATTTAATTTACAATTTTAAAATAAATCAATAACTGTAACAACTATAGTTAAGAAATATTTGTTAATCAATTAACTTTTAATTAATTAATTAAATAATTTTATTTAATTAATCATATGAATTAAATTTTAAATTTCATAACTAATCGTTTAATTTCTTTAAAAATTAAAAAAAATTGAATGCATTTTTTATATTATATAAAATTTCCTTTTTATGTTTTAAAATTAAATTTTAGATTTAAAATACAATTTTAAAATTTCAAACAAAAATTGAGAATTGGCTTAAAGCCATGTGATGACCCGAAATTTTAAGCAATATCAATTTAATAATCTTTATTAATAATTAAATTGATTTGATAATTTCCATTATAATTTTAATTTAAAATGGTAAATTTAATCATTTAAAGGTTAATAGATATTTAATCTGACAATATTGGTCAATATCTTTTTAACAATTTTTAAATTTGATAAGAATTATCTTTCAAAACTAATAAAATTATATTCTATTTATAATATATATATTTGGTATATATATTGTACATAGAAAATCTTTTCTTTTAAATAAAAGATTTAATTTTCAAATTGTAATATATATGTATGTATATATCATGATTTGAAGTTGTTTTAAAATTTAATATAATAATTCTCAAAATTTATGTTAAAAATATTTTCTACTTGAAATATATGCATATTTGTATATAGTGAAGTTTGGTTTGAATTTGGTAAAAGAGCTTTCAAAATTATAATATATATATATATAAAATGTAATTTGAAGAGTATAATTTAATATAATACTTTTCATAGAATATTTGGAATTTTAATTTGTATCTCTTAAACAATAAAGATAAATATTTTAGATTTAAAAAAAATACATGTATAAGAATTTATTTGTATTATGATTGGTTTATAATATTTTCTTGAAAAGTAATCTATATATACATATATAAGTATTTATTAATTAAGAAAATTAAGTATGTAAGCTTATATTAACATTTAAATTAAATGAAAATTTAATTAAAAATACTTAGGAACATGTGTAAACATATTAGCACATCTTAGTAACATGTGTTGAACAATTAAGTAATATGAGTGACAAATGTAAGTTCTAAAACAAGTGTAATCATTTAAAAATTTATTTTCTTTAATTTTTAATAAACCATAACTTAATTCATTAAATATACCTTTTATCTCTTCACTCTTCTTTTCTTATTTTTCAGCTGAAAACAAAGATAATTCCAAGTTTGAAAACTTCTCAAACCAAAATTCAATAGTGTAAACATATTTCAAATCTAAAACTAAACCATAAAACTATTTTCATTTAAAAACTGTAACACTTTCTTCAACCTGAGAAAATTCAAACCAAGATTGAGTTTAACAGAAGCATTCAAGATAATTTTCAATTCAACAGCTAGTTCAACTCAATAGCAACTTTAGATCCCAAAGCGTAAACCCGAAGACCAAAGCAAATGGAACTTTAATAGTAGAAGTTCAAATGAATGATCTAGAACATGCTCTATTCATCATTTTTTTAAGGTGAGTAATCATTTTAAAAACAGTTTTAATAAATCTATGGTTGAATGATGATGCATGTGATGAATTGTGCTATGATAATGAATATATGTTTACGTGAATATTGTTATGTACGCATATTGAAGGTATGAAATGTCTTATAATATAAGTATCTGTAAAATTAATCTCTGTTTTATTTACAGATGTTGTTTTTCTTAGGAAAATTCAAAAATCTTCGAATCTAAACCACATTTGAACTTGATATTTGAATGAAAGTTGTAAATTAATATATGATGATAATTTTAAAAATAGTTTGGAATTTTGAATTAACAAATAATTTTTAAAATAGGAAATACAGTAAAATATTGATTCATTTAAAAATCAACTATCTCAATTTAAGTTTTGAAAGGCGTGATTGCGTTCATAGTAGAAAATCATGAATTTAGATGATGCAATCATGATTTTTAGGTCAGTATTCATAGTGATTTTCTTGGATGAACGGAATTGGTACTTTCGCTAAATTTCGACGAACGAAGAGGTGATTGGCCATGGGCTTTGGTTTGGAGGAGGAGGGTAGATCGGCGGTCAGAGGAAAAATAGTCGCTTAATTTTTCATGCGACGTGCTGGTCGGAATTGGTGGTATTAAGGTTCGATAGTCGTTTGTGCACTGGGTGGTTCGCAAAGCAATGGTGGTGGCCATTGGGGGGCCGGGGTGGTTCGTGTTGGTAGGAGTACGTGCTAGAGGGAATGAAGAAGCTTCGGTAATGATGGTCGGCGATCTCATCGTTTGTGGCGTCGGTAATGGTGAAGTTTGTTGCTATGGTGGTTTCTGCAGTATTGAGTTTTTGCTCGATTTTGATTCGCGTGATTATCGTTTGATCTAAGTGTTCGAAGAGGCTCGCGTGGATTCGTATGGTCGTCAAGGATAGTCGCGATGGCCTACGGTAGTCGGAATCGATGGGGTACGTGCATCACATGCACGATATTTCTAGGAGGAAGGTGTTTCGAGGAAGACGAAGGTCGACTCGGAGTGATGCTCGCATTTTCCTTGTGTCGACTCGAAGTAGATGAGACGGGTGTTTGTCTCGGGGCTGGCTCGTGTAGATGTAGTGTTCGAACTCGAGTTTTTAGGTGGTAGGCTTTTCTGGTTCGGTATAGTAAAAAAATAAAATATGAAGTTTACAAATTAAACTTGTTTGTTTTAAAGAAATGAAATCAAGTTTAAATTGTAAAGTAAGTTGTTCAAAACAAATGAAAGTCAAAGATTTTTAAGGGTGTTTTAATAATTTGAAAAGTCTAAAATAATTGATTTTAAAATAATTAACTAAATTTATTTTAGATTGAATTTAAAGGTATTTTCGATTAAAATATTAGATTAAAGTTTTAAGAAACTCTATCAAGTTTAAATAAGGATGTTTTCATGTTGTAAGGTTACATTCCAAGTAATGCTTAAACTGTCTTTCAAATTTATATTTTTTAAATAGATAAGATTAAAGAATATGATAATTGAGTTTTCAAAGATAAATATTTGTTTAATTCAATTAAATATGATTGAAATGGGTTTTTAAAATTTTTGAGTACATTAATTAAGTGTTTGAATTGTTTTATTTTAAAAGTAAAATTATATTTTAAATTGATTTTTAAATTGGTTTTAATGAAGTAAATGATTTGAGTAAATATTTAATATAAATGCAAAGTTTATTCTTAATTAGTTAAGTAGAAATTAATTAAGAATAATCAATTAATAAAATAAATTTAAGCTTAATTACTATTTGTAATTAAGAATAATTATTAATAAAGTAATTAGTGGATAGTTAATGAACTAATTAGAAATTAAGTGATGATTAATTAGTTAATTAATTAACGTAATAAATTTTATGTTAATTAATTAGTCTAATTAATTTAAGATAATCACTTTATAATTAACTAAGTGAAATTACTTAGTGAAGTAATTAATGGATAATTACTTAATGTAATTAAGAAGAGAAATTACTTACGGAAGTAATTAGTGGAAAATTACTTATGGAAGTAATTAGTGGAAAATTACTTATGGAAGTAATTGAGTAAAATGATTAAGGGTTAATCATTGATGTTATTAATTAAAGAATTAATTAACATAATTGATATGAAAATTAATTAATTATAGAGTAATTAATTAACTAAAGAATTAAGGATTATTTAGTGATGGGATTTATTACTTGTTAAGGATATTAATTAAGGAAATAATTAACTAATGAAAGTAATTAGAGAATAATTACTTATGGAAGTAATTAAGGGTTAATTACTTAGTTAATTTTAGTCAATTAAGTAATGTGATTAATTAATTAATGAATGTGACTAATTTAAGATTAATTACTAAATGTAATTAATTAAAATATGATTAATGAATAAAGGAATTAATTAAGGATTATAATTAATTAATTTATAATTACTTAATGAAGTAATTAAAGATTGATTGATTAGTATAATTAATCAAAGATTAATATAATTAATTAAGAAGTTAATTAATTAAGATAAGTAATTACAAGTTGTTAATTACTAATTATGATTAATTAAGACTGATTATGAGATGGATAATTACAAGTTAATTATTTAATTAATTAAAGGGATTATTAATTAATAAGGATCATTAGTTAATATAATCAATGAAATTAATCAAGGCTGATGAATGAGTGATTAATTAAAGTATGATTAGTTAATAAAGGGTTAATGTAATTAATCATAGTTGATTAATTTATGGAAACAAATGAAGGATCATTAATTAACGTAATTAATGATAGTAATTAAAGGTTAATTACTGTATATGGCTAAGGATAATTAATTTGTGGAAATTAATTAAAGAATTAAAGGCTAATTACTTAAAGGTAATTAAAGGATAATTAATCAAGGGAGATTAATTAAGGAAGATCATTAAGAGATGATTAATAAATTAATTTGTAATAAATTAATGAAGCAGGATTAAGATAATCAAAGTGATTAAAGGATAGTAATTGATTTAATTAAAGGTTAATTAAATTTATTTAAGAGTTAATCAAACCTGCTTATGGATGATTGATTAATATTGGATGATTGATTAACATTGGATGATTGATATTGGATGTTTGAATGATGTTGGATGATATGGGTGTGATATCTTTTATATGTGATATGTGCTGCTTTGAGAGATGATTGGTTGATATGAATTATCTATTGTGATAATGTGATTCATCTATCTGTTTATGTTATCCTGAATATAAGTTTAATTATTTAAACCCTCAAACAACTTGGACATTAAAATGGCGCTTCGATTTCGGTGAGATTGGGATCGGGTTTCCATATTTGGATATCCCAAAACCACATCGATCCAGATTAAACGTTAGGTCGTGAATCCAAGAGAAGAGCTTAGTGAAGACTCGAAGTGTAAGAACTATTCGTCAGTATAATTTTGAGGGTGATTCCGAGATGAGTTTGACGGAGATAGTACTTTTAGGTTCGAGATGGTGATTCAGAGTGCAAGGGCTATGGTCGTTGACACTGAGGGTGATTCCAATATGAGTGCAACGAGATAGTGCCTTCGGTTTTGTTTGAACCCGGAACGAACTTGTATGGATTGAATGCTTTCAGAACATTGTCAGGTGGACGATGAGCATTCTAAGATAGATGTGTTCTATAAATGTAATCGCAGCCTTAAGCCTCATCAACCGGAAATGGCTAAAATAGGGGAGGTGCAGCAAGGTTAAGTGGGTCTTGCCCAAGTAGGACGAGATTTACCCCTGTTTAGAGGTCCCTTTCTTTTTCGGCTTAGTGTGTGGTTGGTCCCGCCAACCACGGGGTGGTCTTGTTCGAGACTGTCCAGTAAGGGATGGTCCCGGCTTGTGTTGCAGGGGATTAGGGTGGCTCCTCGGTACGGTGATCTAGGCCACGTACTATGATGGGCAGTACCCCAGTAGCCCTGCCATTGATGGAAACCCATTCTTCCTAGGAGACCCTACGGTTTTGATTGTATTATCCACTTTTGTGGCTAGTAGCTGGAATTTAATCATGTAACAATTTCGGCTATTTCTATTTACTTGAAAACCCTAAACACTATTATAATATCACTGAATTTTCTATCAAATGTTTTGGTTAGCGTAAGGTAAAAACTTTTCCATGTTTATGTGTGGGAAGTCTTACGTGATACCTTTTCTTTTCAAAGGATTTTCTAAAGTTATGCAATTTTAACCCGTTTACTCACACCAGACCCCTGTCTGACCCGAGTGTTTATTTTCTGTTTTATTAAACTCTTGGGTACTCATATTATGTATGAGTAGTCGAGATATTCAGGTTAGCTTAACGAATTCTGGAGGATTTTTGGAGCAGGAGGCTTCAGCTGTAGATATTATGGTTCCGCTGTGTTAGTGTTATGATATGTTGTATTGATGTACTTGAATTGTATGGTTAGACAGATGATTATAACTGTCTAGTATGTGTTGTATAGATTGTGTAACTCTGATGTATATGATACTATGTAATATTTTATGTAATATACTATATTTCATTCGTTCCGCTGTGAGTATCTGATGTTGTTGAGTTTCTTCTTTCCCTATCTTTTCTTCTTCTGTCCCTTTCTTTCTTAAATCATGATGCATTTTTCTAGAGATAGAAAGACGGGTCGTGACTGTTGGTGTTAGACGTTAGTTTGAGAGAATACCTAGGCTCTGGAGTGGTGTTTTTCTTGAGAGAGCATATTTGTAATTTTTATATATAACTATATATTTATACATCTATATCTACCTAATTTGTTGGGTTACCTGTTCGGGTTTTCCAACATAAGTTTTAGAGGTAGATGGAGCAGTGGTGTGTGTGTAACACGACTATCACTAATGGTAGAGGTCCATATGTTTGAGGTTGGAAGTATATCTATTGAGATTGTAGACCTATTACTATCTCGAGTGAGCTTTGCAGCTTGGAGTAAGGATCTCTTTGATCTCCGAAGGAAATCTTTTAAAGATTCGGAGTCCATCTTTGAAGTGTAAGTTTGGATCTATCGGAAGTGTAGAAGCGAGTGATGGTATCTTGATAACTGCATGGTGAGATGCAGTATCCATGGGTATTTCTTAAGGTGTTTTCTCTTGAAGCGGTTTTAGAAGTAGTTGAGGAGCAGTCTTTACCTGCCGTAGGGAAGACTCGTCTGTGTAGAAGTTATCTGGGTCTCTAGCAAGGAGTTTTATCTGATTTGGAATATGAGACTAAGGTCTATAAGTTGCTTCGCTTCAGCATGGTCTCATTGTCATCCCTTAAGGAGAGCGAGATGTTGATTCTTAGTTTGGAGCCCGAATTTCTTGAGAGGATGTCTGCCTTCTCGAAGGTCTATTGTGTAGTTTGTTGATGGTTTTGGGGTTCAAGGAGCCTTTTGGATTAGAAGTCTTTGGTTAGCTGTGGTAGCAGTGCAGCTCGAAGTGTTCGGTGTGCTGACAAGAAGGTCTTTTGGCATTTCAGTATCATCGAAGTAGAGTTTGGAAGCAACAGTGTGGTCGTTTCTCCGATGATTCAGGAATCTTAGGGGTTCTTCTATCAGCAGTTCGGGCAGATGGTAAAGGTTTTTCTTGAAGAATTAACCTTGTTTGGAGAAGCTTAAGGCTATTCTAATTGGTAAAGAGAGGACAGTTTCTTTGGAATCCGAACTAGGTAGGATCGCAAAAGTGACTTGCGATTAACTTGGGAATTTATCTTGGGCAATCTGTTGTTTAAGACTGAGGGTTCTCATGTGGAAGTAGGAGCTACTGAAGTAATCAGATGTTATATACATCTGGAATTGCGTTCCATATTGAATTGGTTCCAGAAGTGATACTGGTGGTTAGCCTGGTAGTAGAATGGTTCTCGAAGAAAGAATAGTTGGTGTAGCAGCTCAGGAATTTTTGGAATTTGGATTGGTCAGACCTAGTTTTTGAGTTGGATTCTGCTGTAAGGTTGTGTGACCGAGTCAGATGGGTCACTAAGATTTTATGAGTTTGATGAACAAAGTTTCCCGAATATATTGGATAAGTTTCTACTCATGTTCATCAACGGTATTCGCATCTATTTTAGAATCAGAGTCGTGCAGCGGAAGCAAGATAGAAGCTGTACGAGGAAGGAAGCAAGTTCAGTTTGCTATTGCTTGGGAAGTAGAGCTTGTGTTCTGGATTTTGACGGATGTTGGAAGACCATTTTGATAAATATGATCCAGAAACTGGTTGGCTTTGGTCTAGTTGTTTCTGGAAGCATCAGCATAGGTTGAGCTTATCAAGATGATGGGCAGCCCAGGATTTTCTATTGAGTTTTGCAGGTATGAGATAAGGAACTTAGAATTCGAAGTTGGAGACTTCATTGTTCTTAAGATTTCTATGGTTGAGAAAGCAGTATGATTGGGTAAGATCGGATGGCTAGTTCTGAGGCATTTGGGATTTCTTATCTGTGTTCTGGTAGAATAAGTTCTTTTGTCTATAGGATTGAATTGCCAGTTTGGGTAGCTGGAATTCATTGTATTTCACGTATCACTGAGGGATTACGTGTATGATTCATCGTTGGTTATAGCATCTACAGTTCAGTTGGATTCTGAAAGTTGAGCTAGATTTGAGTATAGTCTGATGTTCTGTTCAGATTAGTGGATCTAGAGGAGTGAAAAGCTCTAGATCATAGTGGTGTGGTTAGTTTCTGTAGAGCGAGTCTCCTAGTGTTTTTTTTACTTGGGAAACTCTAGATAGTGTTATGAAGATTTATCCTGATTTGTGTCAGGATAATTAGTTAGGTTAGTTTGTTTGATTACTATGGTTGTTAGTAACCGGATGATAGGTATGCTTTGCTGTTTAAAATTAAAATCTTTGCTGGGTTATTAAATTATCTTTGCTTTTAAATTTCGGGGACGAAATTCTTTTACGGGGGAAAGAATGTGACGACCCGAAATTTTAGGCAATATTAATTTAATAATCTTTATTAATAATTAAATTGATTTGATAATTTTCCTTTATAATTTTAGTTTAAATTGGTAAATTTAATCTTTTAAAGGTTAATAAATATTTAATCTAGCAACATTGGTCAATATCGTTTTAACTATTTAAATTTGATAAGAATTATCTTTCAAAACAAATAAAATTATATTCTATTAATATATATATATATATATATATATTTGGCATATATATTGTAAATAGAAAATCTTTTCTTTTAAATAAAAGATTGAATTTTCAAATTATAATATATATGTATGTATATATCATGATTTGAAGTTGTTTTAAAATTTAATATAATAATTCTCAAAATTTATGTTAAAAATATTTTCTACTTGAAATATATGCATATTTGTATATAGTGAAGTTTGGTTTGAATTTGATAAAAAAACTTTCAAAATTTTAATATATATATAAAAATTGTAATTTGAAGAGTATAATTTAATATAATACTTTCCAAAGAATATTTGGAATTTTAATTTATATCTCTTAAACAATAAAGATAAATATTTTAGATTTAAAAAAAAAATACATGTATAAGAATTTATTTGTATTATAATTGGTTTATAATATTTTCTTTAAAAAGTAATCTATATATACATATATAAGTATTTATTAAATACGTAAATTAATTATGTAAGCTTATGCTAACATTTAAATTTAATGAAAATTTAATTAAAAATACTTAGGAACATGTGTAAACATATTAGCACATCTTAGTAACATGTGTTGAACAATTAAGTAATATGAGTGACAAATGTAAGTTCTAAAACAAGTGTCATCATTTAAAAATTTATTTTCTTTAATTTTTAATAAACCATAACTTAATTCATTAAAATATACTTTTTATCTCTTCACTCTTCTTTTCTTATTTTTCAGCTGAAAACAAAATTAATTCCAAGTTTGAAAACTTCTCAAACCAAAATTCAGTAGTGTAAACATATTTCAAATCTAAAACTAAACCAGAAAACTATTTTCATTTAAAAACTGTAAAACTTTCTTCAACCTGAGAAAATTCAAACAAAGATGGAGTTTAAAAGAAGCATTCAAGATAATTTTCAATTCAACCGCTAGTTCAACTCAATAGCAACTTCAAATCTCAAAGCCTAAACCCGAAGATCAAAGCAAATGGAACTTTAATAGTAGAAGTTCAAATGAATGACCTGGAACATGCTCTTTTCATCATTTTTTTTATGTGTGTGATGAATTGTGCTATGATAATGAATACATGTTTACATGAATATTGTTATGTATGCATATTGAAGGTATGAAATGTCTGATAATATAAGTGTCTGTAAAATTCGTCTCTGTTTTATTTACAAAAGTTGTTTTTCTTAAGAAAATTCAAAAATCTTCCAATCTAAACCACATTTGAACTTGATATTTGATTGAAAGTTGTAAATTAATATATGATGATAATTTTAAAAATAGTTTCTGGAATTTTGAATTAACAAATAATTTTTAAAATAGGAAATACAGTAAAATATTGATTCATGTTAAAAATCAACCATCTCAAATTAAGTTTTGAAAGGCATGATTGTGTTCGTAGCAAAAAATCATGAATTTAGATGACACAATCATGATTTTTAGGTCAGTATTCATGGTGATTTCTGGGATGAACGAAATTGGTACTTTCACCAAATTCCGGCGAACGAAGAGGTGATTGGCCATGGGCTTTGGTTGGAGGAGGAGGCTAGATCGGCGGTCAGAGGAAAAATAGTCGCTTCATTTTTCATTCGACGTGGTGGTCGGAATTGGTGGTATTAGGGTTCGGTAGTCGTTTGTGCACTGGGTGGTTCGCAGAGCAATGGTGGTGGCCATTGGGGACCGTGGTGGTTCGTGTTGGTGGGAATACGAGCTGGAGGGTATGAAGAAGCTTCGGTGATGATGGTCGGCGATCTCAAGGTCTGTGGCGTCGGTAATGGTGAAGTTTCTAGCCATGGTGGTTTCTGTAGTGTTAAGTTTTTGCTCAATTTTGATTCGCGTGATTATCGTTTGATCTGAGTGTTCGAAGAGGCTCACGTGGGTTCGTAAGGTCATCGAGGATAGTCGCGATGGCCTACGGTGGTTGGAATCGATGGACTACGTGCACCATGTGCACGATATTTCTAGGAGAATGGTGTTTTGGGGAAGACGAAGGTCGACTCGGAGTGATGCGTGTCGACTCGAAGTAGATGAGACTAGGGTTTGTCTCGGGGCAGGCTCGTGTAGATGTAGTGTTCGAACTCGAGTTTTTAGGTGGTAGGCTTTTCTGGTTCGGTACAGTAAAAAAATAAAATATGAAGTTTACAAATTAAACTTGTTTTGTTTTAAAGAAATGAAATCAAGTTTAAATTGTAAAGTAAGTTATTCAAAACGAATGAAAGTCGAAGATTTTTAAGTGTGTTTTAATCTAATATATTTTCAAATTTGAAAAGTCTAAAATAATTGATTTTAAAATAATTAACTAAATTTATTTTAGATTGAATTTAAAGGTATTTTCAATTAAAATATTAGATTAAAGTTTTAAGAAACTCAATCAAGTTTAAATAAGGATGTTTTCATGTTGTAAGGTTACTTTCAAAGTAATGTTTAAACTATCTTTCAAATTTATATTTTTTAAATAGAAAGATTAAAGAATATGATAATTGAGTTTTCAAAGATTAATATTTGTTTAATTCAATTAAATATGATTGAAAAGGATTTTCAAAATTTTTGAGTATATTAATTAAGTGTTTGAATTTTTTTATTTTAAAAGTAAAATCATATTTTAAATTGATTTTTAAATTGGTTTTAATGAAGTAAATAATTTGAGTAAATATTTAATATAAATGCAAAGTTTATTCTTAATTAATTAAGTAGAAATTAATTAAGAATAATCAATTAATAAAATAAATTTAAGCTTAATTACTATTTGTAATTAAGAATGATTACTTAATAAAGTAATTAGAGGATAGTTATTGAATTAATTAGAAATTAAGTGATGATTAATTTGTTAATTAATTAACGTAATAAATTTTAGGTTAATTAACTAGTCTAATTAATTTAAGATAATCACTTTATAATTAACTGAGTGAAATTAATTAGTGAAGTAATTAATGGATAATTACTTAATGTAATTAAGAAGAGAAATTACTTATGGAAGTAATTAGTGGAAAATTACTTATGGAAGTAATTAGTGGAAAATTGCTTATGGAAGTAATTGAGTAAAATGATTAAGGGTTAATCATTGATGTTATTAATTAAAGAATTAATTAATATAATTTATTTGAAAATTAATTAATTATAGAATAATTAATTAATTAAAGAATTAAAGATTATTTAATGATGGGATTTATTACTTGTTAAGGATATTAACTGAAGAAATAATTGACTAATGAAAGTAATTAGAGGATAATTACTTATGGAAGTAATTAAGGGTTAATTACTTAGTTAATTTTAGTTAATTTGATTAATTAATTAATGAATGTGATTAATTTAAGATTAATTACTAAATGTAATTAATTAAAATATGATTAATCAATAAAGTAATTAATTAAGGATTATTAATTAATTAATTTATAATTACTTAATGAAGTAATTAAAGATTGATTAATTAGTATAATTAATCAAAGATTAATATAATTAATTAAGAAGTTAATTAATTAAGATAAGTAATTACAAGTTGTTAATTACTACTTATGATTAATTAAGACTAATTAAGTAGATGCATAATTACAAATTAATTATTTAATTAATTAAAAGGATTATTAATTAATAAGGATCATTAGTTAATATAATTAATGAAATTAATCAAGGGTGATGAATGAGTGATTAATTAAAGTATGATTAATTAATAAAGGATTAATGTAATTAATCATAGTTGATTAATTTATGGAAACAAATGAAGGATCATTAATTATCGTAATTAATGATAGTAATTAAAGGTTAATTACTGTATATGGTTAAGGATAATTAATTTATGGTAATTAATTAAAGAATTAAAGGCTAATTACTTAAAGGTAATTAAAGGATAATTAATCAAGGGAGATTAATTAAGGAAGATCATTAAGAGATGATTAATAAATTAATTTGTAATATATTAATGAAGCAGGATTAAGATAATCCAAGTGATTAAAGGATAGTAATTGATTTAATTAAAGGTTAATTAAATTGATTAAGAGTTAATAAAACCTGCTTATGGATGATTGATTAATATTGGACGATTGATTAATATTGGATGATTGATATTGGATGTTTGAATGATGTTGGATGATTTGGGTGTGATATCTCTGATATGTGATATGTGCTGCTTTGAGAGATGATAGGTTGATATGAATTATCTATTGTGATAATGTGATTCATCTATCTGTTTATGTTATCCTGAATATAAGTTTAATTATTTAAACCCTTAAACAACTTGTACATTAAAATGGCGTTTGGATTTCGGTGAGACCGGGATCGGGTTTCCATATTTGGATATCCGAAAACCACATCGATCCAAATTAAACGTTAGGTCGTGAATCCAAGAGAAGAGCTTAGTGAAGACTCGAAGTGTAAGAACTATTCGTCAGTATAACTTTGAGGGTGATTCCAAGATGAGTTTGACGGAGGTAGTACTTTTAGGTTCGAGATGGTGATTCAGAGTGCAAGGGCTATGGTCGTTGACTCTGAGGGTGATTCCAAAATAAGTGCAACGAGATAGTGCCTTCGGTTTCGTTCGAACCCGGAACGAACTTGTATGGATTGAATGCTTTCAGAACATTGTCAGGTGGACGATGAGCATTCTAAGATAGATGTGTTCTATAAAGGTAATTACAGCCTCAAGCCTCATCAACTGGAAATAGCTAAAATAGGGGAGGTGCAGCAAGGTTAAGTGGGTCTTACCCAAGTAGGACGGGATTTACCCCTATCTAGAGGTCCCTTTCTATTTCGGCTTAGTGTGCGGTTGGTCGCGCCAACCACGGGGTGGTCTTGTTCGGGATTGTCCAGTAAGGGATGGTTCCGGCCTTGTGTTACGGGGGAGTTAGGGTGGCTCCTCTGTACGGTGATCTAGGTCATGTACTATGATGGGCGGTACCCCAGTAGCCTTGCCATTGATGGAAACCCATTCTTCCTACGAGACCCTACGATTTTGATTGTATTACCCACTTTTGTGGCTAGTAGCTAGATTTTAATCATGTAACAATTTCGGCTATTTCTTATTTACTTGAAAACCCTAGACACTATTATAATATCACTGGCTTTTCTATCAAATGTTTTAGTTAGCGTAAGGTAAAAACTTTTCAATGTTTATGTGTTGGAAGTCTTACGTGATACCTTTTCTTTTCAAAGGATTTTCTAAAGTTGTGCAATTTTAACCCGTTTACTCACACCAGACCCCTATCTGACTCGAGTGTTTATTTTCTGTTTTATTAAACTCTTGGGTACTCATATTATGTACGAGTAGTCTAGGGATTCAGGTTAGCTTGACGAATTCTAGAGGATTTTTGAAGCAGGAGTTTTCAGCTTGTAGATATTATGGTTCCGTCGTGTTAGTGTTATGTCTATACTGTATTGATGTACTTGAATTGTATGGTTAGATAGATGTTTATAACTATCTAATATGTGTTGTATAGATTGTGTAACTCTGATGTATATGATACTATGTAATATTTTATGTAATATATTATATTTCATTCGTTCCGCTGTGAGTATCTGATGTTGTTGAGTTTCTTCTTTTTCTATCTTTTCTTCTTCTATTCCTTTCTTTCTTAAATCATGATGCATTTTTCTGGGGATAGAAAGACGGGCCGTGACTGTTGGTATCAGAGCGTTAGTTTGAGCAATACCTAGGCTCTGGAGTGGTGTCTTTCTTGAGAGAGCATATTTGTAATTTTTATATATAACTATATATTTATATATCTATGTCTACCTAATTTGTTGGGTTACCTGTTCCGGTTTTCCAACATAATTTTTAGAGGCAGATGGAGTAGTGGTGTGTATGTAACACGACTACCACTAATGGTAGAGGTCCATATGTTTGAGGTTGGAAGTATATCTATCGAGATTGTAGACCTTATACTATCTCGAGTGAGCTTTGCAGCTTGGAGTAAGGATTTCTTTGATCTCCAAAGGAAATCTTTTAAATATTCGGAGTCCATCTTTGAAGTGTAAGTTTGGATCTGTCGGAAGTGTAGAAGCAAGTGATGGTATCTTCATAGCTACGTGGTGAGATGCAGTATCCATGGGTATTTCCGAAGGCGTTTTCTGTTGAAGCAGTTTTAGAAGTAGTTGAGGAGCAGTCTTTACCTTCCGTAGGAAAGACTCGTCTGTGTAGAAGTTATTTGGATCTCTAGCAAGGAGTTTTGTCTGATTTGGAATATAAGATTAAGGTCTATAAGTTGCTTCGCTTCGGCATGGTCTCATTATCATCCCTTAAGGAGAGCGAGATGTTGATGCTTGGTTTAGAATTCGAATTTCTTAAGAGGATGTCTGCCTTCTCGAAGGTCTGTTGTGTAGTTTGTTAATGGTTTTGGGGTTCGAGGAGCCTTTTAGATTAGAAGTCTTTGGTTAGCTGTGGTAGTAGTGCAGCTCGAAGTGTTCGGTGTGCTGACAAGAAGGTCCTTTGGCTTTGCAGTATCATCGAAGTAGAGTTTGGAAGCAACGGTGTGGCCATTTCTCCGATGATTCAGGAATCTTAAGGGTCAGTAGTTCGGGCAGATGGTGAAGGTTTTTCTTGAAGAACTAACCTTGTTTGGAGAAGCTTAAGGCTGTTCTAATTGGTAAAGAGAGGATAGTTTCTTTGGAATCCGAACTAGGTAGGATCGCGAAAGTGACTTGCAATTAATTTGGGAATTTATCTTGGGCAATCTTTCGTTTGAGACTGAGGGTTCTCATGTGGAAGTAGGAGCTACTGAAGTAATCAGAAGTTGTATACATCTGGAATTGAGTTCCATATTGAATTGGTTCCAGAAGCGATACTGGTGGTTAGCCTGGTAGTAGAATGGTTCTTCAAGAAAGAAGAGTTGGTGTAGCAGCTCAGGAACTTTTGGAATTTGGATTGGTAAGAACTAGTTTTTGAGTTGGATTCTGCTGTAAGGTTGTGTGACCGAGTCAGATGGGTTATTAAGATTTTATGAATTTGATGAACAAAGTTTCCCGGATATATTGGATAATTTTGTTCTCGTGTGCATCAACGGTATTCTTATCTATTTTAGAATCAGAGTTGTGCAGCGGAAGCAAGATAGAAGCTGTACGAGGAAGGAAGCAAGTTCAGTTTGCTATTGCTTGGGAAGTAGAGCTTGTGTTCTGGATTTCGACGGATGTTGGAAGACCATTTTGATAAATATGATCCATAAACTGGTTGGCTTTGGTCTAGTAGTTTCTGGAAGCATCAGCATAGGTTGAGCTGATCAAGATGATGGGCAGCCTAGGATTGTCTATTGAGTTATGCAGATATGAGATAAGGAACTTGGAATTCGAAGTTGGACACTTCATTGATGTTAAAATTTCTCTGGTTGAGAAAGCAGTATGATTGGGCAAGATTGGATGGCTAGTTCTGAGGCATTTGGGATTTCTTATCCGTGTTTTGGTAGAATAAGTTCTTTTGTCTGTAGGATTGAATTACTAGTTTGGATAGCTGGAATTCATTGTATTTCACGTATCACTGAGGGAGTACGTGTATGATTCATCGTTGGTTGTAGCATCTGCAGTTCAGTTGGATTCTAAAAATTGAGCTAGATTTGAGTATAGTTTGATGTTCTGTTCAGATTAGTGGATCTAGAGGAGTGAGAAGCTCTGGATCATGGTGGTGTGGTTAGTTTCTGTAGAGCGAGTCTCCCAGTGTCTTTTTTTACTTGAGAAACTCTAGATAGTGTTATGAAGATTTATCCTGATTTGTGTCAGGATAATTAGTTAGGTTAGTTTGCTTGATTGATTACTATGGTTGTTAGTAACTGGATGATACGTATGCTTTGCTGTTTAAAATTAACATCTTTGATGGGTTATTAAATTATCTTTGCTTTTAAATTTCGGGGACAAAATTCTTTTAAGGGGGAAAGAATGGGACGAGCCAAAATTTTAGGCAATATCAATTTAATAATCTTTATTAATAATTAAATTTATTTGATAATTTTCCTTTATAATTTTAATTTAAATTGGTAAATTTAATCTTTTAAAGGTTAATAAATATTTAATCTGGCAATATTGGTCAATATCTTTTTAACAATTTAAATTTGATAAGAATTATCTTTCAAAACTAATAAAATTATATTCTATTTATAATATATATATATATGGCATATATATTGTAAATAGAAAATCTTTTCTTTTAAATAAAAGATTGAATTTTCAAATTGTAATATATATGTATGTATATATCATGATTTGAAGTTGTTTTAAAATTTAATATAATAATTCTCAAAATTTATGTTAAAAATATTTTCTACTTGAAATATATACATATTTGTATATAGTGAAGTTTGGTTTGAATTTGATAAAAGAACTTTCAAAATTTTAATATATATATATATATATATAAATTGTAATTTGAAGAGTATAATTTAATACAATACTTTTCAAAGAATATTTGGAATTTTAATTTATAACTCTTAAACAATAAAGATAAATATCTTAGATTTTAAAAAAATACATGTATAAGAATTTATTTGTATTATAATTGGTTTATAATATTTTCTTTAAAAAGTAATCTATATATACATATATAAGTATTTATTAAATAAGTAAATTAAGTATGTAAGCTTATACTAACATTTAAATTTAATGAAAATTTAATTAAAAATACTTAGGAACATGTGTAAACATATTAGCACATCTTAGTAACATGTGTTGAACAATTAAGTAATATGAGTGACAAATGTAAGTTCTAAAACAAGTGTCATCTTTTAAAAATTTATTTTCTTTAATTTTTAATAAACCATAACTTAATTCATTAAAATATACTTTTTATCTCTTCACTCTTCTTTTCTTATTTCTCAGCTGAAAACAAAGATAATTCCAAGTTTGAAAACTTCTCAAACCAAAATTCAATAGCATAAACATATTTCAAATCTAAAACTAAACCAGAAAACTATTTTCATTTAAAAACTGTAACACTTTCTTTAAATTGAGAAAATTCAAACCAAGATGGAGTTTAACAGAAGCATTCAAGATAATTTCAATTCAACAGCTAGTTCAACTCAATAGAAACTTCAGATCTCAAAGCCTAAACCCGAAGATCAAAGCAAATGGAACTTTAATAGTAGAAATTCAAATGAGTGACTGGAACATGCTCTGTTCATCATTTTTTTAAGGTGAGTAATCATTTTAAAAACAGTTTTAATAAATCTATGGTTGAATGATGATGCATGTGATGAATTGTGCTATGATAATGAATATATGTTTACATGAATATTGTTATGTATGCAAATTGAAGGTATGAAATGTCTGATAATATAAGTGTCTGTAAAATTCATCTCTGTTTTATTTACAGAAGTTGTTTTTATTAAGAAAATTCAAAATCCTTCCAATCTAAAACACATTTGAACTTGATATTTGAATGAAAGTTATAAGTTAATGTATGATAATAATTTTAAAAATAGTTTCTGGAATTTTGAATTAACAAATAATTTTTATAATAGGAAATACAGTAAAATATTAATTCATGTTAAAAATCAACCATCTCAATTTAAGTTTTGAAAGGCATGATTGTGTTTGTAGCAGAAAATCATGAATTTAGATGATGCAATCATGATTTTTAGGTCAGTATTCATGGTGATTTTCTAGGATGAACGGAATTGGTACTTTCGCCAAATTCCGGCGAACGAAGAGGTGATTGGCCATTGGCTTTGGTTGGAGGAGGAGGCTAGATCGGCGGTCAGAGGAAAAATAATCGCTTGATTTTTCATGCGACGCGATGGTCGGAATTGGTGGTATTAGGGTTCGGTAGTCGTTTGTGCACTGGGTGGTTCGCAGAGCAATGGTGGTGGCCATTGGGGACCGTGGTGGTTCGAGTTGGTGGGTATACAAGCTGGAGGGTATGAAGAAGCTTCGGTGATGATGGTCGGCGATCTCAAGGTCTGTAGCGTCGGTAATGGTGAAGTTTCTGGCCATGGTGGTTTCTGCAGTGTTGAGTTTTTGCTCAATTTTGATTCGCGTGATTATCGTTTGATCTGAGTTTTTGAAGAGGCTCGTGTGGGTTCGTATGGTTATCGAGGATATTCGCGATGGCCTATGGTGGTCGGAATCGATGGGGTCCGTGCACCACGTGCATGATAATTCTAGGAGGATGGTGTTTTGGGGGAAGACTAAGGTCTACTCGGAGTGATGCTCGCGTTTTCCTGGTGTCAACTCGAAGTAGATGAGACTGGGGTTTGTCTCGGGGCAGGCTCGTGTAGATGTAGTGTTCGAACTCGAGTTTTTAGGTGGTAGGCTTTTCTGGTTCGGTACAGTAACAAAATATATATAAAGTTTACAAATTAAACTTGTTTGTTTTAAAGAAATGAAATCAAGTTTAAATTGTAAAGTAAGTTATTCAAAACAAATGAAAGTCAAAGATTTTTAAGGGTGTTTTAATCTAATATATTTTCAAATTTGTAAAGTCTAAAATAATTGATTTCAAAATAATTAACTAAATTTATTTTAGATTGAATTTAAAGGTATTTTCAATCTAAATATTAGATTAAAGTTTTAAGAAACTCAATCAAGTTTAAATAAGGATGTTTTCATGTTGTAAGGTTACATTCAAAGTAATGTTTAAACTATCTTTCAAATTTATATTTTTTAAATAGATAAGATTAAAGAATATGATAATTGAGTTTTCGAAGATTAATATTTGTTTAATTCAATTAAATATGACTGAAAAGGGTTTTCAAAATTTTTGAGTATATTTTGATTAAGTATTTGAATTGTTTTATTTTAAAAGTAAAATCATATTTTAAATTGATTTTTAAATTGGCTTTAATGAAGTAAATGATTTGAGTGAATATTTAATATAAATGCAAAGTTTATTCTTAATTAGTTAAGTAGAAATTAATTCAGAATAATCAATTAATAAAATAAATTTAAGCTTAATTACTATTTGTAATTAAGAATAATTACTTAATAAAGTAATTAGTGGATAATTAATGAATTAATTAGAAATTAAATGATGATTAATTAGTTAATTAATTGACGTAATAAATTTTTTGTTAATTAATTAGTTAATTTATGATAATCACTTTATAATTAACTGAGTGAAATTACTTAGTGAAGTAATTAACAGATAATTACTTAATGTAATTAACAAGAGAAATTACTTATGGAAGTAATTAGTGGAACATTATTTATGGAAGTAATTAATGGAAAATTACTTATGGAAGTAATTAGTGGAAAATTGCTTATGGAAGTAATTGAGTAAAATGATTAAGGGTTAATTATTGATGTTATTAATTAAAAAATTAATTAATATAATTGATTTGAAAATTAATTAATTATAGAGTAATTAATTAATTAAAGAATTAAGGATTATTTAATGATGGGATTTATTACTTGTTAAGGATATTAATTAAGGAAATAATTAACTAACGAAAGTAATTAGAGGATAATTACTTATGGAAGTAATTAAGGGTTAATTACTTACTTAATTTTAGTTAATTTGATTAATTAATTAATGAATGTGATTAATTTAAGATTAATTACTAAATGTAATTAATTAAAATATGATTAATCAATAAAGTAATTAATTAAGGATTATTAATTAATTAATTTATAATTACTTAATGAAGTAATTAAAGATTGATTAATTAGTATAATTAATCAAAGATTAATATAATAATTAAGAAGTAAATTAATTAAGATAAGTAATTACAAGTTGTTAATTACTACATATGATTAATTAAGCCTATTTAATGAGATGGATAATTACAAGTTAATTATTTAATTAATAAAAGGGATTATTAATTAATAAGGATCATTAGTTAATATAATTTATGAAATTAATCAAGGCTGATGAATGAGTGATTAATTAAAGTATGATTAATTAATAAAGGATTAATGTAATTACTCATAGTTGATTAATTTATGGAAACAAATGAAGGATCATTAATTAACGTAATTAATGATAGTAATTAAAGGTTAATTACTGTATATGGTTAAGGATAATTAATTTGTGGAAATTAATTAAAGAATTAAACGCTAATTACTTAAAGGTAATTAAAGGATAATTAATCAAGGAAGATTAATTAAGGAAGATAATTAAGAGATGATTAATAAATTATTTTGTAGTAAATTAATGAAGCAGGATTAAGATAATCCAAGTGATTAAAGGATAGTAGTTGATTTAATTAAAGGTTAATTAAATTGATTAAGAGTTAATCAAACCTGCTTATGGATAATTGATTAATATTTGATGATTGATTAATATTGGATGATTGATATTGAATGTTTGAATGATGTTGGACGATTTGGGTGTGATATCTCTAATATGTGATATGTGCTACTTTGAGAGATGATTGGTTGGTATGAATTATCTATTGTGATAATGTAATTCATCTATCTGTTTATGTTATCCTGAATATAAGTTTAATTATTTAAACCCTTAAACAACTTGGACATTAAAATGACGTTTGGATTTTGGTGAAACCGGGATCGGGTTTCCATATTTGGATATCCGAAAACCACATCGATCCAAATTAAACGTTAGGTCGTGAATCCAAGAGAAGAGCTTAGTGAAGACTCGAAGTGTAAGAACTATTCATCAATATAACTTTGAGGGTGATTTCGAGATGAGTTTGACGGAGATAGTACTTTCAGGTTCGAGATGGTGATTCAGAGTGCAAGGGCTATGGTCGTTGACTCTAAGGGTGATTCCAAAATGAGTGCAACGAGATAGTGCCTTTGGTTTTGTTCGAACCTGGAACGAACTTGTATGGATTGAATACTTTCAGAACATCGTCAGGTGGACGATGAGCATTCTAAGATAGATGTGTTCTATAATGGTAATCGCAGCCTCAAGCCTCATCAACCGGGAATGGCTAAAATAGGGGAGGTGCTCCAAGATTAAATGGGCCATGCCCAAGTAGGACGAGATTTACCCCTGTCTAAAGGTCCTTTTCTATTTCGGCTTAGTGTGTGGTTGGTTGCTCCAACCACGGGGTGGTCTTGTTCGGGACTGTCCAGTAAGAGATGTTTCCGGCCTTGTGTTGCAGGGGAGTTAAGGTGGCTCCTCGGTACGGTGATCTAGGCCACGTACTGTGACGGACGGTACCCAAGTAGCCCTGCCATTGATGGAAACCCATTCTTCCTACGAGACCCTATGGTTTTGATTGTATTACCCACTTTTGTGTCTAGTAGCTGGAATTTAATGATGTAACAATTTCGACAATTTCTTATTTGCTTGAAAACCCTAGACACTATTATAATATCACTAGATTTTTTTATCAAATGTTTTGGTTAGCATAAGGTAAAAACTTTTCCATGTTTATGTGTGGGAAGTCTTACGTGATACCTTTTCTTCTCAAAGGGTTTTCTAAAGTTAAGCAATTTTAACCCGTTTACTCACACCAGATCCCTGTCTGACCCGAGTGTTTATTTTCTGTTTTATTAAACTCTTGGGTACTCATATTATGTATAAGCAGTCGAGGGATTCAGGTTAGCTTGACGAATTCTGGAGGATTTTTGGAGTAGGAGGCTTCAGCGTGTAGATATTATGGTTCCGTTGTGTTAGTGTTATGTCTATATTGTATTGATGTACTTGAGTTGTATGATTAGAAAGATGTTTATAACTGTCTAATATGTGTTGTATAGATTGTGTAACTCTGATGTATATGATACTATGTAATATTTTATGTAATATATTATATTTCATTCGTTCCGCTGTGAGTATCTGATGTTGTTGAGTTTCTTCTTTTTCTATCCTTTCTTCTTCTATCCCTTTCTTTCTTAAATCATGATGCATTTTTCTGGAGATAGAAAGACAGGTCGTGACAGCCCAGAATCAATTCATGTCTCTATATAGAGGATAACCTTTGGGCTTACTTTATCCTTCGGGCCAGGTCAATAACTAAGTGAGGTAGAGTACATGTTACCATAACCCAAACTTAAACACCACCAACCTAGACACCTATGAAATGGGCAAGCTATAATTCGTTGGCTAATATTGATAATTTGGACCACATAGACCATTTAGTCTATGATACCATTGAAGGAGTCGGGCCAGTCAGAAGTGGGAGAAATAAATAGATTTCAAAAATAATCTATTTAGGATTGTTAACATATAAATTAAAAAGGTTTATTATATCCACTCAAATAATGTTTAAAATAATATCTTATTCTAGTTAATTTGTTTTAAAATGATTTCTAATTTTAAAAAATATATTGTAATGAGTGTATCAAAAACTAACATGCATTCAGTGCAAGGGTAACATAGAAGTACTGTACATGACCAACGTGCATGTTTATAGATGATAGGATTTACACTACAACTGACACATTTGCCCTTTATATGTGTCTTTATTGTCTCTAGTTTTATTTTGAAATCATAGAAAAAGAAGATAATTATACGTACGCACATATACACATAATTTATATGCACACAGACATAAATACACACACAATCACACATTATGCTATGTTATAGATTTATTTTAACTAATAAAGATTGTTTACTCACATTTATAGTATGATAATTAATGAGTTTAAATGTCATTTAAGATGAGGAAAAGGTGGAGATCACTTCTCCTTCCAGTAACGTTCCGCCTTGTCGATAATCCCTAAAAATCGACACTAATACGTCTACAGTATTCACGTGCCAGAAAACCAAGTGCTGGGAAGATAGATAGTTAAAGGAAAGAAGAAGAAAGAATAATAAAGAAGGTAAAAAGAAACTAAACAACAAAGAATCTCACATCGCAATGAATAATCTATAATACAAAATAATCTTTACAAATGAAATTTTTTATATACATAAATTCATCAGAGTACACTAACCAATTATCAGTTTGAATAGTTATAACAATCTGCCTTTACAATTGTTGATACCTACAACAATAATAGCGGAAAATAAAAGAAAATACAGAAATATATCTTGGGCATCTAGCTCGTCTCCTGAACTCTAAAACGTCTTAAGCAATTAGAAAACAAGCTCGGTCTGACCCGAGCATTATAAGAAAACAACGCTCGAGTCAGTCTGCTAAAACTAGGGTGAGAAAAATCAGAAAAAATTCTATTATAATTTATAAGGTCCTTTGAAATCAAAGTTATCTCGTAAGACCTCACCGCATATAAACAGGGATAAAAATTTTTACCTTACGATAACCAAAACATATTTTTATTAATAAATCTAGTGATATTACAATATTGTCTAAGTGTTTAAAGTAAATATATAAAGTAGCTGTGATGTGTGTACATGACAACAATAACAGGTATACAATCAAAAACCGAAAGCGCTTATTGTAGAATGCATTTCCAACAAATGGCAAGGTATAGGACTACCTTTCGAAATGTTTACACCTCTAGATAAAATGTACAGTTAGATCGAAAATATTTTGACCTCTACCAACACATCAGCAACCTACCCCTTACTAGATAGTATCGAATATGATCACCCCATGGTTATGATCAACAACCATAATGGGCTCCAAAGCATACATAGAGATATCGACACTAAATCATAGCGACAATCATACCCTAATGGGTGCAACCAACATAGCTTTGTTGCATCCATCCTCTTTTTGCAATTTTCAGGGTATGAGGCTTTGAGAGGCCACAATTACATTTTCCTCATATTAGACCATCTTGGAATGCTAATACTACCGTCCAGGCAGAAATCCAATGCCAACATTCATCCATAAAAGTTCATCTAGGTCTGAACGAAACCGATGGCAGTACATCTACTACATTCATTTTGGAATCACCCTCATGATTAGTAGCAAGTAGCCCACTTCAAAAGCTCCATCTTCGATTCACTTTAGGATATCTTCAATTAAAATGTATATGTTGGATTGAAGTAGTTTTCAGATAAAACATCTGATCCCAGTCTCTCCGAACCAACAACGATAATTTCCAGTTGACTCATTCCTGATTCTTTTAAAACTATACAAGTATTCGAGTCCTTACTGTGGAATCTGTATATACAATCATATTTCCTAACTCAAAACTGGTTAAGGTTTGATAATTGGTTATTTATCCACCAAATAATCAAACAACAATAATTCAGTCTTTTAATTATCCATAGCGACCACTAAGCCCTCAAAATAAGTTTTCTCTTATTTAAATCTCTTTTCGAAATGTTTATCAAAACATTCATAAACTGATTTAACTAACATAAGTATGTTCACAAAATATTTGCAAAAGCTCCCATATTTCAAAATTATATTAACAGGTTCAATAAAACGTTATCTAAATTAGAGATAAGAATAACCCCAAATATTATTCCCTCGTTGTTAAGGATGGAAAAAATGTCCACACCACCATAATTAAGAAGTCTAGTTAGGAAAATTCCAAATCTTAAATTCTATTTATAAATTTCTTCAATGAATCCATTTTATAAATCATTTCTATTTAGGTAATCTCTTTTTGCTTAATTTCTAAATCCATTTATAGAACTCTTTTGTAAATATCCATAAAATCATTTGTAAAACTCTTTCATGAATATCCAAAAGTCATTTATAAAAATTCTTTTTTTAATCATTAAAATCGTTTATAAACTCCCTTTATAAATATTCATTTATAATTTCCTTTTATAACACCATTTACAAATATCATTTGTAAATATGGTTTAAATAAGTCCTATATAAAATACTATTTACAAAACATCATCTGTAAATACCTTTATCAAAATATTTGAACAACTTGCAAAATCATTTATCCTCAAATTGATATAGAATTAAAGCAATTTAAAAACCATAGTTTTTACAAATTTGAAGGGAAGCTTAGTGACCATGATGGTACTAAATCCTGTTACTATTTGTTTAAATTGTCTTCCACGTCACATAACAATCATTTATATGAGTCATCATATATGTAAATACAATCCATAAACAAATCAGGGAATAACACGATAATATAAACTAACTGGAAAATACAAGTCTAAATAACATAATAGCGGGATGGTGATTTGTCAAGCTAAATAAATGTCCAAACAATCTATTAAGTTTAGTCATAGCAGAACGGTGATTCATTCTGCTAAAAGGATATCCAAATAATCAATTCAATTAAAAGCTATTGTAAAGAACCGTAAATTTACCATTTTGAAAATGGAATATTTAATTATTTTAATATTCAATTGTAGAAACTTCAAAATTAAACAATCAAGTTTTATATGATTAACAAGAATGGTAAACTTATTTTTGATATTGAATAATGATTTTGGATTTCCATTGTAAAATTGACAAAAGTCGGATTCCAATAAAGAAGATAAATATTCATGAAATTTGTTTAAAGGAAAATAGTTCCTTTTATGTGATGGTCTGGATTTTTGCGCTCGAAAATCGACATCCATACTTCACTTGTATTCGAATGCCACATATTCAAACGTTCAAATCCGATTCGCCGGAGCTCATAACACATTAAATATAACAACACAACAGAAGAAAAGGATCATATCATTAATATACAACAACGGAAAGAAAATCTTCGACAAAGGAACACCAACATTATTTTCAAAAGGTAGAAGGAAAGAAATCCCAACAACTCCATCTCTAAAGCCAAAGCTCAAAAGACTCCAAATCGAAAGCTCGAACCACCATTAATGCTGAAGTGAAGCAAACTCGATCCCAATGTGATTACCAAAAGCTACATCTACAATCCGACTATCTGAAAACCTAACTCTAGACTGCCCGTGTGGAAAATTATGGGCATCTAGAGTTTAGAAAGAGAATAATAAACTCCAGGTAAATCATGGGACTACTGTGAGCAAACAAAAACAGCTTATCTTTAACAAAAGCAAAACAAAAGAATTTAGAAGAAATTCGTAATGCTTTTTGGAAAATGAAGCGACCATAAGGCCTCCCTACACACACACAATGCAAGCACACAATTGGAGGAGATTTCTCCTTATGATAGTCAAACATGCTTGATACACAACATACTTGTGATATTATTTTTAGCATAGTGGAAAACATTTGCAAGTATAATATAATCTTAGCCAGCATACATACCATTATAGTATGCCTACTATAGCTACCATATTAGATGGCAGGTTCTATTACTAAAACCGTGCAAGGCGCGTATTGGTGATTGGATTTCCAACAAATGGGCAGGTAAAGGAACTTCACGGGCCATATGGGTACGCCTCTGGAGGGACGACCCGAGAACCTAACCGAATCTCATCCAATACAAGACTGGGTTACCTTAGTAACTAGGTAACTACTACACGAGTATGCTATCCCTGGTCGTTAGCGACCTTTATTCGAGGATCCCCAACCACAAAGCAAAAACCACAAAGTAATAGATTTGCAGTAACCACAAAGGTTAAATATCTGGGATCCATACCATGATACCCCCCTTTTCCAGAAGGAAATGGGCATACCCTAAAGGGCGCAACCCTCAAAACCTTGCCGCATCTTTCCATTTTCGACCATTTCTGGGTTGTGAGGTCCTGACGCAGTCTCGTCCATAAAGCTATGCTTTACAAAAAAGCCATGCTTCGATCAACAAATGATCAACAACACTTCATATGCCACATTACCAAATTGGGAATGTATCACTAGTAACCACCAACTACATAACCCCTGAGCTCGTACGTCTCAGAGAAGGGTGTTAAGCTAAAGAGAATAAATTCCCCGCCACTAAACAAAAATGTGCTTGATAGAAACCAGCTTTACTTCTCAAAGTTTAATGTCAAACACACACATCCATACAAGTGTGTTCCGGGTACGAACAGAACCTAAGGCATTTCAAAAGAAGCCCTTGCAACCCGGGTATTAACAATCCTGATTGGACTCCCCATCACATATTGAGATATTTATACCGGCACGACTCAGTGTAGAGACATTCGATGGGTAATCCTTTCGTTCTCGAAAATACCGATCTTCAAATGCTATCCATTACGTCGTGTCATTATTTGGAATGGGTTATAAGACATAAGTTCCTCCCCTAGCTAAACCGAGTAATGAGCGTACATTTTAAAAATATATGGATATTGGGATCTTAGTTAAGTCACAACTTAAATCCTAAAAACCTTTCTTCAAATGGTTTAAACAAATTACCATTTTCAAATCTTTAAACAAAAAGATTCACTTCACAAAGTTCACAATCTTTCACAAAGATTCATTTGTAGTTTTTAAAACTATTTCCATTTCAAATATTCAAATCTTTTATACAAAAGACACCTTTAAGACCCTCTTCAATTTTGAAAACAAGATTCACCAGTATTTCACAAAGATTCATTTATAGTTTTCAAAACTATATCAATTCCAAATCTATTATACAAAAGATACATCTATTAAGATCCTCTTAAATTTGAAAACAAAGTTCACCCATCTTTCACAAATGTTCAATTATAGCTTTCAAAACAATTCCATTTCAATTTGAAAGCCCTTTCAACGAAAACTGAAAAAGCTTTCTTTATTTGAAAGCCATTAACATTTGAAATCAAAAGGTTTTCGTTTCGGAAAAATCTGATTAAATATGCATAAGTTATATTCTTTAAAGTATAACCGGGGTTAAATTTAAATTACCAAAATAATAATTTTTAATATACTTTAAAGATGGTTTAAAATCATATATACACATTATATAACTTGTATAAACCTATCAAACCAAATTTCCAAAATGATTTCAAAACTTTAAATAATATATATTGTTCAAACTAAATTTCAATTTCAAACTTTCTTTCAAAAGCTTTTCATATTCAATCCAATCCCATTTCCAAAAACATTTGGATTCAAAATTCAACTTTATAACCATTTCATTAAATTCAAATATCTGTGACTTAACCAATTTGCTCATGCAATCCATATTTGTGTGTGTAAGGTGTAGTCCAGGGGTTTTACAAAATAGTGCAACATCATCAATCATCACATATTTAATCATATATATATATATATATATATATATATCAATAAGCGGTATAATCTATAATGCTTATCTTCCATTCACAGATTCACAGATAAATAAATTACATTCATCACAGCTCAAATCAAAATAATTCATATCACAAAGCATCACTCTTCAGGGATATCAAGCAATTCAAAGCATTCCATGCAATTCAAGCATCCATAAGTAAGGTTAATAAATCATCTGATTAATTAAAACCAGATTAATCACTAATCCAGGTTAATTAACATTAATTAATTACAAACCATTTTTAATTAAGTATCCGTTAATGATAAATTAATTAACCTCTAATCATTAATTAATCAATCTTAATTAATAATTCAATCAACCATTAATCATTAGACAATTAACCTTTAATTATTTAATTATTCTTTAATTAATGATTCTTAATTAATGATATAAGTTAATTAACCCTTAATTAACCACCATTTAATTAATTATCCTTAATTAATTAATTAACCCTTAATTAATTAATTAACCCTTAATTAATTAATTATCCCTTAATTAATTAATTATCCCTTAATTAATTAATTATCCCTTAATTAATTAATTATCCTTAATTAATTACCATTTGATTAAATATCCTTAATTAATTACCATTTAATTAACTGTTCTTCATTAATTACCATTTAATTAATTATCCTTAATTAATTAATTATCCCTTAATTAATTACCATTTAATTAATTATCCTTAATTAATTACAATAAGTGATTTTCTATAACGATCTGTAATTTTGCTACTTCGAAAATGAGAGATTTCGTTCGTTTTAAATTTAAAGAGGAGTTTAAATCTTAGATAAAAATGTTATATATAATAAAGAAATTATTTATTCTCATAGATAATAAATTAAAAAGTATAAATTTGGATTTTTGAACAAATCGACAAAAGTTAAGTTTTGTTAATAATAAATAAAGGCTTAAATAAATGAATTTAGATAATTATTTAAGAAGGTAAATCTTATTCAAAACATCTAATAAAGATAATAAAATTAAATTTATATATTTAAAATTATGTTAATAATCGTTTTACAAAAATAACCATTGTCGCATTTTGTCAGTTTTACATACACTGTAAAATTAGAGATTTTGATATTAATTAAAGATAATTTTAAAAAATAAAGAGACTTGTTTTAATTTATTTAAAGAAGTAAAAAGTTCATTTTAAAGTTTGGTTTACTTCAATATATAGCTTAATAAAAACGTTAAATTTTGATTGTATAATTTGTCGTCAAAAAACACCGTTTTCAACCAAAACAAGTTGTCAACAAGTTGTTGCAACTTGATACATTTTCTAACTTATAAATACAAGTTTACAAACTATTTAAAAACTTTACATTTATCACTAAAAGACAAAAGGAGTTTACTTTTGAAAAGTTTAAATAAATGTATAAAAAGTGAAAAGTATGATTTGACATATCTAAAAATAATTAAAGCTTTTATAAAACAAATTCATTACCTTACTTCTCATCTCATTGATGAGATGTTATACTTATTCATAGAAAAGGAGCAAATGTAAAAGTGAAAAGAAAGCTAACTTAAGGAATTAATGACACATACATCCATGCTTTTAATGCAAATCAAATCAATATAAAGTCTTCTCTTTAAAATGCAAAATTTAAGAAAGTAATCATTTCTATCTTTAACATCACCATTAATGCTTAAGTCACATCACTTATGGAAAAGGAGCAAATGTTATTTTTAACATTTTAAAGTGTAAGAAAAAGAGGTAAACATCATTTCTTAAGTATAAATTCAAATCAAACCATTTCTTCTCCATTAAGAAAAGGTCAAATCAAGGGTAGAAAGGTAAATTAAAAAGTCAAAAAGTAGAGAAGGGTATTTTAGTCATTTGCCATCCAAAGCTCAAGTATAAATATGCATCCATACCTTTCATTTTTCACACTTCATTCTCTACCTTCTTCTTCATTTTCTTCTTCCTCTTCACCTCCATTTCCATGGCTTCCCACCTCCATTTTCCTTCTACCTCTAAGCCATTCACCTTCTATAACTTATACTCCTCCTCTAAAATACCAAAACCCTCTCCACCCTCGGCCAAAATCACCCTACACACCAAAATCGAGCCTAGCTTCCACCTACCCACCCCCTACACCCCAAGGCCGAGCCCGTACACTCCAAACCCGAGCACCACACACCAAAAACCCAACCCATGCACTCCTACACCTCCTACACGCCATACCTAAGGCCACACCCTCCTCCACCAAAGCCGTACTCCCTCTCTTCCATATAAAAAAGAAAAAGAAAAGAGAAGAAAAGGAAAAACAAAGCGTTCAGAAAGGAAACGACAAAAGACGAGACATTGGAAATAGCACGTTAACGAGAGACGAAAATCTTACGTTAAAGTTTGACGGAGTGGATATGAAGGTGAGAAATTCTCACCGCTTTTTGAATTATATTGATTATCATGTTTAATTGTTATGTTAGATAATCACTAGTTGATGATATGGATGTTTAATTGATTGTTTGAATAAGTTGGATAATCCGTAGTAATGTTATGAAATTTACAGTATTGAATATGTTAGTGTTAATATGATTGTTGTATGGTTCTGATGATAATTTGGACATCAAATTTCTATTAATTAAGTAATCCCCTTTGTTTAATATGACCCTATTTTAGTAATATGAGATATTATGGAAAAATAACTCTCTTTTATAAAGTGAAATTAAAGTTAAAATGAAAGAGAACTTGAAATTTGAAGTAAAACGGATTTGAAAAGGATAGTTAATTAGAAATTGAAATTGAGACGAATAGTGAAATTGAAATTGAAATGGATTTTGAAAAATTAAAGTTTAGTTTGAGATTGAATTGAAGTTTAAATTGAAATTAGATTTGAAATATAAGTTTTAAATGAGTTCAATTCAAGAATAGAATTGAAAATGGAATTTAAAATTTAATATTAAAATAATGGGAATATAATATTATAATATATGGTAATAGTGAAAATATATTTTAAATACTTTAAAAAGTGAAAATATTGATTTAAAATGATTTGTAATGATTTTATAAGTGTTGAAATCCAATTTGAATAAATTATTTCAAGTATTGAAAAACAAGTTAAAACTAGATGCGTCGCGCAACGGTAGTTCGCGATTTCACGCCGAAAAGTTCAAATGAATGTGTAGAGTGGAATATGGCTCGGAATTCTTCAAGATAAGAAAATTCCAGACTATTATATCCATATCTTCTAAACGAAGAAAGAAAATCAAAGTTTCGATAAGTAGATTTTGAATTGAGACCAAATCAATTTTCTAAAAGGATCACGCTAGTGTAGTTTAGTGACCATAACAAGAAATTTGTTTAAATGAACGAATAAATCTTTTTAAACAATTTAAAAGAGATTTGGTTCGAAAAATATGACTTTCTAATATTCAAAAGTTGTTTAGATTCAAATAAGCTTATATGGCACTTTCCGTGGCACTTTTCTGCTGCGAATTTTATAACTTTTGGAATATGAGTTAAATGTAACGACGTTTCCCAGAATAACTTGTGAATGTTTTAAAAAGGATAATTAAGCATTTTGAAAGATAATAGGATATTTATAAGCAATTCCAAAATAAAGTTGAAAATCTGAGTATGCGGAAACGACTAGTACATTTGTCTCGCCTGTGCGATCTAGGAAGATAAAAACAAGGTGTTTAACTAAGGTAAGAGATGGAGCAACCAGTGCCCCAAAATTACCTGGCCTATGTTTTCTTTTCTTAGACGAGGGGTGGAACAGATCGAAAGGAAAGCCCGGATGCACTTAAATAAAAAAACTATGTTAAGTTTTTGAATTAAAAGAAGATTGGTATTATCCAAATGTTAAGCAATCTGCTAAATGAATGATTTCTATGTTCATATTTACTCAAAAATGTTTTTGTCAAGATTGATTTAGGGTTTATCCTAAACGATGTCTTAAATAACATTGTTTTTGACCCGCCTAAAAGTAAAGAAATTTGGATCAAGAATTAAGTAAGGAAATCTGTGATATTTTCCAAAGTAAAAAATGAATTACTTAGAATTATCCTAAGTTAAAATAAAGAGATTTCGAAATCATCCGAAAAGAATTAAAGTGAAAAGAGATTTAATAAATCCTATATACTCATATTCACTTTTTAGCGATAATTGGATTTCGAAGGAACCGGGTCGGATTTGGGTAATTCCTATCCGAAAACCACTTCAAACCAATGTATACGTTCGAACGTGAAGACATGTTGAAGATGATTGAAGACCGTGGATCTTTATAGCATGAAGACTGCTTGTTGAACATGCTCTGGGTAGCTCCCAATTATAGACTTATTTATAGCAGTGGTCTCCTCGTGATGGAGATTTTTCGGATTGCAAGAACTACTCGCTACTAGTGGTAGTAGGAGAGTACCTTCGGTTTGTCATGTTCCTGGACAACTTGTGTGGACGTTTGTCTGACATTGCATTTCTAACAATTACGTACATTGGTTTCTACAAACGTACATCAGTGGTGGCGGAGAAGGAAACTTCTCTTAGCTTAACACCCTCCTTGAGACGTACGAGCTCAAGGGTTGTATTTTTGTGGAAGGCAATTATTAGTTAATTGGAAATGAAAATGTGGCATTCAAAGATGTGATATGTACTATGTGAAAAGGTAATCGTTGCCTCAATCCTAATCAAACCGGAAATGACCGAAACAGGATTAGATGCGGCAAGGCTAAGTGGGTCATTCCTAATTAGGGTATGATCATCCCCTTCTAGATATATTTCTTCCCACTATGACGTTCGGGATGTTAATTTATGTGGTGTATGGAAAGAGAGCTCTCAAATAAAGGTCGATAACGACCGGAGGATGACATATTCGGTACTATCTAGTTACAGAGGTAGGCCGGTCTTGTGTTGGTAGAGGGCAGATGTTCTGTGCCTCGTGACATTCATCTAGAGGTGTACCCATTTCGGAAGGTAGATCCTGCGCTTGGTCATTTGTATGGAAATCCATTCTCCAATAAGAACCCATAGACTTGATTGTAAACCTATTATGCTGGAATTTAATCAATGTAACAATTTCGGCTAAGATTAATAAGTTTAATTGCAAATATTTTCAAAGAGACGTCATTAGAAATAATATTAAATGTTTTGATATAAAAGCATTTTAGTTATCATAAGGTAAAAATCCGTCCGTGTTTATGTGTGAGCGTGGTCTTATGATACTCTTTATTTCAAAGGACTTTATCCAAAAGCTGATATATGACACTGTCATTTATTACTTAATTTTTATCATGCTGGTTTATCAAGCCTGATCCGAGTATTTTCAATACTCGAGTCAGATCCGAGTAGTTTCAGGATAGTCGAAGATAGTTGGAGTTTCTAGAGGAGTGCTGGAGATATTCATCGACATATGAGCATATTATATTATCCGCTTTACTTAGTGTATTTTGTTTGATGTTTGTCAGCCATTGTAAGGGCAGATTTTATAACTGTCCATGCTAAATTTAGGTTAGACTCTGATATATGTATTTAAAAGTTTTCCGCTGTAAAAATATTTGTTCAATATTATTTGTTATTCCATTTTGTGTGAGATTCTGTTCTGTCTACTTTTCTTTATCTCCCTTAAAGATCCGTCTTTTCGTGTAATTTGAGTTAGACATGTGTGGTTTATTGTCGATTCAAATGGTACGGGAAAACGGGTCTTTACATTTGGTATCAGAGCTGAAGGTTAAGCGAGAACTTGGCTCTGCTATGGGTAAAGTCGCATCAGAGATAGGATTAATAATATCCTAGGATGAGTAACTCATTAGAGATAGGGTTAGTAACACCCTAGAATGAGTTATGAGAGTATTATATATATAAGAGCGTATTTGTTAATTTTATGAAAATGATTTTATTTTAAAGAAATTGGTAAATGAAATAATTTTACCTTGGGTTTATATTATAAATATCAAAGGGGGTATTATTATTTTTGGATTAGAAATTAACGATTGTTTGTAATTTAGCCTAGTAAAACTTAAATATGAATATCTTGTGATTAGAAATGCACAATTTTACTATAAGATATTTCATATATAATCAACACGTTGAAAACTAGAATTTAGAACTTTAATCATATACCCTTAGGTATTTGATATTAAGAAATAATAATGATCAAGTGATTATCATAATGGATGAGTTTAAAAAGATAAGTACAAATATCTTGTGAAGTAAAACTCACAATTTGATTATAAGATATTTGATGATAATACTGAAGCTAGAAGTGTAAAATTGGAGAAAGTAAAGAAAAAATGCACACTTAGACAAAAAATCTTATTAGTAAGATAGAAAAAGATAAACCTAAATCGAGACTTTTTACTAAATATAATATAAAAAGATAAGTTGTATAACTTATAAAGGAGTTAAGTTAATTTGAAATTTAGACACTTTTATTAGGTTAAAAGTCAAAGTAAAATTTAGGAATAAGACATATAGGAAAAATCATCCTAATATAAAAACTTTGAATTACTGATACGTTTAGGGTAACATTTGTAATTCAAAATGAAGTAAGATTAGAATTGGATATTTTTGAATAATATGGTTAGTAGTTTGATTGTTGGATGAAAATGTTTAAGTAACAAATACCATGTGAATTAAATTTCACAATTTGACAATAAAGTATTTGATGGATTTAAGGTTAAGAAATTTGATTTAGAAAATGGATAGGTAAATAAGTTAAGTAGTTAATCATAGAATCAGTGAGAAAAAGGTGTACACTTAGTAAAGTTGTCTTATTAATATATGGATTGGATATATAATATTAGCTAAATGGAAACCTTAGGTAAAGAAAACTAAGAATTGAGTTTTATAACTTATTAATTTGAGATAATAGTAAAGTTCCACATTTGTTAAACACCTTAGTTGATGTAATGATGGTTTGAAGATTAAGGATATGTATATATACTCTTAGGAAGTAAAGGTATATTATACAAGTTTAAGTCATATTTATGCACTTAAGTAATAATATATTTAGGAGAAAGCAATGGTTGTGAAATAACTTGGATTAATAGAAGTTTTGAAAAAATGTGTTAGGTAATGATGAATGTGAATAAGTACATAAGTTAAACGTAGATCAATTTGGCACATAAATTTTGATCTAAGTTTTGAGTATAGAACTTTAAGGTGCTTACACCAATCCAAAAAAGGATTTATCACTCGATTCTTGACGATGAACATTGATGAGAGTTTATGATTATGTACACGAGTTTTCTATCATAGTTGAGAGCTATGCAAGGAAAACAAGGGTTTGTGATCAAAAAGTCTGATCAAAGTCCGCATTAAAAAATCGGAGGATCGATACTAGTTCGGAGGTAAAGTTGTGGATTTGAGTAATAGATCGAATCGAAGATCACATATAGTATGATGTTTTGGGTCTGTCTGCTTAGTAGTTGGATAGTTATCTTTAAAAGTAGGCACTAAGATATAGTGGTTGGACTTATGTTTTGATATGTGTAAATTTATATAGACCTTAGATGTAGTACATGCTCAAGATAGAGGATGAGTTATGTGGATGTATTCATTTATGTTGATATAGTATCAGTGAGGTTGTTTTTGGATGTATAGTCTTGTTTGGTTGCAGTATATTCTATCTTAAGTGTGCATTATGCACTAGGATGAGTAGGATAAAAATTTGACTTGATGTATATATAACCGTAGGTACGTGTAATCAGGTTAATGTGGGGAATCTTTTATGCATGTTTGGTATCATTTGTTTTAGTGTTATTATGATATCGACCTTCTTCTTTTCTATCATCAGTATAAATAAGTAAAATTATTTGAGGATATGAGTATGAGACAGATTCCTTTATCAAACTTTTATTTCGAGGACGAAATGCTTTTAAGTAGGGGAGAATGTAACGACCCGTAATTTCGCTACTTCGAAAATAAGAGATTTCATTCGTTTTAAATTTGAAAAGGAGTTTAAAACTTAAATAAAAATGTTATATATAATAAAGAAATTATTCATTCTTATAGATAATAAATTAAAAGTATAAATTTGGATTTTTGAACAAATCGACAAAAGTAAAGTTTTGTTAATAATAAATAAAGGCTTAAATAAATGAATTTAAATATTTATTTAAAAAGGTAAATCTTATTTAAAACATCTAATAAAGATAATAAAAGTAAATTTATATATTTAAAAGTATGTTAATAATCGTTTAACAAAAATAACCAAAATTTGTCGCATTTTGTCAGCTTTACATACACTGTAAAATTAGAGATTTTGATATTAATTAAAGATAATTTTAAAATATAAAGAGACTTGTTTTAATTTATTTAAAGAAGTAAAAAGTTCATTTTAAAGTTTGGTTCACGTCAATATATAGCTTAATAAATACATTAAATTTTGACTGTATAATTTGTCGTCAAAAAAAACCGTTTACAACCAAAACAAGTTATCGACAAGTTGTTGCAACTTGATATATTTTCTAAATTATAAATACAAGTTTACAAACTATTTAGACACTTTACATTTAGCACTAAAAGACAAAAGGAGTTTACTTTTGAAAAGTTTAAATAAATGTATAAAAAGTGAAAAGTATGATTTGACATATTTAAAAATAATTAAAGCTTTTACAAAACAACATCATTGCCTTACTTCTCATCTCATTAATGAGATGTTATACTTATGCATAGAAAAGGAGCAAATGGAAAAGTGAAAAGAAAGCTAACTTAAGGAATTAATGACACACACATCCATGCATTTAATGCAAATCAAATCAATACAAAGTCTTCTCTTTAAAATGCAAAATTTAAGGAAGTAATCATTTCAATCATTAACATCACCATTAATGCTTAACTCACATCACTTATGGAAAAGGAGAAAATGTTATTTTAACATTTTAAAGTGTAATAAAAAGAGGCAAACATCATTTCTTAAGTACAAATTCAAATCAAACAATTTCTTCTCCATTAAGCAAAGGTCAAATCAAAGGTAGAAAGGTAAATTAAAAAGTCAAAAAGTAGAAAAGGGCATTTTAGTCATTTTCCATACAAAGCTCAAGTATAAATATGCATTCATACCTTTCATTTTTCACACTTCATTCTCTACCTTCTTCTTCATTTTCTCCTTCCTCTTCACCTCCATTTCCATGGCTTCCCACCCCCATTTTCCTTCTACCTCTAAGCCATTCACCTTTTATCACTTATACTCCTCCTCCAAAATACCCAAACCCTCTCCACCCTCGGCCAAAATCACCCTACACACCAAAATCGAGCCTAGCTACCGCCTACCCACCCCCTACACCCCAAGGCGGAGCCCCTACACTCCAAACCCGAGCACCACACACCAAAAACCCAACCCATGCACTCCTACACCTCCTACACACCATACCCAAGGACACACCCTCCTCCACACTAAGGTCGTACTCCCTCTCCTCCATATAAAAAAACAAAAGAAAAGAAAAGGAAAAGAGAAGAAAAGGAAAAGAGAAGAAAAACAAAAGTGTTCGTAAAGGAAAAGGCAAAAGGCGAGATGTTGGAAATAGCACGTTAGCGAGAGACGGAAATCTTACGTTAAAAATTAACGGAGTGGATATGATGGTGCGAAATTCTCACCGCTTTTTTAATTATATTGATTATCATGCTTAATTGCTATGTTAGATAATTACTATTTGATGATATGGATGTTTGATTGATTTTTTGAATATGTTGGATAATCCGTAATAATCTTATAACATTTATCGTATTGAATATGTTAGCGTTAATATGATTGTTGTGTGGTTATGATGATAATTTGGACATCAAATTTCTATTAATTAAGTAATCCCTTTGTTTAATAAGACTCTATTTTAGTAATAGGAGATATTGTGGAAAAATAAGTCTCTTTTCATTTAGAAGTGAAATTGAAGTTAAAATGAAAGGGAATTTGAAATTTGAAGTAAAACGGATTTGAAAAGGATAGTTAATTAGAAACTGAAACTGAGATGAATAGTGAAATTGAAATGGATTTTGAAAACGTAAAGTTTAGTTTGAGATTGAATTAAAGTTTAAATTGAAATTAGATTTGAAATCTATGTTTTAAATGAGTTAATTCAAGATTAGAATTGAAATTGAATTAAAATTGGAATTTAAAATTTAATATTGAAATAATGGGAATATAATAATATTATAATATGGTAATAGTGAAAATATATTTTAAATACTTGAAAAATTGTAAATATTGATTTAAAATGATTTGTAATGATTTTATAAGTGTTGAAATCCAATTTGAATAAATTATTTCAAGTACTGAAAAATAAGTCAAAACTAGACGCGTCGCGCAACGGTAGTTCGCGATTTCGCGCCGAAAAGTTCAAATAAATATGTAAAGTGGAATATGGCTCGGAATTCTTCGAGAGAAGAAAATTCCGGACTATTATATCCATATCTTCTAAATGAAGAAAGAAAATCAAAGTTTCGATAAGTAGATTTTGAATTAAGACCAAATCAATTTTCTAAAAAAATCGCGCTAGTGTACTTTAGTGACCATAACAAGAAATTTGTTTAAATGAATGATTTTAATTACGGAAAAATATGAAATAAATTTGATAAATCTAGTTAAATGATTTGAAAGAGATTTGGATCGAAAAATATGAATTTTCAAATATTTAAAAGTTGTTTAAATTCAAATAAACTTATATGGCACTTTCCGTAGCACTTTTCTACTGCGAATTTTATGACTTTTGGAATATGAGTTAAATGTAATGAAATTTTTTAGGATAAATTGTGAATGTTTTAAAAAGGATAATTAAGCATTTTGAAAGATAATTTGGGATATTTATAAGCAATTCCAAAATAAAGTTGAAAATCTGAGTATGCGGAAACGACTAGTATATTTGTCCCGCCTGTGAGATCTGGGAAGATAAAACAAGGTGTTTAACTAAGGTTAGGGATGTAGCTACCAGTGCCCTGAGCTTACCTGGCCTTTGTTTTCTTTTCTTAAGCGAGATGTGGAACAGATCGAAAGGAAAACCCGAATGCTCTTAAATAAAAAGGCTGTATTAAGTTTTTGAATTAAAAGAAGATTGGTGTTATCCAAATGTTAAGCAATCTCCTAAATGAATGATTTCTATGATCCTATTTACTCAAAAATATTTTTGTTAAGATTGATTTTGGGTCTATCATAAACGATGTCTTAAATAACATTGTTTTTGACCTGCCTAAAAGTAAAGAAATTTGGATCAAGAATTAAGTAAGGAAATCTGAGATATTTTCCAAAGTAAAAGAATCAATTACTTAGAATTATCCTAAGTTAAAAGAAAGAGATTACGAAATCATCTGAAAAGAATCAAAGTGAAAAGAGACTTAATAAATCCTATGTACTCATATTCACTTTTTATCGATAATTGGATTTTGAAGGAACCAGGGTCGGATTGGGTAATTCCTATCCGAAAACCACTTCGAACCAATGTATACGTTCAAACGTGAAGACATGTTGTAGATGATTGAAGACCGTGGATCTTTATAGCGTGAAGACTTCTTGTTGAACATGCTCTGGGTAGCTCCCAATTATAGAGTTATTTATAGCAGTGGTCTCCTCGTGATGGAGATTTTTCAGATTGCAAGGACTACTCGCTACTAGTGGTAGTAGGAGAGTGCCTTCGGTTTGTCCTGTTCCTGCACAACTTGTATGGACATTTGTCTGACGTCGCATTTCTAACGATTACGTACATTGGTTTCTACAAACGTACATCAGTGGTGACGGAGAAGGCAACTTCTCTTAGTTTAACACCCTCCTTGAGATGTATGAGCTCAAGGGTTGTATTTTTGTCGAAGACAATTAGTAGTTAAACGGAAATGGCAATGTGGAATTTAAATATGTGATATGTGCTATGTGAAAAGGTAATCGTTGCCTGAAGCCTCATCAAACCGAAAATGACCAAAACAGGATTAGATGCGGTAAGGCTAAGTGGATAATTCCCAATCAGGGTATGATCATCCCCTTCTAGATATATTTCTTCCCGCTATGACATTCGTGATGTTAATTTATGTGGTGTATGGAAAGAGAGCTCTCGAATAAAGGTCGATAATGACCGGGGGATGACATATTCGGTACTATCTAGTTACAGAGGTAGGCCGATCTTGTGTTGGTAGAGGGGAGATGTTCTGTGCCTTGAGACATCCATCTAGAGGTGTACCCATTTCGGCAGGTAGATCCTGTACCTGGTCATTTGTATGGAAATCCAATCTCCAATAAGAACCTACAGGCTTGATTGTAAACCTATTATGCTGCAATTTAATTAATGTAACAATTTCGGCTAAGATTAATAAATTTATTTGCAAATGTTTTCAAAGAGATGTCATTAGAAATAATATCAAATGTTTTGATATAAAACTGTTTTAGTTATCATAAGGTAAAACTCGTCTGTGTTTATGTTTGTGCGTGGTCTTATGAGATGCTCTTTATTTCAAAGGATTTTATCCAAAAGCTGCTATATGACACTGTCATTTATTATTGAGTTTTTCTCACGCTTGTTTATCAAGCCTGATCTGGGTGTTTTCAATACTCGGGTCAGATCCGAGTAGTTTCAGGATAGTCGAAGACAGTTGGAGTTTCCAGAGGAGAGCTGGAGATATTCATCGACGTATGAGCATATTATATTATCCGCTTTCCTTAGTGTATTTTGTTTGACTTTTGTCAGCAATTATAAGGGCAGTTTTATAACTGTCCAAGCAGGATTTAGTTTAGACTCTAATATATGTATTTAAAAGTTTTCCGCTGTAAAAATATTTGTTCAATATTATATGTTATTCCATTCGTGTGAGATAATGTTCTGTCTACTTTTCTTTATCACCCTCAAAGATCCCTCTTTTCGTGCAATTTGAGTTAGACATGTGTGGTTTATTGTCGATTCAAAGGGTACGGGAAAAAGGGTCTTTACATTTTCTCTAATTAATTATATAATTAATTAATCCTTAAATTAATCACATAAATATATAAATCACTTTGATTAATTATCTTATAATTAATCACATTAATTACTTACATTAATTAATTAATCATACCAATTAATTAACTTTTTAATTATCCTCTCATCACTTAATTAATTAACATTTAATTAATTACATTGATTAATTATCTTTTAATTAATCTCGTTCTTAAAATATGGTAATAGAATTAATTAAGATGTTGTTTAACTTTTAAAACTTGGCTAAAATATTTTCTTTTGTTTTTTAAACCAAGTACAAGTTCACTTATACAATTTAAAAAAACCGAATATAATTTATTTGTAAACTTTAAAACTGGATTAAGATTCTTTTAAAATTTTAAAACCTATACAACTTTACTTCAGATTTGAAAACCTAATACCAACTGTCAAACCCAAGCCTACCTCAAATTTGCTCGAACAAAAACTCGAGCCAATCTTCTACTTTCCCAAGTTCTTCCTTTTTTAACTTTGTTTTTATTTAAATTTTTAAAATCACTGTATATATTAAATGCTTGCAAAAGACAGTAGCAAACTCGAGCAACATCCTAAAATTCTCGAGTTCATCTTCGAGTCTTACCCCAACTCCATTTCCCCGAGTTATCTCCTCACTTACCCGAGCTTACACCCGAGTCGACCTCTTCTTCCCAAACATCACAACCATTCAGGCACATAAGTGCACCATGCACATGCATCGAAGCTCTGGCGATCTCCAATCAACCTCACCGTCTTCCTTTAGTCAACGACCACCTGTCTACCACTTTTTACCAACCAGATCATCAAATCTCCAACGAAATCGAAATCGATGAGTTTGACCCGAAACTGGAACGAAGTTCAATCACCAAAACCCTATCGCCTCGCCACCTCAGGCCACTAAAGGCCATGAAATTTTTGTTAGTGCGTCGCCAAACATCCACTCATCGATTTCACGAACCTCGGTGTAGTCCTATTCGACCTAGATGATACCGTTGCCTTGAGAACGCGATCGACACAAATCTGAGTTAAAACCTTAATTCTTCGTCGAGCCCCACCCACAATCATCAATACTGCACCTATTTTCCCTATATTCTCCAACGTTCCAGCCACGTTCACCATTAATCTCGATCACTATCACTACGCCGATCATCAGATTTTGATAAAAATGACTTATCCGTTCAACTTGCAATACCTCTTTGAATACCAACTTAAAAGTCCTGATGATTCCCTTAAAAATCATCATTTTTGAATACAAATCAAATTATATAATCAAATCAAGGAAATTTGATAACCAAATTTTGGGGTGTTTGAGTTCTTTTTACAATATTTTCGTATATTAAATTAATTACTTGATATAAATTTTTTGAAATTGTTTTTAAAATTTGAATCAAGTGAATACAATCAAATTTCATTTAAAGATAATTACCAAAATCTTTTTAGGTTTGGAGTATGATTTTTCTTCTGGAATTTGGCTAATATGTTGTTAAACAGAGATAGATCTATATATATACAAGCATACGTTCAACCATTTACACACATATATATACATAAGTACCGACAGATATATTAACATCCATCAACATTATCATCACAGTTCATAAGATTCAAAAGAACTGGTTTAAACAATAAAGTTTTCTCACCTTAATTTAGGAAGAACAGAGAACAAAACCTGGAACTGTTGAAAACTGGGGAATGCTTTGGATTTGCTACTTAATTATTGATTTGAAAATAAATCTGCTTAGTTGATCTTTGCTTTTAATGTGCATCAGGTTTTGTTTGAGTTGAACCTTTAATCCTCAGGTTGAAGTTGAAGACAGGTATTTGGATTTTGAATCTAGTTTGAAAAACTGTCTTCCAAGTTTTTGACCAGAGTTTGATTTGAATTTTTGCATTTTGCACTTGCATTTGATTTGCTTGAATCCTTATTTGCTTTGCATTGCTTCAAGCAACTTGAATTTGAATCTGACACTTGCTTTCAGATTTTGATTTTGAATTCTTACCTTTGCTGTAACATTCTCGAAAATTAATCATGCTTGATTTGATAATAAATTTAATTTTGGAATTAAATTATGAATTTATTTATGAATTAATTAGAAAATTTCTGGAATAAATAAATAAAAATTTAGATTACAAGTAGTAGTTTGATTTGAAATAATAAGAATGAGTATTTTATAAACAAATATTGAATTTAAAAATAAATGTATTGGAAATAAATAGAATTTAAAAGCTTTAAAAAGCTAATAATAGTTTGTTTTCTAAATTTTTAATTTTATTAGTATTTGGAAGATGTAACAAATTTTCAAAAGACTTATTTTCAAGATTTAATCTTCTCATATATATAAATAAATAAAAGTGACTATTTGTTAATATGTAATCAAAATATTTAATTCTTTTTAAAAGTTGTACAAAAAAATAAATAATAAAAGAAATGCATGAATATAAAATGTATAAATTAGTTGTATATAAAAATAATCTAAATTAAAGTTTGAATGTGAAAAAAGCAGTGGAGATATAACTTTATTTGTGTAAATATAAATATTAAAGAAAATATGAACATTTTAGAATGGAGGCATATGAAATATACAAATGGAATTACATTTACATAAAGGTTTAAAACAAAAATTTACAAAACAATTTGAATTAAGGGTAAAGACACAATTTTCACTTCATGTAACAAGGGTAAACAAACAAAAAGAAATAATAATAAACAAAACAAAAATCATGGAGGCTTCTCCTATAAGCCCCATAGATTTCTGAAAGGAAAAATAAAATGATATTGAACGTCACAAAAATCAACAACAAAGGAGATAGAAAAAGAAGAAAAAAACAGAAAAGAAACCTGGAAAAATAAATACTCTTCAAATTGCAACCTGGAATTCAAAAGGAAGGTTGAATCAGAAACTGGATCGAGTAGCATCTCAACCTGAAGTATGCAAATTCAAATAGATTCAAACAGCAATTTAAAATCTACACAACCTGGAAAATAAAAGAACATAGCAAAAGATCAAGCAGATCAAAGCCAGAGGTCTAAATCACAGCCTAGAAATTCTCAAACCAGAACAACATCAAAACAGAAAACAAATCAAAGCTTGGGAGCAAGAGTTAAATTAAAGAAAAAAATGCAAGTTCAACTAAATGGAAAACACTGACTCAAAATCTGGAAAATATCAAAGCTTAAGCAAGCAACAAAATTTAACAACTGTTCTTCTCTGTTAAAAGTCAGGTGAGCAACTCTCTTTAGAAACACAATCTTTTATCTTGATTGTGCTTAGTGATGATGGATTAGAAGAATATGTTGTAGTTTGTTTGTGTGTATATGCATGTAAACATGATTGTACATGCCTAAGAATAGGCAATTTTCCTCTGTTCCTGGTTTTCAAGCTTCAAAACCTGTTTCAAAATTCAGAAGTTTTTCCCTGATCCTTTTTAGGCTTAAAAATATAAACAAAATATGTTTATGAAATCAATATCTAAGTTCAAAATTTATTTTTAAGTTAAATTTGAAGATAATTTGTCCTGGGAAGAAGATTAGCAGTAAAATTTAAAAACATATTAAAATTCAAGTACCATGTTTTGTTGATTTACCAACATCAACTTGTTCGTGTTCATAAATTATGAATTTTAGAAAAAGAATCAAAAATTTTAGTGTCGTATTTATTGGGTGATTTAGAGTTGATCAGAATCGATAAAACCATCAATTTCTGATGATCAGAGAATAATCGAGTCTCGGGCTTGATGTCAGAGAAGGATGATGTGTCGTAGATCATTAGAAAAATAGTACGAAATTTTTTAGATGATCTGATAAGTTTGGGTTTGATGAAATAGGGTTTAAGGGCATAGTTGCATCAACGTCATTCTTGAATTGATTTTGAGGGCATTCGTGGATCGGGGTAGACCGGACTGAGGGAAAACAACGCATCGTGGTTTGACGAAGTTTGCGTCGAAGTCGCGTGACATCCGGTGGTCAGTGGCGAGGGATATGGTGGGTTTTTCGATTAGTTTGGTTCCAGCATTTGGTTCGAGATACTCGATTTTCACTCCAGATGAATTCGATCGAACTGGATGATTGTTTGGGCAGTGGCGATCATCGTTGACATGTAAGAGGCTACGACAATGGTCAGAGTGATGAAATTCATCTGTACACGTGCATGTTCGTTCTCATGCGTATCTGGCATAAGCAAAGCTCGCGGAAGAAAAGGGAAATTCGAAGCGTGTCTCGGGAAATCTACGTGTTAGCTCGAATTTTAACTCGAAGTAGAGTGTTTGGGGCGAGGGTAAAAATATTTAGAAAATTTTTAGGCTGAAATCTGGGGCGCTTGGGTGATTCGTGTCAAAATTCGAAGGAGACGTGCGATATTCTCGGGCATGACTCGAAGCGGGTCTCGAGTCAGTATGTAAAACAGTTTGAAGTTTAAAGGAAATTCAAGTTTTTTTGAAAATAAAATTTGTTAAATTATTTTTCTTTCAATATTTTTGTTTCCTAAGTTTTAAACCAAGTTAAGGAGGGTTTTAAATAAATTGTTTTAATTAACTTAATTTTAAATGGTTTAAAATAAATTAACTATAATTTGAAAGTTATCTTCTTAATAATATATATAAAGAAGTTGATTTTTATAAACGATGTTTTAAAGTGGTTAAGTAACATTCAAAGTTCCCATATTTGTTAAAGGGAAATTATTATTATTTGAAGTGAATTACTTAATGAAAGAAATCAAAGTAATTAATTAATAATTCAAGTTAATTGATCAAGTAATTAATGAATGATAAAATAAAAATAATAGTTACTTAGTGAAAGTAATTAGGAGTAGATAATTAAAGATTAAAGATTGATTAATCAAATATTAAGGGTTAATTACTTTAAAGAATAATTAATTAATGTGGTTAATTAATTAAGGTAATTAAATTTAGAATAATTAGTTAAGGATTAATTATTAATTAAGGGGTAATAAATTGATGAATTAAAGAATAATTAATTGAATGTTTGTAATTAATTAATTATTAATTAACCTTGACTGGGAATTATCCACACGAAAATGGTTCTGGTTTAGATTAATCAGACATTTTAACTGACTTTACTTATGGATGATTATATTCTATTAAATGTTGTGTAATGGATTGATATATTTGATATGTGATGTGATGCTATGTAATGCTTTGTGCTGAGCTGTTATATCTATGATAAATATACTGTTGTATAAATATGAAAATCCCTTGACCCGTAAAACGACATTTGAATTTCGATGCGACACGGAGTTGGATTCCAGCTGGTTATCCGAAATCCACATCGAATCGTAATGATAAATCTTTGTGATTGATAAATTTACACTATCTATGAATCTGTGAATGAAGATAAGCGTTATAGGTTATACCGCTTATCAATTGAATCTGTGATGATTGATGTTGTGCACTGCTGTGTGAACCCCCTGGACTATACGATACACACACAAATATGGATTGCACGTGGAAACTGGTTAAGTCACAGATTTTTGAAATGGTTTTCAAATTGAATTTTTGAATCGAAATAGTTTTGGCAATAGACCGGATTTAAAGTGGAAAACTTTTGAAAAGAAATTTCAAAAATAAAAGTTATTTTTAAATAACTTAACCTAATTTTGAAATTTGGTTTAAATTTGAATTCAAAATTTGAAATTGAATTCTATATTGAGAATTTATGATTTTAAAAAGGTTTATATGGTTTTAAAACATTTTGGAAGTGTTGTTTTGGGAATTTGAATTAACCTAAAGATTTTAACTTGTATAAATGAAATTGGATTTTTCCGAAATAAAAACTGTTTGTTTTCAAATGATTAAAACTTTCATATAAGAAAATGAATTTCCAATTAAATGGATTTCAAGTTTGAATTGAAAACGGTTTTCCAAGTTGTGAATGAATAATTGGAAACGGGTTTTGAAAGCTACAAGTTAAATCTTGATTTAAAGATTTAACGAGCTAATCAAATTGAAATGGAAATTATTTTGAAATCCGTGAATGGATCCTTGTGAAACTGGGTGAACTTTATGGAATGAATCTTTTTGTTTAAAAGATTTAAAATGGTAATTTTTTTAAACCATTTGAACGAAAGTTGTGAATTTTAAAGTTGTGACTCGACTGAAATTCCATATCCATATGTTTTCAAATATTGCGCTCATTATTCGGTTTAGCCGAGAGAGGTCCTTTGTTTCATATAACCCATTCCGAATAATGATACGACATTATGGATAGCATTTGAAGATCGGTGGTGAAGACCGGATACTTTCGAAAGCGAAAGGGTAACTCGTCGATTGTCTCTGCACCGAATGGCCCCGGTATAGAGACTCCATATGTGTTGGGAAGTCCGGACGTGATTATGGATTATCCGGATTTGCAAGGGCTTCTTCGGAAGTGCCTTTGGTTCTGTTCGAACCCGGAACAGACTTGTATGGATGTGTGTCTGACATTACGCTTTGAGATCTAATGCTGGTTTCTATCAAATACATTTTTGTTTGGTGGCGGAGATTTATTCTCTCAGCTTAACACCCTTCTCTGAGACGTACGAGCTCAGAGGTGATGTAATTTATGGTTACTAGTGATACATTCCCAATTTGGTAATGTGGTATATGAAGTGCTGCTAATCATTTGTTGATCAAAGCATGGCTTTGTGAAAAAGAGTAGCTTTATGGACGAGACCTCATCGAGCCTCACAAACCAGTAATGGTCGAAACAGGAAAGATGCGGCAAGGTTTCAGGGGTAGCTCCCTTAGGGTATGACCATTCCTTTTGGAAAAGGGTAGTATCATGGTATGGACCCCAGATACTTACTCATGTGGGCACTGTAGTATATTTATTACTGTGTGATGTTGTTGGTGTAGAGGATCCTCGTATAAAGGTCGTAAATGACTGAGGGTGGCATATCTTAGGTTTCACTTTCCGGGAAGGGGGTAACCGGTCTTGTGTTGGCAGAGAGCCGGGTAGGTTCTCGGGGCGTCCCTCTAGAGGCATTCCCATGTGGCAATAGGAAGTTCCTTAGCCTGACCATTTGTTGGAAAATCCAATCTCCAATACGCGCCCTGTACGGTTTTAGTTGTATAACCTGCCATTTACTTATGGTGGTCACCACTGTTTAGATGGTAACTGTGACGCCCCACCTATATACCCACGCTAGCCAAGAACACTACGGTGTAGTGCTGTCAACTAGCACGGAGAATAAGGCCGTTGAGGAGCGACCATCCATGTGATTTCTTATCACACGGTGGCTATAAATAATCTTCGGAAACAAACATAGAAATAAGCATAACACAAATCAGTCACAGACATCCATATCACAAAGGCGGAATGTAACAACCCGGAATTTTTGACAGCATATTTTAATTAAAATTTAATCTAATTTAAATTAAATACAAGCTTTTAAGTTTTTAAACTGATGAGATCTTTGATATTTAACAGTTATATGTTTTATAAAAGAAAGTTTTGATTTGAAAATTTCAAAATAAAATGCTTCAAAACCATTAGCAAAATCTGTCCTATACACTAAAATCAAAGATTTTATATTGTTGATGTTTAATCTAATAAAATGTGAATTTATCATATTAAAATGCTTATGATTTGGGAATGTTGACAATTTATTTAAATTGTAAAAAGGGAAGTTGGACTTTGGAAATTCAAAATAAATCTTTTGATAATATTATAATTAAATTAGAATGCTATACATTGTTAACTTTGGTTAAATAAATCCATATGCTTGATAATGTTTAAAATTTAAAATCAAATTCTAGTAATATAAGATATAAATGTAAAATATGAGTCAAACTTATGTATATAATTTGAATAAATTATAATTGGAAATAAATATAAAAATAAGTATAAAATATAAGTAAAACTTAAGAATATGAGGTAAATATTGATAATCAAAATATAAAATACAAATATAAATAAGTAAGCAAGAAAAAAATAAAACTGTTCTTTTATATACAATATCTTCACATGTAATCCAAACTCAAAGTATAAAATGAAATAAAAACAAGTATAACATAATATAAGACAAGATTTTAATAACAAAACAAAGATCTTTATTCAAAGCTTCATACATAAGCTAAATATGTACCTGCAAGTTGTACACTTACAAATATCTATACAGTATAAGCATAATAATAATTATGTAAACAAAGAGTAGAACAAAAACAAAGCATAATATAGATAAAGTTAAATGTGGAGCAAAATATGATATATATGTATGAACCTTTTTGCAAGCTAGAAAATAACATGATAACAAAACAAGTATTTACTTATAAAATATCTTCATATATATTTGATCGAGAGTTGCTGTGTAATCATGTGTGCAAAGGAGTCAAAGTTTTTAAATGAACTACAAGATGTACCTATGTATATGCAAAAGATTTGGACTGAAAAAAAAAGAAGTATTCATAACATTTAAATACAAATATCTTTATACATGAAGCTTCATTCACAAGCCTTTGAACTGCAAAAGTACATCTCCATACAACTATCTATATATATACACAGCCGAAATAATGATAATTATGTAAACACATTTTACAACAAGCATTTAATACTATCTGCTCTAGCCTACATCTTTGCCAATTCAGGGATATTTAGCAAATCTTTTGTTTGCAGTAAATAAAATCTGCCATATTAGACCAAATAATAACTACACTAGAAACCACCTTCTTTTAAACATCTATATCTTCTATATATATATGTTTACCTCCGTTCTTTTTAGATTGTTCTGTAAGCCATAGTGAATCAGAGGAAACAAAAGAAAGAAATAGGAAGTAAAATCAAAAATTTAATTCAAAACAAGAACAGGGCAGATTCAAAACAGTTTCAAATCATCAGGGGTTAGGAGCAGATTCATCTGCAGTTTTCATCACCTCTTTTTATTCTTTGATTCTGGAATTTTTCTGGTGAGTAAACAAAATCCTTAAAACTTTAATTTAAATCAACACTTATGATGATTGAGTGATTCAGTGATATATGTTTTACATTTGCATACGATCCTGTGGTTTGCATATACTTCTTTGTTAAGTGAATACAGGGTGAATATTTGAATGAACTTAAAGTTATTTACTCCTAAACATGTTGAGATTTAATTTTTCAATCAAACCAAGTATTGTAGCTAAAACCAAGTCTTGTAAACTGTTATTAACACTTTGTAAAGGAATGGTACTGTGACATAGTTTTACAGGAAAACCAAGTAAATTTATTGATAATTTCAAGTAGTACCAGAAGCTAATTCAAGATTTTATTTTGAATCCTTAATGAGATTGAAGAATTTCAAAACAAAAACAAGGATTTTTAGATCAATATGTAGAGAGCAGTTTTTAGATGAATGAAATTTGCAAATTTCTCAATTCCAGAAAATCGAATTAATAAAAATCATAGAAATCTGACGTGAAGCAAGTTTGTGCATTCGTAATGTTGGGAAAAATGTTAAATAATTTTTCTGATTCATGCATTAATGGAACGAATATAAAATAGGGTTTTTGTTCAAAGTTTTCTGGTACTCTGAATTCTTTTTGATTCCGGCGTCTTAGTGTAACCAAGCTTTCCGAGCTTCGAAGAGATGGTTGCAGAGGGGCAGGACTTGGCGTAGGTGGCGTGGCATCGCCTCTGGCGATGTGGGGTGGCAGGTCTAGGTGTTTTTCGGTGAGGCTATAGTGTTTCAAGTTCAGGTTTAAGGTGACTTTTTGATTTCGACTCTTTGTTGGCATTCTGGGTTTCGATCTTGGGGAAGGAGTGAGATTGTGGTTTATGGGCGCTGGCGAGGGCCGCCGGAGGTGCGCCGAACCACCGTGCACGTGCACGATGGCGATGGTGATGGGTTTTTGTATTTTCGGTTGACATGAGGGTGCTTCGTGTCGAGTTCAGGTTTTCTTCGGTAGTTGACTCGAGTCGATCGCAAACCTGATGGTTGAATTCCTAATGTTCATTTATATAAAAACGTTTAACAAACTTATAGAAGAAGAAAAAAAGAACAGAGGAAGGAGATTTACGCGAGAAGATTTCAGGGTAGTCTCGTGTTTCACCCGTGTAAATCGCGTTGTTGTCTTCAGTTTTTAAGTACTGGGATTTACTATCTGTAGCACTAAGTTGAAGAATATATTTTAAGTTAAGCATCAAACAAGTTAAGGATGTTAACAGATTTATGCGAACTAAGATTTACTTTAATATTACTGAGAAAGTTTTACAGAAAATAAAACGAGTAAATGATTTAAAATCAAAGTTAATTATGTTTGTAATAAATTTATAATTGTGGCGTAATAGTAGTTCAAAATGTAATCGAATTGGTAATTAAAGATATTAATGATAATCTTGTATAACATCATTTGTAATTAAGAATTCAAGTAATCATTTGAAGTTGATTAATTAACAAAAATCATAGTTAACTAATTAATTAACTAATTAAGGATTAAACGGTTAAGTAAATTAATAATTAATGATTAATTAATAAATAGTAATAATTAAATTGTGTAACTGAGTTTTATAAATCAGTAATTAATGTTATTGATTAATAATTAATTAAGTAATTAAGTGAATAATGTAATAAGTAATTAATGAATTGAGATAAGTTAATTTATTAGTAATTAATTAAGTAAGAATAAAATTTAGTTTACTCTTAAATTGCAATTAAGTTTAACAAACCGAACTGGTTGATATGAACCGATGGTTATATTGATTGCCTCTGATGTATACTTATATCCTGTGATGTTCTGTGATATATATGTGATGTTTGTGTATGATTTATCCGTGCTAAATTTCTATATGATATATATGATGTTATTTATCTGTGTTAAACTGCTATATGAATTATCTGATGTTATTTATCTGGGTTAAATTGCTATATGAATTCAATTGTTGAATTTAAACTGTTAAGTTAATTAGACAACTTGGCCCTTTAAAATGGCGTTTGGAATCGATGAGACCGGGATCGGAAGAATTAAATTTGATTCTCCGAAAACCACATCGATCCAATTTAAATGTTAGGTCGTGAATTATGAAATGAAGATCGAGATGGTGTTTTCAGATTGCAAGGGTTATCGTCGTTGACTCTGAGGGTGATTCCAAAATGAGTGTGACGAGATAATGCCTTCGATTTCGTTCGAACCCGGAACGAACTTGTATGGATTGAATGCTTTCAGCACATCGTCAGGCGGACGATGAGCATTCTAAGTGTTATGTTCTTTAAAGGTAATCACAGCCTCAAGCCTCATCAACCGAGAATGGCTAGAACAGGGGAGATGCAGCAAGGTTAGGTGGGTCATGCCTAAGTAGGACAAGATATTTCCCCTGTCTAGATGTCCCTTTATTTTTCAGCTGTGTGGGCGGTTGCTAGCTACAACCGCGGGGTTTATCTTGTTCGGGACTGCTCAGTAAGGAATGGTTCCGACCTTGTGTTGTAGGGGGTCGGGAGTGATCCTCGGTACGGTGATCTAGGCCCCGTACTGTGACGGGCGGTACCCCAGTAGCCCTGCCATTGTTGGAAATCCATTTTCCCTAGGAGACCCTACGGTTTTGATTTGTATTACCCACTTTTGTGGCTAATAGCTGGAATTTAATGAATGTAACAATTTCGGCTATTTTCTATTTACTTGAAAACCCTAGACACTATTATAATATCACATGATTTCCTATGAAATGTTTTGGTTAGCGTAAGGAAAAAACTTACCCGAATTTATTTGTGGGAAGTCTTACGTGATACCTTTATTTTCAAATGTTTTTTTTTCAAAGTTAAACAACTTTAACCCGTTTACTCATACCAGACCCGTGTCTGACCCGGAGTTTATTTTTGTTTTTCATAAACTCTCGGGTACCCAAATTAATACGGGTAGCCAAGGGATTCAGGTTAGCATTGACGAATTCTGGAGGAGCAATGGAGCAGGAGGCTTCAACGTTGTAGATATATATATATATATATATATATATAGTTCCGCTGTGTTGGTATTTCTGAGTCATATTGTTGAGTTGTATTGTATCGAGTTGTATTAACTAGACGGGTGTTTATAACTGTCTAGTATGTGATGTATTATCTGTATAACTCTGATTGATGTATTATACTATGTAATATTTATGTGATATATTATATTTTATTCTGTTCCGCTGTGAGATTCTGATGTTGTTGTTCTTTCTTTCTCTTTCTTTTCTATTTTCTATCCCTTTCTTTCTTTATGATGATACGTCTTTCTGGTAGTAGAAGGGCGGGTCGTCACACGGAAGAAGATATGAATATATAACGAATATATAACTAACACATGAAAGTGTACATTAGAGTAGTGGTCAAAAAGATCCACAATAATACAAAAGAATAGCGACACGTGCTATACAAAAGAAGAGAACTATGAGTCTATATCTCAAGTGTAAACGACAAAAACTGCTAATCTAAGTGGTCAGTCAAAAATCAGAGTAGTAAATCCCTGGGGGAGAAGTCAAGCAGAAGCACCTGTAACATCTCGGTCTGACCCGAGTATTATCTATAAGAAAATAATAAACTGATCAGTCTAGCTATAAATATCAGATAACCTGATATAAATAATAGATATGGCAAGAACATATAGTAACCATAAAGGCATACTATGATAAGCATGTAAATGAAGATCATCAGGAGATCAAACAATATCAAAAGAATCTTCTAAAAGATCCAAATTCACCTAAACATAAAAGCTGGAAAATCATAACAATGAAAGTCATGAAAATATGTGAAGCATAAATTCCAGAAGACTACACAAGAAATCCAGAAATCACAATATAGGAGCATGAAAACTCACAAAATGGGAGTATGAAAACTCACCTACATGTGTAACACAAAGCGAGATGCTATCTCATGGTGGCAAGCCATTAATTTTGACACACGAATGGCCCGAAGACCGTAGGGCGCTACCCGACATATGTGATGGCGAAACATCACACAAATGCGATGGCGAAACATCACAAGAGCGGGGTTTAGTCTCCCTCGCAGACAAAGAGACATCGCACAGTTGCTAGTCTAAAACACAAAAATGATCGTCATGATCATCAAGAAGTGTCAATTACACTAAGTTAGTAAATATAAAAGTTTAGCTTCATGTCCCATAACCACTTGCTTAAATCAAATATTTACGAATAAACTGTAGATCTTCACTAGAAAATTGTCACAAAAGATTCAATCGCACAAGTCCAAGAATTAGCCAACAAAGTAAACACAAGCGTTTCATACCACTTGTTTTACTAAGTCGTTTAATTAGATTTCTCATACGAGTGAGGTAAAGATTTGTATATACTAATAGATTGGAAAACGGTTTAAGGAAAAAGCTTTGTAGTAGAATAGAGTTTAAATTGTTTGGATGAAAGAGTTTTGATATTTACTACTAGTACTGAAAACCTTTATATTTTAAAGTGACAAATCATAGAAGTGATTGTAGAAACAATCAATCATAAAAATTCACATTCGAATACGTGAATAAAATCCAAAGAAACTGATAAAGAATCCATCCAAGTAGATATCCAAAAATCCATAAAATCGACCGAGAAGCCCAAGATAGTTTGTCTCGAAGAATGGTCAACTCAGCGTCTCAACAAAGCAAGTTCTGTAAGAATGTTTTTCAGATAAGATCCCCTACGGAAGGGGGGCCCAGGGTGTGGAAACCCCCCAAGGTGCGGGTGCGGGGGCAACGCCCCTGCTACGCGATTCGACCTGCCCGGTCAGGTCGCGGGGGTCCAGGGGGCTGCGCCCCGTCTAAAAACGGTACGACCTAGTGATTAAAGGGGCATGACCAAGTGGTCCAGCGACCTAAAGGGTAAAGGTCATGCGACCTAAAATAGGTTCGCGACCTAACACTCAAACGACCTAAAGAAAATAAGGGGTCGAGCGACCTATAAGAAGCAGCGACTTAAATAGAATCGAGGTCCAACGACCTACGGGTTATGTCATGCGAGTTAAGGAGGTCAACGACCTAACAGAGACACGCGACCTAATAAAGGAATGCGACCTAAAGGCACACGACCTAGCGACCTATGAAGGAAACGCGACCTATGAGGGACAGCGACTTAAGTGGGTCAACGACCTACGGACTACAGGTCACGCGACCTAACGGTTTACAAGGTCTTGCGACCTAACTGGAAACGTGGTCTAGCGACCTAAGAGCTAAAGGTTCAACGACCTAACAGGATGTAGGTCCAACGACCTAAAGGTAAGAAGATCACACGACCTAAAATGCCATTGAACCTAACGACCTAAGGTCATACGACCTAGCGACCTAAAGCCATACGACCTAACGGCCTAAGGTCATGCGACCTAACGACCTAAGGTCATGCGACCTAGCGACCTAAAGCCATACGACCTAGCGACCTAAGGTCCATACGACCTAACTCCGAAGACGTTAGAAATGGCCAGAACGACCTGTGACCTAAGGTCCATTTGACCTAAACCCCAACGACCTAGCGACCTAAAACCAAACGACCTACGACCTAATTTCGAGTGCCGAGCGACCTAACGTTGTAGGCCATTTTAAGGGCGAAAACGAGCTATTTTGATGCCGAGACTTTTCCACGCGAACGACCTAGCATAGGCAGAATGACCTAAGTGCAGTTTTTTTACCAAAAACACTAAAATTTAGGATTTTTCGCCAATCCAAACCAATTGCAAAAGTACATGCAAACATATTAGGGATTCATTCCCAACAGTCCAAGATAGTTATAGGCTAGATTTGTGAGATAAAAATCTCACCTTTTCACTATAATGGATGAAGATGAAGCTTGAAATGCTATGCAAGGATCAACCACTAGCTTGAATCAATGTCTTCACTTGAGTTTTGGAGTTGATGTTGGATTAGCAATGAAGACTTAGCTTTTGGAGTTTTAATTTCTCTTTCCACTCACCATTAATGCAAAAGGTTGATATGGTAGGAATTTATGAAGAGTGAAGAGAAGGAGGGGGTTGGGCTTGAGTTATAATGGCTAAGCTAACCCAAAGTCCAAAGCGGGAAAAGTTAGTGAAATTCCACTAACTCCAAAACTATCAATGTTTATACTTAAAAAAGTTGTAAACGGCATTTCGAACTCAATGGAAGTGGTCTCGAGTCCTAATTTGACCGTTTGCAAAAAGTAGCTTTTCAGACCAATATCCGATTAACGACAAAATATTTAAATAAAATATTTAAATATAAAATGGATAAATATGCGGGTTGTTACAAACTCCCTTCCTTAAAGAAATTGCGTCCTTGCAATATATAAGATGGAAATAACAAGTAACAACCATAGAAGCATATTAACACAAAAGAAATTTGAAGTAGGAAGTTCACCTCAAAGAGCTGGAGTAAGCAAGTCCGGATGTGTTCGCTCGATGAATTCTCTAGATTCCCAAGAGCAATCCTTAGGATTTGAGGACCATTGAACCTTCACAAGCGAAACATCTTTATTTCGAAGTCGCTTGACCTCCGAAGCAATAATTCGAACAGGTTGCTGCTCCTAAGTTAAATTTGGCGAAACTTCAATTTCTTCCACAATACCAGGCTTAATAATAGAATCGGAATCTCGAAGGCATTTTCGTAATTGAGAGACGTGAAACACGTCATGCATGGCAGAAAACTGAGCCGGTAATGAAAGGCGATAAGCCATGGAACCAATACGTTCAGTGATAGGAAATGGCCCAATATATCGAGGCGCTAACTTTCCCGACCGACTGAAACGTACAACACCTTTCATAGGTGAAACACGAATAAAAACAAGATCTCCAACAGAAAATTCTAATTTCCTTCTTCGATTATCGGCATAGGATTTTTGTCTACTCTGGGCTTCTTTCATCCTATGTCGAATAAGTTCAATCTTCTCTGTGGAATCACGAATAAAGTCTGGACCTAAAACCAGCTTCTCATCGGCCTCAAGCCAACAAGAAGGAGATCGGCATGGCCTTCCATAGAGTGCCTCAAAAGGTGCCATACCAATACTAGATTGGAAGCTATTATTATAGGAAAATTCAACAAGTGAAATATGATCTTCCCAACTTCCACCAAAATCGAGCACACAAGCACGAAGAAGATCTTCAAGAGTTTGATTCACATGCTCGGTTTGTCCATCGGACTGGGGGGTGATAAGCAGTGCTAAAATTAAGCTTCGTTCCTAAAGCTTTTTGAAGACTCTTCCAAAATCCACTAGTAAACAATGGATCTTGATCTCTAACAATAGAAGTAGGAACTCCATGCAATTTAACAATTTCTTTGATAAAGAGTTTGGCCAAAAGAGGAATGGTTCGGTTAGACCGAATAGGAATAAAATGGGCGGATTTAGTAAGTCTATCAACGATCACCCATAAGCTATCATGACCCGAACGAGAACGGTGAAGGCCATCTATAAAATCCATGGAAATTTGGTCCCACTTCCAAATTGGAATTTCTAAAGGTTGCAATAACCCACCAAGCCTTTGATGTTCGGCCTTGACAAGTTGGCAAGTCATGCAACACTTAACAAATTTAGCAATATCAGATTTCATTCCCTCCCAATAATAAAGTCTCTTCATATCAGCGTACATTTTACTACTACCGGGATGAATGGTGAATTTAGAATGATGGGAATCTCCTAAAATATCTTTACAAAGATCACCAATATTTGGTACGATAAGTCCACCAAATTTTCGAATGCCGCCACGAAAATCAATATCAAAGTCTTTCAAACCTTCAATATCAATTTTGTCCTTAACATTTTGGCCAAGAAGGGCCAATTCAGGATCTAGCCCTTGAGCTTCAAGAATGCGGTCTAAAAGAGAAGGATGAGCCTCAAGGCTACATAAAACAAGTGATGAGCATAAATCGGATATGCGCTCTAGAATCTCACAAGTAGATAAAATCTCGAGATCGTTCCATTCAGATATCATCATAGAAACGACTGCTTTTTGTTTACGGCTAAGAACATCGGCGACACGATTACCCTTACCGGGGGTATAAAGAATATCAAGATCATAAGGTGCAAGGAACTCGAGCCAACGCTGTTGATGCAAATTAAGTTCCTTTTAAGAAAATAAATATTTCAAAGACTTATGATCCGTGTAAAGAATAAATTTCTCTCCCAATAGATAATGACGCCAAATTCGAAGGGCGAAAACAATAGCCGCGAGTTCTAAATCATGTGTGGCATATCTAGTCTCGGCCAGCTTCAATTGCCTAGAAGCATAAGCAATAACACGTTCTTTTTGCATAAGAACGGCACCCAAACCAACGTGACTAGCATCGGTATAAACAACAAAATCTTGATTCCCTTCGGGAATAACAAGAATAGGAGTATCGGAAAGGAGTTCTTTCAATTTATGAAAAGCGGCTTCACATTTGTCCGACCAAATGTATTTAACTCCCTTCTTAGTCAAGCCAGTAAGAGGCACAGCAATCTTAGAAAAGTCTTTAATGAAACGATCGTAATAACCCGCCAATCCAAGAAAACTACGAATCTCTGTCACACTCTCCGGTCTTTTCCAATCTTGAATCGTTTCAATCTTTGAAGGATCCATGGAAATTCCGGATTCGGAAATAATATGACCGAGAAACTTCACACGAGATTGCCAAAAGTGGCATTTAGAAAATTTCGCCTTTAATTGATTACTCCTAAGAGTTTCTAATACAATCCGAAGATGCTTTTCATGCTCCTCCTCGGTTTTAGAATACACAAGGATATCATCAATGAAGATGAGAACAAACCGATCGAGGAAATCTTTGAAAACTCGATTCATGAGGTCAACGAAATAAGCTGGAGCATTCGTTAACCCAAATGGCATAACAAGCCATTCATAAGATCCATATCGAGTACGGAATGATGTCAAAGGAATGCTATCCTCTGCGATACGAAGCTGATGGAAACGGTAGCCAAGTCCAATTGTGAAAACACCTTAGCACCACTAAGCTGATCGAATAGATCATCAATCCGAGGTAAAGGATATTTATTTTTAATAGTAAGATCGTTAAGCTTTCGATAATCAACGCAGAGCCTAAGAGTACCATCGGATTTCTTTACGAAAATTGCCGAAGCTCCCCAAGGAGAGGAACTAGAGTGAATAAATTGCTTCGTCTCCAATTCGGATAATTGTTTGCGCATCTCTTCATTTTCCTTATTAGACATGCGATAAGAAGGACGAGTAATAGGTTGAGCTCCAGGAATAAGGTTAATTTTGAACTCAATTGCTCGCTTAGGTGGTAGACCTACAACGGGCTCGAATATGTCAGAAAATTCATGAACATCGTGGATATGAGAAATAATATCATCCTCATCGTCATCATCGTCATCACGAGGATTTAAATAATATAAGGATGCAATCAAACAGGATTCTGAATCTTTAAGATTAACAGAAATCTGATTAACAGATAGTGGATGTCGGAGATGAATAGTCCGCTCAGGACATAGGATATGGGCTTGATAACGGTTAAGCCAATCCATTCCCAAAATTATTCCAAAGCCTAAGTAACGCATGACATGCAAATCGGCTAGGAATGAAAAATCACATAAAATAATCTCCACATCTTTACAAAGAAAACTAAGAGTTGCGGATCCATCAACAGGATTCGCAATTTTCAAAGAAGTCGTTAATGCAGTAACACTTAAGGAAATAGTGTCTACCAGTTCCTTTGATATAAAAGAATGGGATGCACCCGCATCAAAGAGAACTCTAATAGGTTGATCATGAAATAAAATAATACCATCAAGAATGGAATGAGAAATACCTTGGCCACGAGATGTGTTGCCAGGGGCTTGAGCCACGTTTAACCTTCCCTCTTTCCTGCCTTTTAGTGTGGGGCACATATGTATATAATGTTCCGAGCTCTTGCAATAGCGACAACTTTTGGGCTTCGAACACTTGTTCGCAAAATGGTCCTTAGAACCATAGTTATAGCATTGCCTGCTACTAGAGGAAGGTGTGTTTGCAGCCGAAGTTGCTTGCTTAACCTTTTTGTTGGGATAAGAACTTTTAAATTTGTTAGGCCTCTTTTTGTTATTGAAGTTTGGTTTAGCGCCAACCACTTCAACATCACTCTCTCTATCGGCCTCTTCAAGACGAAGAGCGATATCGATGAGTTGATCAAATGTAACTTCTAGTTTCAAGAGTAGTGGTTTCTTAAGATTCTTATTTAAGCCATATACGAACCTCTGGTTCTTCTTCAGTGGAGTATTTATATATTCGACCCCATATCTGGAAAGCGATTCGAATGATGCAACGTAGTCCGCCACAGAAGACTGACCTTGAACAAGGTCAATAAATCTTCGAGCCAAAGTTAACTTTTCAGCCTCGGGCATGAATTTCGATTCGAAGCGTTCCCGGAAGTGCTCCCAGGAGAGATCCGCTTCATCAATTTATGAGATTAACAGCTCATACCAATCAATGCTCTTCCTTGGAGCATACTGGAGGCCACCTGGACTCGATGGAGGTCAGTGAGGTTCGTGCGAGAGAAGATTCTATCGCACGTTCTGAGCCAAGCTTGGACCTCGATGATAGTTTCAGTGCCTTTAAATTGCTTCCCACCCAAGTTGGTGTAATCATTGCACAAACGTGCAAACCCAGGTTTAGGGTGAGTAGGTTATGGATTAGAACCAGCTGCTTGAGCATTCGTGACAAGGTCAAGAAGTTGCTGGGCAGTCATAAGAACTCCATCTTGGGGAGTTACAGTAGATTTGTCGGCACGGGGACGTCCAGGTCTAACCATTTTTCTTCCTTAAGAAAGAAGGAGAAGAAAAAGGTTATTCACTAAAAGATATATCAAGCAATCTTGATAAGTGAAACAAGGAATCAAAATAAAAATAGGATGAATCGGTACGAAGACTCGAATTAATCCTAAGGTACGACTCCTAAGCTGGACTTAGGACGATGATCCTTGTTAAGTTATTCTACATTGTTCCGAAGTTTGGCTCTGATACCAAGCTGTGACGGCCCACCTCTATACCCACACTAGCCAAGAACACTACGGTGTAGTGCTGTGAACTAGCACGGAGAATAAGGCTGTTGAGGAGCGACCATCCATGTGATTTCTTATCACACGGTGGCTATAAATAATCTTCGGAAACAAATGTAGAAATAAGCATAACATAAATCAGTCACAGACATCCATATCACAAAGGCGGAAGAAGATATGAATATATAACTAACACATGAAAGTGTACATCAGAGTAGTGGTCAAAAAGATCCACAATAATACAAAAGAATAGCAACACGTGCTATACGAAAGAATACAACTATGAGTGTATATCTCAAGCGTAAACGACAAAAACTGCTAATCTAAGTGGTCAGCCAAAAGTCAGAGTAGTAAATCCCGGGGAAGAAGCCAAGCAGAAGCACCTGTAACATCTCGGTCTGACCCGAGTATTATTTATAAGAAAATAATAAACGGATCAGTCTAGCTACAAATATCAGATAACATGATATAAACAATAGATATGGCAAGAACATATAGTAACCATAAAGGCATACTATGATAAGCATGTAAATGAAGATCATCAAGAGATCAAACAATATCAAAAGAATCTTCTAAAAGATCCAAATTCACCTAAACATAAAAGCTGGAAAATCATAACAATGAAAGTCATGAAAATAGGTGAAGCACAAATTCCAGAAGACTACATAAGAAATCCAGAAATCACATATAGGAGCATGAAAACTCACAAAATGGGAGTATGAAAACTCACCTACACGTGTAACAAAAAGCGAGACGCTATCTCATGGGTGCAAGCCATTAATTTTGACACACGAATGGCCCAAAGACCGTGGGGCGCTATCCCACATATGTGATGGCGAAACATCACACAAATGCGATGGCGAAACATAACAAGAGCAGGGTCTAGTCTCCCTCGTAGACAAAGAGACATCGCACAGTTGCTAGTCTAAAACACAAAAATGATCGCCATGATCATCAAGAAGTGTCAATTACACTAAGTTAGTAAATATAAAAGTTTAGCTTCGTGTCCCATAACCACTTGCTTAACTCAAATATTTACGAACAAACTGTAGATCTTCACTAGAAAATTGTCACAAAAGATTCAATCGCACAAGTCCAAGAATTAACCAACGAAGTAAATGCAAACGTTTCATACCACTTGTTTTACTAAGTCGTTTAATTACATTTCTCATACGAGTGAGGTAAAGGTTTGTATATACTAATAGATTGGAAAACGGTTTAAGGAAAAAGCTTTGTAGTAGAATAGAGTTTAAAATGTTTTGATGAAAGAGTTTTGATATTTACTACTAGTATTGAAAACCTTTATATTTTAAAGTGACAAATCATAGAAGTGATTGTAGAAACAATCAATCATAAAAATTCACATTCGAAGACGTGAATAAAATCCAAAGAAACTGATAAAGAATCCATCGAAATAGATATTCAAAAATCCATAAAATCGACCGAGAAGCCCAAGATAGTTTGTCTCGAAGAATGGTCAACTCAGCATCTCAACAAACAAGTTCCTTTGAATGTTTTTCAGATAAGATCCCCTACAAAGGGGGGGTCGGGGGGGGGGGGGGGTGGCAACCCCCCAAGGTGGGGGTGCGGGGGCAACGCCCCTGCTACAGGTTCGACCTGCCCGGTCAGGTCGCGGTGGTCCAGGGGGCAGCGCCCCGTCCAAAAACGGTACGACCTAGTGATTAAAGTGGCACGACCAAGTGGTCCAACGACCTAAAGGGTAAAGGTCATGCGACCTAAAATGGGTTCGCGACCTAACACTCAAACGACCTAAAGAAAATAAGGGGCCGAGCGACCTATAAGAAGCAGCGACTTAAATAGAATCGAGGTCCAATGACCTACGGGTTAGGTCATGCGAGTTAAGGAGGTCAAAGACCTAACAGTGACACGCGACCTAATAAAGGAATGCGACCTAAAGGCACGCGACCTAGCGACCAAAGCAGGAAACACGACCTATGAGGGACAGCGACTTTAGTGGGTCAACGACCTACGGAATATAAGTCACGCGACCTAACGGTTTACAAGGTCTTGCGACCTAACTGGAAACGTGGTCCAGCGACCTACGAGCTAAAGTTCAACGACCTAACAGGATGTAGGTCCAACGACCTAAAGGTAAGAAGATCACACGACCTAAAATGCCATAGGACCTAACGACCTAAGGTCATACGACCTAGCGACCTAAAGCCATACGACCTAACGACCTAAGGTCATACGACCTAGCGACCTAAAGCCATACGACCTAGCGACCTAAGGTCCATACGATCTAACTCCGAAGACGTTAGAAATGGCCAGAACGACCTACGACCTAAGGTCCATACGACCTACGACCTAAGGTCCATTCGACCTAAAGCCCAACGACCTAGCGACCTAAAACCAAACGACCTACGACCTAATTCCGAGTGCCGAGCGACCTAACGTTGTAGGCCATTTTAAGGTCGGAAACGAGCTATTTTGAGGCCAAGACTTTTCCACGCGAACGACCTAGCATAGGCAGAACGACCTAAGTGCAGTTTTTTTTACCAAAAAGACTAAAATTTGGGGTTTTTGCCAATCCAATCCAAACCAAATGCAAATGTACATGCAAACATGTTAGGGATTCATTCCCAACAGTCCAAGATAGTTATAGGCTAGATTTGCGAGATAAAAATCTAACCTTTTCAATAAAATGGATGAAGATGAAGCTTGAAATGCTATGCAAGGATCAACCACTAGCTTGAATCAATGTCTTCACTTGAGTTTTGGAGTTGATGTTGGATTAGCAATGAAGACTTAGCTCTTGGAGTTTTAATTTCCCTTTCCATTCACCATTAATGCAAAAGCTTGAGTTGGTCGGAATTTATGAAGAGTGAAGAGAAGGAGGGGGTTGGGCTTGAGTTATAATGGCTAAGCTAACCCAAAGTCCAAAGCGGGAAAAGTCAGTGAAATTCCACTAACTCCAAACCTATCAATGTTTATACTTAAAAAAGTTGTAAACGGCATTTCGAACTCAATGGAAGTGGTCTCGAGTCCTAATTTGACCGTTTTCAAAAAGTAGCTTTTCGGACCAATATCCGATTAACGACAAAATATTTAAATAAAATATTTAAATATAAAATCGATAAATATGCGGGTTGTTACAGTAACTATACTAGGCATAGTTCGAATTGTCTATGCTGGTTAAGATTAATATTATACTTTCGAAATGTTTCCACTATGCACTAATAATAATATCAAAATGGTTTTCGCGTATCAAGCATTTTTGACTATCATAAGGAGAAATCTCCTCCAATTCTGCGTTTGCATGGTGTGTGCGGCGGGAGGCCCTACAGTAGTTTCATTTTCCAAAAAGCATTGCGGGTTTCAAAAATTTAAATTCTTTTGTTTATTTTAAGAAACCAAATGGTTTTGTTTGCTCACACCAGTCCCATGACTGACTCGAAGTTTATTGTTCCGTTCCTAAACTCTGGGTGCCCACAATTTTCCACACGGCCAGTCTAGAGTTTGGTTTTTTAGAGTCAGATAGTAGATATCGTTTGGTAGCTTTAGCTTTCTGTTTGATACATTTTGGAGTCTTTGGAGTCCAAGACTGCACTTGCTTATCTTTTTGCAACCTTGATGGTGGGTCGTGCTTGAAGTGTTAGAGCTCTAGCTTTGGAGTTTTGGGTTGGAGTTGTAGTATTGGGTTCTGTGAAGACTTATCTCATATTTTGTCGTGTTTCTCTGTATTTTGTATTGTTTATTCTCTGATGTTGATGATTATCATTGTGTCAAATTGACGTATTGGATATTGTATTCATGTTGTATCAATGATATCATCTTTTATTTCCACTGTGTTATTTATCATCTAATGTTATTGCAAACTCTGGCGATACGAATTGGATGTTGTTTGTCGGACATCGAGTTTGGTTCGTCACATTTGCTTTGCATTGCATTTCTCAAGTTTGAACATCTTTTGATTTTGACCTAGTTTTGATGTTTGAGATGATTCTGGTTTTCAGTTTTGAATTTTTGTTTGAAGATGAAAGAATATTGAAGCCTGGTTTTACTCTTCAATATATTTTTATAAAATTTTACTTAAAATTGAGAAAAATTAATGCCACTTGTTAAATTAACTAACAAATGTAAATCTATGCAAACACTTATCTTACATTTGTTAATTCATATCCTCTTAATTTTACAAATATCATTGGTTAAAATTTTGTGTTTAAAGCCCTCTTTTAAATAATTTTTTAAACTTTGTTTTATACCCTTTTTAGCTTTATATTTACAAAACATTCCTTTTTATATTGACATAAGTTTTATATTATGCGCTTTCTTTATTTATATTTTATACTTTTATATTTTAAACACTTTAAATAATATTTTTTTAATATAACGTTATATTATATTTCCTATTTAAATAAATTCATTTTTTCTATTAATCATTTATATAATCTTTTAAAGAAAATGGTTTTAATTTTTTATTATACATGAATAAATATATTAGATTTTAATTCTTAATTTGCCTTTGAAGAATTTTATTATATTAAATTCAAAATATCATTTTCAAATCAAAATGCATATTTAATATAATTAGAAAACAAATTCTTATTAACTTAAAAATAAAATTTTAAATCCAATATATTTGTTTTTGAGTTTTCAAATTCAAATTTCAAATTAGAAATTTATTTATATAAATAAACAGGCACATGTCTTGTCTAATTTGGGAAATATCAAATTTATTCACAATTGAATTCCAAAAATTAAATTTATTTCCAATTTGAATTTGATTTAAAAACGGGGATGCTACAAATTCCCCCTTAAGAAAATTTCGTCCTCGAAATTTGCTGGACAGGGAGACAACAAAGAACAGATGAATACACAAAGATAGAGAAACAGTTTTTCAGATCAAACTGAATATCCATTCTGCATTTGGCTCACCAAATCAGAATATCACCAATAATTATGAGAAAAACCTCATTCAATATTTCACGAAGTACTCGGGTCATTAGGTTTACGAAATATACAGGGCATTGGTTAGTCCGAAGGGCTAACTAACCAATCGTAGAATGTATCTGGACCCAACAAAAAATACAATGGATACTCAATCCAGGTTGGAGTATCCCAAAGTACACACCAATTTGTCCCTCGTCGAACTTTGATCCTTAAAGAATAAACAAACGGATATTATATTATCCAGTTTCATATTTCGTTAACCAATTTATTTAAATTAAAATTTCAAATTCTTTAAAGTTTAGATCGAAAAGCTGAGGGAAACTGGTGAAGATACGAATTAGAGACCTTCTATAACGATTCGCAAGGCCACCATCGCACCAAATCTTCTTCCCAGAGCTGCCACGAAGTAATCAGAGAATCGAAATTGAACGATGATCAAAGGAGATCGAGAAAAAAGTTGTTGTCGTTGTTGCAGGGTATCGACCATTTGTAGCGGTACTCCCCTGTCCCCTATCTCATCCTCTTCTTGCACTCATACTCACTATCAGTGGATAGTAAGAGAATTTACTAAAGTATACAGACCGATATCTTAGGGATATACTCATTCTAGAGCATTTGCAACCCTATCACTAATGAGTTACCTAACGTGTTATACTCCTGAGCTAAAGTTTTTATTCAACCTTTAGCTCGAATATCAAATGTGACGGTCTGGATTTTCGTGCTCGAAAATCGACATCCATACTTCACTTGTATTCAAATGCCACAGATTCAAACGTTCAAATCTGGTTCGTCGGAGCTTATAACACATTAAGTATAACAACACAACGGAAGAAAAAGATAATATCATTGATATACAACAGCGGAAAGAAAACCTTCGACAAAGGAACACCAACATTATTTTCAAAAGGGAGAAGGAAAGAAATCCAAACAACTCCAACTCTAAAGCCAAAGCTCCAAAGACTCCAAATTGAAAGCTCAAACCACCATTAATGCTAAAGTGAAGCAAATTTGATCCCAATGTGATTACCAAAAGCTACATCTACAGTCCGACTATTTGAAAACATAACTCTAGACTGTCCGTGTGGAAAATTATGGGCACCCAGAAGTTAGAAAGGGAACAATAAACTCCAGGTCAGTCATGGGACTGGTGTGAGAAAACAAAAAAAGTTTATCTTTAAAAAAGCAAAACAAAAGAATTTAAAAGAAATCAGCAATGCTTTTTGGAAAATGAAACTACCATAAGGCCCCCCGCACACACATAATGCAAGCGCACGATTGGAGGAGATTTCTCCTTATGATAGTCAAACATGCTTGGTACACAAAATCCTTTTGATATTATTTTTAGTACATAGTGGAAAACATTTGCAAGTATAATATCAATCTTCGCTAGCATACATTCCATTATAGTATGCCTACTATAGCTATCATATTAGATGGCAGGTTCTACAACTAAAACCGTATAAGACGCGTATTGGTGATTGGATTTCCAAAAATGGGTAGGAAAAGTAACTTCCTGGGCCACGTGGGTACGCCTCTGGAGGGACGACCCGAGAACCTAACCGAATCTCTGCCAACACAAGACCTAGTTACCTCTGTAACTAGGTAACTACTACAAGAGTATGCCATCCCCCAGTCGTTAGCGACCTTTATCCGAGGATCCTCAACCATAAAGCAACAACCACAAAGTAATAAATTTGCAGTAACCACATAGGTTAAATATCTAGGCTCCATACCATGATACCACCCTTTTCTAGAAGGAAATGGACATACCCTAAAGGGCGTGACCCTCATAACCTTGCCGCATCTTTCCTGTTTCGACCATTTTAGGGCTGTGAGTTGCTGATGCAGTCTCATCCATAATGCTACACTTTACACAAAAGCCATGCTTCGATCAACATATGATCAATAGCACTTCGTATACCACATTACCAAATTGGGAATGTATCACTAGTAACCATCAACTACATAACCTCTGAGCTCGTACGTCTCAGAGAAGAGTGTTAAGCTAAGAGAAAAAATTCCCCACCACCAAACAGAAATGTATTTGATAGAAACCAGCTTTACATCTCAAAGTGTAATGTCAGACACACATCCATACAAGTCTATTCCGGGTTTGAACAGAACCGAATGCACTTCAAGAGAAGTCCTTGCAATTCGGGTATTCACAATCCTGATCGGACTCCCCATCACATATGGAGATCTCTATGTTGGCACGACTCAGTGCAGAGACATTCGACGGGTAATCCTTTCATTCTCGAAAATAGCCGGTCTTCACCACCTGTCTTCAAATGCTTTATATTAAATCGTATCATTATTCGGAACGGGTTATATGACACAAGGTCCTCTCCCGGTTAAACAGAATAATGAGCGTACATTTTTAAAAACATATGGATATTTGGATCTTAGTTAAGTCACAACTTAAAGCCCAAAAACCTTTCTTCAAATGGTTTAAACAAATTACCATTTTCAAATCTTTAAACAAAAAGATTCACTTCACAAAGTTCACTGATCTTGTTCATTTATAGTTTTCAAAACTATTTCCATTTCAAATCTTTTATACAAAAGATACACCTTTAAGATCCTCTTCAATTTTGAAAACTAGATTCACCAATATTTCACAAAGATTCATTTATAGTTTTCAAAACTATATCAATTCCAAATCTTTCATATAAAAGATTCATCTTTTAAGATCCTCTTAAATTTGAAAACAAAGTTCACCCATCTTTCACAAAGGTTCAATTATCGCTTTCAAAACAATTTCATTTCAATTTGAAACTCCTTTCAACAAAAACTGGAAAACCTTTCTTTATTTGAAAGCCATTATCATTTGAAATCAAAAAGTTTTCATTTCGGAAATCCAATCAAATATGCACAAGTTATATTCTTTAAAGTATAACTTGGGTTAAATTTAAATTCCCAAAGTAGTACTTTTCAAAATACTTCAAAGATGGTTTAAAACCATATATATACATTATATAACTTGTATAAACCTTTCAAACCAAATTTCCAAAACAATTTCAAAACTTTAAATAATATATATATTCTTCAAACTAAATTTCAATTTCAAACTTTCTTTCATAAGCTTTTCATATTCAATCCAATCCCATTTCCAAAACATTTGGATTCAAAATTCAACTTTAAAACCATTTCATTAAATTCAAATATCCGTGACTTAACCAATTTCCTCGTGCAATCCATATTTGTGTGTACTGTGTAATCCAGGGGTTTTACACAATAGTGCAACATCATCAATCATCAAAGATCCAATCATATCAATATCGATAAGCGGTATAATCTATAGCACTTATCTTCATTCACAGATTCACAGATAAATAATATAAAATTTAATACAAATAAATAAATTACATTCATCATAGCTCAAATCAAAATAATTCATATCACAAAGCATCACGCACCAGGAATATCAAGCAATTCAAAGCATTCCATGCAATTCAAGAATCCATAAGTAAGGTTAATAAATCATCTAATTAATTGAAACTATATTAATCACTAATCCAGGTTAATTAACATCAGTTAATTACAAATCATTTTTAATTAATTATCCTTTAATGATAAATTAATTAACCTCTAATCATTAATTAATCAATCTTAACTAATAATTCAATCAACTATTAATCATTAAATAATTAACCTTTAATTATTCTTTAATTAATGATTCTTAATTAATGATATGAGTTAATTAATCCTTAATGAATCACCATTTAATTAGTTATCCTTAATTAATTAATTATCCCTTAATTAATTACCATTTAATTAATTATACTTAATTAATTAATTAAATATCCCTTAATTAATTACCATTTAATCAATTATCCTACATTAATTACAATAACTCATAATCCCTAATTAATTATATTAATTAATTAACCCTTAAATTAATCACATAAATATATAAATCACTTTGATTAATTATCTTATAATTAATCACATTAATTAATTACATTAATTAATTAATCACATTAATTAATTAACTTTTTAATTATCCTTTCATCACTTAATTAATTAACCTTTAGTTGATTACATTGATTAGTTATCTTTTAATTAATCTCATTCTCAAAATAAGGTAATTGAATTAATTAAGAAGTTTTTTAACTTTTAAAACTTGGCTAAAATATTTTCTTTTGCCTTTTTAAACCAAGTACAAGTTCACTTATACAATTTAAAAAAAACCTGAACATAATTTATTTGTAAACTTTAAAACCTGGTTTAAGATTCATTAAAACTTTAAAACATGTACAACTTTACTTCAAACTTGAAAACGTAATACCAACAGTCGAACTTGAGCCCACCTCAAACTTGCTCGAACAAAAACTCGAGCCAATTTTCTACTTTCTCGAGTTCTTCCTTTCTTGTTCTTTATTTTTCTTTTTTTCAACTCTGTTTTTATTTAAATTTTTAAAATCACTATATATATTAAATGCTTGCAAAAGACACAATAGCAAACTCGAGCAACATCCTAAAATTCTTGAGTTCATCTTCGAGTCTTTCCCCAACTCCTTTTCCCGAGTCATCTCGTCACTTACCCGAGCTTATGCCCGAGTCTACATCTGAGTCGACCTCTTTTTCCCAAACATCATAACCACCTAGGCACACAAGTGCACCGTGCGCGTGCACCGGAGCTCTGGCGATCTCCAGTCAACCTCGGCATCTTCCTTAAGTCAACGACCACCTATCTACCACTTTTTAGCACCCAGATCATCAAATCTCCAACGAAATCAAAATCGAAGAGTTTGACCCCAAAACTGGAATGAAGTTCGATCACCAAAATCCGTCGCCTCGCCGCCTCAGGCCACCAGAGGCCATGAAATTTTTATCAGAGCGTCGCCAAACATCCACGCATCGATTTCACGCACCCTGGTGTAGTCCAATTCGACCTAGACGATACCATTGCCTTGAGAACGTGATTGACACAAATTTGAGTTAAAACCATAATTCTTCGTCGAACCCCACCCACGATCATCTAAAAATCCTCTACCTATTTTTCCTGTATTCTCCAACGTTTCAGCCACCTTCATCATTAATCTTGACCACCAGAACTACCGATCACCAAATTTTGATAAAAGTGACTTATCCGCTCAACTTACAATACCTCTTTGAATACCAACTTAAAAATCCTGATGTTTCCCTTTAAAATCATCATTTTTGAATACGAATCAAATTATATAATCAAATCAAGGAAATTTGATAACCAAATTTTGGGATGTTTTAGTTCATTTTACTGTATTTTCCTATTTTAAATTAATTACTTAATATAAATTTTTTGAAATCATTTTTAAAATTTGAATCAAGTGAATACAATCAAATTTCATTTAAAGATCATTACTAAAATCTTTTTAGATTTGGAGATATGATTTTTTTCTGGAATTTGGCTAACCTATTGTTAAACAAAGATAGATCTGTATATACGCAGACATACATTCAACCATTTACACACATATATCTATATACATAAATACTAGCAGATATATTCACATCCATCAACATTATCATCACAGTTCATAAGATTCAAAAGAACTGGTTTAAACAATAATGTTTGCTCACCTTAATTTAGGAAGAACAGAGAACAAAACATGGAACTGTTGAAAACTGGGGAATGCTTTTGATTTGCCACTTAATCGTTGATTTGAAAATAAATCTGCTTAGTTGATCTTTGCTCTTAATTTGCATTAGGTTTTGTTTGAGTTGAACCTTTAATCCTCAAGTTGAAGTTGAAGACATGTATTTAGATTTTGAATCTGGTTTGAAAAACTGTCTACGAGGTTTTTGACCTGAGTTTGATTTGGATTCTTGCATTTAGCGCTTGCATTTGATTTGCTTGAATCCTTATTTGCTTTGCATTTCTTCAAGCAACTTGAATATGAATCTGAAACTTGCTTTCAGATTTTGATTTTGAATTCTTGCCTTTGCTTTGCATTGCATTTCTCATGTTTGATCATCTTTTGTTTTTTATCTAGTTTTGATGTTTGAGATGATTCTGGTTTTCAGTTTTGAATTTTGATTTGAAGATGAATGAATATTGAAACGTGGTTTTAATCTTCAATATATTTTTATAAATTTTTATTAAAATTGAGAAAAATTAATGCCACTTGTTAAAGTAACTAACGCATGTAAATCTATGCAAACACTTATCTTACATTTGTTAATTTATATCCTCTTAATTTTACAAATGTCATTTGTTAAAGTTTTATGTTTAGATCCCTCTTTTAAATAATTTTATAAACTTTGTTTTAAACCCTTTTTAGCTTTATATTTACAAAACATTCCTTTCTATATTGACATATGTTTTATATTTATGCATTTTCTATTATTTATATTTTATACTTTTATAATTTAAATACTTTAAATAATATTTTTTAATATAAATTTTTATTATATTTCCTATTTAAATAAATACATTTTCTCTATTAATCATTTATATAATCTTTTAAAGAAAAAGGTTTTAAAATTTGATTATACATGAATAAATATATTAGAATTTAATTCTTAATTAGCCTTTGAAGAATTTTATTATATTAAATTCAAAATATCTTTTTCAAATCAAAATGCATATTTAATATAATTAGAAAACAAATTCTTATTAACTTAAAAATAAAGTTTAAAATCCAATTTATTTCCAATATATTTATTTTTGAGTTTTCAAATTCAAATTTCAAATTTCAAATTTATTTATATAAATAAAAAAGCACATATCTTGTTCAATTTGGGAAATATCAAATTTATTCACGATTTAATTCCAAAAACTAAATTTATTTCCAATTTGAATTTGAATTAAAAACGGGAATGTTACATTTTAAATATATAATATCGATATCAAACTCATTTAATAATAATAGTAACTTAATTTATAATGATTTTATAAATATATAAAACTTATTTTATAAAAATTGTTGAATTTCGTCGCATATCGGTAAATCGATGTCGTATTTTTATAAGAAGAATTGGATATTGTTTTATATTATTTTATAAGTTAAATATGCTTGTTTTTATAATTTAAATATAATAAGAAATTTATTTTGAAGTTTGGTTTACATGAATAAATAGTTTAACATAAACGTCAAAATGTGACCGTAAAACGTTTTGTCGAAAATCAATGTTTTGTCGATTAAAAGTAGTGGCACCTTTGTTAACATGTTTTAACATATACATTACAAAATTTAACAATTAATCATGTTTACTTTTGCTAAATAATATTAGTAAACTTCTAGAAGTCATTAGTAAAAGTAAGTAAGAATTAACAAAAGTAAGAAAAAGTAAACATCAAATCAATATCACATCAAAACCAACATAATCATTATTTTACTTAGCTTAGTTCTTAAGGGATTAAGATATAATTTAAGAAGTGAAAGGATGAGTTAAGTTTTGAAAAAGTGAAGTTTTATTTAGGTTGAAGCAATGTTAGTTTGGTAATTTGGTAAGAGGTCATTTTGGTAAATTACTACTTCTTTCTTTTTCTATAAATACCCACCTCCTTCTTAACTTTCATTCACATTTCTTCTTCTTATTTTCCCAAGCTTCTTCATCTTCTTCCTCTTCTATTTAATGGCTTTCAAGCCATAGGAAAAAAATTAGGAAGAAATAATGTCAAAATATTTACAAAATATTCAAAAGAAATCAGTGTTCATTCTCTTTAAATCAAACTCCTCTTTTCTCCGCATTTTATCTCTTCTTCTTTTATCCATAACATCTTTGAAATAGAACCAAAATGAAATTTTTTTTTGTAAATCATGTATTTTTTCAGTGGCTACAACTTTTATGTTGACCACTTTGTTTCAATCTAAAGATTACTATGTCCAAAATACACTTATTTCAAGTGCATTTTCTAGCCCAGTTTTTAATCCAGAGAATATGCCAATTTGTTTTGATCATAACTTAATCATAATTTACCCAAATTAAGAAAATATTTTTTTTAAACCATATAAAATTCCAATGCCTATGATTTTTATGTCGACCACTTTTTCCAGTTCTTAGGTTTTCTATACCTGAAACTCAATTCTTTAAAGTGCACTTTCGGGCTTTATTTTTGTCAATCTGATAATACATCTTCTTCATTCTATCATATCTTCCTCAAAGCTATTCAAAATCAAGTGCTTAATTTTTTAAATTCAAGAGAAAATAATTTTCAACAACTTTTCAGTTAATAAGTTTTTCAAATTTTGAGACTAAGAGAGTCAAAAACAAGAGAGAAGATGACCTATTTTTCGGGTCTAATTTTGAGAATTCAAGTTCAAACTCTTCCGCTTCTTCTTTATATTTTCGGCCAAGCTACTGGAAGGAAGAGAGTGGTTTTTTTCTAGTGTTCAATGGAGTAGAAATTAATTGGTGAAGTGTTGGTTGATTAGAATTTTGGTAGGAAGTTAATCGCTTTGGTTTATGGTGAGAAACTCTATGTAGCATCTATATTTATATATATACATGTTTGATGTCCTGTTATGATTTTTATGAATGCTTATATATGATTTGATAATAAAATATTGATTGTTTGACATGACTGTTAAATTATTTTACCAAGTCACATTGATATACGCCAATAAGCGCAAAGGAAATCACGTTCCTTTGAAAATGAAATGGTGTATATGAAATGCTTAAACCTTTTAGAAATAGTTTTAAAATGGGTTAGAATGTTTTATAAACATTTAAATATGTTAAATTAAATAAATAAAGAAAATCAAGGTTTCATCTTGCACATTTTAAATATGTCTAAAACAATTTCCCCAAAAAATCGTGCTTTTTGCAGCAAAGTGACCAAAGTTTAAAATTGATATTTTAAATGTTTTAAAAATATGAAATAAATTGTAAAAATATTTTAAAATGTTTTAAAAGATATATAAGTTGAAAATATGGATATTTAAATGATATAAAAGTCGTTTTGAAGAATAGCTTTTAAAACGCTACTTGCAACACTTTTCACAACGCTTTTCACAGCAGTTTGAAATAACTTTTGAAATGCAGTTTTGAACTTAACAATAATTTCCTATATATTTTGTGAATAATTTTAAAAGAATAATTAAGTCATTTAAAGACGATTTGGAAGTTTTAATGAGAGTTTGAATAAATGGGTAAGAGGAATTATTTATACTACTTAAACAGTAAGTGAAGAAGACTGAATATTATAACAAAATGAGTATGCAAAAACGACTATTACATTTGTCCCGCTTGTGAGATTTGGAAAGATAAAACAAGGTGTTTAACTATGGTTAGGGATGTAGCAACAATGCCCTTAACTTACCTGGCCCATGTTTTCTTTTCTTAGGCGAGGGGTGGAACATATCGAAAGGAAAGCCCAGTTGCTCTAAAGGATCATAATTAATTTTTTTCTAAGATAAAAGAAAAGAAATAAATTCTTTGAATTTATTATAAATGTTATATATATATAATATTTATAAAATTGGCATTTTATAAATAAAAGTAATGGAATTATAAAAGTGTATTATAAATATTAGAAATGGGATTGTAATCAATATGTGGGTTTACAATTGAAATTTAGAAAATAATTTATAATGGTTTTCATAAATAATAAGATTTGAAAGGAATGAATTTGTATGTAAGAGTTTTATGAGTAATTAATTTATAATTGGATTTTGACCTATAAATGAGATATAAATGGAATTTGTTAGTAAAGAAATTTTATATATGGAAGTTTATAAAATCTAAGTGGAATTAATAAACACTATTTTGTAAGTCTGAAACCAATCTAAACAAATAAGTTAAATGAGAAAGTTTTATTAAAGGAATTATATTCACGATTTTGGACAGTGAATGATCCTTTAAATTAAATGGATGTATTGGAAAGTGATATTATAAAAAGGGGATATTTTCCCTAAGTTATAAGTTAAGAAAGAAATCGTTTGTTAAGGTTTAATAAATGATTTGGGAATATTTACCCTAAGCTCAAATTTATAGCTTGAATATAAGAAATCTTTGATTAAGATTTAATAAATGATTTGAAAGGTTTTCTTAAGTAAAAGAGAAAATGAATTGGAATTATTCCAGGATATAAGAAAGGTATAAATAAACCAAATGATTTTATAAATGAGGCTTAATGATTCGATATACTCTTGAAAAGAAAATGGAATAAATAAAAAAGAATATATCTAAGAAAGATATTTTATAAAAGATGAAGAAATTGATTGATGATTGATATCCATATATGAAGTTAACATCTTTTAAATCGATAATTGGCTTCGAAGGAACCGGGGTCGAATTTGGGTAATTCCTATCCGAAAACCACTTCGAACCAATGAATATGTTCGAATGTGAAGACATTTTGAAGATGATGATTATTGAAGATCGTGAATCTTCGTAGCGTGAAGACTACTTGTTGAAAATGCTCCGAGTAGCTCCTACTATAGAGTTATTAATAGCAGTGGTCTCCTCGTGACGGGGATTTTTCGGATTGCAAGGACTACTCGTTACTAGTGGTAGTAGGAGAGTGCCTTCGGTTTGTCCTACTCGTGGACAACTTGTATGGACGTTTATCTGACATTGCATTTCTAATGATTACGTACATTGTTTTTTACAAACGTACATCAGTGGTGGCAGTGAAGGCAACTTCTCTTAGCTTAACACCCTCCTTGAGACGTACGAGCTCAAGGGTTGTATTTTTGTGGAAGACAATTAGTAGTTAACGGAATTGACAATGTGGCATTCAAAGATGTGATATGTGCTATGTGAAAAGGTAATCGTTACCTCAAGCCTCATCAAACCGAAAATGACCGAAAAAGGATTAGGTGCAGTAAGGCTAAGTGGTTTATTCCCAAGTAGGGTATGGTCATCCCCTTCTAGATATATTTCATCCTGCTATGACGTAAATTAATGTGGCTCATACGCTTTGAAGGCCCTCAAATAAAGGTTGGTAACGACCGAGGGATGGCATTTTTGGTACTATCTAGTTACAGAGGTAGGCCGGTTTTGTGTTGATAGAGGTTCCTTTATGCTGTTCCTTGGGGGCATCCATGTAGAGGTGTACCCATTTCAGAAGGTAAATCCTTCACCTAGTAATTTTTATGGAAATCCATTCTCCAATAAGAACCTACAAACTTGATTGCAAACCTATTATGCTAGAATTTAAATAATGTAACAATTTTGGCTAAGATTAATAAGTTTACTTGCAAATGTTTTCGAAGAGATGTCATTAAAACTAATATCAAATGTTTTGATATGTAAAAGTGTTTTAGTTATTATAAGGTTAAAACCCATTCGTATTTATGTGTGGGCATGGTCTTATGAGATACCTTTTACTTTTAAAGGATTTTTTCCAAAGCATGATATATGACACTGTCATCTATTATTGAGTTTTTCTCACGGTGGTTTATCAAGCCTGATCCGGGTATTTTCAGTACTCGGGCCAGATCTGGATAGTTTCGAGTTTTGTCGAAAATGATTAGAGTTTCCAAAGGAGAGCTGGAGATATTCATCTACGTATGGACATATTCCATTATCTGCTATGCTTAGTTTATTTTAGGTGACGTTTGTCAGCAATTTTAAGGACAGATGTTTATAACTGTCCAAGCTGTATTTAGGTTACACTCTGATAAATGTATCTAAAAGTTTTCCAATGTAAAGATATTTGTTCAATATTATATGTGATTCCATTCGTGTAAGATTCTGTTCTTTCTATTTGTATTTATTACCCTTCGTGCAATTTGAGTTGGACATACGTGGTTTATTGTCGATTCAAAGGGTAGGGGAAATGGGCCATGACATCTATAGTATAATGGTGTTTTATTCTGCTAATTGATGTCAAAGTTGAGTATAACCTATTCACTTTTGTTGGTTATTTAATGGTATCGGTAATAGTATCCTTTATGTTCAAAACTATTCTTCGTAAAAGAAAGTTGCCTTTAAACAAATTGATCCTTGGAAAACAAAGTAATTAAAAACTTAAACATCTTTTTAAATAATTAATTACAAGTTAAATCCTTTGTAAAATCATAATTAAATCTTAATTAATTCTTAACATAATTTAATTATTAACTGAAAAATATTTTATTTTTTTGGGCAAAGCCAGCCCGGATTTAAAGTGGCCCATCCACTTTTATTACCACCTGAATAGTTAATACAGGAGCAAGGTAGAATGCCTCAACTACTAACAAAAGAAAATACAAAACAAGAGTAAGGCAAAAGGGCCTAAGCTACTCTAAATGACCTAAAAGACCATAGGCTCCTTCTCCCAAGAGGAAGAGGAGTCTCTACCAACAGGGCCTAACACATGCAGAAAATCCACAAAGAGAGTCGCAATATCCGGATCAAATCCAAGGAAATCCCTGCACTAGACAAATTTCCTATCCCAACTGTCATCAAGGAGAAGAGAACTATTCCGCATACCACGTGAGCCTTTCATTGAATGAACTAGGCCATCTCCATCAATGGAATAATGAAGATGCCTGAATTCACCAATAACATCACTAACAAACATATGGAAATCATGTCAAGTAGGATCATATCTCATCTCAGACTGAACATAGATACAAGTTTTCTCAGCAAAATTCTATACAGTACCATCTGAGGCAGCCGAAGATAGCATAGGATTAATAATATCAATAATGATAGAGGAAGGATCTCATGAGAAACCAAACCTACAACTGAAGGGGCAATAGGAAGCACAGTAGGAGGCACTATAGGAGATGATATAGAAGGAAGCACCACTTTTGGGATTCACTTCATGACCAAAGGTCAAGGAAGTGGGGTCCAAACTGAGAGAAGCCCAACAGTAATGAACAAATATCCCCGCAACATGACCTCAGGCACTCTAATTTTAATCATATTTGAAAAAGGTTTATTTGGAGATATTTCAATCAAGGCTTTAGAATAAACTAATTATTCCCTTGCAATGGTATTACATCAAAACATTTCACTTTCCCAACAGAAATAGATAACCAATATAGACCTAACATAGGTTGCAAAACAGAAGGAATGTGAGAAAAGTATATCCAAAGTGGAATAGATAATACCTGCTCTCCAGCGCAGTCAACTGATGAACTCGAAGTGGTGACAAAAAGGCTTGCCTTTAATAAAGTTAGGGTCTTTACAAAGGGTTCAAAGTCGCTCTTAGGCCTCGAAAATTTAAAGAAAAACATGGAACTATCCATGTGGACTAGGAGACTGCCGTTAGGCTGCCATGCTTTTTTGCATTACTTTTTAATCGTTGAATAAGGCGGGTTAGAATCCAAGACGAGACCAAGAAGATACTCCGACCAATAGTCAATTCCAGCCTGAATTACCTCCGACGGTGGAACCATAACCCCATCAATATCCACCATGTCAAATGTATGGGGTAAAAATGCATCCGCGTTTCTAGGAAATGGAGAGAACAAAGAGGCCCACTTAAGTTCCTTATTAGGCTCATTAAATACATTGGCTTGTTAATGAATTTCTATGGGAATAGGCTGCAAAGGACAGAAAACAGGAGATGCAACACTAGCTGCAACCTTACCAGTTGGCATAATAGCAGTTTTAGAAACAAACTCCATAGAATTCTCATTACCGTCATTCAACCTATTGTTTTGAAAAACAACACTAAGGTTGACTGATGACTCATTCCAACAATTAACATTACCGGTAGCTTTTAGCATAGGAGATAAAGGTGACAAAGTGTGCTTACCAACTACCACTGGCCAATTACAAGGAACAACAGTGGGAAGAGAAGTGATACCAGCAATCAAGCCAAGAAGGGGATTAACATCAGTTCCTATTATGTTCGAATCAAGTTCAGAAGCATTGGAATCCATAGCTCGCACAGAAGAAGCAACCAGGCTTGCAGCCAAATCAATTCTAGATTCTGACATCGGAATAGGAACCTCACAATATTGCAAAGGAGGAACCTCAGTAGGCTCAACTAGAAGCAAAGAAACTACGTTATCATTTCCAGGCTTGGTAAACGTCAGAGAATCTCTCCAAGTGGTAGTTGAAGATAAAACCCTAGGAGAATTGAAAAGCCTGCTACTACGGATATAGGAGGAAGACCCTCCATAGATGGCATAACGACGACGGAATCATGCCTTATCTTTGCGATTCTTCATCATGTAAAATCACCAGTTTAGAAAATTAGGGGGAGAGGAAGGATGAAGGTCGAAAGGAGGGAGAATTAGTAAGCACAGCAAGGAAGAAGGGGATGAAACCTAATCTGGCGATTTGGGATTTAATATAAACGAAGAAGAGGGGGCCATTTTTTCATGTCATATATTTTTTGATTAATTAAGAAATAATTAACCATTAATAAATAATTTATTTATAAATTAAAACCCTTAACTAATTTATAATTAGAATAATTAAACACTTGCTTAATGATTAATTGATAATTAATCCTATACTTAATGAATAAATAATTAAAAATAAATCACATAATTAACTCATAATTTGTAAGGACCCGATTCTTCGACTTCCGAAAACCGACATCAATATGTTCACTGTATCAACTCCGAGCACTCGAATGCCGGAAAACCGAACACTTAGGGTTTTAAGAAAAAGAAAGAGGTAGAAGAAGAGAGAAAAGATAGAACAGAACAAAAAGAAAACAATAGAACAATATCAGAATCTCACAATCGCAGCGGAACAACATATAATAGATAAATGAATAATCTTTAAACAAAGAACTATATCGGTTATTACATTACATCACATTACATTACATTATCAGAGTGTACAACAATCAAACAACAATAAACAGCGGAAAAGAAATATTATATACTAGTGAATATGCCATGCAATCCAGCTTGCCTCCAGCAATTCCTGAATTCCAGAATATCCTGATAAACCTAACTCTTGACTGCCCGTGTGGAAATTGGTGGGCACCCAGAGTTTAGGAAGGAAACAATAAACTCCGAGTCAGTCATGTGACTGGTTTGAGAACTCAAACCAGTTTATCTTTAAAAACAAAATAGAGGAATATTTTTAAAGTCAATTCGCAATGCTTTTAAAATATGAGACTACCAAAGGCCTCCCGCACACACACACAATGCAAACGCAGAATCGGAGGAGATTTCTCCTTATGATAGTCAAAGATGCTTGATACGCATTAAAAAGAAACATTTGATATTATTATTAGTGCATAGTGTAGGGAAAATCATTTTGAAAGTAAAGATATAAATCTTAGCCAACATACGACCATTATCGTATGCCTACTATAGCTACCATGTTCAATAGCAGTTTACCGCCACATTCCATGGCAGGTTATACAACTAAAACCGTACAAAATCGTATTGTTTCTTTGGATTTTCAACAAATGGTCAGGCCAAGGAACTTCCCATTGCCACATGGAAACGCCTCTGGAATGACGTCCCGAGAACCAAACCGGATCTCTGCCAACACAAGGCCGGATTACCCCTAACTGGGTAACTACTGACACGAATATGTCATCCCCCGATCGTAACCGATCTACATCCGAGGATCCTCGATTCCAACAACCACAAAGTAATAAGTTTGCAGCACAACATAGGTTAAGTATCCGGGCTCCATACCATGATACCACCTCTATCCAGACGGAATGACATACACAAAAGGGGCGCTACCCCCTAATAACCTTGCTGCATCCTTCCTGTTTTGACCATTTCCAGGGTGTGAGATCCGACGTAGTCTCGTCCATAAAGCTACGCTTTATACAAAAGCTGTGCTTTGGGTCAACAAATGATCAAAGTAATGATCACAAAGATAAATGATCAAACAAATGATCATATCACAAATGATCAAACAATGATCATTTCACAGCAACACTCAGCAAGTCACATTACCAAATTGAGAATATATCGCTGATAACCATCAACTACATAACCTCTGAGCTCGTACGTCTCAGAGAAGGGTGTTAAGCTAAGAGAATAAATTCTCCGCCACCAACAGAAATATATTTGAAAGAAATCAGCTTTATATCTCAATTTGTAATGTCAGACATACTATCCATACAAGTCTGTTCCGGGATCGAACAGAACCGAAGGCATTTACAAAGAAGTCCTTGCAATCCGGATATTCACTAATCACGTCTGGATTTCTCATCACATATGGAGTCTCTATACCGGGGGCCAGTCGATGCAAAGACATTCGACGAGTTGTCCTTTCGCTTTTGAAAATATCCGGTCTTCAACACCGGTCTTCAAATGCAATTCATAACGACGTATCACATATTCGGAATAGGTTATACGACCCCAAGGTCCTTTCCCGGCTAACCGAAAAGTGAGCGCTTATTTAAAAATAAGTGTCGCATCCAAATTTAAGCAAATCACAACAAATACCCATTCAAAGGTAAATAGTGATAGTCAGTTATTGAACTATCAATGGATATGCAGAACATCACCAGATTCAAAATAATTTTCCAAATTATTTATTTTTCAAAAATATCTTTACAAGATATATAATTTTCACACTTCAACCATTTGAAAACAATTTTCAAATCACTATTCATCTTTACCACTTTTGAAAAAAAAATTCAATCATTTTCCTTACGCGAATATACTTTCATTTCATCATGGTTCATTTAAACCAATTAAATAAATCCTTAACGATTTACTTTATATTTACATTCCAAATCCGTAAATTTATTCCCACACTTCAAAAATAAATCAACGTTTATTTTTAAACAAATTCCCCTTTTCATTTATAAATTCAATAGTGAATTTACATTCCAAAATATTTATGAATACACAATTTCAATTATTCATTTTCAATTTTTCTTCGAAAAGATAAATTCTCAAAGACGTTTCATTTCGCATTGGAAAAACATTTCCATACTTACTTACTAATAAGTAATTAAAAAATCTATTTATTTTCAACATTTGAAAAATATTCAATATATTTAAATCGAAATTAAGTATATATTTCATTCTTTAAGGAAATCATTCTCTTAAACATATTTATTTGGGCCAAAACGAATGTTGCGTAAAACATCGTTACGACAACCCAAAATCACTAGTATAGGGATTCGAAATTAAAATAGATATATAAATCCCAATACTATATAAAAAATTTCCTTTCGGAAATCATTTACTATAACAATAGTGTTATAGTCCACCATTTCCTTCTATTTCTCGAAAACGTCTATTTCAACAATGAATGTTGAAATCCATGGTTTCGAATCTTAACACATTTTAAAAACATCGTTAGATCGTTTTAATTCTATTTAAAACATCACATCCAGAACATTTTCTTTAACATATTATTCACTATCCAAAAACGTGAATATACTTCGTTAACCAATTCATCATTTCTATACATTTTATTTTAAAGGATTATTCACTGTCTAAAATGTGAATATAACTCCATTAATAAGTTATAACAATTTACTTATCAAAATAAGTCGTTTGCGGATTTATAAAACAATGTCTATAAATTCTATTTCTATTTATTATATAATAACTTCCTTTTATAAATCTCCTTTATAACCTATTTCAATTTGTAACTTAATTATATATCGAAAGTTCATATTATAAGTTAAATACTTACAATTTATTTCTTTACAAAAATCGTTCTTTTTTTAAGACTTCCCAAATTATAAATCTTATAACTTATAAGATTCATTTATTTACCCAAATCTATTCTTTTAATAACTTTACAAATTTTATAAAACAACTGCTTATAAAATTCCATTTATAACTTCACCGTTTATAATTCTATAAATTTCATTCATTTATGAAATTCATTTACAATTCATTCTAACACTTATAAAAACTCGTTTTATAATTCAAATATTTTTATTTATAAATATCATTTTATAAATCTTTTATTTAAATCAATTTATACTATTAATTTAAAACGTCTTTAAACTCCTTTAAAATTTCACCATTTTCTTTGATTTATAAAATAATCAAATTTCATAAATCCTATATTTTAAACGTTTTACAATAAATTCAAAAATCCCGATTTAAACTATTTTATAAAATCATTAACCCCATATTTTCAAAAATCCACTTTTAACTATATTTCTCAAAAATCATAATTTTTATAACATTAAAATTTTAACGTTTATTTATTTAAAATGAATCAATTCCAAAAATATTTTATAAACATATACTTTCAAAAATCACTTTAAAAATCCTTTTAAAACTCCAAAGTTGGCCCAATGATGCTACACACCAAATAGTCAATCACGACAACAACGACATCATATATCTGTATATTATAATCAACGAATATCAAAATATCCATAATCAAATAAATATTGTTGGGGAATCCAGTCGGATCCCTCCAACCTGTTTTCCTACATCCAAAGATGTTAGCACAATACCAATTCCGTTCCAGTACGGAATTATCGCGGTATATGGGATTTATAAAATATTATCCGCTTAATAGACAGCGCAATAAGGTCTCATCTGCTATATAATGCGGGAAATCAACTCCAAGTACATAAATAATACCAATTTCACTGTACTGTGAAATATTCGCGATATATGTTTTTAATAAATAACCTCCGCTTACTAACGACGTATAATGTCTATTTTAACAATCAATTATAACAATCATCATTCAAACATACTATTCAAGAATTTTAAATCTAATTATTTAAAATTAAAATCAAAACCGATTCGATTGAGTGAGAAGTTCTCACCTTGGTTTCAATTTCGTTTTCAGCTTTTATTTCGAATAAAATTAAACGAACGTTTAATTTTACCCGAAATTTTTGCTAGCTCCTAACGACTCCAATCCAATTCCATAGCGTAGTGCTCGTCCATACGAACCCAACGCAACTTGTTTCGTAATTTTTCAATCTCGTATGAAAAAGATATGAAATTTTAAATTTACACGAATTTATATATATAAATTTTACAAATTTTTTTATATTTTTAAAACTCAACCTAATCATCACCGTTCGTTCTTCTTGGAAGCATCAGGGCCGCCGAACGCAACCCCGTTTCTTCCCCAGTAACACGCACGAGAACCAATTGCTCACGTTGAAACCCTAAATCACGCAACTTCTACAAGCAAAACGAAGATGATCAGAGGCCTTCACCATGACCGCCCACGCAAGCACCACCCTCGGCCACAACCCCTTCAAGCTCGGTCCCCCTAGCAGCTCGAAAAACGTGTTTGAACGACACATGTTCATCTCCATTTTGCCATTGATCCGCTTGACCAAAAACGATCATCACTGTATAGAATTAAAGCCCTCACGAATCTCTACAACATTGTAGTTGAACATTTCTTCAATTGATTTGTGGATTTGAAGTTAATGAGGGAGAAAGATGCGAAATTTCTAGCCTTCGATGAAGATAGTGGCGGCCTGAATGTTTAACCCTAGGGTTTAATTTTTCTTTTGCAAAATCAAATATAGAGGGGCTTATATAGAAAATTCAATGAACACTATTCATTCTGGATTTTCCGAACTCCAAACGAAGCGTGCCGGCTGGTGTTTCTAAGGTTTATCCCATGTTCTGAACACAGTGGAATGTGTTTCGAGAGCTAATTCGATCATCTGTGCGAGTTATGGCAATAAACGTTCGATTTTAAATTAAATCGGTAAATCAAATTTCTAGGCATTTTAGCTAGCCCCGGACAAACGGTAAATCCGATTGACACGAAATTTGAAACCATACAATAATATCACATTATGGATCCAATGAAACTAGTTTCGTCGAAATCCGAGACTGTTTGAAAAATGGCTATTTTAACTCGCCAAATTAATATTAAAACAATTTCGATGCGTTTCGAGCTGCCACGGTCAAACGAAAACTCTGATTGCTACGAAAATTGAAATCCAATAATAACAAACTATTACGGATCCAATGGAACTAGTTTCGTCCAATTCTGAGACTGTTTGAAAAATGACTAATTTCACTAGTCGATTAAATATTAAAATATTCAATTTCCATAAATTAACTTTTAGTTCAATTTTAAAAGTTCTATAACATCATTCTAACTTCAATATGATAAATTAAAATTTTACAAATCAATTTCAATCATATTTAACCTGTTATTCAATTATTTCTGTAATTTCAACTATTAAATTATCGATTTAATTATTCAATTAAATCCAATTATTCGAAATAAAATTATTCGACTTATAAATTTCACTTATTAATATCTAAAATTAATTAAATATAAAAATCTTAATTAACAGAAATTCTGGGTCGTTACATACTTCCCCCTTAAAAGAATCTCGTCCTCAAAATTAACAAGTAAGAAAAGTTACAGAATCTATTAACTTTCCATAAATCCATAGTTAAACTTCTTACAAAACCTTTACTAAGTTTTCAAATCATACTTAGTTATCTTTTCAAAAACAACTACTATCGTTTAACTTTCAATTCCAAATCAAAATTATAGTTTTCACAAAATTTTCCAATTTGTTTCTCAAAAATATTCTAACGCTTTAAATTTTCGGAAAAATTCGCCATAGTCTCCTTTGCGCGGCTCGATTCGAAAAAAATGACAGTATATATATCACAAATATACATCTCATCAAGTGATGAGGCATCCCGCAGGGAAAAAAGTGTAAAAGTACGATATTTAATCCGAGATATGTACCTTATATATTATTAGCGAGCATATACAGCTAATATAGCGCGAAAGCGAGCTCCAAATGCGAAGCAAACGCAATCCACACCTACTAAACACTCAAAAAACAGACGAGGAACACGTATATAGACAATAGTATCGATATACAACATATAGCAACATAATAACTATATATGCCAACATAGCAAATACAGTAAAAGCAATATATTCAACCATCAACCAACAATCATCCAACTAACATCCATAAGCAATAAATATTCATTCATATTCTCATTAATATTCAATGAAATGGGTTTTCAATTTAATCACATTTGATTCACTAACAGTGGATGTATTTACTAACATTCATTTTCAATTAGTTTATATTCACTAATTCATATTCAAGTTGGTTCACTTCCAAATCAAATTAAATTCTATTTAAGATTCACTTAACTTCCAATTGGATTTCAATTACTTTAGCTTTCAATTTCATTAATACATAATGAATTATACACAATCAACTAACAATCATATAACAACCAATGTATATTAATTACAACCAAATTCCTTTGCTTTTCTTCATTCAATTTGGTTTAACACCTTTACTTTCAATTGGTTTAATTAAATTGATTTTCATTCAATTATTCAACTTTTCCAATAACATTAGTTTTAAATGAATTAACACTAACATCCGTTATTTCATATCAATTATTTACATTTAATTGATTAACATTCAATCCATTCATTCAATTCAATTACTAAAGTTGAATTTCATTACATAACTCAAGTTTATATCCATCACTTAACTTTATTAATTTACTTTGATACCAAAATCAACTTCATTAAACATCACTTAAGTTATGTTCCATTTTATAAACATCACTTGGTTTTACTTAACTTAAATTCCCACTTATAAATTCAATTCAGATTCCAATTCTAAGTAAATTTTATTTAACCTTAACCAAAGTCAAATTTCATTACTTATTCAAACTCATTTTTATTTACAACTCATATTCATAAATATATTCATATAGTTTCACTTCTTATATACATAAGTTTATTTCACAATTGTAAATCACATTAATCATAATTTCAATTTTTATAATTCTTTTGCTTATACAATTATTCTTTTACAACATGTTTTTATTTAACTTATTCAAACATCTTTTAAATTTACTTATATATATATATATATATATTCTTACATTTTCAACAACCAAACAATCAACTTATATACACTTTAATAATTCTGAAAAATTATTCCTTTATATATAAAACATACTAAAGATAAAATTATTTCATTGACCCAACTTAAAACAATATCGTGTGGAATTGTTCTGTACAAGTGTTTAGAGATCCCTATCAACAACGTTGATTACTCGTATTAACCAGATCCATATACCACTCAACAAACCAATCATCACAATATAAAACAATTTTTATATCCACTAACAAATACGCTCTCATAGCTATTATTACACTCAAACTCATTTTAGAGCACTACTGACTCTATCTCTAATGAGTAGTACCCAACAGAGCCATGGTTGTCGCTTAACCATATGCTCTGATACCACATTGTAAGGACCCGATTCTTCGACTTCCGAAAACCGACATCAATACGTTCACTGTATCAACTACCGAGCACTTGAATGTCGGAAAACCGAACACTTAGGGTTTTAAGAAAAAGAAAGAGGCAGAAGAAGAGAGAAAAGATAGAACAGAATAAAAAGAAAACAACAAAACAATATCAGAATCTCACAATCGCAGCGGAACAACATATAATAGATAAATGAATAATCTTTAAACAAAGAACTATATCAGTTATTACATTACATCACATTACATTACATTACATTATCAGAGTGTACAACAATCAAACAACAATAAACAGTGGAAAAGAAATACTATATACTAGTGAATACGCCATGCTATCCAGCTTGCCTCCAGCAATTCCTGAATTCCAGAATATCCTGATAAACCTAACTGTTGACCGCCCGCGTGGATATTGGTGAGCACCTAGAGTTTAGGAAGGAAACAATAAACTCCGAGTCAGTCATGTGATTGGTGTGAGAACTCAAAACAGTTTATCTTTAAAAACAAAATAGAGGAATATTTTTAAAGTCAATTCGCAATGCTTTTTAAAATATGAGACTACCATAAGGCCTCCCGCACGCACACACAACGCAAACGCAGAATCGGAGGAAATTTCTCCTTATGATAGCCAAAGATGCTTGATACGCATTAAAAAGAAACATTTGATATTATTATTAGTGCATAGTGTAGGGAAAATCATTTCGAAAGTAAAGATATAAATCTTAGCTAACATACGACCATTATCGTATGCCTACTGTAGCTACCATGTTCAATAGCAGTTTACCGCCACATTCCATAGCAGGTTATACAACTAAAACCGTACAAGATCGTATTGTTTCTTTGGATTTCCAACAAATGGTCAGGCTAAGGAACTTCCCATTGCCACATGGAAACGCCTTTGGAATGACGTCCCTAGAACCAAACCGGATCTCTGCCAACACAAGGCCGGGTTACCCCTAACCGTGTAACTACTGACACGAATATGCCATCCCCCGATCGTAACCGATCTACATCCGAGGATCCTCGATTTCCAACAACCACAAAGTAATAAGTTTGCAGCACAACATAGGTTAAGTATCTAGGCTCCATACCATGATACCACCTCTATCCAGAAGGAATGACATACACTAAAGGGGCGTTACCCCCTAATAACCTTGATGCATCCTTCCTGTTTTGACCATTTCCGGGGTGTGAGGTCCGACGTAGTCTCGTCCACAAAGCTACACTTTATACAAAAGCTGTGCTTTGGGTCAACAAATGATCAAAGTAATGATCACAAAGATAAATGATTAAACAAATGATCATATCACGAATGATCAAACAATGATCATTTCACAGCAACACTCAGCAAGTCACATTACCAAATTGAGAATATATCGCTGATAACCATCAACTACATAACCTCTGAGCTCGTACGTCTCAGAGAAGGGTGTTAAGCTAAGAGAATAAATTCTCCGCCACCAACAGAAATATATTTGAAAGAAATCAGCTTTATATCTCAATTTGTAATGTCAGACATACTATCCATACAAGTCTGTTCCGGGATCGAACAGAACCGAAGGCACTTACAAAGAAGTCCTTGCAATCCGGATATTCACTAATCACGTCTGGATTTCTCATCACATATGGAGTCTCTATACCGGGGGCCAGTCGATGCAAAGACATTCGACGAGTTGTCCTTTCGCTTTTGAAAATATCCGGTCTTCAACACCGGTCTTCAAATGCAATTCATAACGACGTATCACATATTCGGAATAGGTTATACGACCCCAAGGTCCTTTCCCGGCTAACCGAAAAGTGAGCGCTTATTTAAAAATAAGTGTCGCATCCAAATTTAAGCAAATCACAACAAATACCCATTCAAAGGTAAATATTGATAGTCAGTTATTGAACAATCAATGGATATGCACAACATCACCAGATTCCAAATAATTTTCCAAATTATTTATTTTTCAAAAATATCTTTACAAGATATATAATTTTCACACTTCAACCATTTGAAAACAATTTTCAAATCACTTTTCATCTTTACCACTTTTGAAAACAAATTTCAATCATTTTCCTTACGCGAAAATACTTTCATTTCAACATGGTTCATTTAAACCAATTAAATAAATCCTTAACGATTTACTTTATATTTACGTTCCAAATCCGTAAATTTATTCCCACACTTAAAAAATAAATCCACGTTTATTTTTAAACAAATTCCCCTTTTCATTTATAAATTCCATAGTGATCCAAAATATTTATGAATACACAATTTCAATTATTCATTTTCAATTTATCTTTAAAAAGATAAATTCTCAAAAACGTTTCATTTCGCATTGGAAAAACATTTCCATACTTACTTATTAATAAGTAATTCACAAATCTATTTAGTTTCAACATTTGGAAAATATTCAATATACTTAAATCGAAATTAAGTATATATTTCATTCTTTAAGGAAATCATTCTCTTAAACATATTTATTTGGGCCAAAATGAATGTTGCGTAAAACATCGTCACGACAACCCAAAATCACTAGTATAGGGATTCGAAATTAAAATAGATATATAAATCCCAATACTATATAAAACATTTCCTTTCGGAAATCATTTACTATAACAACAGTGTTATAGTCCACCATTTCCTTCTATTTCTCGAAAACGTCTATTTCAACAATGAATGTTGAAATCCATGGTTTCGAATCTTAACACATTTTAAAAACATCGTTAGATCGTTTTAATTCTATTTAAAACATCACATCCAGAACATTTTCTTTAACATATTATTCACTATCCAAAAACGTGAATATACTTCGTTAACCAATTCATCATTTCTATACATTTTATTTTAAAGGATTATTCACTGTCTAAAACGTGAATATAACTCCATTAATAAGTTATAACAATTTACTTATCAAAATAAGTCATTTGCGGATTTATAAAACAATGTTTATAAATTCTATTTCTATTTATTTTATAACAACATCCTTTTATAAATCTCCTTTATTAACCTATTTAAATTTATAACTCAATTATATACCGAAAGTTCATATTATAAGTTAAATACTTACAATTTATTTGTTTACAATAAATTCAAAAATATCGATTTAAACTATTTTATAAAATCATTAACCCCATATTTTCAAAAATCCACTTTTAACTATATTTCTCAAAAATCATAATTTTATAACATTAAAATTTTAACGTTTATTTATTTAAAATGAATCAATTCCAAAAATATTTTATAAACGTATACTTTCAAAAATCACTTTAAAAATCCTTTTAAAATTCCAAAATTGGCCCAATGATGCTACACACCAAATAGTCAATCATGACAACAACGACATCATATATCTGTATATGATAATCAACGAATATCAAAATATCCATAATCAAATAAATATTGTTGAGGAATCCAGTCGGATCCCTCCAACCTGTTTTCCTACATCCAAAGATGTTAGCACAATACCAATTCCGTTCCAATACGGAATTATCGCAGTATATGGGATTTATAAAATATTATCTGCTTAATAGACGGCGCAATACGATCTCATCTGCTATATAATGCGGGAAATCAACTCCAAGTACATAAATAATACCAATTTAACTGTACTGTGAAATATTCGCGATATATGTTTTTAATAAATAACCTCCGCTTACTAACGACGTATAATGTCTATTTTAACAATCAATTATAACAATCATCATTCAAACATACTATTCAAGAATTTTAAATCTAATTATTTAAAATTAAAATCGAAACCGATTCGATTGAGTGAGAAGTTCTCACCTTGGTTTCAATTTCGTTTTCAGCTTTTATTTCGAATAAAATTAAACGAACGTTTAATTTTACCCGAAATTTTCGCTAGCTCCTAATGACTCCAATCCAATTCCATAGCGTAGTGCTCGTCTATACGAACCCAACGCAACTTGTTTCGTAATTTTTCAATCTCGTATGAAAAAGATATGAATTTTTAAAGTTACATGAATTTATATATATAAATTTTACAAATTTTTTTATATTTTTAAACCTCAACCTAATCATCACCGTTCGTTCTTCTTGGAAGCATCAGGGCCGCCGAACGCAACCCCCTTTCTTCCCCTGTAACACGCACGAGAACCCATTGCTCATGTTGAAACCCCAAATCACGCAACTTCTACAAGTTTAAAATGAAGATGATCAGAGGCCTTCACCATGACCGCCCACGCTAGCACCACCCTCGGCTGCAACCGCTTGAAACTCGGTCCCCCTAGAAGCTCGAAAAAGGTGTTTGAACGACACACGTTCATCTCCATTTTGTCATTGATCCGCTTGACCAAAAACGATCATCACCATATAGAATTAAAGCCCTCACGAATCTCTACAACATTGTAGTTGAACATTTCTTCAATTGATTTGTGGATTTGAAGTTAATGAGGGAGAAAGATGCGAAATTTCTGGCCTTTAATGAAGATAGTGGCGGCCTGAACGTTTAACCCTAGGGTTTAATTTTTCTTTTGCAAAATGAAATATAGAGGGGCTTATATAGAAAATTCAACGAACACTATTCATCCCGAATTTTCCAAACTCCAAACGAAGCATTACGGCTGGCGTTTCTAGGGTTTATCCCGCGTTTCGAACACAATGCAATGTGTTTCGAGAGCTAATTCGATCATCTGTTCAAGTTATGGCAATAAACGTTTGATTTTAAATTAAATCGGTAAATCAAATTTCTAGGCGTTTTAGCTTGCCCCAGACAAATGGTAAATCTGATTGACACGAAATTTGAAACCATACAATAATATCACATTACAGATCCGATGAAACTAGTTTCGTCAAAATCCGAAACTGTTTGAAAAATGGCTATTTTAACTCGCCAAATTAATATTTACAACAATTTCGATGCGTTTCGAGCTGCCACGGTCAAACGAAAACTCCGATTGCAACGAAAATTAAAATCTGATAATAAGAAACTATTACAAATCCAATGGAACTAGTTTCGTCCAATTCTAAGACTGTTCGAAAAATGACTAATTTCACTAGTCGATTAAATATTAAAATATTCAATTTTCACAAATTAACTTTTAATTCAATTTTAAAAGTTCTATAACATCATTCTAACTTCAATATGATAAAATAAAATTTTACAAATCAATTTCAATCATATTTAACCATTATTCAATTATTTCTGTAATTTCAACTATTAAATTATCGATTTAATTATTCAATTAAATCCAATTATTCGAAATAAAATTATTCGACTTATAAATTTCACTTATTAATATTTAAAATTAATTAAATATACAAATTATAATTAATAGAAATTCTGGGTCGTTACATAGTTAATTAAAAAATAATCTTACTTAATAAATAAGTAACTAAAATTAATCTTACTGTTAAAAGATAATTAATTAGTACTTAATCTTCACTTAGTCATAATTAAAGGACCTTGTTTAATACTTAATTAATTATTAATTAGTCAACTTAATTAATTAATAATTGATAAACAAATATTTAATTAACTCTCTTAATACTTATTATTAAGTTTAGAAAACATTTCTAAGGTTTACATGAGTATAAAAACTAAAGTTTGTAAAAAGTTGAACTTTTTTCGAAACTGCATCCATAGTGACTATCGTTATGGATACGTTAACTTGAAATAGTTTTCCTAAGTTACTGTGAAAGCTTGCCACCTTTTAAAGCTTACTTACCTTTCCAAAACATACAAGAAGTGCTTTTAGAAATAAAAAAAGTTTGAAATTTGAATATGATTTGATTTTTGAAACCAAAACATCCTGGTTTTTATACAAGAGATTTCACATCATCAAACCATACAAAGGTGCTAAATTATTTTTGCACATACAACACAAGTACACCGTCACATAAACATACATGTCATAACGAAATCATAAGCAAGATGACAACCGTATATACATGCCATAGCAACAAAACACAAACAAGATCGTAACTTTCTAACTAATCTCAACATTAGACTTCATTTTCGAGTCTAAATTTCAACATCACATATAAGCATATAACTACCAGACTTAACATTCACAATAATACAATAAACAACCAATATTATTTAACAATATTAACAAAACAAATAATGTGAGTTTTACTATACAAAATTCAACTAAACCGACTAGAACATAAAATGGTCCTAGATCAAAGCCTCCTCTTTGATAAAAAGTGACTTTTGTACCTAAAAAGGCCTAGATGGCCTGGCCGTAGGCTTGGTAGGCATGGCAATGGCCTTCTTGTGGTATTCTTGCTTTTTTTTAAAGAGATGAGGGGTTAGAGAAGAAAGGAATCTTTTTTAAGTGTTTTGAGGGTGTAAAAGTGAGGAAAGGTATTTTTTAAGAATAAAAACTTAGAAAATATTTGTAAGCCATTGAGAGCTTTCAAAAGTTTAAGAGAGAAGGTGGAAGACTTTAAAAAGTTGAAAATGAAATGAGAATGGAGAGAGAGATTTGGAATTTGTTTTATATAAAATGGGTATAGTAAATTACCTTTTTTCCCCTAAGTACATACCCTTCACCAAAATAATGCCACATCAGCACCATCCACCTTTTTATTTCGCACACCTAGAACAAGGCTAACCCTTTTAACCAATGGATAGGGCACTTATGTGTACTAATGTTTAAGGGATGTGAGTGATAAGTGACATTTCATATTTTATTTTGATTTAAAACTTGAAAATTGCCCCATCTTTCATACTTAAGTACGCTTATATTATTAATCTTCATTTTATTTCCTATGCCATATTTATATTATTTAAAATGTGTAAATATATTAACCGAGGTGTTTATAACTTTTTAAAACAATTTTTTAATGGTGAAATATTAAAAAAGCTTTTCGATTACATTTTCTAACTTATTTAACTAATATTTTTGTAAAAGAAATTCAAAGGTGAATTTTCTATCATTAATTATAAATTAAAAGAGGGCAAATTTAGTTATTAAAACCATTAATTTAAATATTTAAAATTCGTTAAATATTCACAAAACAAAGCGATAAAATGCTAGATCATTACGTTCTTCCCACCTTATAAGAATTTCGTCCCCGAAATTTCACCACATGAACACCAAATGCTATTCATAAGTCCGCATGATATTCATAGATTATCCATATGAAAAAAATGACTCGATCCCTACTCGAATGCATAACCGCACTTCCAAACTAGTATCGCTCATCCGATATTCTACCGTGGACTCTGGTCAGGCTCCTTAATTAGGAACTTCTGTTCTCCTTACATAGCCATATACTATGATAGAAAACTTTAGTTCCCTATGTAACGACCCGTATTTTACGTGTCGATAGATCGTAGAATTTGCAGGTCGATAGTGTTGTTTGGATTGCCTCTAGCCTGAGTCGTATGGAGAGTAACTTGTGTGTTGAAGTGATGAGTCGTAACCGACTCATGGGGTTGAGTCGTGACCGACTCATAGGATAGGGCGTGCATGAGCTACGACTTAAGGAAGGTGGCCGGGTTAAGGAGGTTACGACCTAAGATGTTGCCGAGTTAAGGCTTGAGTCGTGACCGACTCATAGAGGGCCGACACATAGGGTTGCCGAGTTAGCTAAGTGATGAGTCGTACTCGGGTTAGTAGGGTTTAAGTGTTACGACTCATAGGGTTACGACCTAAGGGGATAGGTCGTGCACGAGTTAGGTTTTAGCGACCTAGTGATATGAGCGAGTCAACATGGTAGTATGTGACCGAGTTAATAGTTAGCTCGTATGACCGACCTAAGGGGCTAACGAGTTATAGGTAATGACCGACCTACAGAGTTGACCGACTTAAGGATAGACGGCTTAGAGTGTGACCGAGATAGGATGGACCGACCTAAGATAGCGACCGACTCATGGGATAGCGGCTTAAGGGGCTTAGGGCTTAGGTCGTAGATAGTTGAGTCGGTGGGGTCTTGAGTCGGTAGGGTGTTATCTCGTTAGGTGGTTAAGTCGTTAAGAGGTTGGGGGTAGATAGGTCGTCCATGGGATTAAGTCGGCAGAGCTAAGTCGGGGACGACCTAAGGTTGGTTCAGGTGTTAAGTCGACTAGGGGCTAGGTCGTTAGGTCGGCTTATGGTGGTAGGATGTTGAGTCGTTAGGTACGACTCATGGGATGAGTCGTGAGTCGTTAGAAGGCTTGTGTCTTAGGCCGTGTATGTTTTGAGTCGGTGAGACCAGTTGAGTCGTTATACGACTTAGGAGATGCGGCAGGGTTATGTTGAGTCGTTGAGCCGTTGTGTAGCAAGGTTGTTGTCTCGGTAGGATGTTGGGTCGGCTGTGCTAGGTTGAGTCGGCAAGGATGAGTCGGCAGGAGATGAGTCGTGGACGACTCATGATGAGTCGGAACCGACTCATAGGGGCGACGACTCATGGAGGTTCCAGCCTATAAATAGAGGGGTTCGGCTCACTTTTTGGCACCGGTTTTCGAAGCGACGAAGTGCTGCCATTTTGAAGACTCGACTGCAGTATTTTCTTCACTTCTTTCTCTACTTCTATCAAGTGCTAACATCCATTGAAGATCGAAGATCAAGATCGAAGATCCAAGTGTCCAAGTTGAAGATCTTCATCCGTTTGAGCTAGAATTCATCGTTTCAAGTGAGATTTCTCCGGATCAAGTCCAAGACCTTGCTGTCCAGATCTGAAGTTGATTCTTTTTAGGTTGTTTTGGTGATTTGGTGAGTGGTAGTTATCTCTCACGCGGATCCAAAGGAGTATATGGAGTTGGTGATATGTTTGTGTGTTAAAGTTAGCGTTTTCTCGCATTTTCCATAAGTCTGCATGTAGATCCATCATATTTGAAGATGTTTATCTATGAAAGTTGATTTAACAAGTATTAGAGATAAAACCCATGTTTTAGATTTGATAGACCTATGCTAAAAACTATGATTTCACATATGTTGGACTTTTGCTCACTTATTTACGAAATTGCCATTATAGTTGATATTGCTTAATATATCTTGTTTGAATGCTTGAATGTTTGAATGTATGTTAGATTGGATTGCTCCAAGTTAGCTTGTAGTTGATTTGGAACAAGATGGTGAAGATGATTCAAAAGCTAAGTGGAAAGGCTCTTGAATGTTGAAAGCTGCCGATGGCATATGAAGCGGATGTGGAAGCTCATATGGATGGATTCGATGATGGGACTTTGCCGTGATGCGAAGAGGCGAAGCATGAGATCGAGATGGGACTTTGCCATGATGCGAGAAGGCAAGCCATAATGTTGAGATGAGACTTTGCTATGTTGCGATGAAGCAAAGTGTGATGTTGAGATGGGACGGGTCATGATGACGTTCCAAGTTGAGAGACTTTGCTATGATATGATGAGGCAAGGCATATGATGTGATGGGACGGGTCACGAAGACGTTCCAAGCACGGGTCATGATGACGTGCAAAGTTATAACTCGGTGATGCGGTCCGGGTTGGGGTGGATAATGGTTAGCTTGAGAGGCGCTTGAGCTAGTATGGATGGTCGTCGAGGAGGATGACTAGGAGGCTAAGATCTCATCGTTGTTGAAGGTTCTAGCATACTCAAAGCAAGGGTACGTTGGAACGGGTCACGATGACGTTCCAGGCACGGGTCATGATGACGTGCTAGTACTCTGGGCTGATGCGTTCGGCTTAGGCACGGGTCACGATGACGTGCGGAGTTATGGCTAAACCGGGGTTACCATTAGCCCTTGACAGGCGGTCATTCAACTAACGGTGAAATTAAGGCAATGATAACAGTGATAGCCAGAGTCATGGGTGTTTGGATGTTTGGTTGTATCATCATTCGGCTTCAAGAGCGGTGTTTTCTGGGTGCTTATCTGATCTTGGTTTAGGCCTTGGGGGTTTGTATTTGGAAAACATCGTCCTTGACTCGAGTGGTTATTGCTTTACCTTAATTGTCTATATTGTTATGCTTGATTCTCTTTGGTTTGTGTCTGGGGGCTATCACTGTGAGATGTGGTGGAGTGGGATGGTTTGGTTCCTATTCCTTTTATTCCTTATGCTCTTTTGGTATGTTTGATAGTTAATTTACTGCTCACTAAGACTTTGTCTGACTCAAGGTTTTATGTCTCCTCTTATTACCTTGGGCTGTTCATCCATGTTGGGATGGGCAGACTAGGTAAGCAGGTGACAGGTGCTGTGCTAGGAGTTCTACGCTGAAGATGACGAAGACGAGCAGGAGGCTTTGCATATTTGTTTTCTTACTATATGTACTGGGTTCCGCTGTTGTATCTGATTGAGTGTTGTAGTGAGGCTCTGATGTATGGATGATTCATTTGATTGTATAAACTGCTATGTTGCTTATATGATGATGTTGTGTTCTATTGAGCTTCACTATATTTTAATTCTCTATTGTATTTTATCCATGCGCTGTGAGTTACGATAGAGATTCTGCGAATTTTATTTTACCCTGACTATCGTCCATGGCTGCCTGGCACACCTTTCTGCGCACTATTCCCTTGTTTTGGTGCGGGAGTCATGGGCGGTCGTCACATTTGGTATCAGAGCTTTGGTTAATCGATTTTAGCCAACGCTCGCTGATGTAACTACGTAAGAGAGACGTAATTGTAATTTGATGGATGATTACTATATATAATATAGTAGTTTAGAAGGGTTTGAACTCCTTATGCAGTTGTTTCTTAAGGTGTTCTAATCATTCTTATTTACAGATATTAAGGATGAGTCGAAGTGAGAGACAAGCTGCGAGGGGTAGCCGTGATCCTAGGGAAGCTGTTGATTATGCTCCTATGTTTGAGGCCATGATGACTTCAATCATGAGGAGAATACCAGCTTCAGGATCATCTGTGGATGTGGGAGTTCAAGTCCAAGCTCCGAGACCGGTGGATTTTGCCAAGCTTTGCAAGGATTATACTGCTCTTGGAGGAAAAGCTTTCTTGGGGACGGAGTCGACTATTGAGGTGCAGAGATGGATTGATGCATGTCGAAGGATCTTTGGTGACTTAGGGATTGAGGATGCAACTAAGAGGAAGCTTGCATCGAGACAGCTTCAGGGGAGAGCTGCTGATTGGTGGAATTCTATCACCATCGATACACCAGAGGAGGAGATAACTTGGGAGCAATTCCAAGTTAGATTTGAAGCTAAGTTCATCTCTACTGCTCAGAGGTCTGTTTTGTTTAAGAGGTTTGTTGAGCTCAAGCAAGGTGGGAGGCCTGTTCTTGAGTATATTTCTGAGTTCGAGGCTCTGTCCAAGTATGCCAGATCATATATTGATTCTCCCTACCAGAAGAACGAAAAGTTTGTGACTGGTCTGGATGCTTATCTGGGAAGGCAGTTGGTGGATCACTTGGACGATCCATTTGAGAAGCTTGTGGAGAAAGCTCTGAGGCATGAGAGCTTGTTTCCTAGGGAAAGTTCTGTTGTTGCTGTAACCAGGGGAGGATCTAAACCACAGCAGAGTGGCAACAAGAAGAGGAAGCAGCAGCAACAGAAGGGAAAGGATGGTCAGAAGAAGCCAAAAGGCGAGGTGACTTGTTATAACTGTCGTCAGAAGGGTCATCTCTCTCGGGATTGCAAGAATCCGAAGGTGCAGTTGAAGTGTTACAACTGTGATAGGCTGGGACACATTAAGAAGGACTGTCCAGAACCGAGGAAAGATAGGCAGGTTGTGCAAGCCTATGCTTTGGAAGCTGTGCCGTCGTCTTCAAGAGCTCCTACTGCTGAGGAGAAGGGGAAGAGTGTGGTGGTTCAAGGTACTCTTTCTATTTGTGGTGTTCCAGTTAGAGTGTTGTTTGATACTGGAGCGTCGCATTCTTTTGTTTGCGATGATTTGGTAGGCCGGTTAGGTTTGAAACCGGATATTGTTGATAGGCCATTGGTGGTGACTAATCCAGTTGGGGGTTCGTCATGCTTGTGTATGATATGCCGTGGTCTAGTTGTTTCGAGTCATGATTGTTCGTTTGTTTGTGATTGCTTTGTTCTGAACTTTGCGGGGTTCGGAATTATTTTGGGTATGGACTGGCTTAGGAAGTATGCGGCTAGGATTGATTGTGAGAGGCTGGAGGTGACAGTCGGGAATGTGGATGGGCGAAAGGTTGTGATACGATGTAAGCATGAAGAAGGCGTCTTCATGAGCTTCATGTATTCGCTGGTGGTTCCACGGGATGGACTGTCATCGGTGCCTGTTGTGAATGGATTTGAGGATGTCTTTGACGAGGTCAAAGGGTTGCCGCCGCATAGGGAGATCGAGTTTCGTATCGATCTAGTTGAGGGAGCCAGACCTGTTGTGATGCCTCTTAGGCGGATGGCACCGAGGGAGCAGCAAGAGCTGAAGGTGCAAGTTGATGACCTTTTGCAGAAAGGATTCATTCGGAGAAGTGTGTCCGAATGGGGTGCGCCCGTTGTGTTCGCAACCAAAGCGGATGGATCGTTGAGGTTGTGTGTTGATTATCGTGAGCTGAACAAGGTGACTAGGAAGAACAAGTATCCATTGCCGAGAATAGATGACTTGTTTGATCAGCTTCACGAGGCTAAGGTGTTTTCTCAGATGGATTTGGCAACGGGATTTCACCAGTTGAGAGTGGCAAAGGATAGTGTGCCGAAGACTGCTTTCAGGACACCATCCGGGTTTTATGAGTGGCTGGTAATGCCGTTTGGATTGACTAACGCGCCAGCATATTTTGTGGATCTTATGAATAGAGTATTCAGAGATCAGTTGAATAAGTTCGTGCTTGTGTTCGTGGATGATATTTTGGTTTATTCCAGAACTGAGGAAGAGCACAAGACGCACTTGAGGATTGTTTTGGAAATACTACGGAAACATCAGCTGAAGGCTAAGTTTTCGAAGTGTCACTTCTGGAAGAGTGAAGTGAGGTTCTTAGGCCATGTTATCACTGGAAATGGAATAGCGGTTGATCCCGCTAAGGTAGCAGCGATCCAGGATTGGATTAGACCTAAGAATGCATCTGATGTGAGAAGTTTTCTTGGATTAGCAGGGTATTATCGTCGGTTTATTAAAGACTTTTCCAAGATAGCTGCACCGTTGACAGGATTAACGAAGAAGAACCAAGTGTTCAGATGGGATGATAAGTGTGAGCAAGCTTTCGTAATCCTGAAAGAGCGACTGACGAGTGCTCCTGTTTTGACTATTCCAAGTGGGATTGAGGAAATGGTGGTTTACACCGATGCATGTGGCACTGGATTGGGAGCGGTGCTAATGCAGAAGGATAAAGTTGTTGCGTATGCTGGTCGACAACTGAAGCCGCATGAAAGGAATTATCCAACTCATGATTTGGAGTTAGCGGCGATAGTGTTTGCTTTGAAGATGTGGAGACATTACCTATTGGGAGTTAGATTCGAGCTGTTTACAGATCATAAGTCGTTGAAGTATCTGTTCTCCCAAAAGGATTTGAATCTTCGACAGCAACGGTGGTTAGAGTTCCTAGCATCTTATGATTTTGGTATAGCCTATACTCCGGGAAAAGGTAACGCAGTGGCAGATGCGTTAAGTCGAAGACATGCAGGATTGGGAGCCATGTTTTCGGAATGGAAGAGTCTTGAGTATTTGGCTGGATTTGATTTCAGGCCTAGATGTGGGTTGGAACCTGAGATGTTGGCAAACTTATCAATAAGGCCTACTCTAGTGGAAAGAATTGGCGAGAGCCAAAAGAAAGATGATAAGCTTGTCAAGATTATCCGTGATTTGGAATCTGGATTGGAACCAGAGAAGGATAAAGGATTCGAGGTCGATCGAGAGGGTTGGCTTCGAAAGCAAGGACGATTGGTTGTTCCCGATATTGATGGATTGAGAGATGAAGTTCTGAGGGAAAGTCATCACTCGAAGTTGACAATTCATCCAGGTGGAAATAAGATGTATCGGGATATGAAGAGAGCTTACTACTGGGAAAGTATGAAGAAAGATGTTGGAAATTTTATTTCCAGGTGCATGAACTGCCAGTTGGTGAAAGCTGAGCAGAAGAAGCCCAGTGGATTGCTTCAGCCATTAGAGGTTCCTACATGGAAGTGGGAGCAAGTGTCGATGGACTTTATCGATGGTCTACCTAGGACAAGAGCAGGGAATGAAGGGATTTGGGTCATAGTAGATCGTTTGACCAAGAGTGCAAGGTTCATTCCTGTTCGATCGACTAGGACTGCATCGAAGTTGGCTGAGTTGTATGTGAAGTGGATTGTTCGATTCCATGGTGTTCCGAAGAGTATAGTGAGCGATCGAGATCCGTTGTTCACTAGTGGATTTTGGAAGAGCTTCCAGGAAGTTTTGGGAACTGAGTTGTGTTTGAGTACAGCTTATCACCCTCAAACAGATGGTCAGACTGAGAGAGTCAACCGAGTATTGGAAGATCTTCTTAGAGCTTGTGTTTTGGACTTCGGAGGATCATGGGAAGATCACCTTCATTTGGTGGAGTTTGCTTATAATAACAGTTATCAGTCGAGTATTGGTATGGCACCATATGAGGCATTATATGGAAGACCGTGTAACTCTCCGACATGTTGGTTGGAAGCTGGAGAAAAGCCGATACTTGGGCCAGAGATGATTCGACAGACTTCAGACTGTATAGAGATCATCCGGCAAAGAATGAAAGCAGCCCAAGATCGTCAGAAAAGTTATGCTGATAATCGTCGAAAGGATTTGGAGTTCGACGTAGGCGATATGGTTTTTGTGAAGATTTCTCCATTGAAGAATGTTATTAGATTCGGGAACAAAGGAAAGTTAACTCCAAGATTCGTTGGACCATTCCCGATTATCGAGCGAATTGGAAAGCTCGCTTATAGATTGGAGTTACCGGAAAAGATGGCGGGTGTGCACAATGTTTTTCATGTATCTTATCTACGGAAGTATGTGCACGACCCAAGTACGGTGGTTTCTGCTGATAGCTGTGAAGACTTAGAGGTTGATCCAGTGGTTACGAGACCTCGTAAGCCGCTTCGTATTGTTGAAACCGATACGAAACAGCTTAGGAGGAAGACGATTACGTTGCTCAAGATACAATGGAGTGATGATGTTAACGACTGTACATGGGAGGAGGAAGAGAGGATGAAGGCAGCTCATCCCGGACTCTTCGAGGTATGGCCCTAAAGTGTCGTGACATCTCATGAATTTGTAGCTTGTTCTAAGTCATAGAATTCTGCATGCTAGGTTAGAATTGGATGCATGGTTTGTTGATTGCTATGGATGGTAGGCATGCGGAATGATTGTGATTGCTGTTGTTTGCTTGGAATTTCGGGGGCGAAATTCCTAAGGGGGAGAGAATGTAACGACCCGTATTTTACGTGTCGATAGATCGTAGAATTTGCAGGTCGATAGTGTTGTTTGGATTGCCTCTAGCCTGAGTCGTATGGAGAGTAACTTGTGTGTTGAAGTGATGAGTCGTAACCGACTCATGGGGTTGAGTCGTGACCGACTCATAGGATAGGGCGTGCATGAGCTACGACTTAAGGAAGGTGGCCGGGTTAAGGAGGTTACGACCTAAGATGTTGCCGAGTTAAGGCTTGAGTCGTGACCGACTCATAGAGGGCCGACACATAGGGTTGCCGAGTTAGCTAAGTGATGAGTCGTACTCGGGTTAGTAGGGTTTAAGTGTTACGACTCATAGGGTTACGACCTAAGGGGATAGGTCGTGCACGAGTTAGGTTTTAGCGACCTAGTGATATGAGCGAGTCAACATGGTAGTATGTGACCGAGTTAATAGTTAGCTCGTATGACCGACCTAAGGGGCTAACGAGTTATAGGTAATGACCGACCTACAGAGTTGACCGACTTAAGGATAGACGGCTTAGAGTGTGACCGAGATAGGATGGACCGACCTAAGATAGCGACCGACTCATGGGATAGCGGCTTAAGGGGCTTAGGGCTTAGGTCGTAGATAGTTGAGTCGGTGGGGTCTTGAGTCGGTAGGGTGTTATCTCGTTAGGTGGTTAAGTCGTTAAGAGGTTGGGGGTAGATAGGTCGTCCATGGGATTAAGTCGGCAGAGCTAAGTCGGGGACGACCTAAGGTTGGTTCAGGTGTTAAGTCGACTAGGGGCTAGGTCGTTAGGTCGGCTTATGGTGGTAGGATGTTGAGTCGTTAGGTACGACTCATGGGATGAGTCGTGAGTCGTTAGAAGGCTTGTGTCTTAGGCCGTGTATGTTTTGAGTCGGTGAGACCAGTTGAGTCGTTATACGACTTAGGAGATGCGGCAGGGTTATGTTGAGTCGTTGAGCCGTTGTGTAGCAAGGTTGTTGTCTCGGTAGGATGTTGGGTCGGCTGTGCTAGGTTGAGTCGGCAAGGATGAGTCGGCAGGAGATGAGTCGTGGACGACTCATGATGAGTCGGAACCGACTCATAGGGGCGACGACTCATGGAGGTTCCAGCCTATAAATAGAGGGGTTCGGCTCACTTTTTGGCACCGGTTTTCGAAGCGACGAAGTGCTGCCATTTTGAAGACTCGACTGCAGTATTTTCTTCACTTCTTTCTCTACTTCTATCAAGTGCTAACATCCATTGAAGATCGAAGATCAAGATCGAAGATCCAAGTGTCCAAGTTGAAGATCTTCATCCGTTTGAGCTAGAATTCATCGTTTCAAGTGAGATTTCTCCGGATCAAGTCCAAGACCTTGCTGTCCAGATCTGAAGTTGATTCTTTTTAGGTTGTTTTGGTGATTTGGTGAGTGGTAGTTATCTCTCACGCGGATCCAAAGGAGTATATGGAGTTGGTGATATGTTTGTGTGTTAAAGTTAGCGTTTTCTCGCATTTTCCATAAGTCTGCATGTAGATCCATCATATTTGAAGATGTTTATCTATGAAAGTTGATTTAACAAGTATTAGAGATAAAACCCATGTTTTAGATTTGATAGACCTATGCTAAAAACTATGATTTCACATATGTTGGACTTTTGCTCACTTATTTACGAAATTGCCATTATAGTTGATATTGCTTAATATATCTTGTTTGAATGCTTGAATGTTTGAATGTATGTTAGATTGGATTGCTCCAAGTTAGCTTGTAGTTGATTTGGAACAAGATGGTGAAGATGATTCAAAAGCTAAGTGGAAAGGCTCTTGAATGTTGAAAGCTGCCGATGGCATATGAAGCGGATGTGGAAGCTCATATGGATGGATTCGATGATGGGACTTTGCCGTGATGCGAAGAGGCGAAGCATGAGATCGAGATGGGACTTTGCCATGATGCGAGAAGGCAAGCCATAATGTTGAGATGAGACTTTGCTATGTTGCGATGAAGCAAAGTGTGATGTTGAGATGGGACGGGTCATGATGACGTTCCAAGTTGAGAGACTTTGCTATGATATGATGAGGCAAGGCATATGATGTGATGGGACGGGTCACGAAGACGTTCCAAGCACGGGTCATGATGACGTGCAAAGTTATAACTCGGTGATGCGGTCCGGGTTGGGGTGGATAATGGTTAGCTTGAGAGGCGCTTGAGCTAGTATGGATGGTCGTCGAGGAGGATGACTAGGAGGCTAAGATCTCATCGTTGTTGAAGGTTCTAGCATACTCAAAGCAAGGGTACGTTGGAACGGGTCACGATGACGTTCCAGGCACGGGTCATGATGACGTGCTAGTACTCTGGGCTGATGCGTTCGGCTTAGGCACGGGTCACGATGACGTGCGGAGTTATGGCTAAACCGGGGTTACCATTAGCCCTTGACAGGCGGTCATTCAACTAACGGTGAAATTAAGGCAATGATAACAGTGATAGCCAGAGTCATGGGTGTTTGGATGTTTGGTTGTATCATCATTCGGCTTCAAGAGCGGTGTTTTCTGGGTGCTTATCTGATCTTGGTTTAGGCCTTGGGGGTTTGTATTTGGAAAACATCGTCCTTGACTCGAGTGGTTATTGCTTTACCTTAATTGTCTATATTGTTATGCTTGATTCTCTTTGGTTTGTGTCTGGGGGCTATCACTGTGAGATGTGGTGGAGTGGGATGGTTTGGTTCCTATTCCTTTTATTCCTTATGCTCTTTTGGTATGTTTGATAGTTAATTTACTGCTCACTAAGACTTTGTCTGACTCAAGGTTTTATGTCTCCTCTTATTACCTTGGGCTGTTCATCCATGTTGGGATGGGCAGACTAGGTAAGCAGGTGACAGGTGCTGTGCTAGGAGTTCTACGCTGAAGATGACGAAGACGAGCAGGAGGCTTTGCATATTTGTTTTCTTACTATATGTACTGGGTTCCGCTGTTGTATCTGATTGAGTGTTGTAGTGAGGCTCTGATGTATGGATGATTCATTTGATTGTATAAACTGCTATGTTGCTTATATGATGATGTTGTGTTCTATTGAGCTTCACTATATTTTAATTCTCTATTGTATTTTATCCATGCGCTGTGAGTTACGATAGAGATTCTGCGAATTTTATTTTACCCTGACTATCGTCCATGGCTGCCTGGCACACCTTTCTGCGCACTATTCCCTTGTTTTGGTGCGGGAGTCATGGGCGGTCGTCACACCCTATCAAGAACACTCATCAAGTGCTCGCCATCAAGAATCGAGTGATAAATCCTTATCTTGAATGGTGTAGACACCTCAAGTCATGTACTCGAACCTTGGATCGAGAACTATATGAAAAAGGGAAATAATCTACAGACGGCTTACATACTCCTCTAAAGGTGCTTATTTACCCATTTCCCTCCTACATGTAACGACCTGGAATTTTAGATATTTGAAATCGGAACATTTAATTGATTTAAATATTTAAAAGTTAAGTTTTAACTTGAGTTTCAAATATCCCTGTTTATTGGATAATTAAACTATTGAATTTAATTACCGAAAATTGGGTAAAAATATGAAATCTGGAGTTTCAAGCTTGCTATAAATAATTTGAAGGCTTGTAAAATTTATATTGATAATATTGAAAGTAATAAAAGTTTTAAAATTGAATTTAAAAGTGATTTGTTCAGTTTTAAAAATAGATCGTTTAAATCGATGTTTAAAATAGCCTTCCGAGCCATAGTCTCGAATTTCAACGAAACCAGTTCCATTGGATCCGTAATAATGTATTATTATCGGATTTCAAGTTTTGTAGTGTTTAGAGATGTCGTGTGGATGTACGATATATAAACGCGTGGAAATCTATATTGAAAATTTAATATAATAACCATGACCAAAAGCTATCTTCTCCATACGATCGAATTAGGATTCGAAACGTTTTCCATTGCGTTCGGATTAGAAGTATAACATTACAAACGCCTAGCAGCACGCCTTGATAGGAAATCGAGATTTTAAGTTACATTAGTCGAGACAATTTGTATTTTATTAAAAATATGTATTTATGTATTGGTCTACTTTAGTTGTATTTATTTCACATCAGCATTCTTTTATCAATTACTGCAGCTAGCTAGATTTTTCACACCACCCATCATCTCAATTTCAAACCTTGTCTTCCCCATTTTCTTTTTATTTATCTTACGCACATTTTCCTTTCCCTCAGATAATCAAAAAAAGAAATTGAGTTGAATAAATGGCAAGCCTCCCTCTCTGTCTTCTCTAATTCAAAATCATCAAAAGAAAATAAATGTCGAGCCTCTCTTCAAATTTGAAACTTCTTAGAAATAATACGAATGAGATTCCTTTAAATCTTTCGGCATTCGAATTTGGATTCGAAGCAGATCTAAATTGTGCCTTCCCTCCAGTTCGACCGAATCAAAACAGTGGGAAGGGGTAGCTCTCACGATTGGAAATTTCGAAGGCACTTGGGGTCACGGCCTGTCAACAACAGGATTTTTTTAGCTCGGCACGTGTGAGTTCAGGCACAGCAGTGGGCGAAGCTCGGCGGCAAATTGGAGGAGTGTGCAAGCTCGAAATGAGTTCGCTCTCAAGGCCAATAAGGAAATGGTGGGGGATTGCCAAGCCAAGGCTAGGGTTCGAAGGAGCGAACAACGATGTGGTATGGCGTTGCATGCGTGCGAGTCGTTGTTAGAGGATTGTCTGTGAGGTATTCTTTTTAATTTTTATAAATTAATTTTGATTTAATAAAATATATACAATACATTAATTTACTGTTGAGATTTAAAATATATACAGAGAAATATATATATGTACAGTAGGATATATAAAAGGCATTATGTTTTAATTTAATACATATGGAAGATTTTGGAAAATAAAAAGGAATTTTAAACGTTGAAAGAATTTATATAAGTTAGATTTTTATGAAATCTATATAGGTATATATATGTAGTTTCAAAAGAAAATAAATACACATATATACATTCTAAAGCTACTAGTTTGTTTTAGAATAAAGTATTATGATGATTAGCTTGTTTAACTAACCTATTTAAATTTTAGTCACTAAAAATATTAAAGAAAATTATTAGTTTAAAATTTAAATCATTAGGCAATTAAATTATTAAATGGTAATGAATTGTCCGATTTTTTTTTCAAATATTAATAAATCCATATAATGCTTTTACAAGGTCTAAAACTGTGAAGAAAACAAGTCGAGATGGCTCGGATTGCAAATAAAAATCAAACGTGAGTTAATGTCACACATTTAGACTTCCATTTAACTTTAAACAGTTAAATTTAATTTATTGGTTGAATGGTTGAATTGACTGAATGTGATATACATACACACATACATACATACATACATACATACATACATACATACATACATATACATATATATTGAAGTGATTGATTCTCGCATTATATAGCGGATGAGACCCTATCCACCCCGCGTAATAGCGGATGACCTTATACCGTTATATCGCCCCCGAAGTGGGATTGGTATTTTTTATTGTGATAATATCTGTAGATGCCGCGAAAAAAGGTTGGTGGGATCCAACAGGATTCCTCAAAGCGTTGAATTTATTTTATATTCAGCGATGTGATTTATTTGATAATCATGATAGATTATATTGATTATATGGGGGATTGAAATTATCGAATGCTATGCTTGGCTGAATATATATGGGTATTTTGAGAAATGAATATATATATATATATATATATATATATATAATTTGGATTTTTAAAGGAAATGAAAAGAAAATTCTTAAGTAAATAATTATTGGGAATTGGATAAATCGAGTAATAAATTTTAAAGGGAATTTAATAAAACCAAGAAATTGGTTTGAATTCGATTTAGTGTTTGGGAAAGTGCGATTTAAAGGAAAATGAGAAATGGAAATTCGTAAACTGATTTATAAATGGAGTGGAATATTTATTAGTGGATAAATTTGGAAGTATAGATTCCGATGAAATTTATAGGAAAAGGTGAAATTCATTTAAGAATAAAAGGTGATTTTATTTTTAAAAGTTGGGAACTATATTTTTCTTGGAATACTAAGTATATTTTCAAGAAAAGATTTCAAAATATAAACTAGAAGTTTAAAAATGTTTTTTATAATGTTTTATAAAATTTATAATTTAAATTATTTTTAAGCAAAAAGTAAATATTTATTTAAGTTAATTATGGTAGTTAATTATTTTTAAAGGTAAATTAGTATTTTTGATTTAAAAAAAATGAATTTTAACATAAATATTTGATATAATAACTTTATTTTAAAAAGAAATTTTGGTTTAAGTTTTACTCAAAAACTCTTACAGAATTTCTTAAGTATTATTTTTATTTAAGTAATTTTAGTAGCCTTAATGTGAATAATTTAAGTATATAATTTTGAAAGTGATTATAAAGAGATGGAAATGTGTTTTAAAATAAAAAGTGGTTTTATTTTTAACGTGTTGAAAGAAATTTACGGGATTGACATGTAAAGTAAATGTGGATAAATCGAGAAGGATTTATTAATTGATTAAATGGACTATTTTGGAATGGAAAGTGTATTTTCCTAAAAAAACAAGTATGTTTTTCAAAGCAGGTTTTTAAATATAAGTTAGAGGTTTTAAAGTGGTTTTAAAAGTATGTTTTTGAAGAAATTATTATTTAGTGGTTTAAATTTTTTTAAAAGTAAATATTTATTAAGTTAATTATATAAGTAAATTGTTTTAAAGGTTTTCCTAGTATTATGATTTAAAAGATAATTATTTAATATTTATACCTCATAGAATAACTTTTATTTTAAAATTAGTTTTGTCTTAATTTTTACTTGAGAAATTATTAAAATTTTATAACTAGTATTTTAAATAAAGTGTTTTAAGTAGTTTTATTTTAAATGTTTAAAGTATATATATCTTTGGATAAAGTGAGCTAAATTATTTAAAATCTAAGTTATTATGACTTGGTGCCTTTCAGTAGAAATAAAACAATTGTTTAGATGATTGTGTGATTTAATAGTTAAATAACCGACTATCAGTATTGGCTAATGCGTTGATCATTTCAAAGAGACCGGGATAAGGATTAATTTCTCGAAAAACCACTTCGATCCGGTTTGAATGTTCTCATGAGGAAGACAGGAGCTTAGAGTTGAAGATGGAGCAGTGAAGTGCAAGGGCTAATCGCTACTAATCCTGAGGGTGATTCCAAAATGGATGTAGTAGGAATAATGTCTTCTGTTCCATTCGGACCCAGAATGGACTCGTATGAATGAATGCCAGCAGAACATCGTCAGGAGGATGATGACCATTCTAAGTGAATGTGTGTTAAAAAGGTAACGCATACCCTCAAGCCTCATTAATCGGGAATGGCTAAAATAGGGGAGGTGCAGCAAGGCTAAGTGGCTAGCAACCAATTAGGGTAAGGTCATCACTGTCTAGATGTCCCTCTTATTCGGCTGTATGGGCGATTGCTGATCCCAACCACGGGATGATCTTTTTCGGACTATCCAGTAAGGGGTAGCTTCGGTCTTGTGTTGCAGGAGATCAGGGTGGATCCTAGGTACTCTGATCTAGACCAGGTATTATGATGGGCGGTACCCCAGTAGCCCTACAATTGTATGAAATCCAATCTCCAATAAGCGCCTATACGGTTTTGATTGTGCCCAACTACTACTGGAACGTGAGACGCAAGAATTTCAGCTAGATTCTATTTTACTTTCAATCGACACTATTATAATATCAGATAGATTTGATAAAAATGTTTTGGTTATCGTAAGGTAAAAATCGGGCATGTTTATTTGTGGCGTGGACTTACGAGATACCTTTATGTCAAAGGATTTTGAAAACTTAATAATCCAATTGAGTTTGTTTTCTTACTTTGGTTTTCCAGACTGACTCGGGTTTTATTTCACTATAACACTAGGGTCAGACCGAATATTAGGATACAGGCAAGGATGCCGTGGAGCTCAGGAGACGAGCTGGATGTTGAGACGTATCACACGTATTTGATGTATATTCCGATGTGTATGATTAACTACATAGTCAGTTTTTGTGTGGACAAGTTATTATAACTGTCCAGTAATTGTTTTGATTGTGTTATACTCTAATGATGTAATGTATAAAATAGATGTAACTCTTTTTGCATAAAGATCAATTACGCTCTGTTATATATTGTTCCGCGGCATTTGTGAGATTTTGATGTTGTTTTGTTTTTCTCTTCTTCTTCCTCCTTCTTCTTTCCCTTACGGTCGTTTTTCCAAGCATTCGATTTTTCGGCATTTGATGCAGTGGACGTATTGATGTCAATTTTTCGAGCGTCGAAAAATCGGGCTGTTACATTTGGTATCAGAGCTGAAGGTTAAGCGAGAACCTTGGCTCTGGTGGGGATTACTCATTAAAGATAGGGTCGATAGCGCCTAGAATGAGTTTGAGTGTATTAATAGATATGAGCGCATATTTGTTAGTGAATATAAAAATTGTTTTATATCGTGTTAATTGGTTTATTGATGGTTTATGGATACTGGTCAATACGAATAACTAAAGTTATTGATAGGGATCTCTAAACACTTGAATAGAACAAATTTGACACAGCATTGTTTTAAATAGGTTAAATGAAATAACTTTGCCTAAATTATTTTTATATATGATAGAAATAATTTTCAGAAATTATTATAGCATATATGGTTGCTTGGTTGTTAAGAAGTGATAATATTAAATTATTATCATTGTGTTATGAAAATTGAAATATAGAAATAATGTATAATCAAAGTTAAGGAATAATTTATATAACAGAATGAGATATGTAAATGCAAATTATAGATGTGATTTATAATTGAAATGAGGTAAAATTCCAAAGTAATATTTGAATATGATTGGAAGGATTTGGAATTTGGAATTTTGGAAATTAAATTCCTTTGAGTTTGGAAATGGTTTTCAAAATGTTTTGGAGGAGTAATGATACTTTTGGAAAATATTTTTGAATTATTATGAAATATGGTGCGATTTGGAATTCACCAAACTTTTTTCGGTCGCTAGAAAATAATATTGGTGATGACTGCAGCATCGTCGATGTTCATTTTCAAGTTTCCAAGAGATGAAGTGCTACCAAACTGTTTTAAATTGGAGTTGTTTGCAAAATTGGTTTGATTTTGGAATGCGAGGAATAATTTGGTTTGGATATATATGATTTCGAAAATATTTTGGAATGTTTAAGCAGTTGTTAAAACGATGGAAGTAAATTGGAAAAGTTTATGGAATATAAATAAGTTTGATAACTTATAAGATTTGAAATTTGTTAGAATAAAACAAAATTTAACTTAAAGAAGAGTTAAATTAAAATAAGTGTGAAAACGAGATAAGTTTAAAAAAAGTGAGCTAAATGAAGTAAATTAAAGAATTTATGAATGGAATGCAAATAAGTTAGAAGACTTATAATGGTTTAAAAATATGAAGTGAAATGAAGTATAACTAAATTAAGTGAAATAAAAATGAATTTGAGGAAAGAGTCTAAGTTGATTAAATGGAATAACCATTGAAATAAATTCATTAGGTTAAAAAATAAATAAATGTGTGAATAAACAAACTAATTTAATTGATAAATAAATGAAACTGAAATTCAATTGTAGAATTAGTTCGAAGTGGAATAAGAATAATAAAGATTTGGAAATAAAAATTGATTGAGATATAAATAAAGGAGTCAATGGAACTAATTAGAGAAGTAGTTAATTAAATATGGTTTGAGATAAGGTGGATAGAATTCAATATCTAAAAATGAAAGGTAAATTGAATCCAAATGGAAATAAATATAAAAGCTTAAGAGGTAAAGTGAAAATTAATATAAGGAAGTTGTTTAAATATTTATAATAAACTTAAGGAAAGTAAAGGTGGAAATTCTTAAGTAAATTTTGAGTTGAAAAATATATTCTAAGTTAAAATTTGAAAGAAGGTTTAATAAAGGTGTGCGACATATTAATTTGAATAAGTTAATAGAAATCAAAATGAATGTCAATAAAAAGAAAATTGATATAGCTAATGATCAATGGGGATATTTTCACTCAATTTTCGATGACGAACTCTGGATATGGATTTTTGATTGGTTCTGAAATTCTCTATCATAGTTTAGGACTATGCAAGGAGAATGACAGTTTCTGATCAAGAAACCAGACCTGAGTCCGCACTAGGAAGTTGATGGACAATATTAGTTTGAAAGTGAAATTGTGTGATCGAGTGAGCAATCAGATTTGATATTGTGCACGAATGATATATGGACATCGTACGGGCTTGAGTGAAATAGATATTGAAACTTTTGTAAAGAAATGAATAAAATGAATTTGGATTTTTATGATTGGATATTGTTATCCCACCTTTTGGTCAAGGCTGGAATATCAACAAATTGATAGGGAATGATGGATATCGGGATTGGAGATCGATTGAAAATAAGGCTACAATCGATGTCGTCAAAATTTGGCTGAGGTCCGATCAGGACGAAATCGATTGAACATGATGATGAGGACTAAGAGAGGCTGTGTTTCGAATTTTAGGATAATCGGAGTTCGTATGAGGGAGATATGATCGATACAAGATAAAGGGATATACTGTTCGTATCCATCAAAGAATTGAGGTGATGTCCATTTCGAATCCATCAAGTTCGTATCCATCGGAGTGGCATCGCCTTAGTATGTTCGTATCCATCAAGTTTAGTGCAGTTCAAATCCATCATTCGAATCCATCAGGTCTTGCATAGTTCGACTCCATCAAGTCCATATCGATTAGGTTCACGCATGCCCGGCAGTTCGTATCCATGGAGCAGCGTCTTATTCGTATCGATCAGTATGGACTTGACTCGATGGTTTCGCATCGATCAGGTAAGTGGGCAGGTAAAGCGTTTTTCGCATCCATTAGGTAAAGCTTCGTTTACATCCTTCGGGTAAGGTCTCGTTCGTATCCATCCTAGGGATGAGCTTCGTACCCATCCTCTATTTCGTCACGACCACATCGTATCTATGACCCCCATAGTCATTACGTATCGATCGATTCATAAGGGATCGATGCGAAGTGTACTCCTGGAATCGATGTAAAGAAGGACACGAGTTGGTGAGTGCGAGCGTACCGTTGCAAGGTAATGGACACGAACGAGCATGAGATACGGATACGAGCGAAGGACACCCACGTCTCCAGGAAAGAAGCGTTCAACTCGGCGCACAAAGTGGATCAACCCAAGAAACTCGCTCCATATCACTCCACGTCATTGCGCACACGTGCTCCTGATCGATGCGAAAGGTATGGATACAAAGTCATGGATTCGAACTGGATAGCCTTCCGAAGAACATCAACTCGTATCGATCGTATCTCCTAAACTGCTGATCCAAATGCAATGAAATTTTCACAGAAGCTAAAGCACAAGGTAAAGAATGTATCTGCCAAGTTTTATCTCGATTGGATTAATTCTTGATGGATACAAAATCAATTCGTATCGATCACAGATCGAGTCGAAACTTGGTGGAGTCGGTCGCGTGGGCCCACGGACGTGCCAGAAGAAGTCTCCTAAAATTTTAGCTCGATCTCAGCCTCCTAAGCCAATAAATAGCCCCCTGAAGTCTACAGAAGAGGGGACCTTCGCCTACTCAACGCCCAGACTCTACCGGATTCATTTCCACACTTAAATACAACTATTGTACTCGAAATTCTCCATTGATACTGCTGTAATCATCTGTAATCAGCAAGGATAATCAATTAAAGATAAAACTTTAGAGTGGACGTAGGCCGGAGATAGCCGAACTACTATAAACATTTGTTTCTGTGCATTGTTTCTGGATTGTTGCTTACTGTTTACGTAGATCTGTGATTAATACTGCTGATTTGAATTCATAACTTGGTGCTTTCACGATACTTGGGGTTTGTGACCAATTATGGCGCAAACACTTTGGTGCTTTCACTGAGAAGGACTAGCACCCGCTATATCAGATTGAAGTTTGGATTGAAAGAGCGTGAAGAGTTTAGATTTGAAAGGGAATGACTCGGCAGACAAGTAGAAGACAGAGGGCTGAAAGAAGCCAACAAAAGGGAAGTTAAGAAGTATCCTCCGGAGCTAGGGAGGGACAAACTTCTATCTACATCACTAGGGATGAAATGGAAGCTATGGCGAATTTGTTGCAAGAGAGGTTGTTGAAGAGTCAACATGACATGATGCAGACTTTCTTTGAACAGATGAGAGCTGCAGGAACATAGAACCTTGGACCGACTACAACGGCCATAAGTGCAGGACAAGGAACTAGGGTTATGGAACCCAATGGAGGAAAGGATACAGAACCAGAAGGCAATCAACGAGGGCTTGGGGGCATGCCCACAGGATCCAATGCAGGAGGACCTTTGGAAGGAGTTCAATAGGTTAGAGCCAACGTTGCCGAGCCACATGAAGAATATGTGCCGGAGTTCCCTCAGGGGCATGGGTAGCAACCCCTGACAGACAATACTGGATTAGTGGAGATCATTAGAAAAACCATCCGCGGAGGCTTGACCAGTAGAGACTTGGAAGGAGTGAACAGGAGTCCGTTCGCTCGGGAAATAAGGATAGCTCAGAATCCACCTAAGTTTAAGCTACCTAGAGTGGAAGTATATGATGGTAAGGCTGATCCGACTGATCACTTGATGAGATACACCAGACACATGGAAGTGCTGGGGGCATCGCAGGAAGTAATGGCCAGATGTTTCCCTTTGTACTTGACGGACCTAGCTGCAATTTGGTTTAGGCAATTGGAGGAAGGATCTATCAGGACTTGGAGGGAATTGGTGGATAGGTTTTTGGGACCGTTTCGGGTTCATATCAAGAGACCAAAGAACGTAATGACGTTAACGTCGGTAAAGCAAAGGACGAATGAATCACTTAAACCTTTTCTAACTCGATTCAATGCGGCAGTTGCTTCGGTGGATCGGCCGGATCTGTCAGTCAGGGAGGACTCGGATTTCAAGGTATCTTTGATATGAGACCCACCATTGGATCTCGGGGAATTCTTTCATGAAGTTGAGAGGTTCCTCCGACAAGAGGATGCATGTGTAGATTTAAAGTTGAAGGAGGTGAATGCAACTGAGGGTGAAGGACCATCCAGCAAAGGTTTGGATAAAGACAAAGGAAAAAGGAAGTTGGACGATGATTCTAGAAAAGCTAGGAAGCGATGGAAGGATCCTAAGTTTTCCACATACACAGGGTTGAATGAGACGCTGGAGCAGATATACCTGGATACTCAGAGTCGTCTTCCCTATCGAAGGCCAGCTAGGAGAGAGCCTTCTGAACGAGAGAGGACATCAGGAAGGCACTGCCTATTCCATGATTTGGATGGGCACGACACCAACAGGTGCAGGCACTTAAAGGACGTAATTGAGGAGCATGTAAGGAATGAACAGTTGCGATAATATGTCGGAACTTGGAATGTAGTGGTGAAGAAGGAGCAACCACTGCCTACCTCAAACCATGAGGATGTGAGGCCTAGGAATGATGGTCGATTGGTTATCAATTGACCGGGATAATATGAAATAAGTAACAAGCTACTGGCAAACGGAAAAGTCATTTACACGTGTATAGGGACAGAGATAGTCCCTAGGCATGCTCTGAATGATGGTAAACCGCGATGCTAGGGTTTGTGAAATTTGTCTTTTGTTTTCGGATTGGACACTGATTTTTCTGGTTTGGTTTTGGAGTTTGGATTGAACTCCTTGTTTTGTTTGCTTTCTGGTTTGGATTTTCGCTTGGATGATTGTTTTCTGTTTTGGGTATTGGTTTGGATCTCTGGTTTTCTGATTTGATTTGGATTTTGGATTGGATTTTGATTGGATTTTTATCTGGTTTTTGGTAAATGGTCGTCGAGTATGGATTATACCTGGCAAGGGATAAGTCTCTTTGCCTGCATGTGGCAAATTGGCTTATTCAGGTCGCTGAGTATGGACTATGCTCAGCAAGGGTCCGGGGTGACCAGGATTTAACCTAGGACTAAGTCCCATATTATCGATTATTATTTCAGGTCGTTGAGTATGGACTATGCTCAACAAGGGTCCGGAGAGACCAGGATTCAGCTTAGGACTTAAGCCATAGCATAGTGCAATGTCCAGAGACACTGGACCACGGTCGTCAAGCGTGGATTGCGCTTGGCAAGAACCCGGAGAGGTTAGCTCAATGTCCAGGGACACTGGACCACGGTCGTCAAGTGTGGATTGCGCTCGACAAGAACCCGGAGAGGTTAGGTCAACGTCCAGGGACACTAGACCACGATCGTCAAGTGTGGATTGCGCTCGGCAAGAACCCGAAGAGGTTAGCTCAACGTCCAAGGACACTGGACCACGGTCGTCAGGTGTGGGTTGCGCTTGGCAAGAGCTCGGAGAGGTTATGGATTTGGATATCGACCCGGAGAGGTCTTGGATTCGGTTATTGGCTATTGGATAAGGATGGATTAGGACTCGGTTGTCGAGTTTGGATGGACGTGGAATTGGATATGGATTTCGGATATCGGATTCGGAACTATTCAAAACACGCCTTATTATCACAAGTCATGTTTTGGGAGGCAAATGTTATCCCACCTTCTGGTCAAGGATGGAATATCAACAAATTGACAGGGAATGATGGATATCGGGATTGGAGATCGATTGAAAACAAGGCTGCAATCGATATCGTCAAAATTTGGCTGAGCTCCGATCAGGACGAAATCGATTGAAGATAATGATGAGGACTAAAAGAGGCCGTGTTTCAAATTTCAGGATAATCAGAGTTCGTATGAGGGAGATATGATCGATACAAGATAAAGGGATATATTGTTCCTATCCATTAAAGAATTGAGGTGATGTCCATTTCGAATCCATCAAGTTCGTATCCATCGGAATGGCATCGCCTTAGTATATTCGTATCCATCATGTTTAGTGCAGTTCGAATCCATCATTCGAATCCATCAGGTCTTGTATAGTTCGACTCCATCAGGTCCGTATCGATCAGGTTCACGCATGCCCGGTAGTTCGTATCCATGGAGCAGCGTCTTATTCGTATCGGTCAGTATGGACTTGACTCGATGGTTTCGCATGGATCAGGTAAGTGGGCAGGTAAAGCGCTATTCGCATCCATTAGGTAAAGCTTCGTTTAAATCCTTCAGGTAAGGTCTCATTCGTATCCATCCTAGGGATGAGCTTCGTACCCATCCTCTATTTCATCATGACCACTTCGTATCGATGACCCCCATAGTCATTTCGTATCGATTGATTCATAAGGGATCGATGCGAAGTGTACTCCTGGAATCGATGCAAAGAAGGGCGCGAGTTGGTGAGTGCGAGCCTACCGTTGCAAGGTAATGGATATGAACGAGCATGAGATACGGATACGAGCGAAGGACACCCACGTCTCCGGGAAAGAAGCATTCAACTTCGCGCACAAAGTGGATCAACCCAAGAAACTCGCTCCATATCACTCCACGTCATTATTCACACATGCTCCTGATCGATGCGAAAGGTATGGATACGAAGTCATGGATTCGAACCGGGCAGCCTTCCGAAGAACATCAATTCGTATCGATCATATCTCCTAAACTGCTGATCCAAATGAAACAAAATTTTCATAGAAGCTCAAGCACAAGGTAAAGAATGTTCCTGCCAAGTTTCAGCTCGATTGGACTAATTCTTGATGGATACGAAATCAATTCGTATCGATCACAGATCGAGTCGAAACTTGGCGAGGTTGGTTGCGTGGGCCCACTCACGTGCCAGGAGAAGTCTTCCAAAATTTTAGCTCGATCTCAGCCTCCTATGCCTATAAATAGCCCCCTGAAGCCTATAGAAGAGGGGATCTTCGCCTACTCAACGACCAGACTCTGCCGGATTCATTTCCACACTTCAACACAACTATTGTACTCGAAATTCTCCATTGCTACTACGGTAATCATCTGTAACCAGGAAAGATAATCAATAAAAGATAAAACTTTGGAGTGGACGTAGGCCGGAGATAGCCGAACCACTATAAACATTGTGTTTCTATGCATTATTTCTGGATTGTTGCTTACTGTTTACGTAGGTCTGTGATTAATACTACTGATTTGAATTCATAACTTGGTGCTTTCACGATACTTGGGATTTGTGACCAATTTTGGCGCAAACAAATATTATTGCTAAGTAGGATATACAGGTGTTTTAAAAGCAAAAGGAAATTGGGATCTTTGATTGCAGAAGATAAATATGAATTGTCCGACAAAAGGTATGTATTTAAAATTGGCATATGAAATTTGATGATTTTCTAATCTAGCCACTTGGCCTTTTGTTTTCTTTTGAAATTTGGGGGCCTGTAGAGGCATTTTGTAGTTGTTTCGAGCTAGTCGCGCAAAGGAGACGTTGGCGAATTTTTTTGAAAATTTAGGTAGTTAGAATTTTTTTGATAATTTGAATATGGTTTCAAGTTATAATTTGAATGGTTTAGTAAATAATTTTGTTTGAAACCTATGGATGGTTTGGAAAGTTAGGAAGAGGGTTAGTGTGTCTTTAATAAAAATATGGTTGTATTGAATTACTTGGATTGGGAAATAGTTAACGGGTTATGGACCATCTCTTAACCAGTAATTTCGCGGATGAAATTCTTTTAAAGGGGGAGGAATTCGACGACCCGAAATTTTAGATATTTGAAATTGAAATATTTAATTGATTTTGAATATTTAAAAGTTAAGTCTTAACTTGAATATCAAATATCGCTATTTATTGGATAATTAAACTATTGAATTTAATTAACGGAAATTGGGTAAAAATAGGAAATCTGGAGTTTTAAGCTTGTCATAAATAATTTGAAGGCTTGTAAAATTTATATTGATAATACTGAAAGTAATAAAAGTTTTAAAATTGAATTTAAAAGTGATTTGTTTAGTTTTAAAAATAGATCGTTTAAATCAACATTTAAAATAGCCTTCCGAGGCACAATCTCGGATTTCAACGAAACCAGTTCCATTGCACCGTAACAGTGTATTATTATCAGATTTCAAGTTTTGCAGTGTTTGGAGTTGTCATTTGGTCGTACGATTTATAAACGCGTTGAAATCTATATCGAAAATTTAATATAATAACCGAGGCCAAAAGCTATCTTCTCCATCGAATTAGGACTTGAAACCTTTTCCAGTGCGTTCAGATTAAGGGTATAACATTATAAACGCCTAGCGGCATGCCTTGATAGGAAATCGTGGTTTTAAGTTGATTCGTCGAGTCAATTTGTATTTTATTAAAAATATATATTTATATATTGGTCGACTTCAGCAGTATTTATTTCACATCAGCGTTCTTTCTTTCTTTTCATCAATCACTATAGCTAGCCAAAATTTTCACGCTACCCATTATCTCGATTTCAAATCTTATCTTCCCCGTTTTCTTTTTATTTATCTCACACGCATTTTCCTTCCCCTTAGATAATCAAAAAAAATCGAGTTGAATAAATATCAAGCCTTCCTCTTTGTCTTCCCTAATTCTAAATCGTCAAATGGAAATAAATGTCGAGCCTCTCTTCAAATTTGAAACTTCTCAGAAATAATACGAACAAGATTCGTTCAAATCTGTTATCATTGGAATTTGGATTCGAAGCAGACCTAAATCATCCCTTCCCTCCAGTTCGACCGAATCAAATCAGTGGGAAGGGGTAGCTCTCTCGATTGGAAATCTTGAAGGCACTTCGAGGTCGCGGCATGTCAACAGAAGGATGCTTTGAGCTTGAGACATGTGAGTTCGGGCGCGACAGTGGGCGAAGCTTGGCGGTGAATTAGAGGAGTGCGCAACCGCCAAGCTGGATGTGAGTTCACTCTCGAGGCCGATGAGGCGGTGCTGGGGGATTGCCAAGTCGAGGATATGGTTCGAAGGAGCGAACATCGATGTGGTCTAGCGTTGCATGCGTGCGAGTTGTTGTTAGAGGATTGCCTGTGAGGCATTCTTTTTATTTTTTACAAATTAATTTTGATTTAATAAAATATGTACAATACATTAATTTACTGTTGAGATTTAAAATATATATAGAGAAATATATATACAGTAGGATATATAAAAGCCATTCTGTTTTAATTTAATATATATAGAAGATTATGGAAAATAAAAAGGAATTTTAAATGTTGAAAGAATTTATATAAGTTATATTTTTATGAAGTCTATATAGGTATATATATGTAGTTTCAAAAGAAAATAAATATACATATATACGCTTTGAATTTACTAATTTGTTTTAGAATAAAGTATTATGATGATTAGTTTGTTTAACTAACCTATTTAAATTTTAGTCACTAAAAATATTAAAGAAAATTATTAGTTTAAAATTTAAATCATTTGTTAGTTAAATTATTAAATGGTAATGAATTGTCTGATTTTTTTTCAAATATTAACAAATCCATATAATGCTTATATAAGGTCTAAACTGTAAAGAAAACAAGTCGAGATGGATTGGATTGCAAATAAATATCAAAGGTGGGTTAATCTCACTCATTTGGATTACCATTTAACTTTAAATAGTTAAATTTAAATTATTGGTTGGATGACTGAACTGACTGATTCACGCATTATATAGCGGACGAGACCCTATGCTCCCCACGTAATAGCGGATAACCCTTATACCGCGATATCCCTCTCAAAGTGGAATTGGCATTTTATATTGTGCTAACTTCTATGGATGTAGGGGAAACAGGTTGGAGGGATACAACTGGATTCCTCAAAATGTTGAATTTATTTTATATTTAGTGATGTGATTTATTTGATGATCGTGATAGATTATATTGATTATATGGGGGATTGAAGTTATTGAATGATGTGCTTGGCTGAATATATATGGGTATTTTGAGAAATGGAAATATATATATATATATATATATATATATATGTACATATATAAAGTTTGGATTTTTAAAGGAAATGAAAAAAAATCGTAAGTAAATAATTATTGGGAATTGGATAAATCGAGTAATAAATTTTAAAGGGAATTTAAAAAAACTAGGAAATCGGTTTGAAATTGATTTAGTGTTTTGAAAACTGTGACTTAAAGGAAAATGAGAAATGGAAATTTGTAAACTGGTTTATAAATGAAGTGGATATTAATCAGTGGATAAATTTGGAAGTATATATTCCGGTGAAATTTATAAGAAAAAGGTGCAATTTATTTAAGAATAAAAGGTGATTTTATTTTTAAAAGTCGGGATGTATATTTTTCCCGGAACACTATGTATATTTTCAAGAAAAGATTTCAAAGTATAAACTAGAAGTTCAAAAATGCTTTTTAGAATGTTTTAGGAAATTTATTATTTTAATTATTTTTAAGTGAAAAATAAATATTTATTTAATTTAATTACGGTAGTTAATTATTTTTAAAGGTAAATTATTATTTTTGATTTTAAGAAAAAGGAATTTTAACATAAATATTTGATATAATAACTTAATTTTAAAAGGAAATTTTGATTTAAGTTTTACTCAAAAACTCTTATAGAATTTCTTAAGTATTATTTTATTTAAGTAATTTTAGTAGCCTTAATGTAAATAATTTAAGTATAAGCTTTCGAAAGTGATTATAAAGAGATGGAAATGTGTTTTAAAAATAAAATGTGGTTTTTTTTAAAGTGTTGAAAGAAATTTATGGGATTGAGACATAAATTAAATTGAGATAAATCGAGAAGGATTTATTAATAGATTAAATGGACTATTTTGGAACGGAAAGTGTATTTTCTTAAAAAGCCAATTATGTTTTCAAAGTAGATTTTCAAATATAAGTTAGAGGTTTTAAAGTGGTTTTAAAACTATGTTTTTGAAGAAATTATTATTTAGCGGTTTAAAATTTTTTAGAAGTACATATTTATTAAGTTAATTATATAAGTAAATTGTTTTAAAGGTTTGACTAGTATTATGATTAAAAAGATAATTATTTATTATTTATACCTTATAAAATAACTTTTATTTTAAAATTAGTTTTGGCCTAATTTTTACTTGAGAAATTATTATAAAATTTCATAACTAATATTTTAAATAAAGTGTTCTATGTAGTTTTTATTTTAAATGTTTTAAAGTATATATATCTTTGGATAAAGTGATTTAAATTAATTAAAATATAAGTTATTTGGACTTGGTGCTTTTCGATAGAAATAAAACAACTGTTTGGATAATTGTGTGATTTGATAGTTAAATAACCGACTATCAATATTGGCCAATGCGCTGATCGTTTTGAAGAGATCGGGATCGGTATTAATTTTTCGAAAACTACTTCGATCCGTTTTGAACGTTCTTGTGAGGAAGACAAGAGCTTGGAGTCGAAGATGGAGCAGTGAAGTGTAAGGCCTAATTGCTACTAATCCTGAGGGTGATTCCAAAGTGGATTAGTAGGAATAGTACGTTCGGCTCCGTTCGGACCCAGAACGGACTTGTACGGATGAATGCTATCAGAACATCACCAGGAGGACGATGAGCATTCTATGTGAATGTGTGCTAAAAAGGTAATGCATAGCCTTAAGCCTCACCAACCGGGAATGGCTAAAACAGGGGAGGTGCAGCAAGGCTATGTGGCTAGCAACCATTAGGGTAAGGTCATCCCTGTCTAGATGTCTCTTTTATTCGGCTGTGTGAGCGGTTGCTGATCCCAACCGCGGGGTTATCTTAATAGGACTATCTAGTAAGGGGTAGCTCCGGTCTAGTGTTGTAGGTGATCAGGGTGGATCCTTAGTACTCTAATCTAGACCATGTACCGTGATAGATGGTACCCCAGTGGCCCTTCTAATCCAATCTCCAATAAGCGTTTGTACGGTTTTGATTGTGCCCAACTATTGCGGGAACGTGAGATGTAAGCATTTCAGCTAGATTCTATTTTACTTTCAATAGACATTATTATAATATCAGATGGATTTAATAAAAATGTTTTGGTTATCGTAAGGTAAAAACCCGACATGTTTATTTGTGGCGTGGTCTTACGAGATACCTTTGATTTCACAGGATTTTGAATACTTTAAATCTAATTGAGTGTATTTTCTCACTCTGGTTTTCCAAACTGACTCGGGTGTTATTTCACTATAACGTTCGGGTCAGACCAAGTTTTATAGGATACAGGAAAGGATGTTGTGGAGCTCAGGAGACGCGTTGGATGGTGAGACGTATCACACGTATTTTACGTATATTCCGCTATGTATGATTAACTGCATAGTCGGTTTTTGTGTGGACAAGTTAGTATAAATGTCTAGTAATTGTTTTGATTCTGTTATACTCTGATAATGTAATGTATAAAATAGATATAACTCTTTTTGTATAAAGATCATTTATTATCTGTTATATATTGTTCCACTGCGTTTGTGAGATTCTGATGTTGTTTTTCTCTTCTTCTTCCTCCTTCTTTCCCTTACGATCTTGTTTTCCGACATTCGATTTTTCGTCATTTGATATAGTGGACGTACTGTCGAATTTTTGGGCGTCGAAAAATCAGGCTGTTACATAAAAATATTTATGAAATCATTTCATAACAATTCCAGCTTAGCTTCAAACATTTCTAAACGACTTATTTAAGAAGATTTTCGTAAAATCGTCTAAATTTATTAACTTGGGTAATACATCCTATATCCTAAGAGTATACATATAAAAACATTTGATTTTTAGTTCTCTTCACTTTTAACCATTCAGATAAAGGCCCAAAATTATTTTGGGTCTTAAAACTAAGTCGACTAATACAACCTCTTTATCCATTTGGTTTGATAAGTAGTTAAGAAGAGTAGAATGCTGATATCCAAATGTAGTCCTGGAGTCTACTTTTTCTTAGACACTTATAAGGTAAAAGTGTTTATTAGCCGGTCTAATAACATCAACTAATATTTAACCTCCTTAGTGTTAAAATCCAAAAGACGCTATTTAATAAAACCAAGTTTAATACCTTCTTATTAAATTGATTCAATTTTAAACTTCATTTATTAACCCATTTTAAATCAAGATACCTTTACATTTTGAAAACTTAGGAGCCAAATACCCAGTTTTATTTCAAAAATCTTTTGAAATGACACAATATATTTTATTCATAGAAAATATACATATAGCTACCTCAAAATGATACTAAGGAACTGGGTACTACCAAACAGTATCATACATTACCTTTACCTAGAAGCGTAATACTCAAGAGAAGTGTTTACCATCCGAGCACATCCCTTTCCCATTTTTAGTTGTTTTCGAGCCACCCAAACTAGTTAACTTAAAAATACTTATTCTTTTTCAAAATCCTTGTTTTTGAAACAATATCTTACATATTTTCAACAAAATATTATTCATCAACTTGCTTTGTGTTTGTTCGGATATGAACTCGCTTTGATCGTACAATGATAAAGAGAATAATTTACGAAGTGCACTACAACTACAACATTCGCCTAGGCAAAAACATGGTCATCATTAGAAAATTATTTTGATTATCACAAAACAAATGGAGACTCGTTACCCAAACCAATCCAAAGAATACTTCTTATTTAAAATTTCCATTACTTTCAAGTAGTACTATTATTACTTTTCCTTGAAAACAATTTTTCAAAATACCAAGATTTAAGTCCTTAAGTTTCCTGCTTAAATCTTTTTATTTTAACGACACATCTTATAACTCAATCTTTATAAAACCATTTTGCTTCTATGAAATCATTCCTAAATATTCAAACTTTAATAAAAATATTTTATTAAACCAAATTCTTAGTCCAACACTACCATCGAACGCCCTATAGTCAATTGTGAAACTTAATTTACAAGATATTCGTTGTTGCCCCAATCATCTATTTCCCATCATATATTTTCAGTAGGAAAACTACCTATGTAAACACTCAACCCTAGCCAATGCTCAACTTGATGAGCATAACTAATAGAAACCAAAATGATGATAACGGAATTTGATCATTCCTTATCAAACAATACACCAAAAATAACTGTACTATTTTTTTTAAAATCATACATAAAATATAATCCTAGGTAAAATATTTTATTTTAACCGTTTTAAAACAACATTGTGTCGGTTGGCCTAGTTTAAGTGTTTAGGGATACTTATCAATAAAGTAAGCTACTCGTATTGACCAAAATCCATATGCCACTCAACAGCCAATCAACATAATATAAAACATTTTTATACAACTAATAAATACGCACTCTAATACACACACATACACATACTTAAAATCATTCATGCTTGTTACTAACCTTATCTCAAATGAGTTTACCCTGTCAAATCTAAGGTTCTCGCTTAACCTTGCACTTTGATACCAAATATAACATTCTTCCTTTTGATCCTCAGAACTCGACACTTATATGTCTACGGTATTCACGTGCTAAACAACCAAGTGCCAGAAAGATGGATAGTTAGGGGAAAGAAGAAGAGAGAAGACAAGAACAAACTAAACAATACAAAATCTCACATCACAACGAAAAATCTATAATATAAAAATGATCCTTAGAAAAGAAAACTTTTATATACGTACATCCATCAGAGTACACTTACCCATTATTAGCATGGACAGTTATAAGAACCTACCCTTACAATCCTCGATATCTACAACAATAATAGTAGTGGAAAATCAAAGAAAGTATAGATGTAATGACTTGCATTTTTTATAATTAAAAATATTAAATTTAATAAGATTTTGGAATTTAATATTGTGAGAAATTATGATTTATTAATGAAAAAGGTTGTTAGAATTCATAACTTGATCTTAAATGAATATTAAAACAATAACTATAGTGAAATGAAAAACAGTAATGCAAAATAGAATATAATTAATAATATTGATTGAGCGTAATTAAAAACTGTGTTAACGTAAATTCAACAGATTGAATAATTGAAATATAATAGTAGAGGTTAATTTGGATACAATTGTAAGTTAATAAGGAATAAAATAATTATTGGAATCAATTGTTGGAATTTAATGTAATTAAATATTGTAGTTAATATGAGTTAAGATGATAGCTGTAGAATATGAATGTAATAAAATATAAACTAATGTTAATTATATTCACAAGGTAATAGTTGATTCAATAATAAGAGTGAGAATAAAAATAAAAGGATTTATTGGAATATTTTAATTAAAAGAGGGAAGGCGTTAATCATAAAAATATATAGAAATAAATTTAAATTGGGTGATTTATTTCTAATTAATTCAGTTCATGCTTCAAAATTTAATGTTAGTTTACTCCATATATGTTTATACCTAAATATAAACGTATGTTTTATATCCAATTATATCATTAAAAAAGGGCTATCTAGGTTTGAATTAACACACGGTATTAAATTAAATGTTAATAGGAGATGATAAAGGGGGTAAAATAGATTTACCCTTGACTATTTCCTTTTCAATTAGACTCGATTGGATTTTAATTGCAACATAATTTACATTTCCATCTTCACTCTTCTAATTTACTCTTACATTCATTTTTTTCCTTATGTGGAATATTTTCATACCTTTTATTTATGAATGTAAACCATAAGTGGTGAAAAAGATGTACTTGTATATATATATGTATATATATATATATATATTATACACCTTTTTAAATTACCTTATTTATGCTATCATGTTTTTGAATGTATGCTATTACATTTCTAGTAAAACAGTCAATCGAAATGTTAACATTTTTTTAAATTCCCAATCTAATCACAAAGAGAAGGAGAAATGAAAAGTTCTTAAAGCTATATATTCTTTCGATTTATGACACAAATTTGTGTAGAGAATTTATTTTCATTTATTGTGTGTTAATTAAATCTTTAATGGATTTCAATTTTGGTATGTTTGGGGTAACAAAATTAATTAGGTGAACAATTGTTTTTGAAATTTGAATTCCAAAAGTTTGTTTACAATATAGAGTTGGTCCATTCATTTCCTTTCTAATTAATAATTGCCACATTCTTTTCATTATTTCCTCATTTGTTCCATTACTCCTTTCCATTTACATTGTCTGAAGCTTTTCCATTTTGCAAACATGAACTACTTTTCATATTTTTAATTCTTTTTTTCTTTTTCTTCTTCAAAACTTCTTATCCTCTCTCATTTTATTTGTTCCTTCCTCTTCAAATATTCTTCTTCTTCAAATCTTCTTCTATCTCAAACTTTCTTCTTTCTTTTCAAATCTTGATCTTTTATTCCATTTTCAGTTCTTCTTGTTTTAATCCTCAATTCTTCTTGTTCAGATCTTCTTTTTCTTTTTTCAAACTATCTAAAAACACATACATACATGTATTTTTATATATATATATATATATATATATATATATATATATTAATAAATAAGGAGGAAAATTAAAGTAAATCAAACCAAAAGCAAAATTAAGGAACAAAGCTGGCAATCAAGAAGGAGACCAAGGAAACATAGAGAGGAGCTATTAATTAGAAGTCTATTATTTTCATATTCGTATAAAGGCGAATGATTTAACCCACTCACAAATCTAAACCATCTTATGTTTGTTAAATTGAATTTATGATGTGATAAGAATATTTTTGGTTATTGTTTAGTAGTTTAATTTGACATTTTAAATTTAATTTGAAATTATATTGAATTAAATTGCCATTTAAATTAATATTGACTTTAAATTGATAATTAAATACCTGATATTGATAACCAGTTAATTATTGTGATTTATTAACTGATTTGGATGTTGACAGTGACGGATGTTTATTTGTTAACATTTTGGATGATTGTATGTTATGTTTATTATATATGTTATCACACTGCAAGTTCCTTTAGTTAGTTGTTAGAAAAATCACTATAGGTTGAAATGATACATATCGGAATGATCTTATAGATTAGGGAAATCGTTGTGGGTTCACGATAAACCTGAGTGATTTTATATATTTGGAAATTTTGATTTGTGATACAAGTTGAAATGATATATACCCGAAAAATTTAACTATTTTTATTTGAAATGATACATACCCTATAAGTTAACCATATGGTAGAAATATTATATACGGACATCGTTGGTCAGTTTAAAATTATTTTCTAAATGGTAAAGTGTGTTTATTTATAAATTTTATTTTTAAATTTAATTTAACGATTTTATTTTAAAAATTTATATTTGGTAAATAATTTATTTTATAGTTCTAAGGTTTCAAATTATAAGTTAATGTACAGTTTAAAAGGTAAGTTTGAGATTTTTTTACTTACAATTTTATTTAGTTTTAAATATATACTTTAAATAGTTAAATTTTAATTTATTAAAATATTTAATATAGTTTTAATATATACATTTTAAATTTAATTTAATATAATAAATGTAGCTTTGATTTAAGATAATAAATAAGACTTTATAGTAACTTTAATAGATAAAAGACTTTTGTAAAAGATTTTAGGATTTTATAAAAGATTTATATAAAGGATTTTATAGTGGTTTATAAAGGATTTTATAAAAGATTTTTATAAAGGGTTTTATAAAAGAACTTGCGTAAAGGGAAGTGGAAGCATTTTAAAAGAATTTGCGTAGAAGTTTATGAAAAGGGGAAGAGTTGTAAACTGTTTTGGAATTTATGAATAGCTTTGTAAATGTTTCTAAAGCATATAAATAGTTTATAAATGGTTTAAGAGAGAATTATAAATTATTTTTGAAATTGATTGAAAGAAATCTTCCTCGGTATTTATGAATATATTTATACTTTTGGAACAAGTATATGGATGTCTTGATATGAAAGTATAAACTATTTTCTGGATTTATTATTTAAAATGCTTTTTATAATGACCATGGTATGAAAAATATAATGATTGGTTGTAAAAGAGTTTGGGATCAGATATTGTCATATTCTTTGCCAATTCCAAAACCACTTTAACAACTGTGCATGTGGTAGAGAATCCAGAACGATGTCGGATGGTTTAGCAAATGCTTCTGGTATGAGGTAAGAACGCAAACCTTACCCCCTCGGGTTAGCTTGATATGACTAAAATCTGGAGCCATAAATAGGTTAAATGAGATCGCTCCTCCTATCGGACATGCTTCTTCGATACTGTATCTGCTACTTTGTGATTAAGTGGTGGCCACCCATGATTTGACTATGGAAGTGTTGTTCAAGGTAGGTGGTAGTAGCTGCTATGTGTTACGACTAGCTTGGTTCTGCAATTCCGTAGAATCCTACCGTGGGTATAACCTCGTGTGCCCTGTCACATTCCTTATCAAGCCCACTACAATTTTGGTTTGTATCGTACCTATGGACTGCTCCGTGATAGCCCATCGGTTTGGTGGATTTTATAGTACCATATAAACTACGACATTTATACAAATGTGCTAAGACGGATATGGGTAACGCCTTAACGCTATTTTAATACTTTACTTTACTGATAGACACTATATGTAACGTATATTACTATATATAAATATTTTAATGGATCCTTAGGGGATGGAAATCCCAAATATCACTCAAGTTATTGCACGCACGACATACACTGGATAGGAGATGTAGAATCTCGTAAACATCTCTGAAGCCGTTACACTCATATTTATTTATGTTGATTTAACTTACATAAGATCTTTTAGTTCTAACTCGAGTGTTTTGTCTTGTCATTGGGCTCCGGTCAACCTTAGCTTTTAGTGATGAAGACATTATTTCTGGAGGATGATGACGGATTTTAGTATTATATTATTATTATTATTATTATTATTATTATTATTATTATTATTATTATTCCACTGTATCATGTTGTTTGCGCTGCATTATCCTATTACACCTGCTATATGTACAACTCTGATTGTATTGTAAAAGTGTAATAAAATGTTATTTGTAAAACAGCTTCATGAACTATTTATTTGGTTATTATATTTTATCATTTCGATGTGAGATTCTGTGTTTTGTTTTTCCTTTCTTTTCTCTTATTTTCTTATTTACCCCATTAACAATCCTCCCTATTGAACGGTTTGAGTTGACATGTGTGGTTTATTGTCGATTTAAACCGTCCAAAAAGGTAGGTCGTCACCGTTAGTATCAAAGCTTTGGTTTAGAGATACCTTATGTAACAACCCAGAATTTCTGTCATTTGAAATTCGTATATTTAATTGATTTTAAATATTAATAAGTAAAATTTATAAGTCGAATAAATTTAATTTCGAATATCTAGATTTAATTGGATAGTTAAATCGATAATTTAATATTTCAAATTACAGAAATAATTTGGAAATTGGGTTTAATGTGATTAAAAATGATTTATAAAGTTGTATTTAATCATATTGGAGTTATAATGATGTTATAGAACTTTAAGAATTGAATTAAAAGTTAATTTGTAGAAATTGAATATTTTAATATTTAACTGATGAGTAAAAATAGCCATTTTTCAAACAGTTTCGGATTCCGACGAAACCAGTTTCATCAGATCCATAATGTTAAATTATTGTATGGTTTCAAATTTCGTGTCAATCGGATTTAGGGTTTGCCCGGGGTAAGCCAAAACGCATAGAAATTAGTTTAATCGATTTAATTTAAATTTGATTGTTTATTTCTGTAACTCGCACATACGATCAAATTAGCCTCCGAAACACGATCCATTGTGTCTGGAACGCGGGGTGAACCCTAGAAACGCCAGCTGGCATGCTTCGTTTGGAGTTCGGAAAATTTCGGGTGAATAGTTTTTGGCGAATTTTCTATAAAAGACCTCCATTATTTCCATTTGCAACAAAACATCAAACCCTAACCCTAATTTACTTCAGACGCCACCCTTCAATTTAATGGCCGATAATTTTTCAAAATTTCCTCCTCTATTTTATCTCAATCCATAAGCTTTTAGGAAATATTTTCAACTGCAAACTTGAAGAGAATCACGAGTACTTTCAATCCATACGGGTACTTCGTCGAATCGTCGACCATGGGGCAAGAAAAGGGGTCGCGTTCGTGCTTAATTTCGCACTTTTTTCTGAGCTAAAGGGGCAGCGAGCTCCACCTTGCTTTGGCCGATGGTGGCTCTCGAGTGGGGCTTCGTGGTGGAGGTGTTTGATCGTAGTCTTGTGTGTTGTGGTGGCCGTGGTTTCAAACCCTAGTTGGCGGCCTATGGGTTCACGTACAGGATGATTTACTGGAAGTAACGTTTGGGAAGAAGAGATTGCATGCAGCCCAGAATTTGCAAAACGAGATGAACGGCCTTGATCAAGTTGGGTTAAAAATAATAAATAAAGTATGTAAATTAATTTATATAAACTCGTATAAACTTTGTAATAACATAACTTTTTGATACTAGGTCGGAAAATTACGAAACGAATTGCGTTGGCTTCATTTTATCGAGCACTACGCGATGGAGCTAGATTGGGGTTGATTGGAGCTAGTGAAAATTTTAGGTAAAATTAAACGCGTGTTTAATTTCATTCGAAACAAAATGCTGCAACTGTTATTGAAAACAAGGTGAGAACTTCTCACTCAATCGAAATTGTTTCGATTTAAATTTTAAATAGTTAGATTTAAAATTGCTTGATTGTGTTATTGAATGATAAATGATTATCTATTATTTTGAAATAGACCCTATGCGTCGTGTATTAAGCGGATGTTATTTAGTAAAAACATATACCGCGATAATTCCATCTTGATCGGAAATGGTATTATATATGTACTTGGAGTTGATTTTCCCGCATTATGTAGCGGATGAGACCCTAGTGCGCCGCATAATAGCGGATAATATTTATATAAACCCATGTATCGCGATATTCCGTATTGGAACGGAATTGGTATTGTGCTAACATCTGTGGATGCAGGGAAACAAGTTGGAGGGATCCAACTGGATTCCTCACCCGTATTGATTTATTTACAGATATTATGATATCTTCTATTATCATATGATATATGATGTTTGGATGTCGTGATTGTTATATTTAGTGCTATTGCAGCATTGGGCCTATTTTGGAAAATTAAAAGTGTTAAAGCGATGATTTTCAAATTTAAAAGGATTTTAAAGTGATTTTTGAAAGTATATGTTTAGTGAATTTTGGAATTGATTCATTTTAAATAAATAAACGTTTAAAATTTTAATTTTATAAAAATTATGTTTTTTGGAGAAATACAGTTGGAAACTGATTTTTGAAATATGTAGTTAATGAATTTTATAAAATAGTCTAAATTGAGATTTTTGAATTTTTATAAACGGTTTATATAAAAGATTTATAAAATTGATATTTATAAATTAAAAATATTGGAATTATAAAACGAGTTTTTTTTTGTGTTAAAATGAAATAATAAATGGATGATTTAGTAAGTAAATGGAATTTATAGATTTATAAATTGAGAACTTATAAAATAAAATGTGTAGAAATGATGAATTTGGTTAACGAAGTATATTCACGATTTTGGACATGGATGATCCTTTAAAATAAAATGTGTAGAAATGATGAATTTGGTTAACGAAGTATATTCACGATTTTGGACATGGATAATCATTTAAAATAAAATGTGTTGAAATGATGAATTTGGTTAACGAAGTATATTCACGATTTTGGATAGTGAATAATATATTAAAGAAATGTTTTAGGGAAGTGATATTTTAAATGGAATTAAAACGATTTGAAGTTGTTTTAAAATGTATTAAGTGCCGAAATCATAGATTTCAACATTCATTGTTGAAATAGACGTTTTCGAGAAAGAAGGAAAAGATGGACTATAATACTGTTGTTAAAGTAAATGATTTCCGAAATGGAATATTTTATATAGTATTGGGATTTATATATCTATCTTAATTTCGAATCCCTATACTAATGATTTTGGTTTGTCATAACAATGTTTTACGCGACATTCATTTTGGCTCAAATGAATGTGTTTAAGAGAATGTTTTCCTTAAAAGAATAAAATATATACTTAATCGTGTTTTAAGTATATTGAATATTTTCTAAGTGTTGAAAATAAATGGATTTGTGAATTACTTATTGTTAAATTAGTATGGAAATGTTTTCCAATATGAAGTGAAATGTTTTGGGTTTTTATCTTTTAAAAGATAAATTGAAAATGGATAAGTATTTGAAAATGTTTTCCAATGTTGAATTTGAAATGGTTTAAAGAATATATCTTTTTAAAGATAGATTAAAGTGAATATCTGGCAAGTTATTAATTTATGGAAGATTAATAAAATGGGCCTAGTGATTGTTATGGTGCTGGATATTTGTTTGTTGGCCTTGATTGTTAAATAACCGACTATCAATATTTACCTTTAAATGGGTATTTGATGTGATTTGCTTGAATTTGAATGCTACACTTACTTTTAAAATAAGCGCTCGTTATTCGGTTTAGCCGGGAGAGGACCTTTGTGTCATATATCCCATTCCGAATAATGATATGTCGTAATGGATAACATTTGAAGACCGATGTTGAAGACCGGATATTTATTGAAATGGAAGGATTACCGTCGAATGTTTCTGCATCGGCTGATCTCTGATATAGAGATTTTATCACCCTTTGTGATGGGAAGTCCGGTCGTGATTAGTGAATATCCGGATTGCAAGGGCTTCTTTGGAAGTGCCTTTGGTTCTGTTCGAACCCAGAATGGACTTGTATGGATGTGTATCTGACGTTACAATTTGAGATGTAAAGCTGGTTTCTATCAAATATATTTCTGTTGGTGGCGGAGAATTTATTCTCTTAGCTTAACACCCTTTTCTAAGACGTACGAGCTCAGAGGTTATGTAGTTGATGATTAGTAGTGATATATTCCCAAATTGGTAATGTGGCATACGAAGTGCTGTTGAGCATTTGTTGATCAAAGCGTGGCTTTTGTATAAAGCATAGCTTTGTGGACGAGACTTCGTCGGACCTCACACCCCGAAAATGGTCAAAACAGGAAAGATGCAGCAAGGTTATTAGGGGATCGCGCCCCCTTAGTGTATGTCATTTCCTTCTGGATAGATGTGGTATTATGGTATGGAGCCCTGATACTTAACCTATGTTGTTGCTACAAACTTATTACTTTGTGGTTGTTAGTGAATCCCGGGATTTAGGTCGGTTACGACCAGGGGATGACATATTCGTGTTAGTAGTTACCCAGTTAGGGGTAACCCGACCTTGTGTTGGCAGAGATCCGGTTATGTTCTCGGGGCGTCTTTCCAGAGGCGTGCCCATGTGGCAATGGGAAGTTCCTTGGCATGACCATTTGTTGGAAATCCAAAGAAACAATACGAGACTTGTACAGTTTTAGTTGTACAACTTGTCATGGAATGTGGCGGTAACATGCTATTGAACATGGTAGTTATAGTAGGCATACGATAATGGTCGTATGTTGGCTAAGATTTATATCTTTACTTTCGAAATGTTTTCCTACACTTTGCACTTATAGTAATAATATCAAAGAAAATTTGCGTATCAGCATGTTTGACTATCATAAGGAGAAATCTCCTCCGATTCTGCGTTTGCATGGTGTGTGTGCCGGAGGCCTTATGGTAGTCTCATTTTCTAAAAAGCATTGCGAATCTAATTTTAAAATATTCCTTTGTTGATTTTTTTTAAAGATAAACTGTTTTAAGTTCTCACACCAGTCCCTTGACTGACCTGGAGTTTATTGTTCTCTTCCTAAACTCTGGGTGCCCATCAATTTTAACACGGGCAGTCTAGAGTCAGGTTATCAGGTCATTCTGGAATTCAGGAGTTGCTGTGGAGATCAGGAGCAAGCTGGATGGCATGGCGTATCAACTAGTATATAGTATTTATTTTCCGCTGTTCGTTGTTGTAAACTCTGATAATGTAATGTAATGTGATGTAATGTAATAACTGATATAGTTCTTTGATTTAAAGATTATTCATTTATCTATTATATGTTGTTCCGCTGCGATTGTGAGATTCTGATATTGTTCTGTTGTTTTTCTTTCTTTCTTCTTCTATTTTCTACCTCTTCTTTAACCCTAACGGTTCGGTTTTCCGACATTCGATTGCTCGGCAGTTGATACTGTGGACGTATTAATGTCGACATTCGAGGTCGAAGAATCGGTTCCTCACACCTTAGCCTGTTCGGAGTAAACTTATTAGAGATAGGGTTATTAATACCCTAGAATGAGTTTGAGAGTATATATATGAGAAAGCATATTTGAGTGTTATATAAAAATGTTTTATGTTGTGTAAATTTGTTCTGTTGAGCATTTACAAATTCTTGTAACAACCCTGGTTTTAGTGATAACCTGTTAATATTAAATTATAATGGTAGTTATAATTTAATTTGAGAATTAATAATTTTGAGAATTTAAATTGTTGATTTGGAATAAAAATGAATTTTTAGGATAAAAAGTGAGAATAACGTTTTAGAAACCTTTTTATTATGGTTTGAGTTAAAAATAAATGGGAAATTATTTTTATTTAGTGATACTGCAATAATTTTATTAATTATTGCCATTTAGCTTCTTTTAATAATTTTCAAAAGAAGTAATTAATTTTTAAAGGTGGTTTATTTAAAATGAAAAGGTGAAAATTTGTTTTCATTCTATTTTGGCTATAAATAAGGTGTGGAAATTTTTTAAAATATTTTTCTAAGTGATAAAAATATTTTTATTGAATTTTAGAAGTTTAAGATATGGACTTTTGCATTTTTATTTGAGTAATTAGTGTATTTTGGAAAGTAAGAGTTTTAATAATTAAACTAATTTAGAAATAGAAATTAATCTATTTATATGTTGGAAAATATTTTATTGTTTACATTTATAAGTTTACAAATTTTATTTGTGTGAGAACTGGAAGAAAATGGCATTTGTTCTTTTATATAATGTAAATGTGATGCCTTTTGACTTAAGTTTTAATTAATAAAGAATTAGCCTTTTTTTTGTTGTTGGGTTAAGCCCACCTAGGACTTAACCTGGTTGAGAAAAAGGAAAACTAAATTCTGTTCATTCATTTTTGCAACGCCTTCCGCTTTCTCAAAACCTGCATATAGAAACCATTTTTCTCTTATAAACCCTAGCCTCAAGTCTTCAAATTAAACTCAAATTGAGTGTTTTAAAATCAGTTTAAAGCTAAATCTACAGGTAATCAAAATCTAAAACCTAATATTTCATTAAAAATCCAAATTTGTAAATCATTATCTGTTAACTCTTTCTTCTTTTTTTGCATGCACCTGTTTCATACTTTTACAGGTTATAGAAGCTCAAATTCAACCCAAACTTCTTCCTTTCAACGATTAATCCAGGCTTATGCTTTGATATAGCAATGTGAGTTGAATAACTCACATCTTTAGCAAAACTGAGTAGCAAAATGCTTGATTCTGTGCAAAAATAGTTATTATAATCGTTCTTTTGCTCATAGTTTTATTCTTATGATAATCAGTTCTGCGTTGCATCTTTGAACAACTATAATTTTCTATTTCGGCAACGAAATGTTGCCATATTTTCTATAGATTGTAGTGTATGTGTTATACTTTATGCTTGCAAAATTTGGTTATAAAATTCGTTCATTTGATATGTCAAAACCTACGTAGAAAATTAGTTCGTAGCATGATAATTCACAGGAAATGATTCGCGTGAAAAGGCTAGCCTAGGTCGATCGTACGTTCGACCTACGGTCGAACAGGCCCTCACATAGGTCGACCATACGGTCTACCTATGGAGTAGAGAGGTTAATTTAGCGGTTGACCCAGAGGGCTTGCTCCTGTGTGCTTTTCGTTTGTGTGAGTTTGTTGTTTCCGGTTTTGGTTTCAACTTGTTTTCCTAGGTTTTGCTTCTAATTTTCAAGTTGTTTTGTGATGTTTTGAGAATTATGATGCCTACTAACAGGCTAGCTAAATTTTGGAGAATTTGAAATCCAAATTCGAGTTGAATTTGAACTGAGTTTGGATTGAATTTCGATTGATTCGAATTGAATTGAAGTTATCGGTTTTAAGTATTTTATTGCTTTTTCATTGTTTTCGAGCATGGTTTTCTCCAAACAGTTTTGAGATAATTTTTAAATAAAAGAGGAAATTCAAATATTTATTATATAGTATTTTAAAAGTATTTCCAAATATAAAAATATATTTATTCTCTATAATAAGGTAATTTCAAAATACGGTTTTCAAAACTGATTTAGTAAATTGGTTTTAAAAGCTTATTTTCTGAAGTAAAATTTTTTAAATATTAAATACACATTTTTGCACTATTTGAAATTATGAGATAGATAATTAAATGATCTAGTAAAATAAGCAGTATGAGACATGTGCGTTTACTGTTTCGGTTAATTTCGGACTTGTACAATCGAATCTATTAAAGGTTATCGATTCTGAGTTGTTTTGCCATTTTAGGGAGTATAATGAGTTTTATAATTCCTATTTACCGGAATTATCTGGGATGGCCAATATTAAGCGAGTTATTATGGTTTGAGATCTCCTATTTTATGTTTTTCAGTCGATGAGAACCATTACAATGTTTTTATACTTACCATTAATATGAGGCAAGTTTGAGCTTGTGATTTCCTATTTAAGATTTATAGTTTATGAGGAACCATCACGAGGTTTATTTATGCTTATCGATAAGATGAGACAAGCCACGATTTTTCTAATGTAGCATTGGCTAGCAGTTAGTAAACCGTTTAGTGAGAACGTGTAGTATGGGATGCACGTTACCACTTTTTAGGTTCCTAGCGGAGAGTTTGTGACACATTCTGAGTTATGCCAATACTAGAGCTATTGGGCTCATATTGGGCTACCGAGTCCAATCTTTATCGAGCTGGCTCAACAAGAGTTTATGGACTTCAGTCGTCTGAGTTTTACGACTTCGATCGTCTATAATTTACGACTTCAGCCGTTTGGGATAAGTACCTATAATTTATACAGTACTGGACAAGAATTTTGCATGTCCATATTTTGAGATTTATGGGTTCTTATTGGGCTGTTGGGTCCATCCCTTCATTGGGCTGTTGGGTCCATTCTTTCCTTGGCTTGTTGGGTCAATACTTGAGATTTTAGTTTTCCGTCTTCAGCATTTTACATGAGATTTATAATCTCCTTCTATATATATTTATATATATTGATGAGTTGCCATTTGGTGTATTTTGAGTTTAGAGATCATTCTATTTTGAGTTAATATTTGTGTTTGCCATTTATGGCTTTCCTTGAGTTTCAAATTTGGGACTTCTCCTTTTGAGGGAATATGGTTCATTGAAACCATTACAAATGTTTTGGGATGTCACCGATGATATGAAGCATTTAGTTTTATATTTAAGTGTTATTGTTGGGTTACCAATTTTGAGGTCTTTTTATACTTAAGTGCACTGATCCACTTAAGTTATTGGCGTGTGTTCTTTCTATTGTTTCTTCTCATCCAAGAAGAATTATCACCTTGTATTTTATACTTCATATTATTATCTATCCTTATTAATGATAGTTTTTAGCTAGACTGGCCCGTGTATTTTACACTCGAGTCAGACTGATTTGTTTTAGGTTAGCTTTCAGTTATGGGACTTAGCTTTGATGCATCTGCTTGGATATAAGCCTTGCGCTTTTGTATAGTTCACATTTCCTTCTGCTTGACTCTGATAAGTATTTGATTAGATGTATATCGATGTGGTCTTTGAATCACTTTTGTGTATCATTTTGTATTGACTGGGATACACAAGTGTATATGTATTTATATATATATATATATATATATATATGATGTTTACTGTTCTGTGATGTGATATGCATTCTATTTTTGTAATTTGTTTTGATAGATCCATTAGCTACCTATATTTTTTTATTAAGCATTTATTGGATAGGACGATCCATGGCAGATAGAAAAAAATATAGAGTATTCATCAACGTATTTAGTAGATGTTTAAGACAGGATTATAAATGGTCACTTCTAACCAACCCTTTCTTCGTATTAGTAGAAAGAATTACCCAGTAATTCTCTTTGGTAATGTGGACCTCGGGGTAGGGCGTTTCATAACATATATTACAATACATCAAAGTTCAATATGACTGAAATCATCATTCTTAATCAAACTTGTCTCGAATCGTGCCTTGAACTTTTTGAGTCCTTAGGGGTTGATGAATGGAGATATTTCTAGGATACTCAATTAATGAACATTGTTAATAATATATATCCCTGTGGATAATCCATTCTATCTTAACTTTCAGCTCATAGCTGAAAGAGAAAGAAGTCTCACCTCGGATGTTGAGCAGCCTAGTGGCTCACATCCCAAGGGTATGTACATGTCAACTAATCGGATTTTAGAGCTTGTTCAAAGCATCCAGCCTCCTGCTCCATCCAATTATTCTCCTCCACGAAAATCCATATTTGCACGTTTTTGTGGTGATTATTCTCATTTGGGAGGCAAGCCTTTCAAAGTTTCCGAGATCATTCTTGAGGTTCACGCTTGGCTTCGGACATTAGAGCGCATCTTATCTCGCATGGATATATCTGATCATCATCGAATTCTTGTTGCATCAAGTATGATGCAAGAACATGCTCTCGATTGGTATGACCTTCTCATTGCTGAGATTGATGAGTCCACCCTCACTTGGCAACAGTTTAGAGATCAGTTCGAGCTTAAGTTTGTGATCGAATCTAAGAAAGCTTCCCTTACCCGTCCCTTCCTTGAATTGAAGTAAGGGAAATCATCTATTTCAGAGTATGTTTTTTCTTTTGAGTCCCTATTCAAGTATGGGCTTGAATTTATCAGCACTCCATACAGGAAGAATCTTAGTTTTTTTTTGGTTTGAAGAAATACTTAAAGAAATCTCTTATGCTACAGGTTAAGTTATCCTTTGAAGAGCTTGTTGATTCGGCACTTCAACATGAAGCCGTCAAGAAGGAAAGGGATAGTAGTGATGAGGCTAAGGTTCGAAAGAACCAAAACAAGGGGAAACTTCCCTTCCAAGCACGCCAATCTTTTTCTTAGAAGAAGAAGCATCTTGCCTCTAGTTCTCATTCTGGTGCAACTCATCGTTCTCACAACACTTGTTTCAACTGTGATTCTCATGATCACTTTATTTGAGAATGTTCTAAGCCTATCGTTTGCAGCACATGCAAACCAGAGGGACATTGGTCTTTTAAATGCCCCAATTCATCTAAGGGTCCTTATTCGGGAAAGCTTATCATGATGGATGCTTTTGGTGGTTCCTCTCAACATAGAGGTACTCCTTCATCTTTTCTTTTAGAGATCTATGTTATTTTATTATCACTTTATTTGTGTTCTCTTCGATTTGAGTTCTTCATCGTCACTTATATCGAAAAACTTGATGGTGTTTTGCATTTGATTGTTTCATGCTTTGTCGCTTCTTAACGATTGCAAATCCTATTGAGGGACCCGCAACCTTATATTTTGAGTATGGGGTGTTGAGCTTATTTTAAGTGTTTTACTTTTCGTGTGAATTTGCATATTATTCACCATCTTGATATTTGTATATTTTGGGAATGGATTGGCTTATCATATGCTTTGGAGGGATCCTATATATATTAGGTCTCCTGAGTTGGTTGATTTGCAGTTTCTTATTCTTTGGAATGCTGATGAAAATTCCAAAGTATCTTTACCTGTTGTTTGTTTTGAGATGATGATGATGTATCTTGAATTCTGGCTAGTGTGGGTTTTTTGATTTCTTTGAGTCTTTTTTGAGTTTGGTACCCAATCGGGCAATCGAGTATAATGTTATCCTTATTCCTGGCCCTTAGCCTTTCGGTTATCCTTCCACAAGGATACCCACTTAAGAATAAGGCGATTGATTGAGTTTAATTGATATTATCATCCTTGCTTCTTTCGAGATATCCTTTTAGGATGGTCATTTGGTATTATACTTTGTAACATTACTTTACTCAAAGTAATTATATGTTGATAGTGTGCATCTTCTCATTTCTGAAAAATATCTTATCCTTATCTTAAATATCTCATTAATCTCTTATTTGGCCTATTGTGCGATGCTCGAGTCTTTCCTTAGCTTGACCTTGCACAAATTTCCTTCAGCTACGAGTCGCTGGGAATAACATTCCTTTCACCGCACTCTACACTCGTATAGTTCTTGTGAGTGACTTGTTATATCATTCGGATTGACGAACACTCCACTCTAATTCCATCAATTTTGTTAATCGAGTTTTCTGGGAATATCTTGATGAGATCCCATTGTTTTCTTTGATTTCAAGTTTATGCAGCTATTTAATTTGTATTTTAAGAGAAGTCAGAATTTTGGTCATTTTGAAATCAAAGAATATCTTGGGTATTATATGAGAGGTATTTGTTTTTATAGAAATGATTTTTTTTGTGTTGGGTTGTCCAGCGAGTGCTTTAAGAATTCTAGTCGATGTGCCTGATCAAAATTATCAATGAGGATTTCCTAAACATTATGATGAGGCAATCAGACACGATAATTGAGTTTTTATGAGGTTGAGTTTGGAATAAATTATTTTGGAAATTTGGTATTAATTTTTTTATTTTAAGTGGTGTAAGCATCCATTGAACTATAGTGATGGTTAATTAAGTGGCAATGCAGTTTGATCAGTTGGTCAACTCTATAGCCAATGGATAGGGTCGTGCACTATAACCAATGGCGAGGCAATGCCATTTTATTGTTTTGAATTCATAGATTAACTATAAATATGCTTATTGTTAAAAATGTTATTTATTAGATAAACTATGTTTTAGGTTTTAAAATTTTGTTGTCTATTGGATATTTTAATATAAAAATTATATGCAATAAATTTGAAGCATGTTTTCAAAAAATTTGGTAGTTTGGAAAACAAAAGGTGATGAGATTTTAAATTTTTCTTTGAGAGTTTATTGGTAGGAATTATTAAAATTCTTTTGGAAATTTAATTTGTAACAAGCGGAATATGAATTTGAATTTGAGTCTTCGTAATACTTAATAAGTACTATAGTAAAGAATTTTGAAAAAATTTCGAGTGTTGAAGATTGTGATTATGATTATGATTATAAAGATATTGAAATTTTCAAATGATAAGACTTTTTGTTAAGAGTTTATATATATCTTTTAGTACTTCTGTTTATCTTACTATTATGCTATTTTCTAACGACGTGCATTTATGCGGTCATTTGAGTATGGCCGCTTTTAAGGAAACTACCTTTTGGTTGATCTATCTTGCTTCTATTTTGTCTATCTCTTATCGGTGTGGTTCCCTCCATAGTGTCATATAGAAAATCATATCGATAATCATCTTGTTGAGTAGAATTCGAGTTAGAAGTGTGTTACATCCCAACCCTACTCAAAGAGCTTTTGAGAAACCAATCCCATTCGATTGATTCTTTTTGTAGCATCTTGTTGTGAACATATTCGAAAGAGAAACGCCTTCAAAGTCTTGTGTGTTGTTCGAAAAATTTCATGGTTTGCTAATCCTAATATTAGCACTTTAGAAACCATGGAATTAATCGAGCGAGTCTTGTCTTGGTTTCACTTGACAATGTGTGAATTTTCAAAACTCGAGCTTGTTTATCTATCCTTTTCTTAATGAATAAATGTGTTGTTTACAACTCTTTTCCGGAAAATTGTGGGGACACAATTTTTACACGGGAGGAGTCTATAACAACCTTAGTTTTAGTGATTATGTGTTAATATTAAATTATAACTTGGGATTAAAAAGTGAGAATAAAGTTTTAGAAGCATTTTTATTATAGTTTGAGTTAAAAATAAATGGGAAATGATTTTTATTTAGTGATAGTGCAATAATTTTATTAATTATTGTCATTTAGCTTCTTTTAATAATTTTTAAAATAAGTAATTAATTGTAAAGGTGGTTTATTTAAAATAAAAAGGTGGGAATTTGTTTTAATTATGTTTTGGCCATAAATAAAGTTTGAAAATGGTTTGAAATATTTTTCTAAGTGAGAAAAATATTTTTATTGAATTTTAGAAGTTTAAGACGTGGACTTTTGCATTTTATTTGAGTAATTAGTGTATTTTTGGAAATTAAGGGTTTTAATAATAAAAATACTATAAAAATAGACATTAATCTTTCTATATGTTGGAAAATATTTTATTGTTTATGTTCATAAGTTTACAAATTTTATATGTGTGAAAATTGGAAGAAAATGGCATTCGTTCTTTTATATAATGTAAATATGAAGCCTTTTGACTTAAGTGTTAATTAATAAGGCTTTAGCCATTTTATTTCTTTTTACTGCTGGGTTAAGCCCACTTAGGACTTAACCAGGTTGAGAAAAAGGAAAACTAAGCTTCTATACATTCATTTTTGCAATGCCTTCCTCTTTCACAAAACCTGAGTAAAGAAAACCATTTTTCTCTTATAAACCCTAGCCTAAAATCTTCAAATTAAACTCTAATTTAGTGTTTTAAAAACCAATTTGAAGCTAAATCTATAGGTAATCAAAATCTAAAACCTAATATTTCATCAAAAATCCAAATTTGTGAATGATTGTTTATTAACTGCTTTCTTCTTTCTCGCATGCACCCGTTTCATAGTTTTACATGTTGTAGAAGCTCAAATTCAACCCAAGCTTCTTCTTTTTAGCGGATAATCCAGGTTTTTGCTTTGATATATTAAGGTGGTTGAATAACTCACATCTCTAGAAAAATAGAGTAGCAAAATGCTTGATTGTATGCAAAAATAGTTACTGTAATCTTTCTTTTGCTCATAGTTTTCTTTTTATGAAAATCAGTTCTAGGTTGCATCTTTGAGCAACTATAATTTACTATTTTGGCAAATTAAAATCCTATTTTAAACCTTGTTTAACCATTTTGGAAAATTTCAAACCTCTTTTCTTTTATCTTAAAAAATGCAATCCAAGTAAATCAAATTAACTATCCCCTCCGTCGAGCCAGTCCAACTAGGGAGAGCAGGAAATGGATTTTCCAAACCAAAGCCTGAAGGCTAACTCTTTGCCACCATAAGGCGGTCAAGTTATTTAATCGATTCTAACCTTAGTATTTTTCAAACTTCTTAATTTCCTTTAGAACACTTTATTAATTATTTGAAAAACATTCGTAAAAGACTTCGAAATATTACCGGATTTTCTTCTAATTGTAGTTTATGTGCTATAATTTATGCTTGCAAAATTTTGTCACAAAATTCATTAATTTGATATGTCAAAACTTACATAGAAACTCACTTCGCAACATGATACTTTGGGCACGGTTTTCTCCAAACAATTTTAAAATAATTTTGATATAAAAGGGGCAATTCAAATAATTGTTATATAGAATTTTAAAAGTATTTCCAAAATAAAAATCAATTTATTCTGTATAATAAGGGAATTTCTAAATACGGTTTTCAAAACTAATTTCATAAATTAGTTTTAAAAGCTTATTTTATAAATTAAATTATTTTAAATATTAAATACACATTTTTGCACTATTTGAACGTATGAGAAAGAGAATTAAATGATCTAGTAAAACATGTGTGTTTATTGTTTCGGTTAATTCCAGACTTGTAGGATTGAAGCTATTAGAGGTTATCGATTCTGAGTTGTTTTGCCATTTTAGAGTGTATTATGAGTTTTATAATTCCTATTTACGGGAATTATATGGGTTGGTCAATATTAGGCGAGTTATTATGGTTTGAGATCTTCTATTTTAGGAGTTATGGTCGATGAAAACCATTACGATGTTTTTATACGTGCCGCTGATATGAGGCAAGTTTGAGCTTGTGATTTCCTATTTTGAGATTTATGGCTCATGAGGAACAATCAGAAGATTTATTTATGCATGTTGATGAGATTGGACAAGTCATGAGTTTTCTAATGTGGCATTGGCTAGGAGCTAGTAAATTGTTTATTGGAAACGTGTGGTATGGGATGTACGTTACCACTTTTCGGGTTCCTAGCGGAGAGTTTGTGACACATTCTGAGTTATGCCAGTACTAGATCTGTTGGGCTTATATTGGGCAGTTAGGTCCAATCTTTATTAAACTATTGGGCTCAAAACGAGTTTATAGACTTCGGTCGTCTGAGTTTTACGGCTTCGGTCGTCTGGGATTTACGACTTCGGTCGTTTGGAATAGGTACCTATAATTTATATAGTACTGGATAAGAGTTTTACGCATGCATATATTTAGATTTGAGCTGTTGGGTTCTTATTGGGTTGTTGGGTCCATCCCTTTATTGCGCTGTTGGGTCCGTTCTTTCATTGGGCTGTTGGGTTCATACTTGAGATTTGAGTTTGTCGTCTTCGGCGTTTTATATGAGATTTATAATCTCTTTCTTGGAGATATATATGTATATGTATATATATATATATATATTTATTTATGTATTTCCATTTGGCGTATTTTGAGTTTTGAATCACTCTATTTTGAGTTAATATTTGTGTTTGCCATTTATGGCATTCCTTGGGTTTTGAATTTGAGACTTCTCCTTTTTAGGGAATATGGTTCATTGAAACCATTATACATGTTTTGGGATGTTTTCGATGATATGAGGCATTTATTTCAATATTTGAGTGTTATTTTTGAGTTATCTCTTTTGAGGTCTTTTTATACTTAAGTGACACTAGTCCACTTAAGTCATAGACGTGTGTTCTTTATATTTCTTCTTCTCATCTAAGAAGAATTATCACTTTGTATCTTATACGTTGTATTATCGTCTATCCTTATTAACTGATTGTTTTAGCTAGACTGACCGGTGTATTTTATACTCGGGTCAGGCAGAGTTGTTTCAGGTTGGCTTTCATCTATGGGACTTAGCTTTGATGCATCTACTTGGATATCAGTCTAGCACTTTTGTGTAGTTTATATTTCTTTCCGCTTGACTTTGATATGTATTTGGTTAGATATATATCAGTGTGGTCTTTGAACCACTTTTTGTATCATTTTGTATTGTACTGAGATGTATCAGTGTATATGTATTTATATATACGATGTTTACTGTTCTGTGATGTGATATGCATTCTGTTATTGTAATTTGTTTTGATAAATCAACTATCTATCTATAGTTTTGTATTAAGCATTTATTGGATAGGTCGATCCATGAGAGATAGAACAAATATATAGAGCATTTATCGACGTATTAAGTAGATGTTTAAGACAGGATTATAGATGGTTGCTCCTAACCAGCCCCATTCTTCGCATTAGCCAATATAATTACCTAGTAATTCTCTTTGTTAATGTGGATCTTGTGGTGGGACATTACAATTCTAGTCGCTATGTAGGACGCTATGCCATCGATAGGGATTTCTGAACACTTGATAGGGCAGGCCGCACAATATTGTTTTTGAAATATAGGTAAATGAAATAATTTCACCTAGTATTATATTTTGTATATAAAAGAAGAATTTTTATAAATGGATATAGTTGTATGTGATATGTTTGATTGTTAGAAAGTAAAATTTTATAAATATTGGTTGCAAAATAGAATTTGCAACTAAAGTGAATATAAATTGGAAATTTGTGAACTTAAGTTCTGGGGTTTTGAGATTGGTTTTCAAAAGATTTTGGAATATAATATTAGTACTATTTGGAAGTATTTTCGGATATAAATATTTTTGATGTGATTTGAAAGAAAGTTTTAAAAGAATTTTAAAAGGTAACAAATTTTGTGCCCCCCTCTTCTATCGCTGGAAAATAATTTTGGTGATGACCGTGGCATCATCGACATTCATTTTCGAGTTTCAGAGTGGGAAGACCACTATAATAGCTTTGCTACAGAATTGTCTTGACAAACAAATTTGATTTTATTTTCTTAAGTATGATTTGATATGTAAAAGATATATATATATATATATATATATATATATATATATATAATTTCAAAATGATTTGCATTAGTTCTTAAGTTTTCCATAAATTAGGGATTTCAATTATTATAATGAAATGGAACCTTGACTATTTTAATAGTTGGAAACTTCTAAAATGAGAAATAAGAAATTAGTATCTAAGTGTTTAATGAAACTGTAAAGAAATTGGAGATTTGTCACTTGTAAATTAAAAGATAACGAAAATTGAGAAGATGGTAACTATTGGATATTTTTGTTAACTAAAATGAATAAGATAAATTTGTATAACACTCAGTTACATTCTAAAAACATACATAAAACTTATCATAAATGTTTAAAAAGTTGAAATATTAATATGAATATGTAATAGAATATTATACAAGTAAATTTTAATAACAAAAATGCTTCAAAAATTAACAAAAATGCTTCAAAAATTAACTTGTGTTCATAAATAAAAAAAATTAAGATGTATAAGAATATTATAAACTTAGGTTAATGTTTTGAAGTTAAAATTGAATATTATGTAAAGCAAATGATTATAACTTCAGAAAATGTTGAAATGATTCAAAATAGATTTAATATTCAATGATACTATATAATAAAGGATGAATGTAAATTAAAAAGTTAATAAACTTTAGTTGAAATTATCCATGATTGAATATTAATATTAAACTAAAATCAAGCTAACAATAAGTGTGAATTAAACTACAATGAAATGGATGTAATATTTTAATAATAGATTCATTGATGATTTCAATTATTGAATGGAAATTTTTTTATGTAAGTAAATGAATGAAAAAATGACATTGTATGAATGAATGAAAATAAGTGAAAAGTAAAAAGATGGAAAAAAGAAACAATGTAAACTTAAACAAAAGTATTAAATTCTTTGTCATTTTGGCTTGGGAAGTTTCGAAAATGATAGTTTAAATTGTTCAAAGTTGTATGAATAATCTATTAAGTAATTGTCTAAGGGTGTTGAGCGTAAGGTACAGTTGGTAGTTATTTATCATCCTTGTACAATGAAAAGTTTCTGAACCTGAACAAACCATTATCTTGATTGCTATGGATGTATGATGGATTCTTTGGATGCATACGATGATTGTACTTCTTTTTGTTTGCATATGATTATTATATATTGTATGTTGCTTGTATTATTAATTGGAACAACTAATATATTACTCTTTCAACTTAATTATTAACTCTTCTAGATTATGTAAGTAAGATACATGTTTATGGAAACAATAGCTACTGCTTTTGGTTTCAAAAATAAAGTTTGTTGCCCGATGAATAGGTACATTTTTCGATTATGGTTTTGGAACGATATTTTAATTCTTTTTCCCATGGTTTGGGATGTTTTATTATTGAAATATGATATGATATATATATATATATATTATAATTATTGATATTATTACTTTCCGGACCTATCCATGCAAAGGAAACTCTGCCGAAATTTTTCACAACTTTAGGACGTAGAAATTTTTGTAAAGGTTGAGTTATTTTCAAATTTTATTAAACTAAATTATGTAAGTTAATTGTTTATAAATTGATTATTTTGAGTAAACATATATCAAACTTCTTAATTCCTTCTTCTTTCTTTTCGGGGACGAAAGTTTTGAGTGGAGAAGACTGTAACGGCCCACATTTTTATATTTAAAATTATTAAATTAATAATATTTTGGAATTTAATGTTGTGAGGAATTAAAATTTATGATTTATTAATGAAAAAGATTGTTAGAATTCATAACTTGATCTTAAATAAAATAATAACTATAGTGAAGTAAAAAATTGTAACGCAAAATTGAATATAATTAGTAATATTGATTACGCGTAATAAAAAACCGTGTTAACGTAAATTCAATAGATTGAATAATTGAAATATAATTTTAGAGCTTAATTTGGATACAATTGTAAGTTAATAAGGAATAAAATGATTGTTGGAATCAATTGTTTGAATTTAATATAATTAAATATTGCAGTTAATGTGAGTTAAGATGATAACTGTGGAATATGAATGTCATAAAATGTAAACCAGTTTTATTTATATTCATAAGGTAATAGTTGATTCAATTATAAGAGTGAGAATCAAAATAAAAGAATTTATCGGAATCTTTTAATTAAAAGAGGGAAGACGTTAATTGTAAACATATATTGAAATAAATTTAAATTGCACGATTTATTTTCAATTAATTCAGTTCATGTTTCAAAATTTAGTGTTAGTTTACTGCATATATGTTTACACCTAAATATAAACTTATGTTTTAGATCCAATTAAATAATAAAAAAGGGATTATTTAGGCTAGAAATCTCATACAGTATTAAATTAAATGTTAGTAGGAGATGATAAAGGGGTAAAATAGATTTACACTTGACTATTTCCTTTTTAATTAGACTTGATTAGATTTTAATTACAACATAATTTACCTTTCCATCTTCACTCTTCTAATTTACTCTCGCATTCATTGCCTCCTTATGTGGATTATCTTCATACCTTTTTTTATGAATGTAAATAATAAGTGGCGATAAAGATATATATATATATATATACATACATACATATATATATATTATATGCCTGTTTGTATTACTATCATACTTTTATAAATGTAAATAATTTATATTATCATATTTTTGAATGTATGTTAATGCATTCCTAGTAAAACATTCAATCCAAATGTTAACATGTTTGTTTAAATTCCTAATCTAATCATAAAGAGAGAGAGAGAGAAATGAAATGTTCTTGGTTTTGTATATTCTTTTGATTTATAACAAAAATTTGTATAGAGAATTTATTTTCATTTATTGTATGTTAATTAAATCTTTAATGGATGTCAATTTTGATTTGTTTACGGGTTAAATAAAATTAATTAAGTGAACAATTATTTTTGAATTTTTTTTCCAAAAGTTTGTTTACAGCGTAGAGTTGGTTCATTCATTCCGTTTCTAATTAATGATTACCGCATTCGTTTCATTATTTCCTCATTTGTTCCATCCCTTTACATTTACATTGTCTGAAGCTTTTCCATTTTGCAAACATGAACTACTTTTCATATTTTTAATTCTTTTTTTCTTTTTCTTTTTCTTCTTCAAATCTTCTTATGCTCTCTCATTTTATTTTTTCCTTCCTCTTCAAATCTTCTTCGATTTTAAAGTTTCTTCTTTCTATTCAAATCTCGATCTTCTCTTTCATTTTCAGTTCTTCTTGTTTTAATTCTTTTCTTTTTTAATTCTTCGTTTTCAAATCTTCTTCTTTTTTTCAAACCTTCTAAAAATACACACACACAGATATATATATATATATATATATATATATATATATATATATATAAATATAATAAGGAGGAAAATTAAGTAAATCAAACCAAAGGAAAAATTAAGGAACAAAGTTGGCAATCAAGAAGGAGACTAAGGAAACATAGAGAGGAGCTATTGATTAGAAGTCTATTATTTTCAAATTCATATAAAGGTGAGCGATTTAACCCACTCACATATACTAAACCGTATAATGTTAGTTAAAATAAATTTATGATGTGATAAGGATTTTTTTGGTTATTGTTTGGTAGTTTAATTTTACATTTTAAATTTAATTTGAATTTATAATGAATTGAATTTCCATTTAAATTAAAATAATAGTGAATACAAATTGACAGTTAAATACCTGATTTTGATAATCGGTTAATTGTGGTGATTTATCAACTAATTTGGATGTTGATTGTGATGGATGTTTATTTGTTGACATTTTGGATGATTGGTTGTTATGTTTATTACATATGTTGTTATCACACTGCAAGTTCTCTTAGTTCGTTATTAGGAAATTCACTATGGGATGAAATGATACATACCCAAATGATCTTATAAATTAGGGAAATCATTAGGTGTAACGTATGGGATTTTCCGACTTCCGAAAATCGACATTAATACGTTCTCTGTATCAACTGCCGAGCAATCGAAGGCCGGAAAACCCAACCGTTAGGGTTAAAGAAGAAGAGGTAGAAGAAGAAAGAAAGAAGAAGCAACAGAACAATATCAGAGTCTCACAATCGCAGCGAAACAACATATAATAGATAAATTGGATAATCTTTAAATTAATAGAACTACATCAGTTATTACATTACATCACATTACATTACACTATCAGAGTTTACAACAACAAACAGCGGAAAAAAAATACTATATACTAGTTGATACGCCATGCCATCCAGCTTGCTCCTGATCTCCACAACAACTCCTGAATTCCAGAATAACCTGATCACCTGACTCTAGGCTGTCCGTATAGAAAATGATGGGCATCCAGAATTTAGGAAGGGAACAATAAACTCCAGGTCAGTCATGGGACTAGTGTGAGAACTTAAAACAATTATTTATCTTTAAAACAAACAAAGAAATATTTTTAAAATAGATCCGCAATGCTTTTAGAAAATGTAACTACCGTAAGGCCTCCTGCACATACACACAATGCAAATGCAGAATCGAAGGAGATTTCTCCTTATGATAGTCAAACATGCTTGATACGCAAATTTCATTGATATTATTACTATAAGTGCAAAGTGCAGGAAAACATTTCGAAACTATAATATAAATCTTAACTAGCATAGACATTCCGCACTTATGCCTACTATAGCTACCATGTTCAATAGTAGGTTACCGCCACATTCCATGGCAGGTTATACAAATAAAACTGTACAAGGCTCGTATTGTTTTTTTGGATTTTCCAACAAATGGTCAGGCCAAGGAACTTCCCATTGCCACATGGGTACGCCTCTGGAGAGACGCCCCAAGAACCTAACCGGATCTCTGCCAACACAAGGCCGGGTTACCTCTGCAAAAGTAGGTAACTACTGACACGAGTATGCCATCCCTCGGTTGTAAACAACCTTTATCCGAGGATCCTCAACCAACATCAATCACAAAGTTATATATATTTGCGACATCCACATAATTAAGTATCTGGGCTCCATACCATGATACCACTTCTATCCAGAAGGAAATGCACATACACTAAGGGCCGCTACTCCCTAAAACCTTGCTGCATCTTTCCTGTTTTGACCATTTTCGGGGTGTGAGGTCCGACGAAGTCTCGTCCATAATGCTAAGCTTGTCATAAAATCTATGCTTTGATCAACAAATGATCGGAAGCACTTCGTATGCCACATTACCAAATTGGGAATGTATCACTAGTAACCATCAACTACATAACCTCTGAGCTCATACGTCTCAGAGAAGGGTGTTAAGCTAAGAGAATAAATTCTCCGCCACTAACAGAAATGTATTTGATAGAAACCATCTTTACATCTTAAATTGTAACGTCAGACACACATCCATACAAGTCCGTTCCGAAATCGAACGGAACTGAAGGCACTTCCAAAGAAGCCCTTGCAATTCGGATATTCACTAATCACGACCGGACTTCCCATCACAAAGGGTGATAAAATCTCTATATCGGAGATCAGCTGATGTAGAGACGTTCGACGATAATCCTTCCGTTTTTGAAAATATCCGGTCTTCATCACCAGTCTTCAAATGCTATCCATTACGACATATCACTATTCGGAATGGGATTCATGACCCAAAGGTCCTCTCCCGGCTAAACCGAATAACGAGCGCTTATTTTAAAAAAAGTGTAGCATTCAAATTCAAGCAAATCACAACAAATACCCATTTAAAGGTAAATATTGATAGTCGGTTATTTAACTATCAATAGATATGCACAACATCACTAGATTCCAAATAATTTCCCAAATTATTTATTTTCCAAAAATATCTTTACAAGATAATCCGTAAATTTGTTTCCACACTTCAAAAATAAATCAATGTTTATTTTTAAACAAATTCCCCTTTCCTTTATAAATTCCATATGAATTTATATTTCCAAATATCCATTGATATATGATTTTCAAATCGAATTCAAATATTCACTTTCAATTTATCTTTAAAAGATATAATCTCAAAACATTTCACTTCATATTGGAAAACATTTCCACACGTATTTAATAATAAGTAATTCACAAATCTATTTATTTTCAACATTTGGAAAATATTCAATATACTTAAATCACAATTAAGTATATATTTTATTCTTTAAGGAAAACATTCTCTTAAACACATTCATTGGAGTTAAAACGAATGTTGCGTAAAACATCGTTACGACAACCCAAAATCACTAGTATAGGGATTCGGAATTAAGATAGATTTATAAATCCCTATATTATATAAAACATTTCCTTTCGAAAATCATTTACTATAACCACAGTGTTATAGTCCACCATTTCCTTTTATTTCTCGAAAACGTCTATTTCAACAATGAATGTTGAAATCTATGGTTTCGATACTTAATGCATTTTAAAACACCTTTAAATTGTTTTAATTCTATTTAAAATATCACTTCCCCAAAACATTTCTTTAATATATTATTCACTATCGTGAATATACTTCGTTAACCAAATTCAACATTTCTACACAGTTTATTTTAAAGGATTATCCACTGTCCAAAATCGTGGGTATACTTCGTTAACCAAATTCAACATTTCTACACATTTTATTTTAAAGGATTATCCACTGTCCAAAATCGTGGATATACTTTGTTAACCAAATTCAATATTTCTACACATTTTATTTTAAAAGATTATCCACTATCCAAAATCGTGGATATAACTCCTTTAATAAGCTATAATAATTAACTTATCAAAATAAATCGATTTCAGATTTATAAAACAATGTTATAAATTCCATTTAATTTTATAACAACTTCAACTTATAAAATCACTTTATTAACAAATTCTATTTATGTCCCATTTACACGCCAAAATACAAATTATAAGCAAATTACTTATAATTCTCTATTTACAAATTCATTCATTTTATAACTTCTCAAATCGTAGGTTCTATTCTTTTATAAAATCCATTTATGTTATCATTTTAAAACGTCTTTAAAAGTCTTTTATAATTTCAATATTTTAATTTATAAATATCAATTTTATAAATCTTTTATATAAACCGTTTATAATAATTCAAAAATCCCAATTTAAACCATTTTACAAATTAATCAACTAATTATTTCAAAAATCACATTTCGGTTATATTTCACAAAAATCATAATTTTTGTAACATAAATATTATAACGTTTATTTATTTAAAATGAATCAATTTCAAAATTCAATAAAATGTATACTTTCAAAAATCACTTGAAAATCCTTTTAAATTTGAAATCGTTACTTTAACATTTCTAAAACTCCAAAAATAGGTCCAATGCTGCAACAGCACCAATAAATCAACCACGACATCCAAACATCATATATCAATATGATAACAGAATATATTGCAAATATCTGTAAATAAATCAATACTGTTGAGGAATCCTGTTGGATCCCTCCAACCTATTTCCCTGCATCCACATATGTTAGCACAATACCAATCCCGTTTCAAGACGGGATATCGCGATACATGGGTTTATATAAAATATTATCTGCTATTATGCGGCGCAATAGCGTCTCATCCGCTATATAATGCGGGAAAATCAACTCCAAGTACATATATAATACCAATTCCACTTCACGGTGGAATATCGCGGTACATGTGTTTAATAAATAACATCCACTTAATATACGACGTATAGGATCTATTTCAATTCAACAAATAGCAATTTATCATTCAATCACATAATCAAGCAATTTTAAATTTAACTATTTAAAATTAAATCGAAATTAATTCGATTGAGTGAGAAGTTCTCACCTTGCTTCCAATAGCGGTTTCAGCGTTTATTCCGAATAAAATTAAACGCGCGTTTAATTTTATTGAAAATTATCACTAGTTCCAATCTATCCCAATCTAGCTCCATCACATAATATTCGTAAATACAAACCTAGCGCAATTTGTTTCGTCCAAAACGGACCTCGTATGAAAAAGTTATAGCGTTTTAAACATTGAACGGATTATAATATAATAATCGAAAATTTTCTTTTTATATTTTTAAACCATAGATTAATCTCGGCTGTCCCTTTTGCTATTGAAAATCTAGGCCGTGCAAATTTGCTTCTCCTTCTTCCCTGTAAAACACGCGTTCGAAGAACCTATCGTGGCCTCCCAAAACCCTAATGCTCGCGACCACCACGTCGACTTTGAAGACGATCGGCGAACATGGTTTTGAAGCTGGACACGAGCACAACCGTCGGCTCGAATCTCATGCAACTCGGTCTCCATCTCTAGGTGATAAACGTGAACGAAAACGGTGCATTCAAGCATGATTTTCTGTTGATTTATAGCGTATTTTTCGATCTCCACCATTAGATAGGATGATCTCAACATGCTCTAGAAGTTTGTAGTTGAAGCTTTCTGATAATTATTAACGGATTTGAAGAAAATTAAGGGAGAAGGAGATGAATTTTCGGCCATAGGAATGGGAGGTGGGGGCTGAAGCTTTTAGGGTTAGGGTTTGTGTAAAATGTAATGATAGAAGTGCTTTTATAGAAAATATTCGAAACACTATTCATCCCAAAAAATTTCAAACTCGAAACGAACCGTGTCGCCTAGCATTTACAATGTTTTACCCATATTTCTAACACAATGGAATATATATCGTGAGCCAATTCGATCGTATTTGAAAGATAGGTTTTCAAACCGAAAAATTTAAATTAAAAATTCAGTCAAACGATTTTCTACGCGTTTTAGCTTGCCCTGGACAAACCGTAAACTCGATTGACGCGAAATTTGAATTTAACATTACGGATCCGATGAAACTAGTTTCGTCGAAATCCAAGACTGTTTGAAAAATGACTATTTTTACTCATCAATTAAATATTAAAATATTCAATTTCCACAAATTAACTTTTAATTCAATTTTAAAAGTTCTATAACGTCATTCTAACTCCAATATAATTTAATACAACTTTACAAATCAATTTTAAATCACATTAAACCCAATTTCGAATTATTTCTGTAATTTCAAATATTAAATTATCAATTTAATTATCCAATTAAATATAGATATTCGAAATAAAATTTATTTGACTTGCAAATTTTATACTTGTTAATATTTAAACTCAGTTAAATATACGAATTTCAAATGACAGAAATTCTGGGTCGTTACATTAGGGGTTGAAATGATAAACCCAAGCGATTTTATTGATTTGGAAATTTTGATTCGGGATATGGGTTGAAATGATATATACCCGGAAAATTTAACTTTTTTAGGTTGAAAGGATATATATCCTATCACTTGACTATAGGGTAGAAAATTATATATAGAAACCGTTGTTCAGTTTTAAATTATTTTGTAAATGGTAAAGTATGTTTGATTTTTTATTTTATTTTTAAATTTAATTTAATGACTTTGTTTTAAAAACTTACAACTCAAAAATAATTTATTTCAAATGTTTTAAGATTTCAAATTATTAGTATATGGATTAAAAAGCAAATTTATGATTCTTTTTACTTATGAGTTTATTTAGTTTTAGATACATATTTTAAAACGTTGAATTTTAATTTAATAAAATATTTAATATAGTTTTAATATATAATTTAATTTAATGTAATAAATGTAGTTTTGATTTACGATAATAAGTATAGACTTTTATAACAACTTTAACAGATAAAAGATTTTAGAGTTTTGTAAAAGTTTTGAAAGGATTTTATAAAAGATTTTTATAAAGGATTTTATAATGGTTTTATAAAGGATTTTATAAAAGATATTTATATAGGATTTTGTAAAAGAACTTGTGTAAAGGGATTTGGAAGCATTTTAAAAGAGTTTGCGTAGAAGTTTATGAAAAGGAAAAGATTTGTAAACTATTTTGTAATTTATAAATAGCTTTTCAAATGGTCTAAAGCATATAAATAGTTTATAAATGGTTTTAGAGAGATTTACAAATTATTTTCGAAATTGACTCTAAGCAATCTTCCTCGGTATTTACGAATATATTTATACTTTTGGAATAAGTTTAAAGTCATATAAAACATATATAAAATATAAAACATAAAAACATATGTTAATATAAAAACATATAACATAAATAATAAAAACATTTTAAAAACATATAAAACTAAATATAATATAATGTAAAATCATATAAAAATATTAAGTACATGCAAAGACAAGTGTAAGAATTTTAACATGCATAATAACAAGTGTCACATTTTTTATTTTCTTTTCATTTATTAAAAATAATAAAACAAGCTATATATACCCCTCTACTTCTCATCCTTCATTTTCAAGAATTTTATTCAAAACTAAAACCTGTAAGCTTAAACCAAAAGAAAAATAAACAACCTTTCCAAAACTTCAAACCCGAAGCAAAGTTCAATTCAACTTAGTTTAATCAAGCAATATCATCTCAAAAACAAGTAGATTTCAAATCAAAGCAAGGTTTAGATCAAAACCAAGTCCTAGTTTCCCAAATTCAAATCATTTCCAGGTTCTGCCTCTCCGCTTTCAAAATCCTGTGAGTAAACATCTTTTTGAAAGTTTAAATGTGTTAAATCTTGATTGCATGTGATAAAAACTTAAAGTATGTTGTGGAAAAAATTTGTATGGAAGTAAAATATGCCTGTATGTCTGTATATTTTGTGTGCACAGACAAATGCACCACTGTTCTAAGTTTACAAGTTCTAAAAACAAGATCAAAAATCAAAATCTATTCCTCCATTCTCTTTTAGGTTAAGATGTTCAAAGGAAACATGTTTGAATAATCAAGATCCAAATTTTAAAAATATTTATAAGTTTAATCAGTAAGTTATTTTACTGGAAGAAGGAAATTACAATGAAAATTAATTCAAGTCAAAATTTTGATCATTTAAATTCCGAGTTTTGATTGCATGTATGGATTCAAGCTTGGAAGACATGATTTTTGATAAAGATTTCATAATTTTAATGTTGTGGTTGTCGAGAATTTTTTAGTTGAACGGATTTTCTTATTTCGTCAATTCACGACGATCGGCGGAGGACTGGGCGTCAAGATCAACGCTGGAGGTTGCTTATGTGGCGAGGACCATGAGAAAAATACTTGGTGGATTTCTCAACCATCGTAGTGGCAGGAGGACGAGGTTTTAGGGTTTATCGACCTGTTTTGGTCGATGATGTTTTCGAGGGAATAACGGCGTCGCGGTTGCAACAGATTTGATCAGTGGTGGGGGGATCGAAGCATGGGACTGTGGAGGAGGTTCTGGTCAATTGGCGAAGTCTCTTGCGATTTAAGGCGGTGGGTCGAGGAGGTTTTTGGATGAACTATTTTGTTCCAGGTGGAAGTCGGTATGCTCGAATTTGATTTCATGGATGTCTTGAGGTTCTGGGTGGTCAAACTGTTAGGGGAGATGGTCATTGACGTGCTGGAGGTGGCCTCGATGGTCCGAGCTGCTTCGATGACCTGTACACGTGCACACATGTCAATGGAGTATCAGTAGGTTTGGGTTGTAGGAGATGGAATTGGTCTCGGGTGGGAACTCGGGAAAGTGGCAGATGGGCTTGAGTTTGGCTTCAGATTGTTCGCGTGTAGGTTTAACTAATTTTAATAGTTTTAAAATTTTTAAAACAAAACACAACAGGTTTTAAGAAATAAGAAATGGCTCAGGTTGGATTCGGGAAAACTTGCATTTGGCTCGGGTGGGAACTCGGGTTAGTCTCGGGTCTGAGTGCTTTAGTGTAATAACAATTTTAAAATTTTAAAATGAAAACACGTTTTAAACATTTCTTAACTTGTTCTTTAAATAATTGTTTTTATTTAAGTTTGGGTTAGTTAAAGGTTTTAAAGTAAATTATTTTAAATTAATTAAGTTTCAATTATTTAATTATATGATAATTTTTTATAATTTATTCTTTGAGTTATTTAAACAAATTTAATAGTGTAATTAAAAGTTAATTAAGAAGATAAAATGCTTTTAATTGCTAATTAACTTAAAGGTCTCAGTTAATAGGTTAATGATAATTAATTCCAAAATTATTATTTAAATAAAATTTAAATAATAATTAAGTAATTAAATTAAGATAAAAGGTTTATCTTTTA